>OW387802.2:2437471-3709137 GCA_936446665.2 Synanthedon andrenaeformis
GTGTAAGGGTGGCCTTTATCCCTTATCCTTAAACTTAAGTACTAATGGTCGGTAGTGCACTTGCAGCATAGTGGTAATTAGTAAAAAGCATAACTGCTTGTTATCGTACCCCATAGCTTACCATAAAGTGGACCGTCAGCCTGTCTGACGACCTTAAAATAAAAAAACTAAACTAACGCGGACAGAAAGCCACAGATACCATGTAGGGGAGCCCAAGAGGGGATTTTGGGATTTACTCGAGCGCGTCAGATATTGCCAATGTATATTCTCCACGTGTCTCCGATAACGGATAAGTACTAATCTGCCGGTTTAGATGGTGGGGTTGGTGGGGGTTAGGGTAAAAATTTAAATACTACTCGAGGGCGTCCGATTTTCAGAGGGGATGTTAAGTGAACCCAAACTAAGCTCTCATTTAAAATACAGACGATTCGGATGTAACGCAAGCTCGTGGCAGCTTTTTAAAAATGCAAAAAAGATTTTTGGCGATTGCCATTTTGTAATAGTCGAGTGCGTCAGATTTTCATACAGGCGGTTCAGCCTGAATTCCTGATCGTGATGATTCTTAATCTGACGATTATTTGGAGGATTTTTTTTATACAGCGTCTACAAATTTATGAACGCTCACCCCACTGTTAAAAACGAAATCATGATATAACCTTTTATTCTTCCTTCCATTTAATCTTCAAAATCCAATAGGTCCCCACGACGCTCGAGTGACTCCACATTTAGCATCGTGGGCTCCTCTACCATTGCAAATGCTTTAGTTCTTTAGAGCGAATTGGACTTTCTGCGTCGGCCATCATGATTTTGCCTCCATGACATCATCACACCGGGGCGAAATTACACCTATTGCGTTTTTATTTTTATATACAATCCTAAATAACTATTATATATTAAGACTTCACGCATCACTTGTGATAGACGTTGCATGAAATAGGAACGTCAAACATTTCACTTTGAAATTAATACGACACCGCATTATTATATTTAAAAGTATGACATCGTCGTCTGTTTTTAGTGTTCTCTCTAACTGCATATCACATCACATGTGTCTTTTTATTCTTAAAGTTTTTTATTTAATACATAATTTTTAATACATTATAATGTTTCATTTAATTCTAAATTATATATATGTACATATTATATGATATGAAGCTTCGGTCCCCTAGGCAGTGTCCCAAGCATGCTGGCTGCATTACTTCGTTCTATGGCAATGCTTATCTGTTGAGCGAAGTAATAGCCAGCTCCAGTCTTTTTATAATTTTACTACTTATTTTACTACTAGTGGCCCGCTCCCGGCTTCGCAGGGGTGCAATTTTTTACTCAATCCAGCTGATAAAATTACCTTACATCGCCATGTGTTAGAATCTTTTGGAACTCACAGATAAATAATTGCTGGATTGAATAGGTATCAACAGATGGCGCTATGTTAATAATATTATATAATTTGCAAAAAAATAATAAACAAAATGAGATATAAACTATCCTGTCTTTTAAGTTGGACTAAATTACATATAGTTACGAAATTTTATCAAAATCGGTTCAGTAGTTTGGGAGTTCATCGCGGACAAACAACGTGACACGTAATTTTTATATATATTAGGTGCGCAACTAAGTTCTCGCTGTTTTTTTTATTGAAATGCCACTTTATTGTGAAAAAATGGTTACAAACGAATCATTCAAAATATTTCCCATCGCTAGCGACAACTTTTTCCCATCTTTCTGGCAGAGCTCGAATACCGTCACGGTAAAAGTGTTCGTCTTTCGAGGCTATCCACGAATCAAGCCATTTTGAGATGTCTTCATATGAGCGGAACTGCTGATTAGCCATACCATGTGCCATCGAACGGAACATGTAATAATCGGACGGCGCAATATCTGGGGAATATGGCGGGTGGGGTAGGTAGAACTTCCCATTTCAGCGTTTCTAAGTAGGTTTTAACGGGTTTGGCAACGTGAGGCCGGGCATTGTCATGCTGTAAAATCACTTTTTCGTGTCTCTGCTCGTATTATGGCCGCTTTTCGCGCAGTGCTCGGCTCAATCGCATCAATTGAGTTCGATACCGTTCCCCAGTGATAGTTTCGCCCTGTTTCAACAGCTCATAATAAATTACACCGTCCTGGTCCCACCAAATACACAGCAAAACCTTCGAAGCGTGAATATTCGGCCGAGCCGACGACGTAGAAGCATGACCGGGCAGTCCCCATGATTTTTTTCTCTTTGGATTGCTGTAATGAATCCATTTTTCATCACCCGTAACGATGCGATGAAGAAAACCCTTTCTTTTTTGGCGCTGGAGCAGTTGTTCACAGGCGATAAAACGACGCTCAACGTCTCTTGGCTTCAAATCATAAGGAACCTAAGTTCCTTGTTTTTGAATCATTCCCAACGCATGCAATCGCTTAGAAATGGCTTGGCGGGTAACTCCCAATGCTGAAGCAAGCTCATTCTGCGTTTGGCGCGGATCCTCATCGAGCAATGCCTCCAATTCAGCGTCTTCGAAGTTCTTTGGCCTTCCTTCACGCGAACGGTCGTCAACATCGAAATCACCGTCTTTAAAGCGACGGAACCAATCACGGCACGTTGTTTCACTTAGAGCGGCATCTCCGTAAACTTTTTGGAGTTCTCGATGCGCTTCAGCCGCCGTTTTCTTCGAATGAAAGAAGAAAAGCAACACTTCCCGCAAATGACGATTATTTGGCTTGGCACAAAATCAGACATTTTCGCACAACCAAAAGGACACGACGCAAAAACAAACCCACTAATGTGTCAAAGCGGTTTTTTTACCATATGTCTAAGCTTGGTTAATGACGTTTTGGTTATGTCATAATCGTCCAGCCCTTACTAGTAGAGCCATCTCTTGAAAAACAGCGAGAACCTATGTATAAGAACTAAGTACTACTTATTCTGTGCTAGCGACCCGCCCCCGGATTCACAAGGATGAAATTTTTTCTGCAAATCATGTAGGCATGCAAACCTTTCTCGTTGATAGCTCTTTTCTTTGGTGAAAACTGTATCAAAATCCGTTAGGTAGCTTAGAAGAAGCGAAGAAACAGAGGCGCGGATTTTTGGCACTTAGTTCTATATCATCATCAATACTAATAATAAATCTGTAAGTGTAGGTATTGTATGTTTGTATGTATGTATGTTCCTCCATAACTCTGAAACGAATTAACTGATTTTCATGATCATGAAACTTGGTAGATAGGCATTTAGACATACAGGACACAGGATAGGCTACTTTTTTCTTTTTCAACGCGGACGAAGTCGCGGGCGCCAGCTAGTTAAAAATATAATAATATATACAACGGGCCAGTATCTAAGTTAAACCTTTTTAAGTTTATATAGCTTCAAAACCTATATCCCCCTTTTTTAACGTTGGGAAATCCTCTTGGATACCAGGCAGTGTAGGGGACACTGAGGGGTTATGCTGGATTCGTACCGGCTAAAATCCAACGACTTTCTAGTTCGGCCGTAGATGGGCGAGGTCGTGGGGACGTTATGACACGACGTCGGTGCCAAGCCACGACTATCCATCGAGGAGGGGTCTACGCTCCCTGTCGCCATCAAGTGGACTGTCTGCCTGTCTGACGACCTTTATAAACATATAAAAAAAACACTCGAAACTTATTGCTCATATATTTTTGTCAGGTGTTGAATTTTTATTTTTAAAATAACAATACCTACTATTTTTCTGGATGAAAGTATCCTATGTTGTTTTCTGTATCCCGGATAATGTGAATGCAAAATTGTATAATGATCGGTTTGAGTAGTTATATATAGCGTGACAGCAAAACAAACAAATAAACAAACTTACTTTCGCATTTATAACATTAGTTTGGATTGCGACGTTAGGTGGTAACAATTAAAATGTAATATCAGACGGAAATAATAAAGAGGTATCACATGGCAACATTAAAATTGCATTCTATGTGGGAAATATTGTGTAACTGGACTCCATGTAAAAGATTATGCACTAAAGAGATAATATTCGTTCGGGCCGTTGATGGAACAAATACATAGATACGGTATGTTCTTCCTTTATGTAATCGAAAAATGGGCCTCATAAAATTATAACTATGCTTACTTCGACCTCACAACTAAAATTCCAATATTGAACTGAACACGTATATTAATAGAGTCGACAAATATATTCAAAAGGTAAAGTGAATGTGTTGACTGCTTGCTATGAACTACCCATTATATGAGTGACTTCTACCCATCCACACTACATCCAAACGAAAGCGGTTATTCCCCTGTACTGTTATAAAATTACAAATGTTTTGTATCAAAAGTACGTGTAAGCAAGACAGTGTCCTTTGTGGGACTGAATGATAGGGTGTCCATTCTCAGTATATAACCAAGTATATAAGGTCCATGTGCGGATAGTGAGTCAATACAGCAGCAGACGCGGCGCTCGATGATGATGACCACGATGCACAGCTGCCCCGCTACCGAGCAAAAAGAGGAAAACCGCCGCGCCACTTCTCATCTACACGTCCGGGATACCGGGATACAGCGTCTGCGAGGGACTTCCCCGCCCGGGGACCACTTTGTAACTGTCGTGGCTCACGACGCCGCAGGTACAAGTGGCCTTACAGGGCCGGCCGGTTCCTCATAATTAAGTTAGTTTGAAGTTCCACTTTTTTTCCAAGCCGGGCATCTACCCCCCAACCCTCCGACGTCTGGTGACGGTTCCAAAGTTCCCTAAAGATTAAAACACACCCATATCGAGGGGAGAAAGTGGGACTTTTACCGCACTAGACAAGATAAGAAGATATAGACAAGATTTAGTCTATCATATTTTTGTCATATTTTTTGAAAACTTCTCCGCTTGTTAAAAAAAAATGAGTCACTAATCTTTGTATTTATTCCATCAACGGTTCGGGCGTAGGTACCTTTGGATATACCTACGTTCCCGCGGTACGGTAAATAAGATCCCGTTCGCACGGTGGACGAGTATTGCAGAAGCAGCATTTTGCAGAAATCTGCATTTCAGGATGGTTTGTTCACACGGAGTATTTTACAATGTCATTTTTATGCGGAATCGGAAATTTGTGCTCGCAGTATTGTCTTTAATTTCGAAAATTTACTTGAATTCTCTTATGATTATATGATATTATAATTATATTGATATTGGATACATACAATTATAAGGAAGCGATCTGCAGTGGGGATTTTTTTTATAAAACACTAGCTGTTGCACGCGACTTCATCCGCGTTTATAAAAAAATATAGCGTATGTTACTTTCTGATAGCATAGCTTTTTATAGGTGAAAGAATTCTTAAAATCGGCCCAAAAGTTTTTGAGTTTATTCATTACAAACAAAAATAAAAATCTTTTCTATATATTTATAATATCAGTATAGACATTTATAGTAACTTAAACAAGCAAGAGCTTACTTTCTTATATACGAGGGCTGTTCCAAAAGTTTTTAGTGAAATGATTAATAGTTAGAATATCAAAAAAGTTTATTTACAGTTTTTCAAAATATTCCCCTCCAACCCCTCCATTCGAGTAAACCAGTACTTAAAACATTTAATGCTACTTAAAAATACGCTTCTAACGATATATAATACGCATATATTTGATATATATATATATCTAATAAAATTACAAAAAATAATTTATTTTTTTCGATTAGCTCTCCTGTAAAATTAGTACGTTTTGAGATTATACAGTTTTAATGCGAAAAGACGATAACATGAATGATATGCCTACAATAACTGACTGATATTAGTTAGGAACTTCATGAAACGGCGCCACATCACGATCTGCTTATTAGTAGTAACTCTTATTTTATCTGTGCTATTATAGGCACATCAGGAATTGCTCGAATAAATTCACGCCGCAAGTGTTCGTTACACATTCCGTTCTGCAAAAGGAATTATACAAGTAATACCTTTTTGTATCGCTCTTGCAAATTTTATAACGAACACTTGCTAGATCTGGATATTTTCAGTTGTCCTATAGGAGCCTATAAACGAAGCCTTAAACAAGCTCTCGAAAATATAGTTGTGAAAATATAGTTGTGTAGTCTCCTTTTTGTTATGGCCAGTTTATTTGTTTATTTTGTATGTTATATGGTATTTGTTAAGTGTTTCTTGCTTTTTGTGTTTTCTCCTAGCTCGTAATGACTTGTAATTTATATGTTTTAGTAATTTAGTGGAAACTTTGCTGATTTATGTTCTTCTTGTATGTATATGTATAATGTGTAGCGAGATATTGTATGTTTCCCTAATATAAATAAAATAAAATAAAATAAATAAAATTATACGATTGGCCGCTGACATAGATAGGTATTTCAAAATTGGGTAGAAACGTAAAGATTTCAAATATTTGAAATTGAATAATCAAAATTCCGTCCGTCGCTTATCAATATTTTTTCTTGTTGGCGTAGCAAAGGCGTGACATCGTTAATCCGCAGTTACGAGTATTGGTAACAATGGGCACAATAGACCGGGAGCGAAATGAACAGTTCTATTGTATGGGTACACTGAATACGCAATAGTTCCAACACATTTGGCCGGATGACATCACGCGGGTTGTAACTCTATTTTTAATCCCTGACACCCGATCCAAAAGAGAGATTTTATAAGTTTGATCTGTGTATCTATGTGTCTGTCTATGGCATCATAGCTCCTAAACAGAAGAATTTTCTTGTTTGAAAGCTAACTTGATCGAGATGGTTCTTTCTTAGCTAGAATTTATGAAGATCTGTTCAGATGTTTGAAGATCGTCAACTCATTTCCTAGTTGACGAAGGGATTTCATTGACTTCCACAAGTTAGATTGATTTGAAATTTGGTGTACTGCTACTTCGGTGATATTTCCATGACATGGATGCTACGGACAACCTTTTGTATTCAAAATGTTGCGAACTATCCGTACGTTTTGAACTACCTGACTTTTCCAAATCTTTTCTTATTAAAAAAAATATTTTTATTGAATTACTTATATTGATTTTGTTTCAAAACACCAGATTTCATTCTATGTAAACTAAGAATTAAATGTTGGTCCATTGCTATATCTGGTCGAATCAAAACGGAGTTACAACCTTGTTGAGTGCAACCAACAAAAGACGACTGTTCTCGCTCAATCAAATTGTTGACAATAGTTAATGTGGAGTCCTATATTGCGCATTTTTAACCCCCGTCACTTCGGGGGGTGAGATGCAACAATATGATTACACGCCCATTACCCGATGCTTGACATGTATGAGGTAACAATACATGTTTAGAATTGCGGTGACAGAATTTTGTTAGGGATTAGTTGATGAAATTTAGCGTAAGTAGGTACGCCATGGAACTGTAATAGTTCTATGATGTACGCTATAAATTTTTGTCTTATAACGCCGTGATAATATCCAGTATTTTTTTTAGTTTTTATTTTGAGGCTTTTCCCTTAAGGACATGTCACTAAACGATTAGTAAACACTAAATCTAGAGTGGTAAATATTGTAGGTACTATTTGATACCTATTGCAGGCGCTGTTCAGATCACCTACTTGAGACCTAATTTGGCCACTAAAGCCCAGCCTACGAATATCCATTATTGGAGAAAGTCGACTCTGACTCGAGGGTTAGATACCTGGAAAGTTATCAGTCAGTAGTACGATAAGACACGAGAATTTAACCTTTTTATAAGTTCTAAGACCAACCTCCCCCTTTTTAATTTTTTAACTCCTGACGCCCGACGCAATAACGGGGTGTTATAAGTTTAAAATTGCGTGTCTGTGTATCTGGCTGTGTCATCGTAGCAAATGGATGGACCGATTTTTATCCGGTTTTTTGTTGTTGTTAAAAACTGACGTGATCGTTATTTTTCTTGCCTATAATTTATGTATGTAGATCTCTCCAATCATTTGAAGACCATCAGCCCATTTCCTAGTATGATATAAGTAAGCACTGAAAGTCTTTACAAACACCTTTATAAGGACTACACATTTATTTCACTTATAGAAAAAAAAAGATTACTTACACAAAAACTCCAATCTCAAATTTGAATCTAAACGGAAGATAAAATATTTGTAATTCACTTTTAATTCCGTGTGAACGAATTCACTATCTCGCCTCGCCTCTAACGTAATCCCGAGGCGAGGACAAAACTTTATCAGATCTCTCTGTAATCCAAAAATGGTTTGTGATTATTTTGTAAAAGATCGGATTATGTGATGGGTCTTTACTCGAAAACAAATGGTGTTTTTTTTTCTATTATATTTTACTTATAATGTTCTACTAGCAGTGCCGTGCGGTTGCACATGAGGTGATTGGAATGTTTGACATCTATTAAATACCAGCGGCCTGTTTCCGGCTTCGCCCGGGGTCCATTTTTTTACGTAAAAACCTTCCCTGATTATCCCGCTATCCATGAGTGAAGACAGAATTAAAATCGGCCCAGCCGTTCTCGAGTTTTGCGCTTAGCAACACATTTAGGGATTCATTTTTAGGTATTGAAAATGACTTCCCTTTGCATGTTCAGTAGTGTGTTTCAGTTATAATTTTTTTAAATATTTTTTTTATTAATTTTTAGGACACAAACAGAAATAAAAACAAAGTAAAAATGACAAAAAAAATTAACACATAAATATTCTACAAGCGTGTCCACAGATAGATATTATTTACATGTTAGAGAGAACAGAAACCAAACATCTAGACAAAAAAAGAACAAAAAAAACATTACAACAAAAATTAAAAATTAAAAACAGATATTTAATAAAAAAAAATGATTTTTTTATTAAAAAATTGTGTAGGTATATTTTTATAAATGTGTATCATCATCATGTGTATTTTCACTGTTGGCCTTTCACAAAGCTTCTTCAACTTCTCTTGATTCTCTTGACTATGACATCTTGGTTCATCGGCGAATTTCATAAATTCTAAATTACTTAATTGTATATTTTTATTAGGTATATGTTATGTGCAAATTTGAATTAGATATATCTCCATGTAGTCGTTTTTAATCCCCAACGGCCGACGCAAAAGCAAAACTTTGCTTATTTGTTATATCTACTTATGACGAGTCCGTTTGGATGAGTGATTCCTGGCAAGGTCAACTTTGGAAATGAAATTTTCAAAGTTGCGTTTTCCAGTCATTTGGCCAGCTCGTCTGGCGGCAGTAACCATTCCCTTACAGAAGACCATCGTGAAGTAATAGCACGTGTAATTATTATGTTTTGGTGAGTGAGTTACGGGATGCCAGAGCTCATTTCCTTATCCCTTCCCAATTTCTTATTCTTATTCCTTGCAGCATCTGTGGCGTTGCTTGTGTTATAGGCGACGGTCGCCACGTACCACCAGGTGGACCGATAATCACGTTAGTGCTTGGTGTTAGTGTGTTTAAAACGCTTGTCACAAATTCATTACAATTAATATTTACTCGTATTTCCAAAAATAAATATGGTGTCTCATTGTACTGTGTCAATTTGGGATCATGTCAATTTGGGAATGTGTCAAAATGGCACTAAACCCCGTCAACCTGTCTGCCAATTTTAGCATGAAACAATAAGCCTCATAACAATAGTAGTTTAAATAAACCCACGCGTTTGAAGCCACGCGTAGGTAGGTACTTCAGCTAACTGTGGATTAGTTTTGGAGAATTCCAAAGATTTTTTTTAATAATCTCTCAACTTACCCTCTAATCTTGTAATTCAACACCTTTACAAGCGCACCTGACTTTAAACTGTGATCTGATTGGTCAGAGTTTAACGTGGGGTGAGTTACTCGACATGTGATTGGTCGACGCCAGACGGGGGTGTTACCGCTAGGGTAGACAAATTGTAGCATTTATTAAACGCGATTCCAGTGATTTTAGGGTTTTGATGAGGGTGTTAATAATATACAAGCTCTCGAAACGAATGTTTGTGGATTTGATTTTTTGAAGTGAAAACTTCTTTAGGCATTTTTGAGATGGAAAAAAAACCGAAAAAAAAAAAACACACAACTCGCGACATTGTCATGTAATGTAATGTAACCGAAATTGATAGCTCTGTATATGTTTGAAAATAATTTTAAAAAAAGATTAATTTTTGAAATGGGATAAAATCATTGAACTCTCGGCAGTGTCATGTAATATAAGTTATGTCATGTCTTGTGGTTGTTTTCACTTCTGACGTGCAGTCCAACGACTGACATGTATTTTTTTAATACTAATCCCAGGGCCTGCATACCTAATTGAGACTACATATTTCGATATGTTTTTTTTATATTAAAAAGGTTGGCAGGCAGGCTGACGGTCCACTTAATGGTAGGTGGTTACCGTCGCCTATAACACAAAAAAAAAACGCCAACCAAACATGATAATTCGCCCATCCGGGAGAGATGAATTCGGGCGAGTAGTTCATTAACTCGATTAAAGTGCACTGCTTATTAATGTGATGATGTAATGATAATTAATGATGACCAAGGTACGGTATTACGAAGGTACGGATAGGGAACACAATATACTTACATAGTCTTTGATAGGGATATCTATATGGGCTCTGATATCCCTTACGCACTTAATGAAACACAATACCACAATGCATTGATGCCACAATTCTGTTATTTCACGGTGGCCTTCTTTAAGCGGGTCGTAAAGTACAGCGAAACGCAGTGTGCCCTGCTACCCAGAGCAGAGACAACTTTGAAATGTTCAATTAGAAGGTTGACCCTGACGGGATACGAACCAGGGAGTCCTGGAACAGAACGTTAAGGCAAGTATCTCAACCACTCATATAACGGGCTCTGGCAGTCCTTACGCATTAAACGAAACACAAAAACCACAAATTCTGTTATTTCACGGCAGTGGTTACAGACACCAGACGGGCTGCACAAATGATTGCAAAACTCACTGTGTCCTGCCACTACTTGCCAAATCAAGACCAGAGTCAACTTTAAAAGGCATTTCCAAAGTTGGCCCTGCCGGAAATCGAACCCTGAACTCCTGAGACATATATCTAAGTTACGATAGTAACTCTTATTTTATCTGTGTCTAAGGCAAGCATTTTATCCACGCGAACGCGACCTATGTGCATGTAGTTAGGTACCTTACCTACCTACATGCACATAAGTGCGTTCGCACTATAGTAATAGTACTTATTAATGAGTAAGTATCTATATATGATATTTATATCGGCTTACAAACGTGTGAAATGAATGATCAAGTTACAAATTACTTTCATTCGACTCTCAAGTATTTCAATGTTATAATAATAAAAATATATTATATTGACGGAATGCGCGGTCTCTTTGTGATGCCAAATTTGTTTACACTATGTTGGTGGCCCTGTTTTAATACCTCTTAAGTTGGCGACACTGGCTCCTTTTAAATCGGAAACTAGCCGCTAGCCGCCTAAATACAATATATGTATCTGCATAGTGCATACTAAAACAATGAGTATATCTATATTAATATCGTTTAAAGAGGAAAAATTTGTTTGTTTGTTTGAATTGAATAGGCTCCGAAACTAACTGGCCCGATTTGAATAATTCTTTCACTGTTGGGAAGCTATGTTATGAGCTAGTAAATTGGCTATATTTTATAAGGTTACGTGGACCAAGTCGCGTACAACAACTAGTACATTATACATTTTTTTTAAATTTCGAATCCTGTATATATGTATATATATATAGGCCACATTCTGTAGCCTATATCTACTCTCCTTTTAAATATGTAAGGATAATAATACCTACCTACTAGTGAAACGCTTCCGGCTTCGTCCGGGATGCAATTTTTTTTATACCTACATATATATTTTTTTAATATTTTTTATTCTCGTTTATCGCTCTTTTCAAAAATGAAAACTGAATCTAAAACCGTTGGTTGGTAGAATTCTTTTTTAAATATTAGGTATATATATACCAAATTAAAATCGAATATATATAGAGTCATATAGTTGCATAGGCAGCAACATCACTTTTTTCCAAAAAAAAAACGGCGTCGATTTTTTTATATAGTTTTGTTATAATTTGCAAAAATTGCAAGTTAAAAAAAAAACGGATGTTTCTGTCTTTGCAACTATATAACTCTATATATATTCGAATTTAATTTATATGGAAAGAGGGATTCAATAAACGGAGAAGGTTTGTGTATACGAAATTTGTACCCCGGGCGAAGCCGGGAGCGAGTCACTTAGTTTTTTTATAATTATCGAATAATAACTTAAATCAGTATTCGTAACGGATATCCAGACAAAGTTGCTTTAGCAATTTTATAAACTGTCATCAATTTTATCCATCTTTTAATGCTTAGGTAAAGTAAACAAGTTATTAAGTAACAACAAAAGCGTGAGAATCAAGTCTGACTAATGGTTTTTATGTGTTTCAAACTACTACTTATATTTCCGCTGTATTTACAATAAATAAATTTTATATTGTTCAATTTTTTTCATCATATTTTTTCGTAGGAAGGAATCATATTTTTTCGTATGTATGCAAAAAGTATTTTACTTAGATTGGATAGCGACACCTATTTGTTTATATTTACGACTCATTTTCTTGGTGATCGGTTGAGTAAAAACAAACTCACAAACTCAACAGACAGTCTGACTGTCCACTCGATAGAAGTTGGCTACCGTCGCCTTTGGTTGGTCGACATAACCGGCGATTCTAGAGCTGGCTATTGCCTCGGTCAATAGATTAACATTGCCATGCTTGGGCGACCGAAGCTTTTATTATATCTATCTAATATATAAAATTCTCGTGTCGCGGTGTTTGTTGCCAAACTCCTCCGAAACAGCTGGACCGATTTTGATGAAATTTTGTGTACTTCTTGTGTAATTGTGTAAATTTGGGGAGGGCCACCCTTAACATTTAGGGCTATGCAAAATACATGTTGGCCGATTCTCAGACCTAACCGATAAGCACTAAAATTTCATCAAAATCGGTCCAGCCGTTTCGGAGGAGTTTGGCAACAAACACCGCGACACGAGAATTTTATATATATGAATGTAATAAACATAAGTATACTATATTATACTTAGAATTATTGGATTTTGAATAATGTAAATTATATTAATAAACTAACTATTAAAAAAAAAGTAATGTTCACATTACTTACCTATTTGTTCTCATGTTTATTTGTGTACATGACTTGTATTCTAGGTATGTAAAGACTCATATTGTGGTGTCGTTTGACGGAATCGGCGCTTTTACTTGGAACCGAATGAATGGGAATATGGGAAATTGACGCCTGCCGCGAATCGGAGTCGTCAAATGAAATCGTCTATTGTAAGTAGTATGTTGTTTAATTAATTTGCTAATTAATTATGCTTCTCCGGCACCGCACGGATTCAATTTTGATCCTTAAATTATGTAGGTATTAAAAAAAATTTTTAGTGAAATAACTACATAACATTTATTTATCTACAGTGTTTGAAGTGATATTATTTTGTGCAATATTAAGTGAGGTTATTGTAAAGCTGTTATTACGTGAGTGATTTTTTATTGTTTTATTTTTTAATGATAACACGTGACAGACAGGCTAACAAACTGAAGAAAAAAATTTTTTTAATATTTTTTTGCAATTTTTTTATATTTTTGCTTAAAATTCTCAATTTTCTTAAATTGTGAAAATATTTGTATTATAAAAAAACACTACAGACAGAATTAATTAAAATAAAAACATTCCTCTAATGTCTACATATTTCATTAAAAATATTTATTATGAATTTATTTCTTTACTTAATTTGTTTAAATTTCAAGTAAGTGTGTGTGTCTTTTTTGGAAAATTTTAATAATTTAAAATCGGTTAGTTTATAAATAGGCTAATGAATGAATATTTAGTCCAGCAACTTGCAAAGATATATTATTTCGATAATTTAAGCTAAATCTCGGCTAAAATCGTCGGCTCTAATTTTTGTTGTACGAATTTTTATGCGATTTTCAGTTTAACTATAAAATAATGAATAAATCTGTAAGGGTCGGTCATGGATAAGTTACTTTGTTTTCAGAGATATCGTGTTTATAGGCTCTATACATGATACTGAAACTAAATTGACGATTTTTAGAATTTTTTTCAGTATGTATGTATGTTCCTCCATAACTCTGAAACGAATTAACCGATTTTCATGAAACTTGGTAGATACACATTTGGACGTACGGGACAAAGGATAGGCTACTTAATATTTTTCAACGCGGACGAAGTCGTGGGCACCAGCTAGTTACATAATATAATTTGAAGTCGCTTTCCGCTTCTATCTGTCTGTATGCCCGCTAATTCCTCTTAAAACTAACAACGGATTTTGATGCTGTTTTCACTTTCGGTTACATTAATTTTTCACGGAATTTTTATATACCTAGGACAGTGGCACCGCTACAATTTATAGTTTTAGATTATCCCTCAGGAATAGTGCCTTTTTTCTGGACGAAAAAGGCCCTTTTCTGTATCCCTGATAACGTGTATGCAATATTTCATAACGATAGCTTGAGTGGTAAAGGCGTTAAAAGGTATCAGACAGACAGAGTTACTTTCACATTTAGTATGGATAGCCTGTTTCCTCTGAGGGATAGCCACTTCTGTGCTGGGCTTTGTGAATTTTTTCGTTAAAAAAAATATAAAAAAACAATAAAAAAGTCGCCAACAAAAGGCGTGAGCTTTTTAAAGGTCGCGAACGTGAAGGTAAAAAAAAAGAAATTTCAAACATCGAACGGAACACCCGGTTTGAATTTCAAGCCCCGCCTTCATTCGTTGTCTCTTTCGCACACTCTTTCTGTCTCGCTCGGTGCTTTGAAAATGTACACCAATGCAATGGGGTAAGGTAATAAAGCCTGTCATTTGACCCCGGGATTTCGTTTAGAGAGGGTGTGTGAAGGTGTGCGGTGATGGAACTTTTTAATTATTTTTTTAATTAAAAAAAAAACAGTGTGAAGTGATATTATTTTGTGCAATATTAAGTGAGGTTATTGTAAAGCTGTTATTACGTGAGTGATTTTTTTTTTATTGTTTTTTTTAACGATAACACGTGACAGACAGACTAACAAACTGAAGGGATCATTTTTTTGATATTTTTTTTTGCAATTTTTTGATATTTTTGCTTAAAATTCTTAACAAGTTTTCTTAAATCGTGAAAATATTTTTAAATTATTTTCAAAATATTTGTATTATAAAAAACATTACAGACAGAATTAATTGAAATAAAAACATTCCTCTAATGTCTACAGATATTTATTATGAATTTATTTCTTTACTTAATTTGTTTAAATTTCAAATACTATAAGTGTGCGTGTCTTTTTTGGAAAGTTTTATAAATTAAAAATGGGTTAGTTTATTAATAGGCTAATGAATGAATATTTAGGCCAGCAACTTGCAAAGATATAGGTATATTATTTCTATGATTTAGGCTAAATCTCGGCTAAAATCGTCGGCTCTACGTTTAGTAATTTCAGTAATTTTTGTTGTACGAATTTTTATGCGATTTTCAGTTTACTATAAAATAGAAAAAAATCTTAGTATAGTATATCTTCTTTACATAGTATAAAACAAAGTCGCTCCCGCCGTCTGTCTCTATGTATAAGCTTAGATCTTCTAGTCTTGGTACTTGTTATTTTTATATTTCTGTGGCTTTATTTTGTTGTTCAGCAAGTAAGGTATGGATATGTTAACTAGCTTCTTTTTAAAGGTACTAGCGATACCAAGTAGTATTACTAGTACCTACTATAATATTAATGGTACAGTCCAATGGTACTACAGCAACTAAGTATACATCCTTTTAAAATATGCAACGGATTCAAATTCTAATGCGGCTTTCACTAAACTTTTTCAGAAAATAAAATAAAAAATTGTTAACGAGCCGTGTCTCTGTACATTAAATATTTTTCAAAAAATACTATTGTAGCTAGTTTTTTAGCTAGTTTTTTTTATAAAACTAGCTGTTGCACGTGACTTCGTCCGCGTAACTTTAAAATATATATCCTATCTTAAGTTGGATCAAACTGCACATTTTTATTGATTGATTGATTGATTGATTGAATTGATCAACTGTGCAAAATTTTATTAAAATCGGTTAGGAGTTCATCGGCGACCTATGTCGGCGACAAACAACGTGACACAATTTTTTTATATATAGGTATTTAATAAGATTTTCAGGAAAAAAAAATTGCATCCCAACGAAGCCGAGGGCGGTCGCTATTTAACAATATACTTAACCAAAATTTATTATAGACTAGCGGTCCGCTCCGGCTTCGCCCGAGGTGCATTTTTTTTAACGTAAAAACCTTCCCTGATTATCCCTCTGTCCATGAGTGAAGACAGAATTAAAACGGTTCACTCGTTCTCGAGTTTTGGCGCTTAGCAATACATTTAGCGGCCCGCTCCCGGCTTCGTCCGGGGTGTATTTTTTTAAAATAAACGTAGCCTAAGTTACTCCTTATTACATCAGCTACCTGCCAATAAAAGTCCCGTCAAAATCGGTCTAGCTATTTCAGAGATTAGCCGGAACAAACAGACAGACAGACAAAAATTGTAAAAAATGTTATTTTGGTGTATGTACCGCAATTTACATAAACAAAAAGTAGCCTATGTTACTCCTGACGACCCCCTCATCATGTCTGCAAAGTTTCATCGAAATCGCTTCAGCCGTTTCTGAGATTACCCCGGACAGACAGACAGACAGACAAAATTCTAAAAAAAGTTATTTACGTTTTAACAGCATGCGAATGACTCTCTAAGCTTAGTTTGAGGCAGTTTTTCGCAAATCACAGACAGACACTCTGATTTTATTTATATAGAAGATATAGACTGCGAAAAATGTTATATACCTATGTGGATGTTTTAACAGAGTTTGTCCGGTCGTCGGGTTAAACCTTGTGTTTTATTTTCATAACAATCGTCGTTATATTTTTACCAATCGAAAGAAATTTAAATTTTATATGCTTAGGTATACTTACCTACATACCATTTGTAAATAGATCATTCAAGTTGCAGTGTTACTTTAGTGACGTGGTAACACATTTTTTTATTATTAGTCATTAAATAAATTCACTACTTTAAATCTAACAATTGTTTTAACACCCGACGGCCGACGCGAAACGAAGTGTTATAAGTTTGATGTTTGTTTTTATTTATCTATTTATGTATAAATGTCTGTTGTAGCTTCATAACATTTATACATAAATCTATTTATGTATAAATGTCCGATCAAAATCGGATTAACCGATTTGATCCGGTTTTTTTTTTTTTACCAAAACACAGAAGGGAGTTTGAATCCTTGGAAGATATGTTCAGATGTTTGAAGACTAGGTATCAGTCCATTTCACTATCTTCCTCCACATGTTCGATTGATGTGAAATTTGGTATACTATTACGTCGTAGATGTTTCCATGACATGGTAACCTTGACCTGATGCTCAAGTAGCATCAAGTAGGTAGTCTGCTGGCACCCAACTCCTGAGCAAGTTACAGCAGATATAGAGCGTTTGAGCTCAATGGAAATTCAGGGGTTAGTTTATAATTTTAATTAGTTATAACGCGTAGGAACAAAAAAGTCAAAAAATCATCTATATATTGTATATGCAAAACGATTCTGAAGGAGGTAAACTCCAAAAACCGTATTAAAATCAGCTAATCCTTTAACTGAGATTAGTGTGCACAAACGCACAACGACGATTTTAATTAGTCCAGAAAAATTTACTAACAAATCAAAATATAAAAAGAAAATTTCCCTGTAGAAAAGGTTTCCACCTTTTAATAATAATAAAAATTGGCGACTTTCCAAATTTCACAAAAATGACGAAAACTTATTTTATCCGTCTAATAAACGATACTATATGACTAAAACTTATTTAAAACTAGCGATCCGTTCCCGGCTTCGCACGGGTGCAATTTTTTTCTGCAAATTAAACGTAGAAAACTTCCTCGTTTAACGCTCTTCCCATTAATGAAAACAGTATAAAAATCCGTTGGGTAGTTTTTGAGAATCGCAAACATACAGACAGACAGACGCGGCGGGGGACTTTGTTTTATAATATTAAAAAACGTAAATTTAATAATGTTGTCTGCGTGAGCGAATTGATTTTTGTTTAATTGTGCGTAACTTTGTCTTTTTCCTGTGTATATTAGTTCAACTGAGATAAGAGAACGCAGTTCGGCGAAATATGGGTATATTCTATCTCAAAACTTCGATGATGAATACTAAAGCTGTCTATCAAGCTGAGTGATGATCGTTAGGCAGAAAAGATAAATGTTTCAACTTATTCGTGTACATAGACTTCGAGTTTAATGAGAATGATGCTTATGCATTAAGATAGCCTCACTCTACTTCTTCGAAATAAATACAACCCATCAGGTTTAACAAATTTTTAAATTTCTAAAAATTTGACGATGTTCTGAAATTTCAAAAAATCTTATTAAATTATCTGAAAAAGTGAAGAAAGTTTTCATATATGCGAGAATTTCTAGAAACTTCTGGAATTTTCTAGAAACTTCTGAAATTTTCGAGAAACTTCTAGAATTTTCGAGAAACTTCTAGAATTTTCTAAAACCTTCTAGAATTTTCTATAAACATCTAGAATTTTCTAGAATGTTAGCGAAAAAAAATCCGTTCCTATTAATCTATATAAATAAAATCAGAGTGTCTGTCTGTGATTTGCGAAAAACTGCCTCAAACTAAGCTTAGAGAGTCATTCGCATGCTGTTAAAACGTAAATAACTTTTTTTAGAATTTTTGTCTGTCTGTCTGTCTGTCTGTCTGTCTGTCTGTCTGTCTGTCTGTCTGTCTGTCTGTCTGTCTGTCTGTCTGTCTGTCTGTCTGTCTGTCTGTCTGTCTGTCTGTCTGTCTGTCTGTCTGTCTGTCTGTCTGTCTGTCTGTCTGTCTGTCTGTCTGTCTGTCTGTCTGTCTGTCTGTCTGTCTGTCTGTCTGTCTGTCTGTCTGTCTGTCTGTCTGTCTGTCTGTCTGTCTGTCTGTCTGTCTGTCTGTCTGTCTGTCTGTCTGTCTGTCTGTCTGTCTGTCTGTCTGTCTGTCTGTCTGTCTGTCTGTCTGTCTGTCTGTCTGTCTGTCTGTCTGTCTGTCTGTCTGTCTGTCTGTCTGTCTGTCTGTCTGTCTGTCTGTCTGTCTGTCTGTCTGTCTGTCTGTCTGTCTGTCTGTCTGTCTGTCTGTCTGTCTGTCTGTCTGTCTGTCTGTCTGTCTGTCTGTCTGTCTGTCTGTCTGTCTGTCTGTCTGTCTGTCTGTCTGTCTGTCTGTCTGTCTGTCTGTCTGTCTGTCTGTCTGTCTGTCTGTCCGGGGTAATCTCAGAAACGGCTGAAGCTATTTCGATGAAACTTTGCAGACATGAAGAGGGGGTCGTCAGGAGTAACATAGGCTACTTTTTGTTTATGTAAATTGCGGTACATACACCAAAATAACATTTTTTACAATTTTTGTCTGTCTGTCTGTTTGTTCCGGCTAATCTCTGAAATAGCTAGACCGATTTTGACGGGACTTTTATTGGCAGGTAGCTGATGTAATAAGGAGTAACTTAGGCTACGTTTATTTTAGAAAAAATACACCCCGGATGAAGCCGGGAGCGGGCCGCTAAATGTATTGCTAAGCGCAAAACTCGAGAACGGGTGGACCGATTTTAATTCTGTCTTCACTCATGGACAGAGGGATAATCAGGGAAGGTTTTTACGTTAAAAAAATGCACCTCGGGCGAAGCCGGGAGCGGACCGCTAGTCTATATAAATAAAATCGGAGTGTCTGTCTGTGATTTGCGAAAAACTGCCTCAAACTAAGCTTAGAGAGTCATTCGCATGCTGTTAAAACGTAAATAACTTTTTTTAGAATTTTTGTCTGTCTGTCTGTCTGTCTGTCTGTCCGGGGTAATCTCAGAAACGGCTGAAGCGATTTCGATGAAACTTTGCAGACATGAAGAGGGGGTCGTCAGGAGTAACATAGGCTACTTTTTGTTTTTTAGAAAATTCTAGAAGTTTCTCGAAAATTCTAGAAGTTTCTCGAAAATTTCAGAAGTTTCTAGAAAATTCCAGAAGTTTCTAGAAAATTCTCGCATATATGAAAACTATCTTCACTTTTTCAGATAATTTAATAAGATTTTTTGAAATTTCAGAACATCGTCAAAACTTTTAGAAATTTAAAAATTTGTTAAACCTGATGGGTGATTTGTTATATTTATTTCGAAGGAAGTAGAGTGAGGCTATCTTAATGCATAAGCATCATTCTCATTAAACTCGAAAAGTCTATGTACACGAATGCACCCGGGCGAAGCAGGGAACGACTCGCTAGTCTAAAATAAACGTAGCCTAAGTTACTCCTTATTACATCAGCTACCTGCCAATAAAAGTCCCGTCAAAATCGGTCTAGCTATTTCAGAGATTAGCCGGAACAAACAGACAGACAGACAAAAATTGTAAAAAATGTTATTTTGGTGTATGTACCGCAATTTACATAAAAAAAAGTAGCCTATGTTACTCCTGACGACCCCCTCTTCATGTCTGCAAAGTTTCATCGAAATCGCTTCAGCCGTTTCTGAGATTACCCCGGACAGACAGACAGACAGACAGACAGACAGACAGACAGACAGACAGACAGACAGACAGACAGACAGACAGACAGACAGACAGACAGACAGACAGACAGACAGACAGACAGACAGACAGACAGACAGACAGACAGACAGACAGACAGACAGACAGACAGACAGACAGACAGACAGACAGACAGACAGACAGACAGACAGACAGACAGACAGACAGACAGACAGACAGACAGACAGACAGACAGACAGACAGACAGACAGACAGACAGACAGACAGACAGACAGACAGACAGACAGACAGACAGACAGACAGACAGACAGACAGACAGACAGACAGACAGACAGACAGACAGACAGACAGACAGACAGACAGACAGACAGACAGACAGACAGACAGACAGACAGACAGACAGACAGACAGACAGACAGACAGACAGACAGACAGACAGACAGACAGACAGACAGACAGACAGACAGACAGACAGACAGACAGACAGACAGACAGACAGACAGACAGACAGACAGACAGACAGACAGACAGACAGACAGACAGACAGACAGACAGACAGACAGACAGACAGACAGACAGACAGACAGACAGACAGACAGACAGACAGACAGACAGACAGACAGACAGACAGACAGACAGACAGACAGACAGACAGACAGACAGACAGACAGACAGACAGACAGACAGACAGACAGACAGACAGACAGACAGACAGACAGACAGACAGACAGACAGACAGACAGACAGACAGACAGACAGACAGACAGACAGACAGACAGACAGACAGACAGACAGACAGACAGACAGACAGACAGACAGACAGACAGACAGACAGACAGACAGACAGACAGACAGACAGACAGACAGACAGACAGACAGACAGACAGACAGACAGACAGACAGACAGACAGACAGACAGACAGACAGACAGACAGACAGACAGACAGACAGACAGACAGACAGACAGACAGACAGACAGACAGACAGACAGACAGACAGACAGACAGACAGACAGACAGACAGACAGACAGACAGACAGACAGACAGACAGACAGACAGACAGACAGACAGACAGACAGACAGACAGACAGACAGACAGACAGACAGACAGACAGACAGACAGACAGACAGACAGACAGACAGACAGACAGACAGACAGACAGACAGACAGACAGACAGACAGACAGACAGACAGACAGACAGACAGACAGACAGACAGACAGACAGACAGACAGACAGACAGACAGACAGACAGACAGACAGACAGACAGACAGACAGACAGACAGACAGACAGACAGACAGACAGACAGACAGACAGACAGACAGACAGACAGACAGACAGACAGACAGACAGACAGACAGACAGACAGACAGACAGACAGACAGACAGACAGACAGACAGACAGACAGACAGACAGACAGACAGACAGACAGACAGACAGACAGACAGACAGACAGACAGACAGACAGACAGACAGACAGACAGACAGACAGACAGACAGACAGACAGACAGACAGACAGACAGACAGACAGACAGACAGACAGACAGACAGACAGACAGACAGACAGACAGACAGACAGACAGACAGACAGACAGACAGACAGACAGACAGACAGACAGACAGACAGACAGACAGACAGACAGACAGACAGACAAAAATTCTAAAAAAAGTTATTTACGTTTTAACAGCATGCGAATGACTCTCTAAGCTTAGTTTGAGGCAGTTTTTCGCAAATCACAGACAGACACTCCGATTTTATTTATATAGATATTAAATTTTTAAATGCATGCTTCCTTGCAGATATGAAAATCGTCTAAATATTTTGTAATGAAATCATCCAACATGGAGCCATGTTCCGATCGTATGAGTCCCTCTAGCGATATGACAAACGAATCTGAAGCCTCATTGCCACCTTTTCCTTACGAAGGGCATAATGGCAATTTTTACAATCAAACAGATATGGAGGAGAAACAGTATTTCTCGTGCAAACACAAATCGCCGAGAGTTGACGACAAGAAGGATATTATATACTTGCAAGAGAGCAATAAGGTGTTCGACAATAATTACATGACGCCACAGAGGAATAAGAAATATTCAAATTTCGAACTCAAACTGCCGCACACGACCGACGGCTTTTTTTCTCACATCGAAGGCAACGATCGCAATACGCGTTCAGCTTATTACGAAGCGCAAAAAGGATGCGTTCAAAATGAGAACAAACCTATAGCGCAGGATTTAAAAATGAATACGGGTACGTTCGAAAATATTACCAATGAGGATAGGGAAAGAGTTTCTCAATCGTATTTCGCCGACACCGAGAACAATATGCGCAGATGTTTTAATTTCAATTCGGAACAAGTGCTGTGCATTTGTGAGGTGCTACTGCAGAGGGATGATGTGGAGAAACTTACTGCGTTCTTATGGAGTCTGCCTACTAGCGAGCTGTTCAGAGGAAATGAGACTTTGTTGAGGTACGTAGACACTTTAAGTTTCATTGATTTCAATATTATTGTTCATAAAAATTATTAATAAAATTATTAATAAAAAAAAATATATAATATATTAGTTCTTGTTATGAAATCGTCTAGTTTATATCGCATTTGGTAAAGTCGGGGTAAGAAAAGGTTCGTCACCTTAAAGTCAACATTTGCTTGCACGAGAGCAATTTTATCAGTCAAAATTTCATTTCAAAATTTCATTTCAAACGTCTGTCAGTTGTCTGCTTAGTGCTTTAGTTTCAAAAAGTAGTAAAGTAAGAGTCTACTACTTGATAAAGGAATGTACATTCGTACCCCGACTGTACTTCCGTTATGATTGTGTATAAAATAAATTAATCTATACTAATATAAAGAGAGAAAAATTGTATGTTTGTAATATAATGAGTAAACTCAAAAACTACTTGAACGATTTTAAAAATTCTTTCACCGATAGAAAGCTACTTTATCACATCGAATAACATAGGCTAGTCGCGTGCAACCACTAGTAGTAAAATAAAATGAAAATAGTTGAGGCTAATAGTAGATACAACATGATATGTACCTAAGTATGTACTACGAATGAGTCATAATATTTCAAAAATAACATCACATTACCAGTAAGCCTACCTCATTTATATTGATGTCATGTCAAGCAATTATGGATGTAAAATGATATACCAAAATTGTTTATGTTATGAGCCTACTTATTAGGTTCTTAAGGAGCGCGGTATAATCACAAAAGAATTGAACTCGTAATTTAGTTTTAATTAGAAAAAAAATGCACATACATTACATATATCATAAACTGTGTAATGTTGAATGTTTTGACTTGACAATTTATTATTTACTAGTAAGCGCTCCCGGCTTCGCCCGGCGACCATTTTTTTTAACGTACAAACCTTCCCTGATTACCCTCTATCCATAAGTGAAGACAGAATTAAAATCGGTCCAGCCGTTCTCATCTCGAGTTTTAGCGAGACAAACGAACAGCAATATCTTTACATTTAAACTATTATTTTTATACTAAGATTTATTATTATTTTATTAAATCTTTACAAATAGCTTCCCGCCATCTCAGTTAAACGGATTTGTTTGAATTTTGGCACACATATCGGTTTATAAATACGCCAATTGAACCCAAAGGTATCGATATAGTTTTCTCAGGTGTCATATTTTTAATTTTTCAACGCGGGCCTTCCAGTAGATTATATTGTATATGATTACTGGCCAGCAAGACAAACACTTTGGCTATATTTCAGAGCGCGCGCTCTAGTGGCGTACCATAGAGGCGTTTTTCAAGAATTATATTCGATTTTGGAAGCTCATACGTTCCCGCCACGACACCACAACACACTACAGAAGCTATGGTTTAAGGCTCACTATAAGGAAGCCGAGAAGGTTCGCGGCAGGCCATTGGGTAATATTAATAAGTTTGTTCTATTTTTTTTTTAAAGTATTTTTAATGCCCCACGCAAAAACGAGGTGTTATAACTTTGACGTGTGTGTCTGTCTTTGTGTGTATCTGTCAAACGGATGGATCGATTTTGAACCGGATTGTTCTTAGCTATAATTTATGAAGATCTGTTCAGGCGTTTGAAGACATTCAGCCTAATATTTTCTAGTTGACAAAGGGATTTCACTAATTTTCAAATGTTCGATTAATGTGTAACTTGGTATACTGTTACTTCACTGGTATTTCCATGACTTGGTAACTTTGACCCGATGCACGATGCTGCAGTATCAAGTAGTCTGCGGGAAACCCAATTCCTCAGCAATTTACAGCAGATATAGCGTATTTGGGCTCAAAAGAAATGGGTTAGTTTATAATTTTAATTATGTATATAGAGTGTAATATCTTCAAGTCATAAGTTTGAACCAGCCATCGCTAAAAAAAATTTATATATAATATTAATGTTACTATTTTTTGACGTGTCAACGTTTTAATTTGCTTCCATAGTGGGAGGCAATTCAGAAAACTGATGTAACGAAATCGGGGGATAAAGTTTGATGCTGTAGCTACATATGTTTTGTAAAAACATACATCGATTAAATGATTTATTATTTTTTATTATTCACATATTATATTTATTATCATTCTCAATTCTAAATTTTCAATTTCAATTTTAAATTTTTTTACAATATAATTATACAAAGACAATAAATATTATAAAAAACTTAAACCTAGAGTGCTGCAAGTAGTGGGGCAAGGCTGCAGAGTGAGGAACGTCCTGACTTGAACGTCCGTGTCAAGAAGTGCCGCCTCCTGTATCTGTCCCCTGACCCAGCCATCTAGTAAGAGCCTCTCGAAGTGTTAGTCGAGGCTCTTGGCTATCAGACCATTCGCTGAGACGACTATCGGGACGATGATTGATAAATCGACATCCCACATAGCGGTCATCTCGTGATCCAAATCTATGTAGGAGTTTTTCAAGTATATTAGTTTTTCTTTTTCAGCTTTCACGAGGTTTTCGTCATGCGGGACAGCGATGTCAATAAGCATCGTCTGGCTCTGGGATTATTATAATTATTAAAGCATTAAAATCATTATATATATTTTTAAAACCATAGGTGCTGTCGATAAATATAGACTGAGGAAGAAATATCCGCTGCCAAAGACCATATGGGACGGTGAAGAAACCATTTACTGTTTCAAAGAGAAAAGCAGAAACGCATTGAGAGACTGTTATTTTAGAAATAAGTAAGTTTATCTTTTATCTTTTTTTTAAAATATTCTTTCAACCCGAGACGCCCGCCGCACAAACGAGGTTTTACATGACTGACGTGTGTATGTGAATCAGATGTGAATGAGTAGGTATATCTGTATGTTTGTCTATGGAATCGTAGCTCTCACTGTTGGACTGATTTTGACTTGTTTTTTTTTTGTTACAAACTAACGTGTTTGAAATGTTTCCTTTTTTTTGAACGTTGGGAAATCCTCTTGGATACCCGGCAGTGTAGGTGTAATATACATATACATATAATATTTTGTGTCACGTTGCTTGTCGCCGACATAGGTCGCCGATGAACTCCTAAACTACTGAACTGATTTTAATAAAATTTTGCATACTGTGTGCAGTTTGATCCAACATAAGAGATAGGATATAATATAAAGTTACGCGGACGAAGTCGCGTGCAACAGCTAGTCCTTATATATAAAAATTACGTGTCATATGTTTGTCCGCGATGAACTCCCAAATTACTGTACCGATTTTGATAAAATTTCGTAACTATATGTAATTTGGTCCAACTTAAAAGACAGGATAGTTTATATCTCATTTTGTTTATTATTTTTTTGCAAATTTTATAATATTATTAACATAGCGCCATCCGTTGATACCTAATTCAATCCAGCAATTATTTATCTGTGAGTTCCAAAATATTCTAACAGATGGCGATGTAAGGTAATTTTATCAGCTAGATTGAGTAAAAAATTGCACCCGTGCGAAGCCGGGAGCGGGCCACTAGTTATAATATAGAATACTAGCTGAACCCGACCACGCTTCGCTGTGGTTTTCTTTGACGTTCAACGGTCAGCGGTTGCCATGACAACGGCTAACTTCCACTTTAAATGTGACAGCGGTTCTCGTTTGCGAGTTAGTTCTCCTCGTTTTCGGCAGATGGCGCCGTAAAAAAGCTATTCTCTCGCGATCGAGATTATATTATTACGCGAAAAATAGATAACATATTGTGTAAAAATTTCAAGTCAATCCGTCGGCTAGTTGTCGAGTTTTTGAGTAATACACAAACACAAATTTTTTATATATAGATAGATAAAATATGTATGAAATGTAAATTAGATAACTTTTATTGTATTCAGATATCCAACTCCTGAAGAGAAACGAGCTCTTGCCAAGAAGACTGGTCTGACGCTGACTCAAGTGTCAAATTGGTTTAAAAATCGTCGACAAAGAGATCGGCCTTCACAACAACCGAACAGAACGTAAGTTACAATTATTGTATTTTTTTTTAGCAAAAATCAACTTTATTTATAAAACACTAGCTGTTGCACGCGACTTCGCCCGCGTAACTTAATAAAATGTAGGCTATGTTACTTGCTGATAACGTAGCTTTTCCATATGTGAAAGAATTTTCAAAATCGGTCAAGTAGTTTTTGAGTTTATTCATTATCATTACAAACATATAAATCTTCTCTCTTTATAATATTACTAGCTGTTGTCAAATCGTCAGATTAAGAAAAATCCTCGATATAATCGTCAGATTAAGAATCAGCACAATCAGGAATGTAAGCTGAACCGTCTGTATGAAAATCTGACGCGCTCGAGTATGTCAACATGGCAATTTTTTACATTTTCAAAAAGCTGCCACGAGCTTGCGTCACATCCGAATCGTCTGTCTTTTGAATGGGAGCTTAGTTTGGGTTCACTTAACATCCCCTATGAATATCTGACGCGCTCGAGTAATTTCCCACAATCCAAACCGGCAGATTAGCATGTATCCGTCATTGGAAACACGTGGGGCATATACATTATCAATATCTGACGTGTCCGATTTTTTTACATTTTTGAAAGCCTGTAGACGCTTCCCCCACCGTTAAAAAAGAAATTTCATATAACCTTTTTGTCTTCCTACAATCTAATCTTCAAAATCCAATAGGTCTCCACGACGCTCGAGAAACTACACATTTAACATCGTGGGCTCCCCTACAATAAAAAAGAGTGATAAAAGTTCACCCATTATATATTTATTTGTGATTTTTTTACGTGGTGAGAGGGGGGGCACCATTATCAAGCTTCTGCCCGCTTCGAAAAATTCATAGATATTCATTTTAAAATATTGAAAATTTAGCTGTTGAGATCTGATTTCCGGAGAGAAATCGTGTCTAACGACTTAAAAAAATAGTGTTTTTACAGAAAAACGCTATTTTACGCTCAAGCAGGCATGGGTACGCGGGGCCCCCACTGTGCGGGGCCCGTAGAAATTGCGTACTGCGGGTCATAGATGCGGAGTTCATCCGCATCACTTGGACAAGGTGCCACTACGCACAGTCCGGTTGAGTGGAAACTTTATCCCACGGACGCGCGAACTTTGGAACAATCTCCCTCCTGAGGTGTTTCCACCTAGCTACAATATGGGCTACTTCAAGCGAGCTGTAAACAAACTCCTACAGGGTAGTAAGCGCACTAGTTGTTTGGTGTTGCTTGTGTCCTTAGGCGACGGTAACCACCTACCATCAAGTGAGCGGCCAGCCTGTCTGCCACCTTAATATTAAAACTTTTGCCACTTAGCTAATCCCGACACTGGTAAAAATACAAATTGTTCACTGAACTAATAATTTTGAAGCAACAGGCACGTTCTGATTTCTGAACCACATAGTGCGTCGGTATAATAAAGCAGTTATTACACTATTCAATTTGTAGGAAACCAATTTAGGAAATCGGAAGGTGTAAATCGCAGTTAGAACAGATTGGATCCAATTTATATTTTATCTGTTTTCAATTCTATGTCTTCGATTTAGAAATCAATTTAGTGTAGTGTGGTCACTAGTTCACTACTTAGTTTCCTAAATTGGTTTCCTAAAAATTGGAAAGTGTAACAACTGCTTTAGACGCTTACATCGGTTCATTCGCAACCTTGAAATTATTATGACTCTTAGAGAGGTTTGTTTTCGAACGTCACGGGAATATGAGAACAAAGGCTTTGTAGAAATCAAAACAATGGCCCCTATGGAATTAGCTAATATTTATTTGACACTCTCGCTTTTAAATTGTGGTATACCTACAAAAGTAGGTATACCTATACCTCAAAGATTATGTTACAATAATTAAAACAATGTTTATTTGTTTCAAAGTTTAGATATTGCTTATATCACTTGAGACCGAATATTGAAAGTTAGATTTCTTTATGTAAGTAGTTTAAGTGTTCGTTTATCTTAAACGTTTTCAATCACAATTAGGATTATTAACAAGAAATAAATAGGTAGGTAGTGTATTAGACATTAAATTTGAAGTTATTATGTGAGTGAAATGCTAGCTAGCATTACGACGATTTGCGATCCAAATGCACTTCAGTCAAAAGATATGTTCCTTAAATTTTTTTTTAAATATTTAAAAACTAAAGCACCCGCCCGCTAGAGCCGTTTCGAAAAAAAAATCTGCTACACGTGTCTTCAGTTTTTGTTACCCATTGTAACAAATTGATAAATGACCTCTAATGACATCTGTACCGAACACATGAAAAACACATAAGGGTCAGCGGATAGAACATTTGTTTTTGACACCCATAAAATTTCTTTGATTTTTAAAACGTCGTTATAGGTCAATGTATTTATTAAAAAAAAAATGTGACCACATAAAAGTATATTGGTTGTCAAAGAAATAATACTTAGTTATTTGGAATTACAGGTATATTATATATATGTACCTAATACTGTAGAAATAAAAAACCGAAATGCGTTGCTCTGAAAGAGAAATTATATTTTTACAAAAAAATTTTACATTTTCTGTTTTATACAATTTCACCATACTAAATACTAATATTACCTAAAAGAGAAACATTTAAAGCTATTATTTCTATGTTCTTAATGCTTTAAATTATTTATTATTTAATCACACGTCTCGTTTTATGTAATTATATCGTAATCATATAATATTATACCTCCGTGTTATTCCCGCGTTGTAACTAAGAAGTTTACAACAAGGGAAATTCAAATTAAATGAAGTGAAACCAACTTCATTTACATATGTATATATAAATTGTCTAACTACTATATAATTATGTAACTGATGGTGAAAACTGCATTAAAATCCGTTTCGTGGTTTAGGAGGAGCTAGCGGCATCACAGATAGACTTAAATTACACTATGTAAAAATGAAAATATAAAAATTAAATTATGGAATTATAATATAAAATAAACTTTTCAGTGAAAATATGCTGATGTCAGCTCAGTACGCAGGTCCACAGGGTGGATTGGCTCAAGCTCTTCTTCCAAACGCATATTACCAACTTCAAGATCCCGCCCACTACCTCCATGGCGGCGCGCCATGAAATTTCGCGCCATTAACCAGTATTGCCATATATAGAGACATAAATTAGTTAAAATTAAGAAAAAATAATTTCATTTAATTGTGATTTAGACGTATTAATAGTCTATATGCAAATAACTTAAAAAAGTTTAAGTTGAATGTATTAATTTTATTTCTATAAGTAATTGTTTTTAGGAGGGACGAAGCAAGAATAAATTAGTTATAAACATATCAAAATGATATTGTTCATACTTTATATTTAGTTAGGTAACTATTAAGTAAGTATTGTAAAAAATATATATTATATTTCTTTAAATGCTATATTTAGAGACGTTAAAATGTATGTCTACTGACAAGTGTCGAGCAATATATCTAAATGTTCTGTGTATTATAAAAAAAAAAACCAATAAAATATGTTTTTAAAAATATATGTAGGTACTTTAAACAGATTTTTTTAATAAGTTACAATAAATTTAAAAATTATTTATAAAACCCTCTTCTGATATATATTGCTCGACAATATTTTGATATTTGCCTATTAGCTTTGCTATGTACTTATTAGTTTATAGATTTTTTTATTGATTATAAAAAAATGGAGTATTTCCACTATTACGTTTGTCGTAATACTGTTCCTATATTATAATTCCTGTTAAATATACAAAAAAAAAAAATAAGCTAATCCAAATATTTTTCGTTATAATTATACTTATTTACCTAAGTTTAAAAAGAGGACTAGGTACCTACTTGCATAAAATTTGTAATTATACTAATAAACAAAATTTAGGTGCTGTTCTGTTTAATTAATTGTAATCTAGTCCGAAATGTGAATTAAAATTCTTGAAAATAATTAATATTTTTATTTTATTGCCCCTTAAAAGTTACATTTACCTACTTACTTAATTCTGATTAGAAATTAGGAAGCAGGGTTGTTGCGGATGCTAAATTTTCAAAATCTGCGGATACAGATTTTTAGAGGACCATGACGTGACTGCGAATGCGGATTTAATGTTTTTTTTTTTAATAAATTTAATTTTTACTGCAGAAATAAATTTACATTGATTATTATGTGAATACGGCTGCAGATCTCTAATTCGATGCGGAAGTTTCGCATTTGCGGATGCGAATATCCGTAACAACCCTGGATATTGAAGGCACGGTGATGGGCCCAATTAATTTTACTTTCATAAAACTTCGTAATTCGTATTCATGAACTACAGTTGGTTTCGTAGTTCATGAAACCACCGTAAATAACACCGTCAATATGATACTACCGTTCTTTTAGTCTTTGAAATAAAATCCTCCTAGAGCGCCACGCCTCAATGCTACTACAGCGCCTCCTATTTAATGGTGGTCGATGGACACTTTCTAACTTTCTAATCTATAGAGTTGGTCCTCCTTTTCTCTATTCTATGCATCTGGTTCAATGCACAAACCACAAACTAAATAGTAGATACTAACGTATGCACAAACTAAATAGTAGATACTAATGTTCAATGCTTCGACCATAGAATAATAATGCTTTAGTTATTATTCTATGGCTTCGACATTTTATATACTCTATACTCTCTTCTATTCCATTAGTCTGTTCAATTACAAAGTATTTCTTTGTTTATATATATTTTAGAAAGTTTTTGCTTATTATTATTGCAATTGACTCATGGCGTAAAATAAAAATATTTTACATTTCTTGACCAATTGAACTTTTATCAGTAATATAATACAAGTGATTTTTTTAAAGTACATACGCTCATCTAAACATTTATGACGCAATTGTGAAGTGAAAGGACAATATTACAAAAACGCAATGAGTGAATCGAAATCTTTTGTTAATTTCTCGTGTCAGCGGTGTCTTCAGCCGTTGAAGTTGGACGAGTCCCTTAACAACTTAGGTGAGCATACAATCGCAGATTTGACCCTTCAAATACGACGCAACAACGAAGCTGACTTAGATTTGCAATCGTCAAGTTTAGATCACTATGTACCACCGTTCAAGATCACGGAATCTGGCAACGGAGCCAACGGTTTCATGGTTATATCGGACGGATGGGAGATGACTACGGCTGGTCACCAAGTGCAAGTAAAAGCTACTTTATTTGACTGTTTATCGAACAATTCCGACGTTGACCATCCACTTTGCGACGAATGTACTGACACTCTTTTGGAACTGATGGAGAATCAGTTGAGGCTTACTGAGGCCGAATGGAAGGATTATAATGACTATTTAAAGAAGCTGGAGGATGATAAGGAAGACTTGAACTTGGAAGGCTTAGAAAAAGAATTGGACGATTGGAAACAGGAGCAGACGCGACTTTTACAAGAATTATCCGCTTTGCAAAGAGAAGAGAAAGCAATGAAAGACGAGATAGAGGTGCAAGAAAGAGAGAAAGAGAGATTAGAGAAAGAGCAAGACATATACTGGAGGGAGTACACGAGGTACCGCAAAGATCTGATGCTGACCGAGGAACAAATGAAGTTCTACGAGTGCCAGTTAGCCTATACGCAGACTCAGTTGGAGAAACTGAAAAAGACTAATGTTTTCAAGGCCACTTTCCACATATCTGACTCTGGAAAATTTGGTATTATAAATAATTTCAGATTAGGTCGATTACCGAGCGCCCCTGTTGATTGGTCGGAAATAAATGCGGCTTGGGGTCAAACTGTCTTGTTACTTTATTCTCTGGCTCGTAAAATTAACTTCAACTTTCAACGCTACAGACTCGTACCCTACGGCAATCATTCTTACGTTGAAGTGTTGGAAGACCAGAAAGTGTTGCCGCTGTATGGTTCGGGTGGTTTCCGTTTCCTCTGGGATACTAAATTTGATGCGGCGATGGTAGCGTTTTTGGACTGCCTCCAACAGTTTCAGGAGCAAGTGGAAAAGGGTGATACAGGATTTCTATTACCATATAGAATAGATAAAGGAAAGATCGAGGATAAAACCTCGCCTCCTCACTCTTACTCGATTAAAATTCAATTTAATTCCGAAGAACATTGGACTAAAGCCTTGAAATATATGTTGACAAATTTGAAATGGGCTTTAACGTGGATCTCGTCTCAGTTCAGTGAAGACAAAACTGAGAATTAGGATTTGTTTGTATTTTACATTAACTTTTTTTTTTATCATGAGGTTGACAGACAGGCTGACGGTCCACTCAATGGTAGGTGGCTACTGTCACCTATATAACATAAGCAACAATGCCACATATTATAATTAAGGAAAGGGATACTCACTTGCCGTAACATAACAGCACATTGTTTTTATTTCATGGTGGTCTTCCGTAACCGTATCACATGCCCTGGCTGCCAAAATGATTCGAAACGTAGTTTGCCACTATGATCCAGATTAGAGCCATCTATAAAGAGTTCATTGCCAAAGTTGGTCGTGCCGAGAATCAAATCCTAGATCCTTGCGACAGTGTTAAGGCAAGCTTCTTAACCACTCATCCGAAGGCCTCGTCTATTTTAACATATTTTATTTAACGAGAAAAGATGCTATAAAACAAAGAATAGACCTAAGCCTAGAAATAAAATTATAACTATAAATGAAGAAAAATGGCTTTCTTTGTTTTTTATCCATTTAAATTAGTTTAGTTTTTTAACAGATTTTCATATAGGTATATAATTTTCATCTACAATCCTTTCAATATAAATCATATCTTTTCACATGTTTTAAACCAAATTTGCATTAAATCCACAACAATAAATATAAATTTTTAATTATAACCAATGTTTGCATTTTGTTAATAGTTCTTTCAGTAAAAAGACATGTCAATGTTGTTTATAAAATAAGAAGTATTTAGAAAATGTCTATAAACATCTATACCTACTTATAGGTGAGATGTTTTATAGCAAATTGTTTTAGCTGAAAAATTACCAAGTATAATATGTAAAGTATAATGTGTTTTGTTTGTTTATGATTAATGTTTTAAGATAAAACATAACTAATTTTGTAAAATCTTCATTAGTTAGACCAAATTTCAATACTATTTTTATACTGGTTAGTTGTCTTTTGATTGTGTTAAAATTACAGTAGAAACTGGATATTAACGACTACGGTTAAACTGACAGATTGATTACAACTCTTAATGGTAGGGTCCCTATAACCAATTAATATTGCTTATAACGACTATCCGTTTATTACGATTATTATCCGTCAGTAAATGATTTTCACAGTGTAACAATAAATTTTGTTCTGTCATAGATGGAAGCAAAAAGAAAGATAGTGATCACTATCCACGTGTGGACCTTATATACTAAGTCCAATGAACCCACTATCATTCAGTCGCTCAAAGGACACTGTCCTGCATACATGCGTTACGGTAAACATGAGGACTGTTTGTGGTATAAGTTGACTACATTTATTCAACTCTTTTATTACATGTGTTCAATATTTGAATTGTAATTTTAGGGATAAGTACCTATTTATTCATGAATATAGTTTTATGTAGCCCATTTATTGATTACATAATTTATTAGGAACATACAGTATCTTTCATTTTGCTTCAATCTATGTGTTCATTCTAGTGTTTGTATGTGTTTCCTGGATTGTGCATTTTAATATCTTTGGTTTATAATAGCTTAAGAATTCAACCAGGTTTGGTTGTGTATGAGTGATGTAGTTTTTTTATACCTTGTGATCAATATCTGTGATTATTATAATTTTCAAATGTAATAAATGTTAAGAGGTGGTAATAAAAATAAGAAGGGATATTGTTGTAATTGTCCCCAATAAATTATGTATTAACAGACTGCTATAAAGTCTTAGTGAAATTTTAGTTAAATGCTTCTGTGGCCTTATTTTGTGCCATCTGTAGTTCCTTTCATTATTGTAATTTTATTTTATTTTTAATCTTATTTTTATTGTCATTTAGTTACTTTTATGACTTAAGAAAAGATTGTAGAGTAGGAGTTTTAATTCTTTTTTAAATAAATGGTAACAAACTAAAAGAGTTTTTTATTCAAGGAACAAGAAATTAAAGACAGGCTGATGTGATGATAACCATTTAGTATTTTTTTTTTAATCTGTATAGTCAGAATTAAAATTGGGAATGTGTCCTTGCCAAAAAACATAGGTACAGACTATATTCGCATTAGAGGTCATAAACTTACAAATAGCGGCATCTGCTTTCGTGTAGAGTAAACATTTCTTAGTCCTGTCAAGTTTCCTTGTAATGTTTCTGTTATGAAAACACAGATGGCACAGTAATCAATTTACATTACGAAACAAGGGTTCACAATTCACATTTTCGTAATTTAAAAAAATATTGAACTCCAAAAAATTACTACAATTAAATGTAAATTATTGCAGAAACAACCCCTAGTTATGATCCTGTCTATTCTTTTACTAGATTGACAGTATTTGTGTAGATACTTATTAAAATAGTTGTAACCTATATAATATTTAGGTACCTACATGATGCCGGCTCCACATTAATGCCGTGAATTCACGCGCGAATTCACCCCGTGAATTCACGGCACAAGTCGTGCCCTCCACATTCACGAGTTAACACAATCGTTCGTGAAACCCGCCGCGAAATGGACGTGGAAGCTGCTGCTGCAGTAACTTTGTTTGCTATGGCAACATATACGTCCAAAACAAGAAATACCGTGAATGTAGATGTGTACGCGTGAACGCCGCGCGAAGGAGGCGCGAACCCTTTGTCGCGGGACAAAATACCGACTCTGATCGGGGAACAGGCGTGAACGCGCGCGAACCCCGCGAAAACCGTCCACATTCACGTTCACGCCTGTTCACGGAGCTTCACGGCACTAATGTGGAGCCGGCATTAGAATATTGCTACTCTATGACCGGACACGCTGTATAAATCTTCTTCTTATATATAAAAATCTCGTCTCACGATGTATGTTCGGGATAAACTCCGAAACTAGAACCGATATTGATAAAATTTCGTAACTATATGTAATTTGGTCCAACTTAAAAGATAGGATAGCTTATATCTCATTTTGTTTATTATTTTTTTGCAAATTATATAATATTATTAACATAGCGCCATCTGTTGATACCTATTCAATCCAGCAAAATTATTTGTTAAAATTATCTGTGAGTTCCATGACAATCTAACAGATGGCGGTGTAAGACAATCTAACAGATTGCACCCGGGCGAAGCCGGGAGCGGGCCACTAGTATAATTAATAAAAATATAATCCTATACATAATGAATATAACACTGATAATTTAAATACAATAAATACTACTTAGCGACTTGCTCCCAGCTTCGCATGGGGTATATTTTTTATTTATAAAATTTATTTTCCCGTTTCTCCCTCGTTCCATAATTATTATTATGTGAAAACTGAATTCAAAACAGTCTACCGATTCTTAAGTTATTCAAGCGTACACAAACTAACTTAAAATTTTTATAATTATATAAAGATAATATTTTCCATAGTCATACAATGTTACATATTGTTAAAAAAAAATAGTTTTAGATCCAATAAACCATACTTACACAGTAGAACACTCGTACGTTCACGTTACAGAGACGTTTTCAGTGAAAAGGGAATAAAAGGACAATTCTTTTGTGACTGCTTTCCGTCCGTTACTTTAGCGGTCATTTTATAGAGCGTCTACTTATCTATATTATTTTCATCGTCAGCCTTTTTATACTCGTTGCCATTGAGGTAGAAGTCTCCTAATGAGCGTCGCTTGGACAATGCATGTGTGGACTAGTACATTAGTCCAGTGGGTGTAGGAAAAATTCGCCCGGGCGAATTCATTAGTTTTAATAAAACCTACAAAAATTTCCCCATTCGCCCGCGACTCTTATTTCATATTCCCCACAGGCCCGAGGAACGTAAAATCGGTACGGTTAGCAAAATGAAAACTACAATTTATTTTATGTTTTATGTTTATGAAATACACATTACTTTCATTAATATTAGCTAGATACCTTTTTTTACATATTATATAGCTACCTACACAAACATTCCTCTTAAAAAAAAAAACAAATCAAAATTGGCCTATCCATTTGGGAGCTACGATCCACAGACTGATACACACATACACGTCAAACTTATAACACCCCCTTTTTACGTCAGCCGTCGGGGTTAAAAACAGATCAACTGTATATATTTGAATCGAAATCGGGCCATCCATTTATGCACTATGATTCCACACACACACACACACGCACGCATACACGCACGCACGCACACACGTGAAACTTATAAGACTCCGTTTTTGCGTCGGGCGTCGGGGATTAATATCAGAACTGTATTTGAATCTATTATGACTTACCAGAATCGTATCTAATCTACATATATAACACTAGCTGTTGCACGCGACTTCGCCCGCGTAACTTTATAAAATACAGCTTATGTTACTCGCTAATAATGTAGCTTTCTATAGATGAAAGACTTTTCAAAATCGGTCCAGTAGTTTTTGAGTTTATTCATTACACATACAAATCTTCTTTCTTTAAAATATTAGTATAGAGTATAGCTAAGGTATAATATTATTTTGAACAGCAGCATTTATAAGCTCTAGTGCTTATGCATCACTACGGCACATAGTCTTAATAAAATCTAAGTTATACTAAGTTTAGTGTCAGTACGTGCGCGCTCTTTTAGCATCAAGATTAAAGTTTGAACAAAGTTAAATCTGTTGAAAATTTTGTTCCCTTTTCTCTTTTTAGCTTAATTTTATTTGGGATTTGACTAAGAAAACATGTGTCATTGAATAGCTACACGTTTATGGTAAACTAACTGGTAGGCCAGTCACTCAAGACATCTTATCCCTAGGCAAACTTTTTTTTTGTCGGATGTCCGTCAGATTCAGGGTCATCTAATTTAGTTCTAAATCCTTTGGCATAGTAAAGAAAGAGTAGGTAGTCAGTGTTATATAAGAAGCAAAGCAAAACAGCCAAGCTGAAACGTCTCGTGATTTATACCTTTCGAAACAAGTTACAACTTAAACTTGAAGTTAGTTTCCCAAAGGGTTCGTACATAAGTCTTCTCTTGATAGAAGAAAATACACTTTATTACTGCGAACTTACTGTTTTAGTTAAAGTTGTTTTCGGCTGACCTTAATAATTGTTAGGTTCCCATGATTACATAGATCATGGGTTCCCATGATAGAGCATTGTTCCCATGATATATGTATATCAACATTATATTATACTAGCGACCAGCTCCCGGCTTCGCACGGGTGCAATTTGTTTCTGTAAATTATAAAAACCTCCCTCGTTTAACTCTCTTTTCATAAGTGAAAACCGCATTAAAATCCGTTGAGTAGTTTAAAACATACCTACTATACAGAGGGACAGACGGCGGCAAGCGACTTTATTTTATACTACGCAAGCCAGTTGGACGAATGGTATCCCAAGTAACAAACTAACCTTATAAAATAAATTCTATAAGGTCAAAACTCTTATAGTTGTTTTAAAAGAGCAATGATAATATCCATGTACCTTATAATGACACATTATAAGAAGATTTAGCTATTATTACCTTTATTCTTATAATTTGGCTGAGTAAACGTTAATAAAGCCAAATAATATGGCTACAAAAAGAGTTCAAAATGTATTCTCCTTATAGGGGCTAGTTACATTGCTTTTTAGCCGTATAATATTCAAAAGCTGTATAAAAGCTTTTAATAGGGCTCATTATTCTTATAAAAGTAAAGCACAAGGTAACTATGTTGCCTTTTAACTTATAGGAGCATATTATAATATGTCTACCCAACAACGAATTATAGCATTTTATGTGGTCTTTATAAGAATGAAAGCAATCCATATTCTTATAAGAATGAAAGCAATCTTATAAGAATGAAAGCAATCCATACAAGAGCATCATTCTTTAGATGGTTAGATTAAAATGTTTTATATAACTAGTTGGCCATTTTGAAAGTGCAGCAGCGGGGAATCTATTTCGGAGTTTACATTTCAAAATGAATTCAAAAGATTGGAAGAAGTTTAAGAGGAGTGGTTGCTATAGAAGAAAATTTCAAAAAAATTACGAAAACATTGTTCTGAGCATTACACCCAGCACTTCTACTTTTAGTATGCTACGAAATGACCAAGCTGAAACTAAACCATACATCCAATGGTTCCGTAGAGAATCGTTTTGTGGAACATGACAATGAACAGGAAAGCAGCGAGGATCAATATGATATTAGAGATAGTGATAGTGATATAGACATATTTTTAAATGAAGAGTTGAAGATAGTTGAAGATAGTGATATAGACATATTTTTAAGTTGAAGAGTGATTTTGATTAGATGCACGTACATTGCTCAAAACAAATAAAGTAGAAATATGCATTACTGAAATTGGTATTGGACATTACTGGCATAATGGATTACTTACACAATTACAAAAAACTTTACGAAATGTCCATGAAGTGCCTAATAAAATAGTCCTAGCACATTGGAAAGCTTCTGAATACCGCACTTTTTTATTATACCTTAGTTTCGTAATACTGAAGCATGTATTTAGATTGTGACGCATACAAACATTTCATTTGTTTATTCTGTGCCATCACAATTTGTTCTAATGAAAATCATTTTAAGTTTTTACGTTTAGCACAGGCGTTATTAAATTCTTTTGTAAAGGATTATGGAATATTTTATGGAAAAGATGACATTACAAGTAATTTGCATAATTTATCACACCTTGTTGATGAGGTCAAAAATTTGGCATCTTAAAGTTTCAAGTTTATTTTGAGAATAAACTCCAAATTATCAAACATATGTTGAGACATGGAAATAAGCCACTGGGACAAGTGGATAGAAGGTTACACGAGAGAAATGAAGTCGAAATTGGCACTTACAGTGAGAACAAATTAAAATATCCATTTCCAAAACTGTGCAACAGCAAAAATGGATCTACATTGATACTTCATTTTGAATCTTTTATTTTATCGTTCAAAAAACACGATAAATGGTTTTTAACAAAAGACGAACAAGTTATCGAAATAAGATCAATACACCTTAAAGAAACTGAAGTCATAAGACTAGAAGGTTACCGCATTGATAATTTAATTGATGCCTTTGACTATCACTTAAAGTCTTCATTAATTAATAATTATAAATGTGAAGATTATACTGCTAGTAAATCAATATATATATATATACATAACTTTTCATGTACTGATATTAAATGTAAATTATTAAATGTAGAGTATAATTGGGAAATGTATTTTATACCATTAATCCATACTTTGTAAAATAAAACAACTAATTTTAAAATCATGTATTTTTAATAAAGACAGGAACAATCACTTCTACTAAGAAATAATCATTTACTTATACATTACTTAGTAGGAGGAATCATTTACTTGTATATTATTTAATAGGAGGAATCATTTACTTATATATATTACTTAAGTAGGAACAATCATTTTTCGGATATGAAAACGTTTTTTTACAGATGTTTCAAGTGGCTCAGTAGGAATTACAGTATTTGGTAAAGATGGCTCTAAGAGGTCATCTGTAGTTCTTACAATGGATGCAGATGACATCGGATCGTCGTTTTCTGTATTAGACGTTCCTACAAACAAACAAAATTGATATAAAACACTAACGGGTTTTTAATTGTGAGAAAGGAACCCTAATGGTATGGAAAATGGCGATAGCATAAGCAACAAATGATGCCATTATAAGGTTTTCACTCTCATAGACTCCCTGTAGAGGATGTGCGAAGTGCTTATGCCCTTATAAAGGCGTTGTTAAAAATATGATTAAATAATTAATCACATTTGTAGCACAAAACAGTTTAAATGCGAGGGCGCGTTGATAATACAACACACTGCGTACCTACCACATTTTGCCATGAATTTGAATTCCCACATAGTTTTCACTATAAACAAGTACATATTCAGGTTAACTACATACATACGAGTAACATAAATCAATAACTTACTTTCTTTAAATTAAAATGGTTGACACTTTTGCGAAAATGCAAATCCCTTATTGCAGAATGATTTATCCAGACAAACACACGGTTATAAGGCCGAACGGATTTTTTAATGCTTTTGTTTTGCTGTTTTGAGTTTAACTCTCTTGTTGCAGCTCATAATAAAACATGTATAAGGGTGATCACCTTTATTAACGCATTCAAAATGTTGCTTATAAGTATAATGGTTTTTTAAGAGCTTTTTTTTGCCGTTATAAGTTTAACTCCCTTGTTGCTTACCATAATAAAGCACGTATAAGAAAAAGAAGCTAACAATAAAGCAACTATAAGAGGGGTATAAGGTTATCGTTCTTATAATTTGTGCCCAAACGCACCCTTATTAGCGATAATACGGTTCTTATAAGAATATTATTTTTGGCAATATAACCCACTATAAGTTGAATTTTTGTTAGTTGGGATCTAACAGTTCTTGCCTTAGCGCCCTGTCCCAGGGTTCGATTCCCGGCAAAGTCAACTTTGGAAACTTTTCAAAGTTGGCTCTGGTCTGGATTTGGAAAGTAGTGGCAGGGCATGCTGCATTTCGCCGTTATTTGGGTATCCCGTTTGGCGGCAGTAACCAACCACTTATAGAAGACCACCGTGAAATAAAAAGCGTGTGAGCTGTGTGTGTGAGTGAGTGTACCTATGGGATGCCAGGAGCCCATTTCCCTATCCCATCCTAATCGCTATCCTTAATTCATACACAAGCTATAATCTATCTAATATATAAAATTCTCATGTCGCGGTGTATGTTGCCAAACTCCTCCGAAACGGCTGGACCGATTTGGATGAAATTTTGTGTGATTATCGGTTAGGTCTGAGAATCGGCCAACATCTATTTTCCATACCCCTAAATGTTAAGGGCTGCCCACCCCAAAAATTTTATTTTTTATTTTTTGGCAAAACGTTTGGCGGGTCAGCTAGTAAAAATTATAATATTAATAAAAAAATATTTTTTATAGATCAATAATAATTATCTTGGTTATTAATCTAACAATAGAGTTCTGTGGTAATAATAGTGTTCTATGTCTATGGACAGCACATAATTGACATAAGTATTAGTGTACTATGTACACGTCTCTGATTGACCGTTGACGTTTGTTTGTTTATTTTTAGTTTATTTGATTTGTCTAAAATAAAATGGCAGAAAAAAGGAAAAGGGCACAAAACTTCAGTACTGAAGAAAAAGATAAACTTTTATCATTATTAGTTTTGTACAAAGATACAATTTTAAATAAAAAAACGGACTGTTCAACTAATGAGGCAAAAACTGTAGCTTGGATCGAAGTAACCAATGCTTTTAATGCTACTTCAAAAATATTCAGGTAAAATCTATTAAAATATCAATGTGCATAATAGTACTACATTATATAAGTGAGTTTTTATTTAGTAGACGAGCTGTCCCAGCAGACAGCCCAATCTAAGCAGCATTTACAAAAAAAAAAATTTAGAGTCATGTGACTAAAATACACGTTAAAACACGTAAAAAAATTACGGTTATTTGTACTTCCATAACTTACATAGAAAACCAACATTTGATGTGTAAGGACCACTCCCAATATCAATTTAAAGTAAATATGTGCACTGAAATTTAAACGGAAAAATTATCCTACTTTCGATTTGTGTTGGGTTTGAAATGGTTTTTTTTTAAAGATGAAGTGTAAACATTTTTTAATATAAGATTTTTAACTATGACTCAATTAAACTTTATTTTTTTAAACAGAACTTAGAGAATCAACTATTGAATTTATGACTGCATTCAATTGCATAGTTATTTATGCTTACACTGTAAATAAATAATTGCAAAAATTATTAGTTTGTGATCATAGCAATCAAAATTGTTGTCCAGGGTGCTGATTTTCACCATTTTCAAATATATCTCTATTATACTTCTTAAGCAAGTGACCTGGATTTTTTAAAATATTTTTTCTAGATATAGTATAACCTAGCCTATCGCCCTGTGCCCGCTTGACATTGAGTTTCCTGAGACGCCATATAATATACCGAATCAATTATATATTTTTTCAGGACAAAGGATTCTCTTATAAAAATGTGGGAGAAAATGAAGAGTCAAAGCAAAATATATTATACTTCAAGAAATGATGGTGAAATAAAAATAGATCCAATAATGGAACATGTATGTACTTTACTCGGCCACGCTTGTACAGGCACGGTGGGAGTAACAGACTCCAATGGGGAAGTAGATATTATTATGGAGAATGAACTCACGATATGTGAACGATCAGTCTATGACTTGAAGAGGCAGCTTCTTGAAGAGGAAATTGAATTTAAAAGAAAACTTCACGAGTTACAATTGAGAGCCGCTGCCACAGAAGTCGAAATTAAGGCTGAAATCTTAAAACAAATAAAAGGTGACTTAACGTTGTTATGATATCTCCTTTATCGGTATGGGGTATGGAGTATGGAGGGTAGAGGTAAGAAGGACCGACTATGTGTTAAAAAGTGGTCCCAGAATACCAGTAAATTAAGATAGCGCTAGTGTAGCAATGTTGAGTAAATTAGACAAAGATGATAGATAGAAGTAATAAAAGTAGACAAAGATAGATAAATAGAAGTAATAAAAGTAGACAAAGATAGATAGATAGAAGTAATAACAGTAGACAAAGATAGATAGATAGAAATAATAAAAGTAGACAAAGATAGATAGATAGAAGATATGCTACACTAGTGCAATTCTGGCCATTTTTAAAACCCTTATTTTATTGTTGAAGAGGACCATTTTTTCAGTTTGATTGTCATGAGTCGGTACTCCTTAGTTCCATGGAATTATGGGGCAATTCCATGAGGATAATAAGTCTTTAAGGCCCAATATATATATATTGTCAAAAAATAATAGTAAAGTATGGCCCGATATCACTAGGCAAAGTCATTTATTGCAAAGGTAAAAATGTACATTAAATATAACTATATAATGTAAATGTTTGTGAGCTTAGACTACCAAATAATATAAAGGAATTGCCGGATCCTAAATTTACAGGAACTCTCAACAGAATGGTTATTGGGCTGTTGCTAGGTACTATGATTTATTATAAAGAATTTTATAATAAAACATATTAAATTAATTAACTTATTAATTTAAATCATATTAGTTATTTAAAAAAAAACGAAAAGTATAATAAAAAATAAACAAAAACAATTAAGTATAATTTAATAATAATACAAGGCTGGTATAATACTGGCTTTCTTAAATTTCTTAAATTCTTAATTGGCCGGTATAATACAAGGCCGGTATAATACTGACATCAAAAGAACAAATTTTATTTTGTTCACAGGTGGTGACATAAATTTGCAAAATCTGTTTGGTGTAAAATAAAATAAATTAATTTGTGTTGTTACAAATGGCCATGGAACTTTGTCGAAGGAACGCGTAATCACGTTGGGGTCATGAAACATTTTGATAAGAAATGTTTACATGATATATAGTAGCCACGCCCCACAAGTGCGAAAGGAAATTGGCCCCTACGATTACGAAATAGGGTTCATATTCCAGGAACTTCGGTAGCATTCTAGAACTCATAGAATTCTAAGACTATCCAGACTGTCTTGGACTTAGTCTTCGAGGACCCCAGGACCACCACCACGTGATCATCCATAGGCATGCCACATCCATCGGAACAAGAAGCCATCGGTACCATTCGCTGGTTGCTAGCTAGGTCACCTTCGGGTCTTACCTGGCTTTGCTTGACGGGGGCAACGTTGGGAAATGCTCATGGAAATGCTAAAAGCCAACGACTTTCTAACGCGGCCGTAGATGTGCGGGGTCGCGGGGACGTTATGACACGACATCGGTGCCCCGCCACGGCTATCCAGCGCGGGGAGGGTTACGCGCCCTGTGGGAACCTCGGCGTACCCGAAAGTGGAGGTACACCGGCCATCACGGGGAACATCACGACGGGCGGTAGACTTATGCCTGGGCCACGAAACCAACGCTCGAAGCGGATTCGCTTAGCGCTGGAGCGTCAAAAATTTCGATGCAATTTGCAGCGCTGTGTTGTGGCCTCTTACACGAACTACAATTATTTGTTTTTGTTGCTCGACGCTGACGCTTGCAAAGTGAATTCGCTTCGAGCGTTGTTTTCGTGGCCCAGGGGTTAAGGGACTAAAAAGCCCAGTTCCCGGTTGGGTTGGGGGTGCCCTAACGCTGGTCGTTAAAGAAATAAACGCAAAGGCGCAACCACGTTCCCGAAAAGGACCTGCTCATATTGAGGAGTAGTAACTGAAACCGCGACAGAATGTCAAAAAAGCCTGGTACCACAACCCAGTCGGGAAAATCCAGTCAGCTGAGTGGGTCAGGAAAATCACAAGCGACACTTGATAGTTTTTGTAAAGACATTGACAACTTGTGAAAATTTAGCGACACGTTGAACGAATTAATAACGATACTGGCGTGTTTAACGGTTTGATCGGAGAAGTCTAGTGATAAGAATAAATTGACTTTTCACCATTACATGGCATTTTTACTCGCACGCAGTATAATTGTATTTTTATTATTCAAAAGGCACGATGGCATGTTATGAGCAACTACGCAGACCTGATGATGCTTGGGAAGAAAATGCTAGTTATACAATAGAATAATTACTTAGTACCTGGTCGACAAATCGCCTCTTAAATTCAAAAGTAGCAAAAATCAAAAAAGTCCAAAAATGTTTTATTGCTAAAATACAATCGCAATCCATCATATTGTATGTTGCAAAAAGACTTATGGTTGTTTTATTCCATATTTAGTATATTTTGATCATTTTTTTATATATTCAAAAGTAACTTATATGCTCATATCTCCTCTAGTGTTCAGTTTATTATAAAAGTACTTAAAACATTTAATGCTATTTAACGCTAACTTACGCTTCTAACGATATATAATACGCATATATTTGATGTATATTTAATAAGAAAAAATAATAATTTAATTTTTTTCGATTAGCTCCTGTAAAATTAGTAGGTTTTGAGATTATACAGTTTTAATGCGAAAAGACGAAATATGGTCTCGATATTTTTTGAAGTGATAATTGGTTCCTACAAGTTGAATAGTGTAATAACTGCTTAACAGAATTTTGAATGGCGAACCCAGAACTCGAAAACAAAAATTGAAGCAGCCAATTTTAAAAAGTTGGTATATAAAATTATGTAGCCTAGATTTGAACTTGGCATCCTCAAGACAGGCGATCTCAAACAGTTCGATTAAAGAGTTCTTCTGATCTGAAGTGCATAATGTTTAGAATTTTTCAATTACCCTACCCGACAATTTAGCAATTCTAAAGCCGGATAATAAAGTAAGTAAATGTCATTGTTCTGCGGTGAATTATGAAAGTGTCAGCGTTTATTATGCCACCCGACGCTTGCCGACAATAATTATTTCGTTACACTCCTGTAATTTTATCTGATAGCTATCGTAAAAACGTTGTAAAAACCGTATCAATTTATGTGCCGGAAAATGTTAATACTTTGCGCTTTTGTAACTTATTTCAATGTCATAAATTAACAGGGACATTTTCATTAAAAAAATAATAGTTAAGTAAGTAAAAGTGGAATAATAATTCCTCTCTCACAACTATTTGAGTTAACAAAGAGCGAAAAAAAATCTTCTCTTGCAACTGTTTAGGTAATTTCAGTTACGAATGGATGAAGGAACATTTTTGAGTTCCTCATATTCCGATGTCGCAGGCAAAAACGATATCTATAGTCTATACCTACTAATATTATAAAGATGAAAGATTTGTTTGATTGTTTGTTTGTTTGTTTGAATTGAATAGGCTCCGAAACTACTGGACCGATTTGAAAAATTCTTTCAATATTGGGAAGCTATATTATCAGCGTGTAAACATAGGCTATATTTTATAGTTAGTCGGACGAAGTCGCGTGCAACAGCTATACATATACTATATTTCGCCAGAGAGGTAATGCAGTTAGCATGCTTGGGACCCTGCCTAGGGGACCGAAGTTTAATATTATATATAATTTGTAAATATATATATACTAGCTGACCCGGCAAACGTTGTTTTGCCATACAAAAAAATATAACTTAGGCCGATTCTCAGACCTACCCGATAACACACCAAATTTCATCAAAATCGGGCCAGCCGTTTCGGAGGAGTTTGGCAACAAACACCGCGACAGGAGAATTTTATATATTAGATTATATATACTTATAACTTAGGAAGAAAATACAGTTTTTTTAATATTATTATTATAGATAATGTACCTAACTCTAATTTTTAATTGAACCAGTTAAAATTAGAAAACAAAAAATAGAATTTCATTAAGAAAGAAAAAAAAAGGAATAACGAGTCTACCAAAGTAGCTCTGCGTGTGTCCTGTGAGCCTTCGTCGCGTAACGAATGGAAAATTCGAAAAATTCCGTTCAATGTCGAAATAAATATAAAGCGATGCAATTCGAGTAGTTTGCTCGCCGGCAACGAGGTCTCATTCTTTTACAAGCACTTAGTGTATATAGAACTATGAAAGTCATTCAATTTGCTCTCCTATTTCAATAACATTAAGGCGCTATCATCATTTCACTAGCGACAAATGCGTGTTCGTTTAAGACTGTTGTTTTAAAATTTACAAGATTTGGGAAGTTTTCTAATACAATGCGAATCATGTGAGGTAAATATATCTACATGTTCTTTAGGAATATTTCACATTAATTTTTGATTTAAGGTTAACAACTATACCTACAAATCTATCAACGATTTCCTCTATTATACTAAACTAGCTGGTGCCCACGTCTTCGTCCGCGTTGAAAAATATTAAGTAGCCTATCCTGTGTCCCGTACGTCCAAATGTTTATCTACCAAGTTTCATGAAAATCAGTTAATTCGTTTCAGAGTTATGGAGGAACATACATACATACAGAAAAAAATTCTAAAAATCGTCAATTTAGTTTCAGTATCATGTATAGAGCCTATAAACACGATATCTCTGAAAACCAAGTAACTTACTCCATGACCGACCCTTACAGATTTATTATTAGTACCTATAGTATTGATGCTCTAACCAGGCACATAGGTCTCATGTGTTATTATTTTAACTCATGAACTGTAGCTTAATGTATAGGTACGCTGAAAGAGCTTTAGTGAAATGTTTTACAGAGAGGTGAACAATAAAGAAACTTTTATTGCAGACAGCGAGCCGATAGTAAAACGGTAACCAATGACAACCGTAGCACAGCAGGTAGTCATAAAAATAAAGCCATGTGGGGTACTGTGCTAGTTTTAAATAAGGCCAATGATATATTATTTTCTATACATACATATAATAAAATAAAACGCGCTTAATGTCACTAGTTCTGTGATGTAGTTCTTAATATTATAAATGCGAAAGTTTGTTTGGATGTATGGATGTTTGTTACTCTTTCACGCAAAAACTATTGAACCGATCACCATGAAATTTTGCATACATGTTGTCTGGAACACCAGAAAGGACATAGGGTACCTTTCATCCAGAAAAAATGACTATTCCCGAGGGATCATCTAAAATTAAGGAAACTACTGGCTAAGGATAATAGCAATTATTGCCAATAACGATGTCAGGCGATGTATTGCTTTTTCAACGCGGACGAAGTCGTGGGCACCATCTAGTAATATTATAAATGTGAAATTATCACTGTCTGTCTGTCTGTTACCTTTTCACGCCTTAATTACTCAACCGACCATAATAAAATTTTGCATACACGTTGTCAGGGATATAGAAAAGGATACAGGGTATCTTTCATCCAGAAATAAGTACTGTTCCCTATCAAAACTAACGTCTGGCAAAATTGTAATAGCAATAAACGGACGAAGTTGCGTGCACCAGCTAGTAAGTAATAACTTAATGAAAATGAATAACTTAATGTGATGTTTGTCTCCGTGTATAATAACAAAACTTTACAATACAATGCAACTCTTGTTAGACATCTACAGTTTCCTAAGTAGGCGAACTTAATTTAATATGCAGCGAACTTGCGGTCGGATTTACTAAACCAACTCCACAAACCCTATTACATATATTGTAACAAGTTATAACGTCGTATAACTTGTTTGAAACTACCTTACTCTATCTTTGTTACGTTTTGAGCATATAATTAATGTTTGAATTTAGACTTGGTTTTCGCATTCAATAACACAAGCTTTAATTAAAAATTATAAAATAAATTCATTGACTTATATATTACTTCAAAATCATTGACTAAATTCCGTGTTAGAGAGTGACAGTGTAAGAGAGAGTAAGAGAGAGAGGGAGAGGAAAAGAAAGAGACAAGATGGTATCCCAGAGAAGGTTAAATAAAGAGAGGTAGACCGCAGAAAAAGTGAGATGTTGACATCAGATAAGGAATTTAACTTGAATACTGGCTGATTATAAATAGATTAATTTTCAAATAGTGAAAAGAAGAAAGTTGTTTTTGGTTAACAGAGAAAAAATTTTGAAGTCAGTGTCGAGAGTGTCGAGTATGTTGTATTTAATTGTTTTGATATGATATAAATATGTGAAACGGTTAATTGAATAAAGGAGAATCCTCATAGAATGATATCATTAAACAAGAGAAGGCAATGATTGAAGAACAGTCTTAATAGGTTATTGGCCCAGCACGCTTCCACTGCGCCACTCTGCTACTTAAGAGTGGTTCGGGAAAGATTGGCAAACAGACCTACAGAAAACAAGCAAGCAACAAATAAGTATAGTATGTTTTTTGTGTTCATATTAAAATACTAGCTGGTGCCCGCAACTTCGTCTGCGTTGAAAAAGAAAATATATGAGTAATATTTAACGCCTGACATCGTTATCGCTGTGGCGACGGTGGCGCCCAATTCTTTAAAATTTTAGACAATCTCTCGGGAACAGTACTTTTTTTCTGGATTCAAGGTACCCTATGTCCTTTCTTGTATCCCTGACAACGTGTATGCAAAATTTCATAATGATCGGTTGAGTAGTTAAGGCGTGAAAAGGTTGCAGACAGACACATAGACAGAGTTATTTTCGCATTTATAATATTAGTATAGTATGGATTGTATGGATTGATATTAGGTTAAGTTGATCTCAGTAAAAAGCTATTATTATTATTGAAACAAAACCTCGACTTTTTATTGAATCCCGCAATAATTTAATAGTCCCGCAAACTACAAAAAAAATGCTGATTTTAAATATAAAAGTTGTATCTTTCAAGTTCGGTTTAAGTTAATGAGAATGACATACCCTAGCTGAATTTTAAATCTAATGGCTAGTTTGTGAACTTGACGTTTTTAATTAAAAGAAGTTGTTAATAATTCTTGAAAAAGTTTCTGGGAAAATAGTGTTGAAGCTTTGTAATATTAAAAGCTAGTCTTCGACTCGCGCCTTTGTCCACGCCCCTCTTTCATATTATTGCTTATTTTTTTGACCCCTCATTGACCCCCCAGCAATCTATTACAACTATGCATTTCGCCTGCCATACAAATTATGTGCCCCTTTGGCATTTGTGACGCCAAATCCATCGTTGTAGTAGATTGATGTCCCTCAGGAATAGTACTTTTTTATTAATGAAAGGTACTGTTAGCACCCCCTACTTCGGGCACCACTTTAAATATCTCCAAATATCTCCACACATTCCACACAGCACCATCTAGTTCCACACTAAGCAACTTAATGCTTGTATTATGGATACCAGACAGTTGATATAATACATAGATTACTTTTTTTTTGTAAATACATACATATTATAAATACAAACATCCATGACTCAGGTACAAGGGTAAATGTTAACACATAAACATTTGCCCCTAGCGGGATTCGAACCCGCGACCGTTTGGTTAACAGCTAGGGTTACTAGCCACTAGACCAAACGTGTCGTCAACCACTTTAGCGGACATAGTATGTCCGCTAACATAGTATGACATAGTACGGACATAGTATGACATAGTACGGACATAGTACGACATAGTATGACATGGTACGACATAGTATTACATAGTACGGACATAGTATGACATAGTACGAACGCGCTCGCGAAGTAAAATCCTACCATCGAATGAGATTGAATGAATGAACAAATTAGTGAATCTGAATCTTTCTGAAACGTCACATCAATGTCAACGAACATATTGTAATGTCAGAGAGTACTTTATACTATACTTCAGTCGACCCAAACAGCCAACGCTAACAGAACCTTCATCTCTGTCCTTTTCTGTATGCTTTTCTGACCTTTTCTGGTGGTTATTGTCACGCAAACAAAAAAGGTCACTCGCTATTCCTAATACTAAGCTTACGAAGCCGAGTGCAAAGCTAGTATACAATATATTTACATATATTATAAGAGCCATTGTTAATACAACATGTTATATACTCGTAGTAATTGAGTACCGTGTCGGGGATGATGCGTGCAAGGCGCGATGGCAGCGCTAAGGAAATTAATACTTTGAATCTCCTTTACACTCTGCGTTTAATGTGTAGCATAATAATTAAAAAAAAAACCGACATCAAGACTATACTAACTGAAACTAAAAAGTCAAAAATAATATTTTAATTACTTCAAAGCAAAGAGCATTAAAGGATAATCAAAGAAATTATTGATACTTATATAACTATTTACAATTTATAATCCTTTAATTTTGGAGTCGGAGAAGCTGCAGTACTAAACTGTCCTTCTTGGCTCTTGGCTGACTCCAAAATTAACGGATTATAAATTGTAAGTTAATAAGTATCTTACTAATGCTCTGCCCAATATTAATGCCGAAATGCGTGCGGTTAATGCGTAACTTTCTCTCCTCTCGTCTCGTCTCGTCCGTCTCGTCTCGTCCCGTCCCGTCTCGTCTCTCCTGCATGCTAAATTTTAAAAATAGATTAGACTTGAGCGAACAGCTCTACTCTTCGTCTATTAATTACACATTTAATTTTTTCTTTAGCCAATAATATCAGGTATTAATTATTATATAAAATTATATTAGTCCACTCGAATGAGCTCGTGAGCATAGGCTAGTTAATAATATAATAATTTATTCAAATATTTTAAAAGGCTATGAAATAAAGTCAAACTTTAAAGAAAAGACATCGCATAGTGTAAATGCCTCTGAGCATCGATCACATCAATGCGAACGACAGGAGAGACTGAACTCCCGACATCTCCACGTCCATACTTTGAGTGTTTAATGGACGGAAAAGTTGGGAGCGACTTTCATTTGTTTCTAAATTGGAAGCACACCCCCAAACGCGAAATAGAAGAAGAAATTATTTAACAATTTAATGTGAACGTAAAAGATTTTTTAAAATACACGTTCATTGAGTTAGCATTTTTAGTCGAAGCAAGATAAGGTTCGTCACCTTAAAGTCGACATTTGCTTGCACCATGGCAAATATCAGTCATGCCAAAATTTCATTTCAAATGTCTGTCTGCTTAGTGTTTTATTTTCAAAAGGTACTAAGAGTTTACGACTTTATAAAGGAATGAAGCTGTGAAGTGTTTGTGTTCTGCTAAGTTCAAGGGTTTCAGATCAGAAGACACAGAAGATCACAGTGAAATAACATACCAGAGCCTATTTCTCAATGCCTTCCTAACTCTTTATTCTTAATCGTCTATGGTCTGCATAGCATTTGCAATACTGTGGCGTTGCTTTTGCCATCGACGACGGCAGCTACTTATCATCAAGTGGACGACGACGAACTTAACATAAAAAACAAGAAAAGATATTTAACAAGATAATACGAGTATATTTTTTATGTTAAGGTAAGTAGATAGGCTGACAGTACACTTGATGGCAAGCAACGCCACAGGTACTCAAGTAGGCTGCCATCTATAGTAGGGTTGTGAATAATTGGAATTGAAAAGGAATAGGAAAAAGTATATTATATGAGAAATAGTATTAAAAATAATGACTACTTAATACTATATTACATCTGCGCTAAAAATCCTTAAAACCGGATTCAAGTTCATTTTATGTTAAAATTGGTTCCAAAATGTAATTCCGGAGCGTTGTCGTAGTCATTTGCGTTTGAATAGGGCACCGATTCCGAACTTAAATTAGATTAATTTAACTGCATAATAATTGCAAAGCTTGAGATGATTCCCCTTAAAATTCTATTAAAATATTTGCCGAATTCGTTGCTTTGTGGCCAAATGACTGTGAAATGATTGCACAGAGTAATGTATTCTACCTTCACTAAAGTGTAGCTTTATATATAACTAGCTGTTGCACGCGACTTCGTCCGTGTAACTTTATAAAATATAGCCTATGTCTCGTTGATAATATGGCTTTCTATAGGTTTTTTTTTTTTAAATCGGCCCAGTAGTTTTTGAGTTCATTCATTACAAACATACAAAAATGCAAATCTGTATTAGACATATAATATAATATTCTAGAATTATAATATACACTAGCTGTGTCTGCAACTTCGTAAGCGTTGTATTTAGCTTTTTTAAAATACCAAAGGAACCTAACATTTTGTTTGGATAAAAAGTATCCTATAGGTTAATACAGGTAATCATCAATACACCAGTGAAGACCGATTTCAAATCGGATCAGCCATTTCTGAGATTAGCGTGTACAAACGCACAGACACCAACTGACAAAAAATTAAAAACTATTTTTTCGACCACGGTAACATAAGTACAACGTGTACAAATGGTTTTTTTTTTTGAAAAAATATTTAACTACAGACACGTCTCTATACCCTATTATGTTTTTGAATGTCGCTAACCAAAGTACAGCCTAAGATTTAAGTTTCGGTCAACCGTAGCATTTAAATGTACCGTGCTTATTGACCTTCTACGGCGTAGACCCTCGTAGACCCTCGTAGACCCCAGGAATGACGTAGCACATTATCGCAATCAATTACAAAGTCGACATACACAAATTTTAATGTTAGCTGCTTTTATTTTTTAAAGAACAATATTTAGGGAATTTTGTGTAGATGACAATATTTCATGTTATTATTTATTTTTACATTATTTTATAGTGTTCCAGCGCCCGCGCCGGTTCCACGGCGTCACCTGGGATGCAGTTTTTTTATATATACACAAACCTTCCATTTCTCTTTCCCTATCCCTCTTTCTTATCCTCTTTATCCCTCTTGCCATAAGTGAAAACTGAATTAATATCCGTTATGTGGTTTAGAAGTAATTAGTGGAGAAACAGACACGACGGATTTATAGGTACTATGTAGAGATTAAAGTTTTAATGCCATCGCGGAGTTTTCTTTAGGATTTCAGAACAATCACAATCCTCTATTACATCGTTTTTATATATCTCTTAAGCTTTAGTCTACGTAATCCATGGAAAATTTATTTTTCTGCGACTCGGTTGCAATTATTTTTTTCTACTTACATAAAAACTTTATTATACCTGTTACCTTTTCACGCCTTAGCTACTCAACCAATCATCATGAAATTTTGCATACACGTTGTCGGGCATACAGGAAAAGACATAGGGCACCTATCATCCAGAAAAAAAGGACTGTTCCCGAGGGATCATCTGATAATAAAAGAAAACGGCGCCACTATCATCAACAGTGGCGGTGTCATCGTCCCAGCTATAAAGATGTCGAGAGGTTTTTATTTTTTAACGCGGGAGAAGTCGCAGGCACTAGCTAGTATAAGTATAAACGTTCCGTGAAAATGGTGATAAGCATTAGTTAGATAATTTTTGTACATGTATAACAAGTTTTTTTTCTCGTTGATCAATAATTATTATCATAATTTCATTAATCATTTATTAGCATTAATCTAAATGTACAATGAAGTTTGTATTCGACAAAACTGAACAAACCGTTCAAGCACGTACTCGACCGCCGAACAAAGCCACAGAGTAATTCTATGCAATGCATTATTTCGCACAATATTGGCATAACTAATTACGCTTAAACGAGAGAAACAATACAGTGGCTAATTACCAAACATGTATTGTTGTTGACTCTTTTTTGGATTAATAAATAATAGTCTAATGTTTGGAACTCCCTGCCGGCAGCGGCGTCAGTGTTTCCGAGCTCATTATAACCAAAATCTTTTCAAAGTTGGAGTGAATAGCATTTTCTGAGTGAGCTCGCTCCATCATAGGCCTCATGATGCTGGCCAAGAGCAAATACATCTCTAATAAAAAAAATATTCAACGTGAGTTTAAAACTACTATATAAGTAAATTGTGTTACCTTATTCTAGATTCGAAAATAGCGATATAAAGCAGCACATTATGCTTTTATGTCATGGTGTTCTCCTGTAAGAGGGTGGTTACTGCCACCAAACGGACTGCCCAAATGACTGCGAAACGCAGTGTTCCTTGCCACTATTTGCCAGATCTAGACTAGTAGAGCTTGAATTTGAAAAGCTTATTTCCAAAGTTGGCCCAGCTGGAAATCGAATCCGGAACCCCTGAGACGGCGTGCCAAGGGAAGCACCTTAATCATTCTAACATTTGGGCTTGGATGGTCTTGACATTAACTAAGGAATTATGTCATGATTTCAAGTCACGAAATAATTCCTCATTGAAAAAAAAATTGTAACTATACAACAAGGAAAATGAATAGGTTAACCAACTTTTGGGTCATCCACAAAAAACCCATTGCATCATCTATTTGTTTCGCTTCTCACTAATAGTATTTGGAGGGATCTGCACAAAAAGACAATTTATTCTACAAATTAGTTCCTGCGGTCCGACGTTAGGGTAGCAGCACATAGAAGGTAACTGCTATGTGCTGCTACCCTATCATCTATGCTCGTAATAAGTTTAATGTGAGCACAGTTATGAGTATGTCATTTATAGTAATGCAAGTGTGAGCCTATGTACAGTCGAGGTAAGAAAAGGTTGGTCACATTAAAGTCGACATTTGCTTGCACAAAGACAATTTATCAGTCATGCCAAAATTTCATTTAAAACCTCTGTCAGTGGTATGCATAGTGCTTTATTTTCAAAAGGTATTTAAAAAATATAGGTTTGAATGAGTTTAAATACTGACGAAGTTTTTTGTACCACGACTGTACATAATGTGATATTATCGATATTCATATTTTATTTAGCACTAGCTGGTGCCCGCGACTTTATTTGCGTTAAAAATAACTTATATAACACTTGACATTATAGTAGCCAGCGAACTTGCAAAACCAGTGAGGTTGCTCGTGTTATAGGCTACTGTAGCCACCTAACATCAAGTGGACAGTCAGCCTGTCCGTCGACCTTGACATAAAAAAATATTAGTAAGTATTGATAAAAGGCACAGCAAAAAAAAACACATTGTAAATTTTTACACAAATGAAGCCGCCGGCAAAAGATAGTCGTATAAATCCATTGGCAAGCGGCCAACGTATAAAGCGCTATCATAGCCACATTTCTCGTTAAGGTGGAAACAAACTATCGGACGCGGCCGACATTATGTGCACGGTCGTTCACATCCAGTGAGCCAGATTTCTATCGGACGTCCGAACGCTCAAGGACGGGCCAAAGTCACGTCCGCGACTTATGGCCGATAGTTTAGTGCAGTGCTTTTCAGCCTGAAGCCTTACTCGGGGGGGTCGCCGGCATCAGCTAGTAATGAATATAGGTAACAAAATAGAAAAAAATATAAACTTAGTCTTTTAAATTACTAACTTTTTGTCTGTCTATGGCCCAAGGGGGGTCGCCAAAATTTTTCTACTTGTAAAGGGGTCGCGTATACAAAAAGATTGAAATACACTGGTTTAGTGTATTCGTACTATCCAGATACCTGTCTGACGCGTCCGATAGTGTGTTTCCACCTTTATACTATTTTTAAATATTTTATGCTTATAAGATACTTTCAAACTACGTGTTTGAAAGGATCGAAGCCCAAAGGTATTTTTACTATTTGCAGTACATCTTTTAGAAAGTTTCGAACTCTAGGTGAAATAAATGTACTCTACTTGAATAGTTAAAAAACAATATTTAATGTGATCTAATACTAATATTGTAAAGAGAGAAGATTTGTATATTTGTAATGAATAAACTCAAAAACTACTGGACCGATTTTTTAAAATTCTTTAACCTATAGAAAGCTACATTATCTGCGAGTAAAATAGGCTATATTTTATAAAGTTACGCGGGCGAAGTCGCGTGCAACGGCTAGTATCTAATAAGTATAAACGAGCAATTCTTGTTTAATTATATGTAAATTTATAAATATCGCTTATCTCAAGCACGTTGGATGAGTGGTCAGGGTGTTTGTCTTAACGCTCTGTTCCAGGGTCTCCGGGTTCGATTCCCGGCAAGTTCCACTTTGGAAATGCACAAAGTTTGGTATTTCTATGACATGGCAACCTTGACCTGTGATGCTACAGCATCATGATGTCTGCTGGATACACAACTCTTTAGCCACTTACAGGTCGCAATAGAAAGTCGGGTTAATTTATAATTTTAATTATAGCTTGTCATCGCTAATAACCGCCTTAGTACACAGAGGCTATAAGCTAAGTTATTAAAACTTAATTACTAAGTAATCAGTCAAGTTGTTGTGACACCCTGCCCATATGTATTTTATGACGCGTCGAGTAATTGGAGCGCTCTTCAATACGCTCGGCTTAACCCTAGGACATGCCAGGAAACTTTGATGTATGGTCTAATTTGTAGGCGCAAGCGAGTGTGGGACCGCCCCTCGTGAGGCCCCCGGCGTACCCCCATTTCCGGGTACGCCGAGGTTCCGACAGGGAGCGTAGCCCTCCCCGCGCTGGATAGCCGTGGCGGGGCACCAATGTCATGTCATAACGTCCTCGCGACCTCGCTCATCTACGGCCGCGCTAGGAAGTCGTTGGGTTTTAGCCGGTAAGAGTCCTGCATAACCCAGCAGCGTCCCCTAGCTATCAATGAGGATTTCTCAATAAAAAAAAGGAGCAAGTGGACGTCCTTTCCTTTTTTAACTCCTTGACGCTTGATGCAAAAGAGGGGTGTTATAAGTTTGAACTGTATTTCTGTGTGTTTATGTATCTGTGTAAGTGTATGTCTATATGTGGCATGATAGCTCCTAAACGAATGGGCTTATTTTGATCAGGTCTATTTCGTTTGAAAGCCGATGGGATCGCGATGGTTCTTAGTTATCATTAATGAAGATCTGTTCAGGCGTTTGAATATCATCGGCTCATTTCCCAGTTGACGAAGGAATCCCACTTAATTCCACGGGTTCGATCGGTTGAGTAGTTACGGCGTGAAAAGGTGACAGACAGACAGACAAAAATACTTTCACATTTATAATAATAAGTATAGAAGAAACCTAAGTATGGATTACTGATATACTTACTCGTATATATTAAAAAACAAGATATTAATTCTATGACTTGGACTCTAACCTAAAATGTACTTCGTGCATAAATGCTCCACGCTTCTATTGGGGTCTTGTCTCTCTACTTGTAAAGGTTATACACTCAATTATTCACCTTTACAGATACTACGATAGACACCTTCACGAGTGCAGTTTGAAAACAAAGGTGCGATGAATTTAGAAATGAATGTCTCTTTGTTAACTTTTATAACTGCATTTATATAGCACACTGTCATCGCTTGTAATGAAACATTAATTATTTTTAACATTATTTTCCGCGACTTCTTTCGCGTTAAAAATGAAGAACATATAACACAAGAGAAAATATCTGCCATTTTTATCGCTGTAACGACGACAGTGACGCCGAATTTTTTATATTTTCAGACGGTCCCTTGGGAGCCTAAAATTTTTCCAGGATAAAAAGTATATCTTCTTAATATTAAAATATAAAATGTCATCTAAAAATAAAAATCCAACGCCTGGAGATTATATAACGGGTAATGTGTTGGTTGGTAGGGCACACTGCTTTGCGCAATCATTTGGGCAGCCCGTCTGGCGGCAGTAACCATCCCCTTACAGAAGACTACCGTGAAATTACAGCATATTATGTGCTGTTGTGTTTCGGTGAATGTATCCTTAATCTTTTTATGGTCGGCAGTGCAATTGAGCACATATGGCGTTGCTTGTGTTATAGGCGACGGTAGCCACCTACCATAAAGGGTATACCGTCAGGCTGTTTGTAGACCTTAACATTAAAAAAAAAATTGTCAATCAATAAGTTTAAAATATGCTTACTTAAAAAAATTCTCCGACCATTGCTTCGTTTAATAGAAACTGATGTAAAACTCCACTATCAAATGCAACAATGTAATATACAAAGTACACGAAAGGTAAAATTGATAATGAAAAACGAATTGATCTGTATTCAAGCGTCGTGTTTGGACGCAGAAAATAAGAAAAAAAATGTACGTACATATTATATGACTAGCTGGTGCCCACGACTTCGTCCGCGTTGAAAAATATTAAGTAGCCCATCCTGTGTCCCGTACGTCCAAATGTTTATCTACCAAGTTTCATGAAAATCAGTTAATTCGTTTCAGAGTTATGGAGGAACATACATACATACATGCAGAAAAAAATTCTAAAAATCGTCAATTTTGTTTCAGTATCATGTATAGAGCCTATAAACACGATATCTCTGAAAACAAAGTAACTTACTCCATGACCGACCCTTACAGATTTATTATTAGTATTGATGACTGCTTCATGTCTAAATATTTCTTGAAACGACCAAGGTTACATAGGCAGTGTTAATCGCGGTGTGCAACTAGAATTTTTTCCTAGAGACGTCAGTCGTGGCGAGGGCATTACATGGGAACGGTGAGGAAGGTGGGAGGAATTTGCTTCAGCGCTGAAATGAAAGGATATATCCGTTTCGATAGCATAAAGCGAAGCCAAGCCGCGCCGCTAACAACGAACCAGCCAGTTCGTTCCTAGCGCTCAGCGCTAGAGGTCATTACGCGTTATCTTACTTGTGATAACACCTGATTTATTACGCGAATAGTGGTATTTTTTTTTAAATTAATGACATGTGAAGTGACATTCGTTCAGTTTTTTTTCTATTGTGGTTTCTTGTGATTTTTTTAATTTTTTTTTTTGTTTAAAAGAGTGGTTGTTTGAACGTGTATCTTTGATGCAGCACGCCTCGCCGGTCCCCATAGAGTAAGTACTTGCATGATTAGAAAAAATAATAATTTATTGGTTTTCATTACAGGAAATTAGAAAATTTATAACTATATAATATTATTTATATTTGTCTATATAAATATAACTATATTGTCTGATAAAATATTATATTAAAAACAGTTTCAGAGTCAGGGATCCAATTAAATAGAATCAGTTCTGTAGGTAAATAGCTTAAATCTTGTAATTTTCAAATTTTTATTATTATTTTTATTTTATTGCGATTTTATTGAAGAGCCCATTTCCCCATACCCAGGATTCCTCATCAATATTAATATTGAGTCTTTTTTGTTATTGTATTATTATTGATTATTATATTAAGACAGTTTTAAGTTAGTATTAGTTATGAATAATTATCTAAAATAAATTATTATTATCAATGCCATGTATTTATTTATTTTCTTAATTTTAAATTTTTTACAATATAATTACATAGACAATAAATATTATAAAAAAACTTAAAAACTAGTTATCCGCAAGTAGCGGGGCAAGGCCCAAGCTAACCGGTGGTTAGGGCTCCAAAGTGAGGAACTTCCTGACAATACAATTATTATTATTATTCACATAGGTATTCATTTGTTAATTTTTTTGCAATATATATAAAAAAACAATAAATATTATAAAAAAACTTAAAATTAGCTGTTCTCTGGTAGCGGGGCAAGACCCAAGCTACCGGTGGTTAGGGCTCCAGAGTGAGGAACTTCCTGACAATACAATTATTATTATTATTCACATATTCATTTGTTACGTTTTTTTACAATATATATAAAAAAACAATAAATATTATAAAACAAACTTGAAATTAGCTGTCCTCTGGTAGCGCTACTGGTGGTTAAGGGCTGCAGAGTAAGGAACCTCCTGACAATTCGTGTCGTGTCAACAAGTATCGCCTTCTGTATCTGTCCCTTGACCCAGCCATCTAATGAGAGTCTTATTATTATTATTAATTTATTTATAAGTAAATAAAATCCACATTCAAATCTACTTACTTTGTTTAATAAAAATTTACAGGGCTTCGTGTAGTAAAAAATGTAAAAATGTTATACTTAATTTTTTCCCAAAATAATTTATTAGAAGTACGAGTACCATACTCACCGAAACACTAGTACATGCTGGCCAATTTTTACATACACTGAGAAATTGTAATACGGACGAAGTCGCGGGCACCAGTTAGCTAGTCTGTAATATTGTTAAGTCCCTCTGGAATTTGTATAAACACAACCGTAAACACAGAAATAACTTTATCAAACTCCAACTTTGAGGATTTGAATTATTAAGGGACGCTTAACCATGCTTTTGACTGGTCGAGTCGGGAGACTGCTTTGGGGACGCTGGGAATTCCTCGAACAAGGATAACGACTTTTAAAACGCCACGCTTTCCATACTGATTTAAGGCGATGTTGTACTTTGTAATTTTGTCGGCTGTTAAGGCCCGATCAAAACACACCAGTGTGGTTGCGAAAAGACTACCGCCCCTAATGAGGACCCCTGAGATGGCCGGCGTACCTCCACTTTCAGGTACGCCGAGGTTCCGACGAGGAACGTTGCTCTCCTCGCGCTGGATAGCCGTGGCAGGGCACCAATGCCGTGTCATAACGTTCCCGCGACCTCGCCCGTCTACGGCCGCGCTAGGAAGTCGTTGGGTTTTAGTCGGTAGGAGGTCCGGCATAAACCCGCAGCGTCCCCTATCACTGCCGGGTATCCATGAGGATTTCTCAACGTTAAAGAAAAAGGTGGTTGCGGATACTCGCATCCGCATCCGCATCCCGTTAATTAGGAAATGGGGTGATGGTTTTCAAACGCCTGAACAAATCTTCATAAATTATAACTGAGAACAATCTCGGTCAAAGCTTTCAAACGCAAAAACGGTATCAAAATCGGTCCTTCCGTTTGGGAGCTACGATGCCACAGCCAGATACACAGATGGACACACACACATCTATATAAACACACAAACTTATAACACCCCGTTCTTGCGTCGGGCATCAGGGGTTAAAAATCAAGAAATAGTTTTTTTTTTACAAAAGCAGCTGTTGTGTGAGACTTCCTAAACAATTTTTTTCTCTCGTGATTCGAGTAAGCACATACGCGCAATGGTCAAAGTGAAAATACGGAATGGGAGTAATCGATTATGACCTAATTAGGAAATAGGAAAAACTCCTTTAGTTGCAGTAGTTTGCAATTGAATGGTATTATGCAAAAAGTACTAAGTCTAGTAGGATTATTTTATTAGGCGTTATGGTATAATATTAAATATGAAGAGTATAGAAAGAATCAAAGACATGCTGTATACGTCTAAAATTGGTACGCATATCATCCGACGCCGACGCCGCCGACGCATACGCTGTAATTTATTACATATGTATATCATGAATAAGTAACACGTATACTGTTGACGTATCTTAACAAGAGGAAATAAAAAATAAAATCAAATAACAAACATCTAAATCCACATTGATTAATATTTTAAACTATGAAGGCCGTCGGAATATTCTTATTTTTTATATGATGTTCACGAAATCAATTGGCACTAATAACAGCTAAAACTCAGCCCAAATACATATGAAAAAGCTGCATTGTATATAGTTTCAAAAAAGATTTTTTTTTCTACAAAAGCCGAGGTGTATTACATACTTTCTAAACAAGTTGTTTCTCAGAGGATTTGTGTAATTGTTAAAAAAATATATAAAGAAATTGCGCATTTAGTTACGGGCAACTCTCCGTAACTCATTTAGTGGATTACAAGGGAGTGCAGGAAGAACGTGTAAGTCTTTCGACCTTTTGGGTGCGAAATTTAGCGTAAAGTCTTGCTGTATTTGGCAAACGATTTTTTTCCGGTCACCAATGTCATTTTTCTCATATTTCTAAATTAGAATCAATGATAATTTTCTTTTCTTATAGAAGCTATGAAGGTTCGCTTTTCGCTACTAATAATTTTCTGTGTGGGAAACACTTCATAGTTTTGTAACAAAAGTAGTCCACCCCGCGCTGGATAGCCGTAGCGGGGCACCGATGTCGTGTCATAACGTGTCCCCGCGACGCCGCACATCTACGGCCGCGCTAGAAAGTCTTTGAGTTTTAGCCGGTACGAGTCCTGCATAACTCCGCAGCGTCCCCTACACTGCCGGGTATCCTTGAGGTTTTTCCAACGTTAAAGAAATAGGTGTAACAAAGGTTCGAACGAGTGCCTGCCTTGTTCGAACGAGTGCCTTGTTCGAACCCACTTGAACTTGTCAGTCCTTTGTTATAAAGGACTGACAAGTTGACGTGGGTTTTTCATTTTTCATTTTTCATAACTGGCAGGTGGGCTACGGTTAAGTAGTCAGTCTAGTATAATACTAGGTCTAGTGGAATACTTGGTCTATTGGAATACTTGGTCTAGTGGAATACTTGGTCTAGTGGAATACTTGGTCTAGTGGAATACTAGGTCTAGTGGGATACTAGGTCTAATGGAATACTAGACTCTAGTGGAATACTTGGTCTAGTGGAATACTTGGTCTAGTGGAATACTAGGTCTAGTGGGATACTAGGTCTAATGGAATACTAGGTCTAGTGGAAACTAGTTCTAGTGGAAACTAGGTCTAGTGGAAACTAGGTCTAGTGGAATACTAGGTCTAGTAGAATTACTAGGTCGAGGGCTACCTCTGATTACCTACCCTTCATATATTTTCATGGCTGGTTCTCTTATTTCATAATGACGTCCACTTTGAATTGTGCCTACAGTCTTCGGTTTGCCAATATCGAGTTACATTTTATTAAAGACGCCGACTCTCAACTGTTTGTACTGCGAGATTGCCTACTTCGAGACCTTGTTGACCTCTCAACAACGCTTTTATGGATTCCTCGCCATTTATACTATTTCATTTATAGTATTTCAGTAAAATTTTATGTGAATCTATTTGTTTAAAAATCATTCTATTATATGAAATGGAAATGATTTACATAATTGTATTAACTGGTGCCTGCAACTTCGTCTGCATTGAGGAATAAAAGATATAGATAACGCCTGACATTATACTTTTGCCAAACGTTGGATCTTTATTTTTAGATAGCTTAGAATATTTAGCCTATGTAAATTCTAAAATTCTATACTAACTATTTACTTCTTTAGGCTCGTTGGGCACTTTTAATAAGGGGAAAAAACACTAATATTTGCTCCTATGAAATAGAGACTTAATTTTTAAATTTCCAAAAAAATTATATTAAAGTACGTTTAACTCTTGACCTATCGCATTCATTAGTCTTGACTACGCCAAAATCGTTCGTTATTTCAATTTTTGTTTCCACAAACCTCAAATTTTATAAGAAACATTTTCCTCGTTTCAATTGGCAGCGTTTGAAATTCGTAATAAAATTTTCGAGATTCTATTCTCAGCATTTATTTTTCTTTGTTATTTTTTTTTTATTTGACCTCTTAGCTGTCTCGTACCAATAAATTGAGGGATAATAAATGGTGAACACTTTTCCATCTCTGAGCAAGCTGATGCCTTAAATATTATCAAATCGAGAATCCTGAAACAGAGCGTTAAGCCAATCACCCTAACCCTAGGCAACGAGTAGGTAAGAAATGGGAGAATGAGAGGAAGAGGCTGTTTTTGAAGACATAATTGTTAACACCAGAATAATCTAATAAGTAAGATGTTAAAACATAAAGAAATCTGACAGTGCGTCCAAGAGTTCCTGGAGTTGGTGATTAAAACAAAAGAGGTAGATGAAAAAGCGAATTTGTAAGGCTAACAGTTATGGTTTTAGGCTTTAACGGCGTGTACATGGATAACTGGTAGACAGGAGTGTTTTAGTCGGTAGGAGTTCGGCACTACTTAACAGTGTCCAATGAAGGTTTTCCTCTCCTTGTATAAAAAAAGCCAACCGATAGAATAGATAGCCAGATAGAAAGTGGGCTATAGAACAAACAACCTTTTAGAAATCTCCATTTTGTATTGCCTATAAAAGTGTTTTGTTTTTTGTTTTGTTATGAAGTCTTTCCGGAAAAATTGTAAGACCAATCTCCTCGTTCCAGGAAAATGACGCAACGCTCCGGGTCAATGTACCGTTTTTTATCGTGCGCCCCTGACAAAAAGTATGTCCGCCAAAGGCCTCACGTCACGCTTTTTATTTCGTTAAACACTGACAAGATTACAGCGTCATTTTGTTTATGTTTAATATCAGACATTTTCGAGAAGCACTTTTGCGAATTGCCTCTTAACGAACGAATTATTTTACCCATCTATTAATATTTATCAATTAATTTAAATATCAATAGCAAAACGAAAATTAGAAAAGAAATATAATTTCTTATACAATTTTTGGCTTTTGAATTCGTTTATTGCCGCTTTGTTGAATTCAAACACAGAATTATTAGTTTCTCCAAAAACAAACACGAAAATAATAATAAAAAAAAAGTAAACGAGCCTTATAACAGTAGTCGTATAATAATTATTTGCATTGAATAGGCTCCGTAACTACTGGACCGATTTGAAAAATTCTTTCACTGTTCGGAAGCTATATTATCAGCTAGTAACAACAGTTATATTATATATTTTGATTTATTTCTTACGCCTGTCGTCAGAGACTCCATCTTGTCGAGGCGTCCTATGCAAATCGTATAAAGACAAGATGTCATTTTGAATACTAAACAGGCATTTGAAGAGATAATAAACACCAGTTAATGTGGAGGGCCGCTCGTGCATGTCGTTCGTATGTTGTTTACGATATATACATATATATGGTTGGTCGTTAAGCTGCGTACACACTGACGCAACGTCCTAATCCTATAGTGATGTGATTGGTATTACGATATATTTTATACATATTAGCAGAACTTACTTAACTGAATACACCTGCAACACAGGTTGACAGTCCACTTGATAGCAGGTGGCTACCGTCGCCTATAGTACAAGCAACGTCATATGTGCTGCAAGTGTACTGTCGTCCATAGAAATATTAAGGACTAGCGGCCCGCTCCCGGCTTCGCCCGGGGTGTATTTTTTCTAAAATAAACGTAACCTAAGTTACTCCTTATTACATCAGCTACCTGCCAATAAAAGTCCCGTCAAAATCGGTCCAGCCATTTCAGAGATTAGCCGGAACAAACAGACAGACAGACAAAAATTGTAAAAAATGTTATTTTGGTGTATGTACCGTATATTCATATGCATGTAGTAAAAAACGGTTATTTCAATATTACAAACAGACACTCCAATTTTATTTATATGTATAGATGTATAGATAAGGTATTGGGAAGAGATAGGGTATTAGGTTCTAGCATCCCTTACTAACTAACCGAAACACAAAAGCACATAATATGCTGAATATTTCATGATTAAATATATTATAGGCATTGAAATATTTATTTAATCTTTATCTATTTTTCAGACTTTTTATTTTATTTTATTTTTTATTATCCTTCTATTGTTCATCGTAGACGCTCCTGTGGTAAATAAATATACAATGATTTGATTATATAATCTACAATTATTTAATGTTCTTATTTATTTATTTAACAGAAATTTCTTTAAATTTTGAATTTTTTTTTTGAAAAAAAAAAAAAAAAAAAGAGGATATTGGATATTAGCATAACATTTAGCGATTCATTTCATTTATTTATTTTAAGACAATAAATATAATAGATACAGATTTTCACTTATAATACTTTGTCATGTACTTAGCACTTGGTACGATCGAACCTTAACTGCTAATGCATGTAGCCGTAATAAAATGCATTTAACGACAACCTTAAACGAAGTGCACTTATTTAACGCGACCTACTTAAATGTTCTCTCAGCTTGTAACAGAACTTCGCTGACATTATATGGTCTGGGAGGTGGTGAGCATTTGTTCCACCCAGACAACCAAGTTTGATAACTGGTTAACTAGACGCACAATTTCTTCCACGGAGATAACCAGTTATGTGGGTGGAAGTCTAATTCCATATTCTTAAGGCCCTTCTAAGAGCCGATGGCCTTGCGCGAGTAAGCGGAGCTAAGATGTTTCCCCCGTACGACCCGCAAAATAAGATAAATATGGATAGTGGCTTGAAAAAAATATTATTTTAAATCATTATTTGTACAGAATATAGGTCTAATCCATACGAACATTTTAAAAAAAGAATCATATAAATATTCCTTGTCGTTTAAAAGCAGATGCAAATTTTCAGCCGAAAACGACTTCAATTTAGATTTTTTTTCACATAGTAGTTAAACAGTTTGAACAATATTATTTGTACCTTATATAGATAAAATATCAATAAAAAACATATATTTTTTTCGGAAATTTATGTTGACTTATGAAAGAGGAGATAGCCTCTTAACATCCGGTTTGGAAACCGATTGGTTCATAGTATCGCCTTAACCGAGTTTAGCTACTAGTTGTCTAGGGGGAAAGTATCTTCCGCGAAGAAAACTATAGTTATCTGAGTGGAATTGTTCTTCCACGTTCGTAACCGAGTGTGATAAGGTAGTTGTCTGGGTGGAACAAACGGAATTTAGGAAGGGGAAAGACAGACTTACCGGTAATATATACTAAAGCGGTTATCACACTTTACAATTTGAAGGATTTAGAAAAATTGGAAAGTGTAATCGCAGTTAGAACAGATTGGATCCAATTTATATTTTATCTATTTTCAATTCTATGTCATCGATTTAGAAATCAATTTTGTGTAGTGTAATCACTAGGTTCACTACTTAGGTACCTAAATTGGATTCCTTCAAATTGTAAAGTGTGATAACCGCTTAAGGTTCGCCTGCTCCTCCAGCAAGGGTTCAGTTCCACCACAATACTCAAGTTTTTTTTATTAATTTAGCTTTGATTCATAAAGTTATCACATACCACACACACACGCGTACAGTTTTTAATTTTTGCGAATAGATATAGTTATGCGAGCGATATATTCTGCTTGGGGTCTTCTCTAAACATACTCGTGTACTTCTAACCGCAAACAAAAAGGTAAAATTGTACATTTAATGTAAACGAGCTTGCATATAAAATAACACAAATATTATTATAAACTTAGAAATAATATATATGTCTACTCATATGATTTGTAAAACATATTATTTATTTAGTCATTTGGGCAGCCCGTCTGGCGGCAGTAAACACCCCCTTACAGAACATCACAGTGAAATAACAGCATATGTGCTGTTGTGTTTCGGTGAGTGAGCAAGGGATGGCAGAGCTCATTTTCCTATTCCAAATCTTTATCCTCAATTCCACTTCGATAGGCATTTGTGGTGTTGCTTGTGTTATAGGCGACGGTAGCCACGTACGATATTTTTTTTAGACTTCTGCACATAAGTTGCAAAAGTGTTGATAATGTTAAACAACTCAATGATAAAATAAATTGACGATATTGATATTTAATAGATAAATACTTCATTATGAAAAAAAAACCTTCAGCCTGTCTGTCAATCTTTTAACTTAAAAAAACCTAACCCTTAATTCCATAAACATTTCATTTCGTTAAGCGTTTTTAAGGGATTAATTAATAAAGTTAAAAGTAATATTTAATTAACTGCGTAAAGGCAGATACACGCCCGCGTTTTAAGAGTCCCTTGGGAAGGATTAAAACATATAACTGTAACAATACGCCACGACATTTAAGTCTTTGGTAGTAAAAAAAAAAAATCTAATTAATCCCAAGGAGTGGTAATCCGGCACACTTAGGGCTTAACCCAAACCTATTTAATTCTGTATTAACAGCAAGCCTAAATCCTGCGTATTTTGTATTTTGTACTAACTTTTGCCAGATTACGTCGGCGATCCTTTTTTAAGATATTTTTGTTAGATATTTAATTTTTTATTTTAATTGTTAAAATGAGTCATATAGTTGCAAAGACAGAAACATCAATTTTTTTTTTAAAAATGTGTAACAAGAATGTGTAACTATATGAGAAAAAATCGATTTGCCGTTTTTTTTGTACAAAAGTGATGTTGCTGCCTATGCAACTATATGACTCAAATGATCCCTTGGGAACAGTACTTGTCTGGATGAAAGGTTCTTTTTTTTAACCATGACAACCTATGTATACAATTTCACTTTCGGTGATTGGCGGCTTTGAACCAACGAACATAACATTTTGATATGTACAGTACACTATAGCTTCTGACGGTTTTTTTTTCTTAAAATTATAAACAGAAACCTTCTTCGTTGATCGCTATTTTCATTAGTGAAAATCACATTGAAATCCGTTCAGTGAGATTATGACGAACATATATATAGACAGATACAGACAGAAGTATGGATGAGATACACAGGCTGATGATGACTTCATAGATTATGAAATTTGTAATATTAACTAAGAAATTACCTATCTCTTTTTGTCTGTCCGTTATACATACTGACAGAATACATAAATAATAAAATAATCAAGAATTACTTATACGTCTTTTTGCGTTTCACTTTATGTCTATAAGTATGCTGGGCAGGGGACTACCGCCCCTAATGAGGTCCCTCGAGATGGCCGGCGTATTTGGGTACGCCGAGGTTCCGACAGGGAGCGTAGCTCTCCCCGCGCTGGATAGCCGTGGCGGGGCATCGATGCCGTGTCGGGGCACCGATGCCGTGGCGGGGCATCGATGCCGTGTCGGGGCACCGATGCCGTGTCGGGGCACCGATGCCGTGTCGGGGCACCGATGCCGTGTCGGGACACCGATGCCGTGTCATAACGTACCCGCGACCTCGCCCATCTACAGCCGCGCTAAGAAGTCGTTGGGTTTTAGCCGGTAAGAGTCCGGCATAACCCCGCAGCGTCCCCTATCACTGCCTGGTATCCATGAGGATTTCCCAACTTTAAAAAAAAGGGTGTCAGAAACAAATCGGTGTAAACTTTTTGTGACGTTTTGTGATGCCCTTCGAGAGGGTCCCAGCAATTAATTTTGAACTGTGTCATTCATTATCCGCATCTATAATTAGTTCTGTTAACCCTCACTGTTGCCAAAGTATAAATAGTAAGACAGTAGTCATTGTGATACAAATAAACGCAAAATTTTTATATACCTACTCACAGACGGATGTGCTTCAAGATTTAAAACGGGATGCCGAATTGGCCAGCATATAGCCGTGCAGGAAAGACGAGGCCGACGATGGAGCGAGCTAACCCAGAAAATGCCTATTCACTCGATTATTTAGGTTATACGAGCTCGGAAACACAGACGCCGGAAGAGAGTTCCAATCCTTGGTAGTGCGTATTATGAGAGCACACTGCATTTCGCAGTCATTTGGGCAGTCCGTCTGGCGGCAGTAACCACTTCCTTACAGAAAACCACCGTGAAATAACAGCATTATGTGCTGTTGTATTTCGGTGATTAAGGCATGTCAGAGCCTTACCCCATCCCTTCCTTATCCCTAATCCTTCTATGGTCGGCAGCATACCTGCAGCACCAATACCGTTGTTTGCGTTATAGGCGACGGTAGCCACCTACCTGTCGACCTTCACATAAAAAAAAACGTTTCAGTCCCGTTAAGTAAAATCGGAAAGACTAATTTATTATTTTTACAACGGATAGTTGACACACTGTTTCTTCTGCTTATACGGTGCTACTTCTACCTTTAACAAATTTGCGCCAAATTGGCGCAAATCAATTAGGCACACAAATGATTGACAGGCTTCTAATGATAGTGAGTTGTCACTATTGATTGTATCTATATTGATTTTCTTGAGTACAAAGGCGGTGATCGATCGCGAATCCAGCGGTGTGGACTAAGTTATTATTGTAATGTGAGGATGTCTTTTAAATTCTTAAGACTTAGCATGGGTACAGAGCCCTCTTCCTAGAAGGTAATATTAGCAATAACCAAGGTTATGAATACTATACAAACACTATACAAGGGCAGCGTCCTCGGGAAAATTAGTAGTTGCATATTGCCTAAAGATATTGCAAAAGAGGTAAATAAGCATAAGTTAAAAAATATTATGAATGACGACACGTTTGGTCTAGTGGCTAGTAACCCTAGCTGATAACCAAACGGTAGCGGGTTCGAATCCCGCTAGGGGCAAATGTTTATGTGTTAACATTTACCTTTGTACCTGAGTCATGGATGTTTGTATTTATAATATGTATGTATTTACAAAAAAAAAGTAATCTATGTATTATATCAACTGTCTGGTATCCATAATTTGTGTGGAACTAGATGGTGCTGTGTGGAATGTGTGAAGATATTTATTTATTTATTTATTTATTAAAATTCATTTTATTTTATTTAAATTCATTAATTTAATTTAATATTGAATAAATGAATTATTAAAAATTTAAGTCATTTAGATTTAAGTTTACATAATTTGATCCCGTAGACAAACTGCCCGTAGATGTCCCCCGGATTATTTAAAATTGAGCGGCGTCGCTAGTGATGCCCTCCCATTTTTTTTTGTTTTAATTATTAAAAAATAATAAAAAACAAATTGGCAAATCCGTGTGGGCTCGCGTCTGAATGGACTCGACACCCACAACCCTAAAGCCTGGTGTACACGGGTAGAATAAACGGTATAGTAGCATGGTAGTTTACTAACATTCTTACTAACTATACTAATGTAAACAGTATTGGTAGAGTAGAGTATGAGTAGAGTACTAAAATATGGAAGAGTAGAGTAGCTACAATCGCGGGCAAGCTACTCTAGTACTTGCCTTCCCCCACCCCTGGTTTTTTAAAATTTTTCGATGAGTGTTCATAGTGTTCGATCACTGTGACGTACCGGTCTCTATAAAAGACTGATGATTCTCGTGTAAACAGTTACTCTACTAAAACTGGTAGAGTACTTGGAATTGGTAGAATAGTACGCTAGTTGATTCTACCGTTTACTCTACCCATGTACACTAGGCTTAAGTCCTGTACTGTGGCGTAATTTTATTGTGCGGACTTCAGTATAAGCCCGGGGCTTATCTGAGCCTTGTTGTATCTATTGTTACGTGTTATTTACGCCTTACGTTATATTATACGAAAATAAAACGTAAAAGACATTGAGTAGATTGTATTGGCATTAAAATTTATGCCTGCGGTTTTTATCTATTTAAAACATTTCGGAACTGATTGAAATGTTGCTTTATTGCTAATTTTATTTCTATTCAGAAATTAGTAAAAATCTAAATAAGTTGTTAAGTAGTTCTGACAGGCTGATGATTCACTTGATGCTTAGGTGGCCACGGTCGCCTAAAACACAAGCAAAGTCACAGATACTGCAAATAAAATGCCTACGTTAGTAGGATTAAGCATAAGGTATTAGGAAGGGGTGGTTACTGCCGCCAGAGGGTCCGCCCAAGGGACTGCCAAACGCAGTGTTGCCCTGTCACTTGATAAATGTGTACTCAGACCAGTCAACTTTGAAAAGTTTATTTCCGAAATTGGCATGCCGGTATTCGAATCGATTTTGAGATACATATTTTGGGACAATTTATTAAATAACTTTTTTTAATAAAAAAATTATTATTATTATCCTAAAATCGTGATATATTAACTTTAGAAACTTAAGAAGTATTAATAATTTAAACTTTATTATTCAACTAGTAACCTGCTCCTGGCTTCGCACGGATGCATTTTTTTTTTCAAAAAACGTTATATACAAACCTTTCTCGTTTATCGTTATTTCCATTAGTGAAAATGCGTTAGATAGTTTAGACTTCATTTTATAACATGTAGTACAGATATAGAAGCTTCCCTTACGGTTACGGCATAGTACCTACCTACATGTAGTCTCTGCGGCGACTGAGTAGAAAAGGGTTCGGAGTCAATTTATTTCCGAAATTGAAAGATTAAATTCCTTGTCTAAGACCAAAATTTTACGATTTAATTGACCAATAAACTTAATAAAACCTTGACAATTTGAACGTATCTTTGTTTGCGAATTAACACCTTGTGATGTCACAATATTATTATATCTACAAATTAAATCGTCCTTGTTTTTTTAATTTACAATGACCAAATATACATATATATTAAGAAATAGTACCATTTAAATTAACTGGTTTCTAAATATTTTATTAGTAAATAAATTAATGGTAAAAAAAAAACTTTTTAAAAACAAACTTTTATTTAAGTGCCCTAAAAAGAAGAAAATAAACTTTAAATTAGAAAGCTTGTCGCGAGATTTGCATATTTTATAGGAAACATTTTCTTTCATAGAATCACTTATATTAAGTACTAGCTGGTGCCCACGACTTCGTCCGCGTTGAAAAATATTAAGTAGCCTATCCTGTGTCCCGTACGTCCAAATCTATCTACCAAGTTCTACCCGTACGTTTATCTACCAAGTTTCATGAAAATCAGTTAATTCGTTTCAGAGTTATGGAGGAACATACATACATACATACATATAGAAAAAAAATCTAAAAATCGTCAATTTAGTTTCAGTATCATGTATAGAGCCTATAAACACGATATCTCTGAAAACAAAGTAACTTACTCCATGACCGACCCTTACAGATTTATTATTAGTATTGATGTCAAGCAAGACTAGTTAAATCACTACACAGGTAAATCACGCGACAAGCTTTTATATCATTTAATAAATTGTGTAATACATGTACTAAATTGAATGGTTTGATTTAATTTAAAGTTAATTTTCTTCTTTTTAGGGCACTTATATAAAAGCTTGTTTTTTAAAAGTTTTTTTTTTACCATTAATTTTTTTTAATTTTTTTGTTATGATTGGGAATGTTTCTAAAAATTCAGCTGTCAATGACTTCAGAAAACCCCGGGCATATACAATTTTTGAAAAAAATATATTTTATAATGTTTTCTTGTTTTTCGTATTCTTCTCAGTCTTATTCGTGTTCTTCTGTGCCCCTTTCATTTGATACCCATATCGTAGTAATGCATAATATAACTTGTGCGCCATCTTGGAGCTCCCGCCATATTGAATTTATATAGTATACATATTGGATGGTTCCCCCATATTTTGGATTTAATGTGACGTTGTATTAGTTTTCGTGTTCTCCTCAGCAAGCCCTTTTATTTGATACCCATACTGTGGTAGTGCAGAAAAAATAACTAGTCCGCCATCTTGGAATTTAATTTGACGTTTTCGTGTCCTCCTCAGCAAGTTCTTTCATTTGATACCCATATTGTGGTAGTGCAGAATAAATAACTAGTCCGCCAAGATGATCCGCCATATTGGAATTAGAATGACGTCACATAGCTAAGCATGCATTGTCATCTAAAATAAGCGTGTATATCAAATTTCATCTCAATAACTGATTTAAAATTCACTTGCAAGATTCCAAGATCTTGCAACAACAAGATTTGCTATTTTATTGCCAATTTTAAATGAGATTATAAATTTAGCTGCTATCAACAATAATCAATAGCAATTAGCAATCAGCCTAACACGAAGCCCTGAGACACTACCTACTTTAAAGTTCCTTCTCAACAGTACAATGAATTTAACAAGGATTATAGAATGAAAACGATTTGTAATAATTAATACTATGCGATATTAATGTATCTATAATAACTTTTCTATTCCTATTGCACGCAATGCTACAATTAACTCAGTCGAAGGCTGTCTTGAAATCTCAAATGTAAACATGCAAAATTTTAGGATCATTTAGTTTATAATTACTAATATTTTTTAAAATATAGTTTAAAATTCAAAATATTTTATTTCAAAATTGGAACATAAAATTTCTCTTTTTGAATGTCTGAAACTACATGCATAAATGTGAATAGTTTTTAAGTAGAATTTCAATTTTAAATTTGTTCATGTGTAAAATATATAAACGCTTGAACTATGTATTGGGTAATTATAATATAACAGCCATAAAAAACCTAAAATATTACCTCATGATTATAATTTATCACAGAATCTTTAATATTTCTAATAACATGTAAAATATCTTCTACATCTATTCTATTACATATAATAAAATCGTAGACGAGCCGTGTCTGTAAATGAAATTTTTTTTAAGAAAAACAATTATATTTGTAGAATGTTTGTAGAATTTTTGTCTGTTTCACTATACGTCTGTGCACGCTACTTAATCCCAGAAACGGATTAATCGATTTGAGTGCACTTTTCATTGATGTAGGTATTTATGATGAGCTGGATTAACATAATATAGTATACTTTTATTCTGGAAAAAATGTTAGGTTCCTGTGGGATTTTCGGTTACCCATTTAAACGAAAATTTTTCGCAATATGTTATAACGAAATCATGAAATTGTAAAATCAAAATAACATAAATCCATAAAATCAAAAACACGTAAATCCCTCTAAAATTAAAGCTACGAATAAAGAGCTAAAATACACGTAACACGGGATATTACGAAAAACAGAACAGCTTATAAATTATGCAAACACAAAAGAATTGAATTCAGGTGATATTCATATTATGTAAGAGGTATTTTCTTTCGTCATACATGGCAATGTGTCATTCCAAATCGTGTTCGTTCAGTTTGAATATTAAATGAAAACGAAAAAATATATATGGGAAAATCCTTATCTTCTGTGTAACTTTTTAATTTAGCATGTAAATCCATTGGACCGGAACGAAGGCGCACTTTAGATATGGGACCATGTAATCTAATAAAATGAACGGCCTATTCCCGTTATGAACATATTCCATTTTGTTTTAATAAAACATTTTTTGTTCAAATAAAGTTTCCTGTTCTACGTTTTAAGTAGGATGAGGTTTTAAATGTGATAATATTTCTTTAGAATCACTTAAATTAACTTTTATGCTTGAAAATTTATCGTATAGCTAAAAAAAAAGAAAACAATATTAAAGCGACCCTCTCCCGGTTTCGCAGGGAAGTAAGAACATATTTGAAAGCCGATTAAAAATATATAGCTTATAAACTACAACTTGAATTAAGAAAATAATATCAAAATATAATATAAAAAGTCAACATTATCTCAAGTTTGAGAATTAGAGAATGAGAGAATATGAGAATTATAAATTATTCAAAAAAAATATATTAACAAGACTCATGAGGGGATTTCTTGTAGTACAAGTTATTAATTATCCAAACTAAATTCAATATAGTTCTTATTGCACATATATAATTAAATACTACGTTAATTACAATTGAATGCCAGTATAGTTGAATTCAAGATTTTAACTTTAATTTGTATTTAACTTTTTATGTTTCTTTAACATATGCCAATATAACATTTTAACAATTAAATTAAACATGCTACCAACTAGTGAATGTATAACGAACTCGATTCTACTAACAATTCGAATGAGTCATTTTATCAATATCGTTAAAGTCTTCTTGTTCTTCTCTTTTAGATCTTCTCCGATGATTTTGCTGGTGTCATTAATAAAAATAGCAATTTGTAATAGCCTTTTTTTAAATAAAAAAGGCAAAATTGAAATTAAAATCAAAAGTAGCAGATCCCGAGACTAGTCAGTCAAGTCAATAATTTTTCTTAGTTAGTTTTCCAAAACAGGTCAGTCAAGTTTAAAGCAGTCAAGTCAAGTCCTATCGTTAAAGTAGTGTTGAGTAGGACACACAAGAGGCGGTACATTTGTCCCATACATGACGTCAAAATGTAAGAGTAACTCAACATTTCAAAATGTACTACTTCAAATTTTATGTCGCGGTCGTCGCGTTCGCGTCACAGAGTGAGTACCCACAAACTTGTAGGCAAGGCACTCTGTGGTCGCGGTAAGTAAACTATACTAATACGCTATGTACGCCTCGCCTCATTTGAAGTGGGACATTGTACTGGCTCAGTTGAAAAAAGAGGCTACTCTTACAAACTCTTTTTCATGTCGTGTCCTACCCAACACTACGTTAAAGTCACCTAGTGACGTGACGTGTTCTAATTTGACAGCTGTCAGCTGTCAACCATTGTTTACATATAATACTTGACTTGACTGCTTTGGACTTGGCGGTTCTGTTTTTGAAAATTAAAAAAAAATTGTGGATTTGACTTGACTGACTAGTCTCGGGATCTGCTACTTTTGATTTTAATTTGAATTTTTTCCTTTCTATTTTTAAAAAAGGCTATTCAAAATTGCTACTTTTAAGAATGACACTGGCAAGATCATCGGAGAAGATCTGATGGAGCCAAGACATTAAAAGAGAAGAAGAAATATTGCCATTATAAATGAATGGAGACTTCATTCGATGAGACATTTCGCATTAATGTTTCTTGTTTAACGCATAGGCGAGTTAACTACACCCAGTGAACGGTAAACTTAATATTGCTTTTTAATTAATATTTTAAAAAAAAGTAGTAAAAGGAAAGCAGTGAAGCGGGAACATTTGGCTTGTTTGATCTTTATCATTTCGGATTTTTGTTTCACGTTCATTATCAATGTCCTACATCTGTCGAGTATGATATGCTGTAACAGGCTTACAAAATGTTTTAAGCTTACAAATTAATTGCGTAATGTCGTGACCGAAATTCGTTAGGAAAAACATGTATTTTACCATTTCATTTTTATATAGGTAGAGGACATAAATCTCCAATTAGTATGAAACGCGGTCATTGAACCCTTTTCTGTACTAATACTAGGTTTTGCCCGCGACCACATCCGTGTCCAATCGCTACCAAACTTCACAGGATCACCCGCTGGACTAATCTGAAGATGGTCTGAAAATTTCATCAAAATCGGTTCAGCGGTTTTGGAGTCCATAGGGAACATACATACACACATTGCCTTTTATATACGAGTAGGTACATATATAGATAGAAGATAGATAGAGAGAATATTTGTATTTTCGTTTGTAATAAATAAACTCAAAAACTACTTGACCGATTTTGAAAATTCTTTCACATATAGAAAGCTACATTATCACCGAGTAACATAGACTATATTTTACAAAGTTACGCGGGCTAAGTCGCGTGCAGCTGCTAGTATTTTATAAAATTACGCGTACGAAGTCGAGACAATACCATCTCGACGCAACCAAACACAAAATTAGAAGAGAAATAAATATGCTCTGGTGTACTATGATATCACTAGTAAAAACTATTTTTTATGAGGCCCTTAGCGGCCGATTGAAATTTTTATTTTTAAATTGGATACAATGTCGCCTTAACAATAGGCTCTGTGGCGACGAAGTCCTCCGCGAACACAGATTACCCCCGAAATATGTACCGAATAAATAACCTAATTTTGTCGCAGCCGTCAATGTTAAATTCTTGTGCAAACAGGAAATCGTGATCTACTTGGCGTGACAATTGACTATGTAAGTGAGTCTGTGATTCATGTATATTCGCCGTCACAAGTGTTACTAAAAATAATGTAGATTTTTTATATTAAAATGATGGAAGGTTAAGTACGATATTTAATTAAGGGGTTTAATTACCGTTAGCCCATTCCTCTATTTCCTCCCTATATACTAACAAAGTCGGCAGCGCACTTTCTGCTCTATGGCAGTACTTACATTTATTGGCGATGGTAGCCAATATTTTTTTATTAATAATGGGTTTGCTCTTGGCCAGCATCCCAGTTGTGTAGGGAAGATGAGGCCTATGATGGAGCGAGTTCACCCAGAAGATGTCTTATTCACTCCAACTTTGAAAAGATTTGGGTTATATGAGCTTGGAAACACAGACGCCGGAATTCCAATACGATCCATCCAATAACAATAAACGTATTAATCCACCAGTCAGGTTCCAACAGCTGAGACAAATTTTTATGATAAAACAAACTGCTTTCTTCAACTTCAAATGGAGTTGTCACTGCTTTATTATGTAGCATATAGACACGAAAATATTATATTTTTGAAAATTTATTTTTAGGTTTAAAGGTCAACTTATATTTGCTAAAGAATTGTCGATATTAAATATTACTTGCAAACCAATGTTGAACTGTTTGTAAATATTCTGTATTCGTTATTAGTTCAGAAAAAAAAGCATTTTTTTATGTTAAGTCTGCTAACAGAATGTCGGACCACATTGATCACAGGTGGCTGCCGAAGTCTATAAACAAAAGCAGCGCCATCGTGGTTATAAGTGTGATCTAGATCCTAATAAGACAAAGGATAAGGGACAAAGAACAAATGTTTAGGTATAAGCATGGGATATACAAAATGGTCTCTGACAACCCTAACTTACAATACTTACAATGGGAAATAACATTGTTATTTCACTCTACTTGTAACTGTCTTTAAAGTGGGCTGGCTACAGCCGCCAGACAAACGGCCAACTTAATTACTGCGGGATTCCGTGTGCCCTGCCACTACTAAAATACTGAGTGCCTCTTTCACCATCTCTGAGTATAGTGTCAAGTAGGCTAACCGCCATTTAAAATCACCAGTAAGAATGCGTACGAGTTTCACCATCTTCGAGTAGCATTACTCAAGGGTAATTTCAATAAAATTGAAACAAGACACTCGTAACATTTACTCACCAATTAGCGTTACTTGAAAAGTAACTAATCAACACTTTACTTGTAGTTGGTGAGAGAGGCCCTTAGTTAAATAAAATGATATAAAATAATTATTATTATTATTTATGTGCACGACTGTACTTAAATGTATTTATTACCAAAATCTTGTGATATTTACATGAAACCACAACCTTAGGTAGCTACTCGTATGTAACTAATTTGACTAATACTTTAATGGCGTTATAGAATATGTCATAGAATCTTATTATCATTATTATAATAATACTTAACACTGAAAGAAGGGAATTTAGTACTAGATATTGTCGTGTTGTGCGTTCTAATTTAACCTTAATTTTTTAGACACGGAATTCATAATACTCTGAAAAAAATATATGTGAATGTTTGTGGAGAAATAATAAGATTTAATACACTAGCTGTCGCACGCGACTTCGCCTGCGTAACTTTATAAAATATAGCATATTTTACTCGCCGATAATGTAGCTTTCTATAGGTGAAATAAATTATAAAATCGATCTAGTAGTTTTTGAGTTTATTCATTGCAAACATGCAATTTTTTTTCTTTATAAAATTACTACAGATAAAGACATTTCGACTGTTTGAGGCCGCCCTAAGCAATGGTGTAGTTTTATCTTAGATTTCAATTTCAGTAATACCAGAAAATCCTTAGAAGAATCATTGAAAACAGAAATGGCTTCTAAACAGAACAAAATTGCTCTTAGCAACTGCAATACATCAAAGGCGGCTTATAAAATATGAACAATAACAATTGAATGAGGCTGATGAAAAATTTATTCGGCCGTAAAACTGTTGGGGTGACCCTCGCAGCATAAATTTGTGGGACAGAAACAACACGAAACTTCAATTTCCTTCGGACGTGACAATTTCTTCATTATTATTTTAGTGACTACGCCATTTTGGGAATAATCCAGATCATACTGTATCTCCTGTACCTATAAAAGTACTGTACATATTTGCCACTGATTGTAGGGGAATTTCACAGTCACTTAGTAGACGATCCCAACTAGATTTCTTCAATAAAAAATATAAAAAAATCTATATGAATAATGTGTTCAAATGTATATATATAAGTTTATATGTTAATGTTTTATTGTTATTATTGAATTATATTGTTATCTTAATTTTAAAATTTAATACTGTGTAATGTTCAAAATTTGTAATGTTTCTAATGAAAAATTTGTGTGCACAATTATTTACCCTTATATACCCAAATACCGCAAATAAAGCAAGGCAATAGTTAGGGTGGATTGCACCGTAGGCTTGGTTATTGTTAAAGTCAAAACTAACTTTAGCGGTGACTTTAACGGTGACAGTCGAAATTAACAATCGCATGTTGCACCATGATATTGTTCGTCACTGTCAAAGTTAAAGGGGTTGCCATTATAAAAACATATAATTTTCGTAAGTTGTTGTGGTAATAATTTTTTTTATTATGGCAACATTCAGTCACCTGTCACAAAACAAATTCGAATATTTGAGGTTTTGTGTTTTTAACTTGTTGAAGGAGTAAATAAAGCATTTTATTTTGTACATCAAAATAATGGACTGTGCCGGATCGAGCACCTATGAAATTATTATGGCAGACTACCGCTTAAAGTAAGTTTACCTACATTTTTCTAATGTGTTGAACCTTGATTAACTAGATTTATTTACTTACTTTAGATATGAGTGCAATAAACGCCACGCGTATTAAGTTGTAGCTTTATTATAAGCTTAATTATAAATTGATCTTAATACACCAGCTGTATTTAATTTACAATAAAATACATTAATATACTATATTGCACACAGACATATTACGTACCTTCATAATCCGGTACATCTACTCTACTCATTGTTTTTCATTATTGGGTTTTAGAGAACGCAAGGAAGAAGTTAATAGACTTCAAATAATTGTGGACATTGGATAAACACAAAAATGTATACATTTTCGGAATCGATCAATTCGAGGTTGATAAACTTTTTTCTTTCGCATTTCGGCCACTATATTGTATTCACTGTCATCATCAGAAGAACTAGATTCCCATAGTATATCACGGACTAAAGACATGATATCAAAATTTTCAGACAAAAACAAAATACTGAAGTTGACAGTTGACTTAACCGTAACAATAACATTGACCGGCCAATATCGAGCGGTTACGGTTATCGTTAAGTTATGACGTCATTTTTACCGTTGTAAAAATGGTGCAACGCATATTATGCTTAACCGAAGATTTAACGACTGGTTTGGATATGGTTACCGTTAAAGTTAGATGGTGCAACCCACCCTTAGAGTATTATAGGTTAGTTAGAGTAGGAAATGACAGACGGGCATCCCACCCGTAATGGAATGAAAGATGACGAATAAAAGAAAGATAAAGTATGAAGAATGAAAGTGCGAGAGGAAAGAGAGCGAGAACTGGTATGGACGAGAAATTGCAGACATAGGCTCTTCCCATACAGGAAAAATCTGTTTTTTTTTTTTTTTTTTTTAAAAACCATATAACCATATAAAGGTCTTAGTAGACTAATCGCAAACTTAGTCTACCTGAGTTTATAATTATGAGAATGTATTTTTTTATAATTAATTTTCTCAGTTTTAACGTAATGTTAAACTAAGAATATTAATTTAAGAGAGTGGTTCGGATTGAGCACTCGCTCCTTCTTTTGTGCAGCAGCTTCCAAGGTCAGAATAGCTATGATGGTCGCCAACCTTCGTAGAGAAAGTGGCACGCTGAGAAGAAGAATATTAATTTGTATTTGGATAACGTACCTCGATACCAACTTTAATGTAATCTGAACTCGGATTCGCGCAATCACATGGAATTGAAGGTGACAAGAGGATAATGCAAAGTGCGGTGTATCTGCAAGTAAAATTAGGCACAATATTTTGCGGTTCCATGCCTCTTTTGTTTTTAGTTCGCCATATCGCCCGTTCTGTATTTTACTATAGACACATTAATATTGGATTCAATACAGGATAAATGATAACTTAGTAGTGGCGGGGCACACTGCGTTCCACAATCATTTGGGCAGCCCGTCTGGCGGTAGTAACCACTCTCTTACAGAAGACCGTGAAATAACAGCACGTTTGCTGTTGTGTTTCAGAATGTAAAAGTCCATTTCTTATCCCTTATCAATCTTTTATCCTTAGTCCTACTGATGTGGCGTTGACCACGTGGTCTCAGGGTAATTTTGACAAAGATCTCAATCGAAGTATGGAACTTTCTAGACTTAATACGTCCTTAATGGCCCCTGTATATACAAAACAAACAGTATTTCAAGAAATTACCATGATTTGGTGGTTTGAATTCGTTCATGGTATTAGAAGGTACGTAACGATGAACTATTACATACCACACACCATTAAATCATGTCTAATAAAACGATAAACGCGCGCATATGAATCTATTTTCAATTTAAAACGACGTGAATGGTTCAACGTTCAATCGCAAATATGAAACGTGAAATGAGTTTGTTTTATTCGTTTCCAGTTTATTGGACTTTAACGGAGTTGGTGTTTACCTGCTTTATTTATGACGAGGAAAGCCATTCTAGTTACTAATAAATTCTTCAGTATTCACTTGGTTTCCTATTTTATTGGATATTTTAATATTGTTACGTGCGGAGTGAGTAAAAATGCCGTTTAAGGGTGAAAGAAGTCTTATTCTTCATAAATGTCATCATCAGCCTGTGTCTCTCTACTGCTGGATGTAGGACTTTCTCAAGGCTCGCCACCATGTATGACTATCTGACTATCACAGCCTTTCAGGTCGTCTGTCCACCTGGTCGCAGGGCGTCCCTTGTTGCCTCAATTCGAGAACTTTTATACCTCATAGGTTATCCGCCCATCTATCGAAACAATATACCTATTTTTCAAGCATGACCAGCCAAGTGCCACTTCAACTTGCTAATTCTCTTGGCTACGACAACTTTGATCCTTCGACTTTCGAACACTTAACAAACTATTGATGAAGTTAAGCTTATTATAAACCAAGAAGTACCTATTAATTCGGGTAGATGGCGCTTATTTCATACAATAAATGTCACTGAAAGTTGTTTCCCCATGCTAAAAGTGCCCAAATGCGCCTAAAGAAGTTTTCATTTAAAAAAAAATTTGCATACAATGCCAGAACTACTAAGGCCCGGTTCCTATATTCCAACAACGAATCGTTTTTGCCTACCAACGGTACTTATAGCCACGAGTCGTAAGGGTGACGCGTTCCTATATTCATCTACTAGTAGATGAAACTACCGAATCTTTTTACTAACGGATGGGAGGACAACAGATAACGATCCGTACGTCCGTTGTAGGGCAATGAGTGTTCGGTGCGTTCCTATATTATTTTCGGAACGTCAGTGAGCTGTCAAATCAACCACTCGTAGTAAGAATTTTTACCGCCCGATTTTGGTCGATAATTGCAGTGCTTATTCTAAAATTCATAAATAATAAAAATTTGTTAGCAACAGAAATACGAGAATTATTCTTGCTCTTAATATATGATAATATGACTTTGTATTCATTACGTATAATCAATTTTTAAGTTAAAATGCTTACCCGAATTATGTCCATATTAAAGTTGTTTCAAACTAAATAACTACAACTGTCTAGCAAGAGTTTAAAACACAAATAAAAGTAATAAAAAAAAGAGTTTGCAAGTGTGTTAAAATAAAAATATAACCAATTGCCGCCAATATGACAGCCTCAATCACAAACAATAGACAAGTTGTCAATTTCCATCGGTGACGTTTCGTTACACAACAAATAATTAAAATATAACGATGTTTTTCATATTTCAAAATTTGTTAACTAATTGTAAAGTGGTGGTTTAAGCTACTTTATTCTAAATTAAAACATTATATTTAAATTACATAACATAACAGGTAAATTATCTAAAGTTTTTGCATCGCATTTTGAGTGAAACGAAACGTACGCTGTGTTGTAGGGAGGGCTCGGTAGACAATTTACGAACGGACTGTCGTCGATATTAAGCGTCGTAAAAAACTTGTGGAACGCTTTGTTAAGATCCGTTGTCGGTAAATGAAAACGACTAGTAACTTGTAACCAATGACGGAAAATTTCAGTAACTCTATAAAGATGGAATTTGGTACGGATAAGTGCGGTCATGCATATACAGCGGGGTAAAGTTGTAAATTCTTCCAATTTACAACTTAATGATGTGATGACCTTTAAATCTCTTTCTGAAACCGAAACCTATAAGTATCTTGGTATGTCACAGTCATTGGGTATCGTTGACAGGGACATGAAACAGATGATGAAGGATCGTTTCTTTTGCCGCCTGACAAAAGTACTTAAGAGTCTTTTGTCAGGGGGCCATAAAGTGCAAGCTTTCAACAGCTGGGTTATGCCTGAACTAGATGCCGTGGACAGAAGGGTCCGTCAACTGCTCACCACATACCGGATGTTACACCCGCGCTCGTCTGTTATGAGACTGTATATTCCTCGGAAATTGGGGGGTCGCGGCTTCTTGAATGCCAAGAACCTCCATAACCGAGAAATATGCAGCCTTAGGGAATATTTCCTTAACATTGAGTGCGGGATACATCAGGATGTTGTGGCAATTGATAGACACTTCACTCCACTCTCCTTATCTGTCGAGAACTGGCAAAAACCAATAATATTAAGCACCGAGGACCGCAAGGAGATATGGAAAAGCAAGGAGTTGCACGGGAGGTTCTATGGAGCCCTCACCGGGCCCGACGTAGATCCACTCGCTTCGGTAAACTGGCTACGCTTTGGTGACCTCTTTGGGGAAACCGAAGGTTTTGTCTGTGCAATAGCTGACGAAGTTATCAAGACGAGAAACTACCGGAAATATATTCTCAAGGACGGTACGGTCGACATATGTCGAGCATGCCACCGTCCCGGAGAAACACTGAGACATATTATTTCCGGTTGTTCTCATCTTGCTAACGGAGAGTATTTGCACAGACATAACCAAGTAGCCAGAATTATCCACCAACAACTTGCTCTTCAATATCAACTTGTAGATACCGAGGTGCCATATTATCGATACGTTCCTGCACCAGTTCTCGAAAATAGTCATGCCACGCTCTACTGGGATCGCTCTATAATTACGGACAGGAATATTGTCGCCAATAAGCCTGACATCGTGGTTATCGACCGATCTCAACGCCGGACAGTAATTGTCGATGTCGCTGTCCCGCACGACGGAAACCTCGTGAAAGCCGAAAAGGACAAGTTAAGTAAGTACCTGGACTTGGCTCATGAGGTGACCGACATGTGGGATGTCGATTCGACAATCATTGTCCCGATAGTTGTTACGGCGAACGGACTCATTGCGAAGAGCCTCGACCAGCACCTCAAGAGGCTCTCGCTAGATGGCTGGATCAAGGGGCAGATACAGAAGGCAGTACTCCTTGACACGGCGCGTATTGTCAGGAGGTTCCTCAGTCTGCAGCTCTAACCACCGGTAGTTTGGGCCCTGCCCCGCTACCAGCGGCAAACTAGTTTTAAGTTTTTATAATATTTATTGTTTTTATATATATATATATATTGTAAAAATTTAAAATTAAGATAGGAAATAAATATATGTGAATAATAATAATAATAATAAAGCCTTTATTACTGTTAACATTTTTTCTTTTTTTTTTTTTTACACATCTACTTATATCTAATCTAATTTTCTTAACTAATTTCAATTCGCAGTAACGTCTTCCATTTTATTTATTTTTTGTTAACAATTTGTCTTTTGACATAGGCCTCCTCCAAGATTTTCCACTCTTTTCTGTTTGTTGCCACTTTTATCCATAGCTTTCCTGCCGTACGTTTCAGTTCATCGTCCCATCTCATATTTTGTCTTCCCTTGTTTCTTTTTTGGTCTCTGGGATACCATTCTGTGATATTTTTTGTCCATTTAGGTAGTTGTTCTCTGATAATGTGGCCCGCCCATCTCCATTTAAGAGTTCTTATAGTTTTTTCTACGTCTTTAAATTTTGTTTTGTCTTTGATATCTTGCAACTTCACCTTATCTTTCAGTTTAATTCCAACAACAATTCGTTCCATTGAATTTTGGCATACTTTCAATTTTCTTAATAGATTCTCTGTAAGAGCCCATGTTTGACATCCATATGTTAAACATGGCAAAATACTAATATCAAATACTTTCTTTTTGTCCTTCAGCGGTAAATCATTGTTTTTCATCACTTCTCTCAGAAACCAATATCTTTTCCAAGAGTTGTTCACTCTCCTATCTATTTCTTTGCGCATGTCATCCTTCGTAGCAATTATTTGTCCTAAATATACGTATTCTTCGACATACTCTATTAATACTTCATTTACATATATATTATTTTTTTCTGAATTTGTCATTATTTTGGTCTTTTTGGCATTCATAGAGAGTGCCCCATAGTTAATAGCAATTATTTGCTGTACCTTTGTAGGGTCAGTAAATAAGGTTCAATGTCACTAGACACGTTTCCACTGACCTCGCTTCTAATAAAAGGTCCATTGATTAAATTGGACACACGCTGTTGTGGACTCTACAAATTATAGCTGTGTCCACGTCGACGCAGTAATTAAATAAAATATTGTAACATTATTAGTTTGAGGGTTTAATTCGATCCCAGCGTGATTCCAACCAGCCAGTATTTAACGAAAATTAATACACCTTGCATATTAAAAAATAATATTCATATGGGCGTTTTGTCATTGTGCATAATATATTATGTAATTTAAAAAAGCAAATAAACAAATAAATTCTTTTAACCCCCGACGCCCGACGTAAAAACGGGGTGTTATAAATTTGACGTGTCTTTGGAATCGTAGCTCCCAAACGGATGGACTTTTTTCCTACGTTTGTTTTAGTTTGAAAGCTGATGTCTTCAGGATCGTTCATAGCTTCAATTTATGAAGAACTGTTAAGGCGTTTGAAGACATTAGCCCATTTCCTGGAAGTTGACAAAGGGATTTCACATGTACGATATATGTGAAATTTGATATTCTGTTACTTCGGCGGTATTTCCATCCATATAACCAACTCCTTAGCAATTTACAGCAGATATAACGTGTTTGGGCTCAATAGTAAGTCAGGGGTTATTTTATAATTATTAGCTATAGCTTATTAATGAATAATAACAATAAGCCTCGACTAACACCTCAAGAGGCTCTCACTAGATGGCTGGGTCAAAGGACAGATACAGAAGGCGATACTTCTTGACACGGCACATATTGTCATTAGGTTATAATCAAGTGACTCTGCAGCCTTAATCACCGGTAGTTTGCGCTTTGCTCTGCTACCAGCGGACAGCTAATTTTAAGATATTTTAATATTTAAGACAAAATTAAAAATTGGTATAATTACATTACAGTTAACAAGTCGATATAATATTTTGTGACAATATAATAACAATTTCCTTAGCGACTGTACTGCATGCGCGCCCGACCGTTGTGACTTTAGGTTTCAGTCCGACAAAGTTAGGCTGAACGTATTGAATGTAGTTTCACTTTGCAAGAGACGTGGCCTCATTTGGACATTTGAATGCCCACTGAAACTGAATGGATAGGCACCGTCGTAAGGTCCCGCGAGAGCGCCGGCGTACCTCCACGGTACGCCGGCCGAGTACGCCGAGGTTCCGACAGAGAGCGTGGCCCTCTCCGCGCTGGATAGCCGTGGCGGGGCACCGATGTCGCGTCATAACGTCCCCGCGACCCAGCCCATCAACAGCCGCGCTAGAAAGTTGTTTAGTTTTAGCCGGTACGAATCCAGCATAAGCAAGCATTGCCCCCTATTGGATACACTGCCGGGTATCCAATAGGATTTGCCAACGTTAAAAAAAGGCAGACATACTTACCAAATAAAATTCTCTCCCTTTAATGCGTTCTCACATAATAATATATTTAATTATGTTAGTTTAGTTAGGATTGTATTTTACAATACATTTTACTGAACAGGCGAATACTCGAATATTCGCTTGAACGCTTGTCTTCTCTTTACGAAAGCATCTGATGTCAACTTTTAGTTTGAACACTTTCCAACGAGAATCGTTGGAGTTGAAATACCTATATGTAGGTACCTAACAACGGAAACATATCTCTAGATGCAAATGTAACAAGGCAACGGCGTTCCTTAATTATTTAAAGCGATTTCCGTTAGAAATTGGCCATTGCGACGATCGGGCACGAGCCCAACCTCAATTCCAACACCTTAACGATGTACGCATTCATTTGAAACGTCTTTATGACTGGTTGTTTATAAACAACAAGCGACCAGTACCTCTACCATGAGTTATTATGACCATACTCGCTAGCGAGAGCGTTAAATATTTATATGGAAAATTGTCAATATGACATTGACAGTTAACACTTTCATATAAATGTTTTACGTTCTCGCTAGCGAGTGTAAACTCATGGTAAAGGTACCGCTCTCGGATTTGTACGCATTCAATTTTCAACCTTCCTCGTTTATCGCTGTTTCCGTTAGGCACAGAACAGACAGTGAAACGCAATTGCAACGAAACTGCATCTTCTAGTTACTTGCGAGTTTCATTTGAGTTTATGCCATAGACTCCGTTGAGAGAGAGAGAGAGAGAGAGAGAGAGAGACACATGACGCGAGCATTTTGAGACCTGTTTGAAACGCATTGCAAATCAGTTGCATTAAAACCAGCTTGCAGGAAACTCGTGTTTGCGTTTCATCGTTTCACTATCCACATAGTTCTTCTTTTACACCTCTTTCTCTTTTTGAACTAGACATTTTGCAGACGTGTTCTCAAGAAAATCGAAATGATTGTGAGAATTTCATCACATTGTGGTACAATTTAGGTTGCGGTGTGTGTGGAAAACTATTGAAACTGATTTCAAACTTATAATTTCAAAAGGGTTTCGTTGGAGTTGCGTTTCACCGTCTGTTCTGGGCCTTAATGATAACCGTATCAATTATTTTTTTCTACATTAATTTTTTTTTAATGTTTCGTAAGAAGGCAATTATTTTTTTTCAGCAAATTATATCCACAAACCTTATCTATAATATAAAAATGAATCCCTAAATGTGTTGCTAAGCGCAAAACTCGAGAACGGGTGGACCGATTTTAATTCTGTCTTCACTCATGGATAGAGGGATAATCAGGGAAGGTGTTCACTTTAAAAAAAAATGCACCCCGGGCGAAGCCGGGAGCGGACCGCTAGTTTTATAATAAAACAATCATAAATGCTAACAAATTTACTCTAAATCGTTAACAAAACTTAACATTAATCTACTTGCCTATATTAGTCTTTGCGTCTACATCGCGTATTATAAATTATCTGACAAATATCCAATAATGTTTACATTTTGTATTATTAGTTCAGATATTATATGTATTGGTAGGTACATTAAGCAACATCTAAGATAATTTAATCATCAGATAATCCCAATTATCGGATTTCCAACATTAAAGTTTAGATTGACGATTCCCCGATGTATACAATAGTATATGATCCGCAAATTGTTAAGTTCCTCTACGCCTCTGTACATTAAGATGGTTTTAATTAACTTTGTATTTCTATATTGTGTATGTATAATAACAATTATAAGGTATAATGATAGAATCTTTTACTATATTGTCTTCATAGACTAATTTTAAATTTGACTAGTTTTTACTCACAGCTTTACACGAATTTTTTCTCGTTTCTTTGAAAACCTTCGCCATTATAATTTGCGGCTCTTGCAACATAATATTTATTTATTTATTAAAATAAAACAAACATATACTTGGTGTTTAATGATTTGCCGATAGACCCTAGCTCCCACGAGAAAGGTAGCCAGAGTCATATTGAGGGCTTTTTATATATATGTAGGTATATAATAATTATACTTTACACGAATTCAAAGTTAAAAGTAGTATGCGAGTACGCTATCTTTCTCAGGGAGCTGACTCCATGAAGATTTCTTCACAATTACTTTAGCAGGTAATTATAGCTAGCGATCATTAGTGTTATAAACTGTAACTGTGTGTTATAAACTAGAAAATTAAAATCAAATCAAGCATACATCTACCCTGAGAACTTTCGCATTTATTATATTACTAGCTGGTGCCCACGACTTCGTCCGCGTTGAAAAATATTAAATAGCCTATCCTGTGTCCAGTACGTCCAAATGTTTATCTACCAAGTTTCATGACAATCAGTTATTTCGTTTCAGAGTTATGGAGGAACATACATACATACAGAACAAAATTCTAAAAATCGTCAATTTAGTTTCAGTATCATGTATAGAGCCTATAAACACGATATCTCTGAAAACAAAGTAACTTACTCCATGACCGACCATTATAGATTTATTATTAGTATTGATTGATATTGATATAATATCAATCAATACTATATACTATATAATATCAATCAATACCAATACTATCAATCAATATACGTTGTCAGGGATACCGTAAAGGACATAGGTACTTTTCATCCAGAAAAGAGTACTGTTCCCGAGGGATCATCTTAAATTAAGAAAACTTATAACACTTGGCAAAAGTTTAATAGCAATAAAGATGTCAGACGTTATATATGTATTGCTTATGTTTTTTTTTTAATTTTTCAACGCGGTCAAAGTCGCTGGCAAAAGCTAGAGTCACATATAAAGGTGGATATATACGAGTATAAATTGAGTTAACGAAATTTTGTAATTTGTCTTGTATATTGTGAACGCTTTGACTCTTGCTAAAACCATTGGGCAGGAAAATTGTGTTAGGCTCATCTCTCTATTAATTTACTGCCATTATTGAATACGTTCAAGTGTGAAAACTGATATAATAAAATGAGATTTCTTTTGAAATAAGCGACTTTTTCTTTGAAAAGCTCACTTTCCAACTCGAGCAGCTAACTAATTCAATACTACATAATTCCACGATTACTCACTAGTTATTTGTCTAGTAGCATTAAAAAAATAAATGATATTTTTGAGATATAATATGAGAAGGTTTGAATGAAAACTAAAAAAACTAAAATTAATTTTATATTTTAGTGTAAATAATTTCTTAAAAGTGCTTTTCGCTGGTTGAGTTCTTATTACTGACTAAAAGCCAAAAAATGTTTTTCAATGAAAACATCATAGCTATAAAATGTACATTTATAGCTATAAAGCTATATAGCTATAAAGGTTTTTCTAAAATATTGGAATTGCTGGCGTATGTTTTTTTATTTTCGCTGCTATTATTTCACGGTAGTCTCCCGAAAAATCATCTAACTAATGTTGAAAACTGTATCAAAATCCGTTGCTTAGTTTACGACGCGGAAAGCTACTTAAAATTATATACTATTTAGTTAAATCAAAAATTAAAGTGCAATATTCCTTAAGAACTCATACCTTACATAATTCGCAATGACCGGCTACAAAATTTCCCAGATCTTGTAAATTTTAAAACAGAATACAGTTTTAAACGAACTCTCCTTTCTCGTCAGTGAAACAGTGATAGCACCTTTAGGCGATTGAAATAAGAGCGCAAATTGAATTACTCTCATAGTTCGATACACACTAAAGCGCTTGTAAAAGACGTGAGACCTCGTTGCCGGCGAGTAAATAAGTTTACTCGAATTGCATCGCTTTATATTTCGACTTTAAACGGAATTTTTTGAATTTTCCATTCGTTACGCGACAAACTCTCTCTCACTCAGGGCACGACGCAAATTTTGTAGTCTCTTTTTGACGTGAATATGTATTTTTGGCTTCCAGTGAGAGGCAATTCTGAAGACTGATGATAACACAATCGGGAATTACAGTTTGATGCTGTAGCTACAAATCTGTCATCTACATCTAAAATTTAATTACACCACTCGGTAGCTAAAGGATCAAAGAATTTTTGGTATATATGGTATATTCGAATTCTGTTTCGCACGGGTGCAATTGTTTACTTAATCCAGCCGATAAATTACACCGCCATCTGTTAGAATCACAGATAATTATAATTGTCTCATATAATAAACAAATAATTTGCAATTAAAAAAAAATATTGCGACTATAAATCCAAATAAAAACTATCCTATTTTTTAAGTTGGACCAAATTATACATAGTTACGAACCTTTATCAAAATCGGTTCAGTAGTTTAGGAGTTCATTGGCGTCAAACAACGTGACACGTAATTTTTTTTATATAATGTAGTGATTTTAGTATATGGATTAACAGAAAAAATCCATGCGAAGCCGGGGGCAAACCGCTAGTAGGCTATATTTCTAATAAGTAGGGCCCGGATAAATATGTATTTACATATTTTTATTTGAAATTGTTTTCTTTTCTTAATTATGGTTTCTACATAAAATATGTTATTTAGATCGTGAAAATTCAGGTTTTATTTTCCATATTTTTCCATATTTTAAATATAAATCCATATTCCACAAAATATCAATCAATTTATCCATATTTTCATCATCAGCGTTAACGTTCGCCGCTCGCACTACCCATATGCGCTCCCCGCCCGCACCGCGCCTTTCCTCACGCGGCTGAATGTATAAGATTTCAGTTTAAAAAGGTTGACAGTTTAGTAACAAAAGTAAAAAAAAATTTTTTGAAGGCTTCAAGTAGGATCTCAAAATACAAAGACATGTATCCTGACATTCCCTTCAGTGGCGTAGCTAGGCGTGGGCGAAGTGGGCCCTCGCCTACGGCCTCGCACCGAAGGGGGCCTCGCGTGGCCTCTTTAAATGCGATGCCACCAGACATAAAATCCCCGTTTATTTATAAATTAAATAAGATCTGGCAAAAAGACGATATAAATTTAAAAATCGTCATTGACAATTTGCGCAATTTTCGTGACTGGATCCACAAATTTCGGGAAACAGGCTTTAATGAATGTACTGCAAAAGCCTACGAATTCATAGAAAAGAGCAGTTGTGAGATCCCAATGACTTTTAAAGAGAAAAGGATTCGCAAAAAAAAAAATGTTTGATTATGAAGCTGTAGATGAGCCTATTGATTCCGCTGAAACTAGATTCAGAATTGATTTTTTTATTACAATGGTTGACGCCGTGATACAAGACATTAACACAAGATTTGCTGCACTCACTGAATATTACAACAATTTTGGATTCTTGTACGACATAAATAATTTAAAATCTTTGCCAAATAACGAGCTTTTGAAGCACTGTAATGATTTAGGTGTAGTACTTCAAGATGGAGAAAGCAAAGACATAGAATCTTATGAGCTTTACGAAGAACTACAACTTTTAGTGCCTAATCTACCAAACTCCATTAGAGACGCCAATCAGATGATTCAATACATAATTACAAATGAATTGGAATACATCTATCCTAATGTTTACATTGCTATTAGAATTATGTTGACTATGCCTGTAAGTACAGCTTCAGCAGAAAGAAGTTTTTCTAAGTTAAAAATTATTAAAAACTACTTAAGAAACAGTATGAAGCAGGACCGACTGTCTGGTTTAGCAATACTCTCAATCGAAGCAGATTTAGCTGCAAATATTAATTACAAATCCTTACAAGAGGACTTCAATAAAGCAAAAAGCCGAAGAACATTACTTTTGTGAAAAATTAAATCACTCAAGTTACAAAATAAAATCTTTTTTCATATCTATATGCTTTTCAATATTCTCCCAGCGCGCATTTATATTTTTTCACTATCATGAGTAGGTATGTCGTGTCAAAGCATGTTTGGTAAGATAAATTTAGTGAGTACATCTTGGGAACGAAAGAAAAGGGGCCTCACTGATGCGACTTCGCCCACGTGTATATTAGTCCACGCTACGCCACTGATTCCCTTACTGCCAGAACTAGTGCTAACACGCTGGGGAACTTGGCTAACAGCAGTTGAATACTATACCCAATATTACGATCAAGGATTTCATATCCTAAAAAAAATCAACAGCATGCTGTGTGGAAGTTTAGAAGACTACATAAAAGTGCCCTACTCACTTGCAGAATTATGCAAATTTAAATATGCTCCATGTGATGTTCTTCCTGTGATGTTCCTGTGATGCTTCCTGTGATGTTGAAAGACCATTCAGCTAGTACAAAGCATTATTTCGTCCAAATAGAAAAAGTTTCAATTTTGAAAATTTAAAAAAACACGTGATTATTTACTGCAATTCAAATGTTAGTGAAACGGAAGCTGAATAAAATTGTAATTTTTTATTTTTTGCAATAAACAATAGTTTTATTTGAAATGTTGTTACTTTTTATTGTACATATTTATTCCATTTTTTAGTTTTATCAGTCCATATTATATTTACATATTTCGAAATTTTTAATACATATTTATCCGGGCCCTACTAATAAGTAAATGTATACCAACTCGCCCTGACTGCCTCTGTTGGCCGTCTGTCTAGTTAGAAATAAAATAAATGAAATATATCCTATTTAGTTTCAAGAAAGTAGATAATTGTATCTTCAACAGTTAATCAACAAATCAACAACGATTACAAAGTAGGGTTGTCAAAAGTAAAAATATTTTTATATATTTTATCTCCTAACATGAGAAAGAGTGTTACCTACAACTAATAGAGCATATGAAATTTTAATTATTTTTACCTTTATATAATTAGTTTTAGAAAAGTTTTCTCATAAACAATCTATGAATGTTCACTTGAATTTCTAATAAATAAATGAATAAATACGTACTTAAGCAATGATTTTTATATCATAACTTAAATTATAGTTTCATTTAATGAGTTATCTGAAACCAAATTATATCCATTAGTATTTAGTAAATTCATGTTTTTTTTTAATATATTTTTTTAATGATTTGTGTATTACCGGGAAATCTTATTTCTTACTTATATAACAATATCCCTTTTTCCGTTAATAGTAGCCACATGGATGAACTCCTTTTTAAAATGGAAAGTGTCAGCTTAGAATTTGGTTAGTAAAGCGACGCGGTCGTCGTGTGGCAACGCGTCGTCATAGTCTGCGTAGGACCCTGTGGCAAACTGAAACTCACAAGATAGACACTCTGACATGTGGTGTTAAAGGAAGATACTCGGAATCTCCTGTATCGAGTTGCGAACAAACGCCTAGAGGCATTTGCTCGTCGACATCAAAATGTTTTACTTAACTGTATAACTGTTGATGCTAAACTCAAGGATGTATCCTTGAAGAGCTTGGCATCAAAGAGCGCTTATCCACTCAAGTGCGAAGTTGGATCCTGAAATGAAGAAGTGACAACCCTACTGGTCCCCCGGCGATACAGAAATTAGATCGCATCGATGCCTCGTAAAGCCTCCACCCACTTTATTGCCGCCGCACGTGATGTTTACGCTTCTCGGGTTGAACGCAAAAGATCAATTTCCTAATATGATGTTTCACACTGTAACTAGATTTGAATATGCTTGTGTCTAATGGAATTTAATTGGTTACAAAATAAAGGTAATGTTAGCTTTACCCAACCCCACTTTTAAAATGAGAATAGAACAAATATAAACAATTAAGTACCTTTTACCCAAAGAGTTCGTCCGCGCCCCTTTTTCGTAGGTGTTATATTTAATATTTATTCAATATTAGCATGTGCCCGCGACTTCGTCCGCGTTGAAAAATGAAAAATATATAAGCAATATAACGCGTCAATCTTTTACAATTTTGCTAGGCGTTAGTTTTAATTTGATTTTAGATGATCCCAAGGGAACTGTACTTTTTTCTGGATGAAAGGTAACCTATGTCCTTTCCAGTATTCCTGAGAACATGTATGCAAAATTTCACGATGATTGGTTTAGTTAAGTCGTGAAAAGGTAAGAGACAGACAGACAGCGTTACTTTCACATGTATATTATAATAATAGCTGGTGCCCACGACTTCGTCCGCGTTGAAAAATATTAAGTAGCCTATCCCGTGTCCCGTACGTCCAAATGTGTATCTACCAAGTTTCATGAAAATCAGTTAATTCGTTTCAGAGTTATGGAGGAACATACATACATACAGAAAAAAATTCTTAAAATCGTCAATTTAGTTTCAGTATCATGTATAGAGCATATAAACACGATATCTCTGAAAACAAAGTAACTTACTCCATAAACGACCATTACAGATTTATTATTAGTATTGATTGATAGCCTACGTTACTCGCTGAATAATGTAACTTTCTATAGGTGAAAGAATTTTCAAAATCGATCAGTAGTTTTTAGTTTATTAATTACAAACAAAAATAAAATCAACTCTCTTTATAATATTAGTATATAGACTAACAAGAAAATATTCACTTAAGGGTACGTAAGGCAGGTTGTGCCCCTAGGGGATATTAAAATAAAAGCCAATCAATTACACCCTCAATAGGAAATCTTAGAGGTCTACATCTTGTAATTTGGCTTCATTAGTTAATTAATTGGTTTTGTTTGCCGGTTATAAATCAAGCTTCATTCAATGTTGACAACAAATTTCTTAATAAATAGTAATAATAATAGGCCACAACTTGGTCCACGTTTTATAAATCTATATGTAATATACTCGTATATTATAAAAATGCTGTGTTGGTTTGTGTATTACTCAAAAACTCGAAAACTAGCCGACGGATTGGCTTGAAATTTTTACACAATATGCAATCCGCTTCAAGGATTGATCATATCTGTTTTTCGCGTAATAATATAATCTCGATCGCGAGAATAACTTTTTTTACGGCGCCATCTGCCGAAAGCGAGGAGAACTAACTCGCCAACGAGAACTGCTGTCACATTTAAAATGGAAGTTAGCCGTTTTTATGGCAGCCGAGTTAATATAAGAAGACTGAGCCACAGCGAAGCGTGCTCGGGTTTAGCTAGTAATAAATATATTTTACATTCTCCCCAGTAAAAGTATCTATTTTTTATGTTTAAGCTCGACAGACAGGCTGACGGACAGACAGACTTATAGGTGGCTACCGTCGCTAATAACACAAGCAACGTCACAGCAGGTGCCTCCAAGAGCGCTGCCGACTGCCGACCATAGCAGGTTTAAGAGGATAAAGGATCAGGAAGGGATAGGGAAATGGGCTCAGGTATCCCTTACTCACCCACCGAGACCAAACGTGCTGTAATTTCACGGTGGTCACCTGTAAGGGGGTGGTTACTGCCGCCAGACGGGCTGTCCAAACGAATGCGAAAGTGTGCTCTACTACTACTTTTCAGATCCAGATCAGACCAAACATAAAAGTAGGTAAAAAAGTGAAATAATTTTTTAATAATAAAATAAAATAATTAATTAAATATTCTATTAGTACAAACCTCAAGATGTCAGACAAAGCACATAAAGTTAATGCCAAAGTTTCTGTAGAAAATATAGTATAAGTATATATTTACTACGGCTTATGCTGTCTAAAAAGTAAATAAAGAACATATAGTTAAAGCTATGGAGGGTAGAGATAAGGAGTACCGACTCATATGACAATCAATCTGAAAAAATGGTCCTCTCCATCTATCAAATAAGGGTTCTAAAAGCGGCTACAATGGCGCTAGTATAGCATATCTTCTATCTTTCTATTTTTATCTATTTCTATTACTTCTATCTATCTATCTTTGTCTAAATTACTCGACAATGCTATACTAGCGCCACCTTAATTTACTGGTATTCTGGGACCACTTTTTAATAAATTGAGTCTGTCATCCTACCCTCCATAGTTAAAGCCAAAGTTTGGTATAAAATCGAGTAGTTAAGGCGTGAAAGCGTAACAAACAAGCAAACTCACTTTCGCATGTATTGTATGTATAATATTAGCTAGGATAATAATTTCTATCCAATCTATTAGTCTGGTAGTAATTTGTAGTAAAGCTAAGAATTCCAAAATGGCCGACTCCATTTCGACCATAAAACAAGACGTTGCGCCGAAATCTTTAATTTGGAGGGTATCAATCAAGGGCGCAACCAAGGCGTCGATCGTAGGGATGTGCTTCGCCCGATACATCTTTAACCGGTTCGAATGTAAGACAGGAATAAGGGAAACCATTATGAACCTTATTACCTTACAGTAAAGTTCGAAATGCCCTAGAGCTATTTCCAAATGAGTTCACACGTATAATATCCAAGACCTTCACTAGGTTTGGATATTAAAACGGGATTAAATCAATATTGTCTTATTTGGTTAGCAATATTAGTTATTTAGGTTATACGTTTGATAATTGACAAATTCTTACATAGTATAAAACAGTCTGTATGTCTGTATATCCGCTAACTCCTCTTAAACTACACACTTGATAAGGCGCGTCGTGAATCTTCGTTCACGCAGTATTAGAAAGTACTGCTCCTACGATTAACGAAACAGCTTAAACCTTGCAATTATCAGTTCATAATACAATGCAGCTGTTAGTTTTGTCGCATTCTTATGAGCGTAAAATGCCGCTAACATGGCGGCAGCTGTTGACCAATAGCTGTACTGAAAAAAGCCGCGAAGTGTGTGAACTGGTTGATAGCATTTCCCACGCTTTAAAAATTCGTCTTCTCTCGGAAATGTTCGGAGCTACGCAACCGAACAGCGTCGCGCGACCATTTTTATGTTTTCGTGCATTTTCAATTTACAGCCATTAAAATGCACGCTTTAACACCAGTGCGCGTTCGGCTACCGTAGCAACCAGTACGGTAACCAATTTTAACACCGTTCTTTGGCGCGTACTTTCATACCATACCATATACAGAGTTTGGAAAAGTGAATAAATAATATAACTTTATAAACATTTCCATCTCGGCCCAACCCTTCCAACCAAACGGTAAACCAGCACCACCATAGCGTGCACACTGTTTCAGAAGGTTTATATTTTTCTAATCTTCAGAAAAGTCAATTCAGATATTCAATTCAGAAAAGCGAGGATATCATAATCGGGGGATACAGTTTGATGCTGTACCTACCATATATACTTCCAAATATTTTTTGGTAGATATATGGTATACTCAAATTCGTACGATATACACATATACTTAATATGAGGACCGTATCTTAATCTACCGACTAACATGAAAAAATTGCAATTTTTTTTTTCATATTATGTTTTTTACATAGTAAATTCTTGAAGCGCATTATTTGTAAATTGACGTAAATGAAATATGTTGAAAGTTGCGAAGAAAATAGGCCAAATGGCTGTCAACGTGGTCCCCTGCGGTTTTGTATTACATGTACGGGCGAGAGCCGAACTTTATTGATAGGATATGTATAAATCAATAATTCTTTTTCGCCAACATTTCAAGAAAAAAGAAATTCTTTGCGGCGTCTACAACTTTTATACATTAAGAAATGAGCTATGTTTCAGCTCCAAATATTCCACATTAAAGCGAATATAGGTTATAACGAACGAGCTTACTTAAGTTAACTTGACTTCAGTTTCCTTGTTCCCCTAATAAATTCCTTATCGTTAATCCCATTGTTCGAAATCGACACCCACTATTAGAAAAGAGTCAGACATATTGCCTATGAGCCTCAAAAAGTACTTTCAGCCGTTACTTTTTAGTATCTCAAACAGGGCTTCATCTACTGAAGTGTGCATTTCGCATAATGTGCGAAATGTCCCCTCCAGTCAAGCGAGTACCTCTCAGTCACGTGCTCTTAAACGAGGCCCGGACCTGTTTCTATCTCCGAATAAGTTGAGCACAAATTTCAACACGCTGTTGACATAGGACCAGACTGTTGACAGATTAAGATAATTTAATTTACCTCCATAGGAAATTGCATTACGTTCAAAACGTCGTTTGTGCGAAGACCTTTTGCAGCGGGTTAGTGTTAAGGGCTGTATTTTTACAGCTTTTAGCTTAAAAACACAGCCCTAACACAGCTTAAAAACACATTCTTTACAGCTTTTTTATCTTAAATAGTACTGAAAATTTTAATGTAGCATCAGGGGGCTGATTCCAGTTTTCTGAACACAATTTTAAATTTTTGTATTCATCAGAATCTTCCATTGACTTCAATGGTATTTGATAAAAAATGCCGAATTGGCCCTGCTGTTCTCGAGTTTGGTTTATTTATTCCTTTTTCATTTATAATTATAGACTAGCGATTTTCCAAGTACACTTCCCATTTTTCTCTTTAATAGATTGTAATTAATATTTGAAAAAAATAATGTAATAATGTAGTTAGTATACATTTTATTATATAACTTGAAAATAGGGAAAAAAGAAAAGAGAAAAGTAAAGAAAACGACATAGACATTCATACTAAGTATAAAAAATATATGTACTCTTGCCTAGGTAGGCACTCTAGAGGCACTCAATGTAATAAGATAATTGAATTTATAGCCAAAATTCCAAAAAATAAATAAATAGTTTTAGTTAAATGTAAATTTAATGTTAATGTATAATTTTAGTTATATTCAGAGCAGGAGTCGTGATAAGTGATTTTGACCTTTTATAAAAAAGCCTTACGATATGAAATTGATTGTCATGCATACGATATAGGCCTAAAAAAAACGAAAAGCCTAAAATTCTAAACGCAAATTGACTATGTATATTGTGTAACCCCAGCGGGTGAATTCTCCGTAAGACCCTTTAACACGGGCTCAATAAAACCTTTAAGCCTTGTTGTATGGTCCAAGTTACACATTAAATTGTCTCAGACTTGAACGGCTGGCGATCTACCTCAACCTCTATAACGTAAGTGAGTCATGGCATAAGTAGGTCATACATGTGGGTCACTGTCAAAAGTTTCCAGAAAAATCGGCGAATCAAAGACGTTTATCCTTTGACAAATACCGCGCGTTCTTTTAATAAGCCTTTCTTCGCCAGACACAACCTTCCTCAACCATTGGGCTATCGAATGCAATAAGATTTTTTTGAATTCGCCTGGTAGTTCCAGAGTAGCGCATTCAAACAAACTAATCCGCTAAAACAAATAAAACGCTTTATCTTCCAACATGGGCCATACGCAAAACGTGACGCTTTATGACTACCCACATCTGCGGACTGATAACGTTCTCCAGAAAACTCCGTTGAGTATTTTACTTTGTTCTTTGTCTATGGTTACGCGATAAACTCGAAAACTAATGGGACAATACTGATGATGTTTGTCTTTAGCCTCGCAATGTTTTCTCTTATTTACGTCTTTTCGTTTACAATATTTTTTTAGATCCAGATTACATGTTGATGCGGGACGCCCTTTTTTCATGGCAATCTAGTCTGACACAATATTATTAAGAACTAGTTGGTGCCCGCGACTACGTCCGTAACTACTTTGAAAAATAAAAATATATAATAATAATCATCATCATCATCAGCCCGTGTATCTCTACTGCTAGATGTAGGTCTCTCTTAAGTTTCGCCATACGCACGGTCTTCTGTCCTTCGCATCCAGCCGCTTCCCGCAAAGCATTTCAGGTGGTCTTTCAAGCTCACGCTGCGCTTTCTAATTCGTAGCCTCCATTTGAGAACTCGTCTACCCCAACGGTTATCCGTTCTGCGACAGATGTGACAGAAAAAATATAAGGCGCTGTCCTAATTGGAGGCAATCATACGAGCAAACGATGCGTTTTCGTCGTGCGATGGAAATGATCGTACGATGGTCCAACACGCTGTCCTAATTAGCCACGATCCTATGAGCTCATAGTACGATGATGTCATCGCAACATGTCATTAACAATGACTGTTTACAGTGACCAGAATGGTTCTGAAAGTGACCAGAATGGCGCTAGTGTAGCATAAATTCTATATACTACTGGCGTCATTTTAATTAATTCGTATTCTGGGACCATTTTTTAATAGATAGTCGGTATTTGAGATTGACATTTGACTTTATCGCACGACCATTTTCCATCGTACGATCGTTTTAAGCATTTTTTGTGGTCGCACGATGACTTGCGAGCTCCAATTAAGAGCTTAAGAGATTTGTGTTATTAATTTCGTCGTGCGACGAAAAAGCGTCGTTAGCTCGTACGACCGTGGCCAATTAGGACGCCCCCTAACTCCTAACAAAACATATGAGCAATATAACGCCCCAAAATGTAGACGTCAGTAGCCACCTACCATCAAGTAGACCGTCGACCTTAATTAAAAAAAAAATGGTTCTGATCTTCTTGTAGGGGGGTGGTCACTGACATCAGGGGGCCTACTATCAACTCTTAATACGATTTAATTTAGGACCTAAACTGAATTGCATTCTTCGTTTTACGATTCAATTTAGGTCGACACCTAAACAAAATCGCATTCCAATATCATTCACTCTTTTAAAGGTAAATTCGTACCATCACCTTACTTTCTTTCCCGCTTCGACCCTGGAATTTGTAATTCAGAGACAAATGTGTTTTTTTTTTTTACGATTTCATTCGTTCTTTTAGGTTCTTTAGCGATTCAAATGAGGCGCTGTTTTACTAAGGTGATGGTACGAATGTTAGCGATTTTGTTTAAGAACCTAAATTGAACTGAATCGTCTTTTAAAAGTTGGTAGTAGGCCCTCAGATGGGCTGCCCGATCACCAACAATCCCCTGGAGTTCGGGAACACCTAATTACTATTTAAGCCGGCCATTCACAGCAGTACGCTTTGCACTCCGGCGCTTCATACATGATTGTAAGTGTGACTGCCGTGAATGGCCGGCGTTAATTGTTCCCTAACTCTAATGCTACTGCTACACCTGCGTTAATGTTAACGTTAGTGTTAATGTCCAACTACGCGTTAATTAAGGCATTAAAAATACGCTTTGGCTACATTAAGGTTCTAACGCCGTTAAAAGCTAATTCATCCCGTTAACGCGCTAATACAAAATGGAAGTGAAGCAGCTGCACTAGTTGCAGTAATGAGTGTAATTAATGATTATATGCATTTATGCAATTTAATAAAAAAGAAAAAACAAAAAAGAAGAAGATGGTGGATGATTCAAATGCATCGTCGTTGAACTCGGTCCTGCGGAATGAGACGATATTAAGCCGTTAATGTAGCCAACATCACGTTAAGCGTTAAATTACGCGTTAAAACCCTTTGATGTGTCAAAAAAACCGACACCCCGAGCTATCGCTTAACGTCTAATGCCATTAGTATTGCCGTTAGCATTTTAACGCGTTAAAATCTTGGCCACATCTGCGTAATGCCTTATTTAACGCGCTAATTAACGCGTTAAGACGCAGGTGTGGCCGTAGCATAAGTGACTGTTGGCGAGAATGGGCATAAATAATCTAATTGCATCAAGATTTCGCTACTGTCTCCTGTACCAACAATCTAGCACAGTAGGTACTCGTAATATACTACACACGTTAAAGGTTTTCACAAAGGACGGTCGACAAAGGAAAAAATATCTTAAATCAATGATAACAAATATTTCACAAAGGCGAAGTTCCTTTCTTTGAAGTGCATTCAAAGGCCTCTGAATCCTTGTTTGGCTCGCCAAGAATTGTATAGACAAAAGTTTCTAACATTCTTCGTGCTTTCTTGACATCCTTGATTATAGATCATGAATGTAGAGTGGTAATAAAATATTTACAAAATAGTTTGCTCGGAATGACATACTCGTATATTTTATAAGGTGTTATATTTATAAATTTCAAAAGCGGATAAATTCGCAAGCACCAACTAGGACATGATTATGTGGATTGAAATTATGATCAATTTAAACTTTTACCTACACTTTTGTTTTTAGTTTTGTTTATTAACTAAAAGTCGCTATTGCTATATAAATGTGGCATCAATATACTACAACTATGGATTTCGCACGCCATACAAAACACTTCAAACTTTATGGAATGTTTAAAAGTGACATATGCGTAGAGCATGAACTCTATCATCTGTCATTTAAAGATATGTGTCTTTACGTTGGAGTTTAAAATTAATAGTAGAACTTGGTCGTTACTACCTTTTACCATTGACGCGCGATGGCAAGATGATTTTAGGCGTACTTTTTATGTGCTGCTTTGGCATTTGTGACGCAAATTCCATAGTTGTAGTACTTCGATGTTTGGCATATTTTATATCTTTGATAAACTTTGACATATCATTAGACAAAGACAATTGTGTTTGTATGAACAAGCCATGTATATCTGTGTGCGGGCTTTTATACCAAAAATACCTTAATTAAAGTTAATAAGTAAAGGAAAACCTTTGTCTAATTGGGTTGGAATATTTTCTCTAAAATATTACCCTTTTTCTGCATTTTTTTAATATTAGTCTCATAAACATCACCTGTAGGACTAATTATTTTAGCGGGCCAAGTAAAGAACGTTATAGCCGCTGGCGACCACAGTTTTCCTGCCTCCTCTAAAACAATTACGGAAGCTTAACTGGGTACTAGACTCGGTTGTGGTACAATTTATGAACGTGAGCGATTTTATTAAAATATATTTTAATAAGAGAAAATATATTTTCTTATTACAAATGTTTGGTTGGAGATGTTGAAAACAGATATATTTACTCTAGATGGACTTGTAAATGTATATTTATAAGGTATTTTATGTACTAGCTATACGCGTGGTATTCTAAATAACGCGTAATTTTCTGTTTGTAATTGGAATTGGAATGAAACAAACAATAAATCTTACGAGAATCTTTTTATGCGTACACAAACGCACAGAATAACAGCGGTTTTTTTTAAAATATATGTATGATACTAGCTCTCCCAACTGCGATTGTGCTAACTCCCCAAACCCTGTGTCGATGCCTATGTTAATAGGCGACGGTAGCCACCCCACCATCAAGCGGACCGTTAGCCTATTTGACGACCTTAACAATAAAAAAAATATCACCAAATTAGTTCAAAGTTACTGTAATGAAATTATGTATATTTATTTAAATTAGCCTGCATTAAAGTGAACTTGTCTTTAGTGTTTTAACACTAATATACGTCTGTAGATCAGTAAATTCAACTATTTCATATTTATGTTCCCAATACATTTTTGTCTTTCGTAAATCCGTTTAAAAAAAATTCAAAACAAGATAGGACAAAAAGCTCTTGACTTGGACCATAATATTGTCACAAATAGTTGTAACAGGTTAAATTAACGTCATTAGCTTAAGCCAATAAAGTTAGAGGATCTCGTGTATCCGTACTTTATTCGTATGGTTGAATTTTATTTAGGCCAGTCCTGATTTTACCGTTGATAACAATTTTGGCTTAGTTTTTCATTTAATATAGAGTTAAGTTGCGTTAGAGTTTTTTTTTAATGAGAGTATTTTTAATTAGAGCCGTGTAGCGAAGATGAGACATATGATGGAGCGAGCTTACCCAGAAAATATTCACTGGAACTTTGAAAATATCTGGATTATATGAGCTCAGGAGTTTCAAACCTTGGCAGTGCGTATTAATTATAAAGGATGTTTTAAAGCGCTTGGTCTGAAGTCGACTTTTAATTAAAAAAATGCCTCTGTGACTTTTAATTAAAAAAATGACTTTTAATTTAAAAAAGTCTGTGTTTTTTAAGGGTGTACTGGTATTGGTAATAGGTATATTATTATCCTGTATAAGTGAGTCTTTGTAATCGGTCTATAGCGGAAGCAAGCTTCTCGTAACTCGTAACATTTATTGTTAAATCGAATATCGAAATACCACTAACTTTTTGGCGATCAACCTGTAGATGTAAGTACCGTTACATTAAAAAATCAGATTTAAAATTAGTGTAGATTAGTATTGTGATGAATTATGTTGAAAATAATAATAATTTTGTATTGAAATAAACAGTTTTGAAGACTTACATGATTTTCGTAAGATTAGAAAATATTGTTTAACTTATGGTAAAAATTTACAAATTGAGTCAATTGTCAACCTTCAAAATGAACTTTAGACCTTCGCCTTTCTGTGTTCTGTCTATTGTGTGGTTTTCTTTGAAAGTAAATTAGCCATACAAAATGGCTACACCACATACAAGAGGCCTATTATCTTGAAAATTTGTACATTGTCTAACGTCTACCCCTAAAAGATACTTAACGCCACATAATGTGATTTAAACATTATTAGGAACCACAATAAGAACTCTTTATGGCAGGTGGCTTGTTTTTCCCTATACTTCCTAATCCCTATCCTTAATCTTGCACTTGCAGTACTAGTGGCGTTGTTTGTGTTATAGGCGACTGTAGCCACCTTCTATCAAGTGGAACTTCAGCCTGTCTGTTGAGTTTAACATAAAAAAACTGTCAGTCGCAGGACTGCACGTCAGAAGTGAAAACTGCCATCTTTTGACTATTGACGTAGGACGTAGTCAAAGCTTGTTATGAACCAAAAAGTACGTACTAATTCAGGTAGATGGCGCTTATTTCATACAATTCAACATCACTGAGGGTGTCTCTCACTGAGCTTGACGGCACGAATTAACTGTTTTTTCCTTATACTAAAAGTGCCCAACGCTTCTAAAGAAGTATTCACTTATAAAATACCTCTTTGCCTTTCTTCAATTTTCCTGAAAATATTTAAATAAAATATTGAAATACAGTAAACATTCTGATTTCAAAGACCAGTACGTTTAAAGTATACTCGAATACAAATTTTATTTGAGAACGAAATACATGACAGCATTCGCTCGAGTCGCAAAGAGGAGCTCAAACAAATTACACTTCCACACAGTTTACTACTGAACGTTTGTCTTGCACCACTATAAACTTGTTTTCCATTTACTGGCACAGTGTTATCTTACAGGAACACATGCTATTTCATTCCCTGCATGGAGAACTAGTGTGTGTCAGTCAACGCTCAGAGAGATACCACTCCCCGATCATTTTAAAGACGGATCTGTGTTGTAGTTCGATCTTAAGTCCTTGGTATAGGATTCATTTTTAGTAAAACTGTTGTGCTTAGATAGTACGATGCGAAATCTAGTATTTAGAATTCAAATCTACTTTTTATATATTCGTTAATTAAGGTGGCAGTGGACAGGACACATAGTACGGAAAGCCTTGGACCGCTGGAGAGGAAGGTTCTCGAGAGGAGACCACGGACCGGCAAGCGCGACGTAGGACATCCACCGACAAGGTGGACAGAAGACCTGGTAAGGACTGCGGGTCGACGGTTGATCCAGGCTTCTTCTGACCGGTTCTTTTGGAAAATTATGGGGTAGACCTATGTTCAGCAGTGGACGTCCTACGGCTGAGATGATGATGATGAAAGGTGGCAAGCAGGTTGATGGTCCACTCGATGGTAGGTGGTTATCGTACAAGTGAGCTGCGGACCATATACCTGGTTTGTTTACTGCTCGCTTCAAGAAGTCCATATTGTAACTAGATGGAAACACCTCAAAAGAAGATTCCGCAAATAATGCGGATGCATTTCGCATCTATGGCTCGCAGTAAGGAACAAGTCATTAGAGCACTCGCCATTGTATAGCCACACAAAGAGAGGCTACATCTCGTCTAACACTAAGTAGTTCTAACTTGGTTCTAATTCTGTTGGTCACTTCGATAAAGATGTCGGGCGTAGGGTCATATTTTTAATTTTTGACGAAGTCGTTGACACCAGCTAGTGGTTTAATATATGTTTAAACACCTAAGAAAATGGGGCGCGAACGAAGTCGCGTTATGTTTATGTGAGCTTTTACGTGTGAAGGTAAACGGAGACGGTCAGAAACCTGAGCACTTTATTCGTCCGAAGGATTTCAAGGAAACGGCTTAGATTTATCTTAACCTAACTGTTCGGTTGCGTAGCTCCGAACACTAACAATTTATGATATGATGTCCGGACGGAGACCCTTAGAACATTTCAGATGCGCCTTATTATCTTCCACTTTTATGACTCTTTTCACTATAATATTACAACTTAATATTAGCATCCTTTTTGGAGTTTACTCCATAAGAATCGATTTTCATACATAAACCCTGGTATGAAAATTTTTGGGAGTAAAATCAAAATTGTCACACGGAATGCGTTACGTTCTATTTTCGAATATTTTAGAATATCTCTGAAGTTTCATAATTATATATTTTAAAATCGTTCTTAAGGAGTATTTATTAATAGTGTCATTATGAGAGGGAATATGGAAATTAATTTAATTTTAAATAACGTATAAATAATGAGATTAATTAAAAAGTTAATGTAACCTAAGAAGCATCTGTTCCAAACAAGCAAGCTTTCGTTTGTAGTATTATATGTATATGAAATTTCCTTAATATAGAGATGAAAAGAGATTCTTTGAAGAACTCGTTGGATGGATGAGATCTCGTAGAGAAATCTAGACCAAAAACCCTATTTACGAATTAATTTTTACTGCACAATTTTTAAGAAATTTTGAAAAATTGACAAATGCTAATAAGAATTTTCACATCAAGGGTAGGAATTTTCAACACAAGTAACGCCATATGTGCTGAAAGTGAACTGCCGACCACAGGATTGAGGTTCTTCAATTTTACTTAGATCTCTTATATATTATAGTACTAAATGAGGAATTCTTGTATGCCACGACGATCTCGCAAACGGCTTTAACGATTTTAACCAAAATCTAGGATAAGGAGTTTTTTAGGTCTAGAAATCGATCTGTCAGCGTCTTATCTTCGAGAAAATTCATTTTAGGTACTTTTTTTTTTAATGGAACGGAATCAAAAGTAATTTCGCTTGCTCGTTTTATAATATTTTGAATTATTAATTAAAGTATTCTTGAATATATTTTTTCTATAATGTTTCATAGACTTTTTTCCTTAAATGTAAAAAAACTTTCAACCTTCCATTGGCCCGAGCGAAGCTCGTTCATTCAGTCTAGTAAGATCTTATAGTAGATCTCGAAAGATCACAGCTCTCACAAAGCTTTGTACCGAAGAAATAAACATTCTATTCTTGAAATAACTGGCCTCGCAATAGAAGTTAACCTTTATACGCTTACGCGTTGCAGCGGCAATAAAAAAAAAACATGGTTTATTTTTGTTCGTTATCCCACAGCGTATGAACTCACCAAAGTTTATAAAGCTAATTTAGTTATCCATACTACTAATATTATAAATATGAAAGTAACATTTTTTTTTATGTTAAGGTCGACAGACAGGCTAACGGTGGCTACCATAGGTGGCTACCGTCGCCTATTGCACAAGCATCGCCATATGTGGTGGAAGCGTGCTGCCGACCATAGAAGGATTAAGGATAAAGGATAAGGATGGGGTAATAAGCTCTAGTCTCTCTTACTCACCGAAACATAACAGCACATATGCTGTTATTTCACGGTGGTATGGTTATTGTAAGGGGTTACTGCCGCCAGACGGCTGCCCAAATGACTGCGAAACGCAGTGTGCCATGCCACTAGTTGCCAAATCCGACCAGAGCCAACTTTGAAAAGTGTATTTCCAAATTTGACTCCGCAGGGAATCGAACCCGGGGTTCTTAAGACGTTAGGCAAGTACTCTCACTACTCGTCCAACGGGCTTGTCAGAATGTTGTATTAGAAAACTCTATCTGTATGTCTGTTACCTTTTCGCGCCTTAACTATTCAACCGATCATCGTGAAATTTTGAATAAACGCGGTCAGGGAGACAGGAAAGGGATACCTTTCATCTATCTATACAAATATTATAAAGAGAAAATATCTATAACATCAACGAGTAACTTAGGCTATACTTTATAAAGTTACGAGGGCGAAGTCGCGTGCAAAATTAAGTCCATAATAAAATTACTGTTCCTTACGGATGATTTAAAAATTAAAATAAAAAATTCAACACCCGACTAAATCGCCGGCAAAAGCAGGTTCTATACATACTAGTAATACCAAAAATACTATAAAACTACAGTTAAAGTACATTAAAAACTAAAGCGAAATAAAAGATATTCCTTTCTACTATTTCTACATTTCTCTGCGTATATGTAATGACTATATAAAAGTATCTAGGTATGTTAAAGAGAAAGAAAGCCTGGCTTTCACTCATGCATGTATGTAGAACCCTTTGTTAGCAGACAAGTTGGTACATTCATAATATTACTTAGCTTTGGGTACAAGCGCTGTAATATATTAACGAGAATTTCGCAGAGCCCCACAAAGGAATGGTCTGGTATAATCTCTAATATGAGTGTCTTATAATATATACATATACATTTTAATTTACATATAAAAATATAATTAGTGGCACACAGTTTAGACGTAAAATAAACTTATTCATTCATAATATTACTTAGCGTCGAGTACAAGCGCTGTAATATATTACGAGAATTTCGCAGAGCCCCACAAAGGAATGGTCTGGTACAATCTCTAATATGAGTGTCTTATAATATATACATATACATTTTAATTTACATATAAAAATATAATTAGTGGCACACAGTTTAGACGTAAAATAAACTTATTCATTCATAATATTACTTAGCGTCGAGTACAAGCGCTGTAATATATTACGAGAATTTCGCAGAGCCCCACAAAGGAATGGTCTGGTACAATCTCTAATATGAGTGTCTTATAATATATACATATACATTTTAATTTACATATAAAAATATAATTAGTGGCACACAGTTTAGACGTAAAATAAACTTATTCATTCATAATATTACTTAGCGTCGAGTACAAGCGCTGTAATATATTACGAGAATTTCGCAGAGCCCCACAAAGGAATGGTCTGGTATATTCTCTAATATGAGTGGTATAATGTCTAATATATATTTTAAAAAAAATGTAATTAGTGGCACACAGTTTAGACGTAACATAAACTTATTCATTCATAATATTACGTTGGGTACAAGCGCTGTAATATATTACGAGAATTTCGAAGAGCCCCATGACAACTTTAAATCTACAAACTAAAAATAAGATTAAATAAAATAAAATCTAATCCTAAGTAATATACATTTACACATTATATAATATCGACGGTCCCTAAGTGAAGTATCGAAACTTGAAAAGTTCGATTTTTCAATAGAGGCGTTTGATGTTACAAGCGACATTGCGACGGAATGCATTCTAATATTCGATTATGTACGTTACGAAATTACCAAAAGTATTAATAAATAGACGGTTTTTAAGTAAGTATCTAAAAAATGCAATAAAATTAGGACCATTTAAGCAAAAAAGTGAAATATATGCATACTCGATAGTGTACGTAGGGACCGTCGTCGATAAAATAAAGCATACACATTACCTCGTTGTATGGCATTACTAATCTGTTGACTGATTCATCTTGACATATATAGTTTACTTACTAACTAACCCCTTTTCTTAATTACAGGTTCTGCTACATCAATAACTGAAGGAAGATTTTCTTCTTAGATACCGGTAAGCAATAAATGTTTTAAAAAGATTCTCTCTCTTTTACCAGTAAATTTGTCTGAATAATAAGGCTTATAGCCTTAGAAGTACATCTATAAAAAAAGGTTTAATTATGTATTTTTAAGGACATCCACAATCAATTATTCTCGATGCCTAGTGTGGGTGGGATCTTGTTTCTTATTTTTAATTGTTTTTTTTTTTGTGTTTTTAAAATAAAAAAATATATTTAATACGATTGAGAAAAAAAGATAAAAATTAGTAAGATACAGACGATGCCTAGTGTGGAATCTTGTTTCTTATTTTTAATTGGGTTTTTTTGTTTTTCTGTGTTTTTAAAATTAATAAAAATATTTGATACTATTGAAAAATAATTAGAAAATATAAATATGTAAATTGTAAAAAAATATTGTTAAAATTGAATTGATTGCTAAAAATAATATTCTTTTTTTTATTTTTATTAATTTATTTATTTTAAAAGGCTTACCAACTAAAGACATACTTAATCACAAAATACAACATTTACAGAAAGGAACATTACAAGTATGAATTTAAATTATAGGAAAAACACAACACTATTAAAATATCTAGAACTTACAATCTCGATCGATTTATAATAATGTGCAAGAAATCAAGAGAACAAAAGAGAAAAAAATCAATAATGTCAAAAATAAAAATAAAAAATGAAACTAAAAAAAAATTTTGTTTTACATTTTTAGTTAAAATAATGGTTTCGTTAAATTTTCTTAGTATTTCATAAAATATTAAAAGATAAAATCTGTATATACCTGTTTCGCGGTTCCCGTTGATTGCGTTAGGCCACCCTTAACTGTTGTAAAACTCGTCCCATTCGTTAATTTGTTCCAATTCGGTCCTTAAAAGCATATAAAACTCGTCCTACAAGGACTGTAAAATACACATTTCCAAGTGCGTGAAATATAAATGTGTTGTTGGGTTTCGAGGCTCGAGTAAGGGATGTCACAGTTATTATTATCCTATCGTGAAACCCATGGTGATTAATGTTTTTACTGACGACGGTAGCCATCAACTATAAAGCGGGTTAACCTAACTCTTGACCGTTGACTATAGCTGTAACCCCATATCCAAGCTTCGCCATTATTTACACTTTTTAGCATATGTCCGCTACTTCGTAACAGTACTTTTCTGTACGGTTACGAAGTCTCTTTTTCTGTACCCCTGAAAACCTGAAATATATACTATTGTACTAATATTATAAAGAGAGATGATTTGTATGTTTGTAATGAATAAACTCAAAAACTATACTAGGCCGATTTTGAAAATTCTTTTTGACATAGAAAGCTACATTATAGACTATATTTTATAAAGTTACGCTGGCGAAGTCGCGTGCAACAGCTAGTTATAGTATAAAACCTTGTATTGTATTTCGGTGAGTAAGTAAGAGATGCCAGAGTCCACAATTTCCTTTCCTTATCCCTTATCCTTAATCCTTCCATGGTCGGCATCACACTTATAGCTTCTATGGCGTTGCTTGTGTTATAGGCGACGGTAGCCACGTACCATCAAGTGAGCCGCCAGCCTGTCTGCCACATTTATATTATATAAAAAAAAGCATTACAAAACAAAATTACACTTTTTTACAGGAGAGCTAAACCAAAAAAAAAATTAAATTATTTTTTTGTCTATTTTTTATTATTATTAGATATATATCAAATATATTATACATCCTTAGCTAAGCGTATTTTTAAGTAGCAATAAATGTTTTAAGTACTTTTGTAATAAACTGAATACTAGAGGAGATATAAGCATATAAGTTTGAATATAAAAAAAATAATCAAAATATACTAAATATGGGATAAGACAACCATAAGTCTTTTTTGCAACATACAATATGAAGGATTGTGATTGTATTTTTGCAATAAAACATTTTTGGAATTTTTTGATTTCTACTTTTGAATTTAAGCAGCGATGTGTAGATGAACGTTCGACAAATTACTATAGTTATAGCCGTCTCGTCAAAGCCGGGCGATAGAAATTGCCGAATGAAATGTGCCGGCCCGACTATGTGTATAGCAACCCTTATATCTTAAAAATTTAAATAAAAAGAAATCAACAATTAAATAGAATAGAATAGAGTAATTAAATACATATTGATTTATATATTATATTCTTGTAAATTGTGATTTGTTTAAATAATGTCCATCGATTGGGAACTGATACATCGAATTGGGGTTGCTCCTGTTATGATGTGCCCATGTGTGTTGAAATAAAATAAATAAATAACTGAAAAATATTGAACAAAGTTGCAATATGGAATTGTCTACTCCCCGGTGAGAAAATCTTTTGACGGCTCTCGTAAAACTCCTATTGGAAATAATTTGCTATTTGCATATAAAATGTTGGAACTCCGCATTTTCTCCCGGAGGTTTTAAATGAACAATCATTATGTAAAATCAGACAGTGAAACACGTTTTGTATTTATTTCGACTACATTTTACTTTACGTGGGAAAATTCTTCGTAGCACCTGGTTCTGTAAAATGAGTGGACATTTTGCTCAATCAACTTTTAAAAGTGAGCGATATTGTAATATTTTACTGTAAACTAGTGACCATCACTGAAACTCCCAACTGAAAGTAATGCGACGAAATTCACCTCGTTTGACACTATAAAGAAATATCAGTTTGCGACTGTTAACTGTGAAATGCGAGAAAATAAAGAGTTTTATTAAAAACATTTCAAGCTTCAGGATGAGCTTTATGCGGTGGGAATTTTAATAAGTAACCTGACCTTAGGAAAAAATCGCTCGGAAAAATAACTTAGATAAGACAAGAAACAAATAAATACTTTCTTGTGTAAATTTCTGTAATATTTTTGATGTTCTTTTTTTGAAGAAGCTATAATCAAAATTATAAAGTAACACTCGACTGTCTGTCGAGCCCAAACACGCCATATCTGCTGTACGTTGCTGAGGAGTTGGGTTTCCAGCAGACTACTTGATACTGCAGCATCAGATCAAGGTTACCATGTCATGGAAATACCACCCAAGTAACAGTATACCAAATTTCTCATCAAACGAACATGTGGAAATTAGTGAAATCCCTTCGTCAACTAAGAAATGAGATAGGTCTTCAAACGTATGAACAGATCTTCATAAATTATAGCTAAGAATGATTCCGATTACGTCAACTTTTAAATAAACAAAAAAAAAATCAAATCAAAATCGGTCTACCCGAATGGGAGCTACGGTTCTACAGACAGACACACACGCCAAATTTATGATACCTACCTTGTTTCCCCTTAGTACGTTTTCACGTTAAATTTGTTAATAATTTTTTGAAACTCAGCTGCCTATGGAATTTTAAGCTATCCTATATTCTCTCAAGCCAACTAGGTATCATCAGTTCGATTAGTTAGACCTAACTTCGAGAAGGATCTCGGATGGGTAGCGCTTGGGAAGCTCCGATACATATTCTCGTTCAAAATTCTTTAGCGTCTATAAACAAAAGTTTTCGACTATTTATGTGTGTTGCCAGTGATGAAATATGGCGCCGAAACGTGACCTCTTACTATGGGTCTAGTAAGGTAGCTCATTGGGCTATGGAGAGGGCTTTGCTCGGGGTTACAACAAGAGATCGAATCAGGAATGAGGAAATCCGTAGACGAACGAAAGTCGGGTGCAGGTCCCAAGTAATGCATAAAATGATTGATAACTAAGTTCTTCAATTTTCCTGCTGCTTCTGCCGTTCTTTAACATCTTTTTCCAGTTTTGCTTTACTACTTCATTAATGACTATTGATTTTAAGAAAAATCCAAGTAAAGTTATTCATTAAACTGTTATCCTTTGAAGTGTTATAAAAATTCGCCACTAGGAATGTTGGAGCCTCATTAAAAATGTTTATATTTAAATCGAGTTACGCGAAGCTTGCTGCGAGAATATTTTTAAACTCTTTTACGACCTGAATAGAATTTTTCCGTTACGTTTCGGTAGAGGTAACAGATTTGTAGAAAATCTAACTACTCTATAAAACGTATTAAACTATATACGTTATCTCAACCGCAGGACGTCCACTGCTGGACATAGACCATTGGTTTTTGTTACTAGAAAAACTGTTAAGGCTGTCTATACCCGGATTTTCAATAAAAATCTCGACGACTACATTTAAATTTTTTACCAAATTTTGGTTTAATTTCTGATGAAATGAAACTGCATTCATATATAGATAATGCCTGGATGTAATAGGTAAATTTAAAAAAAAATATCAACATTTATATTCTTACCTCCCCTGTTAATGTTATTTCAATAAAAAAAGTTACTATAACCTTTTTTATGTAAAACTAAATTCTGAACATTTTTATATAATTTAAGGAATTTAATGGAGTTTCACTTCAAAATATCTTTTGGAATCTTTACTAATATTAAAGAGAGAAGATTTGTATGTTTGTAATGAATAAACTCATAAGCTACTGGACCGATTTTGAAAACTCTTTCACCTATAGAAAGCTACATTATCAACGAGTAACATAAACTATCAATACTAATAATAAATCTGTAAGGGTCGGTCATGGAGTAAGTTACTTTGTTTTCAGAGATATCGTGTTTATAGACTCTATACATGATACTGAAACAAAATTGACGATTTTTAATTTTTTTTTCTGTATGTATGTTCCTCCATAACTCTGAAACGAATTAACTGATTTTCATGAAACTTGGTAGATAAACATTTGGACGTACGGGACACAGGATAGGCTATTTAAAATTTTTCAACACGGACGAAGTCGTGGGCACCAGCTAGTATTTCATAAGTTACGCAGGCGAAGTCGCGTGCAACAGCTAAAAAATAATAATAAAAGAATGCCCATAATTACTCCTTCACCAAAATAATACAATAAAAGATCTTATATTATATTAAAACACTTAAATATTTAAAAACCCCTTTTTAAGTTAACATTTTTCAACAGCTAGTTCATCATAAAGTGACGGAAGATAACAACGGTTAGTTTACATATATTTTACAAAATTGTGCAAAAATAACTCAAAAATGCTGCTGTGTGTAGGCGCCCTTAGAATGTCTCATTTTTATTGACATGTCAATCTAGCGACGTATGTGGCCGGCCTTTCACGCTTCACTCCTGGACAAAGGGTCTTCTAAATATGTGTCTTTTATACATATATATTTATATATACAGTACTATATTTGCTTTCATCTTTTATCACGTTAGATAGACGCCATCTCTCTGACCTTTGTGTGTTACGAGTACAAAGCGACTTGTCACTATCAAAACTAGACCGGCCCGCGGCTTTTTTCGTATTGTCAACCTACAATACTTCTTTTGTCAAAGGCTTTTGAAACTTTCAACGACCAAGTTCAAGTTATAAAGGAATGTAGCTAACCTAATTATGTGAAAATGTAAGTAAAAAGACATTAAAATTTTACCGTCATAGATTTTTGTGATATTTGGTGTAAACGTAGCTTGATTCATGGTGAAGAACGTGAGATATTATCTGGTTCCTGGTTCCATAGACTATCAACTAGCCCGCGACTTCGTTCGTGTTGGAAAATGAAATATATAACACAGAGAAAACATATTAGGGGGTATCCATAAATTACGTGAGGCGATTTTGGCGATTTTTCGACCCCCCCTCTCCTCTCCCCTGGTAAGATTTGGCTCGACCCAAATTTCGCTTGAGATTTTTCAAAATTCGTATTTTAGTGTCAATACGGCTTAATTGATTGTAGTGTTATAATTTCTACAATTGGTTTGTTTTATTAATTAAATTAAGTACTCGAACTATTACAATATTATTGTGTAAGATTTAGCCATATTTTACTTAATTTAACTCAGTTTTCTCGCAACTTATACTCTCCCCTACTCTCCCCCCCCCCCAACGCCTCACATAATTAATGGATCCCCCCTTATGGGTATTATAACGCCCGACATCTTTAACGATGTGACGACGGTGGTGCCGCCACGGCGACAGTGGTGCCCAATTTTCTTTTTATACATTTAGAATAATAAAAGATGTTACTGACAACATATACATAGTTAAGCAATATAACTTCTGACATACTTTTGCCAAGCGTTGGATCTGGATTTTTATATAGCTGGTGCCCGCGGCTTTGCCCGCGTGAAAAATATTTTACTATGTCCATGCTGAAATTCCATTCTAATTATTTTAGAAAGATATACTGATGAGTAGTTTCGAAGAACACATCCTACATAGAAATAAACATACAAACTTCACCTTTTTATAATATTAGTATAGACAAATCCAAGTATAAATAGGTAACACTGTCCAGAAATATTACCGTAGGCTTTTTGTACAATCCAACTATATATGTCTTGTACGCGTAAAAAATACAAAGAAAAGTTTTTCTCGGGCACCGAGAAACAGAGATAGATTAATTAGAGAAAGAGAGAAACGCAAAAAGCTAAGATGAAATCCCTGTTTTAGACACAATTAATGTGACAACGGTTTAAGAGCGTCGTACACTGCGGCTGACAACTTGAACAGTATAAAAAACAGTTTAAATCATTCGGTGGATAAAATTTTCAGATGGTAAAAATAAAAAATATTTCAACAAATTTTGAATATGAACAAGCTAGGTATAAATAAAATTTTAAACGAACCTCCGACTTTCTATTGAGCACAAATATGTACACTATATCTGCTGAAAATTTCTGAGGAGTTGAGTGTAGCGCAGACAACTTGATGCTGCAGCATTAGATCAAGATTACTATATTACCAGGAAATACTACTGAAGTAACATTATACCAAATTTCACATCAATAGAATTTATGGAAGTTAGTGAAATCCCTTCGTCAACTAGGAAATAGGCTAATGGCGTTCAAACGCCTGAAAATTTTTTCATAAGCTTATGGCTATAGCCATAAGAACAGTCTCGATTACGTCTTCTTTCAAACAATTTGGGAGCTACGTTTCTACAGATAGACACACCCCCACCCGCACGCGCACGCTCACGCAGACGCAGACGCACACGCACACGCACACGCACACGCACACGCACACGCACACGCACACGCACACGCACACGCACACGCACACGCACACGCACACGCACACGCACACGCACACGCACACGCCCACGCACACGCCCACGCACACGCACACGCACACGCCCACGCACACGCACACGCACGCACTTTCTGAGGATCCTATTAGGACTGAGGGATAGCAGAGTGGGTGTAGCTATCCTTAACATGTTTATTTCAATATGGTAATATATAACGTTTTTCAAATATCACTTTTAAGAAATCTTAATTTCAATCAGCAAATGAGCGAATAATGTTATTTGAAATCAAATTTTTTCCACATTAACGTGAGTAACAAGCAAAAAGCTATAAAGCAAAAGAACTTCTGCTTTAATCTTATAAGAAAAAAATACTTACTTAATTACACAATCAGTTACCTATTGGAAGTTTCTTCGTACATAATACATATATCATTCAATCACATTAGGTTACGTCTCAACGGATAAATATTCATGAAAACACACTCTACTCAGCCACAAGTTGGAATAAATAGGTATAACTTATTATTACTTTGTATAAAAGAACGATTCAATTTATTATTAAGTAGTTATATGAAAATAAGAATATTTTTAAGTTTCGCCCCCTTAACTTTATAAAATACTAGCTGATGCCCACGACTTCGTCCGCGTTGAAAAATATTAAGTAGCCTATCCTGTGTCCCGTACGTCCAAATGTTTATCTACCAAGTTTCATGAAAATCAGTTAATTCGTTTCAGAGTTATGGAGGAACATACATACATACAGAAAAAAATTGTAAAAATCGTCAATTTAGTTTCAGTATCATGTATAGAGCATATAAACACGATATCTCTGAAAACAAAGTAACTTACTCCATGACCGACCCTTACAGATTTATTATTAGTATTGATGTTACTAGCTGGTAATGTAGCTTTCTATAATGGTAGGGGAGCCTACGATGCTTAATGTGGAGTTACTCGAGCGTCGTGGGGACCTATTGGATTTTGAAGATTTGATTGTAGGAAGAAAAAAAGGTTATATGATGTTTCCCTTTTCAACAACGGTGGGGTGAGAGTTTACAGGCGTTTCAAAGTTTGTAGACACTGTATTAAGAAAAATCCTCCAAATAATCGTCAGATTATGAAACAGCACGATCAGGAATTCAGGCTGAATCGTCTGTATGAAAATCTGACGCGTTCGAGTATTTTAAAATGACAATCGCCAAAAATCTTTTGCCTTTTTTGCCTGCTACGAGCTTGCGTTATATCCAAATCGTATGTATTTTAAATGGGAGCTTAGTTTGGGTTCACTTAACATAGGGGATGTTAACTGAAAATCTGACTTGCTTGAGTAGTATTTAAATTTTTACCCCAACCCCCACCAACCCCACCATCTAAATCTGCAGATTAACACATATCCGTTATCGGAGACACGTGGGGCATATACATTGGCAAATATCTGACGCGCTCGAGTAAATCCCCTGTTGGGCTCTAGGTGAAAGAATTTCCAAAATCAGTCCAGTAGTTTTTGAGTTTATTAATATGCCCTAAAATAATTTTTGATTCGAGTATTTCTTGCAGAAATTTAATTTATCAGTTAGTATTAACAAGCAGGTCAAGTGAACATCGTGTAGCGAACGAATTGGAAAAAGTACGCCACGCCCAAGGTTGATGAACCTCTACTTGTATGTTTAGTTAATACTTATATGTCATGTTTGACCGCAACATAAGGAAAGTTAGGATGTACCAAATCACCCTGTCTGATGAAAAAGTTATGTGTAATCTCCGGGGATCTTGTACGAGCTTTGAAAATCTCTTTTGTAATTTAGTTTGATGTAATTACTACATTTTTCTTTGATATCTCGTTTTTAAACGAATGTTTGTATTGCGAAGTCGGAGTCACCTACTAGTCGTGACAGCATTGTAAAGTAATGTTTTTCGAGTATGTGTAATTCTGAATTAAATAAATAAAAAAAGTACCACACAAACTCACTTCAACCAAGTTCCACACCAGAAATACTCGTACCTTTGTTGTTATATTACCTGAGTATAACTACTTCATTTGTCGTAGTGTAAAAGTTATACACAAGTCACAAGTGCTAAGCGATTTTAACAAAGCAGTTTTCTATTTTTGTTATTGTTTACTAAATTGGATTGCCCAAAAAACTCTTTGGCCCTAGCGTACTTAGAGACAACATAATCTTCTTCTAAAAATTTTATATTTTTTAAAAACAGCTGAAACGACTGACGTAGATTGCTCAAAAGCTATATGTAATGGTCAACTAGTAACTTTGAAGGATTTACCTTTTTTCAGTAAAATTTTATATTTTTACTATTCATAAGAACCTCATTCTGACTTCAATGAGCGAAGCGGGTAGTCACAAACCAGTTTGTGTTTTACACTCGTATCCGCTGAATGTGTAACTAAATGAATAAACTTGAGTTCATCCTCCGCTACCGCTACGCCCCTGCCGACATTGTTCCGCCACCGCTACCCAGAGCAGGAAGAGCTACTCTCCCTATCGAAACCTGGCGTACCCGAAAGGGGACCTCACGACCGTGGCAAATGGCAACGCTGAGTACAACGGAACATAGTTACTGCTCTCACAAGCTGCGCCGCTACCGCCCCAGCACCGGAACGAGACCGCCTGTTTGTAATAGCGGTAAAGCAGCCTTGCTACCGCTAGCGTTTTCTGTGTGACACGCTGCATAAGAACTCGTAAATTCCCGCCTGCGAAACGTTCCCGGTACCGCTTCTGGGATAGTCTCATTTGTTTTAAAACGCAGGTGGTCTATGGTAGCATCTTGTCTAACTGCATATGCTGTCTAATTATGTATATGGTTTAAAACGCATGTGGTCTATAATAGCAACTCGTCTAAAGACACGGGCTGTCTAAGATTCCATATGATTTAAAACGCAGGCGGTCAATGATAGCAACTCGTCTAAAACGTAATATGTCATGCATAATGAGGATTGTAATCTTAAGTGGTCATTTATTTTATGTTTTATCATATATTTATATGCTTTTATTTCTTTTCTTTCGTATATCTATAACTTGTTGGTGCCCGCGACTTCGTCCGCGTTCTCTATAGCCTAAAGCCTTCCTCGATAAATGGACTATCCAACACAAAAATATTTTTTCAATTCGAACCAGTAGTTCCTGAGATTAGCGCGTATAACCAAACAAACAAACAAACTCTTCAGCTTTATATATTAGTATATAGATTTTTAATTTTATACCAAGAGCATAAGAGGCGACTTGCACCTTTGGCAATATGTATATTTAGACAAACTACAAATTAGACGAGTTACAACATAAATAAATTACAATTAAGACGTCTTGATAAAAACAACATTAGACTAAATGAATTTTAGACGAGTTGCTACTATAGACCATCTGCGTTTTAAACCCCGCTTCTGTGTGTGTTACGCTTGATTCTTACGACTTAGACCCCAAGATTTTCTTAGCAACATTTCTAAGTAAAGTTAATGGCATCTATTTGCCGGTCGTTCGGATAATGGAGCAGGCTTTATGTCACGATAAGGTGACAAAAACATTTTCACAATATTTAAGTAAGTAGCTAATGACGAAAAAATCTGCCAGCTCTCAGCTACATAAAGACTTTCTCAATCAAGCCCGAAGCATTAATATTGCTGCGGCTGCCGAGCTTTTGCTTGAGTAATAAAAAAGTCTTCTCGTGTTGGCTTTGCTTAATGATTCGAATTTTACATATTTACGTATTTATGTATAGTCGGGGTACGAAAACCTTCGTCAGTTTTCAAATTCATTCCTTTATCAGTCTTAGTATCTTTTTAAACTAAAGCACTAAGAAGATAACTGACAGTAAGCAAATGTCGACATTAAGGTGACGAACCTTTTCTTACCCCGACTGTACATTTGTAGTGGCAAGGCATACTGGGGTTGCTTATGTTGTAGGCGACGATAGCCACCTACCGTTACCGTCCACCAAGTGGACCGTTGCCCTGTCTGCCGACCTTAACCTTAAATACACAGTGGCGGCATGAATTAAACAATAAAGGCGTCCGGCTACAGGTAGGTGAGTAATAATAATACTGTTGTAGGTAATGTGTTTCATGTGTTCATATCTTTCACTGCACTGTTTGCAAATCACGAACGCCTGGTGTTGTGTTTAGTATAATGGCACAAGCGGGATAAATTAGTGTCTGTTGTATCATTAACGCTTCAAGTGGCCGTACTCCACTTTACAACAATGGGTTGACTTGGCGTCCGCTTAGAAGTACGGCTATTTTCGACTACGACAACTTTCTGAGCACGATTCTCTCTTTCATTCTGTATGTATAACTGAAGACAGAAGTCAAGTTAACAATGACATCATCCAGGTAAAGCTGACCTCCCATTATGAATTTATTTGCGTACATAGGTGCACATTTACAATGGTTAAAGGGAATGTAATTCAGCTTTCAGATCACGTGCATGGATTTTTTTCTTCGCGTTTTCGCGTTTATTAAATTCGGTACGTGAGATGTTCCGCCAGAAAAGTTTGACCCGCATTAAGCCTGCGTTACACGACTAGCATTGCGATTGAAAGACTTTATAACTTACTTGAACTTGTAGACAACGTTATTGTAGAATAGGAAAATTGTGGGAAAATGTAGGTATGACATTGTTATTTCTTTAGAGAAATCTTTTAACACATCTGTACTGTTTATAGACATTACATTACATTTATTACTACAGTGACACGTATCTCCTACTGCAGAGAATGTCTCTTCTCTATTTTTAAGGAATTTTAAAATAAGTAAGGAAGGAAAGGAAACTTCAATGTAAATAAATACATCGTCCATACTAAACACACAAATTTTTATGGCCCAGGAAATGAGCACTTATAGCCTTGTGTTATGGGATAACCACAAAACGGACAGAGTTAAACCCTGTACACCCAAACATGAGTATAGTGTAAACAGCTTCATATAAATTATACAGCCACTGACCGGAATAATGTGAACGAGTTCTGAGTGTTGCTTGCGTTTATAGTCAAATGGTATTGTCAAATATTATGAAAAAGATTGTTAGCCTGCCTACATTATGGCAGCCCTCTCCAACCTTACGTAATATGTAGAACAGTTCCACCGTTAGGGTCTATGTATGTGAGAATTGCAGGTAGGGTGCATTTTTTGAGCTTTTTGAATCCCGCATCATCTCCATGGCATGTCCCGCATCGGTGCAAATTTAATTGGAGTCACTATGTATACGCAGCGTATATGAATGATGTAATCATCGCCTACGCATTATGTGTAGTAACGCCTTAAGAAATTCGTCCGTAACGTAAAGTTAGGTAATAAACTGTGATTCAATTTACGGATGGAAATGAAATATCAAATTAGTTTGGAAAATTCACGAAAATTATAACAAAAGCGTGTTGATTCAATAAAGTCGTTTACGTATAGACAGAATATTTATTTTTTTACGAACCCCCGACGACGCAAAACGGGGTGAATAATTTTGACGTGTGTGTCTGTGGAATAGTAGTCCCCAAACGGATGGGCCGATTTTGATCCGTTTTTTTTTTAGTTTGAAAGCTGACGTGAACGGAATCGTTCTATAAGCCAGTTCTTAGCTATAATTTATGAAGATCTGTTCAGGCGTTTGAAGACCATCAGCCCATTTCCTAGTTGACGAAGGAATTTTTCACTTACTTTCTTGATCGATTGATTTGAAATTTGGAATACTGTTACTTGGATGGTATTTCCATGACATGGTAACCTCGATCTGATGCTGCATCATCGAGTAGTCTGCTGAATAACCAACTCCTCAGCGACTATAGGTATATAGCTATATAGGTATACTGTTTGGGCTCAATAAAAAGTCGGGTGTTTGTTTATAATTTTAATTATAGCTTCATACAATATATGTATTTACGTGAAAAATAAATTAGATCTTTTGCGATTTTCCCTCAAAATTCTAAAGTGGGTCTTATAGTTATTTTTTCTGAGAAACGATAGGAAGTTGAGTAAATAACCGCTTAACCAGAAAAATTGCGTGTTCGTTATATAAATTGATGTCATGCTGTACACTTGTGTAACCTTTTCCTTAGGGTTGCCAACTTTTAGATTTAGATGGGGTGAAATTTTTTTCGAATAAAGACCATGATTCGGAAAGCGCAGCATTGGACGCCTTGCAGCCAGGTGGACAGAAGACCTGAAAGGCTTCGCAGGAAGCGGCTGGTAGCGAAGGACAGAAGACCTTGCATAGTGGCAAACCTTAGAAGAGGCCTTCACCCAGCAGTGGAGAGACACAGGCTAATGATGATGATGATGATGATGATGACGATGACAATGACGACGATGACGACGATGATGATGAAGATGGTGATGAATGATGAGTAATTTCTATAAATTATCTTAATGTTCTTTGATTCTTGATATTCTTCTTTGATTTTGAATAGAATATTTTTGAATTTTGAATTTTTGAATTTTGATTTTGAAATTTGAAATTTTGAATTATGAATTTTGAAATCTTCCACAAACATTCATACGAGTATTTGTTTATAAGGGTATACAAAAGATTTGGCTCTTAGATTGCCAACCCCTGTTACGAGTTACGACCCTATAAATGAACTGATTCCCAGCGAAATGATTACAGCACTTTACCCCTTATAAAGCACTAGAGATCCCCTTTTTTTTTGGGATAAAAAACGGTTTTTCATAAGACCGCCAGTTGCTCCGAAGATTTATAGCATAAAGTTGTATATTTTCCAAGCGAAAACGAATACTGTTTTTGTTTTAAATTATAGCAAATCTGATCACAGATATATGTATACGTACTGGTCATAGACTTTAGTTAATATATTAAATTAATATTTTAGTTATTTACTATTTATTATTATTATATTATACTAGCTGACCCGGCAAACGTATTGCAAAAAAAAATTGGGGTGGTCTACCCTTATCACTTAGGGGTATAAAAATAGTTTACGACCTATTTTCAGAGTTTCAGACCTACCGAATAGGTAGATTCGGAGGAGTTTGGTTGAGTTGGATAATTAAATCATAGTTTGTTATTAATTAATAACATATAAATAAATTTCATTAATTAATTAAATAGCCCGGTAATAATAATTCAATTTATTTACTTTTTATATTTATTCTATACTAGCTGTGGTGCCCGAGAATTCGTATTTCTACACGGTTTTCACTAGTTGACCGCGAATGTTTTTCATCGCATTTTGTCTTGGGTTATTTGTAAGTTGATATAACAAATTATCCCTTATTTATTGACATCACTCGCTCGTACAGCGCGTCGACTTATGTACTCCGACCATCAATCAATGTACTATAACTATGGATTTCGCACGCCATACAAAACACTACGAACTTTATGGAACTTTCTTCTTCTTTTTCTTCTCTTTTAATGTCTTGGCTCCATCAGATCTTCTCCGATGATTTTGCCATTATCATTAGTAAAAAATAGTAACTTCTAATAGCCTTTTTTTAAATGAAAAAGTCAAAATTGAAATTAAAATCAAAAGTATCAGATCCCAAGACTAGTCAGTCAAGTCAAGTCTATAATTTTTCTTAGTTTTCAAAACAGGTCTGTTAAGTCCAAAGGAGTCAGGTCCAACTACGAACTTTATGTAACATTTAAAATGACATTTATGCGTAGCGCATGAACTCTTGTCATCTGTCATTAAAAACCAACCAAACATCTCTTATTTAAAGACAATGTGATTTAACGTCAACACATTGGAGTTTAAAATGGATAGTGGAACTTGGTCGTTACTACCTTTTACCACTGACTCCGCCATGATTCCGTTTTAGGCGTACTTTTAATAGGCCGCTTTAGCATTTGTGACGCAAATTCCATAGTTGCAGTACTTCGATGACTCCGACCTCGAATACCCACCGAGCAAATATGGCGTTCAAACAATTTCGTCGTAAATTTTAAAATATGTATACCGTTTATTTTTGTGGCGCGTAATGATGGCGTAACCCGTGTTGTGTACTTTACGTGGCCTGTAGTGTAAACTAATAAATCTACTTGCCTACTGCGAGTTATAACGGGTACGGTGGGCCGGTATACTTTTTTTCCGTTGTTCAAGCCAATTGGCAGTGCTTTATCGACTTCAAAGGTCTATTTTTAATTTTAATAGTTGGCGGATTTTTATGTTATATCTGAACACAGTTTATACAATAGCTATCAAGAAAATTAGATGCATTTGGTTGAAAATAATAATTACGATATTTAACTAATTGCATAGTTAAACCAAACGAAATAATATCATGCCCATATATTGTACATCTATATATATGTATATAATTTTCGTGTCACGTTGTTTGTAACCAAACCTTCTCTGAAACGGCTTGACCGATTTTTATGAATTTTTTTGTGTATATTCGGTAGGTCTGAGAATAGGTCGTAAACTATTTTTTATACCCCAAAGTAATAAAGGTGGCCCACCTCAAATTTTTTTTTGGCAAAACATAGTTGTCGAGTCAGCTAGTATGAATATAAAATTAATATATTTAAAAAAACTTTATTTATTATCTAATATATTCTAAAAATGAATAAATAAATGTGATGCTACGCGCAAAATTTGAGAACGGCCAAACTAATCCAGCTATATTTTTAAATATTCGTCAAAGTTCAAGTAAGGTTCTTACGAGCGGTTTAATTTTGTAAACTAACTTTTCGAAGTTATCTCTAGGCTTTGTTTTCTTCGACTTAGAACTAGCGTGGCGTATTGTAATTACTAAGTTTCATACATTTCAAGTAATACATATTTATATGAACCACCGATTTCTCCGAAGAGTCTGTTATTATGAAGTATTAAGTGGGTATTGGCTCGAGGCCTAATATATCATTAATAAATACGCTTTTCCTCATCAGTTATACGAAATAAACAAACTTTCATGCACACATAAAAGATTATTATTATTATAGGGCGAAATTAATAATTTTTGGGAAAGTGTTACGTGATATGTTTAGCGATATTCGTTTATTTTGTATCTACATAACGCACTGCGATGTGGAAACGCAGCGGTTTTGCTCCGACAGTTCTGTTTGATTAGCAATTTAATTATTTTATTTGATTTTATTTTATTTTATTTGGGAAAACAAACAATTACACCGTATATAATAAATATGAAAAAAGAAACATGCAAAAATAAAGGTAAATAAAAAAACAGTACAATAAACAACATTTTCCTCAAATTGGTACACTAATTTTATACAGAGAAAGACATACAAATAAAAAGAATACACTAAAAAACGAAAACAGAGAAAAGCAAAAAACAAGACAACACCATAAAACTAAATCAATTTAGCAATTTTATTTTTATATTCCCGTGATCTAATAGAAAACAGATCAACACCCATAAACAGACAATTACCTATGCATAACACGGTATAAAGGTGCACGTTCGCCAGCGTTAGTTTTGCAGAACTTCGGCATAAATAGTTTATGCGTATGATTAATTAATCGAAAAACTATTTTAAATCATGTCCATGTCATCACATGTCCATGTAGTGTTTTATGATAGACTAATAGGAGCAACTTGTATCTGCCGACACTCAAAGCTGACGAAACCTTGTGCAATTACTAGATGTCGCCAAGCGATCGAAACTTGACCATAAACGAAAGAATATACCTACACATTACATAGGTAGGTAGTGTGTTTATGTTAATATAAATGAATCTTATGTATTTCTAATACATATTCTATAAAAATATTAGCTGTCTCCATTATATCTTCATATAAACTTTTAGCGTACCAAATTTCTAACTCCTCCGAACGCAGTGTGAAGTCCGAAGTGAAAATTTACTTAAAAATTTTCGATTCACATATTATATTATATGGATTATCATTAAGTTTTTTGCTTCATAAAAGCAGGCAGGCTGAAAGTCTAAAGGCTTAAATGTTATAAGGGTATCTTCTTTAAAGGATAAAAAATAAAAGGAAACGCTCTAGCTAGGGTTTCATACTAACTCATCAAAACAACCCACGAAATTTTTCTGTAAGGAGATGGTTACTGCAGCCAGACGTACTGCTAAGTTGATGACTGTGCAACGCAGTGTACCAAATTAATGACTTACTTAATTTTAATCCAGAAACGTAGCAGTTTGTAAACCAAGTGCATACATATCACGCATCGACTCTCTATGTAACCAAACACAAAGAAAACATACCAAATTGAAGACTAACATTTGCGCTTGAATTTAGGAGGGGTTTCGTGCATTGAAGATGTTTATGTATAAATTACATAATATGTGCTTTGTAATTAACCTTAGATAAGGGAGAGAATAGGCTAGTTGACAAAATTTGGAAATCAGTCTAAAACTATAGCTTAGCATCTATTTCACCCCAAAAATATATTATTTTAAGAAAAATAGGTCTTTTACATTAGTATTTTGAGTTTTTAGAAATGAACTTGAAATTGACCGCGAAAAAGGCCAAGACTGTCATGGCGTCATGAATGACGTCACGCCTCGCGAAACAGTCGTGTTTGTTTATGACAGTCAATTGTGTCAATGACAGCTACAACGTGGCGTTTCGCGAGGTGTGACGTCACGCTTCCATGCGCTTCTCTGATCGGTGTTTAATGTCACGTGATTAAACGCCTCATTTTGTCGATTTTATTTTCCAAAAATATTATTAATCTTTTATTATTTTAATAGAAAAGTTGTTTTTTTGTTTACTAATTATCATGGTTAATCATTAGAAACTCTAAGCCATCCGATTTGTTCTTAGTGGAAACAAGCCTATGGCTGCTTACTTTTTGTATTTTTAGAGAATACTTTTTATTTATTTAAAAGTATATTATATTATATTTTTATAAATAAGTATATATATATTATTATTTTATATATAGATAATAATATATTATATTATTATATATATTACAAAAAAGTTCTAAGGTTCTAAAGAAGAAAAGAGACTATGGCAGCATAGTGGCGTTGCTTGTGTTATAGGCGATGGTAGCCAGTACCATCAAGTGGACCGTCAGCCTGTCTGTCGAACTTAACATAAAAAATATATAAAATTCATAATCGTTATAAAATAAGTACATTGTTTTTTAAAAATGTCATAAATTTAAATTTCATAATCTAGATTTACTTACAAGTTTGTTTAAGCAGTACAAACAGATCAATTTTATTAATTATCTGTTTTTTATATTATCATAAAAATATAACGTTCAAAATGATTTTAACATTTATTAAATGTGTGTAAGATATTTCATCAATGTTTAAATTAAATATTAATTTTCTTTATTGGCCAAAAGTTTGTTATAATAACTTCCAGATAAATGTAAACAATTAAGTAAAGAAAATAAATTAATCTACCTATATGGGAGTATGTATAATAACTTAGTAATTTATCTTTTTTATATACTATAATGCACTGTTACCTTTATTTATGAATGTTTATCTTTTTTCTATATATAGTGCCTAAATAAAATAAAATAAAAAAATCTGAAGTCGCTTTCCGCGTCTGTCTGTATGGCCGCTAACTCCAGATTTTGATGCGGTTTTCACCATCAGTTAGACCTTTTTTAATAGAATTTTTATATAAATAATAAAGCCTAATCAGGTTTTTACCTGGGCGAAGCCGGAAGCGGGTCGCTGGTGAACATTTTTTATGGAATTTTTATATTAATTTAATAAAAAAAAAGTTTTTCCTAAGGGAAGCTGGGAGCGGATCGCTGGTGATTGATGGAAGTTATGGTATAGGTAGAAAATAGATTTTTTATAATAAGTACATCCTAATCCTTTTATAATATTATAAATGCATGTTTGGATGTTTGTTCCTCAATAACGCAAAAACGGCTAAACATATTTAGATGAAATTTGCCACACATATAGGTTATTAATTAAATTAAGACATATGATACTTTTCAACCTGGCAAAATGTTAGGTTCCCGAGGTATCGTCTAAAAATATAAAAAATTCGGCAACACCGTCTTCACTGCGACAAAAAAAAGTCAGGCGTGATATTACTCACTAGCTGTTGCACGCGACCTCGTCCGCCTAAGTAGTAGCTAGTATTCTTATAAATGTAGACCAGCTAGTATTCTTATAAATGGTTGCGTCTGAACCTGTCTTACACTTCAATAAACATCACATTGCCAATATAACATTGAGTTATTTCTCGTAAGAGTTTTTTTCCCTTCAGTGGATATTTACAGGTAAAGACGACCACAGACATGTCATCACTCATCAAAATCAATTGAATTCAACTTCTGACGAGCCCGTTGGATGAGTGGTTGGGGTGCTTGCCTTAACGCTCTAACTCAGGGGTCCCGGGTTCGAATCTGGTCTGGATTTGGAAAGTATAGAGGCAGGGCACGATGAATTTCGCAGTCATTTAGCAGGTCCGTCTGAAGGCAGTAATCACCCCCTTACAGAAGACCACCGTGAAATAATAGCACGTGTGCTGTTGTGTTTCGTTGAGTGAGATTTAGGGATGCAAAAGCCCATTTCCAAGATCAAGAATAGGTCTTTCTAAACTCTTTCCTTAATCCTGCTAGGGTCGGCAGCGTACTTGCAGACTTTTAAGATCTAAAAAAACTTAGATTATTTTTGAATTATTTTGAATTATTCAATTATTCAATTTTCGTCGTCAACACTGGCGGCACCACCGTCAAGATGTATATTATATATGGGTAAGGCCGTAGATTTTGCCACTTTGTGACATAAAGATAACATAAAAATATTATGTAACGTTAACACAAAAGTGACACAAAACGTTACATAAAATTGTAAAGCATATAACACATATGTTCATGTGATTTGGATAGCCTCATCAAAGATAAATTTGTGTCGAAAATCACATCACACATTTTGTATGCGTATGCATTAGATATTTAGTTATTATTCCAGATTGGATCACTATGTAGAAAAAAATTATAAACAGATTTTTGTGTAATGAAAATGTAATCAGAAAATAAACAAGTACCTACCGCTTATCTTAGCACTATATTAGGCCAAAATCTCTAGCGAAACGCTGTATTATTCAAACAATTCACTCAAAATATAAAAAAAACCATCTTGCGACTAAAAAACAAAATAATTCTATAAAAATAGCTTTTTATTGTACTGTACTATAGTAAAGTGAGGTTGCTTTAAATCGCAGTACGACTTAGTTACGATAAAAAAAAACGTGCGGTCAAATTCCTTAGTCCTGTGTTTTAAGGTCACCCAAGTTTACGTACCATGTTACCCTCTTATATGTATTTTTAGAAACTTCCATTCTTGGAATCAATATTATAACTAATCAGTCTAATTAGCTTCTTACTATATATATATCAAGCTGTCTTTTACCCGTAAACTCCGACTAGGACCAATTTTAATGGTGTGTATTCGTTTGGAATAATAATATCATTATTCTTTATTGGTGTACATTCATTGGGATTAATCATTTCAATATTTTGAGCTACCATGGGATCTAGTTCTGTTGTAACATTGGCGAAATGTTTTTGTATCCCATCGTTTTTGTCACGCCGTGAGTCATAGGTCGCTTGTATTTCAACCATTTTTTTCTGCAGCGCATCACATGTAGTTTGCATTTCATGCATTGTTTTCTGCTGCCTGAGACACCTTTTTTGAAGGGACTTATATCCTCTCCATAATTTTTGTACATCATTCCGTAATTGTCGCGTTTCTTTCCGTATTTTGTACTCAATTCTGCGTTGTAATTTTCTAATATCTCCTCGGTTTTCGGCAATAGGTGATCGCGTTCGTAAAGGTTGTTTAAAAGTCTCTTCTGTCAGGTTTTCTCTGTTTTGTCCGTCTGTGTCTTGTACTTCGGTCTTGTTCAAAAAATTTTTTGTATTTCTTTTTTCTTTCAATTCTCTTTTCTGTTCTTCTGTTAAACCTTTAATCTTGTTTCTGTAATAAGCCACAGCTCTTTCAGCGTTTTTTTTCTTGATAGCTTTAAGTTTCTCAGGATTTTGGACTTTAAGTCGTTCTCGATATTCTTTCTGTCTTTCGGCTAATGTTTTTGGAGCCATCTGGAAAATAACAGTTCATACGAATGTAAATTAGATGAATTTACCATTTTTGTATTGTAACAACTATTTTCTAATGTGCATATGGCCTTATGACTGTTTTACGTAACGTTACGTAAGTTTTATATAACGCGTTATACATAAATATAACATAAATGTTACACAAAACACATAATTTTATCTAACAAAACAGCAAAAACTCGTATAATATCATTGTATTTCTTAAGAAATCATGTTCTGAGTGGTTGCAGTGCATTATATTTTTGGTTTCTAATCAATTTGCAATAAAAATATCGTTATTTACCTGAGAAATCCATGAAAAGCAAGTCCAGAAAAAAGTGACGAAACGTCTCCATGCACGAAAAAATCTCAACTGACGCAACAAGATGGCGGTTAAAGTTTTACAACAACGTGACATTTGAAAACAGTGTTGCCATGATGTGATTATGAATTCCTGCTGATCTTTTCTTTCAAAATATTGCAACAATAACGTTACATAAAAATCGTTACACAAAATCTAAAATACCTTCACAAAGTTAAAACTTAGATATTTTCTCCCATTTAATGTGAATAAACCAATGAAATCAGAACTAGGAGAAGCTAACTGAATGTATAACTATATGCTACAATCGGAAAGTCCATCAAATCAAAGTAGAATTCCATACTGACTTAAAATATCATGTTACTCATAAAAAAGACAAGGCAATTTTATACAAAAGTTAACATTTTTTAAGTAGTTTTATTTATTTCTAACAAAACTTACATAGATAAAAGCTAATAATGCCGTGCCCTAGTAAGCTTAAACAATTATATAGGCGATATTCAATAAATCACAAATCAGAATATGTCATAAGATCGAAAAAAATACAGGAGACACGAGAGAGTCAGAGACTCTGACAAAAAGTGGCAAAATCTACGGCCTTACCCATATATTACTCCCTAGCTATTACACGCGTCTTCGCTTGCTTAACTTTATAAAGTATAGCCTATGTTACTCGCTGATAATGTAGCTTTCTATAGGTGAAAGAATTTTCAAAATCGGTTTTTGAGTGTATTCATTACAAACATACCTACAAATCTTCTGTCTATATTTTTTTGTGTAATATTTTTTATAGTTCACTTCAACGCCGACGAAGTTTCGGACACCAGCTAGTTAAGAATAACAAATAGTAAATATTTCTTATCGACGGTCAAGCTGCCTGATTTATTATTGAATTTATTGAAAATTATTATACACAATCTTAATAATATTCATAATGTTACACCCGGATATCCGGAATATCCCCTTTTAATCCCAACTCAAGAGGAATTGTATGAAAAATCGAGTGTTCATTCATCCGTTTTTAATCCGACACGACTCGTGACCAATCGCATTGGGGTTTTTCCACGAAATTGTGACACGTAATTTTTCCTTTTATTATAAAATAAGTAACAACGTAGTTAAGTGATTATCTATACTCTATAGTAATAATTATTATAAAGAGAGGAGATTTGTCTGTTTGTATGTTTCTAATGAATAAACTCAAAAACTACTGGAGTAATTTTGAAAATTCTTTCACCTATAGAAAGCTACTTTATCAGCGAGTAACATATTATTAAGTTACGCAGACAAAGTCGCGTGCAACGGCTAGTGTTTTATATAAATACATGATATCAAAATAAAAATAGGATCGGGCTTGAGTCATAATGGGACGTCACAGACTTTGGATGTATGATTTGATAAGATTGGAAAGAAATTCCCTTATATACACAACTTGGGACTCTTCAAGAACAGAGTGAAAATCTTCGACAACATCTCCATCTTCGACAACATCTCCATCTTCGACATCTCCATCCTCGACAACATCTTCACTTACCAGCAGGTGAGATAGAAGTAAATCGCTTTTCCGTATACAAATTTAAAAAAAAACACTTAGAAGGTCAACAAATTTCAACTAATCAATTATGCGGAGCTGTATGCAAAAATTGATAAATACTTTAAAAGTTTACGACCTTACTACAAAACATAATATAGAAGTAATAAAAACTTTTCTCTCTACACAGACACCATTAAGTGATTGAAGTATTTTACGACTTATGCATAATAAGTTACTTTGGTAGGCTTAATCAAATTTCAACATGAACCAAAATGAACAGTAAAAAGAAAGTGATCACTTATAAAGATAGTCGTAATATGAGAAAAATAAATAAAAATAAAAGTACAGTAGTCGCTTACAATGTGTAACATCTGACCTCCCTCTCTGTAATAAGTCGTTATTATGGCATAATATATCTATGTTCCAATGTTTCTCTCATTTTGTCAATTTAAAAATTCCTGCTAAAATTCCTAACAAATTATTGTGACGTTAAAACATTCTCGTTTTATTTTAAACTAGCTGGTGCCCACGACTTCGTCCGCGTTGAAAAAGAAAAAAGTAGCCTATCCTGTGTCCCGTACGTCCAAATGTTTATCTACCAAGTGTCATGAAAATCAGTTAATTCGTTTCACAGTTATGGAGGAACATACATACATACATATAGAAAAAATTGTAAAAATCGTCAATTTAGTTTCAGTATCATGTATAGAGCCTATAAACACGATATCTCTGAAAACAAAGTAACTTACTCCATGACCGACCCTTACAGATTTATTATTAGTATTGATAAAATTCTCTTATTATTTTTTTGTGGCTACTTTACAGATTTTTAATATTTCAATTTAGGCACGGTTTCAATGATAATAACAACAGTATAGCGTATGTATATAAAATATATTCACGACTTTTTACGCCTCATTATGCTAGTAAATAACTGAATAGTGAATACCGAAGTTGATATTTCTCGAGAGCATCTGTCGAATTTGTGACTTTAGTTGTTACCGATTTTAGTTCTTTGAGTGACCGCTAGAGGCGCTGTACAATTTTCCATACAAATGTTTTACGCTCTCGCTAGCGAGTGCGGTCGTCAATAAGCTCATAGTAGTGCTACTGTAACACGTTTCCGTCACTTTGTACCATTTTACAAACCCAGCGGTAAGATGTTACACATGAAAAAAACCACTGGAAAAGACTAAGTGCCCAATCAAACATTATATTACCTATTTATTTTACCGTACTTAATTAAGAATAACAACCATCCATCCATCCCTTAAAACTTTCGCATTTACGATATTAGTAGAATTAAACGGCGGGCACATAATAGATTTAACTATAAGCAAAACTTTCTTTATATATTCTCTCAAATTATCTCTTTATGGGGCCATTGCCCAGTGATTGTTTTGTTCGGACAAACAACGCCCAAAGGACGTAAGGTTATTGTACGAGTAACTATAAAAGTCTGAATAAACTTTTAAGGAACAAGTTTAACTGATTCATTTTGGTGGTATTAAAAATGCTTTATTTTCAACTCCTTAATTATATTGACTAGCAACCCGCCTTCGGTTTCGCACAGATGAAGTTTTTTCTGCTCAATAATGCTATGATTAAATTTATTGTTAGAATAGCTGGTGCCCACGATTTCGTCCGCGTTGAAAAATATTGAGTAGCCTATCGTGTGTTCCGTATATCCAAATGTTTATCTACCAAGTTTCATGAAAATCAGTTAATTCGTTTCAGAGTTATGGAGGAACATACATACATACATACATACAGAAAAAAATTCTAAAAATCGTCAATTTAGTTTCAGTATCATGTATAGAGTCTATAAATACGATATCTCTGAAAACAAAGTAACTTACTCCATGACCGACCCTTACAGATTTATTATTAGTATTGATCAAATTAATCTAATGAAAAGTGGCACAACTACATATTTAGTAATGTAATTGGTAGTTTCATGGGTAAGTACCGGAATAGACAAATTTTTAGACTATTTTGTTGAGAGAACAAAATTCAATACAACCAGTACTTATCATAATTTCTCCAACGTGACACTCACCGTACTTACGTGACACGGACACGCAAAAGGTAAGAAAGATTGCTTTCCCCTTGCAAAAAGCTTATTGTGTATCGGACCCTACCATTGTTTTTAAAGTCGAATGAAACTCACATTAAATGAATTAGGTATGATAAAGAATCTCGTGGGCGTGAAGCATGATGAAGCAGTGCGGCTCTATATATTAAGTATTTGCATTTACTTATTATTATACTAGATGGTGCCCGCGACTTCGTCCGCGTTGAAAAAGAAACATATCGCCTGACATCGTTATTGCTATTACACTTAGCCAGGAGTTAGTTTCCTTAATTTTAGATGATCCTTCGGGAGTAGTCCTTTTTTTCTGGATGAAAGGTACCCTATGTCTTTTCTGGTGTCCCAGACAACGTGTATGCAAAATTTCATGGTGATCGGTTCAGTAGTTTTTGCGTGATTGAGTAACAAACATCCATACATCCAAACAAACTTTCGCATTTACAATATTAAGTACGGATTTTTATACTGATTTGTTAATTTAATTGCCAGATTTATGACGGATGCCAGATGAATTACTTGAGAACTGTACTACCGACTTTGGTTATTGTCAGTACTTATGGTTGTGTTCGTAATTATCAATATAATATTTTCATGAAGAAATGTCAAAAATTTGTATTTAATTTTTATATGAAATTGACTGTGCTACGACTGTCAAGGCAGCTATTTAATAATAAAATAGCCATTAATAATAAGTTAATAACTTATAAAGAATATTAAAAACACTTTTATTTTTAAAAATAATTCAATTCAATTCAATTCAATCCATTTATTGCTAAACCATAATGTATATACAAAGATGTTAAAAAATATATAAAAGACCAGTATTATGGACCCTGTCGGGCATGCAACTTAAGGGACTAGGAGAGAGGAAGCGTTAAATAATATAAGTAAAAAAATATTTTATTTATTTAAATTAAATTTTAGATTAAAAATAAATAATATTTACATATATTTACATTAAATAATTATATGATTATTTAATGTATTTATTATTAATAAATATTTATTAATTAATATTATTAATAAAATTTAATATTAATTTTACAATATTATTATTTACATTAAATAATAATATTGTCAACACGAATCTAATGACAATTGTCTAAAATTTCGATCCCAATGAACGTGATCATTATTCCAGGTCATGATGTGAGTTAAATTCGAGAACAAATAGTTGATACTTTTTATGGTAATGCTAACACAGTGATGTCGTTCGAGATTTGACCACGTGACGTGGGTCCCCAGTTACGACTCAAGTGTCGGCTCTGATTGAATTACTAGTCGGGGGTCGCCTCGATGACCTAGGACACTATTTTTTATTCTTACTCGTATTTGTCTTAATTCCTAGAGAATAAAATCTAGAACAAAATATTTTACGTGAATCCTTTTTATTTCTTTTCTTACAATTCTTGTCTTACACCAGCACTCTCGAAATATTTTTGTAAAGGTATCCTTACCTCCATTCTCCATGATGCTTTTGCTTCTGATGTAATTATTATACATCATAATTGAAATTCTAATCCGGAAGTCCTAAAAGTACGCATATATTATACTATGGTTAAGCTTTAAAAAAAGATTCACTTTTTTTTTATTAGAGATGGGTTAACTTTTGGCCAGCATCCAGACGTGTAGCGAAGACGAGGCCTATGATGGAGCGAGCTCACCTAAAAGACGTCTTTTCATTCGAACTTTGAAAATATTTGGATTATATGAGCTCGGAAACACAGACGCCGGCAGGGAGTTCCAAATGTTCCAAATGTTCCGGAGGGATGTTTTAAAGCGCTTGGTAAGACCTCACAATATACACGTTGATAAATGCACTTAGTTATATCTAAATAGTTGTAAACTGATTTATTGCCTACATTAGTATTTAGCCCCGCGGATAAGCGATAAATCTCTGTTTGCCACAGTGTATCGAACAAACAGCGGTTGAACTAGAAAATCCGTAAGTAGTTCGCACCTTCGGCAAGACAAGGGCATAATTGCACTTTTTATAATTTTACGGGAGAGCCATTTAAAGTTTATTTTTTTGTATTCAATATCGTATTTTTCTGCTTATATTGCTTTGAAACATCTCTTGTTTTTGCATCAAATAAGCCCACACTCTTGTGAATATTTTTTTATCTTAATAATGTTTTTAAGGCACTTCTGCATATTTAACTTATTTAAAAAAATATGTAAGTTATGCCCTTGTCTTACCGAAGGTGCGAGTTTTTGAGATCATCGCGAATATTTTCGTATGCATTAATTACCTACTTCAATGAATTAATGTAATTGGAATTACTAATGGGAATATAGTCTATTCCCATTTGTTCAATCACGAGTTCTAGACGCGTCTGTCTAGACGCGGCGGGGGACTTTTATAATATGTTCCTACCTTTTTTCCTATCTTTGTATAAGGCGCAAGTCCGATCTTGCATGGAGTATTGCTCCCACCTTTGGGATGGCTCAGCCAAATATCAACTTGCCGCACTCGAGTCGGTGGAACGCAGAGCTAGGAGACTCATTAGCAACAGTTCACTTTTAATATGCAGAGCTTGGTACATAGACGCAAAGTTGCCAGTCTATGTGTCTTTTATAAGATGTACTTCGGAGAGTGTGTTCAGGAGCTGCATAAGCTCACACCGCCTGCCCCTTTCTTCCATCGGATATTCATCTTCGTGTAGGCTGGATGCTGGCCAAGAGCAAACCCATCTCTAATAAAAAAGAATGTATGTAAGGATTTTTTGTTTCAATTTATCATGTTCTTATACTCCTCTTACTTTATAATGTGTGCTTTTCCTACGTCTGATTAAAACGGCTTAAGTCGAGACCACAGCTATTAGTCATGACCTTAATTCATTGCCAAAACTTGGAGAAGGTGACAATTGCTTCCATTGTAACATCTGTAACACCACACTAAATCCTCAGCTGTAACTTTATAATTGGAATTATTAATAATAACAGGTGTCAGTTGAAGAAAGATGGCTGCGTCGCCTATTAAAAGGCTTGTTGCGGATGTTGACACCCGCAAATGCGGTAACTCCGCATAGTTTTAGACATCCGCATCCGTATCCGCATTCGTAATAATAATCAATGCGAATCTTTTACGGATGCGGATATGATTTCCCCAGGATGAATTACTCGTATGTAATCAACTTTTTTTTATACATCAAACCTACTATAAAACGGAGAGCATTATTTAAAAATACGTTTTATAAAAACATAATTTTAATAACAATTTCAAAAATTCATAGACAACAGAATAAAGCGATATCTTCATATAGCTCACTTATTATAATTATCTATTCTATACCAATATTATAAAGAGAGAAGATTTGTATGTCTGTAATGAGTAAACTCAAAAACTGTAGCGAGTAACATAGGCTAAATTTTATACACACACACACATATATACAGTGTGGAAAAATAAGTCGGGCCCTGGAGGGAAACTACCTTAAATCCTTAAGTTAGCTCATTTTACATAAAGGAGACATTCCTTTATTTTTAAAAAGAATCAAAACTGCATTCAAAGATTTTCTAAAACTCGCTTGCCTCGCCCGGGACTCGAACCAACTAAAATTAAAAAAACACTCGCTATTTTATTATAATAATCGATAGGATTATTATTCAGGATAATATTTCTCTAACAAACATTTGGTCTTAAAAATTAACTTTATTTTATTATCAATTTGTTACACTTAAATTATTTAACTGAAAATTACACGCGATGCAATTTTTACATACACAAACCTTCCTCGTGTACAGGGCCGTCTTTACCCGGGGGTGCAAGGGGTGCGGTGCACCCGGGCGCAGAGCGCCCGGGGGCGCCTTGCCGAACCCTGAATATTTAGATATTTCATTGAATTTAACGCCATTGCACAGTTTAATATACTTGTTACGACAAATACGTATGCCCAAAAGTAAATATAAAAAAAATAGTCATCAAAAATAATCATTGTTTTACTTTTATTACGCTTTCGGCGCTTGTCATACCGCTCATGATGTGCAAGCTAAAATGACTCTTATTACTACACAAATAAAAATTTTATTTAAAACAACACGCGCGCGGCAAAATCTCTAATCCAAAGAGAGTGTATAAAACTTGGCACATTGCCGCCCGGTCGCCCGCACTTGAAGCAAAATGATCTCTAAGTCAATAAAGTGTGAGTTCATTTGAAATGGGCGCACGGCGGCGGAGCGGCACCTATGCGTCTGTCATAGGCGAGTAATTGCTCCCTTTGATATAGCCGCCCGGGCGCTCGCACTTGAAGCAAAATGATCTCTAAGTCAATAAAGTGTAAGTTCATTTGAAATGGGCGCACGGCGGCGGAGCGGCACCTGTGCGTCTTTCGTAGGCGAGTAATTGCTCCCTTTGATATAGCCGTCCGAGCGCTCGCACTTAAAGAGAAATGATCTCTAAATCACTACAATTAGGTGTAAGTTCATTTGAATTTACAGCGCGGCGCGCGGCGCCTATGTAGTGTCGGTCAGTGATTGATCTGATATCTTCTTTTTAAGTAATTAAATTCGTTAGCTCATTTCATTTGCGACAACCGCCGAATTAGCACAGAAGATCTTAGTGCAGAAATTATTGAGATTTTGTGTAAGTTGTAAATGCATGGAATAAATGAAATTTCTTCGTCATAAATAAGAGAAAAAATATCAAGGTAAGTCAATTTTATTTTTTAAGTGTTAGGTCAATCATTATCATCGTAGCCACCTATCACCCACTCCTGGACATAGGTTTCTCCAAACGACAGCACGCAGTTCTCGACCATCCTCATCCAACTAATACCTAGGCGCCTACCGACTATGTTCGTCGGTCCAGCGGTGGGCTGGAGGGGCGTCCGAAGCTACGTACGTTCGTTCGTTCGTGGACAGTGGTTTCCACTCGAGAACTCGTCGGTTAAAATTAAAATACAATACATAGGTACAATACCGATACCCAAAAGTACTCATACCTAGCTAGAAAAATACATCATTGTTGACGCCATCGTGTTGGAACGAATGGTCCTGCTTGGTTCGAATCCTGGGTTAGGGAACAATTTTTTTGTAGTATTTGTTTATGAGAGAGAGTCATGATTGTTTATTTGTTTATAATCGCAAAAATACAAATTCTTAAGGGCGTGCAGCGCGAACGAAAATCTTCACTTCCAAAAACACTTTAAACGTGTGTAAATACAAAATTTATAACACAGCTGACTTGATACCTCATGACGTCATGCCATACGACAAATAAGTGCGCCTAGTGATTTTATTAGAGCAATTTTTTTGTTTGCAAAACCATCAGGCGTTTGGATTAAAAATTGAAAATTCTTAATAATTTCCTATTTATATTTTTATAATCAATATTAAGAAGAGGGTGCTCTGCGGAATATCAATACAAACATTTCCGTGTGACAGTTAGTGCTTCATGCGTAAAATTTACGAAGTATTCGAAGATAAATATTTTTAAAAGTCATTACCGTCATGTATTGTTTATTAATACAAAATGCATTTATTTCAAATTTCAACAAGGCGGTGACCTTGTGCAAGGATCAGACTAACCTACAAAAGTTCTTTTAATGTATTTAAGTAATTGAGCGTACATTACTAGTTATTTAAAAATACGTCAATTTCCAAAATTTCGTGCAGTACCCTCTTAATGTTAGTGATTGATACAAACCTACTTTATTTATTATAAAGAAAGAAATATTAAATTAAAATTTAATTTTATTGTAGATGGCCGAATTAGGGGATGGTAAAAAGAAACCATCGGATGCTCAAAACAGAAAAAGGAAACTGGAGAAAGGAGAAAAAATTAAAAAGCTAACTTCTCCGATTGACTCTTTCTTTCGATCTGGTAAGTTCAGTTAGTTGGTTGGTAGGTACCTTTAAAGTACTACCTTATATAATACATCTGAAGTAGCGTAAATCAGTGACAGAAGTCGCTGGTGTATCCTGCCTGGGTTCGATCCCTAACTAAGTTCCTACCTACTTCTACTTATTATTATTACACTTCTTATTTTTTGTATAAGTTACCTGTAACTGTATACCTAATGACAATATCTATTTTGCGCGATGGCCTTCCGTTGCGCAATGGTTAGTAACACTGACTCTTGTGCCGAAGGTCTCGGGTTCGAATCCCGGCCGGTGCAAATATTTGTTTAATTACATACCTTCTCAGACCTTGTATGTTAAATTTTTGTGTTGTGTGATATCTCCAACACGCGTTCCCATCGTGGAGATTATGACAATAAATAACCCTATAGTTTTGGAGGCTCATGTCTAACAGTGGACTGGATGTTGCATTGCTACTTCACAGCAGAAATAAATAAGCGGGTGGTACCAGTTAACCCAGGCGACAATTGCATAATTACCTCTACCTAATAGGGAGCCTATCACCTATTAATAGGATTGCAGTAGGTATAGTAAATGTGCACAAAAATTTCAAAAGGCTAAGCAATAATTAAATCGAGTTTCGTCAAAACTCTAACTAAGTGATAATCTACCAAGAATAGATGTATTTATCTATTCTTCTTATGTAGTCACTAATCCTGACTTTATATCTGTGGGGTGAAGACTGCAAGGTGAAGCGAATACTGAATCAGTGTAACTTGTATAGTTGTAATGTGTATAGTTGTAACTTTGAATTAGTTTGAATAAATAGCTAATTAGTTACCTATTAGGTATATAATCAATGACTGACTTTTAATTAATAGGAACAAAGCAGTACTTGTAATTATTTTTTTTTAAGTCTCCATTGTCCGTTCAATTTAAGTAAACTTTTAGAAATCGCGCGAAATGTAAAATTTTCATAGTTTGAATATTCCGTCGGGCGGTTATGGCGGACATTGTGACGTCACAATGGCCGCCATATTGAATTGGTCGTTTCAATTTCCTATCGCTGCTGGTTAACAATTTAAACTTTTTTTTAATAATAAAATAAACCTATTTTTAGCGTGAAACGTTGTTTTTACGTAATTTATTTATGTAGCCGATCGTTAAAAAAAATAAAATATTGAGTGCATATAGGTACCCTATTCCACAATGAGCGCGCTCGGCCAGACTAACTATGCCCGCCTTAACTTTCAGGCGCTGTTTTTAATTTTTTATTGTCCTAAAATATTATTGCGTGGCCCTGTTACCACACTTGGTTACACAAATTGTTGACTATCTTATGTTTTTTAGGTACATCTTCGTCAACATCAGCTCGACAGTTAGAAGAGACAGTTAACTTGGAAGAGAGAACTTCTACGAGTATTTCACAAGTTCCAGCTCACACTAGTACCAGTACATCGCCTACTTCAAGTGAACCAATTGTTAACCAACCAGCAACAGAACCAGATGTACGATTTTGTGAAAATGTCGCGAATGATCCTGCTCTCTGGCCGCAAGTAATACCCGATAGTTTAAGATTATTTTTAACAGAACGTGGACCAATTCAGATTAAAAAAACCAACTATCCTTCAGATAGTAACATGAGGTCGTTTTCAGATACATATTACAGTAAAAAGTTACAAAATAACGAAATTATTCATCGAGTTTGGCTTGTATATTCCACATCTACTGATTCTGTTTTTTGTTTTCACTGTAAGCTTTTTAATATTAATGTCACTGCATTTAATGGCCCCACTGGTTACAAAGACTGGGGGCATTTGTCGAGAAATATAGAACGGCATGAGAAAAGTTCAGGGCACATATGTTCTTTTAAAAAATATTTGGATTTAAAAAATGACTTATTGAAAGGGCAAACAGTAGACTCGGTAAATCAAACTGAAATAGACCGCGAGAAAAAGAGGTGGACGGCAGTTTTGGAAAGGATAATAGAAATTATAAAATTTTTAGCAGGTCAAAATATAGCATTTAGGGGCACAACTGAGAAGTTGTATGACCCAAATAATGGTAATTTTTTAAAGTTGGTGGAGAGTATATCTAATTTTGATAGTACACTATCAGAACACATTGCTCGAATTCAAAGAACTCAGCATCGCATGCCACATTATCTTGGTCATAACATTCAAAATGAACTGATTAGTATAATTGCTGAAAAAATTAAAACGACTATAATTAGTCTTTTGAAGCAATGTAAATACTACTCTGTAATTCTAGATTGCACACCTGATATCTCACACCAAGAACAACTTACTGTTATTGTGAGGTTTATTTATTTAAATCCATCGACAAAACGCGCTGAGGTACGAGAACATTTTTTAGGTTTTTTACCTGTAACTGATACTACCGGACAAGGGTTGAAGACTTATTTGTTAGATTTTTTAAAATCATGCAATATTGAATTCGATGATTTGCGAGGCCAAGGATATGATAATGGAGCCAATATGAGGGGGAAAAATATAGGCCTCCAAAAAAAAATATTGGACATGAATCCTCGTGCTTTTTACGTACCGTGTGCTGCTCACTCCCTTAATTTAGTAGTAAATGACGCCGCTAAAAGCTCATTGGAAATTACAAACTTTTTCTCTATTGTCCAAGAAATCTATGTATTTTTTTCAGCATCCACATCACGCTGGGATGTAATTATGAAACAGATACCTACTTTGTCATTAAAACCTCTTTCAAATACGCGTTGGGAAAGTAGATTTGATGCTCTTAGAGCACTACGTTTTAACATGGATAAAATTTACGATGCATTATACTCTATTTTTACAAATAACAAGTATGATAGCGACACAAAAAACATAGCGAGTTCATTAATAGCCAAATTAAAGTCTTATAGATTCATATGTTCAGTAGTTATATGGTACAATATTTTACTAAAGATTAATATTGTAAGCAAAAATTTGCAAAAATCAGACGTAATTATTTCAGAGGCTACCAAAATGATTAATCTGGTTAAAAAAGATTTGGAGCAATACCGCACCGATAGTGCGTTTGAACAGTTGTTATCTGATGCAAAATTAATTGCTGAAGAATTAGAATGCGAAACAGAATTTAAAGAAACTGTTCGTCCACGTCCCCGAAAAAGACATTTTGATTACGAGGCTGCAGATGAGCCCATTTTAGACCCAACCAACAAATTTAAAGTATGTTTTTATTTTTTTATACTGGACACTGCTATCTCTAAATTAAATGAGAGATTCGATTTGCTGACGGAACACAATTCAGTTTTTTCACTCTTCCAAAACATTGAATGCTGGAGGAAATTAGAGTTGCATGAAAAAAAATCTCAATGTTCTCGGCTCCAACAAAAACTAACATTTAAAAATAGATTTGATATTGACGGGGAGGATTTATATAATGAATTAGAATTGTTACCAATGTTTTTTCCCAATGCATCAACAAGCACTCCCACTAATATTTTAAGCTATATATATTCTAATAATTTAATCTCCTCATTTCCTAATATCTCAACATCTCTACGTATATATTTAACACTGCCTGTTACAGTAGCTGAAGGTGAACGATCCTTTTCAAAATTAAAATTAATAAAAAATTATCTTCGGTCAACCATGACCCAAGACAGACTGACAAACTTAGCTATTATAAGTATAGAATCCAAAATTAATATAAAAATAAATGATTTAATTAAAATCTTTGCCGACTCAAAAGCAAGAAAAATTGAGTTTGTTTGATGTATGTACATACAATAAATAGATATTTAGCAATTAAATAATAATATAAACGAGAGTTGGAACTTGGATTGCTGGTGTTTTTCGCCATTACAATCACTGTTAATTGTAATTAACTCATAATTCTATTGATTTCTCAACTAACAGGTTCCTTCTTTTCTTTGTTTTTGCATCATGTTCTTTTTCATGTTAAAATAAAAGTATAATTCTTCACTTTTTTGAAAAAGTAGGTACCTTTTCTAGAGTGTTAATTCCAGAAACTGGACATAATGTCTCGAATGGAGAATAGTTTTGTTTTTTATTTGTATAATTGGGTTTAATTTGTATAATTTAAGTTTAATTTTAGTTTTGTATTTTAGAAAAATAAACAAATTATCAAAATTACGTGTATTGTGTTTTCTTGGTTGACTAGGACCCCTTTCATACTGCAGTGTGTCGTCGGTCGCGTGCCACGCTGCAGTGTAAAAGAAAACGAGGGCGCAGGCTGAGCCCCGCACCCCGGCGCCGAATAGACTTAAGACGGCACTGCTCGTGTATCCCTCTTTCCTTAAGTGAAAACAGAAATAAAATACGTTATGTGGTTTAGAAGTAATTAGTGGAGAAACAGGACACGACGGATTTATACTATGTAGAGATTAAAGTTTTAATGAAAGATATGCTACTTTACTACAAGCGACTTATCGCTTAGAGTTAGAGTGCTTGCCTAAGTTTGGAAATGAACTTTTCAAAGTTGCCTCTGATCTAGATTTGAATTGCCAGAGCACACTGCTTTTCGCAGTCATTTGGTCAGCAAATCTGGCAGCAGTAACCACCCTCATTTGAGAAGACCACCGTGAAATAACATAATCAGTGCTGTTGTGCTTCAGTAAGTGAATAAGGGATGCGAGAGCTCATTTCATAGTCGCCAGCGCAATTGCGTTGCTTGTGTTATAGGTGACGGTAGCCATCTACCATCAGATATACTGTTAAACTGTTTTCCAACCTTAATATAACGCTATAAAAGAAAGATAAAAGATCATAGAAAACATACGACTTTCTGAGATTTGACGATACTTTTTTAAATTTATTTATTTATTACACATAAAAAGTTATCTTAGTAATATTTACATTTTCCCATAAAACTGGAAAGCAGTTTTTCTACGGGATCAAATTAAGTCAGACTTAAGCTTACCGACTTAAGCTTACTTTACAACAAGTTTTGGACTTCGTCTTTATACCTTTGATATAACAATTTTATTCGTTATGTTTCTGTCGAAAGAATAGTTTCACGTCAAAAAAAACATTATTGAGCTCCACTCAAAATAAATATAAGATAAAAAAAGCCGTGAGAAATATGAGATTACATTGTCCCTTTACTTTTTGTACCGTGAACGATTGGTAATATCGTATAAAATGTTGGCGAAATGGAATTCTGTTATAATACCAATATTTCACAGCTTTGACTCAGGTATTGTACATAAGACGTATCGCTTTATAAATAGGCATGTAATCATAATTATAATAATCTTATTGGTTTTCCGCTTATGTCGATGGAAAAGCTACATTTTTATTGTCATGAAAAATAATACATTATTTGAAACATTTATTCGACGAGTTGGTTGGGTGAGTGGTTAGGGTGATTGGCTTAGCGATCTGTCTCAGGGGTCCCGGTTTCGAATCCCGGCATGGATATTTTCAAAGTTCATTTTCAAAGTAGACTCTAGTCTGGAAAATAGTGGCAGGATACACGCTGCTTTTGGGCAGCCCGCCTGGCCGCAGTAACCAACACCTTACAGAAGAAGAAGTTAATAACACCTGTGGAGTTGTTTGATTTTATAGGCATCTATCATCAAATGGACCGTCAACCTGTCAGTCAAACTTAACATAAAAAAGGCATGGAATATATTTATCTACTATTCTCAAGTTTAAACTGTAAAAAAATCACTCAATAGCTTTTACATGAAACAATTAAAAAACCATCGACATAATATTAACTAATATTAGAACTAATCTTGTTCCGGGCCATTGAAAATGCTATCAGATATTGCAGGGGCAAAGAAAATACAAACAACATTTCCATTCGGGTGAAGGTCTATTAATGTCGTGTTACTCCCATTATAACACTATGGGTTTGACTAGATTCAATGTCGAATATCTTGACCTCATGAATATCAAAACCAATTCCAAGTCCGGCTATAACTGTGCTGTGCCGCTCCATTTCGAAACCATTCTGCAAAATGAAAGCAACTACGGTTTCACGATGATAGTGCTTGCAAAAAGAAATTCGAGTCACCTCACAAATGAGGTGTTAATTATCTCATTTGTGTAATATTTAAATTTATTTATTTATTTATTTGTTATTATCTAACACGTATTTACACACAAGATAATAAAAATGTCTGTAAACCATTATTACTTTGTCTAGGCATTTCATTTCACGCCAAAACAACAACATTACACCATATATAATTATAACAATATTACAACTCATAAACTTGCCTAATTAACTGAATCGCATACAAGATGCAACTCAGTTACCATCATTAACAAAAAACCGGTCGAGCGAGGCATTGGCACGCTTTGTGCGTGTGCAAATGAGTGAATAGTTTTAATTGAAATCTATACTAATATTCTAAAGAGAAAATATTTATATATACTCATTTATAATATGAGATAGGATAACTCTGTCATCCCCGAGATTTCCGGCGTACCTTTACTTTCGGGTACGCCGAGGTTCTGACAAGGAGCGTAGCCCTCCCCTCGTTTGATAGCCGTGGCGGGGCACCGTTGTCGTGTCATAACGTCCCCGCGACCCCGCCCATCAACGGCCGCGCTAGAAACTCGTTGGCTTTTAGCCGGTAAGAACCCGCATAACCCTGCAGTGTCCCCTTCACTGCCATGTGTTCAAGGGATTTCCTAACGTTAAAAAAGGATGACTCCCTCATTGATGTCGCATCACTATTTGCATGGCTCGTGTAAGTAACACCCCGTTTGTATAATTAACACTGACAATGTGTGACAGTGTATTGACTATGAATACAGGCATGACCGGCGAAATATCTATCGTATTGTGGGTACCGTTACAAAAGATTGTACCTACGTTTCACTAATTTTGATTTGATAGAATTATACAATTAAAATTTATACAATAGGCGATAGCGAGTTCAAGTCCTACTGCATTTCCTAAGACTTTTTAATTTAATGTATAAATATAAATTCCACATGTCTGATTTTGTTTCTCAAAGAGATAGCCATCGCTATAAAATATATATGTGCCCTTATATAAATTAACCATGTGTAGAGAAAATGCTTACTATACGGCTGTACAAATAACGAAAATTAAATTAGCAAACTTGAAAATAGTATTATAAAATTTGTTTTTTGATTTATCTACCGGATAGCTGTTTCAATACAAAGAGAGATTTGTATTTTGATATTTTAGTTTGTAATGAAAAACTCAAAAACTACTAGACCTATTTTGAAAATTCTTTCACCTATAGAAAGCTACGTTATCAGCGAGTAAAATAGGGTATATTTTAGAAAGTTACGCTGACGAAGTCGCGTGAAATAGCTAGTTTCTAATATGTAAATTAAAAATACTTAGTTCTTAATCATTTAAAATAAAAATAGAAAATCAGCAATAATTGTATTTCAAATTTTAAAGCATAAACAGACAGCGTACTAATAAAATCGACTTCAAAAGTAATTCAACATTTGATAGAACAACGCTAGAAAATCGTAAATTAAGAAGCACGGATAAACTTGAACAAAAAATGCACTCGAAAAAATAAAACTGTTGTACAGACAGAATGTAATGAGGGGCACGTCCGGTACAGTCGTCATAAAAATCAGCCAGCACCGCACTAAAAGAGTACTAAAGAGAGAAAACTGTAGCCAGTTATTCACTGGAATGTGTTCTAGATTTGAATTTTTAAAATTTCGAACTCGTGACTAACGTATTTGAGCACGCGTTTGAGGTGCGTGCGTAAATTTTGTACTAGCTCTTTCCCGCTACTTTGTCCGTGCCTCCTTTTTTTAAGTGTTGAAAAATAAATATGTAATAAGTATTATTTTGTATACTATAGAAATAAAAAACCGAAATGCGTTGTTCGGAAAGAGAAATTATATTTTAATATTAAACAAAATAATTTTAGATTTTCTGTTTTATACAATTTCACCATATTAAATACTAATCTTACCTGAAAGAGCTTTAAATTATTTATTATTTATTCACACGTCTAGTTTTACAATCATATAATATTCCTGTTATTTTCGTGTTGTAGGTAGCCGCTTTTAAAATTATAAACAACTACCTACGTACCTACTAAGAAGTTTACAACGCGGGAAATTCAAATTAAATGAAGTGAAACCAACTTCATTTACAAATATATATTTACTAGTTGGTGCCCGCAACTTCGTACGTGCTGTAATTCTATTTTTGAAATTCCCACAGTCCGCCGCCTTCCCCCTGTAGTCTTGGGAGAGACTGCTGCCCTTCGTAAGTTCCCCCGAGATGGTCGGCGTACCTCCACTTTGGAAAGGTAACTCTCCCCGCGCTGGATAGCCGTGGCGCGGCACCGATGTCGTGTCATAACCCTGCGTACCCGCCCATCAACGGCGCGCTAGAAAGTCGTTGGGTTTTAGCCGGTAGGTACGAATCCGGCATAACCCCGCAGTGTTCTCTACACTGCCGGGTATATGAGAGGATTTCCCAACGTTAAAATTGTCCGCAAAGGGCGCCGCTGTCAACACTCTGCTGAATTTTTCCTTAGTCAGTTTCTACACCACTGATGGGGGTTGAAACTGATTTACTCATATTTCTCTTCATTCAATATCATTGTAATTAAAATTAAAAGATTATTTAAAATCTAAATGTAACTGAAAGTTGGGAGTTTAGACATCAAAATCAGTTATGCGCGACTGCTATAAACTTCTTCATAAATGACTGTACATCGATTAAAGGGTTAACTTCGTTTCAAAGTTTTCTATTAAACATTGATTTCGAATTAAGCTTTAAGAGATTAAGTTACATTGAAACGTATCTTGACTCCCGAAGTGACAGAGATAACTTGAACAGAGACTTTGCACTTTAAAGTTTAAATTTTATTCAGTTACTTGCTAGATATTGAAGCCACTCACGAATTGTTTTCTTAATGCTTTATTACTCTTAAGAAAAATATTAATGTGTAATTAAATTAATTTTTATAGTAATAATAGCATATCACTTGCCCCTCTATTATTAAGAGAAAATATTTATTTTATTTTAAAAATTCTTTCACCTATAGAAAGCTACATTATGTTACATAGGCTATATTCATACAGTTGCCCGGGCGAAGTCGCGTGCAACAGCTAGTAACATATAATATTAGTTAGCGAAATTTAAAACAGACTGTATGTCTATGTTATATTTGACATTATTTGACATTACGGTTTGAATAAGCAGAAAATAAATAAACAGTTCGTAGTGTGCATTATCTATAAACTTTTACACGTGTCGTTTGACATAATATATGTATATATTACCTATGTAATAGGTACACTGCAGTATTTGCATTTTAATAGAACTCCTCATAGTGTGTAATGTGAGACAACAAAAGACATTGCTCAAAGTCATATTAAATAATTCAAATGTGATAAAAGCGCTCAATTTGAAACCTTTTTATATTACAAGCTTTTTTAAAAGTTTTTATTTAACTTGCAATGTATGTATGTTTGTCCGGGTGGAATCTTGCAACTAAATTTTTTTTTAACTGAATTTTTGAGCTTGTCGCGAGATTTGCATATTTTATAGGAAACTTTTTCTTTCATAGAATTACTTATATTAAGTATGTCAAGAAAGACTAGTTAGTAAATCTTGCGACAAGCTTTTATATCATTTAATAAATTGTGTAATACTTGTACTAAATTGATATAAATAAGGTACAGTGAATTAAATATAAAATTACAACTAAAATTAAATATAAATCCTAAATTAAACTGAACTAAACTAAAATCTAAAACTAAAATAAGCCTAAAAAATATGTATCTAAAAAATTGATTGGTTTGATTTAATTTAAAGTTAATTTACTTCTTTTTAGGGTACCATTTTTAACCATTAATTTATTTATGTTAAAGTCAACAGACAGGCAGACGGTCCACTTGATCGTAGGTGGCTACCGTCGCCCATAACACAGGCAACGCCACAGGTGTTGCAAGTACGCTGTAGTAACACAAAAACTGGTCTTCTGTGAGGGGATGGTTACTGCCGCCAGATAGGCTGACCAAATGAAAGTGCATTTCCAAATTTATCCCTGCCTGTTATTGAACCCGCGAACCCTGGAACAGAGCGTTAAGGTAAGCATTTTAACCACTCATCCAACGCTCTCGTCAAATTCATTACCGAAACGTGTATGAAGTGACGTAAATCCAACAAGATCCTTCTAAATAACATTTCCCTGTTCAGCATAAGCATTAATTCAATAGGACAATAGGTAGCCAACAAAGCCAAGATCAGAATTATTGGCCTTAATTCAAAAGCTCGCTCTCAAATTGATAAAGGAATGAATGCTCCTCATATTGAAATACATAAATTAACATACCAGAAAGCTTCCTAACCCCCATTGTTTTAAGGTATAATTTTGCAATAAACGCCTCAACCTATCCTGTCTATAGTAAATCAGTATATTATATCACTAGCAGTTGCACGCGACGTCGTCCGCGTAATTTTATAAAGTATAATCAATGGCTGATAGTGTAGCTTTCTATATGGAAAAAAGGTTTTTAAAATCGGTCTAGTAGTTTTTGAGTTTATTCATTACGACCGCTGCGTAGGGAGCCGACCGCGCGAAAGCCGCGCGGCACCTTATTTCTTGACATGGACTCCTCTTCCGTACCCCAATGACGCCTACATCGCATATTATGATGCTGCCTAGCTAGCCGAGCGGGGTGATCACTTCGTTATCAGAGTAATAAGAGACTAGTGATAACTCTAGTCATAAGAGTTATTGAAGAGAAAACCATTGAACTCGCGACACTGTTGCCGTTACCGACACTGTTAGCTTAACCGACACCTCTGTTAAAAATTATAAAAGAACACAGTAATTTCAAAAAGATGGAAAAAAACCATTGAACTCGCGACACTGTTACCGTTACCTACACCTCTGTATATAAGTAATATATGTACATATATTGTGTATGTACGTACATAGATACACATGCATGTTGGCATTTTTTGAGATGGGAAAAATCATTGAACTCGCTACACTTTTACCGTAATCGACACCTCTGTATATAAATATGTTTCATACTTTCAAAAAATATATTCAAAAAATAAACACGTAATTGTTCAAGTTTTCACTTCTGTCGGCACTCCCGGCGTGCCACTGTTTTTTTACGTCTATAATCTATATTGCCACAAATAATGCTTCCGAACCATATTTTTTATGTGAATTTAATATTTGAACTTAATGTTGACACAATTGTTCAAGTTGGAAATAGTTTGTTGGAGTTGATTGTTGAAATAAAACAAATGCTTCCTTCCTCGATGAATAACAGAAGGGCAACTGTCGAAACTTGTGCTCAAGTTATTTGTCAAACTCTACACGAAATGTGTTGGAGATAAACAACACCTTGTACTCCGTAAACAAAAAGAAAGAGTACATTTTGATATATAGAGAAAGTAGTAGTTGTCATTGTAAAGTCGTAAATAAAAGATTGAATTGAAAATATATGTGCTTTAATCAGTAAACCATTCTCCACGTCTATAAGGCTTATTTACCTTGGACCACTGCTCAACATACACGCAACGAAACATCGATTAGGTACATACGTTGACATATTGCTTTAGGGACGTGGTCACATAGACAATAGTGTGCTAGCAATCTTAAAGCCAACAGCGACACTCATTGGTATGGTGATAATAAGAAAATCTTTAAATATAAAATTCAGCTTCCGTATGTTTGTGTCCACAAAACTCAAAAACTTGCCAATAGCACTTCATTAGCAACTTTTGCCGATGGACTGACTTAAATTTTTTACACAACATTGAATTTTAACAGAAGAGTGTTTCTATATTACTTTTTATAATATTAGACTGAGCTACAGCGAAGCGTAATTGGGTTCAGCTAGTATGTACATACTTCCTCTTTCGGTAAATAGATGCATCAGTTTGAAAACCTGAAGTATTTTCTATGAATGTTCAGTTCCATGAATGTTCTATTCTAGTTATAAAGAACAAGAGACAGTTACCTTTTTTTAAACGTTGATAAATCCTCATGTTACCCTTCAGTTTAGGGACGGCTGTCGGGGTATTCTTATTCTTGAAGTGCCTCTGCATTATTGGAAGTTAGGCATCAGTTCTTAAAACTTATGCCTTTTCTGGACCATCCTGGAGTTTCATTCCCTGATGTTACAGTCAGAATATCTTCCGCTTTTCAGGGCACTGTCTCCCTCCTATTTTGCAAATCATTATTAACTAAAGCAGTTCATATTTATTATTTGATTTTTCAGTATGCAACAATTTCCAGGTCATACTGGCACGTTGGAGCTCCTTTTTCTTACTGACTTTCTGAACCTAGCTTGTACAGAGACTTTCTATAATAATCTTAATGAGCCTGATTTAACCAGTTTCCTACAATTTATTTCTTCCCAGTGATTTGATTAGACACATCAATATCATTACATTTAATATAAAGAAAACTGTCCAAAACTTTACCTAACCCGTGTTACATACTTCCCTATAGAAAGACTTTGTTAATGATCAAAACAACATTAATATTGTACAAAATCGAGACAAAGGAAAATTGGGTATATAATAATGATTCCTCGTTGAAACTTGTCTGTAGCCACTCAACTCTCGCACTTTGCCTTGAGTCGCCTCCTTTGTTGGCTCTCTAGTTTCCAACTGAAGTAAATGAACGACAAATTTGTTGGTTAAACTATTTCGTGTAATTGGACTTTGCTTACGTTAATTCATAATATCTTTATATATATATAAAAATTTCGTGTCACGTTGTGTCTCCGGGGTGAACTCCTAAACTACTGAACCGATTTTGATAAAATTTCGCAGCTATGTGTAATTTGGTCCAACTTAAAAGATAGTTTTTATTTTGAACCAGGGCGAAGCCGGGAGCGTGTAGCTAGTTGTTTTATGAAATTTTATGTTTCCTGTGATGACATATTATGTCGCTGAAACGTGGTCTTTAACTATGGACCTCGTTCCAAAATCAACGTCGCTCAACGAGCTATGGAGAGGTCTATGCTCGGGCTTATTATAAGTACTGCGAGATCGAATCAGGAATGAATGTTATTGATTCATTAGGATTAGTAAGTAGAAGTGGCAGTGGGGAGGACACATAGTACGGATCCCTCAAATATTTTTTCAGAGCTTTTTGGGCACGCATAAATGAAGAGTAGGCTTAAGAAAGTACCCATTTTGACGTTACTAAGCGTCTCAATTATCTGTTGTTTGGAAGAGATTTCACACATTCACACATTCGCTAAGTACGCAAAGCTTATAGCGGAAGCGGTCCTTGTTGAGTAAAGAGCGAATTGTTTGTTCTTTGGCTCCAAATGGTCCTGAATAAATTAATTTACCTTTAATACTAGTTAGTAATTGCGTATAATGAAGACACTCATTAATTCGTCGCGAGTGCTATCCTCACTTTAAAAGGGTTTTGCGTTTAAACTGAAATTATTCATTCACCTGAACAAGTTCGTAAATTAAATTTTTAAGTAGTTTTGGTTCATTTAAATAATTAAAATCAGCTCTGTTAAAGTTCCATTTAGCCGCAATATCACTGAGGTGCATGTTCATATTGTTAAAAACTTAACATTCTGCAAAAACTTCATGTTCATATTGTTAATATTGTATATATTTATGTTCGAGTATCTTAGTACAAAGAGTAGGTAATACCTATGCAGATTGGCTGGGCACCGAAGTCGTGTCATAACGTACTACCGCCCCTAATGAGGTCCCCCGAGATGGCTGGCGTACCTCCACTTTCGGGTACGCCGAGGTTCCGATAGGGAGCGTAGCTCTCCCCGCGCTGGATAACCATGGCGGGGCACCGATGCCGTGTCATAATGTCCCCGCGACCCCGCCCATCAACGGCCGCGCTAGAAAATCGTTGGGTTTTACTCCGCAGTGTCTCCTACACTGCTGGGTATCCAAGAGGATTTCCCAACGTTAAAAAAAAGGTACCCATGCACATAGTCAGCCTTGCTTACATCAGAGTAAGCAGCGAAGTAGCGAAGAACACATTGTCAGGATACAGAAAACGACATAGGTTATCTTTCAATCAGAAAAAAGTACTGTCCCCTAGAGATCATCTAAATATAAAATCTAACGCCTGGCTATATGAATGATAACAGAAATAAGGATGTCAGGCGTTACATATTTCATTTTTTTAACGTGTACGAAGTCGCTGGCTCCAGTTAGTATTGTATAATTAAATATATCGTACATATTTACAGACAATCTGGTGCCCGCTACTTCGGCCGCATTAAAAAATGAAAAATATGACACCTGAGAAAATATCTGACATATTTTCTCAGGTGATCTCGGTGATGACGGTGGCGCCGCCACAGCGATAGTGGCGCACGATTTAATTTTTTGGACGATCCCTCGGGAACCTTACATTTTTTCAGGATAAAGTGTATCCTATATGTTAATCCAGGTAATAAACTATATGTGTGCCAAAATTCACCGAAATCTGTCAAGCCGTTTTTAAAATTAGCGTGCTCAAACGCATTGACAAACAAACAAAAATTATTAAAACTATTTTTCTCACCTCAGTTACACAACAGTACTTAAAATTTGTTCAAATGGTTATTTAAAAATATATATATTTAATTTTCAGACACTGCTCGTTTACGATTTTATTATAATGTATTGATATTTTTAAAAAAAACTAGTCAAACAGTGACACATTCTATGATTAGATTTTGACCAGTATTTTTTCCTTAAATCTTTTTTTCTTAATCTTAAGTATTTTTTCTTGTCATTTTTTTAAAATACCAACACATTTAACGAGTTCCTTAATTTTGACAGGTGTGTCGTTAATAATTTTTTAAAGGTTTTCAGTTGAAGTCTCATTTGATTAAATTTTTCTAAGTGCAATTTCCACCTCTTAGAGGACCTCGCCACCCTTTTTAGGGACTAAGTGCCGCGTGAAAGCCTCTCTAATAATATATAAGAGTTGCCGACCGCCTATATTTTAATAATACAAAGCCTCTTTTGAATACGTATAAAATTTTAAACACATACTCTCTTAGTATATTTGTATTATAATCAGCCTATTGCGGTTTTAATCTGTACTTTATTATCGTCATCATCAATATCAATACTTATAATAAATCTGTAAGGGTCGGTCATGGAGTAAGTTACTTTGTTTTCAGAGATATCGTGTTTATATGCTCTATACATGATACTGAAACTAAATTGACGATTTTTACAATTTTTTTCTGTATGTATGTATGTTCCTCCATAACTCTGAAACGAATTAACTGATTTTCATGAAACTTGGTAGATAAACATTTGGACGTACGGGACACAGGATAGGCTACTTAATATTTTTCAAAGCGGACGAAGTCGTGGGCATCAGCTAGTAATATTATAAATGTGAAAGTAACTCTGTCTGTCTGTCACCTTTTCACGCCTTAACTATTCAACTATTATGAAATTTTGCATACACCGGAAAGGATATAAGGTACCTTTCATCCAGAAAATAGTATACTGTTCCTAAGGGATCATATAAAATTAAGAAAACTAACGTCTACGCCACCTAACCTGACCTAAATTTTGATATGTTAGTAAAAAATTTACTAACAAATCAAAATTTGAGTCCCTCGGGGGAATTTTTGATATATGTTTCGAGAAAGTTTGTAATATCGATAATTGAAGAAATTTTCAATTCCAGCCAGTTGTAGAGGGGGAGGAAAGAATATAAAATAAAAAAAATTCAAATTATATACTAAAACGGTAAGAGGTGCAAATAAAAATTTTAGAGATAAATATTTTAGAGAATCTTGGTTATACATTAAAAAAATAGCTATATTAACTTTTTTTGTTAAAATTGAAATTAATATTTAATTTTAAAAATTAAAATAATACAATTTTTATATTTTTTTTAAGTACAAATAATCTTGGTAGAGTAAATCGAAAAAAATAATAATAATTGAAAAAGACCACCATGAAATAATTACCTAACGGTAATAGCCACCTACCATCAAGTGGACTGTCAGCCTGCCTGCCACCTCTAATAAATAAAAAAGACAACACTATTAAACTATAATCGATGCAAAATCGTCGGATCAGTTGATAAACAAGTTCAAAAAAGGGTCCTCTTGCAAGTCACTCAAAACGAACATTATCATACAGACAGGCTGCTGTACAATTTGCAAGTATATTGAGCTCATAATGCAATAGCTGCGGGCGACAGGTGACAGCAACACTGATATGTCCCCTACTTCGCAGAACCGATTGTATTTTGAGGACACGACAATGGCCTTGTCAACTTCAACTAGTGGTTTTATATAACTTGTTTGGATGCGAATTTTATTTATAATCTGACTGACAAAACTAATTATGTACTTCTTCTTCTATCTATCTATCTTTATATGTATTATATATATATATATATGATTTTTTATAATTTTTTTTTGTGTATATTCGGTAGGTTTGAGAATAGGTCGTAAACTATTTTTTACACCCCTAAGTGATAAATGTGGCCCACCCCAAAATTCTTTTTATATGGCAAAACAACTTTTTCCGGGTCAGCTAGTATTATATGTACGTGTATATTATGTTACTAGCGGGCCGCGCCCGGCTTCGCCTGGGGTGCGTTTTTTTTTACGTAAAAACCTTCCCTGATTATCCCTCTATCCATGAGTGAAGACAGAATTAAAATCGGTCCACCCGTTCTCGAGTTTTGCGCTTAGCAACACATTTAGGGATTCATTTTTATATTATAGATAAGGAGACGCATTATTGTATAGAAAGAAAGAAAAAAATATTATTCACGCAACACAAAAACACAAACAATAATACAAAAACCACAAGACAGAAATGAATAAAAACAGTTTAAAGATGTGTGTGTCCTCGGCAATCACGGCAGTCGCGGATACTGGCTCAGCATTGTGCTGAGATGCTTTAATACTCATATGTACACTAGTGGCCCGCTCCCGGCTTCGCCCGGGGTGCTCTTTTGCAATCCAGCCGAAAAATTACTTTAAACCGCCATCTGTGAAACCTTATGGAACTCACAGATAAATAATTGCTGTATTGAATAAGTATCAACAGATGGCGCTATGTTAATTATTATATAATTTGCAAAAAAATAATAATCAAAATGTAATATAAACTATCCTATCTTTTAAGTTGGACCAAATAACAAATACTTATGAAGTTTGATCAAAGTCGGTTCAGTAGTTTCAGAGTATATCGCGTGTCGCGTGTCACATACATCGTGACACGAGATTTTTATATATATAGATAAGTTTAATAAAATTACATAATATTTTACGAGGCTATCTCTAAAAATAATTATATTAGCAATGCGGCACTTAACATTTATACCTCTCCTTTTAACTGTGTCGTATACCGTCCAGCAAACAAATAAAACCTGGGACGCCTTCATTTGTATGCTCGGCGTGATTAAGTTAGAGAGAGATAACATTATATAAGACTGTAAGTTAGAAAGAGATAAGCGGACGCAGTAAAAAAAGTTCCAAGAAGTTTTAATTACAATGTACCCCCGCTGAAATGTAATATTCTTTACAAACAAGATGAGCAAATATTACCGAGCAACAGGTCGACCTCGCCAACTCTCAAGCTAGATATATTAAAATTATACTTATACAATACTAGTGACAGGCCTCCGGCGTCGCACGGTTTTTTTTTTTTTTCAAAACAAAATAACATACAATAGACACAGTATCACTTACATTGCCAATTACAGGGTTGCATTGTGTAGGATTAATACTTTAAAATTATATTACCTAAGTTAGTTACTAATCATCTTAAATCTAAAAAATGGATAATCAGTCAGTATAAAAGTAATAAGTATAGTTGGGGGATTAAGAAAAAGTTTGCTGATAAATATTGATAATTTCAATTTAATGAAATAAATATTTGCTATGAGTCAGCCGTAAAAGAGTAAAAGATAGAGATATACCATCGCAAAGTTTTCTTTAAGAACTCAAAAAATAAACTAAAACTCTTCAGTACATGACTTTTATGTACTTATTAAGGTTTAGTCTATGTAAGCCATGTAAATTGATTTTACAGCAATTTGGTTGCAAAATATTGTTTTCTTTTTCCTATTTACATAAAAAAAACCGCTGCGTGTTTTAGGATTATATAAAGATAAAAATCAAAATTATTATATAAAGATAAAAATCAAAATCAAAATATTACTTAGCGGTCATACCTAATTATACTATGTGAAGATATAATTATATCTTTACTATGTAAAGATATATTTAAGCTGTGTACTGTGTGTATGTGTACCTACTTGCTATAAAACATACTCGCTTATGGCAATAGAATTTAAATAAAACCTTAATACCCCACTAGGGAGTAATGCAGTATTATCTTTGCAATCTAATTAATTTTTGAGACTCGTTTAGAATATTTGTCGATTATTTATTTATAGCTGTTAGGGAATATTAGCAATGCTGTGAGTCTAAATTCAGACGGTTACAGGCCATAGTATTTTGGGTAGGCAGCGCACTTGTACACCCCCTGGTGTTGCTTGTGTCCTAGACATAAACACATACACAGGCACAGACACAGACACAGACACAGACACAGCCATAGACACAGATAAAGACATAGGCACAGATACAGTCACAGACACACAGAGAGACACAGATATAGATATAGAAATGGACTCTATGAAATGTATGCATGTTGAATAGAAGTTTCACTGTTCGCAATAAAAATATATTGCCAGTAAAAATGTTGCTTTTGATTCCGAGCAACAATGAATCCATTCGCGTATTGAAATTGCTATTTCACCATTGTCGGAGTTGTAAAGAAAAAACTATACACACTGCGCCTAGGTTTTCATTTTTCGTGAGGTTCAATTTGATGATTTTTTTGTTGACGTGGCGATATCAGTTCTAAATTAAGGGGTACATACTTTGTTTATTATGCCCTATCTTGACGAATGTACGTATGGTATGTCTACTATGACTATATTATTATTGCCTGATAGAATCGTTTGCCATGGCCTTTTGCTGTTTGTTTTTTTGTTAATATGCATATAATATTCACAGTATAGTAAGCTATTTTTTTTTTTATAAATAAATAAATAAATATCTTCACACATTCCACACAGCACCATCTAGTTCCACACTAAGCAATTTAATGCTTGTATTATGGATACCAGACTTTGTATTATGGATACCAGACATAAATACAAACATCCATGACTCAGGTACAAAGGTAAATGTTAACACATAAACATTTGCCCCTAGCGGGATTCGAACCCGCGACCGTTTGGTTAACAGCTAGGGTTACTAGCCACTAGACCAAACGTGTCGCCATTGGGTTATGGGAAGCAATGAAAGATGGAATTTGTATCAAATGATATTATTTAATTAGTCTCTTTTAGTATAGCAGAAAGGTGTGTTCGTATCTTCTACTAAGGGGCGCAGTTTGAATAGAACTGACTCTGAAGCTCAAAGTCAAACGTATAAGACACTTGTATGAAACAAAGAGCTATTGTAATAAACCTAATGTTTATATGTGTGAAGGAGAAAGACTCTCAATCTACTTGTTAGAGTGAGACAGATTTATTTTGATATATTGCAACATAAACTAATCAAGACAGACTTTAGTCAAGACTGACTTTAGTCAAGACTTCGTCCGCGTCATAGATAGCTTAGCAACAAAACACTTAATTCTGCGAGAGTTTGCCGCCTAGCTGCCGGTTTTATTTAGCATAATTATTTAAAGAAAGAACACTATAAAATATCACATTGTCATCATCATCTCAGCCGCAGGACATCCACTGCTGGATATAGATAGGCCTCCCCAATAATTTTCCAATAAGATCGGTCAGAAGCAGCTTGGATCATGTGTCACCTTGTGGGTCGTCGTCAGGTCGTCTGTCCACCTTGTGGGTGGACGTTCAACGCTGCGCTTGCAGATCCGTATATTCCTCTCTAGAACCTGCCGCCCCAAGTGAACGTAGACTATCCGCACTATGTGCCCTGCCCACTGCTACTTCAACTTACAGATCCGCAGGCTTATGTCGGTAACTTTCATACGTCTACGGATCTCCTCATTCCTGATTCAATCTCGCAGTGTAACCCCGAGCATAGCCGTCTCCATAGCTCGTTGAGCGACGTTGAGCTTTCTTACGAGGCTCATAGTTAGAGACCACCCACGTTTCATAAAACTTCAATCTCCTTTATCTATTTATTGATACTTTGATTTTGTGTAATAAAATAATTGTAATTGTTTCTATTTTATTGTTATTTTTATAAGATAAGAAAAAGAATGCTGCATAAGTTTCTTTCTGGGTTTCGTCTCAGGATTGTCATCATCTTGACTTTTTTTCCCGAAAAACCTGGTAAATTTAAAATTATATTAGCTATCATAAGAGTTTCTTGGAGAAACCTATTTGATTAATATTTTTATTTTTATTTTATTATAGTAATGGTTACGAAAATTTTATTACATACCTCTATTGTACTAAAAAAAAGTCCCTCATTAAAGAAAAATATGTAAATTTCTTTAAAAGCCTACGCAAAAAGCTTTTTTAAATTGATTCGTAAATAATTACAACCCTTTTCAACAACTTTTTTTTAAGGCTGTACCTTTTTATTGGAAATGAAGCCCAAGTTTACATCAATCCACTGTCCCGTGAAAAGGTTTTTTGTAATTTCTAAATTTTTTACTGAGTGCCGTGAAGTTCATGCGTGTAACAAAGATTTTAAGAGTCCTTTTAGACTCGATGGAGTATGCCCAATTTAAGTTTATTTAATTAAAAAAACATCAACTGCTTTTTAATTGTACAGAAATGTTTTTCATTTATTAAAAACAGGTTTCCGCCTTTCGTTCGGGAACGGTACTTTTTTTCTTGGATGAAAGGTATCCTATGTCCTTTTTTGTTTCCCTGAGTAGATAAGGCGTGAAAAGGTAATATACGGATAGACAGAGTTACTTTGACATTTATAATATTAGTATGGAGTATGGATAGTATGGATATAGATATGTATATAAAGCTCAAATGCATCATACACGCTGTTTAACAAATGAACAAGCGTAGTATACAACAACTGAGCTCGCAATTTCAACAAACGAATCGAAATAACTGATTTAACAAAGGAATTCCGAGAATTTATAGAAGTTAACATTTGCGGGCGAGAAATGTGATCACAAACTCTCAAACGTTTCAAGCATTTTTCATTAATAGCTCTGCAGAGTGGACACTTTGTATGTTCAGTAAAAAGAAAAAGATACACGAGTCTCGTCAATGTGAAAGTATTACCATTGAAACATGTGAGCAACTATTTTGAAATGAGGTATTTTCAAACTATTTTCAACTGCAGACATTTTCGCTACAGAGACTGAAATGTTACGGAATTTTCACTGTTGTTACTGAATTTTAATATACAAAACTATTGCTTTATAATTTAAAAAAAAAAGCACTGAATTAATTTTTATGGGATAAAATATATATTGGACCACCTTTGAAGTATCAAACAAAAAAAGAATCATCAAAATCAATTCATAGGTGGCGGTTTTTTTTTTAATGAGAGGAAAATCTTCTAAGACATCGGTCAAGTAAACAAATCTCCTCTCTATAGTACCTAGTTCCACAGGACCGCGTTAGCATTACTTCGCGGTACTAGGCCCTCCTAGCTGCTGTCCGCAGCTACACCTCAGTGTGTTCTTCCTCCCTCACAAAACCCGCTATTGAAATTCAGTTATCAGTCGTCAATGACTTCATCCGGCCTCCGAGGCACTTCCTTCTCCTCCTGCCAACGTAGCCGTATTTCAGTCCAACGCTGACAGTCATAAAAGGTGTGCTCGGCGGAGTCAACAACGCCTGGACAGTACACGCAGCATGGAACATTTCGGATCCCCATACGATGCAAATTGGTATTAAACTGTCCATGTCCAGTGAGGAACTGTGTGAGGTAGTAATCCACCTCTCCATGCTCCCTCGAGATCCAGTCATGGACCCGTCTAATTAGCCTATAGGTCCAACGCACGGTCACCCCGGACTCCCAGCGCTCTTGACAGAACGTCAAGAGCGTTTCACGTTCTTGAGTCCTAACGTCAGTCAAATGTCCCAGATCCGCCTCCTTTCGAAACCTAAAAGGTCGATTGGAATTCCACCCGAAATGTACGGCCGCCTCAGATACCGTTCAATAGGCACATGTTATTCTCAGCGTGCCCTACGTTGTACCGTTGCGAGTCGCCTCCAATTTCATTTTATTTTATTTGGGAAAACAAACAATTACACCGTGTATAATAAATATGAAAAAAGAAACATGCAAAAGTAAAGGTAACAGTACAAACAACAACATTTTCCTCAAATTGGTACACTAATTTTATACAGAGAAAGAAAAAAAAAACAAAAAAAAAAAAACATTAAAAGCAAAAACAAGACAACACCATAAAACTAAATCGATTTAGCAATTTCATTTTTATATTCCCGTGATCTAACAGAAAACAGATCAACACCCGTAAACAGACAATAATTGTACCTATGCATAACACGGTATAAAGGTGCACGTTCTCTCTACTCTGAGTGCCTCACCCAGACCTCCACTCCGTAGAGTATGATCGAGTAGGCGACACTCATGAGAGCTCGTCTACGGCTACTCCTTGGCCCCCGACATTCGGCATTAGCCGAGAAAGGCGGCCGAGAACAGGCGACGCCATATTTGTTTACCTTTTTGTTCAATCAAATAAAAATGGATAATACGTACCTATAAAGTTTTCGATTACGTAATATAAGAACATACGGTATTTATGTATTTAATCCATCAACGGTATTAACGCAGTGTACCCTGCCGCTACTAATTTGTCATATGGTCGCTTTTTCCTCTTTCTAGAGTAGTCAATTTCATGCGGGTATTGCTCAGTCCATTCTCTATGTCTATGGCCCAAGCCTATCCCATAGATAGACAACCAAAAAGTAATACTAGTTGAAACACGTATGTAGGTACCTATACTCTGTTTTCCACTATATATTTTTATACTATATCTTCGGATCGATGCACAAGGGAGTTTTAATACTTTGCATGTTGATTTTATCTATAAAACAAAACTAGTCTGTATTTTATAACATCTTAAAGATTCTTTATGTATTGAAAATACGATTGCAGTCGACTGGTTTCTTATAATATAACGTCTAGACAGTTTTACGACGGTCTTATTGCGAAATGAGTGTGAGATTTAAGAGTGAACTTTTTAAGTAAGTATACCTAAAAGAAAATAAAGTGTGACCTTAGGTGACGGTAACTACCTACCACCAAACTGACGGTCAGCTTGCTTGCCACCCTAACCACCCTTTATTATAATCAATGTTGACTATGAGTATCATACATTTATAAATAACAGTCTCTATAGCTATTCAACATTGTAACAAAGTGCAGTATGTATTTGAATGAGTATAATATCCATACATTGTTGATGTAAGTGAGTTTCAGAGGAACTTGTCGCTCGTTAGGCCGTACTATTGCATATTTCATGCGACAACCTACACTTAGCCCCTACTATTGTTTCGCGAAACATCTATACTAATATTATAAGAAGAGAGGATGTTTTGTTGTATGTTTGTAATGTTGTAAACTCAAAAATTACTGGGTCGATTTTGAAAATTCTTTCACCTATAGAAAGCTACATTATCAACGAGTTGCTACTCAATGATTTTATTCTATAGGTATAATAGATCTAACTGTCAGCCGCTCTCTTGAGGTCATCGAACAAATCGGCACACGGAGTATCGTTTCGTAAAAATCTATCTGTGTGCTAAATTTCACCGAAATCCGTTAAGCCGTTTCCGAGATTAGCGTGCACAGACAAACGGACAAACAGACAAAAATTCAAAAAAAAAAATTTTTAGCGTGCGGTAACATAAGTAAATACAACGTGTATAAATTGTTTTAAAAAAATATATGTACAGACACGGCTAGTTTAAATATATATGTATATGTAGGTATAGATATAGTAGATACATGTCCGCCTCTACATATCTGTTACTCCCCTAACTTCTTCTGAACCACCCAACGGATTTTGATACGGTTTACACTAATGGAAAGAGCGATAAACGAGAAACATTTGAGTAAGTATGTAGTTTGCAGAAAAAAAAAATGTTATATAAATAAATTTTACAATGAATACTTACAGTAGGGGAGGAAATATTACCGAACTCTGAAGGGGTTTATTAAAAAAGTTATACACGAAGTTTTCGTTGATGATATTAAGTTAAAGTCTGAATACTTACTTAACTTAACATAATATAATATTATACATGTGTGCGTGGTAATAAAGCTCATTTGAAAGTTGAAAGACACCGACGGCGTTTCGCATTTATTTGGTGAAAGTAAATTATTTTGAGTTAATAATAAAGACGATATAAATAAATACTTTGACTTGGTTCACGGGGTCACCGACGCTGTGGGATGTCTATTCGACAATCATTTTGATAGTGTTGTATATTACAATATTTTTATTGAAGTTATTAACATGTCAATTTAAATTCTATATGGAAAAAGAAATATAAATATTTTGATTAGCCAATCATAACCTCAGGAGGCTCTCACTAGACGGCTAGATCAAGGGCAGTACAGAAGGCGGTACTTCTTGAAACGGCACGACACGAATTGACAGATAGGTTCCTCACTCTGCAGCCCTAACCATCACCGGTAGTTTTATAGTAAAGCCAAGTAGACAACGCAAACATTATAAACCAACCAGGCCATCTGTCCCTTTCCCTCATACGAAGCGACCGGCGCTATCTGTTTCATGGTATAGGAAGCCATCTTGATAACCCTTGAAAGTTTGTTTACATTCTGTGCGTCTGGCCTTGCTTTAGTGTAATTGAAATAAGTTGCGTGGTTTTAGTAGGCCACTAATGCCTCTAAAAGTTCAGTTCTAATCAGTCTAATCAGTTAGATAATTTTTTAAGGAATTTTTATATATATAATAAAACGTAAATAAGTTTTATTTCCCAGGCGAAGCCGAAAGCAGGTCGCTAGTATTAAATAATAATAGATTTTGGAATCCAGTACCTACTTACACTTAATTTTTTACTATTACTCCAATTACATGAAATAGCTACCAACGAAATCGTGTAACACTATTGGATGGAGATTAATTCCCCACTAGTCTTTGTCACAGGATTAGAGAAAAATAGATTGTATATTCTCGAAGGAATTCTTATGGAATTGGGTGCGAAAATAGCTCTAATAAACTCAGGGTAAGGTCGTAAGCAATTTTTGAAGTGAAAACTTCTTTAGGCGCGTTGGGAATTTTTTAGATGGGATAAAATCATTGAACTCACGACAGTGTCAAGTTATGTTACTTTACGTAATGTGATAACAAGGATCAATATGGTATACACCTCTGACCAATAAAATAGTTTCATATCAACATCAAACCTTTTTAATGGTTTGTCATTATGCATTTATTATTGTCATTGTGTGTCAGTGTCACATATATATATTGTCTTGTATTTCTTGCGATCAATAATTTTGTGAAGCTGTTTTCACTTCTGACGTGCAGTCCAACGAGTGACATGTATTTTTTTTTACTTTATATGCGTGCAAAGGTCACGTTCATCAATTTTAATATTCTCTCGCTCTGACTAATGCCTGACTAATTTAAACTAGCCCGCGACTTCGTCAGCGTTGAAAAAAAATATAAAAGCAATATAACGCTTTAACCCTTGTCTAGACTTTAACGATCTTTCGTTCATATTATTATATTATATTATATTTTATTTTATTTTATTGTATTATATTATTATTTTTTATATTAACAGAGTAGGGCCAGAATGAAATGTATGTCAAGGAAATTAGCTTACTAAGCTAATTTTCTTGACTATAAAATGTAAAGACACGTAGGAGTGTTTCTAAAAGCAAAACATTCGTAGGTATATAAGGAAACATATGTACAAAATATTTTAATGTTCTTATAACAGCCAAGTTGATTATAGCTAATGATAGTGGCTAATCTTAGACAAGTATCAAGTTAAACCTTGATACTCGGGGTCACTCAATTTACTATTTAAGGGACTTACAGCCCCCTACATATTTTGGTCCTTCGAGCCGGATAGTAACTTGGCTGTCCGGATAGTATAATAGTAACTTGGCTGTGTTTTGACAGTCACTCAGTACAAACAATTTTAACTCAACAAATTAATGAACTCCACCTAAGCCACGTAACAGATTTGATGTGGTTTTTACCATTACTTGGATAATATTTCACGGAATTTTTATATTATAATAGATCAAGTTTTTTCCTAGGCGAAGCCGGAAGTGGTTCGCTTGTATAAGTATAAGAAGAAGATTTGAACAAAACATATTATATCTTAGGAAGTAGTATATATAGTGGCTAAACCGATGTGAAACCATTTTTGAAATTCGATTTCATTATTTGAAATTGAGGCGACTTACCTTAAATGTTTTATGCTCAACAAATTAATATTGAGTGCTGGGTTAAACGTTGCAATTAAATTTAATTGATTTATGCGAGTGTGGCGGCCATTTTTAATAACGGCCCTAATAATTCCTTTTTTAAAATGAATCCCTCTGGCAATTAATGTCTAACGTTTTAACTTTGATATATGCAGTTGACTTGGTTTTTTTGGTTTGAATAAATTATTAAAATAGTATAAAAATTCAAGCATACAATATACTTCTAATATTAGAAATGCAATGTATGTAGTATAGTCTATCTTCAGACTATACTACATACATACTACATACATAAATTTAAAGAATCTCAGCAGTAGGAAGTCCTTATATTTTTCCATTAAGATCGGTCAGAAGCAGTCTGGATCCACCTTCGACTCTTGGCCCTTATCAGATCGTCTGTCCACCTTGTGTCCTTGTGGACTGACGTCCTACTCTGCGCTTGCCTTATTGCCTTATTGCTTGCTAATAATTTTCTTATTGTTTCAGACATCTACAATTGAAACTTTACGCGGTAAGTCTTATATATATATAATATGGTGCCTCTATTAACACAAACAGTGCCATAGATCTTCATAGGACTTATAATAAACTTTATAATGAGACAGAGCTTACTTTGGAAAATTCGGTTCATGACCTCCACGTGAAAACTTTTCGGCCCCAGCGGCCCAAGGCTCTCCATCCGTACTATGTGTCCACTGCCCTTCAACTTACTGAACCGCCGCGACGGCTTATGTCGGTAACTTTCGTACGTCTGCGGATCTCCTCATTCCTGATTCAATCTCGCAGTGTAACTCCGAGCGCAGCCGTCTCCATAGCTCTTCTGGTATTGAGCTTCTTATAGAATGGTCAGCAGAAGCAGCCTGGATCCATTGTCGACCCGCGGCCCTTATCAGTTAGTCTGTCCACCTTGTGGGTGGACGTTCTACGCTGCGCTTGCAGATCCGTATATTCCTCTCTAGAATCTACCGCCCCAAGTGAACGTAGACTATCCGTACTATATGTCCTACCCACTGTTACTTCAACTTACTGATCCGTTGGCTTATGTCGATAACTTTCGTACGTCTGCGGATCTCCTTATTTCTCATTTGATCTCCTGTAGTAACCCCGAGCAGAACACAGCCTCTCCATAGTTTTCTTGCGAGGCTCATAGTTAGAGACTACTGCCACATACTAATATGCTGGTTTATATCTGTGACTTTCGTTTGTCTACGATTAGAATAGTAGACAATAGCCTTTATTTTGTGACTTCATTTCCACCTGAAGATGAAGTCTAGATAATCCCTAAAGATGTTCGGTTATAATTTGGGAAGCGGCAAATGCGGTCTCAAAGAAAAAACCATTATCTGTTCCGTTGAAAGGTGATAAAAGGAAGGGCGAAGTAGATTTAATATTTCCCTTAATATTCAACACCTGGCTTACTGGCTTAAGTTTATTGTAAGAATATTTGAAAATCGAGTTGAAAAATGTTTTGAATAAATAAAAATGTAAGTTAATATTTTTTTAAACGGATTTTTAGTTTTCAATTAATCTCGGTTGGTTCTTTATTGCACACTAGTTGTATCTGCGACATCCTAAGTGTGGTTTTTGGGATAGCCGATTGGAATGAAACAAAATCTAATTGTTCCGGAAAGTGTTTGTAAGAACCGCATTCAAATTGGTTAAGTCGTTTCTGAGATTCTAAAACGAGCGTAGTTCTCACACACGGCATTTTCCCTTTTAGCATTTTTATATACCTACTAGCTGGTGCCCACGACTTCGTCCGCTTTGAAAAATATTAAGTAGCCTATCCTGTGTCCCGTACGTCCAAATGTTTAACTACCAAGTTTCATGAAAATCAGTTAATTCGTTTCAGAATTATGGAGGAACATACATACAGAAAAAAATTGTAAAAATCGTCAATTTAGTTTCAGTATCATGTATAGAGCCTATAAACACGATATCTCTGAAAACAAAGTAACTTACTCCATGACCGACCCTTACAGATTTATTATTAGTATTGATGGTAACTTGTATACGAAGGGTCCAATTGGAATTGTTTAAAGAGGATTCCTACCCACTAAAAATGGGACCCCCCCCCCAAACACCGTGGTCGACCTTAACAATTCGGGCTGAATGTATCCTCGGATAAATTACGATTCCTATCTAATATTAAATTATCATTGTTTAAAATCATTTCCAGACGAGAATCCGAACACAGTTCAAACCCTCACGTCTGTCACAAAAGTTGAAGGTTTTGAATAATTATTTGTGTCAATCGTGATAGATGAAGGCTCGCAACAAGCCGAAGTAACTTTGCAGATAGGAAAAGTGTTTCCAGAGGCCTTGTGTCGAAATAAACTCAGTTTCAAGAGTCAAAGTTTACAATGAAGATTTGGAAGTGTCTTATTTAATTATATTAACTCTTATCCGCTGTTATGCTTGCGACAACTTTCTATTCTTTTTGGGAACAACAGCTTTTGTTTTCCCACCCATTCGAAATCCTCTTTATGTCTGTCTGTTACCTTTTCACGCCTTGACCACTCAACCAATCATCATGAAATCTTGTATACATGTTGTCAGGGATACAGGACAGGACATAGGGTCCCTTTCATTCATATGAAAAGGACTCAAAAGGACCGAGGGATGATCTAAAATTAAGAAAACTAAAATACTGAAATTCGAAGCGTGTGAAAACCGCGCGTACGAAGTTGTGGCCACAGTAGCACTACCATGAGTTTATCACGACTGAACTCGCTAGCGAGAGATGAGCGAGAACGTAAAATATTTGTATGGAAAATTGTACAGCGCCTCTAGCGGTCACTCAAAGAACTAAAATCGGTACCATGAGTTGCATAAGTAAAAAACCTATCGAATGTAGTCACTAGCGACTAACGTCAACTTGACATTTCTATACAAAATCGGTACCATGAGTTACAAATTTGACTGATGGTCTCGAGAAATACCGTAACGTTAGTAGTTAAATGTTTCACTAGCAAATTGAAGGGTGAAAAGTCGTGAATATATTTTTATATACTCTATATTGTTGTTATTATCATTGAAATGCCTACTTAATTATTTTTAGGTGTTTTATGATTGGTTGGTTGCGTAGTTCATGATTTAACCGTAAATAAAATGCTACTAGTGTGTCACATCCCAATTCTATTACAGCGCCGCCTAATTGAGCGTATTCGACGGACACTTTCTCAAGTATAGAGTTGGGCCTCCTTACCTTTATTCTCCATGGTATGAACGTAGGGAATCCTATATCCTTCTCTTTCGTTCAAGTACATTTAAAAAGAGATAGCTTTATTAAGCATGAAGTTAGACACAATCGATTTAGCGTTAGCGAGTAAAGTAAACATTAGCGAAACTCATGGTGCGACTTATATTGTAAACAATTCGAAGCTAGTTTATTCGTTATCGACAGAAGTAAACTAACGTCAAATTTCGATAGCAACTCATGGTAGTGCTACAGCTAGTGTGAAATAATGTGAAAGAAACTTTTTTATGCAAAAAAAATTCTCGTCTACCCTTCATTAGAATTCAATCCAAAATTTACTCAACGTTTACCCAATATTACACACGCAACCAATTAAATATAACTATTTGTTTTAAATTATCCTTTTCCCTTCAACGTTTTGGATTGTAATTTTCCGAAATCGTAATTATAATATTTGTTCAATACTTATTACAATATTAAATTGATATTTGAGTGCCCAATTCTACGTTTTTAAAGGAAACAAACAAATTCGTCGAAATTAAAAACGTTTATAAGATTTAATTAACTCAGTATACCTCTACCATGAGTTACAATGACCGCACTCGCTAGCGAGAGCGTAAAATGGAAAATGGCCATTTTGACATTGACAGTTGACAGTTTTTCAACAGTTTTATTGGCGACGGCAGCCACCTATCATCAAGTGATTTTTTTTTCTTCATTAAATTAGGTACACGTCTTGACAAAATTTTAGTATCGCCAGTACCTTTAAAAAGAAGCTCGTTAAAATATCCATACTTTACTTGCTGAACAATAAATCAGCCTGTCTGTCGACCTTAACATAAAAAGCATTAAAAAAAACACGCTATCAATAGCACGCGAGCCGTGGGTTCATAATCTTCCTTAGATTGGGTACACGTCATATAGAAACTAAATATAGATGGTAACTTAATTCAAGTTTTTTCAAAGAAAAGATAAAATAAAAAAACGAATTTCGATCAAAGGTCCCGTAAATGATATTGAGTCGCCCGTACAAATTTTAAGTAACTTGTTATAATTAAGTTAGCCGCGTGACCTTAAAAAATGTTGAACCGAAAACAAAACTGTGTTGACATTTTGCGAGATGCCTGTTATGGAATTTCGTTACAAGAAAATTTATTGCGTTATTCGCGATTCTATGCAGTTATTTTTATAATAAGTGACAACATTTTTTTTTTCTTTTTTTTTTTAACGTTGGAACATCCTAATGGATACTCGGCAGCGTAGGGGCTGACTGAGACTAAAGCGGTGGTCTTGGGGGAGACTGCTGCCCGTCGTATGGTCACCCGAGATGACCGGCGTACCTCCACTTTCTGATCCACGGCGTACGCTGAACTTCTGACAGGGAGCGTACCCTCCCCGCGCTGGATAGCCGTGGCGGGGCACCGAAGTCGTGTCATAACGTCCCCGCAACCCCGCCCATCAACGGTCGCGCTAAAAAGTCGTTTGGTTTTAGCCAGTACGAATCCGGCATAACCCTGCAGTCTCCCCTACACTGCCCCTAAAAAAGGGTTGTTGTTGATCCCAAAATTCAAAAAAAGGGGGACGCTGCGCGGTTATGCCGGACTCCTACCGGCTAAAACCCAACGACTTTCTAGCGCAGCCGTAGATAGGCGGGGTCGCGGGAACATTATGACACGACATCCGCTACAACCAATTATTTTTCCAGCCAACTATGTCTGTCAAAATTTATCACAAATAAGCTATAATTCAAAATTAAAAATAAACCCCGCAAATAACACCGAAGTACACGAAATTTCAAATCGATTGAACATGTAAAAGTTGGTGAAATCCTTTCGTCAGCTAGTAAATGAGCTGATGATTTTCCACACCCGTGATTCCGGTCCATTGACGGAGGAAGGATGTTTTGCCGACTCCTCTACGCCCCTCAATCTTGATAAGATGGAGCATATATGGCACTTTTTACCACTCAGGATCCAGAAAGGCAACTTTACGAACTCTAATATTCGCCAGTAGCTCCCTGATATACATTGTTGAGTAGATGCATATACATTGTCATATTTTCTGGTGAAACAATTCTACAAAATAATATATTGGCCATTTTATTCGCGTATCGCACGTTTGAAGTGGGCCCACACTTTAAGACGGCATTTGTAAGCAAGGTAGACGATTTGCAAACGTCAATAGGGAATGCTCCCGCATTTGTTGGATGTTGGGACGCACGTACTCTTAAAACGGAAGTTTTATATAATATACTAGCTATTGCACGCGACTTCGCCCGCGTAACTTAATAAATATTTTATTTCAGCCTTATAAATTTTCAAAATCGGTCTAGTAGTTTTTGAGTTTATTCATTACACATAGAAATCTTCTCTCCTTATAATATTAGTATAGATAATAAAACGTTTTGAATTTTTTTATGTAAATAGAAAAAAATAACAAATTTTGCAACCAAGTCGTCTAAAAATAAATTTACATGGCTTACATAGGCTAAACCTTAAGATACATAAAATTGATGTACCAGAGAATTTCAGTTCTTCTAAAATCCTAAAGAAAACTCCGCGATGATATATCTCTAATACGGTTGACTCGCAGCAACCATTTCTTTCATTAAAACTTTAATCTCTACATATTATACTAGCTGGTGCCCGCGACTTCGTTCGGTTTCAAAATGTTTAAAGCCTAAAGCCTTCCCCGATAAATGGACTATTCAACACAAAAAGAATTTTTCAATTCTAACCAGTAGTTCCTGAGATTAACGCGTTCAACCAAACGAACAAACTCTTCAGCTTTATATTAGTATAGAAATCCGTCATGTCTGTTTCTCCGCTAACTACTTCTAAACCACTCAACGGATTTTGATTCGGTTTTCACTTATGGAAAGAGGGATAAACGAGGAAGGTTTGTGTATATAAAAAAATATCATCCCGGATGAAACCGGGAGCGGGTCGCTAGTAAACTATTTTACCAAACGCCGTTCTTCGTGACTGTATGTATTGTCAACCTTAAACCCTTTGATTTACTTAGTGCTGTATTTTTTTCAATTTTTTAACCCGCTTTGTTTTCATGACACCCATTGTCATGATATTTTATGAATAACGATACTTTACTTTCTTAATATCAATCATTATAAAATACCACGAACCGATACGATTTTATTTTGAAAATCTAAAAGCGTATCGTTAGTAGGTAAATTTTAATTTTATTCCAACCAAAAAATACACAAATTTCTAACAATCATAGAATAACTCCTTTTGACTAGCATTAATTTGATGTCATTTTTCCATTTAATAAATTAGGAAAATGAAGTAAAAATTAAAAAAAAATGTATATTAAATACAAAGAAATAAATTTAATTCAATGTTTAATCAAATCAAAATGATAATTAGAAACATCAGATCAAATGTTATTTTATTTTTTAAATAAAGACAATTTTGCAGACAACATAATGCAGCCATAATAACAATTTACCATAATTAATTTACCATACCATAATTGCCCACCCTGTATATACCAGTATTCTTAGTCGTAAGCATAATGATAGAAACCAAAATGGCAAAACCAAAAACCAAAATCAAAATCAGCGCGGGTCGCTTGTAACCTTATAATTTACTAGCTCTTGCCCGCGACTTCGTCCGCGTTATTTTATAAAATATATCCTATGTTACCCGCTGATAATGTAGCTTTCTACAGGTGGAAGAATTGAAGTTATAAAATAGACTTATGTTCCAACTTTCAGCTTCTAGACTTAGTAGTTTTGACTGTGTGCTGATAGTCAGTACAAACAATTTAACAAAATCGGTCTAGTAGTTTTTGAGTTCATTCATTGCAAACATACAAAAACACAAATCTTATCTCTTTATACATTGATGTATAAAGAGATAAGATTTGTGTTCCATAAAGTTCATAGTGTTTTGTATGGCGTGCGAAATCCATAGTTGTAGTACTTCGATGTCTTTATAACATTTATTTATTTATTTTATTGAAACACAGCACTCAATACGAAAATAATATAAGAATAAACACATATGTATATTTAAAACCTACTGCCAATTATGGACTTCTTTTTCTTTACCATAAAAACAGGTATGAACACAATATTAAATGAAGATAAAAAAATAAAAAAAAACAATAATAAATACAATTTCAAAGGAAGAGATCATCAGTAATTATTACTGTACAATTTTGAATTATTTCTTTATAATAATTTATAATAATATAGATAAGAACTGGTTCACATTGGCCCATATTTTGATTAATAAAAAAGTAAAACATGTACTTTAATAACTACATAATAACTAACATTATAAAGAGAGCAGATTTTTATTTTTCTATGTTTGTATTGAATAAACACAAAAACTAGTTTACCGATTTTAAAAATTCTTTCACCTATAGACAACTAAGTTATCAGCGATTAACATATTTTATAAAGATACGCGGACGAAGTCGCGTGCAACAGCTAGTTAATAATATACAGCAAAGACGATAATTACGTCGGCGTCACTTAGCAAATTGAGTTTTCGCGCCAAAATGACATTCGTCATGGCCGCTCGCCGACCACTCTAATGAGGGGCGGATTACCGCCTAAACCGTTTACAGCTCAAATTTCATCTCGACGCGTTGCTCTTTCATTATAATACCATCCCATAAAAGTGGTTTAATTTAAAAATACCAAATTAAAAAATTTACTTCTTTAATTTAATGCGTATTTTCATGAAATTTAAAGTAGGTATTTCTGTGTAAACGAATAAATTCCTAAAAAAAAACTGTCACATGTAGCAGACTATAATTGATGACGCCACAGACAACTTCTATACTACTTGTCATTTAAAATCTCTATCTATATACATACTAATATTATAAAGAGAGATTTGTATGTTTGTAATGAATAAACAAAAAAAAACTACTGGACCGATTTTGAAAATTCTTTCACCTAGAGAAAACCTAACTTTATAAAGTTAAGCGGGCGAAGTCGCGTGCAACAGCTAGTATAGTATAAAACAAAGTTGTTTTCCGCGTCTGTATGTGTGTCTTTCTGTATGTAAAATATATCCGCTTATTCCTCTTAAACCCGCAACGTGTTTTGTTACAGTTTTCACCATCAGATGGGTAATATAGCTTTCTTACACAGGTCGATAGCTTTCTTATACAGGCTGTCCCAGAAATCTGGGACACCCTGTATAAGCCAGACAGAGAGCATAGCGCCATAGCTTGGAGAGGGCGTCCCTTCTTGGTATTGATTCTTAATACCTAATATACATATTTCTTATCAAATAGCTTGTTATGAAAAATTTTTAGTTGCAGAAACAGCTCTTCTATAAGTACATAAAGATAACTAAATATAGTCTAATAAAATTTCAACAAGAATCTTGGCATTGTCGCACCTTAAGCCTTCTACAATTGCAAAAGCGGATTGTGTATAAAACTTTGAAGAGAAAGAGTAAGTTGTGAACAGATCCAATATTTTATTTCTGTTTTATTCTACAGACAAGTTTCAAACTTGTTGAGATATTTTCAAATGAAAAGGAAAGTAGTAAACACTTGAGTGCGAGTAGGCACCTACGTCTTTCTCATTTCATTTCTTATTCAAATAATCCTAAACAATCATTGGAATGCTTATATTGAATTTCACGCAAAGCAAACAATGGGCCAAATATCTCTTCATAAAATAACAATAATGGCTAAAATCATTAATCATATAATATAGTACCTATATCGAACTGATAAAGACTATTTAGTGTTTTGAATGCATGATTAATGAAGTGAAACTTAGTAAGTTTATACAATCAACTTAAGTTGTAACACTTGGTTAAGTTGCTTGCTGAGGTTCGATTCCCGGTAGGATCAACTTTAGAAATGAATTTTTTATAGTTAGCTCTGGTCTGGATCTGGACATAGTTTTTATTAAACCTTTGATATCATGGATACCCTACATTAATGATATGGCCAAACGTTGATTGACACATCATCAAACGTTGACGTTTGAACCGATATTTATTTATTTATTTATTTAATAGCTAACCTTACAGCATGTAACGTTTCACGAGTACAATAAAAAAATTAAATTTTTATATAGCCTATATTACAAGTTTAAACATATTAAAATTTATAAGTACACAAAAGAAATAATTCAAGTAATTAAAAAATGACAACAAAATATATACATACACTAGCTGACCCGGCAAACGTTGTTTTGCCAAAAAATTCAATTCAATTCATTTATTGCTAAACCATAATGTATATACAAAGATGTTAAAAAATATATAAAAGACCAGTATTATGGACCCTGTCGGGCATGCAACTTAAGGGATAATAAAATAAAATAAAATAAAATAAAAAAATAAAAAATAAAACAAATAAAAAAAAATTTGGGTTGGACCACCCTTAACATTTAGGCGTATGGAAAATAGGTGTTGGCCGATTCTCAGACCTACCCGATAAGCACTCAAAATTTCATCAAAATCGGTCCAGCCGTTTCGGAGGAGTTTGGCAACAAACACCGCGACACGAGAATTTTATATATTAGACATACATGTATCTACAATTAAACATTTTATACATTATATGCAATTACATACATATAAACACATATGAGTGCGTACCAGGTTTAGCTGGCCATTTTTCATGAAATACAACCATTTCATGAAATGGCTGAATCATGAAGTGATCACAGCCTATCATTTAGATTTAGATTTAGTCTTTGATCCCGTAGACAAACTGCTTTCCAGTTGTATAGGACAATGTAAATATTATTAATATTACTTTTCATTAATGAATAATTAATAAATAAATAAATTATAGTTGGAATTGTGGTTCTGATAAATCGGTTAGACATTAAAAGTATTGAGACTAAACATAAAGTGGTTTTAATTAACGTACCCGAAGTAGAGGGTGATAATAATACAACTTTAAAACAATCAATGAACTTTTAGCGAAGCAGCGAGGTTCAAACCGTCTCTGTGTATCGCGTTATAAAAACAATAACAAAGTTCACGAGTTATGTCAATTAGTAAAAAACAAGTTCTTATTATTTGCGTCAAGACACTCCGAGACCTCTTTCGCTTTCAAATGGTTGTTAATAAATGAAAATGCTTCGGAGTTAACGAACAAAGACTAGACTTAACGACACTGACTTTCAGATTTTATTGTTATTATAACTAGCCTTATATTAAACGGGGATGAAAATAACGATCATAAAAAATACGGTGTGGCTGTGAGTTTTACGTGAATACGTCATGTACATACTACAATGACTACTATGGATTTCGCACGCCATACAAAACACTAAGAACTTTATGGAACGTTTAAAAGTGACATGTGCGTAGAGCATGAACTCTATCATATGTCATTTAAAGAAATATTGTATTGCAATACAGCGAGGAAATGCTGCCAGCATCCTCGGCACCATGCGCAGGCGCCCAATTTTTTAGATATTTTTTAGGCTTATTTAGTTTAGTTTAGTATTATTTAGTATTTATATTTAATTTTAGTTGTAATTTTATATTTTATCCACCTTTTTTTATTAGTCTCATTTTTATTATTCTATTTTGTAAGACATATTTTGTAGTATCAAAACGTTAGTTCCTTTGACACAGCATGTTATAAATGTTTTACTTAAAATTTGAATTTAGAAATTTGAATCTTTGCATGAAATTTGAAAGGTTATTTAAGATTCATATTGGGTTTAAAATAATTTTAAAGAAAATATGAGTTTACGTCAACACATTGAGTTTAAAGTGAATAGTGGAACTTGGTCGTTTCTACCTTTCACCATTGACTCCGCCATGATTCCGTTTTAGGCGTACTTTTTATGTGCCGCTTTGGCATTTGTCACGCAAATTCCATACCTGTAGTACTTCGATGGAATACGTGTACGCTCTACAAGTAATATTTTAATGCGGTTACTACTTAACGGATTTAAATGCGGTTTTCACTGATGGAAAGAGCATTAAAGGAGGAAAATTTTTAGATATAATTTTTTTTAGAAAAAAATCCATGCGAAGCCCGGGGGCGGTGCGCTAGTTTATTTATAAAATAGAAGTTTAAAAAAAAAACAATTTTAATTTATTTACATAATATTATAAAGAGAACAGATTTTTATTTTTGTATTTATGTGTGTAGTGAATAAACTCAAAAACTACTGGTCCGATTTTAAAAATTCTTTCACCTATAGAAGGCTACGTTATCAGCAAGTAACTTTGGCGTTATTTTATAAAATTACGCGGACAGCTGGTTATCTATAAAATAACTCTAAGTCAACTGTTACAGAGTTAGTAGAGGAACAAACGGCTATTCAAACAACTATGTAGTCCCTTAAGAACTTATATGACATGTAAAGTTTGTTGAAAATTAATTACTTGTTAGAGGCCCCTTAAATGGTGTTTAAAGGGACTTCAAAGACGAGATGTCTACGAACCCGTTGTGAGCTATAACCCCATGTGTCATCGAGTTGAGACATAATTTATACAATACTAGCTACTCACCCCGGCTACGGTGCAAGTGCAAATTATGTACAACCTTCCTCGTTTATGGCTTTTGTGATTAGTGAAAACCGTATCGAAATCCGTTGGGTGGTTTAGAAGAAGTTAGCGGAGAAAGAGATAGAGGTGAACAGCGACCCGCTTCTTTTTTTTAACTTTGGGAAATCTTCTTTGATACCCGACAATCCTGCGGTTACAACCCAACGACTTTCTAGCGCGCCCGTTGATGGGCGAGGTCGCGGGGACATTATGACACGACATCGGTGCCCCGCCACGTCTATCCAGCGCGGGGAGGTCTACGCTACCTGTCAGAACTTCGGCGTACCCGAAAGTGGAGGTACGCCGGCCATCTCGGCGGACCTTAGGGCGGCAGTCTCCCCCATAGCGACCCGCCCGTGGCTTTACAAGGAGTTGAAATTTTCAAAAATCTTAGCTTCGATAGCGACCTGTCGGCCGACCTTAACATAAATAAAATAATAATAATCAATCCAAAAATTGAATAGAATCAGAGAATCCCAGAGTTCTACTCAATAGGCCATTGTTTCGACTTCATGTAAAATATTTAGCTGTTCAACGGAATGAAAAAGAGATAAAAACTCTGTCCGTGTAGTACGTCACATAAACTCGCGGTTGAACTGTTAAGAGATAATAAATTTACCTTTCAACGATTCGTTTTTAGGTCAACCATCGCTCTTGTAATAATTCTTGCAGAAAATCTGTTTTCTTAATTTTCCTATTAACTGCACTTCTCTATTTGGAGATGTCACTAGATTAGTATTAGATATGCCAGACGTTAGTTAGCAGGTGTTATGCCAAAATAGCGTTTCGCTGTGATAAATTGATCCTAACAGAAAACCACTGCGAAATAATGTCATTTTTCTTGTGTTTCGGCTTATAATTGGTTAATTTTATAGTCTACTAGCTCCCGGCTACGCACGGGTGCAATTTTTTTCTGCAAATTATATATGAAAACCTTCCTCCTTTAACAAATGTAAAATGTTATAAAATGTATATAAAATTTTCATACTAACATAATAACAGATCTTCAGTACTGGACATAAAATAATCACTCATACACAATTGTTATTGTTCGACGAATCTGAACGTCACTCGTACCTCACAAAAGAGCAAATCAAAGACAATGTCTGCTACACTAAGGAACAGAAAAATATGCGAGCAATATTTTCATCGTGGATTTGTCCAATGAGACAATGACATATCATGTCACTTCCACTCGAGAGTACACGTTCCAAGTTTACTGAAAAAGAATTGTTCTAAATTCACTCCAACGCGCATGTTTATAGAGCTGATTTTAGAATACGTGCAGGTATGAACTCGATTAAGAACATTCTGTATGCCTTTGCTTAAAATTTTAAGGCGCTTCCACACGAGGGAAGTTTTTAAAAAAATCTGTCTCATTTTTTATACACATTTGAATAAGTATACTATACATATTTATAGTCAACTAATTTTTGTCCGCGACTTCGTACGTGTCCAATTTTTTAAGGCGATGAAACATATAGGTACTGCTTCTATGTTTTCTTAGGCATTTAACTTTATTTTCTTATTTTTAGATAATCTTCGAGATGTGTACTTTTTATCACGATGAAAGTAGGTATCCTACGTCTTTTTCTGTATACCTGACAAGCGTGGTGATCGATATAGTACTCTTGGAGATTTGCGCTTTTGAACAAACAAACATAAAAGGGATTAATCTGTACTAATCCGTACTAATATTATAAATACAAAAGTTTGTTTGGATGTATGTATGTATGTATGTATGTATGGATGTGTGAATGTTTGTTAATCTTTCACGCAAAAACTACTAAACCGATCACCATGAAATTTTGCATACACGTTGTCTGGGACACCACAAAGGACATAAGGCACCTTTCATCCAGAAAAAAGGACTATTCCCCAGGGATCATCTAAAATTAAGGAAACTAACTCCTGGCTAATAGCAATAACGATGTCTGGCGATATATTGCTTTTTAAACGCGGACGAAGCCGCGAGCAACATCTAGTAAATAATAGTTTATACAATATTTATTGTTAATATATATACTTGACGTGTTAATTTTTTTATATTTTTAGATGATCTTTCGGAAACAGTATTTTTTTTAGATTAAATGTACTCTATATCCTTTTCTGTATCTCTGAGGACGTTAATACAAAACTTCATGATTATTGTTTTAGGCGTGAAAGCGTAACAGACTAACTAACAAATAAGCACAAGTTAGGATTAGGATAGTATTTCTTCTATTCACCTACTTCCGTTTCCTGTAAACATGCGGCAAGTAATATTCTTTTATCTATATTAACCAATTTAAATTCGGTTTTCATTGATGGAAAGAGGTATAAACGGGGAAGGTTTGTATACACGAAATTGCACTTAGGGCGAAGCCGCGAGCGTTTTTTCAACGCTCCGTAATACTTTCAAAAACGCGCGCAGTACGACGCTTGTATGGTGGAACCTTTAACATGCAAAATGTAAGAGGTATGACACACCTGTCAAGCAAGGCACCCTTGATGAGTAATAAGATTTCACGGCTTCGTTTAATGTATGTACGTTATTTTACCGCGAACAAGGGAGAATATTCTAAAGAAATATAAAGGAGGGAGGGCTTTCAGATATTATTTGATGCTTGAGTAACAGTCGGAGATTTATTTAATTTCATTTTTTGAAGTGAATTCTTCTTTAGGTGCGTTGGGCATTTTTGAGATGGGATAAAATCATTTAATTCTTGACAGTGTCTTATGAATCTGACCTTACCTTACCTTACCTTACGTAATGTAAGCGTTGATAATAATTTAAAAAATAATTTAAGAAAATAACAATATTTGAGATGGGGTAAAATCATAGAACTCGTCAGCTTACCTTACCTTATGTAATATAAGCGTTGAGAACTGCATATGAAAGTAAACTTACTATAATATGGATTTTGGATTACTAGTATGTCAGTACTTTGGGAATATTATTAGGTTGTTTTTTTATTTTATTTTTTCCAAGGCTTATTCGTTGTCTCGCTCTTCTCGATTTTATGACAAAAATATCTCCCATATACATATAATATATTGTATATAAAGTATGGTTTATTTTAATCACATTCTTCATATTACATAAATGTAGCACCATTCACCACATACAATTTTTATCGTCTTTCGCCAAGAGAAGTTTTCCAATATTTACTCAGCGCCTATTACGTGTGATGGCAATATATTATGTAGCACTGTTTTATTTTTCGTACCAATGTATAGAAAATATTGAAGAAATTTAAATTTTAATAGATTTAAAAGAAATATTTACACGTAAAAAAAAGATGCCCAAAGATATGAAAATAATTTGCCTAAACATTATTCCACACTAAAACCGTCTTAGCTGCAACATGATAGTATTTAAGAGTGTGCGTTTTAAAATGCTTATTGGGACCCATTTTTTCACTAAACTCTTATACAGTACCTAATAGTAATAAGTACTATAACTAAAATAGTAAACCTTATTTTCAGGAATTATTATAGTTTTAAATATGTCTGCAAATTGAATTTTGAAGTCTTGCAATTTTATAGTATTCAATTATTATTTTTTCAATAACAGTACAATGTTCTAACAAGCTTTTTTTACTAGTAAATCTAGAGCTGCGTACCCACTTGTTCGCGCATCAATCGTGCACCACGAATCTGCAAATTAGTAAAAAAAAGCTTGTTAGAACATTGTTTGAATTTTGAAATAGCGTTTCAGGTGCTGGAAACTGATTTTTTAGGAAAATCCACAGCTCTCAATATACAATTTACCTGCAAAAATAAAAAATAACTAACAGCCAATTACGGATTTTACATTTGTATAAATTTTGTTAGCATATACCCATCCGATACCGATTACCCTGTGAAAATGGCGGATTAGTAGTGTTTCAATTTAAAAATATCAGCTATAGCCACAAATCTCTATAGTCTATTGCAATATGTAATAAGTGCATGTTCGTGCAATGGCAATGATGGATGAAGTATCAACTCGTAGCCTTTAATATTATAAAACCTATCCGCAGGTAGGTAGATAGTAAGTGTACCAATATTACCTTACGTAATATTGGTACACTTACTATATTACGCATTTGTCTTCGTTTAATCTCTCATATAATATTAGGTAATATTAAAAATTTTATGAAAAATTGACATCAATTTATATCACATAGCTTATAGGATAAAATCCATACCCATACTATTGGTAAATTTAAATTTATAATGACTAATCATAAGAGTTTCTTGGAGAAACCTAATTGATAAATAAATATTTTGATTTGATTTCATTTGATTATACTATATACTCACTATATGCTATTATATACATATAAACTATATCCTATATTATACTATACTATATATACTATCCATACTAATCCACTTACATTATTATGTTATTTTACTGTTACATTTTCACCCTTTAACTACTCATATGAAATATTGCATACATAGGAACGGACATAATAATTATCATCCAGAAAAAAGTACTGTGTCTGAGGGATCATTTGAAATAAAATAAAAAATTAACCCCTTGGCAGAGTGTTATAGCAACAAGAAGTCAAGCGTTATATTTCTTTTATTTTTTATTTAGCATCTAAGTACTACTTTGATATAAGAGCTCGATAAGACTTGAATAGTCGCGTCTTTTTGTTTGTTGTCATCATATAAACTCTTATAAGCCATTAATAAGACGTAGTGGCCAAAATGCATGTCTAACATCCATTTATCTACTGAACATGTTAAGGGTAGACTGATTTAGTAATCAATCTTAAACACGATCCCTGTACTCAGCTTGAGATGAACGTTACCGAAATACTTATTATGTGGGAATATTATTTATTAAAGTGGTTTCGTACTACGTACTAAGTATTTTACCTACAGATATGTTCTACAAGTAGCCTTACTTTAACTGCTTTTATGTGTTAAAAGCATCAATCTACTACAATTATAGATTTTGCGTCACAAATACGCCTAAAACGGAATCATGGCGGAATCTTGCCTTCGCGCGTCGATGCTAAAAATGTAGTAACCAAGTTCTACTATTAATTTAAAACTCCAATGTAGTCACATTTTCTTTAACAGACACATGTTTGGTTGATCTTAAATGACAGATGACAGAATTCATGCTCTACGTAAATGTCATGTCATTTCATGTCATGTCAATATCATGTAAATGTTCCATAAAGTTCGTTGTGTGTATGGCATGCAAAATCCATAGTTGTAGTAGATTGATGGTTAAAAGGCACATCCCACAGCACACGTACTGCGATATACTGCTATATGCGATGTATATGCAGCATACTTCTTGGCTTTAAGATATATATTCTTTGGCTTTAAAATCAGCCCTTTATTAAAAATTGTCTAACTCAATTTTTCACGCCACAAATTGAATTACTTTAATAATTAATTACGGTAATTAAGGTCACTCTGGTGGTCACATAGATTAAGCAAAAACTAGATGTGTCAGTCCAAATAGAAATTTTATCCAGACTCACACCGAAACACAACAGCACAGCACACGTAATATTATTTCACGGTGATCTTCTATTAGGAGGTGGTTACTGCCTCCAATCGGGCTGCCCAATTGACTCAGTGTGCCCTGCCGCTAAGTGCCTATGCGTAAGTAATATCGTTAAACTTTTATCTTACTCAGTATTTATATACAAGTCGCGGGCACCAGCTAGTCATAAGTACATATGTCGCTATTCTCAAAAGGTTTTATGTCTTTGTAACTCCCTTAGGATTATGGGCCGTATTTCTAAATTAGTAGGCCGTTAGTGGCACATTAACTAACTAAAACGCGGCTTTTTGTGACGTCATTTAGGATTTTATTACAAGCCGGGAATTTCTGTTAAGTTCGGCGTATTTATAATAATAATTATAAACACTAGAATGACTACGCCTGGATTCATCTGGGTACAATTTAGCGAGTAAGTATATCTTACATATTTACTATAATAGTATAATTTCTTATCTTACATCTTTACATAGAATAATTTGACGTCGTTTTCCGCGTCAGGAAGTATGGCCGTTCTAAACCAGCCTGGACGAAGTCGGGTGTGGGTCGCTAGTCCTTATATATATAAAAATTTCGTGTCACGTTGTTTGTCCGCGGTGAACTCCCAAACTACTGAACCGATTTTGATAAAATTTCGTAACTATATGTAATTTGGTCCAACTTAAAAGATAGGATATATAAATTGCACCCCGGGCGAAGCCGGGAGCGGGTAACTATAATATATAGATCTATGTCAATCTGGAATAAATTGACAAGCCCGTTGGATGAGTGGTCAGAGTGCTTACCCTAAAGCTCTGTCTGGTTCCCGGGTTCCATTCTCAGCAGGGTCAACTTATGAAATGAACTTTTCAAATTAGGCTCTAGTCTGAATTTGTAATGTTAGTGGCAGAGCACGATGCGTATCTGGCGGCAGTGACCACCCCCTTATTGAAAACCACCGTGAAATAACAGCATGTGTTCAGATTTGTTTCGGTGAGTAAGATATGGCATTGTTTGTGTTATAGTTGTCGGTAGCCATCTTCCATCAAGTAGACCGTCTGCCTGTCTGTCGACCTTAAAATAAAATAAAAATGTCTTCCGGAGATTACCTACTTCGCATACAAACAATTTCTCTCTTGAGTAATATTAGTATAAATATTAATGAGTATAACTCTAGTTCCTGTCACCGTTCGAGTATAATCCATCACTTTCAGTTTAATGAATTATGATTTCGTTGGAATTCGCTAATGTTTTAAGCGAGAAATAATTATAAAGATTTTCATGGGATTGAGACTAGCACTTCGCAGCGACTTTCCTTCGAAGTGTAGTTTGTTTAATAACTTTGTCAAAATTATGTGAGAAGTTATTACAGTGTCTGATCTCCCCATATACATACACTGTAGGTACTAAGGTGAACCAAAAAGTTTTTAGAATTTGGAATTTAGAACAGAAAGAAAAGAACCTGGTCCTTCGATGAATCCATAAATCCATTAATAAATATTTAACTTTATTCACGGAAGCATAGAGTAGATTATCGCGTGACACTTGTCAATAAAGTGTAAGCGTAAAGCGTCACGACGTCACGTGACTACGAGAGTAAGTATAATTGAAAGGCTGGAACACTGGAAGTAATTTAACTAACTAACAAGTATAAAATTAGATAGTTTTCCTATTACATATTAGGACTATTTCTAAAAAATTATCAGTGATGGTAGCCGGTCTGGCGGAAGTAACCACTCCCTTATACCAGGTTGAATCAAAACGTTCTTAAAAATTGAGTAATAAAGCTTGTCCTTAGATACACTTTATGTATCGTTTTATTATTATTTATTATAAAGAAATAATTAAATTAGTTTTAATCCTTCATAAAAATAAACTTTTTTTGTTTAACAAAAATCTCCTTTACGGCAGCCATGACTGTGGGTTATGGGGTCATTAATGGCCATAACCCACAGTCATGGCCATTGATGACGCCAAAGTAATAATAGAATACGTACACGATGGTTTATATTATTAATGACTTTGGCATATCGAACGGACAACACATTTCAATTTGCAAAACACTTTGATACTCTTGTCCCTTTATACTTTTACGATGAAATTTATTAAATTTAATGTGAAAATTTTTATATGGATATTATTTTTTATTCATATAATTTTCCAATTTGTTAATTTTTTCATAGTGACAGATTAAAAAAATTCACCATGTGAACCGAGCCTTAAAACATCTCGTTAAATAATTATTAATTACCCATCAGGTGCGACTCTATTCGCCCACAAGTTTTGATATTAAGAGCCCGCTGGCTGTTTTTTAATACGCATCTTAACTGAAACTAATACATCCAAAATCTCATCGCCTTCGAGCCAGATCAAAGGGCCGACCGATGTTATTAAAATCTTGTAATCTGTTTAAGTTACAAATCGATGAGGCCGGAATATTAATTTATACTGACAGCTTTCAATATTCCCTATTAAAATTCATAACATTTCGTTAACAAATGTAATAGGCCATCAGACATGGCGGATATTTGATACAACAACGATCCGTCAAATTTTAAGGCATGGGGCGTGTTCCAGCAGTTCTTTGGACAAATATTGCACGAGCTAGATTTACACTTGACCTGACTGCTTTGGACTTAACAGACCTGTTTTGGAAAATTCAATGAAAAATTGTGGACTTGACTTGACTGACTAAGTCTTGGGATCTGCAACCTTTGTCATTAAAACCAAACTCTTCTCGAAAGGCTAATAAGGTCACTGATTATTTAAGCGACAATGAAGCCTGGATTTAAAGCTTAGATCCGGAGCTCATACTATGTTTTGTTTAGTATTGTATATGGACTTTGATTATGTTTGTATTAAGTGTACTTAATTGTTGTAATTGTATATTTTAAAGATGACAAAAAGAACAGTATCCTGAGTTTCTTTCGGGGTTTCTTCTCAGGATCGTCATCTTGGCTTTTTTTCCGAAACCCTAGTAAATTTAAATTTATAATGACGATCATAAGAGTTTCTTGAGAAACCTAATTGACAAATAAATATTTTGATTTTTATTTTAATTTATAAAAAAAGGCTATTTTAAATTGCTATTTTTACAAATGACACTGACAAAATCATTGGAGAAGATCTGCTGGAGCAAAGATATTAAAAGAGAAAAAGCTAGATTTGTTCAGTGGTACTGGAAGGACCTATAATAGCCACTGTCAGAATTTGAGTTTGACAGAAGTGTTTTTAGGCCGTAAAATTAATTTATTTTCAAAATACAAATTATTTGACATAAAATCTGTCACATTTGAGAGTTGGCCAAGATTTAGCCGATTTAAGGCTGTGTTCCAGCAGTCTTTTGGACAAAGTATTGCAAGAGCTAGATTTGTTCAATGGTGCTGGGACGACCTATAATAGCCACTATCAAAATTTGAGTTTGACAGCTGTGATTTTAGGCAGTAAAATTAGTTTATTTTTGAAAGACGAAAGATTAGTTTATAATGTTTGTAGAATAACTATTCCTGTGTCCAAGCATGTATCGAATAAGTCTAGATTTAGTATTAAACTAACGTCCCACAGGTATACAAGTACGCTTAAGTATTCGCTAACTTCCAAGTTAGTTACGGGAAACTTTTATAATATTTCTTAAATCTTCTTCTATGCTACCAACTTTATACCCACATATTACTCTTCTTAATTTTCCCAAGAATTTTCTTCTTCTTAAGAAAGAACTAAATTAAGAGACGTTAGACAATCCTAATATTATAAATGCGAACGTTAGTTTGTTTGTTACGCTTTCACGCCTTAACTACTCCAACGATCATCATTAAATTTTGCATACATGTATGACATAGGGTACCTTTTGACCACAGAAAAATTAAGTAGGTATGTATTGTTCCCGACAGATCATCCAAAAAAATGTAATATCCAAATATTTTGACGATTTTTTCAATCTCTATCCAGAAAGATAAGTAGCTGTGCTAAAGAAAATTAACCATAAACAATGAATCCATCGTCAATTTTCTTCGCCTGTCATCACTTGTTTACTGGTCAACAAAAAGTTGAAAATATCCCAAGAATTGTTATTTTGTACATTTTTTTGGACCTTTTTTATACAATTTTTACCCCCTCATCGCGCCTGTCTATTTAGTGGCAGTAAGCTTTTAGGAAACCGAAAGAAACTTTTATTATTAACTCCCTAATACCCGACGCAAAAATGGGTGTCATAAGTTTGACGTGTGAGGCTCTGTATTCTTGTATCTGTCCGTACCTCCTAAACGAATAGACCATTTTTGATCCTTTTTTTGTTTGTTTGAAAGCTGACGTGATCGAGATGGTTCTTAGCTATAGTTTATGATGATCTGTTCAAGCGTTTGAAGATCCTCAGCCCTAGTTTACGAAGGGATTTCTATAACTTCCACAGGAACGATTGATATGGTATCTTCCAAACCTGCAAAATTGTGTACTATAGCAATCGAGAGAACGTTTTCTAAAACACTATTTTGATTTTAATGCAAGCTGTAAACGTTAACTTAAGATGGTTTTGGCGCCATTACACAGCATTTTAGTGATATTACTGTGTTATTGTGGCAACCACATAACAATTGAGTACTTACATTAAACCACACCGCTAAGTTTAAATATACATGAGGAAATATAGGAAATTAATATTTCCAAGTTTGCTCTAGCCTGTGCAATGTAGACTGTGTTTCGCTATCATAAATTAGGCAGCCCTTCTGGCGACAGTAACCACCGCCTTACAGAAGACAACAATGAAATAACATTATAACATTTACGACATTATAATCATTACAAAATTAAGTAAAATCTGTACATTTGCTTAAAACTTTTAAAACAATAGAAATAAAGACAGTAAAAAGAAAATAATTATCAAAGAAAAGTTATAATCTGTAGAGTTTGTCTTTCTTTTTTAATTGATAACTTTTTCAATATTGAAGCGATTGAAGATAAAAAGGCGAGAAATCTAAAAGAAACTGTCTGTAGCCCTACAACCTTACTTAGAGCTCAGGTGATTATTTTTCCAGCGCTTGTATTGGCGATAGTTTTAAATCAATCATGTTATATTCGACGTGATCATTTGTTGAGTGATTAAGCCTTAGCGCTGGGACTCGGGGGTCCCAGATTCAAATCCCAGCAGGAACAACTTTAAACATAGATTTCACAAAGTTTACTTTGGTCTAGGTGTTTCAGCGGGACAGTTATATCCCAACTAATACTAGACACATGTAAAAGTGATCTTGTGTAAAAGCGATGATAATCACCTAACACAAGAGTCCTCTTCAGCCAGCAGTGTTTTTTATTTCTTACTCAATAACAGTCTCAACCGAATTAGGTCCGCGAGCCCATCATCAAGTTGTCACAGTCTAAGAAACGTTTTTCCCTGTTGCCAACTCTCTTTAAAGTTAAATGAAACAAAAACAAAAGGCTGGAAATATTATTTTCAATTACCAAAAGTGTTTTCAGTAAGTGAAAAGTAAATTTCAAACTGTCCTCGCCGTTGTTTCCTTTAATAAATCATTTAAGGTGGTTGTCTTTTATTTGTATTTATGGCTCCAAGTCCCATCTGGCTTGTAGAAAGGGTACACTCGAGTGCTTAAGTATATACTGTTTGGTAAGTGCATTATTTATCTTACTGTACTTGGAATAACATTATGGATTGTATATTTGTTTTTAAACCTTATTTTATGGGAAAAGACGTAGACAGAAGCTTCACCAGCTTCACTTAAAGGATCAAGCATAAGTGATAAGGTGCAATGCTGCCTTATTTATTATTTTATCCTTTATTTTTAAGACTACTTAAGCCCTCGCCGTGTACATACACGGTTACAAGCATTTGGTTATAAATCAAACCGCGCCTCGCTTTATTGAAATACGCTTTATGAAAATGCTGAACTGCGTAGCCAAAGGGTGTAAAAAACAAGTCTTCAAATAATAAAAAGCAGGATGGAATCAATATTTTAAATAAAAATTAACAAAAATTCGAAAAAATTGAGGTTATAGCTTGGAACACAAAATCTCAATACAATAAACGTTATAAAACCGGCTTCACTATGTTGTGTGCAAAATTCTGTCTTTTATTTTTATTTATTTATTTATACAACATAATGTTACATTTGGTTTAACAAAGGTGTAACCACAAACTCAATAAGCCTTCAGATCTATGTAACAGATCTGAAGGCTTGAGTTGACCGCATCGGCAGATCTGACCGCATCGACTCAAGTGAAATTAGTTCAAAAATATAGAATTTGCTATAAAAATTCACCCTTCCTTTAACCTAAAAATAAGGGGAGTTCGCGGCCAAACTCATCCGTCATCATTTATAATAATTTTGAATATTCATGCCCAGAGCGTGCCTAACAGACTTTGGCTGAAAATGGATCGGAAGAATTTAATTGACACTGAACTCGCCTTAAAAGATTCAAAGTATCAAATCATTCCTTAATGGATATTAAAATCGCCTTTTAAGATGGAAATCTGTAATCTATTTTAAGGATTACGAAATTTGTGGAGCGATATGGGAAACAGCGGCAGCGATAAAATAAAACGTCTGTGGCCCATCATGAGGTCCCCCGAGATGGCCGGCGTACCTCCACTTCCGGGTATGCCGAGGTTCCGACAGGGAGCGTAGCTCTCCCCGCGCTGGATAGCCGTGGCGGGGCACCAATGCCGTGTCATAACGTACCCGCGACCTCGCCCATCTACGGCCGCGCTACAAAGTCGATTAGTTTTAGCCGGTAGGAGTCCGGCATAACCCCGCGGCGTCCCCTATCACTGCTGGGTATCCATAAGAATTAAAAAGGGGGTAGCGGGGCAGCGAGCGGGCTGTTCATTGCTGGCGCGAGGTAGTGTTGTAATGGACGTGTGTGTTATTTAATTTTATTATTAAAATGTCTTATTATTAAATACTTAGAACCTCTTTATTTTGAAAAGTTCTATTCCAAAGTTGACCCCGCCGGGGTTCGAACCCGGGACCCCTGAGACGTTTGGCAAGTACCGTTACCACTAATCTAATAGGCTCGTAAAAATACACAAAAAAAAAGATAAAAAAAGATTGTCCGGCCATTATAAATAAATTAGTACTCCGATTCATCACTTGCTACATAACATATAATAATATATACATATGTATGTATGTATATGTATGCATTTTTTTTTTTTCAGATTAAGATCATAATATTTGTAAATCTAATCTGAACAAAGAACACTGTTTATCTAGTTTATCGGTGTGCGATGTCCAAATATTTGAATCTACATTATGTAGCGTACGCAAAATGTATGTACTACAAAAATAGAATAAAAATTGTCACTAATAGCATAAATTTTATTATTCTTACAACGAAGGTATAGTAAAGCCAAGGAGACAGCGCAAATAATGTAAACAAACCCGACCCTCTGTCCTTTTCACTCACACGAAGCGGCAAGCGCTATCTGTTTCATAGTATAGTATAGGAATCTTAACAACCCTTGAGATTTTGTTTACATTCTTTGTATTGTCTCGTTGGCTTTGCTTTAGAGTACTAATGAGTTCAAACAGTTAGGCACAAAATTTGAAAAAGACTAAGCTCCTGCCTTTTACATCATTTAGATGTATTAATTACTTTACTTATACGAATTCATTATTAATTTCATATTGACTTCACTACTTATTGGCTATATTGGTAAGTAAGTGTACAATTATCGATATCAGCCAATTCGAAATTCAATGGAAAAGTACGAGCCATATTAAAAAATACTTTTCAAAATTAATTTGTGCGGGAAATAGTCGGCTTAAAATGGTTCCACGGGTTATTTATGAGTGGCAATCAATTATATATGAAACAAAGAGTCGCACCGTAATGGATGGGTTATTCAAATATTCTCCTTAAGATGAAGGTACTGCTCGATGTTCAATTAAAAAGTTTGGTGTCAACCGTGTTTCTTTTCTTCCATGTTCAGGTCGTCAGACAGACTGAAGGTCCACTTGGTCGTAGGTGGCTACCGTCACCTATAACACAAGCTACGCGCAAGGCCTCGGCTGCTGCAAGTGAGCTGCTGATTATAGCAGTTTAAGGATAAAGAATTAGGAAGGGAAGGCAATGGGGTCTGGTATTGCTTACTCACTCACCGAAACACAAAAGCACACATGCTGTTATTTGACGGTAGTCTTCTGTAAGTGGGTGTATACTGCCGCCAGAAAGACTGCTCAAATACTACACATAGTGTACCCTTTTTTAACGTTAAGAAATCCTCTTTGATACCCGGCAATGTAGGGGACACTGCGGGGCTACGTCGGATTCGTAACGGCTAAAACCCAACTAGTTTCTATCGCGGCCGTTGATGGGCGGGATCGCGGGGACGTTATGACATGACATCGGTGCCCCGCCATGGCTATCCAGCGCTAGGAGAGCTACGCTCCCTGTCAGAACCTCGGCGCACCCGAAGGTGGAGGTACGCCGGCCATCACGGGGGACCCTGCCACTACTTTTCAGATCCAGACCAGAGTGACGGCGCGAGTTCAGTGTTTTTCCCCATACCAAAAGTGCTTAACGCTAAAGGAGTTATCATTTTTAAAAAACTTATTACAGCCGCATCCAGTCATATATATAATGTAACATTTCCCGTGATGTCATTCTCGAGTGGGAAATTAATTAACTTTTTACCCTAAAACAGGGCAGTATCAACACTTCTGATACCTACTATAGCTGGTGTTGTTTTTCGTTCCGTTCGGCGTCTCCACTTAATTGGGTCGGATACTGATGGAATTCTTCCAATTAAGTAGGTACATTGTTGACATAAACGACTTAAGCACTAAGTTCCTGAAAGGAAAGTTGTCTGGAACATCATTACGCGAATTCAAAACTTTATAAGGAGATTAAGGAAAACGTATTTCATTGTAAGTTTTACATGCTTTTTGGATACGTACACGGTATTTTATTTTATTTTTCATTTATGTACGTAATAAAGACAAAATATAATATGGAAACATAATTTACTAGCTGCAGCACGCGACTTCACCTGCGTAAGTTTAAAACTGGCTGTTATGTTAAAATGTTACTGGCTGATAATGTAGCTTTCTATAGGAGAAAGTATTTTCAAAATCGGTCCAGTAGTTTTTGAGTTTTTCATTACAAACGTACAAATCATCCCTCTTTATAATATAAGTATAGATATAGATGAATAAAAACAAAGAGAAAGAAAGAAATAAAAGAAAATTCTATACTTGTATCTATAATTATCTTTTTCTATAATTGTGTATATCTTCTTCGGTTTGTACCTAAGTTGTTGGATTTTTAACTTTATTTTTAGATGATCCATCGGGACCAGTGCTTTTTCTCTGTGAAAAAATCTGAATGAAAAATTTCATTATGATCGGCGAATGATTTTCTGAATGAACTGACTGAACTAACAAAGAGACATTCGGGTGCGATAGCAGTGAGAACAAACAAAAAATATATTTACGAACAAAAAAAAAATTTTCCTTAGATCTTTTATGATTATTTTTTTTAAATTTCAGAACCAAAATCGAAATACACAGAATAGTTTATAACGTATAACATAAAATAAGTATTCGATATAAAATATTCCCGTTACACAGAGTACTTAATGTTATCACACTAGGTACCGAATTAACAATTGAATCAACATTATACTGTGTAAACAAATTGTAACACAGATAAACTTTTCACTGTCTAGACAAATAGAAGAATAATAAATAAAATATTTGTTTAACTACCACAAAATTCTATTAAGTAACGAGTCTCCCTACATTTGTGATACAAACGAAAAGAAATACCGACCTACAATAAAAGAAATAACTCAGTATTTCTGTGCTAAATGTATGTTTATCAAAGACCTAGATCTAGGTTTAATTTCCATTTACATTCACATGCAAATCGTTATGAATTAGACCCATTTACTTAATGCAAAAGACCTCAGCGTGACCTAACTTCGCAACAATGTATTTTTTAACTTTATTCGTGGACGCCTAGAGTAGATTATCGCGTGACACTTGTCAATAAAGTGTAAGCGGTCAGTTTAATTGCATTTTATAATTGAAAGGCGACACGCTGAAAGTAATATAACCCATTAACAAGTGTCTTCCCTACTCTCAAGTAGGACTGGCGTTAAGCTGCGTACCCACTATGTTCACGCACCAATCGTGCACCACGCATCTGCAACTGCCTCAGTAGTGCACTCCACGCATCTGCACGCACCAAAGCGAGTGCTCCACGCGGTGGCGGTTTTTTGTGAACACAAAGTGGTGCTGCGCAGTGTACTCGTTGACGCGAGCAAAGCAACTAGATAGCGTGGACGTGTCGTGCATCACGATCGACGCTTAGTAACCGCGCAGCAATTGTATTTGAGATTTGAGATCTAGTGTTATTACATCTTTTCTTGTATAGATTACATTCCCAAAGCCGACGAGGCCTTTTATAATCGTGAAGGTAATAATCAATTAAAATATATGCCTCGCTAGCTACTACTTCCGAGGACGACATGTTCGCTCAATGTTCGCCCGAAAACTGTGGAGCACTCTATTCACCAGTAGTGATGCGCGTTTTACACTTGAGCAGTTGCATATGATTGATGCGCGAACATAGTGAGTACGCAGCTTAAAATCAGTGCTGTGCTTTGCATCAGCTTATGCTGAGCCAGATAGATTACCTTTTTGCTGCCATGGCGCACACTCAATGGTGATTTTAAAGAAGTATGTATTCTCATTGAAATGTGAAAAAAATTGTATGTATTTTATTTGTTTTATTATCTTTAGATGTAGGTATTCGTGTGTGTCATGTGTATGCATATAAATGTTTTCTATACTATTCTATTCTATTCTAATCAAAAAATGTATAAAGTTTGTAAAAAGTTTTCTAATTTAACCCTTTAGTACGTGTATTAACTTGATGCTATCATTTTAGTTTGAACTTAACAAAATATAGCCAGCGTACCTCCCATAGTTAAGTGTAGTAATTAAGTATCCTTGTCCCAACTCAACCATTTTAGCTCAAATTAATTAGTAACCGCGTGTTATTCTGTTAGTTTAAATGCGTTAACGCTTTTAAAATGTATTATTATATTTTCAGTTCTTAATTAATTTGGCAAATATTAATGTTAGCCAGAACATTTTGGAACTGAAATTTTCTTTAGGAATTTTCAGTTCCTGTGGTTCTGTATGGGGAAATTCAAATGAAAAAAAATCACTTTTGGTATGGGGAAAAGCACTGAACTCGCCTGACAGTCACATCACGCTCAGTGACATTTAGGCGCGATTTCACCATAGTCTGTTAGTATTTGACATCGCTGTTAAGTCATTTAACAGACGTTTACAGTATGCAAGTGACAGCGTTAAATGACTTAACATCGATGTTAAATACTAACAGACTATGGTGAAATTGCGCCTTAATGTTGGATTTTTTTTAGGAAGGTTCGACAATTTTGGGATAGGGAAAAGCACTGAACTCGCTCGTCATCGTCACGTTCAGAGACTCACAAATATGTATATACAGGCTGTCCCCAGAAATCAACTAGGTTATACCAGCTCTGGAAAAAGAACCCTGTAACTTGGTTAACAAATAATAGATATATTTGAATGTGGGGAAAATCGGCACCCTGGACGACATTTTTGGGTACTGTGATCATTGACATATATTATAAGGACATGGCTAACGCTCCTAGGATGTGGCACCGACGCGTTGGTGTCAAAATCGGAAAGTGACACCAATGACAGCTTAGTCACCGAGACGACAGCGTTGACGACGAGTGTTAAATCTTGGTTAAATCTGTGCGTAGAAATATACCAAAATGCCTAATTGCATACTGAAAAAATGCAAAAATTATCATAAGAAATGCACAAAAGTTAAGGACGGAATATCTTACTTTCGGTACGTAACTCATTGCTAGTTTAAATACATTATTATTTAGTTTATAAAATAAAATATTATAAACAATGAACAATAATCATTGTTCATTATTCAATATTAACCGGCTAACACAAATTATCACTTGAAAGTGCGTTAGTATAGCATTCTGTCTGCGCGTCTTGTTTTAATGGGTTTATTATGAGATTACGGAAGTGACATTGTAATGGCGTCTTTTTATTGTAAATTTCTAAATGTTATTTGAGGATAGTTTTCAACGTGTTCAATGTGTTAATGTTTTACTTTCTTTCGTATATTGTATAAATTTGACATATAAATTTATATGTAAAAAAATAATGACATTTAAAAGAAATCAAATTGAAGGTATTGTTTGTTAATTTTGAATATTCTCTATTATATTATATACAGTGTGTTTTTTTTAACTGGGACAGTATGGGGAAATCCTGAACCGTAGACGATACAGGGAAACTGTCATAGCAACCATTTGGTCTTTTTTTTTGAAAACAATTTTGGCATAGTAATTTTTTTGGTCAAGCGTGAGTGGTCCATAAAAGTGACTCATTTTGAAAAAAAAATTTTTTAATGCGGATCGACTCAGTTTCATATAAGGATTATTTTACTGTATTGAATGAAAAAAATCTGAGCAGCAGAAGTTAGTCAAATTTAATAAAATGTTTTCATGCAACAGGCTTGTGCAAAGTAGCTGTGCAACCTATCTACTGAATCACAGTCGATACTTACTTACATAATTAAAAATTAAAAATGAGATTTTATTTGCACACTAGAAATTGAACAGGACCTCCATGGTCTTGCGAGTTTTATTAAAATAAATAAAAAATATTCAAATTTAGAACGAAAATTGTTCTTATTGTGACTTTCATTTGTTATTATTAGTTTGTGTGTGATTCATCATGGCGTTATCCAATGCACATAAAGTTGATTTAGTCGAAGCGTATTTTCTTAATTATCGAAGCCCAGTTAATGCATTAAAGTGGTATCGGGAACGCTATCCTGATCGATTTCTACCCAATCGCAAGGTATTTGAAAAACTTGTTAAAAACTTAAGACAAGAGGGTTCTTTTAAACTTAAACGTAAGAGGCCAACGTTAGTAGTGAATGAATTCATAACCATTGCCATCTTAGGATTTTTTGAAGCTTATCCAAAAGCATCGTTACGGGAAGCTGCTGAAAATGTCGGTGTGCATAAATCAACTGTAAGAAAGGTACTGAAGACGCACAAGTACAAGTGTTACAGAGAGGGTCGACTTGTACAAACATTGCTTCCAGGAGATAGAGACCGCAGATTAACATTTTGTCGTTGGTTCGTAGCAAGGTCTATTGGAAACCATTCTTTTCCAAATCAGATTGTTTGGACAGATGAATGCAATTTTTCGAACAACGGTATGTACAACAGGAAAAATAACTATTACTGGTCACGTACAAATCCACTGAGAACTACAGAGACCCATAACCAAGTCCGCTTTTCGTTTAATTGTTGGTGTGCGATATTACATAATAAAATCTTTGCTATTAAGATTTTTCACGTAACGTTAAATAGTGAAAAATATTAAGAGATATTGAATGTGGTCATAGATAAAGTGGATGATAGCATTTCCTTAAGCAATTTAAATAATGTCATTTATCAACAAGACGGTGCACCTGCACATAATAGTACAGCGAGTAAACTGTTTTTAGATGAACATTTTCCCGGACATTGGATGGGCACATATGGACCTATTAAATGGCCACCGCGTTCACCCGACATGACGCCGATGGACTTTTTTGTATGGGGTCACCTTAAGGGTCGAGTTTATGAATCTCGATACAATACCGTACAAGAATTAAAAGACGCAGTCCTTTACCACTTAAACAATATTCATCACATATCCTTGGCTAAGGCAACATGAGGTGTTCTAAAACGTGCTCGTATCTGTATTCAGCAAGAGGGAGGCCATATTGAACATTTATTGCGTTGTTAGTTTTATTAAAGTAGGTATTAAATATAAGATAACTTAAAAATTGTATGAGAAAAAATTTCATTAAATTTGACTAACTTCTGCTGCTCAGATTTTTTTCTTTCAATACAGTAAAATAATCCTTATATGAAACTGAGTCGATCCGCATTAAAAAAATTTTTTTTCAAAATGACTCACTTTTATGGACCACTCACGCTTGACCAAAAAAATTACTATGCCAAAATTGTTATCACAAAAAAAGACCAAATGGTTGCTAAGACAGTTTTCCTGTATCGTCTACGGTTTAGGATTTCCCCATACTGTCCCAGTTTAAAAAAACACACTGTATACATATATATTTAAAGGTTTCCAGCTGACCCGAAAAGAAAAGAAATATGGTGTCGTATGATAAAACTTCAAAGGAATGAACCAAATTTTTTAATTAGAATCAGAGATTTGTTTTATTAAATCATCCTTTCCTAGTAATAAATCAAAATAAAATGGGCTGCCTAACTAGTTATCCTTTATTTTTACCTTACCTTACCTTTATCTTTATTTTTGATCTTGGTTGAAATATATTAATATCGTTACTAATATTATAAATGCGAAAGTGAGTTTGTTTGTTTGTTACGCTTTAACGCAAATACTACTGAACAAATCACCATGAAATTTTGCATACACGTTGTCTGGGACACCAGAAAGAACATAGGGTACCTTTCATCCAAAGGCGGACGAAGTCGCGGGCACCAGCTAGTAATAATATAAATTTAAATATCATGTGTGAATTAGGAATAATCACATGCTTTAATGGTGAAGGCAAACATTGTAAGGAAACCTGCGTGTCGGAGAAAACTAGCAATCTTGGAAGATAGTGGAGTTCTGTCAATCCGCAGTGGGATAGCTTGGTGAACTATAGACCAACTTCCTCACTCAGGTAATTTATGTTTAATACGTAGGATGATATGAATATTTGACTGTAATATAATAAAACAAATGTTGGAAAATTAAAATAAAATATCATAAATAACATTTACACTTGAATCCCTTGTAAATAAGTTTTGAAGACGCAGCGCAAAAAAATCAATTATCTGAAATTGTAAATAATTCGCCAAAATAAATACATATATGAACATTGAATTATACTGAATATGAATATTGAAGTAAAAAGTAGCTTATGATGTAAGTAAACAATCCAAGTAAATATATGTATTAAAAAAAATTAAAAGTCGTTGTGGCAAGGTCACACCACGCGGCCCATGTACCAGACCATCTAGATTTTTTCTGTACGAAATGCGCTCGAAGCAAATGTTCGAATGACCGTATCTTTACTTTCTAGGATCAATGACTGTGATAACAAATTTTCTAATTTTGCATTTATTTATTTATTTGTTTAATCCCAAATAGCTGTGCTGTTGAATACAGTCATAAATTCAATAGTTGATTCTGTAAGTTTTGGAAACATACTAGATGAAAATCTAATATTTTAACTTAAAATAGTGAGGTTTTAAAAATTCCTTATATCATAAAATTCTATCCTTATTTTTCCTTCGTTTCAATTCCCGTATTTATATCTATCCCTAGCGACAAACGCCTAATTTTGTTTTCTTGGTAAGGGGATAGACCGTATCCCAACAGTCCCAAGAGTCATACTGCTTTTCGGCGGCGCCATTTCACTTATTTATACGCCAGTGAAATTCAAAATGCGAACGCTCAGGCTGTAATTTTGGTTGGCATTTTTTACGTAGTACATAGTTAGAAATGTTTAAATCTTAAATCATGAAAAAATTTGTAAGGGCACTGTCGGCACGGCTGGTCAACTACAGGGGACCCCAGGGCACGCACATACTTTTGTCAACGTATCGCTATAGCAGTGCAAAGGGGTAACGTTGCCAGTATAATAGGTTCCATGCCGCAGGCGGACATGTTAGACGGGGTATTCTTTTTACAATTTTTTGGTTTTTTAGGTTTAATATTAAGTTTGTTATTATAATGTTTCATTTATGTATATACTGTAGATACCTGTGTTAATTTAATGGTAGACTACTATCGTCAATAAGCAAATGCAACATTATGAAAGTTGTAAAGAATAAGAACTAAAGATAGAGCCCTGTGGACGGTAGAGTAAAACCGGTAAAACTACTCCTTCGCCGTGTACATATATTACACGGTTGCACGCACACAAATGCAATCAAACTGCGCCTCGCCTTATTAAAATATTTACTAGTGAAAATGACGATTTGCGTGGTGAATTGTGTAAAAATATCCGGCAACACTTTGTCTTAAGTAAACACTTGGACCATAGTTTACTTAAGACAAATAAGTCCAAGTTTACAAGTAAAGTAAGCAAACTTGGAAACCAAATTTTTTAAATAAAAATAAACAGAAATTGAGGTTATAGCTTGGGGCACAAAATTAACACGGTAAACGGCCTACGCAAACATGGTTATAAAACCGGCTTCACTATGTTGTCCGCAAAATTCTGTCTATATTTCTTATTTGGTCTGAGTGAGTTACCTTGTCTTTCTGACCGCAACCGTGCGGCACAGCCTTCTTGCCGATACAGTAAACTGAGTCCTTAGTTTGATCAATGTTAAATCTACATTCCTCTTTGAAGACGAGGGACGAAGTTGTCTTTGTATCGCTTTCATGTCTATTCTAGTGGAAATTTAATTACAATATTCAAAGTGGATATTGTTAATTATATAGTTCCTCCTTATTGCCTCTAGCCGTCCTGTCTCGTCATTGTAATTGCCACTATAGGAAATTCCACCGAAGGAATCTCTATGACGTAACAGGAAATACAGGATAGTCTATGGTTATAGTTTTAGAACTCAAAGGTGAAGAGCACGTGATTTTGTTTTTGACAGGATTTTTTTTTTAATAAGAAAAAAGAGTTATAAGGTAGACTTTGAATTACTGCGAAACGCCTTACCACTACCTGCCAGATACAGACCAGATTCTTATGAAAAGTTCATTTTCAAAGCTTGCCCTGCCGGGAATCTAACCCGAACCTCCTGAGACAGTGCGTTAAAGCAAGCACTTTTAACTTGATCATAATATTTGTAAATCTAATCTGAAGAAAGAACACTGTTTATCTAGTTTATCGGTGTGCGATGTCCAAATATTTGAATCTACATAATGTAGCGTAAAGACTTTTAACCATCGACCAAAGGGCTCGTCAAATATATATATAAAAAAATAGTTTTTAGAATTTTTGTCTATGTATTTTTTTACGTTTGGACACGCTAATCACAGAAACGGATTAGCCGATTTGAATGCGGTCTTCACTGATATATAATAGAAAGCTTCCGGTAGAATAGTGCTTGTTTCATTCCAATCCGAAGTGTTTTAGATCATAGACACTATTTTACGATTAGTATAATAGTGTCTATGTTTTATATAGTGTAGTGGTTAGAGTGTATGTCAATATTATATTTGACATTGACGTTACCAAAGCAACGTCAGATTAATTAACGCGTCAAAGTAAAAGTTAAGTCAATTATCTACTTACGAAACGACAAAACATAATACTAACGACAGAACATGTTATACATACTAGGGACGCGCCCACGTCTTCGCGTGGCTATTTTTTTTAACAATTTATATTCACAAACCTTCTTCGTTTGTCGTTCTATCGGTCTAGCTGTAGCACGCGACTTCGCCCGCAAACCTTTATAAAATATAACCTATGTTACTCGCTGATAATGTAGCTTTCTATAGGTGAAAGTATTTTTAAAATCGGTCCAGTAGTTTTTGAGTTTATTCATTATAAAATCTTTTTATAAAATTAGTATAGAATAGATAATAATAAAGATGTATGGGTAATTACCGTTAGACATTCCCAATGTGAATAATGTAAAGTAATTTAATAATAACTTTTATAGCCTCGAACGAGCTCTGAAATATATTATACGGTACTTCCCCACATTACTTTGGCATAATACAATTTAACATTTCAAAAGATGTAATAATCATGGATATTACGTCTCGTTACTCTGTCTTGCTGCCTCTTAAAAGGCATACATTTCTCAATAAAGCCCACCAATAAAATATCCATTTCATTTTTTTAATTCAGAAGACGCCCGGTTTTTTTATTTTATTTTAAAGACCACACCAACAAATATCAAGTATTACTTACCTCTCAAAAATTATATTTGCGACATATTAGTTGGGCAATCCATCTGGCGGCAGTAACCACGTCCTTACAAAAAACACAGTGAAATAAAATAGTATGGATGCTGTTCTGTTATAGTGATTCAGTAAGAGATGAAGAGTCTATTTCTACTAATACCTTTTCTTTAGAGCAAGCGAACATTGAGCCACTAGACGCGGCCACAAGCTGCGGATGCTCTTAATCATACTAAGGCCATTGCGCACTTGTAACGGTGCACAGTGGGATGGAAAGGTCATTCGCGTCTCATAATTCTATAACTTTTGAGTTTAGTTAGATAATGTTATGATTTTTTTTACACATATTCTTGAATATATTTACTATCATTTAAACAAAAGTTTTTCGTTGCATATATTTATTTTTAATATGTAAAAATATCTTAAATTTAAAAATATTAGAAATTATAAAATAAATCATAGATTATTTTAATATTAACCAAAAATTAAATATTAATATACATATTTTTAAATTAAACTACGTACAAGTATACTAAAAAAAAATTAAAAAAATTTTAAAGTAAAGAATACAAAAAAAATTATGCACAAAACAAAGTTATTATTATTTACTAAGCACTTAAATCACCAAAAAACTTAATTTTCCAAAAGTGCTAAAACTTCTTCCCAAAGATCTTTGCTTACTGATGCTTTAGTTTTTCTAAAGCTTGAAATAAATGGATCTGATGTTAATAACAATCTGTGGAAAACATCTTCATTTGTTGCTTCCCTAGAACATTTTCTTGAATGTGTCAAACGAATTTTTTTGTAATCTTTATTGCGTGACTCTTGTGCATCTTCCGATAACTGTCCTATGGGCAATACTGCGAAATGTTTTATTATAGCTTCACCATGTATTAATATCTTATGTACTGAAGAAGGCATATAATACCAATTATATTTCTCCACATAAAGTTGTGCAGTAGTTCTTGCACGTATGCATTTTGTACGTAATCGAATCCAAATTCTTGGATCAATTCCATATTCTTTCGTTTCTTTGTTTTTTCAGATAACTCATCATAAGGTAAAATAGGTCTTCCACGCTCTCCAGATGAAGATGGAGTTGGTTCATTTTCATAAAACCTTACAACAAATTCACTGTCCAGCCACTGTTTATTGTTTTTTTCGAATCAATCTTTAGATCGTCCTGCTTTAGCCCAGCGATCATTAAATTTTGAAATAAAAATTTTATCGATAGATAATACCACGATTTCGAGTCTTGTATCAGTCAAGTTAAAGTTGTCGTGTAGAAACTTTCGAAGATCTTCCATTTCTTTTCCATTATTAATTAAATAGTTGCACAAATTACGTTTAGAAATTGTAAACACACTCATTTTATTGAATTTCTGTGTCACCGTTAGGATGATGAACAAAATACCAGCAAACCCCTTAACGAAAGTAATGATATATTATTAAAAGCTTGGTGAGCTTCTGATGACATAAATGAAAATACCACGCATTTTATAGTACCTATTTTACCATAAGGTCTGAGTGCAATACAAATGTGAGAAATTAAAACCATTAAAAGTTTGGTGTGCAAAAACCATTAAAAGTTTGGTGTGCAAAAACCACTTTTTATGATTAGTTATCAACCACAAAACCAACGCAACTTGAAAAAATAAAAAAATTACCGTGAGAAAAGTTTGATAATTTATTTTTTATCTTTGCCTTATCTTCGACCATACTGTGACAATATATATTTTTTTGCCCATTATAGAGATTTTTCTTTTGAGTATACACGTCTAATAAATATCGAGTAATGCAAAAATTATTTGTTTTTAATAGAACTTGAGAAAAAGTGCGCTAAATAGTGTTTTCAGTTTGTTTGACGTTTTGACTTAAGTCACGTTTGCCGCTAAAAAGCATAGAAATGCAGAGAAGCAGCAGCCAATTTTACTTTTTTCTACTTCAGTGTAATGTGATCAATCAATTAAGGCCGATAAATCAGCAGAGGAGGACAGCGGAAAGGTATAAAACTCTATTAGAAGTTAAATTTTACAAAAAACGGAAGGCTTTTCTTTAAAAATATGTGACGGTCTGTGCATATACATTTATTCGTATTCTGATAATCAATTTGCATTCCCGAAAAGACAACCTTTTCAAAAATATATAACACTCTGTAATCACTCTTAACAGTAAAATACATAAAATCATCAAAAAAAGAAATATATAATGCTGCTAGTTTGAGGTAATCTGTAGTAACTACTTTAGAGTCATATAAAAATAGAAATAATGAAGAAAAAAGAAAAAAAAAGATAGTCATTATGTAATTCAAGTCTTCCTAAACCTATTCCAATCGCTAAATGGTCAATACCATCGATTTGATAAAAACATTTATGAGACGCGAATGACCTTTTCGTCCCATAGTGCGGTGCTTCAAACACCGTTCAACACCGTTCAAGCATAATATTTCTCACTAACGTACGTGTCGAATAATTATATATGTAAGAATGTAACTAATGTAAGAATCTCTTTTGTTCACAGAAAACAAACAAGATGGCGGATTAAGGAAGAAATAGAAAAATGTCAAAATCAAGCAACGGATAACTACGGTCAACCTTGGCATAATGCGACCCGCCTGCCTTTGCCTCTGAGTGACGAATTTTAGAAAAAAAAAAATGGAACAGGATAAGGACTGGCTGGAATATTACGGCACGCCCTTGAACAATTCCCGAACGAATTTCAAATCTGGAATTGTCGACGCGTCCGTTTACGGAAGCAACGATGTCCTAGAGACTTTTGCTGCCAAAAATATCAGTTTCGATAATAGTAATGAAACTTTCATACCGGCGTACACGAATTTCACAACGGAAGATTTCTGCTCGTCCAATCATTCTCACGTTTACCTGAACGTGACATGCGAATTCCCCATTAATTATGCAGAGCCTATGTACGGGTGAGTAATTCGCAGTTCGATTTACACGTTTCACGTAGAATTTGCTATTTATATGCTCAGACTAAATAAAAACTATAGACAGAGTTTTACGGACAAAATAGTGAAGCCGGTTTTATTTAAAAATTAAATTAAAATTCATTTATTTTCAAGCAACTGGACCCATATGTTACATTATTATATTAATTATTCTAGACAGTTCCATATTATAACATATAAATAAAAGCAATTTTTTGTATACATTGTAATAGTAATTAGAAGTAATAAAAGACACAAGATAACAGCTAAGAAGAAAAAATAATAACTCATTCGGTTTAAACAAAATCTTTTACCAATAGTTAGAATAGGATTTCAGGATTCATAAATTATAAACATGTGTGCGAAGGCTGTTTACTGTATTGTGATTGTGTGTTCCAAACTAAGTATAACCTCAATTTTTGTTTAGTGTTGAACATGTTAATCTCCAAGTTTATTTTTAAAAGTGTGATTCCATTCTGCTTTTTATTCTTGAAAACTGCTTTTTACACCTTTTCACAACGCAATTCGGCGTTTTCACTAGTAAATATTTTAATGAGACTAGGCGTAGTTTGATTGCATTTGTATGCGTGTAACCGTGTGTACCTACACGGCGAAGGCGTAGTTTTACCGGCTTCACTCTGCCGTCTACAAGGACTCTATCTTTAGTACGTATTTTATCTGAGTTTATGTGACTATTTCATTCAGGTTATATAAAGTCATAGACAACAATAGAGTTTGTTATATAAATTTTGTGGGTAAAGAATTTTATATCGTACTAGTTTTTGCCCGCGATTTTGTCTGTACGCCCCCCTTTTTCTAGGGTGTTAAAACATTTTGTTCAATTTTTATTGTTCATAATATATATTTTTGTCAGACAATTGAATTTTGAATTTATAATGAAATTTTGTATATTTTGCATACAGAAAAATTCATAGGGTACACATCCAGAAAAATAAAGTACTGTACACAAAAATAAATACCTTAAAAACGGCTCGAACGAAATTCGAGGAAAATTTGGTTAAATACTTTTATCTTCTTCCTCCCCCGTTTAACTATAAACCTTTTTGTAACAGATTTTCTTATCAAGATTTTCATCAAAATTTTATTAAACCATCATTGTAGCCAAGTCTATAAGTGTGGTTTTTTCATTAAAAAACCGTCAAACTGTTCGGACCATGTTCTGTGTCACCTCCAGTCATTTTCAATATTGTTTTTTTTTACTCAATATTTATTTTACACTCCATTTAGAAAATTCTAAAGTTATATATGCGTAAGTTAGTTGTTTGTTCGTTAAGCTTCCACGCCTTTATTACTCAACCGATTTATCACGAAAATTTGCATACACGTTGTCAGTGAAACAGAAAAGGTAGAAAAAGACCATACCCTTCATCCAGTAAAAAAAGTACCGTTCCCGAAAACGGAAACGCGGACAACATCCGCATTCTCTTAAATGATCTCAAATGATCTTACATGATCTTAAATTATCTTAAATGATCTTAAAAGATCTTAATTTATCTTAAATGATCTTAAATCATCATAAATGATTTTAAATTATCTTAATTGATCTTAAATGATCTTAAATTATCTTCATTGATCTTAAATTATCTTAAATGACCTTAAATTATCTTAAATTATCTTGATTGATCTTAATTTATCTTAATTGGTCTTAAATGATCTTAAATGATCTTAAATGATCTTAAATGATCTTAATTGATCTTAATTGATCTTAATTGGTCTTAAATGATCTTAAATGGTCTTGAATGATTTAATCTTAAATGAAGAGAAAGAGTCATTCTCTTAAATGCTTCAACCAGGATATATTTCTCTTGTCTCTGCAACATTTTTCCTTGTATCACTAGTTGAAGAATACGGTATCTCGTTTACAAGCCCGAAATATTGCAGCTTCTTCTTACATCTTGATGATCTCACTTGTTTCTTTCAGATACATCGCCCCATTCCTACTGGCAACCACGACGGTCGCCAACACCTTGATCGTCGTTGTTTTATCGCGACGCCACATGCGCACGCCAACAAACATAGTTCTTATGGCTATGGCGTTATGTGACATGTTCACGCTGCTGTTTCCGGCGCCATGGCTCTTCTATATGTACACATTTGGGAATCACTATAAACCTCTCAGCCCGACGCGAGCGTGTCAAGCCTGGAACTACATGAATGAGGTAAGGATTTATTAACTACCGACACCCAACGCAAAAACGGGGTGTCATAAGTTTGACGTGTGTATGTGTTTATCTGTGAACCTGTGTGTCTGTCTGTAGAATCGTAGGTCCCAAACGGATAGACCGCTTTTGATCAGTTTTTTTTTTGTTTGAAATCTGTGAAGTCTTAACTTAACTTGAAATTTCAACTAACTTATGACTAACCTCCACATGTTCGGTTCATGTGAAATTTAGTAAGTTCTCAGCAGCTTACCTACAGCAGATATAGCGTGTCTGGACTCAATAGAAAGTCTAGATTAGTTTATAATTTTATTTATAGCTTATTGTAACAATTATTTTAATGGTTCGATGTGATGTGACCCTTAATTTTTGAAGTGAAAACTTCTTTAGGCAAACTTAAGTCCAGTGAAACGTCACATTCGGATCGGTAACGCTGAATTAGGTTTTTTCGGATTGATGACAACAGAAATTTTGATATTATTTATACATGAAAATTAACATGGCAACGACTGTCAGCTATTAAGTTAATATTCATAAAGATACGCGGACCCAAGCATGTGTTTAAATAGCTTCGTCAAAATGTTAGTGAATGAAGTTGTGCTCTATATGACGGGGATCCTTCAATCTCAAGTGAGGTGATAAAATGCCTTGTATCATATTAAACTAAAATAGTTTCCGAACGAGTCATTATACCTTAACGATGTGCCCTCGTGATGGAGTGCTTCTTTTGTGAACGAATTCGATCCATTTTTTGTCATACGAGATTGTGATATTGGTTAGGTAAGGGTCATCGAGGTATATGGAACACCTATTGTGTGCGTGGTTATAGCTTTTCTATAATACTCGTAATGTCCATTTTTTTGGAGTTTACTCCTTAGGAATCGATTTACATGTATATTGTATATAAGCCCATACAAATACATTATGTTTATGCGTTATATGTTCTATATTTTTTTAATATTTTGGAATTTCTGAAGTTTCAGAGATATTGCGCCATCTAAACAATATTATTTAAAAAAAGAACAAAGTCATTCTTTTGGCATGTTCGAATTGTGAAAATTTAAATTTTATAATCGTTCGGTGTAAACTCCAGTCGTGTGTCGGAGCTGACACACACAATTTTTTATTTTTTCTAGTGAGATCTAGATCTAGAGTTTTTTCTAGTAAGGTCGACAGACAGGTTGACGATCCACTTGATGGTTGGTAGCAACAGTCGTCTATAACACAAGCAGCGCTGTGTTATAAGTGCTGCAAATGTTCTGTGGACCATAGTAGAACCACAGTGCTGTTGTGTTTCGGTGAGTAAGTAAGGAATGCCATAGCCAATTTCCCTGTCCCTGCAATATCCCTTATCCTAAATCTATAGTTGACACCGCACTTGCAGACGGCGGTAGACACCTACTACTATCAAGTGGACCTTCAGCCTGTCTGCCGATCTTAACATAAAAAAAGGACAAGAGAGGGCTCTGGAATCCCTCTCTTACTGCTATTTCACTATTATATATCGGGTTGGCACAAAAGTAATGAGACACTTGGTTTACGTTTTATATTTATTTATTATAAGAGGGTGGTTACTGCCGCCAGACGGGATGCTCAATTCACTAAAAAAAACGCAATATGCCCGGCCACTACTTGCCAGATCCAGACCGGAACTAACTTGGACTAACCGGACTTGAAAGGTTCATTCCAAAGTTTGCCTTGCCGGGAATCAAACCGGGACCAAAAACCTTACGCTTCTAGTTGATGTTAATCAAGAATAGTTTTTTAGAAAATTTCTCTAAGCAAGTTGAGTTGTAGGTGAGATTTAGATTTGAACCTGTACATAAATGACCTCATTGTTCTGTGTTCTGTGCACCTGTGCTGAAGAAAATCTGTCGCAGTTCATTGGCCGGTTGATTTTAGTGACATCTGTCGCCAAATCTTACGTTTCGAATTCTTTATGTCACATCGCTACGTAGTAGCTAAATAATATTGAAATTGACTTCGAATGTGAAGGTCTTCGAATGTGGCTATCATCCATAAGTCCCTGAATATTATCTTCACTTGCAAAGACATATTATTTCGACGTATCTTCATAAATTATTGCTAAGAAAAAAAAACGTCCGTTTGGGAGCTACGATTGCACAGACAGACAATAGACCCGATACACACAGATCAAACTTATAACACTCCTCTTTTGCGTCGGGCGTTAAAAATCAATTGTATTATACAATACTTCGCAAAAAATTATTTGTATTTTTTAATACCTATATTTTTTATATATAGTTCAGCCAATAAATTCTCGTTATTTTTAATGCAAGAGTATCGTTATAATTTTTTTGTGAATGATACACCCATATACACACGCTCGTCAAACTTATAACACCCCGTTTTTATATCGGGCGTCGGAGCTTAAAAATGGGGTGTGGCTGTATCGTATTCACGGACGTGTGTTTTACATGAATATGTATGTATACGTTACGTTCTTTGAGCGTATCATTTATGTACTTACTAGTGACCCGCTCCCGACTTCGCACATGTGCAATTTTATATTCTATGTTGCCAACCTGCCACCCAACATAAAACACAAAATTTGTGTTAAAAGTTGTGTCAATAAACTAACTTATACCGCCATCTGTTAGAAACTTGTGGAACTTTACACCTTTTGTTCTATAAAAAAAACGTATAATTTGCAATATAATCGAAATGAAAACTATCCTATCTTTTAAGTTAGACTAAATTACAGATAGTCACGAAATTTGATCAAAATCGGTTCAGTAGCTTCGGAATTTATCTCAAACATGCATCGTGACATGAGATTTATAATTATACTAGTGGCCAGCTCCCGGCTTCGCACGGGTTCAAAATAAAAACTATCCTATCTTTTAAGTTGTACCAAATTACACATAGTTACGAAATTTTATCAAAATCGGTTCAGTAGTTCATTCCGGAGACACAACGTGATACGTAATTTTTATATATTATATACAAAGTAATGATTATATACCCAACCACCTGATTCTAGAATATTCTAGAAATTTAAGTGAAGCATAAATTTCTTGACTTAAATTTCTCTCTGTCTTAATTTTGACCGAGATATCTACTAATTTTAATCAGCAAACGGATTGTGTTAAAACCTTTTCTTATCTCTGGCAAGCAGTAATTTCGTCGGTAACAAAAAAGGGTGAGTTCTGTAAGAATTTTACAAAAGATTGGAAGCTGTTATCTTTTGAGTTTTTATTCAAAATATTTGCAAACGAACCACCTTGTTTTTTTTTGCCATGAGAAGATGTTTTCTATACAAAACAATTTTTAACTCGATTTTTAACTCGACGTGGGCGTAGGTTTTATGGAAAGCGTTGTAGTTTATTTTTAGATCAGTCTTTGCATCTTTCTGTAAAAATAATTATTTCAGTAAAATTATTTTAATAAAAATGTTTTGTAAGAACTACCCTCCATTTCGTTCGCTATAATTAAAGGTTGTTTTTCAAACTCGAACATTGATGAGCGCATTGGTTAAGTTCTTACCTTAGCGCTTTGTCTCAGATGTCACGAGTTCGATTCCCGGCGGGATTTCGAAAAAAAAAATTATTATTTCAGTAAAATCATTATAATATAAATATTTTGTAAGAACTACCCTCCATTTCGTTCGCTAATTAAAGCGAAAAAAAAAATTTTTAATTTAAAAAAATAAAAGTTGTTATTTTTAAACTTGATTGGTTTTAAGCCCATTGGTTAAGTAGCTATCTTAGGACTTTGTCGATTCTCGGCGTGACTAAATTTAGAAATATCCCTTTCAAAGTTGGCTCTGGACTGGATCTGTCAATTAGTAGCAGGGAACACTGCATTTTGCATTAATTTGTTCAGCATGTCTGGCGGCAGTAACCATCACCCCCTTACAGAAGATCTCAATTTCTTCCTAATTCCTTCTCCTTAATCCTATGGCAGCAGCTCCATAGGAATTGATAGGCAGCTCACATGCTGTGCCTGTGTCGTGGTTACGATAGTAACTCTTATTTCATCTATGGTCGTGGCTTGCGTAATAAGCGACGGTAGCCACCTACTCTTGAATTGACTGTCAGTTTTTCTGAAAAAAGACAAATGTAAATAAATAAACAAATAAATATTTTCAAATATTCCACACAGCACCATCTAGTTCCAAATTAAGCAACTATAGACTTGTATTATGGATATCAGACAGTTGATATACTACTTAAATTACTTTTTTTTGTAAATACATACATATTATAGATACAACCATCCATGACTCAAGTACAAAGGTAAAATGTTACACATAAACATTTGCCCCTAGTGGGATTCGAACCTGCGACCGTTTGGTTAACAGCTAGGGTTACTAATCACTAGACCAAACGTGTCGTCAAATTAAGTATATTTGTGATTTTAAAAAAATAAGTACGTTTATGTGTGAACCAATAACGTGGTTCTTTATTTATTAGTTTTCCTAAACGAAATAGCGTGTACCGGGCAAATAGAATTGAGGTCTGTTGGACGCAATAAAATTTTTCAAGAGGAACAAAAGATGGTTTGAGTGCAGATTGCAATTTCCTGTTACCGGATAGGAAGGGAGATGGGGAGATGGGCACGGAACCAGTTGGCGATTCGTGTGCAGATTTAGTGCCACGTTAAAACGTTGAATTTGTGAAAGTTAATGTCTTTTGTCTTTGAATAAAGACAATATTTATTTTATTATTGAATCCAAAACACATTTTATGCAATGTCGACTCATAAATGAGAATATGTCCTTATGCGAATAAACCAAATGTTTATGTCAGTAATTTATTATTTTATTATATAATATAAAGCTGGTGCATTACCTCGTTGTATTGCAAAACTTTAACAAGTATAAATTTGACTAGCCATTGCACGCGACAACGCCCGCGTAATTTTATAAAATATAGCCTATGTTACTCGCTGATAATGTAGCTTTTCACAGGTGAATTTTTTTTTTAAATCGGTCCAGTAGTTTTTGAGTTTATTCATTACAAACATACAAATCTTCTCTCTTTATAATATTATTATAGAAGTATAGATATATGTAGATAACATAATGAACCATTGAATTTCGGTGGTTGGAAATTTCAAGGCACTTCGCAACAAACTAGTTTAATCCAGGTAATCATCAGTATATAAGCGAAAACCGCATTCTAATCGGTTAGGCCGATTTCTGAGATTAGCGTGCGCAAACGCACAGACTAACAGACAAAAATTCCATTTCTTGATTTTTGATTTTTTGTATTTTTTGATCTCGGTAACAAAGTAAACAAAAAGATTTTTTTTTTTTAATTAATCATACATAATAGACATGGCTCGCTTACAATCTATATTTCTATATAAAATTCTCGTGTCACAGTGTTTGTAACCAAACTCCTCCGAAACGGCTTTTTATGACAGATTTTTATGATTTTTTTTGTGTATTTTGGTAGGTCTGAGAATAAATAGGTCCTAAACTATTTTTAAGACCTACAAAAAATGTATATGGCAAAACAACGTTTTCCGGGTCAACTAGTTTTATTATATGTATAGATTGAGATGAAAATTTGTCGTCTATAAAAGCCAACGGAATTCTAATCGCTTTTTCACGCCATATCTAATCGTCCGTGACACTTTGGAAATCTTTTGAAATTGAATCTTTTGAATATCTTTTGAAACCTGTCCTCTTTACTGGTGCGCCCAAGTATTTTATTTCGTTATTAAATGGTGCCCACGCCTTCGTCCGCGTTGAAAAATAAACAATTTAAATAAGCAATATAACACTTGACCTCTTGTTGATATAATACTTTGGCCAAACGTTAGTTTTTTTTTTTAAATTTTGTTTCAAATGATCTATTGGAAACAGTACTGTTTTGGATGAAAGGTACCCTATTATGTCCTTTCTTGTATCCCTGACAAAATTTCACGATGATCGGTTGAATAGTTAAGGCATGAAAAGTTAATAGACAGACAGAGTTACTTTCACATTTATTATAGTATGGATAGTATAGATAAAAAAAAATTATTATTATCTATACTAATATTGTAAAGAGGAAAGATTTGATTGTTTGTTTGTTTGTTTGCATTGAATAGGCTCCGAAACTACTGAACCGATTTGAAAAATTCTTTCTCTGTTGGGAAGCTACTTGTATATTATCAGCAAATAACATAGGCTATATTTCGTCATAGTAGTAGAACAACGACGGTTTTGATAATTTTCAATTTTTATTTTTTTGCGTAAACTGTCTTTATATGTCGTGCTTTATCCACCAAAAACATTTTTTGACAAATATTATTTAAAACTTTCCAGATACAAAGTTGGAATACTGACGGATTTGATTTCTAAATACAGTACAATGGCGTATTAATCATTTCGCCAGTGCCATTCCTACTGTAAAGTTACTAAATTGCAGAACCGTCGTTGTTCTACGGCTATGACGATTTTATAAATTTACGCTGGCGAAGCCGCGTGCAACAGCTAGTTATTGATATATCAAGGCTGTCTGCACTTGTCTATTTGCTTGGCCTACTCTCTCTCACTATCCGGTAGACATGCACATTGCACACACTAGAGAAACCCTAACCCTTTAATCGCCAGAGTCGGATTTATCGGACAATTATTTTCGTGTCCATTTCGCCAGAGCCGTATATATATACGACAAATTCCTCTACTTGTACAAGCGCTAGGGGCATAACTACAAAACCAAGCTTTTTTCGTAGCAAAGCTACGAGCTACGACACAATTTTGACAAGCTACTTGTGCTACGACTGCTACGACGTAGTCTCGAAACTAGGTTTGGTTGTTTATAGGCCCTGAGTTGTTTCCACTAGTCGATTAACAATATTAAATGACAGTCTTATGTGACTGAATTATAATTCGCAACTAGTCACATTTTAAATCGGAACTAGTCAATTGTTCCAACCATCATTGTGGATTCAAGCGATGATACATAATTCTTAATTCTTCTAAAGATGTCTAAATTGTTTCATTTCTAAATTGTTATTCTACTGTTTTTAGAAAAGAACACAAAATAGATTGGGTTAATCATACTGATGGATAACAACCTACGTGTTCAAAATAACAATGCCTTCCGGGTTTGTATTTGTATTTGGAGTTATCGAAGTGCCGTAGTGCGTAAGAAAAGTTTCGCGACTTTCTCTCTGTAATGAGAATACAGTTTACAACCCTCCAAACTCCTGAAAGTGTCTGATTATAGATAGAATTCGCCAATGCTGCGACGAGTCTAACTAAATTATATTTATTTTATTTTATTAAATCTGGAGAACCAACAGCTTAACACATTAACTCATCACATATCAACTTAACACATAATGGTTAAAGTTGCAAATTTTAATTAATTTATTTATTTATTTTAGTTAAGTTTAATCAATTAATAAATTTTATTATTAATTAATTTTAATAAATAAATAAATTTTAATTTTAAATTATTAATTAATTTTAATATTATTTAATTTTAATTAATTAATATTTTATTTTATTTTATTTTACTATCAAAATCTCTACCTTTTCTCTGTGTCCGATGTACATATATGTTAAGATTCAATCAAATTGTCCCGGTATTGCAAATAAAATTTATTCTTTTCTATTATATTCTATTCTAATTCTATCTGTATATCGAAAACAGCTGAACAAATAAGAAAACGAAAGCTCTGAAAGTTAAATTAACATGAAACTTTCGCGAACCCGAATGAACTTAAGACGAAATGACCGAGTTTCAATCCGTCTAAGTTAAGCCAAAGCTACAACAGCGTAAAACGACTAACTTGGAAATCGCTTGGAAAACAGAGAAATAGGGATAATCAAAAGTTTTTAAACTTATTGGGGATTTTTTTAAAGTAAAGGCTATTAAGACAGGCTGACGGTCCAAAAGAAGCGCGTTCTATTATTTGATTGTGTTAGAAGTAATATTATAAATATACTAGCATTGCCAGCTACGAAGTTTTGTGAAAATCCCACAGAAGTCAAACATTCTTTCAGAATGAAAAGTATCCTATATGTCAATCTTTGTAATAAACTATCTGTGTGCGAAATTTGAATCAAATCCGGTAAATTATTACTAGCTAACCCGGCCAACTTAGTACCGCCTTAGATTAAAAACATGTTCCATACAATGAGTATGAGAAAATTAATTTTTTTTAAATTTTTTTGTCATGAATATTTCCCATGTTTTAATGGTTATTCTTCTATTCGGAATAGATAATTCAACAAATCAAAAATTTATAAAAATCGGCCAGCCGTTCTCGACTTACATATATGGTGTATCTAAATCGACTTTCTTTTATATACTTATGTATAAACTAGGTAGTGCCTGCGACTTCATCTGCGATGAAAAATAAAAAATATATAAGCAATATGTAACGTCTGACATCTGCATTGCCATTACACTTTTGTCAGGCGTTAGTTTTTATTTTTATTTAGGTGATTCCAAGGGAACAGTCAATGTCCTTTCTTGTATCCTTATTAACGTGTATGCAAAATTTCATGATGATCAGTTGTGTAGTTCAGGCGTGAAAATGTAATAGACAGACAGTTACTTTCACATTTGTAATATTAATTTGGAATTAGTATGGATAGATTATAAATAAACGAATCATTCTGTGACGTACTATTCTGTCTCATAAATTCTTGCTGTGTCTAAACTCTGCATTAAGACTCTTTGAAATGCGCGCACTAAGCAAAATTGGAAATTCAGTATTGCATACTTACGACAATCCAGTTCACTGTGACATTTAAATGATAATTCTTTCGCATAAAACGAAAACAGAATTCTTATAAATCTAAATAATATCTATATATACTTACTAATATTATAAAGCTGAAGTTTGTTCGTTTGGTTGAACGCGTTAATCTCTGGAACTACTGGTTCGAATTGAAAAATTCTTTTTGTGTTGGATTGTCCATTTATCGAGGAAGACTTTTGGCTATATAACATTTTGAACGCGGACGAAGACGCGGGCAACAGGTAGTAAGCGATATAGACAAAACAATTCAGTATCTATCACTGGAGTGGCAGGGCACCCGTCTGGCGACAGTAACCAGAGGCTGGTTACTGTCGCCAGACGGTTGCCCGTGAAATAACACCATATGTGCTATTGTGTTTCGGTGAGTCAGTAGGTAAGGTATGCCAGAGCCCATTATCCTCCCTCATCCCTAAAGTGCTACCTTCCATCAAACGAATCGTCAAGCCTTTCTATAGAACTTAATATAACTTTAAAAAACACAATGAGAGAGACATGTTATTGTTTCAGTCAATATTTACAAGATAAACAAACATGATACATAAAACTATTTATTATAATTTATATTGTTAACAACATAATCCTTATAAATACTTAATATATAATATAACTAGCTGTTGCACGCGACTTCGTCTGCGCCTAGTATATCATATAGTAGGTATAGATGATAATACAATAATTGGCGTGTGAACACCTTATGATTTCAATGTGTTTTTTTTTAATTTCTTTAAACATATATGTTTTATGATCATATTCAGGTCATACCAGCGATGTTCCACACGGCTAGTATCTGGCTGACATTGGCTCTAGCTGTCCAGAGATACATCTACGTGTGCCACGCACCTGTCGCCCGAACTTGGTAAATATATTATCGTATATTATGTAGTTTTAGTTACTAGCTGACTTTATTCTGCAATTCGAAGTCTTAACTTTTAAACATAACATGGTGGATCTATCTGCTAAAGTTGTCATAGGAAGCCTAGTACATATCAATAACCCATAATCCCAAAACTATGAAAGTGAAATATGAATAGTGAAAGCTTCTGTTTCCCGAAGGACTCTCTGGTAAACAACCAGAGATTGCTTATTTTGCTTTGTTTACATATTTTTAAATTAACAAATAAATTTCATTTCAAAACGTGTATTTAAACTAAATAAACTTTCATAAAAATAAATGTAAATCTAGATTTTCTTTAAGAACGTATATGCAACTTTCTTTCCCTGACAACGTGTATTCAAAATTTCATGATTAATGATAAAATGGTTTGAGTTTTAAGAACTAACTGTTATAAAGTATGATTTTTAGGAGCACTAAAATTGCGCCTTTATTTTAGCGCTCTAAAATAGCACTAAAATTCGGCATTCATAAAAACTTGATGGGACTTTAAAACGGATATTAACTTAGATATGTGTAATGACTGTTTGTATACTAATGGTTTGAGAGCTCTAACATAGCAGTTATATTCGCCTTTCTTAAGGCGAGGAATTAGCGAAAAAGCGTTATTTTCGTCGCCTAATTTGACTTCAAATGAATTTTATTTACTGTGAACGAACTTGCAACTAAAATGTTTCGTCTGTCTCGTTCGACTCGGTGAAGCACATAAATTTAATCTATAAATTATTAAGCCAGTGCCGTCTGGTTTATCTGTACTAATATTATAAAGCTGAAGAGTTTGTTTGTTTGTTGTTGAACGAGTTAATCCCCGGAACTACTGATTCGAATTGAAAAATTATTTTTGGGTTCGATAGTCCATTTATCGAGAAAGACTTCAGGATATATAACATCATGCTGTGACTAATGGAAAATGTTGCAAAAACGGGAAAAATGATTCATTTTTGAGAGCTTCCGTTGCGTGCGCTGCGTAAACGGTTTAAGTTACGCAAAAATGATGTATGATGGAATTGTTCCTCTTTAAAAGTTCTAAAAAAAAGTTCGCAACAGCATATCTCTATCTTTTAAGATTGACTCACTATAAACTTTTTCATGGTAATCAAATTTGATCGAGATTAATGCATTATTTGCGAAGGTGTTTTTTCAACATGATATTAATCTTTATGCAAATAAATACGTTATTCATCACAAGTATTTAATTGTGAACAAAATTGCCCTTGACATCACTTGATTTTAATCAACATCTTAAGAGATATCATAATTTGAAAATAGGTATGATAACGTTCGGGTCGGTTCTATTTACGCACGCGCATCACTGGCCGGCCGCCGGTAGCATGCCGCGCGGCTCAGACGCATGGTTGGCTCCCACGGAACGGTTGTGCTCAGTGAACTATTTTTTTTCAACTAGTCCTGTCAGAGATTGTCCAACCAGGACAGAGAAGCTATACATGATTGACCCATCAGCGTGTCATTTTCTAATCGTCTTAAACAAATTGGGATTTTTGCAAAGATCCTGAAAGTACCTCGGATGATTACAAAATTCGTTGTTAGTTTCCTATATCGAGTTTCCCATTATCCGATCCTTTGCAATCGTACTAGGATTTTTGCAAAAATCCTAAACAGTTTTTTTTTCTATTATACTGCGACATATATAATTTGCAGAAAAATGTTGCATCTGTTTATATAGCCAAGAGCAGTTCACTAGTTATATATATCTTGCTGGATCAACAGCCTAAACTTCACATATCTTTATGAACTTCAGCCGCTTTCTTTTATGAAAACAAAAAGTAAATTTGCCTACTTTTTCTCGACATTTTAATTACTCGAGACGCGACATAATATGGTAACTCGAATAGCTACAAGGGAAATTCTATTTATACGCCTTCTAATACAACGTAACAATGACTTATGTACTTATATAACCATAGGAAACCATTACGGGAATGTCGCTACGCAATTCCACGAATTCCATAAATCATATACGACATATCACTGAAAATGTATTTAGGTAATATATGAAGATACAATACATATCATAATACAATCAATACATAGGTATTGAATAAGAAAAAAATCCAGAAAAAAATACTGTTCCCGAGGGAAGCTGGCAAAAGCTGCGAATATAAATGTAAATTTATAAAATTATAAATGAATACCTATCAATTTAATAGCAGCTATAAACCAGCCCGTTGGATGAATTTTATATAGGGTGCTTGTTTTAACGTTCTGTTTCCGGGTTCGATTTCCTTTAGGGTCAACTTTGGAAATGAACTTTTCTTATTTGGCTCTGGTCAGGCTCCGGCAAATAATTGTAGTAGTCACATTGAGTTTTGCAGTCACTTGAGCCGCGTCTCGCGACAGTAACTAAACCCTTACAGAAGAAAACCGTAATAATTAACAATGCAGTTTACAGTTCAAACCACTAGTATTCTTAGATATAATTTTTTACGGTCTTCAGACGTAAATATTTCATGTTAGGGAACTAGAATGTCACACGGCAAGAGAAGTTCAGCTGGGTTAGAAGATTATAAGTAAATACTCTGCATATTATTTACTTCATTCTCGTACCTACTAATCTTTTATTACTGTTATATCACAGTATTACAATATAATATATTCCCTACAGTAGTTAAACGCCTTTGATGTCGGGCGGCGCCGCCACTCGTCTAAGTACTGACGGTGTCACGCGCGGATGTGCTAGGGTTGTCACAAAATGGAAATTATTATTGTTAAACTGGGGTTATATGCAAAGGTTTAAAGGGCTGAGCTATATGTATGTATGTGGAATGTATGTATGTATGGTTATAAGATTTAGACCTATGACCATCAATCAACTACAACTATGAATTTTGCGTCACAAATGCCACAGATAAAAAATACGCTTAAAACGGAATCATGGCGGAATCTTGCCTTCTCTAGTCGATGGTAATACGTAGTAACGACCAAGTTTTTCTATTGATTTTAAACTCCAATGTGTTGACGTAAAGTCATATTTTCTTTAAATAAAAGATGTTTGGTTAGTTTTAAATGACAGATGACAAAGTTTATGCTCTACGCATATGTCATTTTTAAATGTTCCATAATGTTCGTGTTGTTTTGAATGGCATAGCATACGAAATCCATAGTTGTAGTAGACTGATGTCTATGACGGTCTAGTCATATCGAGAAGTAGGCAAAAAATCCAAGTAATCATATTGCGGTGGACTGTCTGATCTGAAACCAACCCTCTTCGATGGTAGAGTCAATACACTGATATGTATAAAAATGTAGTATGTTCACAGAAAGCCCATCAACACTAATAAATGTGTTGTACATTTCATATGTAATTACGTCGCAAGGCGTACGCGTCGCCGCCAATTTACGGACAGACAGTAATAAAGAATAACGCAGGGTATACAAGAATGGAATGTCAGGGCCCGTATGTTCACAACCGGATATGAGATGAAAAACAAACAGTTCTAGTTTATTGCAACTGCAATAAATGCTCGACTTTCTTATTGTGACGGGCATCTTTTCACAATTATTATTATTCTTGCGCCCATGATTTTTGAAGTTAAATCTACTTTAGGCACGTTGGGCACGTTTGCTATGGGGAAAAGAACTTAACTCGCCTGCCCGTCACGCTCAGATACATATTATATATACAGATGTATATCAGGGATATGTTGATAAAAATAATTTCTAATTAAAAATATTTAAAAAAAAATATTTCTTAGCAACCGAAAAATAACGTTTACAAATTTGTGAAGCTAAGAAATTTTCACTTCTGACGTGTAGTCCTTTTTTTAGTAATAAGTCTACTCAGGGTTGGACCCTTTTTTTTAAAGAGTATACAATAAAATTTCAAACTATTTCTAAAGTATCATATTTAATTTGAGATCGCTTGAAAAAGCGATTAGGATTCCCTTTGTACGCGTAGACATATACGTGTGGCGACAATTTTTTTATCAATGTCACACACAAAAATTTGTTAAATTATACAAAAACCAGCATAACTTTTTTTGTAAAGGGTGGTTAGTGCCACGAAATAGTCTCCTCAGTATACAATCGCGGAATGTTATTTCTGAAATTCAAACTTTCTTAATATATCATACTGTATTGACTTGTTTATATTCATACTCGGTTTCTCAAACTCCGGGTATCATTCACATTCTACACCCACCTTAATATTCCGTAAACATATTGCCACGGATATTTGGGCAAATTTTTATCTCATAAACAGTTCGTGTGCGTATTTTGTGAATGTAAAACCAAACAGATCATGTGTTTTTTATCGAAGAGTTTAGCGGAAATAATTTTGCAACTGTTGCCATTCCAGTTTGAACCTTTTGTATAGCGATTTAAAAATCATTTTAGATTGTTAAAACACGTAATACCTAATTTCTTAGATGTATTGTATTTGACAAGTAGTTAAGTATTAACTATTTTGAATATAAAATATAAAATAATATATAACCTTCCTGAGCTATCAAGTGCAAAAATATTTCAACCAACCATTTTTTACCTGTTTATTAATTTCTGTTTTGTGGTTTTTGTATTATGTTATGTCTTTGTGTTACGTTAATAAAATTCTCTTTCTTCTTCTTTCTCAACCAAACAAACGAATTTACTATATTTGTATAGATAAAAACAAACTTTACCAAAAGCTGTAAAAAATCGTAGAGCTATTAAACCCGTAACGCGGTCATTAAATACTTTTCCGAACCGAACCAGAAATAGATTTTTAAAGTAACTAACATTCGAAACACGTGTTCATATTTGACCATTTTAAACCGATGAAGTTTCCGAATATATTTTCCTTTTAAATACACATTTTATGACTGTTATAAATGATATTAAATTATTTCATTTTGTATAGCGGTATAACATAAACCCAGTTCATGTTATTATAGGAGTTATAGTTTTCATGTTATTATAGGAGTTAGTTTATAGGAGTAAAATCTAAATTGTCACACGGAATGCGAGCACGAATGCGTTATGGTTACGTTCTATATTTTGAATATTTTAGAATATCTGAAGTTTCAGATATATTGCGCCACTACACAATACTATTTAAAAAAAGAACAATGTTATTCTTTCGGCGTGTTCGAATTGTGAAAATTTAAATTTTATAATCGTTCGTAGGGAGTAAACTCCAGTCGTGTGTCGGAGCTGTCACACACAATTTTTTTTAATAATAATTATTAAATTCTTCATTCCAGGTGTACAATGCCTCGAGTGATCAAGTGCCTCATCTACATAGGAATTGCAGCGTTCTTACATCAGTTCCCGAGGTTCTTTGACAGAGAGTACATACCCCACGTGACCGTGTGGCGCGGACACTTGGAGGAGGTTTGCAGGGTAAGCACTTTAACGAAATATATTAAATACTACCCCCTAAGGTACCCGTAATAAAGTAACTGTCTGTCTGCTACCTTTTCACTCCTTAACTACTCAACCGATCAACGTAAAATCAACAATCTTTTTTTCTGGATAAAAGGTGCTGTGTCCTTTCTTGTATCTCTAACAACGTGTATGCAAAATTTCATGATGATCAGTTGAGTAGTTATGGCGTATAAAGGTAACAAACAGACAGACAGACAGAGTTGCTTTCACATTTATTTATTTATTTATTTTGTTTGAACTTATGTATTCAGCAAATAAATTATTTTGAATTTTTCAATTGCCCAATTTCAGAATTCAGAACTCAGCCAAAGAGCCCAATTAAGAATCAATTATTTGAAAGTTACAAGTAACAAACGCTTTCTGTTTCAGATTCAACTGTCCCCTTGGGTCCAAACTTTATCAATGGACGCTTACTTCATAACTTACTTCGGCTTCAGAGTTTTGTTCGTCCATTTAATACCGTGCACTTCGCTTGTAGTATTAAACGTACTACTGTTCAGGGCAATGAGGGCCGCGCAATTGAACAGACAGAAATTGTTCAAAGAGAATAGAAAATCCGAATGCAAAAGACTCAGAGATTCAAACTGTACCACCCTCATGCTAATTGTCGTTGTAACTGTATTCCTTCTAGTCGAGATTCCCGTTGCTGTTGTGACAATACTTCACATAATATCGAGCACAATTGTCGAAATTCTAGACTATCATATCGCAAATATATTAATACTGATCACGAATTTCTTCATAATAGTATCGTATCCGATAAATTTCGCCATTTACTGCGGCATGTCGCGTCAGTTTAGGGAAACGTTTAAGGAACTGTTCATAAGAGGTGCGGTAACGAGCAGGAAAAATGGAGGTTCAAGCAGATACTCTCTGGTGAACGGGCCAAGGACATGCACTAACGAAACAGTCCTTTAAGCTCATTTTTTTGTAAATAGATACTGTTTAATAGTGAAATTGTGAGGTTATTGTGAACTCGACACGCAAAATTTTTGAATTTTTTTGTAATTTTTAAACATTGAGCGAAAATTAGCCTCAATCAAAGTGGTTGGTGAGTTTGCAACAACCCATTTGGGAAATTGTTAGGTTATTGTGAACTCGACACGCAAAATTTTTGAATTTTTTTGTAATTTTTAAACATTGAGCGAAAATTAGCCTCAATCAAAGTGGTTGGTGAGTTTGCAACAACCCATTTGGGAAATTGTTAGGTTATTGTGAACTTGACACGCAAAATTTTTGAATTTTTTTGTTATTTTTAAACATTGAGCGAAAATTTGCCTCAATGTCAGTGATTGGTGAGTTTGCAACAACTCATTTGGGAAATTGTATTATTAGGTTATTGTAAACTCGAAACGCCGTGAAATTTATGTGAATTTTTGTAATTTTTGGACTTGGTAAAAATTTGCCTCAATCTCTATAGTGAGTTTGCAACAACGTAATTGGAAAATTGTAAGGTTATTCGACACGCTGTGGAGTCCTTAGTATTTTTATAATTTTTGGAAATTGAGCGAAAATTAGCCTCAATCTCAATGGTTGGTGAGTTTGCAACAACCCAAATTATTTGTCTGTACGCGTACATACTGTAATGGTAGAATGTAAGTTTGTGTAAATAAATAAATAAATAAATAAATAAATAAATAAATAAATAAATAAATAAATAAATAAATAAATAAATAAATATCATGAATGAAAAAAATTTAAAAAAAAAGTTATTTTTCAATGTTCCAGTTAAATTTTGAAATTTTGGATCATTAAAAATAAATTTGAGAAATTGTTTTTACTTTAGCTATCAAACAGATCAGCCTGTCTGTCGTTCCCTTTATCTTAAAGAAGATTAATGTCGTAATCTTTATCTTAATTAATATTAGTAGGACATTGACATTTTTACCTTTGTAAAAATTTCGCATTTGACATTTTGACATTTTGCAAAAAGTTTCAGTGAGCAAAATAAAAAATTGGCAAGATTATTTTTTTATGAAAAGTTCGGCATACAAACTAATGGTCCAGTTGATGGTTCATGGCTACGGTCGCCAATAACTTAAACTTCTTAATTTAATCAAAATCCTTGTCATTCAATACAGACTTAGCCTTTCGTAGCCTGTGTGTTCTTTTTTCTATTTTTTTTTCTAATTTATTTCAATTTCATTTAAAAATAAATATAAAAACTCATTAATGAAGTTATAAATTAAAAATAATGTGGTCCCTCGAAAATTTATACAACTCACTGTTTCCATTTTTTTTATTGAAAACTTAAAAAAGTATGCATCGATTATTATTTTTTTATTACGTTTTAATTGTAATTTTTATAAAATGATAACAGCTGCACGTATTTATTGAATACTAGCGACTCGCTCCCGGCTTCGTCTGGGGTGCAATTTTTATATATACAAACTTTCCCCTTTAATCCCTCTTTACATATGTGAAAACCGAATTAAAATCGGTCCACCCATTCTCGAGTTTTTGAAGCGTACACAAACCAACTTAACATTTTTTATATATAAAATTTGTATTATAAGTATGTATATAAGGAAATTGTATATTAAATGTCTGTTTTGATACTGAAAAAAAAATTACTTTTTTGATACTTTTTTAGGTATTGAAACGACTGTTTCATTATTTTACAGTTAATATACTTAAGTAATATAAAAAATCAAAAAATCAAAAAAATGATCACTCGTTTCGATGTCGCAAAATGGTGAGCCCCCATTTTGAAAAAGTATCCATTATTTTTTTTTAATTAAAATCTAAAATATTTTATATGAAAGATGTACTTTGTAGTTTTAGTTTCATAAAATTTATATATTGTGTTTCATAAGCTATTAGGTGTATATAAATATAGGTATTTAAAATTAAATGTATATTTTCTTTTGTAAATAGCGACTGTATTTTATAAATAAAATGAAATAATTATGTGAAATTGTTTGTGATGTAAAAAAAACTAGTTATTTAAATGGGAGGTACTAATTAAATTACATATACTGATTGTTAGACATTTATGTAAATTGCTTCCTTGAATATATTTTATAATTAAAAATAAATATTACTATAATTACTTGCGTAGGATTAAAAATCAATTATGTATGTAACATAAAACTAGTCATATTGTTTTTTTTTAATAATTTCACGTACATTACGGACCATGGCGAACTGAATCCGATCATTTATTAAATTTAAAATTTATTAATAAATAAAATGTAACTTAAAATGTGTGGTTTTTTTTTCATTCATTTTATCCTTACACCTCAGATAGAATAAGAACTAAAGATAGAGCTCATAAAAGCCTGCAGTCGAAACGTGACAAACCAGGCTATGTCGCTTAGTAGGAGCAATCTGTGCATAGGCACCTTAAAATAATGGGTCTCACCAGTACCTCTACCATGAGTTTACAATGACCGCACTCACTAGCGAGAGCGTAAAATATTTCTGTGAAAAACTGTCAATGTCAAATTAACAATTTTCCATATAAATATTGTCAACTGTCAATGTCAAATTGACAATTTTCCATATAAATATTGTCAACTGTCAATTACAAATTGACAATTTTCCATATAAATATTGTCAACTGTCAATGTCAAATTGACAATTTTCCATATAAATATTGTCAACTGTCAATTACAAATTGACAATTTTCCATATGAATATTGTCAACTGTCAATTACAAATTGACAATTTTCCATATAAATATTGTCAACTGTCAATGTCAAATTGACAATTTTCCATATAAATATTGTCAACTGTCAATTACCAATTGATAATTTTCCATATAAATATTGTCAACTGTCAATGTCAAATTGACAATTTTCCATATAAATATTGTCAACTGTCAATTACAAATTGACAATTTTCCATATAAATATTGTCAACTGTAATTGTCAAATTGACAATTTTCCATATAAATAATTCACGCTCTCGCTAGCGAGTGCGGTCATTGTTAACACATGGTAAAGGTACAGTACAGACAGGAGAGTGTCGCTTCTGCCATGAGGCAGAAGAAACACCAATGCATATCCTGTGCGAGTGTGGCCTCTTGATGCACAAGCGCAGTCACACCCTAGGAAGCCACACAATGGCTTGTGAAGATGTGAGGAATACCTCTATCAAAAAAGTACTACAGTTTCTAAACGCGGTAGGTATAGGTAGAAAGCTTTAGTTTACGTGGCGATCACAATATTTCAGCAATGGACGAAGTTATACTGGTACTCTAGTAGACCAGAAATAGCCACTAAGAAGATAATAATAGAGCCCTGTGGAGGGCAGAGTGAAGCCGGTAAAACTACGCCTTCGCCGTGTACGATTACACGTATACATACACGATTACACGTATACAAATGTAATCAAACTACTTCTAGTTTTATTAACCATTATACTAGCTGGTGCCCGCGACTTCGCCAGTATAAAATATTGCTAAACCAGTTACTCGCTGATAACGTAGCTTTCTATAGGTGAAAGGATTTTTAAAATTGGTCCAGTAGTTTTTGAGTTTGTTTATCACAAACATACAACAATTCTCTCTTTATAATATTAATTATAGATATTCCTCAAATTGTTGGGTCTTATGATAATAATAATAATAAAAAATATTTGAATTATTTATTTATTTGAATATCTTCAATAAAAATAAACAAAAATGATGTTATAGCTTTTTAAACATATGTTTTTAAAGCGGCTTCACTATGCTATTCGGAAAGTTCTTTCTTACTTGATAGTAAATGGCTACCGTCGCCTATAAATACAAGCAACGCCACAGGTGCTGCCGATTACAGTATGACCAAGGATAGGGGTAGGGAAATGTGCTCGGGCATTCCTTACTCACTCACCAAAACACGACAGCACACGTGATGTTATTTCACTGTGCTCTTCTGTAAGCGGTTGGTTACTGCCGCCAGACGGACCGACCAAATGACTGCAGAACGCAGTATTTGTATTCAGTCACTAAGTACTGAACCAAAAAAGGTTATTGTTATCAACATTTTTTTGACTGATAAATGATCGGCTCACATTTCGACGATCTCATAAGCTTTTTTTTATTCACCTATAGATTGGTACTAATTTTTAAAAATAATCTTATTTTTGTTTTGTATTACTATTTTTATGTAAAAGTCGTCAGACAGGCTGACGGTCCTTTGAGGTAGGTGGCTACCGTCGCCCACAATACAAGCAACGCCACCAGGTGATGCACGTTCACTGCCGACCTTTGTAGGATTAAAGATTAGTAATAAGGGAACTGGCTCTCTCTATCTTCTATAAAGCACTTAAAGATAAAAGAAAGAGAGAAATATATCTTTGATAAATAATTAGAATTAACAAAAGATATATCGTACAAGCTATTGGACTGTGCTGATGTGTAATTTAAAAGAAAAATATTTAATGGCAATTTTTAAGCTTACACTTTGAATTTCTAGCGTTCGCGGTGGAAACGCTCGGAGTGTGGTCACCCGATGCTAAATCCTTCGGGAAAGAGATAGGAAGACTTTCTAATAGAGAAATCGGGCGATCGGCGCGCCAGCTCTTTCTTCACGCAACGTATAGCGTTAGAAATTCAAAGAGGTAACACTGCAAGCGTCCTGGGTACTACGCAAGATTCGGCGGAGCTAGACGAGTTATTCTTTTTGGCCAATTAATTTCCTCCACTCCCTGCCAGCATGCACATGGTTTAATTATTTTTTCAAGTGTTGTTATTATTTCTTATTTTTGTTTGTTTAATTGTCAGTTAGTAAATTAGTAGATTAAAATAGGATAATTAAGTGTTTAGTTAAATCAAATTATGTAATATATAAATTTATTAATAAAAAACTTAACAAATATAAAATATAATAAAAATATATATTAAAAAAATATAATACATATAATATATTATAAAAAAAAAGCTTATACATATCAATCTTAAATTAGAAATCAAATAAAAACCATCACATCTATATATTCTACATATCGCTGCTTAAATTCAAAAGTATAGGTACCACAAATCAAAAAATTCCAAAAACAATCACAATCCTTCATACTGTATATTGCAAAAGACATGGTTTTTTTATTACATATTTAGTATATAGTACATATATTCAAGAGTAACTTATATTCAGTTTATTATAAATGTACGTAAAACATTTAATGCTACTTAAACATACGCTTCTAACGATGTATAATATATATTTGATATATATCTAACAAGAAAAAAATAATAATTTTTTTCGATTAGCTCTTCTGTAAAAAAGTGTAATATTGATTTATGGCACTTTTGAATTTAAGCAGCGATATTCTAATATATAAAATTCTCGTGTCACAGTGTTTGTAACCAAACTCCTCCGAAACAGCTTGACCGATTTTCATGAATTTTTTTGTGTATGTTCGCTAGGTCTGAGAATAGGTCGTAAACTATTTTTTATACCCCTAAGTGTTAAGGGTGACCCACCCCAATTTTTTTTTGGAAAAACAACGTTTGCTAGTTGCAGGTCAGCTAGTTTAAAAGTTCACTATATAAGAAAATTAAGCATAATCTTCGACTGCCATCGAAACCATAGTTTCGTAACCAATTACGAATAAAGAAAAATATATATTTGTATTCTATTCAAATATTGCGAAACAGAAAATTAAAGATTAACGACATTTTTTGCCTAAGGGAATAAAATCGTTCGACATATTCAAGTAAGTATTAGCCGTAACACAGATATCATCCAAGTATTCGTTGCTCTTTATGTGACCACTATATTATCTGACGACCATAAAATTGTGTTTACGGCTGAACTAATGAAATAGGGCGCGGCGTATGATTGCCCCGAGTAATTCAATATCGTGTTATTGTCTTTGATAGTGTTCCTCGTAAATTGATTAATACACTGGGAAATTGCTTCAGTGTTGAGACGAATAATATGAACTAGCGACCAGCTCCCGACTTCGCTCAGGGTGCAATTTTTTTTTATATACCTTCGTCGTTTATCCCTCTTTCCATAAGTGAAAACTGAATTAAAATTCGTTGGGTGGTTTAGAAGAAGTAGCGAAAAAAGTTATCTTTAGGATTTTAGAAGAACTACAACTCTAACTGGCTACTGCTGCCAGGCCCGCTCCCACTGCTGCGTAACAAACCAACAAACTCACTTTCTCATTTCTAAAATTATTAAGCAATATCGTCTTCAATACAATATAATGTTTTATTTAATTCAAAGAGGTATATAGGTAATGAGGTAATGTAGCCAGCATGCTTGGGACCCTGCCAAAATTTTAGTTTATAATATTAGTCAACATTTATAATTTGACATTATAATATTTTAAAGTGAATAATTAGTGAATAAAAAATAATCTGTACAAAAAAAATCAGTTATACATATAATACATATTTACATATCATCATCATACTAATAATAAATCTGGTGTCGATATCTCTGTATTTCTCTAATTTATAAACCAACTAGCTGATGCCCACGACTTCGTCCGCGTTGAAAAATATTAAGTAGCCTATCCTGTGTCCCGTACGTCCAAATGTTTATCTTCCAAGTTTCATGAAAATCAGTTAATTCGTTTCAGAGTTATGGAGGAACATACATACATACTTACATACATACAATACCTAAACTTACAGATTTATTATTAGTATATATATATATATATAATATATATAATATATATTGATGATATTGATATATGAATATTGATGACTAGTTAAACCCGGCCACACTTCGCTGAGGCTCAGTGAGCAACGTTCCATGGTTGCCCTAACGTATGAAAATTATTTATTTATTTATTTTCAAGAAAAACTTACAGTGATAATTGTACAAATATTAGCTTAATAACTAAATGATAAATTAATTAGACACTATTTAAGAGTTTCTGCATATTGAGTCTACATAAGATAAAACAAAACCGTTTCTAACCACTATAAATACTTAAAACAACTAAACAGCTTTTTCCCTTTATTAAGCTTAAGTAATAGCAAACAAGTAAAAAAAGACAAAGGAAAAAATCTGCAATGGAAAAGTCTACAGTGAAGAAGTCTACAGTGAAGAAGTCTACAGTGAAGAAGTCTACAGTGAAGAGCGGGAACCATCGAACCATGATTTAAAAAGTAATTCTCTTATTTTGTAAATATTTGAATTATACAAATCAAGCTATGGAAATTCAACTAAGCTAATAACAAATTTGACATCTGGGAAACAGAGAGTCCTTCCTATAATTTGTTGCGCAATATCTGGAACTTAATTATGTTTTTTTTTTATAAAAAAAAATCCGTATCCATTGGTATTTTGGGAAAAAAAATATACAAGATCATTCTGTTAAATGCAATGTTGTGTGAAAATTTCAAGTCAATCCGTCGGCTAGTTTTCGAGTTTTTGAGTAATACATAAACTAACACAACATTTTTATATATTATATATATAGATTACAGTTTCTATTATTAAATCTATACTTTACTAATATTATAAAGAGGAAGATTTGTTTGTTTGTTTATTTGAATTGAATAGGCTCCGAAACTACTGGACCGAATCGAAAAATTCTTTCACTGTTGGGAAGCTATATTATCAGCGAGTAACATATAAAGGTACGCGGGCGAAGTCGCGTGCAACAGCTAGTTGTAAATACATAATTATTTTCTTACGAACCTTATAGAGGATATTGAAAATTTATAACCATTCGTATCGTTTCATATGTATCGCTTAGGAAAGGAAAATAGATTCCTGCGGAGATTTAATAAAAGGGATGTTTCACCAATGCAAATACAGTCGAAGCGTATGAAAATATTGGCCCTCGCTTTATACTTACATACATAATGTATGTTTCGCATGTATTTCGTTTCAAATATTTCCAACTTACATATAATTTCAAACATAATAATATTCTCTTTGTTCTTTTAAGTATATAACTTTTATCTACATACTTACTTAGCTCTCAGATTATTTGAAAGTAAGTAGGTACATTGTTTAAATAAAAATGGTAGGCAATTCAGATAACAATAATGATAACAATTAATACATTAAACTTGTGGACTCAAGACTTATCAATTGTAGATTAGGATTTTCAATTATAGACTCAAAATTCAGTCTTGCACCGTCTTCAGAAATTTCAGATTTTTCAGATTTGTTCTGTTCGTCATTTCTTTCATTCAAGGAAAGCATTGGCAACATTCTTGCTGGCCTAGCGATTAGATTAGTTTTGTTTATGGTATTATTTTTAATACAGTGAGCACTGTGGCAGTTCTATATGAGTGGTATGTGATAAACTTATATGTGTGTATATATGTGTTTATATATACTATGTAATATGTGACTTAATTGTATTTATTTTTTATTTATTTTTTATTCTTTTCTTCTGCTTTTGTTATTCCCATTGAGAGGGTGAGGGCCTATTTTGACAATTGCATTGAAAAGTCAATTGACTGAAAGTCAAAGTAATCGCTTAAAAGCTCACATTAATAAGCTTTCAACGAAAATAAGAAGCAATATTCATCATTTTGAGGGAAAACCTTATGAAAATTAAATAAAAAACACCAAAATAATCAACATTTCTTTATTAGAATTTATTTTCGTGCCCTTCCCCCGCCAAATCTTTATGGCAACACAGTGGATGCATCGCTGTGACTTGCCGGGACTTCCCCTGCTTCTGAGTCGTTATAGACACCAACAGACCTGTTTTTAGCATTAAAATGTGTCAATGGTCCCCTGGAAGTCAAAGTAACCCCATTTGACGGTCCCCTGTATAGCCAAGCATACCCTTAATATAAAGAATACGATACATTAATAAGATCACCACAAGTTCTTAGGAAATTGAAAATACGTCAATCCCAAGAATCCAAACATCTAATACCTATCCCAAGATAATATCCCAAGAATCTAAACACAGGTAGGTATATTGTCTGTGTGTAAAACAGCTTATTTCACAAGTAGATGTTATCACTGGATACGAAGGTATTTCAAAGTTTTAATGATATCGGTCTGTGTACATTTCACCACCCTATAACAATCTGCAAACTTTACTAATTTCGATATCCATATTCAACATTATGCTATAGACAATAAGAATGCATTTAGGTTGTAACAGTCTTCCAATAGCAATGTATACTTATTCGAAATGTTTAAAAACTTTTTTTAATTATACTCGTGTTGACTTTGAAAATGAGTAGGTAAGTATACAATATTTTATTTTTAAACCTGTTAATTAGTTAGGCTTATTGTTATAGCAAAAGATATTACAAGCGGTTCATAGACAAAACTGGCGATGACATGGCTGGACATTACCTCTCCAGAGATTAAGTTTAGCAATACAGAGAGGTAATGCTGCCAGCATGTTGGGTACCTTGCCATCTGGCAAAATATAGTCCTACTTGTACTATTATATTTTCTTTTCCTGTACCCAAACCTGTTAAGGTGAATTTTTATGGGGATAAAACACTGAACTTGCGATATGACGTCAGCGTCATCCAAGAAATACGATTCCTCGACATTAGATGGCGCTGCCAAAGCATAATTAAATTTACTCCAAATTATTATTGAAATAAAAAATAAAAATAATAATAGCGAATAGCAATCATTCGACGTTAGATGGCCTGCAGTATTTTTTTTAACATTGTGATATCCTCATGGATACCCGGCAGTAATAGGCTAAACGACAAATTATTTTTTTTTTTTTCATCTCTTTGGTTATATTGCTTGCATCTGAATATTTATGATACATACCATTGGGTGACAATTCAGAAGAGTCGTTGGCTGCGCTTCTCCAGTCCGTGGCCTCCACTCTAGAACCTTCCAATCACAGCGTCCGCCGGCTCACCATACTATGTATCCTGCCCACTGCCACCTCAACTTACTGATCCGCTGACTTATGTCTGTAACTTTCGTACGTCTACAAATCTCCTCATCTCTGATTTCCATAGTTGGTCCTGCTGGGAATGAAACTTCGGACCCTTGAGATAAAACCTTAACGCAAGCTCCCATTTTTTTAACATTGGGAAATCCTCTTGGACACCCGGCACTGCGAGGCTATGCCGGATTCTTACATGCTAAAATCGAACGACTTTTTAGCGCGGCCGTTGATGGGCTCGGTCGTGGGGACGTTATGACACGACTTCGGTGCCCCGCCACGGCTATCCAGCGCGGGGAGGGCTACGCTCCTTGACAGGACCTCGACGTACCCGACAGTGGAGGTACGCCGGCAATCTCGGAGGACCTTACGACGGGCAGCAGTCTCCCCCAAGACCACTGTCCGGGTCCCGGTCAGGGGGGAAAACCACTCATCCAACGTGCTCGTCAAATTGACGTTGCTTGTGTTACAGGCGAGGGTAGCAATAGCAACCAACCATCAAGTACACCGTCTGATGATTGAATAAAATAAAACCCTATCAGTATTCTCTATGGTAAAATAACTGTCATCGTAATGATATAGTGATCTATAGACGAGATAGCAGATAGATTTCGCAGTTGATCTAAATACGCTGTCCCTGAGTCCGTATTAGTATAACTTACAGTCAGCCGCTCTGACAAGGGTAGCTTGTCGAAAAGGGAATAGAATTAAATTATTTATATCACCCCTACTCTTCAGGGAATAGGGATGTTTCCTCCACTATATTTCATGCGCAAATTGACTCTTGGTTCGGATGAAGTTGATATAATTGGATCTAGTGTCTGGCTTATACGTTACTTTGCCTTTGTGATACATTGACTTAATAAAGCTTTTATTACATCGTGTGTATAAACCTTTAATTTATGTAAAGGTCGGCAGACAGGCTGACGGTCCACTTGATGGAAGGTGGCTACCGTCGCCTATAACACAAGCAACACCACATGAACTTCAAGGCGCTGCTGACTACAGTAAGATTAAGAACATCCTAATCTCCAACTCATCCAACGGGTGTTGAAGAAAGAGGTTAAATTTATCTTTGGTATTGTCTATGGAAAAATATCGAATGTGGAACGTTTTTTAAAAAATATTATTGAAATAGAATATTATGAGAAAATAACCACAATTTCGGACATCACACACTCCTTAGTTGTGGTTGTATGTAGAAAATTTTTTTTTTTTTTTGGAGTTTACTCCTTAAGGTGTATAACGCCGATTTGGCCTTGAATTATTAGGCTGATTTCCCCGCGCCACCCTCTACAAGAGATCGACCGCACAGAGATGGCAAAGAGTAGTATGGAGACTAGACGACAAAGGCACGACATAGTCGACTGAGCCTACTTTACTGCAAATACATACTACAAATTTATAGTTATTTACAATGTAGAGGGATAATTCAGTAACAATGAAGCGTGTTTTGTTATTTAGGTAGTAAATTATGTTACCTAGTAAAAATTTTTACCCGTCTGCGCCACAACGAGGGTTATGTTTTTAGAGTGTATAGCGGCGCGCTCCCGGCTTGGCCCGGGGTGTATTTTTTCTAAAATAAACGTAGCCTAAGTTACTCCTTATTACATCAGCTACCTGCCAATAAAAGTCCCGTCAAAATCGGTCCAGCCATTTCAGAGATTAGCTGGAACAAACAAACAGACAGACACACAAAAATTGTAAAAAATGTTATTTTGGATGTTATTTTGGATTTTTTCTAAAATAAACGTAGCCTAAGTTACTCCTTATTAAATCAGCTACCTGCCAATACAAGTCCCGTCAAAATCGGTTCAAACATTTCAGAGATTAGCCGGAACAAACAGACACCCAGACAGACAAAAATTTGGTTTGGTTATGTGGTTGGTTTATTTTGGTGTATGTACTCATATATGGTGTATGTACGTATATATATTCATATACATGTAGTAAAAAACGGTTATTTCAATACTACAAACAGACGCTCCAATTTTATTTATATGTATAGATGTATGTATATTTCTTTATACGAATATAAAATATATGGTAAAAGAGCCAAACAAAAGTTTTTATCAAAACTAACAAATTTTTTAATTTTCAGTAAAAACAATTGAGTTTTTGCACCAACCGTGCAAACTTCGCGTGGTACGTTTTGTTTGGGTAACGCTAATGCCGGCGGTAATAATTTTTTTTTTAATTTTGATATTTTTTTTCAAATTCACCAAGTGAGTGAAGTGACAATAAATTGAGACAAAAAGTGTTTTTTTTTTTCATTTTGATAAAGATTATGAACTTTTTAGAGCGAGAATCTTGCTTCTTCAATTTTTTCAAAAAATCTATCGAGTGGGACAAAAAAGCGGCTGAGTGGATTAAATGGAAACTCTGTGGGGCTTTTTAGGGTATATTGAACTGTAAAAGGCACACTTAACATTTATTATTTTCTCCATATTTTTGATTCAGCGCTTGATTTTTCTAAAAGCTATCAAAAGCCCTTTTTATAATTTTTAAAATTCATGTCAATAGAATTAAAAAAAAAAAAGTAGAAAATTTATTCACGTTTTCATTTTGTTTTCGTTTTGTCTTGTCTTTTGCCATGTCTAATTGTTTTGGTTTGGGTTTGGGTCTTATTATTATTAATTGTGTAATTTTAAAGGAGGGGGGGGGGAGTAAGGGGGGAGCGGAGGGGGGCTGGGAGGATGGTGTTGATAGATTACCCTCATCCTTTCAAATGATACCTAACATGGGGGGTCTATTTGTAACCGTTGACCATGGTTACGTCAAATTTTTTATCTCGTCGAGACGTCCCCGATGAGCCCAAATACGATCCGGCTGTGACGCGCCGTTTCCGAGTTTCGGCCGGGGGGGTCCGAGGGGGGCGTCAAATTTTTTATCTCGTCGAGACGTCCCCGATGAACCCAAACACGACCCGGCTGTGACGCGCCGTTTCCGAGTTACGGTCGGGGGGGTCCGAGGGGGTGTCAAATTTTTTATCTCGTCGAGACGTCCCCGATGAGCCCAAACACGACACGGCTGTGACGCGCCGTTTCCGAGTTACGGTCGGGGAGGTCCGAGGGGGGCGCCAAATTTTTTATCTCGTCCAGACGTCCCCGATGAGCCCAAACACGACCCGGCTGTGACGCGCCGTTTCCGAGTTACGGTCGGGGGGGTCCGAGGGTGGCGTCAAATTTTTTATCTTGTCGAGACGTTCCCGATGAGCCCAAATACGGCCCGGCTGTGACGCGCCGTTTCCGAGTTATGGTCGGGGGGGTCTAAGGAGGGGGCTTTTTTTTTGGTGCCCCGGTAGACCGGATGACACTTTCCTTGGTGACTACCTATCACCCTCTATGACCTTCTGCAAACGCCACCCTTCTATCCCTCATAGTTTCCGAGAACCGCTCACCAACTTTTTACCAGAACGGTGTACCGAGGATATCGGATTTTTCTGGAGGTCACGGGGGCGTCCCCTACGCGACCACCTACAATAGAGAAACCCCCCACCGCTCCTTCTAGGAGAACAATTCGATGAGTCACTAGATACGTGAGTGGGAATCCGGCTTTATAGTTGCTTTATTTATTTATTGTTTATTTATTTATTAGGCTTATTAATTTATATATTAATTAATAATTAATTATTATTAATATTAATTAATAATTAAATTAATTAATAATTAATTATTAATTAATATTAATAATAATTAATTATTATTAATATTAATTAATTAAAATTCATGAAAACTTTCCTTCCTCGTTTGGTTTATTTTTGATATATTACGTTTTTGCCTCCTTTGCTTACTTCCTATCTTTATTAAATTTAGATAACAAGTATATATACAGATGAATTATTAATTAAATATTCAAATTGAATATTTCAGATCATTAATAAATTGAATATTATATTACAACATAATTTATATTTAGTTTTTTAAAGATTTAATTAAAAAGACAAAAAAGAAAACCTATTAAAGTATCATGCATATATATCATCATTATACACTATCATGCACTGTCTGTTCTGCCACTAAAATGTTTATTCTTTGTTTATTACGTAAAAATTAATAATTTGATGAAGCGCAACACGGCACAGGTCCGTCTAGCATCACGACTCGCCCCGCACTGATTTTATGGACGAGAACGGGCTAGCGCTGAGTAAGTGGGGAAATATTTTTGATAAAAACATTATATAAAATTCAATTTTACGAATTTTCAAAAAGCGCTTTCAACAAATCATGCTACATTGTTATCTTCATAAGTGTACAAAATTTCATAATCTTTTGATAAATATTGTAGAAGTGAGATTGTTATAACTGAAAATAAAAGGGGTGAGTTTAGAATTTTTTTCCTGAATCAATTTCAATAAAATCAAATTTTTAATCCCAACAAATCATTCCTCATATCTTGTAGATAAACATATATTTTTTTCTCTGAAGAAAAGGCGTATATATAATGAATAATACTGTTGCAAAATGTTGCAAAAATTCAATTTTTTGGAAGGATAAGCCTTAAGAAACGATTTGCATATATGTATATAAAGCCCGTGGTATGAAAATTTATGAGAGTAAAATCAAAATTGTTACACGAATGCGTTATGTTATGCGTTATAGTTATGTTCTATTCTTTTTTAAAAAATTTACAATATCTGAAGTTTCATAGATATTGCGCTATCTATACAATATTATTTAAAAAAAAAAACAATGTTGTTCTTTCGGTGTGTTCGAATTGTGAAAATTTAAATTTTATAATCGTTCGTAAGTAGTGAACTCTTGTTTCTTGTCTCTTGTTAATTTTGAAGTGCAAGCGAACATCGTCGAGTGTAATAGTTAGTTTACACAGGAAACCATATTAACGATGGCAATTCAGTAGCGTCGTGAAGGAGTAATCATGTCGCTGAGGCCATGTGTAGAAAAATTGCCGGAGCGAATCCGCCCTTGAGGAACGCCGAAGACAAATCGCACTAATTTGACATCATTTCGGCGACCAACTAACCGCGCCTTGATTTACTTCGAAACCGTTGGACTGCACAGAATATGAATTGCGTAAATTCTGAACCTTATTTACTACAAATAACTTAATAATATTAATGCGAAAGTCATCGTAAAATTTTGCATACACGTAGTCAGGAATACAGGAAAGGACACAGGGTAACTATCATCCAGAAAAATGACTGTTGATTTCACGTTGATCGGTTGAGTAGTTAAGGAGTGAAAAGGTAACAGACAGACAGACAGAGTTACTTTCGCATTAATAATATTAGTATGGATATATTTAATTCTTCATTTTTCAACGAGGACGAAGTCGCGGGCACCAGCTAATAGTATGAATATAAATAGAATTGCTATTTCTTATACAATTTGTAAAGATAATTTCGTTCAAAGAAGGAATGTTGCAAGATCGATTGAGTCCGAAGCTCGCCGAAGGAACTGTCAGACTCGTGCCGGATTATAATCGATGAGTTTTCCAACGCGATCCTGTATTCAGTTTGTTATACGTTTCATTAATAACTTGGACGTTTATCGACAAATGATTGTTGTATCGAGCCAATACAATCGTTACTCGGATATTGTACGGAGAAAGAAAGGAATGAGAGAAATAACCATTGAACCAGAGTTTTGCGGAAGTGAACAACGCTATGAGACATGCAAATGCGTCGCTGATACCGACAAATGGTAAATTGGCTTTTCAAAATCGGTCCAGTAGTTTTTTAGTATATATTCATTACAAACAAAAATATAAATCTTCTAATTTTATAATATTAATATAGATTAGTGATTATATAGTTCATGTACAGTCAAACACAGTATAGTTTACGTAGCACATTTTGACAAAAAGAATGGTATCCTGAGTTTATTTCGAAGTTTCTTCTCAGGATCGTCATCTTTTTGGCTTTTTTTTTGTTTTTCGAAACCCTGGTAAAATTTAAATTTTTCGAAATGACAATCGAAACAGTTTCTCGGAGAAACTTTGATTCGATAAATAAATATTTTGATTTTGATTTTGACCAACGAAAATATAGTCTCAACTGGATGTAGGATTATAAATATACATTAAGCATTTGACTCGGTTTAGTTTAATGAAAGCAATTTGTATTTCTCGCCTGCTCCATTACGCTGCTAAATCCGTGGATTAAACTTTACCCGCCAGTTGTAGCTTCCTTATTACTTGTAGACATTGTATTGTATAATAAATGGGCAAAAATAACTGAGAATCTTCATAAGCGTTTATTCCTCCTTAAAGTTTTGTCGAGAAATCTCTTTGGACTAAATTTTAAGTACTTAGTTGTTTTTGTTGAAGTGCATAGATACCATGTATCCCAGTTGTATGTATCTTGTATGAATCTTAGTTCCTCCATATTTTCGTCAACGGGCGACTATAGACGTGGGGAAGGTTTTCATCCTGAACATTTGTGAACATACATACCATCCTATTCGCATGAAGTAGGTACATCTAAGCACCTCTCTCTTTTCAGTGTTCCATGAAGTATACAAAGGGCAACCGAACTCCATCTTCGACCTCTTCACTTGCAATAGAAATAATAACAAAAAATAATAATAAAGGTCTTAGACATTTTTATGTAAAGGTTTTTTTTTTTTTGAAATTTAAAGGATACATCTGAATGTTTTATTATCAATTGAACCTAAAACTAAAAACCTTAAAAAATATAATATAATAATTAAAATATATTATTAAAAGAAGTCCCTTTAGGCAAGGTTCCGAAGATACTGGCAGCGTTCCCCCTTTGAATAGCTAGACTAATTCTTTGTCCGAGGTAGCTGCCAGCTCTTCGGTCTCCTGTGATGTCGACTAACCTTTTTACTATTTCCTTAAAAAGCCTTATAGCGCTAGGACCCCACGGACCAAGGGTCTCGACACCGAATGGGACAAAATCATATTCGGAGCTTACCCCTGTATTTGCATGCTTTAGCTTTTTCAGCCGCTTCACAAGCCGCACCAGCTCTGTTGTTGGTTCCATGTAGATGGGAAGGGGCCAGCGTGTCTGAACAGGTTGCATCGCATACCAGCACCCGGCCCATCTTCCATGGAATCAAACTCATACCGTCCGGTCTCTTGCCATCGTCTCTTGCGATCCCAGGCGGCTCAAGTAGACTTGGTACGTTGACGGTGGCAAGGGACCGGCGTATGATATCGTTAAGTGCGGCATGTCTCGAGAAGCGGCCTGCACTTTTTTGGCATGACAGTCCGTGATGTCCTAGCTTGTCGACATCACTGCCACAGGGACATTTATGAGGAGCGCAGACCGGAACCCCAAGCCGTAGACAGGTTGCGATTCGGAGCGTGTCAGGCTCAAGAAATGTTCCTGTATTTGACGAAGGATACGCGTGAAGCCAGTAGCCAGCCTCATGCGCACCCACGGCCAAAAGCCTAGCACGCGCCGAACCTGTACTACAGCTCAAAAGATTGTCATATGTCAATTTGCAGTTTATGTCGTCCCAGATCCTCTGTGAATTTGGAGAAACTGGAAAATTTTGACCTGGACATGCAATTAAGAAAGCGTTTCTAGCTTCTTCCAAGCCAGCAATCTCAAAGTTTGAAGGGGATGCCCTTAAAATTTTACTTATGAGATTTGCTGAACTATGTACAGAAGATAGGAAGGCTGGTAAAGCAACATTGGAAATTTTGCGAATCCCTAAACCACCATAACGGATGGGTAGGGATGCTTGGGTCCAAGATTGCTCATTCAGCTGCATATTAAGAATCGATTCTAAGCTAATTTTGATTAAGTCTAAGCTAATTTTGATTTTGACTTGTGTCAAAAGATCTGGGTGATTCCAAAAGGAGCAGCACCGGAGCACATACGTAAATTTTGGGACGAAAAGACAGAATTTTAAGATGCAAAGTGTGGACTAATTTCAAGGAGACGGTCAGCAGTATTTTGAAATTTAGTAATTGAATTATTAATATATTCAGAAATAGATTCATCAAAAATTGGAGAACCTAAAAGGTAAAGGGAATTACTGTTAACTATTTTAATATTTGGAGCCAAAATATTAAATTTTTGTTTTACGTCATTTAAATTTAAGTCACAGTTATTTATAAAAAGTTCGCATTTGCTAAAATTAAGCTCCAAACCAATGGCTTCAAATTTATTTTTGATTAAAAAAAGGTCCGAAAACACAGTATCCACATCACCTCCTAGGGTTCCGTCGTCCAAATACCAAACGTTGAATTTAGAATTTAAATTTTTGATTATCGGATTTATAGCCAAACTAAAAATTGCAGACCCAAGGGGATCACCCTGTTGACAACCTATTTCCGAAGACAGTTCATTAGAACGATATAACAATTTTGTTGGGTCAGCGTAACTGAGAAGAAGATAATTGTATATTTCCGGTATATGTTGTTTTATTTCCGTCAGCAGGGTATCCGTATTTACCGAATTGAATGCATTTTTAACATCAATTTTGAGCAACACGTCAGGCTGTCCGTAAGTTAGGAAAGAGCGTAGGGCATGGACGGCTGCCTCACACCCTCGTTTTACACCGAAGTCTAACTGTACGGGTTCAAATTCCGAATTTAATTTTGGTAAAATATGTCGAACAGCAATTGGTCTCACCCCTCCGTCCTTTTTGGTGAGGGCAATGAGGTTCGCGCCGAAAAGAATGGGAACAATTTCTGGATTGACCTTACCGGAATACATAAAGTTGATTAATTTAGTGATCGAATTTACAAGTTGCTCGCCTGCATCATCCACAGAATGCGATGTTAAGGTATTTATATATGATTTAATATTTAATATATTTTTTATATAAAATAAGTACCTACATAAAATAAAATAAAATGATATAAAATATAAATATGTTATATAAAACGTGAAAGCTTTTCAGCCGAGAAAACTCCTCTCGTGTGGAAGTTTTATTGTAAAAGTTTTCAATCAAAAGTGTTTACGAACGCATGTGAAAACTAGATACGGTACTGCGACATTGAAAGGCTATCGAGATATGGGTTCAACTAAACATTCAACTAAACCTTTAAACATCATTTAATTTCATTCCTTCGGTCTCGAATCGCGTCTATATTCAAAATTTCGGCGAAATTGGTATACAAAACTGGGTCCCTCGCAGAGCGTACTTGCAGCGCGTATGATGATGCTTGTGTTATAGGCGACGGTAGCCACCTATCATCCAGTGAACCTTCAGCCTGTCTGTCGACCTTAAAATAGAAAAAAAAACAGTAGCACTCCGGGAGTGCCGACAAGTGAAAACTTGAACAATTACGTGTTTATTTACAATTATTCATCGCAAGAAATACAAGAGAAAAAATATATATGACACTGACTGTTAAATAATAACCAACAGATTATTGATAGATAATTGGCTTTATTCAGCTAAAATAGTAGTTAAATATACGATACGTAACAAACAATTCATTGAGTGACAATACATTATTAAGCATAGATTATTGGCATAGACAATCGATATACTACACTGACACACAATGACAATAATAAATTCATAATGACAGACCATTAAAAAAGTTTGATGTTGATATGAAACTAGATTATTGGTCAGAGGTGTATACCATATTGATCCTTGTTATCATATCTAGTAAGTTTACTTTCATATGCAGTTGTCTGCTTAGTACTTATATACAGAGGTGTTCTTTTATAATTGTCAACAGAGGTGTCGGTGTCGGTTACAGGTCGCGAGTTCAATGGTTATTTTCCCATCTCAAAAAATGACAAACGCGCCTAAATAAGTTTTCAGTTCAAAAAACAGTTTAAATCACTATTCGGCTATATATTTTCTTTTTATGAAAAAAGACTAAGAAAAAAATTCCGAGGGCAGATCGCTAGTATTAAATAAATACCCTTGAAATATGGGTGCGATGTAAAATTACGTGGCATATTCTTTTTAAATTAATGTATCTTGCCAGTGATAAATTATTACATACAGACGTGACTAGTATTAGTCTGAAGAGAAGGCTTAAGGCACAGCGTGCTTTAGAATTAAATCTATTTTCCACATTTTCCTTAGAGACTTAATCTGTAATGAGAAAATCCTTAGAAGAATTAAATTAAATAAGATATCTCATAGAATTGGCTAGATGAAGTTGGAAAAAACGTATAGGAAGAAGTCGCATGGATTTTCCCCAAATAGATTATCCCAGAGTAGATATAAGTAACCCAGGATTGACGTTATTCATTGTGTTAACAGTATCCGAAGATAATAAATTAGATATCCTCGAATATTATCCTAATCCGTTATCCTTTTTTGATTTCTATTATTACCTGGTGCTAAGGACTCGTCGGAGTTGAAAAATGATAAATACAATATAACCCCTGATATAACCCCTGACAATCGCAGTGAGGCGGTGGCGCCGCCACTGTTAACGACAGGGGTGCCGAATTTTGCATATTTTTAGACGAACGCCCGGGAATCCAACATTATTAAAAAAAATTAGGATAAAAAGTATCCTATATGTTAATCCTGGTAATAAACTATCTGTGTGCCTAATTTTATCCAAATCCTTTAAGCCGTTTTTGCGTTATTGATACAAGATATAAGTTTTCGCATTTTTATTATTAGTAGGAAGTATTGATGTTACGTTAACGACTAAACTTTTTTTTAAATAACTGGGTCACTACTTGTCCACTAGTCTGGGCAAGTTTTGCATAATTGATTGTTGCGCTGACCGCTTGTGATTTTGTGATGTAATAAAATGGTTCGGTTTATTAACAGATTCGCCTATTTCTAGAGAATAGAACCACTAATAAAACATTCATGCCCGGTTTCTGAAGTTCCCAGTTAAACTCTCACTTACTATTGATTCGATAAAGTTAAACGTAAGATAAACGTCGGATAACTGTCACTGGGTTTCTGAATACACAATGTGCCGTTCAATAACTATGAAACCGATAGCCAGTTCCTCTACTTGCCACTAGGTGGGTCTCGTCAACAAAATAAGTCTTAAATTGATTTTATCATTTCAATTCATCATGGGCCAGTTTTATAAACGACATACCTTTTTCCCGTTCGTTACAGTGCTGGTAACGAACGGTTAACGGTCCATCAATAACGTTTACTGACGGTGGTTCTATAAAAGAAATTAAACATTCGGTAGCTATCTGTAAAAATACGCCGAAGTTTATGAATATTGTCGACGGTTTCGTTGTAGTCTGTCAAGAACTGTCAAGTTTCGCGTCGCAAACACATTTATTTACAAATATAACAAAATAAACGATACGTAAAATAAACCAATCCTATCATAGTCAGTAACGAGCCAGTAAACGCTAGCTGTCAAATTATACTGTTGACTTACGAATATATTGTTATAATACACTATATTATACTATTAGATCATTTTTTCGTCTATTTGATATAAAATTTAACTAACGGATTGTTATAAAACTGGCCCTAATAGTAGTTACAGTAATAGTAAATAATATTCCGAGATAAATAAGTGACCAAAAAACTATTTTTTATTATAAATTACTATAATTCCTTATTTATCATGAATGACATCGTTGTTAAGGAAGTGTCAAATGCGCTAGCATCTTGTAAGCGTCAAATAAAGTTATGGAACCTATAAACGGCACACATCGGCCAGTTAAGATAAACGGAGTTTATCTTACATTGGGGTACTCGGAAACGCATTTTCAAAAGTTATCGAACCAATAGCGCTAGCGAATAGATAAACTGCCAACAAAAGTACCTGAGAAACTGGGCATAACCTGAGATAGAAGACAAATTTTACCAAAATGAGCATTAATTAAAATTATTAATTAATTACATTAATTAAAATTATTTATTAATTAAATTAATTAAAATTATTTATTAATTAAATTAATTAAAATTAAAATTATAATTTTGTTTATAAATTATAATTTTAATTTTAATATAAAATTATAATTAAATGTTGAATTCTACTTTTCAAAATGGAAAGAGATTCTAAAAATATTAATTTATTAATAAGTGGGTACATAATCAAACAAATAATTTGTAAGGAAAATAATGTTAAAAGTCCCAAAAAATTCTTAGGCCAAAAAAAGCAATCTTTGATTTCTTTTTAAACAGACAAACCCACTGTTAAATGATAGTATTACTACTAGTTTTCTTTTGCCAATTTAATTGTAGAACCTATAAAGAACTGTTATTATTTTCTAACCGTGCAAATGTTCGTAATAACGGCCTTCGGAATCTCAATAATGTGAGTTTGATCATTTCTAGACACGAAACTAAGTCCACACGAGAGTTTTTCCATTAAACACTATTCTCCTCTTAAAGTTAGAGTACCTTCGTAATAGTTTTTTTGAATATGAAATATTACATACACATATACACATTGGCAAGGGTACGGAAAAGGAAATTATCAAGGGCACCTGTTATCAAGAAAATTCGAGAGATCATCTAAAAATAAAAATATCATCGCCTGATAAAAATATAATTATGAGCAATAAATCCATACTATCTGTCTGTCTGTCTGTTACCTTTTCTGTCTTGTTAACGTTTTGTCTGTCTGTCACTCAACCGATCGATCATCATGAAATTTTGCATACACGTTGTCAGGGATACAAGAAAGGACATAGATACATTTTAGCCAGAAAAAAAGTACTGCTCCCAAAGGATCAAATAAAATAAAATAAAAAAACTAACGCCTGGCCAAAGTGAAGCCTTTATATTGCTTTTTTTTTCAATGCGGACGATTCTCGGACGAACTATATTCAGCAAAAAAATTATTTTGAATTTAAAAAAAAATACCCAGGCTAATTGTATATTATTAACAATTAAAACAAATGTAGCAACATTTTGTTTGTAAACAACCAACTCATAAAGACATTTCAAATGAATCCGTACATCGTTAAGGTGTTATAGAATTGAGGTTGGGCTCGTGCCCGACCGTCTCAATGGCCAATTTCTAACGGAAATCGCTTTAAATAAGTTGGGAACGTTGATGCCTTGTTAAATTTGCATCTAGAGAGATGTTTCCGTTTATACAAACAAAATATCATTTGCTATTTGTTCCACATGTATTATATTTGAGTCTGTTTAGAAAAATATAAGCTATAATTAAAATTATAAACAAACTAACTTTATATTGAGTCCAAAAACGAATCCAAAATCTGCTGTAAGTTGCTGAGGAGTTGGTTGACCGAAGGCTTCTTGATGCTGCAGCATGAGATGAAGGTTACAATGTCATGGAAATAGCACTGAAGTTACAATATACCAAATTTCACATCAATAGAACATGTGAAATCCCTTTGTCAACTAGAAACTAGAACTAGGTAGTAATCTTCAAACGCCTTGATAACGTCAGCTTTCAAACAAACAAAAAAAGAGTCAAAATCAGTTCATCTGTTTTGTATGTTAATACTGACTCGGAAAACGTTGTTTTGTCAAAAAATTAAAATTAAAAATTTGGGGTAGATCACCCTTAACATTTAGGGGTATTGGAAATAGATGTTGGCCGATTCTCAGACCTACCCGATAAGCACACAAAATTTCATCAAAATCGGTCCAGCTGTTTCGGAGGAGTTTGGCAACAAACACCGCGACACGAGAATTTTATATATTAGAAGATATATACATAGAGGGAAGAAGATTTGTATGTTTGTAATGAAAAATTACACTCGTGCGATACCGGGCGCGGGTCGCTAGTACTATAATAAAAACTAATTCTAATCTGTGCTTTTACAGCCATATTTATAGCTAAGTTTATAAACATTTATCTATATATAGGCAAATAGAACTCCACAAGTTGTACCATCCGCCGTCAAACTACGATCAAGCAAAATAACCACCTCATCTAACTATGATCTTGATAAGTTTCAAGCCCCTGTATAGGACAAACTTTAACTGTACAGGAGCCAATAAACGGAACTTTGAAATCGAATGGATGGGAAGCTACTAATATAAACAGAGCTCTTTAAACTTTTATTCTTAGTATATATACTACTAGCTAGTCCCCTCGCCTTCGTCCGCGTTGAAAAATAAAAAATATATGAGCAATATAACGATTGACCTCTTGTTGCTACACTTTGGCCAGGAATTATTTTTTTATTTTATTTTAAATGATCCCTTGGGAACAGTTATTTTTTCTGGATGATGGATGAACCGAGGATGGTACACTATGTCCTTTTCTGTATCCCTGACAACGTGTATGTAAAATGTCATGATTGGTTGGTAGAGCAATTAAGATTTAATAAACTATTGCTCATATATTATTGTCAGGCGTTGAATCTTTTATTGGGTTACTTATTCGCATACGGACAGATTCTCAAAAAGACAGATCCGCAAAAAGACAGATTCTCAACCCCTTTTATTTTTCAACGCTTAAAAAAAACCACGCGGACGGACGAAGTCACGGGCAAAAGCTAGTCTTCTATAAGCTTAAGCGACGCTCAGGTTCAAGTGAACAAATTCTGATACTTGTTCCCTAGTGAATACTCCGGCAGACATGTAAGTATAGTTTGTTATAAAAACTTTTTACATTAACTATAATATCTCTATACATATAATAAAATCGTAAATGAGCCGTGTCTGTACATTATAATAACATTTGGATTGTATGAAATTTGTCACATATGTAGTTTATTACTTAGATCAGGGTTCCCCAAACTATTTTGGACAAGTGACCCCTTTTCAACAATGAACTGTTACCTCAGACCCCCATGGTCAAATTACCTACTTTTAAGACCAACCCCCTTATTCATAATGGTCCGCTAACTTAAAGCAGCTATCTATCTTAGTCTATCTTTAGTTTTTTCCTATTGGTACAAAATACCTAGGTACTAAGGTGCCAATTAGAAAACTTTGCACTTGGTTAAGTGAGTGAAGTTGATTTCATTTTCTCGTCAAAATTTAACAAAATAAAAAGACAATCCAATTCAGTAAATATCAAGTTTAATTTATAATTATTACAAATTAATACATAAAGCATCTTAAGTTGGTAGGAAATTATATTTTAAAAACTATTAATTCGCAAAGAGAAAATAAAACATTCAGTGCGATGGATGAACCTGGTGACTATCTACCAATCTAGCTACATCCGGTTCAATATTAGTGAGTTGCAGCCTTAAATCTCCACGTTCGTTGATTTTCAAACGGTTTCTTTGTTTTGTCAAAATGTTTGTTACCACACTGAAGCTTTTTTCAACTAGATATGATGATGGAAAAGCGATAAGGTATTTTTCAGCAATGTTCCACAATGTAGGATACTGTGTTTCAATTTTGCGTTGCAACCAGAACTTCTGATAGCCTTGGTTGAACTTTTGCTTAAGCTCTTCGTCTGTGCTGATGGTAATCAACTCTTCTTGCATTATCACATTGGCTTCTTCTATGGCTGTGGTGTTATACGGATTTATTATCCATTGAGGAATTTGTAAATTTAAAAGATCATCAAACCTCTCCGTAAAATCCTTGTGTAATGCGTCCAAGTGAGTAACATATAATAAAATGTCATCATCTTGAAGCATTTTTGGTAATTTTGACAAATGCGGAAACTGCGAATATTCTTTTCTGCCTAAATTTTGTTTATAAAGAACTAGTTTACCCACGAAGGCCGATATTATTGATTTTGTTTTAATCAAGTTAAGATCATCACCTGTAGTTGCAAATTAACTTTGTTGAACATTCCAAAGATATCAGTCAAGTAATAAATATCTGTTTTACAATTGTTCAGATTTTCTTTCAAATTCGGATCTTTTTCTTGTAAAAACTCCAACACAGATTCAAAAAGGGCTGAAAATCTTTCTAAGCAAGAGCCTCTTGATAGCCAGCGAACTTCAGTGTGCAGAAGTAACCGAGTAAAGACTTCGTCGTTTTCGTCACATAGTTGAGCAAATAACCGAGAGTTCAAAGAATTGCTTCGAATCTTGTTGATAGCATTTATTACATATTGTAAAGACTTATGCAATCTAGGACTCAGCTTTTTTGCTGCTAAATGCTGCCTGTGAATCACACAGTGAATAACCAGTACATCAGGCAGTTGTCGCTTTAAGTGAGCTATAAAGCCACGATGACGACCAACCATAGACGGTGCACCATCAGTCGCAACAGAAACAATATTCTTCCATGGAATAGCTTTATCAGTAAAAAAATGTTCCACGGCCTGAAAAATCGATTCTCCTCTAGTATCAGTCTCTAAATATGCAGCAAAAATCAGTTCTTGGCACATATTTTCATCTTTGATAAATCGAACATATCCTAACAATAGAGCTTCATTGCCGGGTAATGTAGACTCGTCCAACTGGAGAGAGAATCTGCGGGTCTGTAAGAACTTGCATAAAATGTTTCCCACATCGCGTCCCATCTCATCTATGCGTCTCTGAACGGTGTTGTTGCTCAAAGGTATTCTCTTTAAAATATCATGTGCGGGTTTGTGCAATACATTGTTAAGGACCTCCGCAATGGCTGGTAAGATAAGCTGCTCTCCAATTGTATGGGGTTTCCCCGACTTCGCTATTAGTAAAGATATATTATAGGACGCTCGTAAACCATCATTGTCTCGAATAGATGATGACGCAAACATCGATCCTATGGATGGCCTTTTGTCTAGTTTTTCTTTCAGTGCTTGAAAATATGACAAGGGCTTACTTTTTTTGTTAGCATGTACTCTTGATAAGTGGTCATCCATTTTTGAAGGCTTCATGGCATCGTTACTAAATACTTTTTCACATATGAGACACATCGGGAAGTGTTGATTTGATGGAGATGCAATAAATCCGAACTTCAAGTAGTCCAAACTGTATTGTCTGCATTTTTTTTTCGTGTCCGCCATCATAAAACTTTCAGTAATTCTGCAAACAAAAAAATAAGGAACCTAAATAAAAAACAATAATAAACTGTTAAATTTGCACACTATCTTATTTTTATCACACTCAGTTAATGGATTCTTGTTAAGTATTACTGACTTACTCTTTGATAAACTTTGATACCTATATTGGGAAGTAACTACAGTAGGTAATTAGGTATAGAAACTTCGTATTAGGTAATTAGGTAGAATAAGAACGAAAACCAAAGACTTAAGTGTTAGTAATTTTTACAAATACAATTATACATACCTATTTAAAATATGTTGTATGTTGTGTTTAACACTTTTTCAGTCACTTTACTTCACTTAATTTAGCTTTGTAATAAGTTTGTAATCTCTTGAAATAAATGAGTACTTAGCTATATGAGTTTTTATCGTTCAAGCTCCAACGAATTTCAAAACGCAAATGAACTTTCAACCTAAATGCAAGCTCGTTAAATAGTAAAATATCAGGAACATGTTTGGACTTGATCATGAATTCGTTCGTCTTAATTCGCGTAAAGCCGCTATCACACTATTCAATTTGAACGATTCCAATTTAGGAAATCGGAAGGTGTGATCGCAGTTAGAACAGATTGGATTCAATTAAGAGTTTATCCATTTTCAACTCTATATCTTCGATTTAGAAATCAATTTAGCGTAGTGTGATCACGAGCTCACTACTTAGATTCCTAAATAGGAATCGTTCAAATTGAATAGTGTGATAAGCACTTTATCGTCAAATAGAGAGCAAGTCAAAACGCCGCTGAAAGACGTACGCTCCAACTCAATCTTGCACAAACTTGTCCACATAGACTTGCCGAGTTTTTCATCTTGTACGAACTTGAAACTTTACATTCCTGGAACATTATTTCCTACAAAAATATTAATTATTCTTAGTACACGTAACACAACATAAACAATACAGTAACTACCTACTTACCTATCTTGAAAGTTTTAAATAAGAACTTGTGTTAATATAATAGGGGTCGATTTTTAGACCTCGTCGACCCCCAAAATCACTTTTCGTTTATGTCGACCCCTAGGAACCCCTAGGAACACTTTGGGAATCCCTGACTTAGATTAACAGTAGGATACTTTTTATTCTGAAAAAAATTAGGTTCCTGTGGGATTTTCAAAAAACTGTCGTGAAGCGACAGTTAAAAATAAAAATAAAATAGGGATTTACAGATATAATTTTAAAAGAATATGTACAAATAATATATGTATATAAAAAAAATGGATTAATGAAAATTGTGTAGTGTGTAATGAATGAAGTGTAAAACTAGGGTTAAAAGTTTTAGTTTAAGTTTTAAAAGAAATAAAAAAAAACGAAGATTAGGGGCGTGAGCTGGACGGCCAACAGGAAACTGGCGGTGTGAAGGAGGCGGATGAAGAGCACTAGGGACGCGAGCCGGCAGCGCGCGTCTGTAGGTAGACGGCCGACAGGAGCGGCTCAGCAGCTCCGTCCGTAGAGCAGCAGGGACGCGATGCTAGCAGCACGCGTCTGCAGGCAGACGGTTGACAGGAGTGGCTCAGCAGCTCCGTCCGTAGAGCAGCAGGGACGTGAGCCGGCAGCACACGTCTGTAGGTAGACGGCCGACAGGAGTGGCTCAACAGCTTCTTCGTAGAGCAGCAGGGACGTGAGCCGGCAGCACACGTCTGTAGGTAGACGGCCGACAGGAGTGGCTCAACAGCTTCGTCCGTAGAGCAGCAATGAGGTGATGAGGTAGAGAGGGCGTCCGGAGTCTCAGCTCTGACTTCCGGAACGCCACGAGGTCGTAAAATATATAAAATACAGGATCTGAGGCGTTATCCAGGTTAGTAGCGCATCCAGGAGTGATGTATGAAGTGTATGAACACGCTACAAAACGAACTAAAGCGCGTACTAAGTCGCGGGTAAGGCTAATCTATAATATCTATATCTATAATATACTAATATTATAAACAGAGATTAATTGTATGTTGTAATGAATAAACTCAAAAACTACTGCACCGATTTTAAAAATTCTTTCACCTATAAAAAGCTACATTATCAGCGAGTAACACAGGCTATATTTTATAAAGTTACGCAGCCGAAATCGCGTGCAACAGCTAGTTTAGTATAAATTGATATATTGGGAATTATCATGTCCTCAGACAAGTTGGTCCTCCGATAAGTAAGAACAAATAACTTTTAAGAACGTAATGATTCAAATTCATTGAGAGCCTTTCTCTGTACACCCATTCGAACTAATGTAGGTGCGGCTCCTAAAATCGTCGGAATAAAAGGTAATTAAGCACCTTAAAAGCGTGTTCCCTGAGGACGCTTTTACAAGACGCATTAGCTATTGTTGCCTTTGGTCTTGGTAAATGTGATGGATGGTTAGCTTTGTAGGTAGAGTAAGTGGAAAATACTTAGTTACATTAAATTGATACAAACTTCGGAGAACTAGTCAAAGTTTCAGATGTCCTGTGACAGTTCCAGCAATGTCCTCTAAGGACTGAACCATACCCATCTCGAGTTGGAGACCATATGCTGTTATTTCATGGTGGTATTTTGTAAGAGGGTGGTTACTGCCGCCAAATGGACTGCCCATATGACTGCGAAACGCAGTGTGCCTTGCCACTTCTTTTCAAATCCAGACCAGAGCTAACTTTGAAAAGTCCATTTCCAAAGTTGACCCCGCCGGGAATCGAACCTGGTGCCCCTGAGGCGTTAGCAAAGTACTCTTACCACTCATCCAAGGGGTTCGTCCTTTGGGTTCGTCACAATAACATGCGTGGAAAAGTTTGGAGGCATTATTTACTGTTTATGTTAGTGTCTGCGTGCAGAATGAATAAACGTGATCCGAGTAATACATCATACTTCATACGGCTTTGTCATAACTTCCGCGTTGTACCGCTTCGGTGGTCACACAAGTAATAAATACTAACTCGGTGCCATAAATTTGTCACTGAACTCCGCGGATGTTTAAGAGTATCTACACAACACCTATAGTAGGTGTTGATCTACCACCATATATTTATATAATTTACTCCTGGTATTTGCGGTTATGAGTAGGTAAATTTATTCAAGAACGTTTGTTTTAATGTCTGCCTTTACAATTTTTAGTATAAGATTCTAGACATATTTAATATCGATAGGTGAAAGAAATTTTCGATTCCGACCTGTAGAAGTGGTGGAAAAATTAAATAAAAAAAAAACTTTTCTCAAATTATACAATAATGGTAAGAGCCACAAAAAAAGTTTCAGATTCAGTTTACATAAAAATGTATGAATAACTTTTTTGCTATAATCAAAATTAACAGCGTTAGGGAGATTAGAAGATAAGGGTTGATTCTCTTTAGCTCTGTATTTTAAAAAAATACTTATCAAATCTTTTTAAAAATTTACCTTCTTTATTTAAATCGAGTTCGAGAGTACCGAGTAATATAAACAAGTACTCGGCTTATCTCTTAATAATTATGATATCGGAAAATAAATTTTTGGATACAGTAACATGTCAATTTAATTAGAGAATATTGTGTATGTATGTATGTCAGCGAACTTTGAATGAATTTATATTATTTCGATGATGTATGACTATATGTAGACACTTAAGGCAAAGAAAGCGCCATCTCTCGGAATTCATATAAAACACTACCGCAGTTAATGTAAAATACTTTTTCTAGTTTCGTTGATAACGTAGAGATGACGGTTTCATGAAAAATTTTATTTATTTAGAAAATAAAGCCTAAATGAGCCTAAACTAAAACAATCTACTTATGTATTTACTTTACACATTAGTGTGCATTGTTTTGGAACTATTGCTTTAAAGTCATAAGTTAATTTTAAAACATTTTTTAGTAGGCATGATAAAAATGTTTTTTCAGGATCAAAATCATTTTGCAACTATCATATGAAATATCGACTTCAATCTTTCGGAACTATATTTTTTTTTGTAGATTCCATGCTCCTTCGACATAGAATAAGATAAATTGCTTTACTTCGATACCATGTTTCCATATCACTTTCTAATTCCCTTAATTCTAAGTATGCTTGACTGCGCACTTGCAACACCTGTTTTATAGGCGACGGTATCCACCTACCATCAAGTCGACCACTAGCCTGTCTGTTAATCTTAACATAGAAAAAACCTAGTAAACTTTACATATTATGTATTGATAGTGAGCAATTTGAAAATGAATTCTTCAAAATTTGTAGACGTCAGCCCGTTTGTCGAGTTAAACAAGCAAAAAAAAAAACACCCGCAGATCTGTTAATGTGGTTAATGAAAGGAAGTCAAAATAAAACCACTGAGTTTGATTTAAAAAAAATATATTTTACGTCAACGTATCTTCAGCTCTTATATATTCTCCTATGTCCGCCTGGTGAAATGCGACTGTGGCTAAAGGGTCAGCGTGTCTGCATTCCATTGTCGATCGAGCGGCAACACCAAACCCGAGAGGCACATCTGACATAGAGTATATAACTACACCTTGATGTTTCGCCGTATTTTCTGTTATTCGGCCAAGACCTGGAAATTAAAATATGATAATGATAATATAAAAATATTATGTGTAACTTGCTGGTTCCCCTGACTTCGTCCTCATTGAACGATGAAAGGTAACCTATGTCCTTTCCTGAATCTGTGACAATGTATATGCAAAATTTCATGATGATCGGTTGACTAGTTGTCTTCAATTCACATTTATAATAATAGTATAGATAGTATGGACTAGCTGTACTATTATTATAAATGCCAAGCTTCACTGTGGCACATTGTGATTGCATGTATGAGATGTTTAATAAAGTTTAATTTTGCAATACTTGTGGGTATACAATATTTTTGTCTTTCCATTGCCTGCGCAAATATAAAGACTATATGGTTTACTAACACGAGAACACGCAACATACAGTTGTCCATGTGAGAAACAATGCTCATTTAATTCTAAAACACACCAAAACGGGTGTTTCGTCCGAGTAAATGACAATCTTGTGGATATCCGATGGCATCATATCGATTGCTGTTTTGAACAAACACAACAAATTGTTCCTACCTAGTTATTTTTACATGAAAAAAATAGCTCTAGAATAGAAGTTAATAAATTAAAGACACACTAGTTTTAAATTGAGTGGATAGTATTGATGGTAGCCATCTGCCATCAAGTAAACCATCAGTCTGTCTGTCAACCTTAACATAAAGAAAAAAAATGCAATCAATTAACTTACCACTCTTAATAACATGGTGACCATACAGGAACTGCTGTTCAGCTGAAGGCTTCACCCATACTTTAAATGAAGCATAAGGGGCTATATATGTTAAGGCCGTAATATGTAGCCTGAATTTATTTGTCTTTGTGAATTTTCCGAAGCAGGTGCCGGCTGATACGAGATGATCTGGTTTGACAGTTTGTGCTAATTGCAAAAGCCGTTCGGATATGTAGTAAACACGATCTTTTTTCTCTCGAAAACAATATCTTCCATCTGGTCTGTCTATTAACAACTTTACGTTCACACCAATACTGTAAATTGTAAGTTTATAATTAATAAAAGAGTATGCAAAGGCAAAGCAGACCACGATTTCTTTAATACTCACTATTTAGTCAGTTTTTCAAATAATATACGAGTCCTTTCTTCCGACAAAACTTTCATTTTTAATTAATTTATAGTTCGATAAATAAAAATAACAATTCAAATTAAACACGTGCTAAACTTGTTACTTCCCCTATATATTATTATACTCTTTGCTTGTTACGTTAGAGTTGTCTTGTCAAACAAACTTCAAAACTTCAAGTTCAACTAATGTCACTTTCATTTTAACATTGTTATTTGAGTTGAAATTTTGACATTGAGTGACTTAAGTGTCGTCATTTAAAAAAAATTTCGATCCACTAAACTAAGACCACAAACTAAATAGTAGATACTAAACTGAGACGTTTACTTATGAAAAATAATAATTACATGTTATTAATAAGCATTTTTAATAGGATAAAAATGGTTATTGTATCATATAATTTATATATATTTTTATTATATTTTACTTATATTTTAGCAAGGAGTTAACTTGCAAACTTCGTATCAAATCAAAGAAGTAGAAGTAGACTGTGATTTGCCAAATTCGAGCCCATTTAGGGCCAAATTCATTCTTCATTTACGCAGCTCACTTCACTCAATTGTCTTATGTCAACTCATTCATTCAATTCAGCCAACTTCAGCCAGATTGTCAGACAGATTGCATAGTAGTCTGTGTTGCATAGTCTGTGATCCACTGGTCCAAAGAATATAACTACTCTCTGACGCACTGGTCCAACTCATACTCTTTGGTCCAACTGTGATCACTTATCGGAGATAATAAATTTGTAAGTACCTTGACGTACTATATTTTTAATTATTGTTTATTTTGCGGATTTCTGTAAAAAATAATTACTTAGATTACCTACTTCAAATCACATTTTATCGTGTATATAAATATAGTGCATTTAATTTCTTAAAACTATTTATTTTATATTTAACTCGTATTCGCCGGAAAGCTAACAAAATTGTTTCCACATCTGTTTTGTGTCCTTGAGATAAACAAGCTGAACGTATGTAGTGATAGTTGTATATGGTTTTATTTCGTGACATAAAACAATAAAATTATCATTGTTTTCTTTATTAGTAGGTAATATTAAGAGTTTGATCTGATAAAATAATAAAATCTTTAAAAAAAGCGCAAAACATTAAAAAAAGAGATATAACTATTAATGACTTAATGTCTTCAATAGATGGCACTCAATATATTATTTTCGTATTTAGAATAACATATTAATCAATTAGAAATATGAAGCAATAGTGGCTTCGCACGGATGCAATTTTTACTGTAATTTTTTATATCTTCTTACTTCTTAGCTTCTTACACAAACTTTCCACGTTTATCGCTCTTTCCGTAAGTGAAAACTAAAATCCGTTTAGTTGAGAAGAAGTTAGTGGAAATACAGAGGCGGATACACATACACATACTAGCTAGTGCCCGCGACTTCATCCGCGTTAAAAAAATAAAAAAATATAACGCTCGACGTCTTTATAGTTGTAACGACGGAGGCACTGCCACCGTTGACGACAGTTTTTATATTTCGACGGTCCCTACGTACATAAAGACATGTCAAAAATGACAATTTTTTTTTTATTGCATAGTTGTCTTTAGATTACCATTATAAGTTCCTAAAGCTAATAAAATATTGTAGAAAAAACAAAATTTATAATTACTAATTTCAATTTAAATTTATAATTAAAATTTATATACATATAATTATTTCTAGAGCGGTTTGAACATAAATTACGCTCTCCTGTAAACCCCGGTTTCTGACATGTCTTTATGTACGTAGGGACCGTCGATTTTTAGACGATCCCTCGGGAACCTAAAATTGTTTTAAGATAAAAAGCATCCTGTATTTTAATACAGGTAATAAACTATATGTGTGCAAAATTTCATCCAAATCCGTTAAGCCGTTTTTGCGTTAAAGAGTAACGAACATCCATATATATCCATCCTTGATCCACACGAATTTTCGCATTTATAATAGGTATTAGGAGGATAGTCGCTGTCCGCTTTTGTATTTTTCCCGCCAAACTTTATCTAAACCACCTACTCAGTCGATTTTAATACGGTTTTCCCTAATGGAAACAGCGGTACCTTTACAAGGAAGGATTACTTGGTAAATTTAACCAGGTACCTAATTTATCGCAACAAAATATAGCAACTAATGTAGATACATATTAATAAAATCGTAAACGTGTCTGTACATTAAATATATATTTTAAAAAAATTGTACATGTACACTCTTATTTACCGAAGTCAAAAAAATAGTTTTTAGAATTTTTGTCTGTTTGTCCTGTGCGTTTGTGCACACTAATCTCAGAAACGGCTTAACCGATTTGAATTCGGTTTTCGCTATTGTATTTATGTTTACCTGAATTAAACTATAGGATACTTTTATCCTTTAAAAAATTCTGTGGGATTTAAAAAAAAACTAACTACAGGACTTACGAAGTTATTATTGAAAGTTTTGTTATTGCCAATAGAGTATCTTAATTGCATGCACCTCTATGTTTAAAAATAAGACAGACACCTCAAATTATGATAACAGCTTATCAGAATTGTGACGTCAACCCCTGTGACGTTGTTTGCGTTAATAGGCGTCGTCACCTTCTCATTCCCACCATCACGTGGACCGTCAGCTTGTCTGACGATCTTTACCTATATTAAAAAAAAATTGGACATGCGAAAGAATTGGACTATCTAATCTAGTCCAAACAAATTCCTAACTACGCAAGTCTAAAAGCATTCTGACCCATTGGATCGGAACCACACACCGTCGACTTTGTAACGTGTTTTGATATTTTAGCGCGCCTAATGAAATGTTTTTTTTTTAAATAAGTTAGCAAATAAAGACCTTGAAAACATGCATGTGTATAATACGTTGACCCTTTAAGATACTTAAGATGGATATCTTAATGGGTCAACGTATGAGTTTTAATAAAAATTGTCATCAATACGTTTTAAAAAAATTAAACGAACTTAATATTCGTTGTACATTTTCCCAGAACTACATTCTATCACAACTAATATTATCAATGAAACAGTGAGTTTGTTTGTTTGTTACGCTTTCACGCCTTAACTACTCAACCGATGATCGTGGATCGTGAAAAGGGGTCGCGGACGAAGCCGCGGGCAAAAGCTAGTCGAAACATAAAACTTTCACCGTAAATTAAAATTGCTTACTCTGGACGCAATGAGGTCACTGACGTCATTATTTGCACGCACCAAAATGGGGAGCGGTCTATTATGTCCTTGCTTTACCGTAGTACCAAGTGGTTCGGACACGCCTACTTTCTGTACATAGAGTAATTTAAAGAGAATTTCAAATCTGAGTGTCGTATCGTCGTTGTCAAACCAAAATCTGCAAGGCGGACGAAGTCGTGGGCACCAGCTAATCTATTTCTTTCATAATATAAAAATGTTAAGTTGGTTTGTGTACGCTTCAAAAACTCAAGAATGGGTAGACCGATTTTAATTCGGTTTTTACATATGGAAAGAGGAATGAACGGGGAAGACTTCTATATATCTACATATAAAAATTGCAAACCGGGCGAAGCCGGGAGCGGGTCGCTAGTACCTCATTGTTGTTAAACTAAAAAAACAGTGGCACTGGTTTTTTTCCCATCTTAAAAAACGCCAACGTGCATGTGTATCTATGTGCATACCTACATACACAATATATACATACTTATATACAGAGGTGTCGGTTACGGTAACAGTGTCGCGAGTTCAATGGTTCTTTTCCCATCTCAAAAATGCCAAAATGCGCCTAAAGAAGTTTTCACTTCAAAAAAGATCACTGAGTTACCATAATTAATGAGAACAGAAGATTTTCTCTTTTTCAGGATTTCTGTCCTATTCATACATGGCCTTTTGTCATGTAGTTTTGGTGTATCTACTATACCTTCACCTGAAAGTGTACAATATATTTATTGACAATAGTAAATAAAACATTATATTTTATTATTATGTCTTCCACTCACATATTAACTTTTCTTCACTGTGCTGAAATTTGTGATACAGCCGGTGCAACTAAAAAAACATAACAAAATATTAAGGGTTGCATTAGCAGTAAGATCACACTTCATAACTAATAATTATTAGAAATTAACTCACTATTAATACTTTCAATAGGCAATATTCGATTCTCTTCAGATTGACTCTCTTGAAATTGTTTCATTAACAAAGCATCACCATCATATATGGTATACAAGCCATTTAATTGTGGCTCAATGACTTTTTTTAACCTGTCCATTACATTGTCTTCGTTAGGCGGAGGACCCCCACCTAAAACAGAAGTAAGTTCATGTCAACTGAGGTTTTTAAAAAGGATAATAGTTCCAAAGACAAAATAAAATAGTGGTTGGCTTAACATTCATAACTTGCATTAAAATGCTTACCTATACACATTGACGTGTCAATGTTTTGTTTTAAACGATAATTATATTGAAGTAATCTTTTATTTCATAGTAATGTGAAAAAGCTGATATACTAAGGTCTCAGTTCATCAACTTCCCACTAACACCAATTCCTAAAAATACATACCTGTACCCAAAATGGCTTTTTTGTGTTGAGATTCTCTTTTTAAGAGATCCTTTTGGAGCTCTTCATAGCTCTGCTTACAAATCTCAACAGGCTGGTCGATATCTTGAGAAATTTTATCCCAATTACGACCATTCATCTCAATAGCCGTTAATAAGGACTCCTTTATATTTGAATCTGAAATAATAAAAGTTATTATGTACCATCAAACACCATCCTACTCTGTATTGTCTTGAAAATATATAAATTACTTGTAATGCTATAAAGAGTGAAGTCAAACAAGTGAATACGTCATTCTGGTAACGTTATTTTAATGCAGAAAATGCATCGCACGGCGTTCATTTCAATGACGCATAAATCAACGTTCATTCATTAACATACAATAATTGTTATCGTAACTTTATAGATATTTTAATTAATGCGAAAGTGAGATTGTTTATTATTTGTTAAGGGTACACAAAAGGACATAGGGTAGCTTTCATCTAAAAAGAAGTAAGTATTGTTCCTGAGGTACGCTGACGAAATCGCGGGCAATAACTAGTTTTATAATTATTTTATACTAGGTGGTGCCCGCGACTTCGTCCGCCTGGAAAAATAAAAAAACAAGCAATATAACGCCTGTCATCTTGTCGAACTTAGGTACACTTTTGCCAGGTGTTAGTTTTCTCAATTTCAGATGATCCCTCGCGAACAGTACTATGTCCTTTCCGATATCCCTGAAAACGTGTATGCCAAATACGCGTTGTCGGGGTTTCAGCATGATCAGTTGAGTAGTTAAGGGTGGAAAAGGTAACAAACAGACAGACAGACTTACTTTCACATTTATAATATTAAGTATGGATTAGCAATATCCTTAAGTACAGAGCAATAATTTGTTAATTTTTTCCTGTTTATCAAAATTTAATGTAAAAAACGCGCTCCAATAAACCTTTCCCTAAAATTAGTTTTGCTTGGAAATCTTTTAATAAATCAGTGACTCAAAATTCTAACTTTGTTTCAGATAATAACGCAAACAAACAAAGCGGAGTTCATTCTTCATTCGAGTCTCGAGTTCTCGCGAGTTCAGACGCACGAAAGTTTATTTTGAGAAGGTACCTCTACACCTCTCTAATACTACATTAACTGGAAGTGTTTCGAAGTGTTCGAACGCGGAGTTAAAATTGTGCAAGAATAATGTCTTTCAATTATTACCCGAAAAATTTTCACGCCAACGGCTGGGGTTGGCACAGATCTACTAACGCCGCAGCTGCCGTCCGCGGGTTTCTTAAGAGAGAGCGTGGCGGATCAGGAAGTGACGAACAACCGCTGGTCGGAAACGGAAGTCTCTATCCGACATTGCCAACGGAAGATGACACCTTTTACACAACCGGTGGATCAAAGATCTACCCATCGCTACCAGCGGAGGAATACGAGAGTGGAGCCGTAGAGGAAGTCGTCGAAGATGTATGTGCTGCAGTCAACGTCAACGCTGTGGTAAGTGATTTTGTAGTTGTAGTCTTGAAAATTAAGTCGTATGCACTGTGCATTTAGGTGTCAATTTTAAATGAGTTGTTTTAAGAGTAAATTTAAGTTTTAACACTCATAAATAAATACGTTTTGAATAATTTATTGTTGATACTAGGGATGTTTTCACGACGCGTTGATACCCAACAACGCAACGCGGTGTGCAACGCGTTGAACAGGGAATTTAAAATATATACAATAAGTATATTGGGCGGAAGGCATATTAGTTTAATCACACGACGTATTAATAATTATTTAAATAATTAAAAGCCGTGCTGGAGTGTAGCTAGGGCTTGTAATTCGAATATTCGAACATTCGAATTATTCGAATATTCGTCCATTTTTACTATTCGAATATCAAGCGATGTTAAATTCGAATATTCGAATATTTTTTTAGTTAAGTTTAAAAGTACAAACACAGATAACATAATACTATACTCCACGTACAAACTAAGTCTATGTCTATCTATTACACTCTCAAGTTTGTTAGAGGTATTTTGTTGAATGTGAGAGGGTATTTTCATCTTCAAAATATCAATCATCTGATATGTGCTTTACAGGACGACTCTATAGACGCCCTAAGTTTTCTTAGATCGCATTACCAAAGTTTACGTTAATTCTATAAATGATTATTGTGATTTGCAGTGTGATTTATGATAATCTCATTTATTTTTATTATAAAACTTATTATTGCTTTTTAGAAGGTTACATACTTCAATTTGACTAAGATTATTTAATTTTCTTAGTACAAATACTTTTTTGTCAGTTACTTGCATACCTACGTACGTTACGTAAAATTAGAATAAAATATTATGCTAACATGATTTGATCTCAAGTATTCTCAAGTGCCTTATAGTCCAGTCATTATATACATTTGGAAACAAAAATGAACATAAAAAGCTGATTTTTGGATATTGTGTTCGGGGGGCTCAAAAAAGCTTAACTTCAAATTGTCGACCAAGATTTCCTATGAGCTTTCGCCGCCATCTTTGAAAAAGGGGTAAATTTTGATTTTTTAGCGATAACTCGGCTCTCCGTCATTATACGAAAATTTTGATGATATACTTTTTGGTTGCTTTTTTTATGCTCTACAATTTAGGTCATTAGCATTTTTCCTTTATTGTTGATCGTTGTTGAGATATCGGACGAGAAAGTATAAAATTGATGTTGAAACTTGTTTTTTGCTATTCTCTCTTTTCTCGTAAAACATATCAAAAATATGTTTATTATCAAACTTGTAGAGCATACTGATACTTACAATGTGCTTTTTTGTTTTTTTTTTCGGACAAAAATTACTATTTTGAGCTCCCCGTAAAGTTGGCAAGTCCGCGCGAAGTTTCGATTTCATAGCTCGTGCGGTTGTGTTAATATGTTTCGACGGATTAATGGTTCCAGAAAAAAATATTAAAATACAATATGAACAAATATAACAACAAGAATATGAATGACACGTCCAATATTTATTTGAAAAATACATAATTTGATTTTATAGAAGTAGAAATTGAAGATTCATCGAGGTCCGTTTTGTATTTATAATTTTTGTCGTTTCGATGGTCTCGGTCCACATTCTTCCTCCTCAGGGTATTCTTCGAAATGTTGAGATTTTGGATGAATGGATGATGATCCATGAGATGATTCTTGGATAATACAATCATCCACATCATCCTCGTCACACAAGAAGTCGACTTTAGAAAAAAAAAACCAAAAAAGCACATTGTAAGTGTCAGTATGCTCTACAAGTTTGATAATAGACATATTTTCTATATGTTTTACGAGAAAAGAAAGAATAGCAAAAAACAAGTTTCAACATATCAATTTTAAACTTTCTCGTCCGATATCTCAACAACGATCAACAATAAAGGAAAAATGCTAATGACCTAAATTGTAGAGCATAAAAAAGTAACCAAAAAGTATATCATCAAAATTTTCGTATCATGACGGAGAGCCAAGTTATCGCTAAAAAATAAAAATTTACCCCTTTTTCAAGATGGCGGCGAAAACTCATAGGAAATCTTAGTCGACAATTTGAAGTTAAGCTTTTCTGAGCTCCCCGAACACAATATCCAAAAATCAGCTTTTTATGTTCATTTTGATTTCTTTGCCTTTTTTTCGGATATAATGACTGGACTATTATAACTTAAAACTAAGGTTTCGTTATGTTTTCTCACACAGTGCGTGTTAATTTTTATGAGAAATATTTTTGTTTTGTTTAGAATTAAGTTTATTGTTTTTTTTTTTAAATAGAATGTTAAACGATGTTACTGAAAGGTGATTCAATTTCATAATAAAATAAATACTCAAATATGACTTGTTTATTAACTGTTCATGTATGCTCTTTCATGGCTTTAATTTAGTTTCAAATAAAAAAAGCTGGTATTCGAATAAAATTCGAATAATTCGAATACTTCCTGTAAAACTTTCGAATATTCGAACATTTAAAAACTTCGAATATTTACAAGCCCTAAGTGTAGCATAGCTAAACAGAATTTTCTATTTTCCACAAAGAAATGTTTCACGTTCGCTTCCGCTCTAGCGCTTCGTTGCGATCCGCTCGTAATTTTACAACGCAACCCATAACCTAGGCTAGGTTATCCTACGTCTTAATTGTCATTTGCAAACTGTCTAGATATTATGAATTAAACACTTGGCCTATGATATTTAACAGTTTTAACAGTGTTTCAACAGTATAGCCAAACAATCACATTTAATGTTCCAGAGGCCTTACTATTTTATGTCAACTTATGCTCGTCATGTTGTAGTTTTAGCTAGGGTATATTTTTTTAATTTAATTAATTTTAAAAAATTTAATTTTAAATTTAAATTTTAAAAAAGTTTACCTAAGGGGAAAAAATCAATCATTACATTAGACTGAAAAAAAATGTGTGTCAGCTCCGACATACGACTGTAGTTTACTCCTTATGAACGATTATAAAATTTAAATTTTCACAATTTGAACACGCCGAAAGAACAACGTTTTGTTCTTTTTAAAAATAATATTGTATAGATGGCGCAATATCTATAAAACTTCAGATATTCTAAAATATTCAAAAAATAAAATGTAGCTATAACGCATTCGTGTAAAAATTTTGATTTTACTCCCATAAATTTTCATTTGCATATATGTATATTCAATTCCGGTAAGACAGAAAATACCAGAAAATCGTTACATATGTAGTATGGGTGCATCACTAGTAGTAAGCGTCATTCAATACACATAATTGCAGCTGCGTTATAAATGTATAAGTATGATCCACAAAACTATGTCTTTGTCTCTTAAAAACACACGTGTTGACTGTTTTATATTTGCCACAAGTGGCTGTAATCGTAACAGACATTATCTTTGTCTAACGCGCAAGATCGTAAAATTTTATTTCACATTTTGCTCATGATGCATTTTTAATTGTCGCGTTAAAATTTGAGTCATGTTTTATATGCGCGCCCCAGCTTTGTCCGGGTGTGATGTTTAGTTTACCTGGAACGTAAAAAGAGACGTGATATTTTCTTTTATTAATCCACAAAATTCGAAACATGCTTCAAATGAAATCAGTTCACACTTCAAGTGAGTGAACTCACTTAGTTCACTGCACTGTCCACAATGTTACGATCCTCACCAGAATAACTAGAGCCCCCGCCGCACTTATATACCTAATTTTACATGATACAAACAAGTACTCCAACTATATTTGGTAAGTTTTACTACTCACATCGAGACTTATTGTTGTCCGAAATTCTAGAGCAACTCAAAAAAAATGTTCAGCCAAAATGTGTGTTGGCAACACAGATCACCCCCAATAGATTCCGAATGAAGGCAATTTACGCGCGCAACACGTATATGCTTTTTGCATATACATAAACCGCGCTACCATATCGCCACTTTAGTGCCGACCAGGTCTGCGAGCTGTGAGCACATCACCATTATTATCAATTTAAAATTTATTTTGTATCCAAAACTAAGTTACAATGTCTACTTGTGCTATATGCCGGAGGTCAACGTAATCTGGTTAAAATAACGCGTATTACATGCATAGTGTTGTTATGATTTGAAATGCTCTAATTCGTCGATATCGATATTTTAAGTAAAATTTACTGAATTTACCGAAAACAAAACTTTTTGCAAGAATTTAACTAAAGGCTTCAGCGCAATGTCAAAAATGTCATAAATCCAAGATGGCGGCCAACTTCTTCATATTTGGGCCGATCTCGATGAAACTCGGTTTTGGTAGGTATTTTGATTAGAAGACAACAGCGCTTTGACAAAAATGTCATAAATCCAAGATGGCGGAAAACTTCTTCGTTTATGGGCCGATTTCGATGAAACTCGGTTTTGGTAGGTATTTTGATTAGAAGACAACAGCGCTTTGACAAAAATGTCATAAATCCAAGATGGCGGCCAACTTCTTCATATTTGGGCCGATCTCGATGAAACTCGGTTTTGGTAGGTATTTTGATTAGAAGACAACAGCGCTTTAACAAAAATGACAAATTCAAGATGGCGGCTAACTTCTTAGTTTTTACTTGTCACAAATTGAAAATTTTTCATTGAAATTTCAAAAATGATATCCATATCTATATTTATCAAAAAACGCATGACCGCCATCTTGGATTTGAAAATGAATATTATTTTCATAATCGGCACCCCAAGAAACCTTAAAAATGACATCCATATCTGTATTTATCAAAAAATTCATGGCCGCCATCTTGGATTTGAAAATGAATGTCATTTTCATAATCGGCACCCCAAGAAACCTTAAAAATGACATCCATATCTGTATTTATCAAAAAGTGCATGGTCGCCATCTTGGATTTGAAAATGAATGTCATTTTTATAATCGGCACCCCAAGAAACCTTAAAAATGACATCCATATCTGTATTTATCAAAAAATGCATGGCCGCCATCTTGGATTTGAAAATGTCATTTTCATAATCGGCATCCCAAGAAACCTTAAAAATGACATCCATATCTGTATTTATCAAAAAATGCATGGCCGCCATCTTGGATTTGAAAATGAATGTCATTTTCATAATCGGCACCCCAAGAAACCTTAAAAATGACATCCATATCTGTATTAATCAAAAAGTGCATGGTCGCCATCTTGGATTTGAAAATGAATGTCATTTTCATAATCGGCACACCAAGAAACCTTGGACTTGACCTGACTGCTTTGGACTTGACGGACCTGTTTTGGAAATCTCTAGAAAAATTAGACTTGACTTGACTTGACTGACTAGTCTCGGGATTTGCTATTTTTGATTTTAATTTCAATTTAGTCTTTTTTATTTAAAAAAGACTTACAAATTGCTATTTTTACTAATGACACTGGCAAAATCATCGGAGAAAATCTGATGGAGCCAAGACATTAAAAGAAGAAGAAGAAGAAGACACCAAGAAACCTTAAAAATGACATCCATATCTGTATTTATCAAAAAATGTATGGCCGCCATCTTGGATTTCAAAATGAATGTCATTTTCATAATTGGCATCACAAGAAACCTCGAAAATGACATCTATCTGTATTTATCAAAAAATGCATGGCCGCCATCTTGGATTTCAAAATGAATGTCATTTTCATAATCGGCATCACAAGAAACCTCGAAAATGACATCCATATCTGTATTCATCAAAAAATGCATGGCCGCCATCTTGGATGATCCGCCATATTGGAATTAGAATGACGTCATATAGCTAAGCTTGCATTGTCATGCAAAATAAGCGTGTATGCCAAATTTCAGCTCAATCGGTTAAAGATAACTGATTTAAAATTCAGTTGCAAGATTCCACCCGGACAAACATACATACATATATACATACACATACATTGCAAGTTAATAAAAAGCTTGTAAAAAGGATTATTTTTTACTTGATTAAACCTAAAATACCTATTCTATTTATTTTAGAAATTATCGATAAAAAATGTTAATTAGTCTCTCCGCCCATCACTACAGTTTTTATGTAGCCAATCACAGCTCTTCTGTCACATCCCCCCAACGCGTGCGGTCCGTCAAATTCGGTGAGCTTGAATCAGTACAAATCTTCAATAATGCGGAATCTGTATGGGGGTTATCTGTGGTTGGCAACAATGGCGCTAAATTATTGTGCTCTCTATGGGAGGACGAGAACGGAACAACCCGATGAAAGATGGGATGAAAGTCTTTATGTGGGAAACAGTTAAAGTTAAAATTTGAAATAAATGATATTATTTAAGTCACTAAGTATTTGGTTTAGCAGAAAAGTGTGTTCATATTATTTTCTTTTAGAGCAGAATTAAATATAAAGTATCTATGTCTTTATAAGGCTCTTAAAGTATGAAACAAAGAGCTATTGTAATAAACTTACCTATATGTGTAAGTAGACTCAATCTACTTATTAAATTGAGACAGATTAATTTTGATATTTAAAATGCAATATTTAACAAGTTTGAGAAGACAAGAGACTTAAATCAAGCTGGGATGGGAATATCCGAGCTTGAATGTTAAAAAATAATGGAGTGTGATGTTCATATATTATTTCCTTTCTAAACTAATATCTGTACATTCATACATTTTGTAGGTATAATAAAAATGCTTAATCACTGATATCATATGCACAGTCAAGAATTTTACAAGTAGATATAAACTATAAACAGTCATTAGGTGACGCTGTAGCACCGGCATTAAGATGTCTCTGACTCATATTGTGACGTGTAATCGGTTATTTTGTGGTACATGAAAAAAGATTATGGGAACCATTATGGGTATACGACCATTTTCTTTAATTGATACTCCCAACCCACACTGTTTGAATCACGGGTTCTAACCCAACTTTTTTGGAAAAATTACATTCGTAAGCTAAACATAACATAGACGCCTCCACCTGAGGCTATGCGTGTACCTATGTTAGAGGCAGTTGAACTTTGTGGAATAGATCAGAATTATCCAATTCGATTTTTATCGAGATTTTTAAAACTTTATTATTATAACACTAGCTGGTGTCCGCAACTTCGTCCGCGTTGAATAATAAGGATGGTAAGGATTGCAATATAACGCTTGACCTCAAGCGTCAATCGGCCATTGAACACTTTGGCCAATTGTTAATTTTTAATTTTATTCTAGATATCCCCTCGGGAACAGTCTTATTTTTTCTTCTGGATGAAAGGTACTTATCCTATGTCCTTTCCCTGTACCCCTGACAACGTGTATGCAAAATTTCATGATGATTGGTTGAGTAGTTAAGCCGTGAAAAGGTAACAGACAGACATACAGAGTTACTTTCACATTTATAAATATAGATATACTAGCGACCCGCTCCCGGCTTCGCACAATCCTTCCACGTTTATCCCTCTTTCCGCCTTTTTAATATTTTTATTAAGTATTGCCTCTTTTTAATATTTTTAAATCTTATCTTTTCTTTAGTTATGTAACAAAGTAATTAAGACATCCTTAATGATTGAGGGGATCATAATTTTTGTCGGCTTCCGGTCATAAAAGTGTTTATACCTATGTATTATGATGTAGATATTATTATTCTTGTAATGTATTGACATCATACTCCAAGAATGCGATTCAAGCAAATATGGGAAAAATTATTTTATTTTTAAATTGTATTGGGCTTTCTTTTAATGAACATCTTTGTAATATTAACATTAATCCATATTGAATCAAGGGAAGACAAAAACTGCGCAATAGTGACTGGACTTTTTTTTCTGCAAATTAATTCCTGCAAGTTTATAATTCTCTTTCACAAATCTATAATATTCTATAAATCATTTTACTTTTTACCAATAAAAACTTGCCCAGTTCAAGGCTATTGTAAGTTTTTTGCCAACATCCGTGTTACTTGTTGTACGCACATTATTGCAGTCTATAGAAACCTAAAACAATTCATCAAACATGATCATGAGACATTAGTTCCATGGTCATGAGACAGGTTGGAATTGAAACAATGTCCGACCTTGTGTCAGATTTAGATTTTAAATTTGAACGATTATGGTTGTTTTCTTAATAGAATTATAGTGAGAAAGTTTTGATGCTGACTTCAATCTAAATTTATGTAACAATATATTTTTATTATAAGTGAATATATCTCTAAATTTGCTTCCACAGTGGGAGGAGGCAATTAAGAAAACTGATGACAAAATCGGGGGATACCTACAATTTGATCGTGTAGTTTACATATCTATCATATGTACACCCAAAATTTATTTAGGTACATACTTATCTATATCTATACTAATATTATAAAGAGAGAAGATTTATATGGACCGATTTTAAAAATTCTATCACCTTTAGAAAGCTACTATAGGTATCAGGGAGTAACGTGGGGCTATATTTTATAAAAAAAAAGTTACGCAGCCGAAGTCGCTTGCAACAGCCAGTCCTTTATAATTTAGGAGTCTTTAAAATAATAAATAAATAAATAAACACGTATGTCTCGCAAAATCAGTCTACCATGACCCCATACAGCGCCAAGGAGAACTATACTTAATCAGCCAATTTACATGAACTCGTTCTTTGCCTTGTTTGGACCATTTTCGGTAGTATCGTCAGACAAAATTAAACATTATTCTTTTTAATAACTGTTACACCTTGTTTTAATATGCATAAGATTCATTTTCCTTGTACTATAGATTTAATAATGGTACGGAAATGTTGTTAATTACCAGACTGACGCCATTTTGATCGGATCGTTGACGAGCCGTTGTTTTATAACTAAAAAAGTTAAAGAAATAACTTTTAGACATTTTTAATGTTTTCCATAATTTTACATAGGTATCTAGCGACCCGCCTTATTATCTAAATGCCGTCTGATGAGCGAAAGGCGAAAAATTTTTGTTAAATTCCGCCATCTCACACTAAATCGTGTTGATGATAAGGCAGCCGCTCGCTAGTAGACCCCAATAGACACGGGTGTAACTTTTTTTTCTGCAAATTATTATATAAAAACCTTTCGCGTTTAATGCTCTTTCCACTAGTGAAAACCGCTTTAAAATCCATTGCACAGTTTAAAAAATCTAAACGCGTACATACAGACAGAGGGACAGAAGAAGAAAAATAAAGAAGAAGATAAATGCACAGTTAATCAAACAAACCTAATCCTACTTAGGTACCGCTTGATAATTATGATAAAACAGGATAATATAATTTTTTGCCCAGTTATAAGTTTTCATGAGACAATATTTCACATAATTTTACACCGTATTCACACTTGAACTAGATGGAGTAATAAAAATAAGGAAATATTTCTATTTCCAAATATAACCGCACCGCTGTAGATGCTCTACCATCTGGTAGATCGTGTTGATTCGTTCTCAAACATGCAATGAATTGAATGTTGTAGTCAATATTAAATATAAAAATAATATATATCTGTTATTAAATATGAAATAATGAAAAGACTTTTTTTGTTTATTAGTTTTAGTAAATTAATTATAAGTAGATATACAGAGTGATCTAAAAAAATGCTCGTATTCCTCTCGGGAGACGATACTATGACTACATGGAAGTAATTTAACCCCAATCATAAACCGGTCAAAAGTTAACCATTTTTGAGAAAACTCGAATTTGAAAATATTTTAGATTATCCGATTTTTTGGTTTAGGAAAACTAAAAAAATAACTAGTTTCTAACATATTAACAAGAAATTGTGTACCATTTTATAGCTAATAACTACTTAGCTGTTGCATGCGACTTCGTCCGCGTAAATTTATAAAATATTGGCTATGTTAAAGAAGTACAAGCATTTGCTTCGCTATTATTATAGGTAGTAGATACGTTATGTAATTATTTGTAAATAATGAACAGGATAAGCGAGCATTGAAATACAGATAAAGGAAAACTGTACAAGTATCCTTAATAAAGTACCTATGCATAGCTGTATACAGTATGCAAAGAGGTGCATTCAAAAATATTTATATAGGTGTACCTACTCCGAGTTGCCAGTTCCTAGTGGCTTCCATCGCTTTAAAGTTCAAATTCAGTCTGCTACATTCTTTCTTTTATATGCACTGTCACCTTGCTAATGACATATAAAGTCTTAAAATTATGTAGCATCTCATTAAAATCGGAGGTGATAATACCTATCTCTATATACTTACTATATAAAAATTACGTGTCACGTTGTTTGACGCCAATGAACTCCTAAACTACTGAACCGATTTTGATAAAACTTCGTAACTATGTGTAACTTGGTCCCCATTTAGCATTTATAACTATTGCATATTCTTAGTATTGAGTTTGTGAGATTTCTTGCCAACCCGGTTTCTTCTTCATAAAAAGGAGTTGTTAAATTTCAAATTGATAGAAATATTGATTTAAATTATAACTACCTAGATGTTACATGTTTTTTGAATATTTCGCGGTCAGAACTATGTGACAAGTGAATGTTGTCACTGACAATTTTCATGTTATTTTCTTTTAGTATTGCTGCTAAAATTATTAAAAAATAAGAAAAATAAAAGAAGTTACAAATACTAAATTAAAGTTACAAGAATATCTAGTACAAAAGTTATTCTGTAACGTATATGTACTTTAGTGGCTTACGTCATTCGGCAATATTAAATCACTATAACCCGACCAGATTTCGTTGATTCAATTCTTATATTCTGTGACTAAATACGACGAGTATTTTCTATTTAATCGGTTAGTTTGCTAGCTGTCAGTCAATTCTTCGGGTGAGATTTTTAGGTGCGGATTTCCGTTTAGCGAAAATATTTTTAAATAATAAAAACGAATAGTATTTTATTGTGAAAATGTGCCCAAAAGTTTCGGTAATTGTTGTGCTGTGCTGTGATATAATAAAGTTGTGTCCTTATTACGAAGATCTCACATATAATGAGAATACAAATTCCACTTGATTTTTCTTAACATTTTTGATGATGATGACCTCATTTGTTCTGATCTAAATGAAGAAAACTTAATACAAGTCTTGATTAGTTCCTCATTTAATATATAATACACCAAAACGTCTGAATGAAGTGAATATTATCTTTTAGTGTAGTTCTATGCTCTATTAACCCAGATATTTTTATACCGAAGTACATAGGTACATAGAACACGAAAAGTATTTTTACTATAAAACCACGGTTTTGCATGCCATATAACTGGTTTCGTAATGTGTCGGTTGTTTTGATGTTCGGAATTTAAAATAGGTGTGTAATATCATTGTTATGCAGACTTGTAGAACTTTTCTGTAGAGAATAGAAATTTTTATTGTGTGTTGAATTGTAGTATTGTGTCTTTTATTCAAATAAATATATATGTATACCGGAGGTATACTTTCCTGTCCATTTAATAAAATCACGATGCCATTGGAATAAGTATTTTACACTCTATTTACTATCAAAGAAAACAAAAAGTTTCGCTTTTGATTATATGTTACAAGTCCAACTCCTTACATGCTTACACTCACATGTTTAATAAATGTGATTTAGGATAGTTTGCTTCCGATATACAGATATGTATAAAAAGAAATTGTTTAGTGCTAATAAAAAAAATGAAATTATTATTCAGTAAATAACTGTATATTCATTTGAATAAAGATAATAATAAAAATTAAATATTTTTTATAAGATGTTATCAAGATTAAATATATATTTTTTATTTTAACGTAAAATGGAAAAGTTTAATTAATAGAATTTAATTTATACAAAAAAAAATTGAATAATGGTAGCTATAGTAAGTTGCTAAATGGGAAATCTTTAGAATCGTTTGTCAAGTTGAGTAGTAAGGTGTGAAAAGGTAACAAACAAACACTTACTTTCACATTTATAATATTAGTTGGATTTGTATTGTAAAAGATAATCTTAGATACAATCTTAATAGATTACATTACAAATATATGTCATAATATTAATATGACAATACATTATGTTATAAATAGATTAGATAAAGAAATGTAAAATAATATTTATTTTGCAATAGTAAATATAACATACTTATGATAGTTTGGAAAACTAGTTCAGTAAGTTTCTATTAAGTTGATAGTTAGATACAACTTCTTAATGTCTGATTAATAGAATCAAGTTCAAGTACTTACTTAGTATGCTAATGCAAAGTAAGTAGATAAATACTTGAACTTGACATATACACTTAGACAATCTTTTGCTTGTCTATTACCATTTTTCAAATGAATTTGTACTGAAATTGATCATTTTAATTTTCAACTCTTAGTAGAAACTTTAAACAATTTAAATAATAAAAAGGAAAAGAAACAAAACTGTAGTTCCCTGGAAAAACATATGAGATTAGGATAGGACTAGCTCCATTTCCACATAAGATTCACATCGATTTATTGAAGATGTCAATTATGTTGCGATGTCTAAATTGATTTGTTATGCTGAATTTGCATATGTGAATATCTGCAATACCCCTGTTACAAGTCAGTTTACAGTGGAGTTATAACCAGGTGACAGGTGACAGATGTACAAATATTGCAAAGATTTTTTTAATTATAAAATCAAGGAAACAGTACTTATTTTGTGAATTAATATAAATTTTGACTCATAAATGCATTAGAATGTAGACTTAAATTTTAACAGAAATCAAGTGGAACCCGTACAATTAAAAAAAGATATGAGCAAACACAACTTTGTTGGTTTATTGTGAGATAAAAATAATACATACCTATTATGTATAATTAACATGTTTCTGCTACATCATAGATGATGTCACTGTAATAGTGTAATCTGAACTGCCTTTGCAATACTAGTCATGACTTAATATAAGTATTGTGTGGTATTGTGTTTACAGTAGGCTGTTTAACTGAATATCTTTGCCTCATATTTCTTAAAAAAAATAGAATCAAGTAATATAATTTAAACAGCACAGCATAAGAATTGCCTAAGCGGCTTAAACGTTCCTTATTCAAAATTTTAAAAAATATTTACAGTCAATTTAAAAATGTCTTAGTGAAGTGTGAAAAGGACATACAATAGTAGTGTTAGTGTGAGTGAGTGAGAGCTCGCTATGGCGGGCCAGAATGGAGGTGGAAATTTTGGTTCCCTCTTTCAAGGGGCGGGAAGGCAGTTTTTGAATCAAGGCGGTCAAGTGTTGCTTCAATATGGGGCACAAGCTTTGGGTAACATTATCAATGAGGTTTTCCAAAAGAAGGAGGTCGAACAAAAGAGGTTTCTACCGAGCATCAAGAATTATAAAGTGGTATGTGGTAGAATAATAATTTATATTTATATGACCCTTTGTCAATCATATTATTGCGGCTACAATCATAAATTATTGGTTATGCCAATACTAGCATAATGTCCCATTCTGATGTAACAAACAAACTTTAACATGACATTTGGGGTTGTCATATATTCAATAAATTTAAGTCATAAGTTTAATTTAATTTCTTTCTATTTCGTTTTTTCTTAGTTTCCATTTTCTCGGTTCCTAAAGTAACCTTTAGAATTTGTGATGTTAAATAGCCAAGGGTAACCCAGAGAAGGAATACAAAAAGTGTCCGGGTGAAATATGTTACCTAGGGTATTCTCGAATCATTGAAAGATAACCAATAAATTAAAACAAATATAACTTGAAAATTCATTGGTAATTAAATTAAAAGAAATCTCTCGTCTGAATTATTATTTTTTATTTAGATATATAAATACATAAATTTAAATGTAAATATGATGTTTTTAAATTCTAAACAAAATATTTTTTCGTCCAGTAGCTATAGGTAATTTAGATGGTGAATAGTACAGAATCTTTGACATAATATCATCTAATAATTTACATTTATTTACATTTAATTTACATTGGAAAAGTCTTATATTTTTGTATTTGTAACTAACTAACCAAACAGACGTTGCTCTGTATAAAGATTTACAGAGGAATTATAAAGAACTAGCTGGTGCCCACGACTTCGTCCGCGTTGAAAAATATTAAGTAGCCTATCCTGTGTCCCGTACTTACGATAGTAACTCTTATTTCATCTGTGCCCGTACGTCCAAATGTTAAAAAATTCTAAAAATCGTCAATTTTAGAATAATGTATAGAGCCTATAAACACGATATCTCTGAAAACAAAGTTACTTACTCCATGACCGACCCTTACAGATTTATTATTAGTATTGATGTCAGCTAGGAGTTTTGAATGGGAACAAAAAATAATGAAGTTTTTACATTTTTCCCAGCAATTTTTCCAAATTTTTTTTTCATGAAATCCTTCATCGGACTTCAATGAATATTTGAAAAGAAAAAATATCCAAATAATCCAGTGGGCTTTCATTTCAAAGATTCAAAATTAAACTGGATGACCAAAAAAATAATACTCTGATTTCTACTTCGGCAAGTACATACAAAATATTGTACCTATAGATAAGTGATACAATAGTTACAAAAAATTGTATAATAATAATAATTGCTGTGTACCTCAAATTGTTTTTTAAGACATTGATAGAAATCTATCAAAATAGTAATACTTAAACAATCTGTGTGGGTTGTAGGTAATAACATAAATTAGTTGTCCATGGATGCACCCACACAGTTTATTGACATCATATGAAAATTCTTAATTCATTTTTAAAACCAAAGCCTTCTCTTTGTTATTTGAATTATAGGTGATCCCCAACTTTCAAGCTTTCAACATGAGAACAGTTAGTTATAAACTACATTTATAACCGATTATAAACCAAAAGATTTTTAATAAGTCTGATTATGTTACATCACTATTTTTGTATGGTCAGAAATAGTGATGTACAATATGTATGATCTTTGAATTACGGAACACACTTTAGTGTTGCATACTTAAATGGAAAGAGTTTTTTAGACTGTAAAATATAATCTTATACTATCTGGGATACGTTCACAGCTAATAATCCGCGACCTTGCGTCATCCCGACCCAAGCAATTGCTCAATTGAGACCGGTCCGCGAGATAACAGCGCTTTGAAAATACCGCCATATTAAATGACGCATGCACTGTGCAATAAAACTATTTTACTCATCCATGTTCGAAGCTCGAAATAAATTTACCATATGCCTGAATTCAAAATGACACAAATAAGCCTGCCTGCCTTTTATGCAATAAAATGTATTCCAATCTTGTAGCAACTGTATATCAATACACACTGTTCAAGTATCTCTATAAAATAAATTAACGTTGAAAAATTAAAAAAATATGTTTTTAACAATTATAACGCTTGACTTCTTGTTGCAAAAACTTTGATCAGACGTTAATTTTTTTAACTTAATTTTAGATGATCCTCGAAAGCAGTCTTTTTTCTGGATGAAAGGTACCCTTGACCTTTCCTGTATCTCTGACAACGGGATCGGTCTAGTATTAAGGCGTGAAAACGTAACAAACTCATATTCGCATTTATAATTGCATTATTTAGGAAACTAATAACTTAGGATACTATTGCTATCCTAAATAATATTACATATTATTTAGGATGTAATAATATGTAACTCCATTCGTGTGCAGTTTACGCTCTCAAACTACATACCTACTTACTTAGTTAACTGAATATTGTATTTTTTTTAAGGTTCAAATAAAAATAGCCAAATTGTCAATCTGCCAAACTTCAGTCAAGTAAGAATGACCATCCTATACTAAAGAGAATGCTAATTATACTCCAACATTTATCAAACGTTTTGATTGTTTTCATTAATTTATTTAAAAATACATACTTTGATTGAATCTTTAACCACCTTCAACTTTAAACTTTTCAGTCTCAAAAATATGACGTGTCGATTTTTAGATCTATTCCAGAGAGCGCGTGATACTGAATATTGCCGGAATATATTATTATTTTTAATATCGGCTTAATTACACTTTACTTCAATAATTATGATAAGATTTTTAAAAACCGCATGAAAATTTTATGCATGTTTTGAAGTCGTATCACTTCTAGAAAACTTAAATCTATCACAGCGGTGATAAATCAAGGTTAATAAAAAATAAATCTAACCAATAATTACTTAGTAACGAAGAAGTACCAAGTAAGAATCTATTATGACTTTTGTTCGCGTTTGCTGATTCAGTGCTCAGTAATGCAGCCATAAATTGATTAGCATAGCAATTTGCTTAATGCTTTATCCAATCGATTATATGGAACAAGGGAATGTTAAAATAGTGTTCATTAGCATCTTGGCAAATGGAGCGTCAGTCACACAGACGACGCCATAGCGTAAATAACACATGGGACTGAAATAACTGTGATTGCAAACAGTGTTGGTAAAATCTGAACCGAGTTGCCCTTTTTGTTCATCATTAATTTGAAAGATAGCTTAGATATCTTTGGCCAAATTAGTAATGGTGGATATTGTTTTCACAGTCATAAAATGGTCAACCGTCTGGCGGTAGTAACCGACCACTTATAGAAAAAAAAACATGAAAAATTAACACCTGCCATCCTTATCGTTGTGACGACGGTGGCGCCCAATCTATCTATACTAATATTACAAAGAGAGAAGATTTGTACGTTTGTAATGAATAAACTACTGGGTTGATTTTAAAAATTCTTTCACTTATAAAAAGCTATATTTTCAGCAAATTACGCAGACTAAGTCGCGTGCAACAGCTAGTATTATTATAAAGAGAGATTTGTAGCCATACTCCATAAATTCACCCTGACAAACTTTCGCATTTATAATATTAGTAGAATTAGAATTTTGCCCTCGACTTCGTCCGTAGCCCTTTTTCTTAAGCGATAAAAAGTATAAAAAAAATCAGACCTAATAGAAATATTTAAGCAATAATTTATTTAATCATTATTGCTCATATTATATTTCTGTCGGGCATTGAATTATTTATATTTTTAGTTAGATGAGCGGTACTTTTTTCTATGTAATCCTGTATACTCGTACTTGACGTGTAGGTATGCAAAATTTCATGGTGATCGGTTGAGTACACAGTTAAGGCGTGAAAGCGTAACAAACAAACTCACTTTCTCATTTATAATATTAGTTAGGATTTCCTCTATAAGAGCAGTTTGTTACTTTCAATGGTTTTTCCTGTATTTTTTTTAAGCCAGATTGAACACAAAACAATCAATAAATGCGTCTAGTTAAGACGTAGACTCGTTACACGAGGTAGGTACTCTATGTATATAATAATGTCTAGACACAGGGAGGATCTTTGACTCCGTGCAGTCTAGACCCTGTCTCACCTCTAGATTTGACCTCTTAAGAAGGGTCTCAACTTGCTTTCCTTTTAATAAATAGACATGAAAAATTTTCAGTAATTTTTCTTGAATTTTCTAGCGCGTGCCATTTGAAATCGTTATTTTTTTCGTATGTTAATTCATTAATTTAATAAATAACTAAATAATTATTATTTTACAATATTAATGACAAAAGAAAGGATTAACGTAAAATGTTTTTCAAATTTCAAGAATATTATTTATTGCCTACGAAGCAAGTAATTTTTAGAAAATCTTTGAATGCAGTATTAGTTAACTAACTTTTAAAAAATAACATAAAGTCTTCTTGCAGCAAAATATCCTATCTATGTTATTTAAGGTACTTTCCCTTTATGTCGCATAGTATTAGGACACTCCGTATATGCAAATCGATTTTTAAGGAGTAAACTCGAAAAAAAAAACTCCGGTTGCTCAATGAGGGTAAGTGAATGCATTTTGTTAGCTTGATTATTGTATTGTATTAATTATATTAATTTAATTATTGTAGAAATGCGTAAATATGTCTTCTACGTGAACTGATGAAAACTTAATCGGGGTAGTCGTATTCGGATGATGTAAAATGATTAAACGTTTCTTCTTGCAGCGATTTATGTGATTTAAATTTACAATAACAGTATTTTAAGATCTAATTTAGATAGGAAGTTGATGCGTTCATAATAATTTTGTGTGGTAATGTATAGTGCGTCGGAGCAACACCTTTTAGTAGTAGGTGTTGGTCGGAGCCAATCGGAGCGAAGCTTCGCGATGCCGTGTGCATCGTGATTGGCTCGTCATCACGTCATTTGTGACGTAGTTAAACTGGTGTCTGAACAATTAATATAATTTAAATATGTAATTAATAAATTAATTAATAATTTAACTTTCGCGGGACGCCTGGCAGATGGCATTATCGAAAATATTTTGTTTAAAACCATTTTGGTGTACGATTTAAATTTTCACAATACGGAACACGCCGAAAGAACAACATTGTTCTTTTTTAAAAAACGTGTAACGCATACCGTTTGACAATTTTGATTTTACTCCCATAAATTTTCATACCACGGGCTTATATATGTAAATCGATTTTTAAGGAGTAAACTCGTAAAAAAATAATAATTTGTACACGCCAAACAAATAGTTTTTAAAATTATCGTCTGTTTTAGTGTGCGTTCGTGCACGCTAATATCAGAAAAGGCTTAACTGATTTGCATGTGGTTTTCACTGATGTAGTTAGTTTTATAACGTAACGTTTAGTGTTTATTTTTCATTCCAATCGGTTTACAAATGAAAAAGTTATACCCAATACCGAAATACCAAGAGTACGAAGTTGGGGGCACAACTAGTTTATCAATATAACTAGCTGTTGCACGCGACTTCGCCTGCGTAACTTTATAGAATATAGCCTACGTTACTCACTGATAATGTAGCTTTCTATAAATGAAAGAATTTTCAAAATCGGCCTAGTAGTTTTTGAGTTTATTCATTACAAACATACAAAAATACAAATCTTCTCTCTTTATAACTAATATTAGTATATAGATAAATGAATCACACGGGCGCAACTACTAACATTTGTATTTTATGTACATAATAGGAATTTATCGTTATAAACTTGTCTTATAGTAAACATAGAAAAATGTTTGTTTAAGATGTACACACACCAAAAATGCATTGAGCCTTGAAAAGTGAAGTGTTATCGCAATTTTGGCGAAAAAGGCGCATTTGTGTATAAAACTTATCGAATTAATATCTGTTATAATTACACACAACTCATTTTACCATATTTTCTAGTTACTAAATTTTCTTGGGATATTAAATATAAAAACTATAATCTGAGATTATATATAAATATAATCTGAGTACTTACTCAAAATTAGTAGGTACCACATTATCACTTAAAAAATAACACATTTATGAACGTCTTTCACCGAGATTTATAAAAAAGTTTCTGTATAAAACTCACATTCTCCTACTCTCTGACAGACATTGTATTGAGTTTAGCCTTTGACTATATATGTAACTATGTCAACGCTTTCGAACCCTATTAGCTTAAAAGCTCCTGTTTTAAAGTACTCCACGGGCGGTAATTATTTTTCATGTCGCCATCGATATGTCACCATACAATGTAAGTTTCATATTATGCCACCACGCCTATTAAATGACATAGTGTCCCACAGGGGTGTCACTTGGGTCCTGTACTATATTATTCATTAAGGTTGTGTTATTATGCTGTCCAGTGTAAGCTATAATAATTAATTTTAATAATATATAATTACATTTAAATATTACGTGAACATGAAATATGAAAATGATTCTTTTCAAAAAATTTTGATTCGACTTATTTAATAAAATCAAAGATTTTTGATAAATCTTTTTTATTAAAAATCAAGAATTATTTCAAAAATATCAAAAATCAAAAATTTACTTATCAAAAATTTTTTGATAAATCAAAGATCTATTTTATTGATTTTTTGCGCGTAGTTGCCTTCTTTTGTATTCATACAAGTTTCAGCTGTCGTGTCATGTATTATAATGTGACCCGCCACTGCTTGGCAGAGTTACAACTAACTATACACACACAAATTTACCTATTTTATGCCTCTTTCCTTTAGGGAAATTGTATCAAAATCTATTGCTTAGTTTGGTAGAATTAAAAGGAGAAACAGACAGAGGCAGTCAACAACTTATATTATATTAGCGACTTTGCACGAATGCATTTTTTTCTGCAAATTATATATACAAACCTTCCTCATTTATCTCTCTTTCCAATAGTGAAAACCGTATCAAAACTGTTGGATGGGTAACAGAGAAGCAGACAGATATGAACAGCTACTTCGATCTAGTATAAAATTAAAGTCGCTGTAATCGTCTGTTTGTATATCCGCTAACTCCTCCTAAACTATGCAAAGGATTTTGATGCGGTTTTCACTAATGGAAAAAGCATCTGTGCGAAGCTGGGGGCGTATTAACTATTTAAAGATAATTTGTAAAGATAGCGACCCATTCCGGCTTCGCGTGGATTCAAATAATGTACACAAACCTTACTCTCTTATTGCTCTTTCTTATAGTGAAAACCGTATCCCTTTCCCGTTAGTGAAATCTGTTGCATGGTTTAGAAAAAGAATGTGGATATATGTATGCCCGGCCGTAATATTTACTGGCCGTGTTCTGTAACTATTATAATGAATAAAAAATCCAGTTAATAAATCTCAGTTAGATTAACCCGGTCTTAATCTTTCCAAGAAAGACGGTGCATTTTTCCATGTGAAGAAGGTCTTCACTCTAACAACGCTACAGGTATTTGCAAATGCGCTTCCTATGCGCGATAGTCATTAAAAAAGAGGTTAGAGTATAAATAAATAAAAATCCTCAGCTGAAACAACATAACATACCTTATCACTTCAATACTCCACGGGTTTCCTGTAAACATGTCCGCTGTATCTAGGCATGTGAGTATATTAAGTATATCTAACTATATGCAAGTATACAATATACCACATTTATTACGGGCCGTTATCACTAACTTTTCAGTCAGTCAATAGTCACAGTTTGAACCGACTTGTCCGGTCGGAATGGCCATTATTCTAATTACATAGGAGTGAAGTGAATTTTTTTTACTATTCAGTGTTAAAACTATGTGTATCTATCGTATACCGAAAATTTATTTTCTTTGTTTTTGAAATTATAATCGTTTGGTCTAAAGTCTAAAATACCATTAAGCTCAGACATTACATTAGTTATAAAAAAATCATAAAGTTTATTTCTAGATTAAATATAGTGGTTTTTTTTCCAATATTAATACTCTTATTAAAAATTCAAATTTAAATCTAATTAGTCTAATTTAAATATAATATTCAATAAGTATGCATATTACGAAAGAGTATGTATTAATATATAGCATACTTTAATTGATACAGAAATTAAAAAAAAAAAGTTAATTAGAAAATAATCAATAGCTGAAGGGACAAACAAAATAATCAATAAGCATATCGTCAAGGACATACTATTACAAGTTTACTCTTGTTTGATACTTCATATACAAAAAATACATACAATACTGTTTAATTAAGTTCAAGTTATACTTGAAACATACTTATTTTACACTTTATGACAAAAAAGGCAGAGAATTTTGCATCTTTAATACCTACTTTAAATTTTGATCAGAGAATTTTAAATTTTATATATTTTTACTATAAGTTCAATCAAGAAAGTGATACATTTTTCGGTTGAGACAAAATCAAAAATACTAATCTCGATTATAATAAATTTATGTACCGATATAGTTAGTAATATTCTCAACACCCACCTTTTGGACATTTAGTGATCGCAATAAACTTATTAAAGTTTCATTTTGAATAAACTCAGCTGCTCAGTCTTTTGAACCGTGTAAATATTTACAAATTCCCAATCCAATCAACAATGAATTAATATTAAAAAAACATAGCAGATTATTTAATTTAACAATCGCTAATGTTAAACGAATAACCAATTAAAGAGGCCTTGAAGAATAGGGTCAATATGATTTCTGTTATAGTTAACAAAAATCAAATGAGAAACCGAATCAGTGTATAAAGAGAACAGTGGAGGAAAACACTTTAAAATGACAGAAGTCACTGAAGAGGAGTTTTTGAAGTGGAAAAAAGAAGAGGTGGGTTATTTGAAGACATTCTACGCGGCGACAGCTGTAACAAACGCGGCTGATGTGTGGAAAAGAAAATCGGTGTCCATCGTATCGCCAAAGTCGGGTCGCATACTTAGACACAAGAGCAAAAGGACCAGTGGAAATAAAACTAAATCAGATAAGAACGCCGAGAACACTGGTTTCTTTTCGAGACTTTTCGAAGATTTCAAGAAAGCCAAGGTGTCAGATTACGCGTATCAACAATCAAAAGTAAGAGAGAACAGCTCTTACAGACCGTTCTGGGCTACAAAAGTGGTGAATCCGATTGGAGAAGATGCAAAAAATGTGAGAATAGAACAGAAAGAAGATGAAGTGGTCAAGAAAACAAGTGTTTCAGTTGAAAGAGGTAACGTTGTGGCGAATAAGACTTTAGTATTTGAAAAAGAAAATACAGCGTCACCTAAAGTTACACTAACAAGAGAAATAGAAGCAAAGACAAAGAAGCCGATCGTTAAAGCGGAATCATCTGTTGAACACAGCAAAGTGTACAAGTTAAAAATGCCGCCAAGTTACAATGGAAGTCAAATGTTCATGCCAACAGGGGAACAACTGTTTTGGGTTTGTTATTTTGGTTGTATCTATGTAATAGAGATTGTGAAAATTTATAAATAAATAATAATAAATTTATTATTTTTATAACAGGTTCAGAAAATTTTTTGAACACTTATTAGACATTTTAATGTATTACTAGACACACTAATAATACATTAAAATGTCTAGTATTTAAGTCAAGTATAAATGAACACATTATTCATAATCAAAACATAGTATTTAAATCAATTCAAAAAAGTGTCATTATAATTTTACACAAAAACAAAACTAAAATTCAGAAAAATAAAAAATTTAGTTGCAAAAAATTAAAGTGAAATACTTAATTGAATAATTTGGTTTCATTTTATTTTACAGGTTGTTATAAAACAAATAATTTATATTGTTTTTTTTTTAATTAAGACTTTTAACTAGTTAATGTTAATGTTAAACATAGTTAGTGACTAGTTAGTAATTAAACTACAGAATTTATTGTCCAGATTTACGCTACTAAATATGGTATTGAAGTTCTGAAGAATTTGAGTTGACTAATAACTCATTCTAGGACCGGTGAATGGCTATATTACAGGCATGTGAAAGGGGCTACAAAACATCTCTCGAACCGTAAAGATATTTTACTGAAATTACAGCGAAAAAATGTCTTCAAAGCCCTTTTCATTTCCATTAAGTATTGATATTAGTTAGCACTAATGTTCATTTCGTCTTAATTTCGGATGCAATCCTCAAACTATCCACTAAATCCAATTCTGCATCAGAAAATTAAAAGTAGATAATTACTTTGATATAATTTTACATTAGCTGTCGATTGCAAGTAGATGTTGATATACGTCGTTAAGGAAATGTTTTATGTTTACGGGTAATATCTCCCAAGAGGATATTTATTAGTGTATCCATCACCACGCCTGTTAATGGCGATCTTAAGACTTACAGCTATTTAATAATCTGTACTATTATAATTTTTTACATTTATTTATTAATTTCTTAGTTCTATTCTTTTTATAATAATACACACAAAAAAATATCTATGTCTCCGTAAAGCGACACGTCGTCACGTGACTACCTAATGACTAATCTAACATATCTATATATATGGGTGTTTCTCTGCTATTTGGAAATTCGTCCATACAAAACTGTCCCCAGGCAAATTTGATTAAATTGTTGAGAATGTTTGTTAATAAAATGAAGGGCAATAGTAAATTAAATATATATTCTCAAAAGCCCACGCAATTTCCTCTTTGTTTTTAAGTTACGTATGAGTTTATGTTTTTGTGGAACAAAACAAATATTGTTGTTTATTAAAGTAATCAAAATCTTTATTTTTCTTTGTCGTTCTTAAATTTTTTTTTTTTTTGAATAAATTAACAGTATTAAAACTAATTAATTTCAATTATTATAGTGACTTTTCTTAAGGCTAATAACATTAGCGTTAAACTTAACAAAATCAACTTCCTAATTTAACAGTACATATTTTTAAAACCAGTCTTTTTTTCCAACCTCTGTAACCTCTTTTTATACTTTTCCATTTTCTGTTTGTATTCCTGAATCTTAGTCTTTTTCTTTCAGTATTTTGCTATAAAATGACAGGTGACTGTTAGCCAGGGGACTGTTATTTTTACTAGAATACTTAATAAAACAAAAACATTTAAACGTATCAGAATAACGAAACAGATGTGGCTACATATTAGATAATCAATTATTTTAAATAAATTGTCGTTATTAAAACTCTTAAAATAGTTTTAAAAAAAAGCTTGCCAGGGGACTGTTTCCACTAACGCCCGCGACTCGCGGTTCACCACTGAGAAATATAAAGAATTATTACATAAAATTAGCTTGGGACAGCAATTTTCCATTTAGTGGAGAACTGCCCATAACTATATACATATGTAAATCTATTAACATGATTATAAAATAAAAGGCGCATTCCGCCCCTATCTCTTTCTCCACTAACTTTTTCTAAAAGTTTTGATTTTGATACGGTTTTCACTAACGAAATCCATGCGAAGCGTGGGACGGGTAACTAATTGAAACATAAATAGTGATAATATGAAGTGTTTTTAAATAAACATATTAAAATTTAGAAGTTTCAAGGACACACACAATTTTTGCATTGATAGTTCGTTGTTTCATATCGCCTGGTATAGGAGAGATAATGAACTATGTATATTTACGAATGACCGACATGATATGAAAAGTGGGCAACGGGATATGGGGGGCGCATCCTTTTAATAAATCATTCCTGTTTTGGATTTCAATCCAAACACTTAGCGAAAATAACAATTGTGATTTCCTACGACAACTTCTATAGCAAAACTAACGCACGCAAAATTTCTAACCAAAGCAAAATTCTATATTTCAGCATTCAGCAGCAGCAAATTAACTATAGAACCGTTACAATTATGGGACCCTACATGTGTCAGCAAAAATTTGTTAAATGTTAACAAGAATCACACTTAGGTACATTAAAAAAAAATAAGTGTGATTGTGGATAAATTAAATTAATTAAATTTTAAATGTGATTAACTTAAGGTAGCGCTGGACGAGGAAGTGAAGTCAGTAATAGGTATTTTGGGAGAATTTATTGTCTCAACTTACTTTAATACGAATAACCAAGGACAGAAGTTGGTGTTTAAGAGGCCAACTTCTGTCAAATACAAGATTAGAGTCAAAATACGTTGCGTATAAAAAAAAGCGAGCGTTTTTGTTTCCTTGTAAAAAAATCTTCTCTCCATTTGGGCTTCGCCACAATCAGATTTAAAGGCCCTCTGGCAAAATTTGCTACATGGCCCATTTTAGAGCAAGCCATTTCAATAATAGATTAAAAAACTATTATTGAAACTCGACTGTAATACAGTTAACATTAAAATCACATATTTACATGGACGAAGTCGCAACCAAAAACTAGGCCAGTATATTCTTAGAAATAATATAAAGTATTTTTAACCGTTTAGTTGGAGGTTCTAAAAATATTTTCCTTATTTGACCCTATCTTCTGTTTTCAGCTCGGCGAGACCAGACCTTCGTCTTTCGGACCGGCTACATACCAGGACTTCAAGGACATTCGCTCCAGATGTTTAGGCGAGGGGAGGCTGTTTGAGGATCCCGAGTTTCCAGCCATAGATCGAAGCCTGTACTACAAGGAGAGGTTGGATAGACCCATCACTTGGCTGAGACCTGGGGTGAGTAATTAAAATACTCGTAGGTACTTTTCAAGAATTATTTCTACGAGTAGTTCCAGAGCAGAACGAGACTTTCTCGTGACACTAAAATTGTGACCGGCCAGTCAGCTTACAGAGAAAATTTAAAATATTCATACATATTTTTATAAAAAGTTTAATATAAGAAAGACATGTGTAGTAAGTGCGCTGCAAACCTTAGTATGATAAAGGAAAAGGGACTAGAATGGGATAAGGAAATGGGCTCTGGCATCCCTCACTTACTCACCAAAACACAACAGCATTTCATAGTTGTTACTATTGCCCAATGGGTTGTCCAATTTATGTTTTTTTTTTTTATTTAATCATGTTGTATTAGGAAAGATGAGCGATTGTATCTTCAAAGAGTAGCACTGTTCAAAGATATTTTTGCTAATTAACGTGGCGATTCTAATAACGTAATAATAATGTAAGCACGAGATTAGCATAGAAAAGTACGAATACAATGGGTCTCCTTATCGAACTATGCTATCTCTTCAAAGTGACCGTGACAAGTGGAGAGGCTTGATATACGACGCGGTATGTAGGCGAACACAGTTTGAGTAAACGAGAGAGTACCGCTTTTGCCAACTAATTCGACGATTCACTTTGGACAAATAATTAATTTATATTTTGTTAACTTAAAAAAAAAGAAATTTTATGGCGTAATCTTTTTTAAGTAATATAAACAAAAAAAGAGATCCATGAAGCAAAAAAGTAAATTAAAGTTATAAATAATAATAGAGATAGCAATCCATGAGGGGGTTTTTTATCGACAATTTCCTCTTCTTTTAGAATCTTTTTCCGGTTTTCGTTATCGCTTATAGTTGTTTCAGTTATTATCGAAAAACTACGTTTTTATCTTAAGTTTGTTTATAACGTTTGCAATTGTTCATGTGCTGGTAAAACATTTTAATACATATTTTCCGAATCCAATGAGCTAATTGTGAGAATTAACACAAATTTCAACTAGTTAGTGTACTAGACTAATACAACTTGAAAATGCACAACTGCTCAAGATATTTAATAATTATAATATACTGAATCTCCATCCACAGGAAATAAGCGACAATCCACAACTGTTTGTGGAAGGTTACAGTCGTTTCGACGTCCAGCAAGGAGAGCTCGGAGATTGCTGGCTGCTGGCAGCCGTCGCCAACCTCACGCTGCACAGGAAGTGAGTATCTTAATTGAAAGAGGTTTTACATTAAAACTCCAAGGAAATGTTCTTGGAAGAGGAAACCATTTTCTTTTTTCTTTTTCCCGTTCAAAAACAAACTGGTTCGAGTCTTGACTTTTGATGTTTCAATAGAACAACTCTGTCAGTCAGTAGTAGTAGGTATAATATATTCTATTAATTAGGTAAAAATATGTGTTTCTTTGTGTTAATTACAGATTGTTCTTCCAAGTGGTGCCGGATGATCAGAGCTTTGATGAGGAATATGCAGGTGTCTTCCACTTTAGGTGAGAGTTGTCTATTAAATAAAAATAAAAAGTTTGTTGATTTTTCAAGTTATTAAGGACCCTTCTCCGTAAAGGCCTCGCCCAGTTTCTGCTAATTTTTTTTTGCTTCGTATGTATTGGCCAACTTTTAGAAACTTTTGATATGTCATAGGACCATCGCGTTTTAGGCCTGCCTCGTTTTCTTTTGCCGTCCAAGCCATGCCAGAGCGTTATAACTTTAGCCCACTTTTCAGGATGCATTCTTATCTATGAGTTTGGTCTTGTTGATCTAATTTCTGTGTGCTTTATTTTTTGTAGAAGTCTTATCTTTGCTTGCCTGTATCTAATTATTATTATTATTACAAAATAAAAACAATAAAATCCGTGTGTATTTGCAGATTTTGGCAGTACGGTCGTTGGGTTGACGTGGTGATTGATGACCGTCTGCCAACGTACCGCGGGAAGCTCGTCTTCCTGCACTCCTCGGAGAACAACGAATTCTGGAGTGCTTTGCTCGAGAAGGCTTATGCCAAGTGAGTACTTAGCTGTTAAGCCTGTTACAGCGAACCTTTAGGCTTCGCAAAAAAAAAACATGTCAGACGTTGGACTGCACGTCAGAAGTCAAAACTAAGCTTCACAAACAGATTATTGATCGCAAGAAATACAGAAGAAATATATATATGACACTGACACACAATGACAATAATAAATTCACAATGACAGACCATTAAAAAAAGTTTGATGTTGATATGAAACTATTTTATTGGTCAGGGGTGTATACCATATTGATCCTTGTTATCATATCTAGTAAGTTTACTTTCATATGCAGTTGTCTGCTTAGATGTCAAATTAGGTAACAGTAACATGACAAGTTCAATGATATTATCCGATCTCAAAAATTCTTCTTTTTTCCATTCTTTAGGCCCAACGCGCCTAAAAAAGTTTTCACTTAAAAATTTTTTTGCGTCCGTCTAACTGGACCATATTAATCCTTGTTATCATATCAAGTAAGTATACTTGATATGCAGTTGTCTGCTTAGTGCTTTAGTTTCAAAAGGTACTACTAAGAATATAATACTTAATAAAGGAATGAATTCGAAAACTGACTAAGGTTTTTTCGTACCCCCACTATACACGAGGCACTTATAACCTGAAATAAAAGAAATACTCGGACGAAGTTAGTAATTTGTATAAATATTTTTTAAAACAGGTTGCACGGCTCGTACGAAGCCCTCAAGGGCGGTTCCACCTGCGAGGCGATGGAAGACTTCACCGGAGGAGTGACAGAAATGTACGACGTTGCTGAACTGCCTCCAGACTTCTACACCATACTCTTGAAGGCTTACGAGAGGAATTCTCTCATGGGATGCAGTATTGAGGTACCTATATTTTATAACAGCATTAATCTTATTATTATTGGCGACCCATTTGGTCTAGTAACTCTAGCTGTTAACCAAACGGTCGCGGGTTCGAATCCCGCTAGGGGAAAAATGTTCATGTGCTAACATTTTACCTTTGCACCTGAGTCATGGATGTTTTTTTATTTATAATATGTATGTATTTACAAAAAAAAGTAATCTATCTATTATATCAACTGTCTGGTATCCATAATACAAGCCTATAGTTGCTTAGTGTGGAACTAAGATAGTGCTGTGTGAATGTGTGTGTAGATATTTATCTATTTATATAAATATTCCAGCCTGACCCTCACATCCTGGAGGCGGAGACGCCTGCGGGTCTAATAAGAGGCCACGCGTACTCGATAACACGAGTGAAGTACGTGGACATCGAGACTCCGGGCCGAGCGGGCAAGATCCCTCTGCTGCGCATGCGCAACCCATGGGGCAACGAGGCCGAGTGGAACGGCGCATGGAGCGACAAGTATGTTTAACCAGTACCTTTACCATGAGTTTACAATGACCGCACTCGCTAGCGAGAGCGTAAAACATTTATATAAAAAAGTGTCAACTGTCAATGTCAAATTGACAATTTTCCATATAAATATTTAAACCCCCCCCCCCCCCCCCAAGTTTCATTATAACTCATGGTAGAGGTACAGTTTTCAAGTGAAAAACTTGATGAAATGCATGTTATTGTTTTAAAACTTAACACAAACTGTAAAATTTATAAAATATATAGCCCACGTTACTCGCTGATAGAGTAGCTTTCTATGGGTGAAGGAATTTTTAAAATTGCTCCAGTAATTTTTGAGTTTATTCATTGCAAACATGCAAATGTTCTCTCTTTATAATATGATTATAGATATAAATTGAAGATTCTTTATTTCATCCTTTCAGATCACCAGAATGGCGCTTCATACCTGAGTCGGAGAAGGAAGAGTTGGGACTGACATTCGATGACGACGGAGAATTCTGGATGTCTTTTAAGGACTTTGTCAACCATTTCTCAAGGTATTTTCATATATGCCTAAAATTCAGTCTCCAGTCTTGGTCTGTTTCAATCTTATGGGATTCAAAATTTTAGGGCCATAGAACCTCAGACTAAATAAGAACTGTAGACAGAATATTGCAGACAACACAATGAAGCAGATTAAATAAACATATGTACTAACCTCAATTTCTATTTATTCTTATTGAAAATATTCGTTTCCAATTTTATTTACGTGTGAAATGTGATTCTATTCTGCTTCTTATTCAGCATTTTCATTAGTAAATATTTTAATAAGATGAAGCGTAGTTTAATTGCATTTTTGTGCTTTTAACTGTGTATGTAAATAGAGAAGGCTTAGTTTCACCTGCCTCTAACACAACTCTATCTTTAGTTTTTATTTTATCTGAGCATAGACCAATGGCAGGACTTTGCAATGGAAAGGAGACGAAAAACTTAAAAACTATTTACAATGTATACTTTTTTTAAATTTCATAGAGGTCTCACCTGTAGAGGTGGTGAAGGATTTTTCCACAGAGAAAAAAAAAAGGCTAGCAAAATAAAAGAAATATTTAATTTTCAGAGTCGAAATATGCAACTTGAATCCGGACTCCTTGGATCCCGAGGAGTGTCCCGAAGGTTGCACCAAGAAATGGGAGATGTCCGTATTCGAAGGGGAGTGGGTTCGAGGTAATAGATAAAAAAAATATCATAAGAATTTTACACCATAAGGCTCATTAATAAAGATGCACTTCGGATCTTGGCGACTTGTGACCTTGTTTCATTTTACTTTTCTTATAATTGATCCATCAATCTACTACAACTATGGATTTGGCGTCACAAATGCCAAAGCGGCACATAAAAAGTACGCCTAAAACGGAATCATGGCGGAGTCAATGGTAAAAGGTAGTAACGACCAAGTTCCACTATCCATTTTAAACTCTCAATGTGTTGACGTAAAGTTACATTTTCTTTAAACGACAGACGTTTGGTTGACGACGACAGACAGAGTTGATGCTCGACGCATAATTATGTCACTTTTAAATGTTTCATAAAGTTCTTGGTGTTTTGTATCGCGTGCGAAATCCATAATTATATAAGATTGTATTATAGTAGAATTGATCCATAAAGGAATGGAAACTTCTTTAATTGAGGTTTTTGTATCTAATTTGCAGCGAAGAATTGCATATGTGGAAAACCGGAGCTGCTAGTAGTGTAGTTTATATGATTACAAAAATGCAAAATATTACAAAATTGTGTGAATTTTTGCCTAATATTTTTCAGGTGTAACCGCCGGTGGTTGCCGCAACTTCCTGGAGACGTTTTGGCGCAATCCTCAATACACGATCACGCTCAAAGACGTCGACGAAGACGATGAAGAAAATAAGTGTACTGTAAGTATTACGATTTTATTGTAATTACGATTTTACTTATCTATACATATAATAAAACCGTAAACGTCTGTACATTAAATATGTATTAAAAAAAAAAGTAAAATCAAAGTGTGCTATGTGCGAAAAGCATACTTTTCAGATATTGAAAAAAGATTTATTTAAAAAAAAATATTTTGATACATATGGTTTATGCGTAAACTTTATTATTTATCTTTTAAACATGAAAACTTAATGTTTATTATTTTGATAATAGAGTAAATTTTGCAGATAACAGATTGTAACTGCTGCACATAGCATAATTTATTATGAGGTAGTAGTAGTTCGACAAATAGTGCTCATGAGCACTTGGCAGTTTGTTTATACGAAAAATAAGACTTTAAACTGTTCACTAACATCAAAATGTTGGAATCTCAAAAATGTGCACATAGCAGATTATTGGTTCGACAAAAAATACTATATTTAATTGATAGTTTGCTCATAACGCGAAATGAACTTTATTAATATAGCATTCTCAAATAATTTGAAATAAAATTTTCAGATTATAGTGGCACTGATGCAGAAGAATCGTCGGTCCCAGCGTCACCAAGGCCTCGAATGTCTGACCATCGGGTTTGCCGTCTACCGTCTTCCGGACTACGGTCACGTGCCGAAGCCATTGGACGTCAACTTCTTCAAGTACAACGCGTCCGTTGGACGCTCTCAAGCCTTCATCAATCTTCGCGAAGTTAGCGCCAGGTAAACTTCAAACGATGGTATGTCACCATCATTGCTGTTACCGTCTCTAGTATCACTGCTATTACCGTCTCTGGTATCACTAATGTTACCGTCTCTCTCTGGTATCACTGCTGTTACCGTCTCTTACCAGAGACAATCTATGTTACATAATTATGAACATCACTTCTGTTACAATATATGTTACATAATTATGAAGCAAGCAAATTGATTTTATGTTTTTTTTTGTTTGTCTGTGGAATCGTGGCTCCCATAAAGATTACACTTAAGAGAGGGATGATTTGACTACCCTTAGTTTATATGTTTAGAATATTACATAACCAACTCCTCAGCAACTAAGATATAATTTTTAATTACAGCTAATTATGATGTTTTTTAATTATAATTTTCAGATTCAAGTTTGAACCGGGTTCGTATGTGATAGTGCCTTCAACCTTCGATCCGGATGAAGAGGGAGAGTTTCTCCTTCGAGTCTTCTCGGAGAAATGCAATAACATGGCGTGAGTCTTATTATATGACCTTTTGTGACGTCACAGGATTGTCATTTAGCTCTTTGTCTATTATACTAATATTGTAAAGAAGAGAAAAGATTTTTGTTTGCAATGAATAAAACCAAAAAACTAGTGGACCGGGATCACACATAACACACTAGGTGTTGCACTTACTTATTAAAAAAAACACACACACACACACACCGTAACACAACAGCACTTATGCTGTTTTTTCACTGTACCGCGGTCGGACACATGCGATCTCAATATATTTTTTATTTTTTTTCAGTGAGAACGATGAAGACATTGGCATGGGACAAGTCGATGATAGGGTGAGTTTATTTATTTATCACAAAATCTCGAAATAAAATTTACAAACAAAAATTTACAGCCAATTACAGATTTTACATTTACAAAAAAAAAATCTAAAAAAAAGTTGAAGAGTTTTATTTAATATTCTAAACATAAACTACACTTACTAGAAAAATTAACCTCCCTTATTATTTATAATATAAAGAAGAAAGTTTTGATTTTTTTGTATTGTATGTTTGTAAAGGATAAACTCAAAAACTACTTTAAAAGTTACTTACTGAGGTGTCCGTAACGTTTGAACGAAAGATTTAAATTCTGACTTCGTATAAATGTACTTACGGACAAGCTTAACATATAATATACTTAACTCATAACATAACTTAACTGACATACTTTAATAGAATGGTTAATAGAACATTATTAGCGAGTAAAACAGACTTTAAATAATAAAAAAATAGAGATTGTCATGGTATTTGATACCTATAATTAACCTGTAAAAGTAATTATTTGACGTTTTACATAAAAATCACTAAGTAATTTTATGTAAAACTAAATTTTCTAAAATATTTGTTTGAATTTTTTTTTGTAACACCATTTTTGTATAATTTGAGGTAAAAAAAATTTTTCCCCTCACCTTCTAGCTAGAGGTTGGAATTGAAAATTTCTTTCACCAATCGGATATTACGAATATTCTAGAAACGTTGTATATCAAAAAATTCCCCTAATAGACTCCATTTTTTAATGATTTGTTTTCATGGACTATGTAATTAGGTTTGTAGTAGGTACCTTTTTTCACACTCGACTGTACCAACAGGTGAAAGACGTGGTGCCGACTCCTGAACCTGCGGATCCTGTCCGCGAATTCTTCACTCGTCTGGCAGGAGCAGACGGGGAAGTCGACTGGCAGGAACTCAAAGAGATCCTGGACTACGCCATGAGGGAAGGTCAGTACAAAAATACGAAAATTAAAGGACCTTATTAACTCATTAACCATATTCAAAAGTCTATAAAAATTGCGTTTATAAATATTTTTTCGTATAATTCAACAAATGAAATCAGAAGTAAATATTATATATTGTTAAAAAATGTCGACTGTTTTAATCTACAACTTTATAAAAAAAATAAAAATAATAATAATAAAAAAAGTGCAAGTGAAATGAAATAAAGTTCCTTCGTGATGTTACCATTTCATACTCACCAAATAAAATAAAGACTTGGCTTAAAGGTCTAGTTACCAGGCCATAAAATTACAAAAAAAAATATGTATCGTCAAACCAAAATCTGCTTATGTGCTAAAAAAGGTTCGACACAAATAAAACGTCACCACAATACTACAACCATCAAAGTACTGTAGGGAAAAAAAGAGTTAAAATAATAATAAAAAATAAATTTCGCTTAATTTTAACGTTACTAAAGAATGAGCTTTAATTAATAATTTTCTTTAATTTCTATACACATTCAAAGAAGAAATCGTATAAAAAGTTTAAAAATCCGTTCAAAGGAAGTCGGCTCTGACAATAAACCTTAGACTCAATATCTATAAGGTTCACAATGCAATGCAGCTGTTAGTTTTGTCTCACTCGCACTCGCGTAACATGCCGCTAACATGGCGCAAGCTGGCGACCAAAAGCGGTACTGGAAAAAGCCGCCAAGTGTGTGGATTGGGCGATAGCATTTCCCACGCTTTAAAAATTCCTCTTCATCGCAGGTACAGTCGGGGTAAGAAAAGGTTCGTCACCTTAATGTCGACATTTGTTTGCACCAAGGGGGCCATACCAACATAAATCTATGCTAATATTATAAAGAGTTGATTTTATTTTTGTTTGTAATGAATAAACTCAAAAACTACTTGGCCGATTTTGAAAATATTCTTTCACCTATAGAGAGCTACATTATCAGCGAGTAACATATGCTATATTTTATAAAGTTAGGCGAAAGAAGTCGCGCGCAACAGCTAGTAATAAAATATTTTAAATGTTGTGTCAATAAACTAACTTACACCGCCATCTGTTACAAACATGTGGAACTTTAAACCCTTGTTCTACATATATAAAAAAAAAACATGTAATTTGGAATATAATCGAAATAAAAACTTCCTATCTTTTAAATTGGACCAAATTAGTTTGAAGTATATATATTTTTATAATATATCATGCGATTTTTTCTTTGAATGTAAAAATGTATTATTATTTTTTTAATTTATATAAATGCCCATTTTTGAGCTTATCTCCTAAAGATAATTATAAATAATAAAATTAATGTTTTATATATAAATTATTATATGCTTTAAGTGTCCAGTTATGTTGGCTTTATGTCTTTTTTTGTTCCGCATTCGATAAGATAGTGTGAAAGATGTAAGTATATTGAATGATACATTTATTAAATAGTGTATATTTTGTATAATATATTCGCTTTAAATTTTTATTTTAATACAATTCATGCAGTGTGTTAATATTTCTTTATTAGTGTTTGTGTTGATAGGTTTTTATTACTAATATTTATTTTGCATATAAAACACCAGCATTTATATTGCTTACTAGCGTATCGTTCCGGGCTTCGCCCGGGTGCATTTTTTTACGTAAAAACCTTCCCTGAATCCCTCTATCCATGAGTGAAGACAGAATTAAAATCGGCCCAGCCGTTCTCGAGTTTTGCGCTTAGTAACACATTTAGGGATTCATTTTTATATTATAGATAATATAAAACATGCATATTACATTACATAATACACAAATAATTTTTAGATTCGTCAGACCAGTGTATCTGTTAGCAAAACTCATCATAGCCTACTATACATTTTTCTATACTAATCTACTATACTATATAAATTTAGAATTATTGAAGGAAAACGTATTATTTTATTTTATACTTTTTAAAATTTTGATGATAATCCTATCTGTGCACAAATGGCCTTAAAATTTGGCAGCATGAAAATATTTTTCAATTGAAAATATAAAGTTAAACCACAAGTGGTTCTGAATGAGCTAACTTATACAGTGTGTTTAAATTTTAATAGGAACCAAAAAAAAAACAAAATGAAAATATTAAAAAAAAGTGTGAAGCTTTACTCAAAAAATCTTTTTTTCTTGTTTATAATAAATACAACTACGAATTATTGCATACCAAAGAGCCGAAAGAAAATTGTTTCTAAGGCCCTTCGCACATTACGATACGCCAGTAGGATACCATTTGCTTACTCGTTCGTACTTTACTCGACTGAAAATGAACCATCTAATTTTTTTTATGGGCAAACTTAAATAGGTACTATAATACATAATAATAAGTAACAAAATAATTATATTATATAATTTCTAATTTAATTACACAACACAATATTTCGATTTCTTTCATCTTTTTAAATATGTCGAGTGACTAGTGATGAAGAAGCACTAAGCCAATGCAGTCTCATAAATTTACTTCAAAAATATGTATATATATTGGATATCTTTTCTGCTTCAGTTTGGAATTTTTTAATTGTATTAAAAATTTTCATTGGATATTCGTTGGAGACAATACGAACGGGCGACAGACGCGGCGGGTATCGCAAGGCTAATCGCGACTGCATAGGATACCGTAGTGTGCGGTTCACCATACAAATTGTATGTGAAATACTTTGAGGACAGTTAACCTCAAGCCTTGCATAGGATACTTAGTCGTAATGTGCGAAGGGCCTAAATGTAACTCTAAAGAATGAACGAACTCTCGGTCGCTCTAACTAATGGTAGCCAATGTACTATACACTCGTACACTGAGAACTATAGCTGAACAAATGTGTGGGGAACAGAGATGGCAATGCGCCGCGGCGCATACGACGGCGGGGGAGGGGGAGGGGGGACGACAGCCGCAGTCGGGTCCCCCCCACAGGAGCAGAGCTGTCTCGAGCAACTGTTGTGCGCCTTCTGCGCTCCCATCTGCAAGGAGCTGGGCGTCGACGTGCAGCAGTTGCAACAGGGAGCCCCCGAGCAGATGCATCTGAACCAACCGCAGCCGCAAGGTATGGTGACGTCATCGAACTGATCGACCGACTCGTTGACGAACAGATCGTGTTCAAACTGTCCGACCGATTTGTTGACGAACAGATAGTGCACACAAGTTTATTGCGGTTTGGTGTCGTGTTCAATCCGACCGGGCGATTTGTTGACGAATAGATCGTGTATAAACTGACAGACTTGTTGACGAACAGTTCGTGTGTAAACTGACAGACTTGTTGACGAACAGATCGTGTTCTCTTACACGCAAGTTGTTGCTAAAGCACAAATAATATTACCACTACAAAAGGGCTTATGGATGTCAATTTATTTGCCTAAAATTTTAAATCACTACTCCACTTTTATATAACTTTAAAAACGACTACATAACATGAAGTACTCAAATATATTACGTACTAGCTAGTGCCCGCGACTTCGTGCCCGCGTTGAAAAATGAAAATATCTGATATCTTCACAGTGGCGCCTAAATTTTAATATTTCTAGACGATCCCTCTGGGATCTTAACATTATTCCAGGATAAAAAGTATCATATGATAATCCAAGTAATAAATTCAGGTTTTTGCGTGAAAGAGTAACAAACAGACCCACTCGCATTTATAAGGATATTAGTTCGGATGTATTTAATATATATTTTTTTAATTTTCTTAAGAGATTACTAATTTGCAAAGATTTCTTCATTTCAGAAGTCAACTACAGCGATGAATGCTTCGTACTGCCCGAAGATATATTTTTATAGAAATGGAGGCGTATATATTTAAAATGTCTGCTTTTGATTTTTAATTTTTATGTATTTTTTTATATTTTTCTTTTACAGGTCGCCAGAGATATACTATGTTTATTTTATGTAAAATAAGGTTTTTTGTTATTTGTATATTTATTATAATAATGAAATGTTTAGTCCTTAAAAATTGTCGTAAACGTTATTTTACATAATAATTATGTGTATTTCGTATTTTTTATTAAAAAGCATAATGTTGCCACTAACCAAAAAAATTAGTCATTTTTAAGCAAAGATGACTATTTTTTTTTTCGCTTATTGTAACGCATGCATTTTATTTGTACACAAAAATGGGCATTTTAAATATTTTTTTTTATACAAATTTTCTTTGATTCATTTTATTTTATATTCACCTCCATTTCCATAAATCAAAATGTATTTGTTTTTAGCAAAAGTTAATTCAAGAGTTTTAATAATGGATAAAATACTTTAAAAACTTCTCTTTCTTGTGTCTGAAAAGGAGGTCTATTTCTTCATACTTAAGACTGAAAGAATAGACTGTTTCTTAACTTGAATTGACTTGGTTGTATATCGAATTTTATGATCTACCCACTTCCGGAACAGAAGTTGTAATATTGTTTTTTCTTTGCATTTTATTACAGAGTTAAAGGGTGAGGGTTTCTCGAAGGACGTCTGCAGAAGTATGGTCGCCATGTTGGACAAAGACAACTCGGGCGGTCTAGGTTTCGAGGAGTTTAAATCTCTATGGATCGATCTGCGTAACTGGAGGGTATGTTTGTTAAATATATAAATTTAGAATCATTTGATGTTTGAACAGTCTTGTGCTAGGATAACCGCTTCATTTTGTAGTTGTTGACGCCCCTAACGCCTGACTCGTAAATCGAAATTATTATATATATTTTTCAACAAGAGAAAGCAACGCAAGTAGAGGAATTTGTCGTATATATTCGACTCTGGCGGCTAAAGGATTTTAAAAAAAAAGTTATTCATTTAAAAATACGTTTTTCGTTCATTTTCACTTTAATTTTGGTGATTCCGAACTCTTATCAATTGTTGATTGATGCTTGTTAGGACGTAATGTTTGTTTACTACTTAAGGCTTAGTTATAAATGTTTAGATACACTATAATATGCAATCTCTTCTAGGCCGTGTTTCGACTGTACGACACCGAGGGTCGGGGCGCTTTGCCAGCGCAAAATCTACGCGACGCGCTCCACTCCGCCGGATATACGGTCAACGCCCACATACTCAACGTGCTCGCTCACAGGTGACAACTCATTACAGTAAACCTTTACCATGTGTTTACAATGACCGCACTAGCTAGCGAGAGCGTGAAATATTTATTGAAAATTGTCAATTTGACATTGACCGTTGACAATATTTATATGGAAAATTGTCAATTTGACATTGACAGTTGACAGTTTGACAGTTGACTCGCCTAGCGAGTGCGGTCATTGTAAACTCATGGTAGAGGTACTGTACATACTGTACACCTAAGGGAACGTACCCATATTACGTGACCCGTTCAAGGGGGCGAGGGGGGTCCTCAAAATACCACGCTTGGTCAACGGGGGGGAAGGGGGTGCGTTCTCTTAGGTTTTTGTCACGTAGTCTGTTTTTACACAACTTATTTTATTGTAATTTTTCTTATATGAAAACCTCTTTAGACGCGTTGAGCACTTTTAGCGTGGGGTAGAAACGCTGAACTCGACCGTCACTCTCTGTGACTGACGCCCTCAGTGACTTTTATGAAATAAGCGCCATCTACCCCGAATTATAAGTAACCAAGTACTTGTTGGTTCATAATAAGCTTAACTCGAAGTTAAGCTTATTATGAACCAACAAGTTCACTTATTATTATTATACACATTTATTCATTTATTTTTCTTAATTCTAGGTTTTTTACAATATATATATAAAAACAATAAATATTATAAAAAACTTAAAACTAGGTAGCCGCTGGTAGCGGGGCAAGGCCCAAGCTACCGGTGGTTAGGGCTGCAGACTGAGGAACCTCCTGACAATACGTGCCGTGTCAAGGAGTACCGCCTTCTGAATTTGTCCCTTGATCCAGCCATCTAGCGAGAGCCTCTTGAGGTGTTGGTCGAGGCTCTTCGCAATAAGACCGTTCGCCGAAACGACTATCGGTACGATGATTGTCGAATCGACATCCCACATGGCGGTCACCTCGTGAGCCAAGTCTAGGTATTTGGACAGCTTGTCCTTCTCGGCTTTCACGAGGTTTTCGTCATGCGGAACAGCAATGTCGACAAGCATCGTCCGCCGCTGGGATCGGTCAATAACCACGATGTCAGGCTTATTGGCGACAATAGTCCTGTCTGTGATTATCGAGCGGTCCCAGTAGAGCGTAGCATGACCATTTTCGAGAACGGGCATAGGTACGTACTTGTAGTACGGCACCTCAGACTCGATAAGACCGTATCGAAGGGCAAGTTGCTGATGAATGATCCTGGCTACTTGGTTGTGTCTATGCAAATACTCGCCGTTAGCAAGATGACCACAACCGGAAATAATATGCCTCAGTGTTTCTCCAGGACGGCGGCATGCCCGACAAATGTCGACCGTACCGTCCTTCAGGATATATTTCCGGTAGTTGTTCGTCTTGATAACTTCGTCCGCAATTGCACAGACAAAACCTTCGGTTTCCCCAAACAGGTCACCGAAACGTAGCCAGTTCACCGACACGAGCGAGTCTACATCAGGTCCCGTCAGGGCCTTGTAGAATCGCCCATGCAGCTCCTTGCTCTTCCATATACTCTTACGATCTTCAGTGCTCAGAACTACTAGCCTACGCCAGTTCTCGTTTGCCAGAGATAGTGGCGTGAAGTTTTTGTCGATTGCTACAACGTCGCGTTGTATCCCACTCTCGTTGTTTAGGAAATATTCCCTAAGACTGTACACCTCACGGTTATGAAGGTTCTTGGTGCTTAAAAAACCGCGACCCCCTAATTTCCGTGGGATGTACAGTCTCATAACAGATGAGCGTGGGTGTAGCATGCGATGCGTTGTGAGCAATCGACGAACCCTCCTATCTAAGCCATCGAGCTCAGTTTGAGTCCACCTTAGTATGCCAAAGGAGTATGTGAGTAAGGGCATAACCCAGCCATTAAAGGCGCGTACCTTGTTACCTCCTGATAAAAGACTGTTAAGAACTTTTATCAGGCGATTAAAGAAACGTGTCTTTATTGTCTGTTTTACTTCCTTATCACTAATACCCAACGACTGTGACATACCAAGGTATTTGTATGTCTCAACTTCGGAGAGGGATCTAAAAGTCATTGCATTTGAAAGTTGTAAATTTGGAGAATTTACAACTTTCCCCTTCTGAACATGCATGACCGCGCACTTATCTATACCAAAATCCATCCTGATTGCGTTACTGTAACACTGAGTTGTTTTCAGTAACTCTAACAGGTCTTTGGGTTTTGGTGCAAATAGTTTAAGGTCGTCCATGTACAGAAGGTGAGAAATGACTTCACCTCCTCTCCGCAGTCTATAGCCTAGCTTTAAATTTCTCAGTATAGTACTGAGAGGATTTAAAGCTAGGCTAAACCACAATGGACTCAAACTGTCGCCTTGGAAGATGCCTCGTTCTATCTTTATCGTGTCTCGCAGACCAGCGGCGCTTCCCCAATATCCAGGTTGACGAAGGACAGTGGTCCACTGCCCCATACACATAGCTAAGAAAGATCTTAGAGTCGTATCAATTTTATATAACTCTAATATCCTTCTCAGCCACGAGTGGGGCACCGAATCGTAGGCCTTCTTGTAGTCAATCCAGGCTACCGAGAGAGCCCCGCTGTTACGCCGGACACGCTGGCAAATGGTCATATCTATGAGGAGGAGCTCCTTAGTACCACGGGACCCAATCTTACATCCATTCTGAGCTGTGTCCAAAATTTTGTTTTCTAATATGTGTGAATTAATTTTTGTTCTCAGAATAGATGTAAGTAGTTTATAGATGGTGGGTAAACATGTGATAGGTCTGTAATTTTTGGGTTCCGTGGTACTACCAGATTTATAGAGTAGAGAGGTGATACCAGTTGTTAAAAAGATTGGGAGAGTACCTAACTCTAGTGCTTTTTGGAACTGCATTGCCAAGCATGCGTGCGAACATGGAAACATTTTAATCCAGAAATTGTGCAATCCGTCCGGTCCAGGGCTTTTCCAGTTCTGGGTAGAACGGACTGCACAACTTATGTCTAATTTGCTAAAAGTAATCGCCTTCATGGTTGTAATAGGTTCGCATGCTTGCTCGACAATGTGTATCCAGTCACCCTCAGTATGCTCGTCGGACTATTATTATTATTATTAACTTATTATTATTAGCTATTGTCGAACAATAGTTAATAGATAGCAGTGAAGTGTTTGAAATTCATAGCAATATAATGTTTCATAGTTTTCATGTCTGATGTGCAGTCCTTTTTTTTCTTCAGATACGGCTCTCGCGACGGATACATACAGTTCGATGATTTCATAATGTGCGCTGTGCGACTCAAGACAATGATTGGTGAGTTGTAAAATAATGATTTCTACACACAAACTCACTTCTAATATTTTTTTTATTATGACTAAGAAGAGTTTACTCAATATTGTGTATAGTAGTTAAAATTTGCTCCCTAATATTTGCAAAAAAATTTCATACATAGGAGATTTGTCGCTTTCATTTTTCATGTTAAGTTCGTCAAACAGGCTGACGGTTCACTTGATGTTAGGTAGGTGGCTACCGTCGCCTATAACATAACATAAGCAACGCCACATGTGAGACCGTAGTTAAGGATTATTAAGGATAAGGAAATTGGGTCTGGCATTCTTTACTCAGTAATCGAAAACAACAGCACAGACGCAGTTATTTCACAGTGGTATTTTGTATGGGGGTGGTTACCGCCGCCATACCTACGGGCTGTTAAAATGTCTGCCAATCGCGACGTGCCCTGCCACTACTAATTTTCTGTTTAATTTGTATCAAAACAGTTGACAATGTACAATCAAATGCAGAAAAAAAATACTGCAAGGACAGTTTATTAAAGTGTTAACTTGTTTAATTAACTTTTAAATAAGTTAACTTTTAAGTAACACTCTCCTATCAATTTTTTTTTCCAAAGTTTTGATAATAAAGTAGAGCATCTTTCTAGTCTATTCGCATACAGGTTGTGTGTATAATACCAATCTCAACATGTACTCAATAAGTGGGGCCATTCATTTATTACGTAAGACGATTTAGGGGGGGATGGGGGGTCCGATCATGTCTTATTTTTTTCTTACAAGAGGATAGGGCGAGTCTTGATAGTTCTTACGTAAGATCACAAAAATGCGCAGTCAAAATTATACTTTGAAAAAGCGATATGTATGATGAATAAAGAAAAAGTTCAAAATAAAACCGAAGTTGATTATTACCAAAAAAATAAAAAATACATTTGTTGAAAAATTAAAAGTTAAAAAAAGTCTACCTACATACATTTTTTCCTTTAGATTCTTACGTTATAAATATCAAATAAGGGGGGAGGGGGTCGGCCTATTCTTATTTTTTCTTACATAGATAGGGGTGGGATGGTCAAAATAATAAATGTGAGCGGGTATAATAAATGAATGGCACCCAAGAGAAAAATAAAAGAGTAAAGCATGGTTTAGACTAGCAAGTACTTCTGGCCAATTACTTGTGCAAGTCCTTGCCGAACCGTTTACACGGCATGCAAATATTTCTATCACAAGTCGCTGTTGCGATTCGACTGCAAGTCGGTGGTTGGAAGTACATACTTGCGGAGCTGTTTACATAAACTATCACACAAACGAGACCTTTCAAGTTCTGTGTGAGTTGCCTTCAAATAAAACGTGTATGTATGTATATACAATGACATACAGCCAACAACGAGCCACTTGAGAATTTGGAGCGCGACATGCAGTGGAACTCGTGAGCGGAGCGGAACGCAGCCAAGCGAGCCAATCAATACATTATTGTGTGTAAAAAAATTATGTGTAAAACGAACAAACAACCACGCACACACTCAGTAACAGAGGCACTCAAAGGCTCAAGGGAAACGTATCGTATAAGATAAATTCTAATTGAAATTATTGATAAAATTCGACCATGAACACAAGGTCTTTGGTTTATTTAAAAACTTGTAAGATAAACAATTATTATTTTACATTCATAATATTAGTATGGATGTCACTGATAATGTGGCTTTCTATAGGTGAAAGAATTTTTAAAATCGGTTGAGTTTATTCATTACAAACAAAAAATACAAATCTCATTATTTATATAATATGTACATAGATTATAAAAATAGAATAGACTTACCCTAACTATCTAGATACTCTTAACACTTCAAGAGCATTTTAGATTTTTTTCTAGCCTTCGCTAACAACGTAATATTCTATAGTTTTCATTCTGACGTGCAGTCCTACGACTGGCAATTTTTTTTTCTACTATTTTAACTTTGATAGATAAACAAAATTAGTTTGTAAAATTATTTTTTCCTTGTATTATCATGGTCGTATACACTTGAAGATTCTAAATGAATATACCTATTATTTTGGAAATTTTCACTGCGATTCCCGGAAAGCCTTTGAAAAAAATTGTCTGCGACTGTATTTATATTGTTGCCCAACCTTTTAAAAAAAATGTGAATCATATAAGGGCATTTTTAAAACACATAATCAAATCAAGATTGGAACTGTTCGCAAACAATTCAAATAAACGCGACACATTTTTGGACTTTTTGTTGATTTTATATTTCTTTCTAAAAAAAGTTGATATTTTAAAATTTAAATTTATTTAAAAAGTTTTTTACATACAATTTATATTTTTTTATTCATTCTTCAAAGAGTCCAAATCATGCACTAACACCGCTTATTAAATGTCTTAACATTACGCTACCGTTTAGGCATGATTTTTTTTTTAATATTTTTTTTTTTCTAAAAAATTTCAGACACTTTCAAAGGAAGGTCGTCGAGCGGAGAGTACGCGACCTTCTCACTCGAGGAGTGGCTAAATCGCACAGTTTACTCATAGATGTATATTAAAATAAATTTATAACAGATTTGTACCAATTTATGCCTTAAAATCATCGAAGTACCTACAACTATGGATTTTGCGTCACAAATGCCAAAGCGGCACATAAAAAGTACGCCTGAAACGGAATCATGGCGGAGTCAGTGGTAAAAGGTAGTAACGACCAAGTTCCACTATCCATTTTAAACTCTCAATGTGTTGACGTAAAGTTACATTTTCTTTAAACGACAGACGTTTGGTTGACGACGACAGACAGAGTTGATGCTCGACGCATAATTATGTCACTTTTAAATGTTTCATAAAGTTCGTGATGTTTTGTATGGCGTGCGAAATCCATAGTTGTAGTACATTGATGTTTAAAAATTCATACAATAAGGTATAAAATCCTATGCCATAGAGTTAACGCGTCAATATACATGCGTGTTAATTGATGAAAAAACTTCCATAGTATTTCTTCTATTTTTATTGTCGTCGGTATTGTTTCTATATCGTAGCCTCTAAGTATGTATTTCGCTTATTTCAAAGAAAAATTACTAGTTTCATTATTTATTTTTAACCTATTGACCGTCCCCCAGGTCAGATTTATCTGACATATTATATATTTTGGGGCCAGCGGGCCTATTATCTATGTGTGGTTTTTAAAACCTATCCACTCCAATTTCGACATTAAATTGGAAATAATACTTTGTTAAAAGTAAAAACCACACAATAACGCGCCAATAACTTCATCGACATATATCACCACGATAAAAACGTTATAGACATTTTGACAGGTGCTTAGTGAATACCAAAGTAGACAATTGTCGAGTCTATCTATAACCGCATCGAGTCGATAACCACAGCAAAACCACAGATAGAGAATACGGGCCCTGTACCTGCCGCCTCTGTCGTATTTATCTGACAGAGGGTAACATTGTGTTGTGTAAATGTTAAATTCTTCGAATTTCTCGTTTAACGATCTTTGGTCACGTTTAATTTTGATCGTCCAAAAATTCACTTCTGACACGCGCATATTTTTTTATTTTTTTTTAGATTTTATTGTAAAGTACAGTAATACCCCGGACTTACGCGATAGGTGGGTCCGAGCGATTGCCGTGTAAGTCGAATTCGCGTAAGTCGGGGTTCAACTTTGCATATAAATACATATAAAGTATGTTTAATCGGGACCAGAATCTAAAGAAAACAATAATTCAGAAGAAAAATGTTTAATAAAATGTAAGATAATAAAATAATTTACACTGTATCAGTGTCAAAATACAGAATGCTTGAAAGCACACTGTATTTTGATCAACAGGACAATTTTTCACTCTTACTTGATTATCACACCATGACTGTAACAATGTTTCCATCTGTGCGATAATACCGTGACGCTTACGGATGATACTTAAATTCAAAGATTGAGTCTTTCACGGCGTTCATAATTTTTTCTTTACCTTTTATAACCGTTCGGACTGTTGATTCTGGTAGGTCAAATTTCTTTGCCAATTCACAAATTTTAATTTTTGCTTCAAAGTCTTTAATTATATTCAGTTTACACTCCAAAGATAGTGTTTTTCTTTTCTTGTTAGGCTCAAACGGCTCATTTTTTGTTCTTTTAGATGACATAATTAGAGATTACAAGTAAAACGCACTGTGTACGTAAAACAATTCCACGCGGAACACGTTCAAACCTGTCGCAAACAAAACACTGAGAGGGCGGAGCGAGAGCGCCGATGTGCGCGGAAATCAAAATGAAAAACCGCGTATCTCCGAATTCGCGTAAAACGGGGTAGCGTAAGTCGGGGTATTACTGTATTTAAAAAAAAAAACTACATTTCAAGCGGTCTAAAGGTTAAAGTAACTTAATTTGGATGTGACCGTCATGTTTGCTATATGACATTTGAAATGTCATTTTGTTGATACGGTGCTATTGTCACTATATTATTGTCAACTATTGTTTTGACAGTTCTGTGACATGTGTCAAGTACTTGACGTTTATGTGGAGATATAGCGGCACTAATTTTGGCTAGAATGTAAAAGAAAAAGGCTAGAATTTTTCTTGGAAATAATTTTTTTAACTATCGAGATTCTTAACCTGTCTTAAGTCACAAATTAATCTACTATTGAATTAAATGTATAAAAATACGGGTATATTAAAATTACTCATTAAAATTGTCACTAACGAATAATAATTATCTTTAAAAAAAGAACAACGTTTTTAATAAATTTTGTAAAAGGCTTACTTGTACTTATTATATAAATGTTTAAAAGACGGATAAATTTACTTTATGATGTGCGACAAAAGTATTTTATTTTTTGATTTTGAATTTAATAAAATACATTTTGAATAAAATCAAAATTTTATCAATAAAATTATTGAAATTTTATCCACGAAAATAAAACTGTGTGGATACAGCAAAAGACATTTTAAAGTAATGTGACCACGATATGAAGTCATTATTTGGATATTTTTATTATGATTTTTTTAAATTTCTTGTTTACTAACTGTCGTTGCCCTGTCAGTTTCATATTAAAATATAAAAAAAAAACTGATAACAAATTTAGTTTTGGCCTCTCCTATTCAGCCACACCCCAATATGATAAAAGGTTTTGTCGCCTATCGTAATGTAATTCCGTAAATGTACATGAGAATGTATGTAGAGAAGTACTGTAATTTTAAAGTGTTCTTATATAACTTGTGGTTATTCATTACATATTTAAGAGATTTTTCATAGTTATCGACGAAACTGTATGTTGTGAAAATTCTATCGAACGTACCAAATGGCTTTTTATATATATATTTTTTTAATGAAAATAGATTAGCCTGAAGCCTGAACGTCCATAATTTAAGTAATAGATAAAATCAGTATTTTTCTATCCACCGATTTGTTTATTTCATTCCATTTGTTTGTGGTCACAAAACGTCTGGTTACTGTGCGATTATTAAGCTTAGTCCGAGCTTTGTTTTTTTTATATATATATAAAATGTATGTATAAATTTATATCATTGTATTTTTATTTTGCACTCAAGACGCATTGAAAATGCATTTTTTTTGACATAATTACTGAAAGATCTGAATAAACGTTATTTATTTATTCAATATGTGGTTTTATTTATAAAGTTACCTGATGTCCGCGACTTCGTCTGCGTTGGAATATGAAAATTTTAATACCTAAATAACGACCGACATCTTTATCGCTGTGACGACAATGGCGCCAATTTTTATATATCGAGACAATTCATTAGGAACCTAACATATTGTCTAAAACTACGCCATCTTTTAACGTCTCAACAAACCAATGACGAAGTTAAGCTTATTGTGAATCGAAAAGTACGCACTAATTCGGGTAGATGGCGCTTATTGCATACAATTCAATGTCACTGCGGGTGGCGCTCACAGATTGTAACGGCGCGAGTTCACTTCACTAAAAGTGTCAAAAAAGGACCTGTGCGTAGAATCGCCCAGAAATAAATAGTCCATAAAATATTTTGTAAAAACTTTTATTTCCTTAGTATTCCTCAGTTGAATCTTCAACTTCATAGAAATCAAACTCCCCATATTCTGTTTCGAGGATGTCACCATCAGCGTCGAACGCTTCTGCGATTTCGGTCTTCATTTCATCCGGAATCTCCCAAACGGGCGTGTCCGAAACGCGGAACGTCAACTTGCAACCGCCTGCACACAATTTAACAATTACTACTTAACTGGCTGTTGCACGCGGCTACGCCCGCGTAACTATAAAAATATAGCCAATGTTATAATATAGCTTCCCAAAAGTGAAAGAATTTTTCAAATCGGTCCAGTAGTTTCGGAGCCTATTCAATTCAAACAAACAAACAATCAAATCTTTCCTCTTTATAATATTATATTAGTAAATATAGACTAGCGACCAGCTGCTGGCTTCGCGGGTTTAATTTTTTCCTGCATATTACATATATAAAAAAACCTTTCCTCGTTTAACGCTCTTAACATTAGTGACTTTCTATTGAGCCTAAGCACGCTTATATCTGCTGTGAGTCGCTGAAGAGTTGGTTATTCAGCAGACTAGTTGATGCTGCAGCATCAGATCGAGGTTACCATGTCGTGGAAATACCATCCAAGTAATATTACACCAAATTTCACATCATTCGAACATGTGGAAGTTAGTGAGAAACCTTCGTCAAGTCGGAAATGGACTGATGGTTTTCAACCTCCTGAACTAATAGCTAAGAACGATCCAGATCATGTCAGCTTTCAAACAAAAAAAAGGGACAGATCAAAATCGGTCCATTCCACAGACAGACACACATCGTCTTATATAACAACCCGTTTTGCGTCGGGCGTTAAAACTTAAAAAAAAAAATCAAACGACTAAGTGACGTCATTTGACCTATCCTAGATCGTCGCACCACCACCAATCACTTGTTAGTTTTTCGTCTAGCGTCTAGGTCAAGTGACGTCACAACGCTGGATCGCAAGCGCAACTTTAGTTATTTTAATAATTCTTACACTTTTTTGTTTTTATAATTTTGATCCATTACAAAAAAAAAATTGTAACTTTCCACGCGTGCAACTAACTGTCAAGAGTGAAATAAATGAGTGGGTGGTGTAGGTTTAAATACTGACTGATTTGGGAGCCATTGAGGCTCATGACTTGGTCGTGTTTCATCGGCTGAACGTTGAACTGTATCATGTTGTAGATCCGATTCGATCTCTCCATGCGGAACGGCGAAAGGCTCTTAAGCAGCGGATGCAGTGATGACATCCTTGGCATTTTCGGCTCACCGTACACCTGTCGGTCAAAAGAAAGAAATGTTATATAATTATTATATATATATATATATATATATATTACTAGCTGTTTTACACGCGACTTCGTCCAAGTTGAAAAATAAAAAAATATATAATAACACTTGATTGATGTAACACTTTGGCCAGGCGTTAATTTTTTTTATTTTATTTTAGACCATTCCTTTTGGAAGAGTATTTTTTTCTGCGTGAAATGTACCCTATGTCCTCTTCTTGTATCTCTGACAACGCGTATATGCCAAATTTCATGATGATAGGTTGATTAGTTAAAGTCAACAGACAGACGGGCAGACAGACAGAGTTACTTTCACATTTATAATAACATTGTAGTATTGGTAAATAAATACTCACTCGTATTCTGTGAGTTGGATTTTTATTCGGCATAATGTGGGTGAGCACTGCTTGATTCACAACCTGCAAAAAATTTTATATACAAAATAACAATTTTATAATTAACCCTCGACTTTCTATTGAGCCTAAGGGGGCGTTCAAGTATTACGTAACGCAAATTTTGAAAATTTTTTGATTAAATGGGCTTATTGTCTTCAAACACGTCAATAGATCTTCATAAATTATAGTTTAGAACAATACCGACTATGTCAGCTTTCAAACAGAAAAAAAAACTGATCGATTCCACAGACAGACACACACACACACACACACACACACACACACACACACACACACGTCAAACTTTTATAACACCCCGTTTTAGCGTCAGGAGTAGGCATGTGAAAAATTTAATTAAACGAATGCGGAAAAACGTCATCTACGTACCCAAGGAATATAAATGGCATACTTCTTTAATTCTTCTCTAACTTTTCTCCTGGCTTTGTCTAACTCGGAATCCGTTTCTAGATTGATATCGCACTCCATGTTCTTTATGTGTTCAGCCATCTGAATGAAAAAAAAATTTCAGCCGTAGAACTGCACGTCCAAAGTGAAAAACTTCTTCTTAGCTTCACCTGTACCTTGTAAACATTATATTTTGTGTCGTTGAAAAAAAAATTTTTTTTTCTAGAAACTATAGCTGATGCCTGCGACTTCGTCCGCTTTGAAAAATAAAGTAAAATATATATCTTTATTTTTTATACTTATAAATATATTTTGTCACTTAATATTTTCATCTTTCAACGTTAACGTATCGCTAAAGGAGACATTTTTTAGTAAAATTAAATTTAATTACTTGTGATAAATTATATATGAATAAATAGCTAAACTAATTTTCTCATAATATATGTTCACATACCTTTTTGCTTATTCTCAATGAGTGCTTAAGGTATGACGCCTTCACTGCAGTTAAAGGTACATTATCGATTACTGAAAGAGAAAGAAAGAAAGAAATATATGATAACTGAACGCAGAGCTAGGAGACTCATTGGCCTGTCACATAGTATATGTGTCTTTTATAATATGTACTTTGGAGAGTGTGTTTAGGAGCTGCATGAGTCAAAATCCCTCTTTTTTCTGGACTGAGCGCTTTAAAACACCCTCTATAATGCGCACGCGCACTGCCAAGGTTTGGAACTGTTTTTCCGAGCTCAAATAACCCAAATCTTTTCAAAGTTCGAGTGAAAAGGCCTCGTGATGGTGGCCAAGAGCAAACCCATTTCTAATTTAAAAAAAATCGTGTGTGTCAGCTCCGACGCACGGCTGGAGTTTACTCCCTTAATACACTTAATTTTGAATTTGAATTTTGAATTTTTTATTTGATTTTTATTTCGTTTTAATTTGAATTTTGAATTTGAATTTAGACTGAATTTGAATTTTATCAAAGTGAAAGAAAGGTGCCGCAAGGTGCGTTGCGCAGGCAAGAAGAACATAACGCTTTTTATTTAACGCTTGTATTAATTTTACTCCTCACAAAATTTTCCATAAAAAGGCACCTAACTTAGGTTCTAAAAGTGATCTTACCAAAAGGACTTTTAGGCACTGGACACAGCTCCTTCTCCTCCAAAATATTTCGCCTGGGCACACATGCTGCGTCCTGAACTCGGTGCAGTGTGGACACTATCATTTCAAAGTCGCCAAAGTGCGGATACGTCTTGCGATATATTTTGGTCAGAACCAAACTGGACTCTCCCGCGTGAAGGGACGTGTCCATTGTCATTTTGAAACGTTCCAATATTATCTGTAATAATATATATATACATTTTATGTTTCTGATAAGCTAGTTTATACATATATAACATTAAGTTATATATAATATAGGTACTTACTTTCGCTATTTCGGGCATCAATTCGGGATTCTCTTTGGCGAGGTCGTACAGAGATGTAAACTTGCATTGCAACTCAATCAGTAACTCCCTCAACGCAAACAACACTACCTGTCAAAAAAAAAGCAATAACTAGTAACTTGACTTACATAATTTGATATCAAACATCCTCATCTACATCATCATGCAAAATAATTTTAACATTTTTTCTGGTTATTTGGTCTCTTTATATTTTTTACATGTAATTATGTAATGGGATACATATATTTTTTACATATAAATATGTAATTGATACAATATTAGATACAGTTTTTACTTTGAAATCTAAGGGAAGTTTTAAGTCACGCTTAATAGTTTGTTATATCCATAGCAGCCAATCATATAAAATAGACCTTAGTATTTTATAATATTACTAGCTTACCCCACAAACGTTGTTTTGCCAAAAAAATTTGGGGTATAAAAAATAGTTTATTTATTTTCTTACATATTAAGCATTGAAATTTCATGTACACATATTGTTTTTCCAATGAATAGTCCGAATTAGTACAAATAGCACAAAATATAAAGCACAAAATTTAACATTTCATTTTTTTTTTTAATGATTATGATGGATTAATCTTATAAAAATCGTTTGCAACAAATAAAACATACAACTTTGAGTAACTTTAACTAACGAATTAACGGTATTGTGTAAAGATAAGCAAATAAATGTGTGGACTCACCATTTCAGGCCTGATGGCAAACGGTATCTTTGTAGGTCCTAATGAAAATTTTCTACGTTTTGGAAACTGTAACGTAAAAATAAATATATACACAAATAAGCCTTCACGAAAGAATAAAATTTTACACGGATACACAAAAAAGTTGAAACAATTTTATTATAAACTCTAGCGATCCCGCTGCCAACTTAGCATGGTTGCAATTTTATACATAACTAGCTGTTGCACGCGACTTCGCGCGCGTAACTTTATAAAATATAGCCTGTGTTACTCGCTGATAACATAGCGTTCTATAGGTGAAAGAGTTTTTAAAATCGGCCCATTAGTTTTTGAGTTTATTCATTACAAACATACAAATCTTCTCTCTTTATAATATTAGTATAGATAACAAAATATATGATAAGTAATTTGTAGACTCACCTTACCGGCAAATTTAATCTTTAATGGTGGCCCTGGTAAACTTAAACCCTTGCGTTTCAACTGTAATGTATGAATGACAAGCTCTTATTAGAAATTATAAACTAACCATCGAAATACTACTGTAATCTGCTGAGTGGTTAGGTGTTCCCCAGACTACTCGAATCTGCTGCATCAGGTCAAGGTTACCATGTCATGGCAACACCACCGGAGAAACAGTAAACAAAATTTCAAATCAATCGAACATGTGGAAGTTAGTGAGATCCCTTAGTCAACTAGGAATAACCTTTAAAAGTCTCAACATATCTTTATAAATTACAGCTAAGAACCGCTCAATCATGTCAGCTTTCAAACAAAAGAAAGTGGATCAAAATCGGTCTATCCGTTTGAGAGATATTATGCCACAGACAGACACACAGATCAAACTTAAATAACACCCCTCTTTTGCGTTGGACGGCGAAAAAATTAAATCTTTATATAAAGAATTAAATATTACATAGTTCAATTATATTTTCATTTAATTTTTTTCTTTTATTTTTAGACGATCACTCGATGATAAAAAGTAATCCTTTATGTTACCCACGTAATAAAGTATCTGTGTGCCAAATTTCATCTAAATCTGTTAAGCCATTTTTGAGTGAAAGAGTAACAAACAACCTCTATCCTCACAAAGTGGAGTGTGAGGATACATCTATCCTCACAAAGTTTGGCATTTATAATATTAGTAAAATTAAAACTATACATATGCAAAATAAAACAATGTAACCACCACCAACAAACTGCCCAAATGACTGCAAAACACGTGTGCCCTGCCACTACTTCCATGATCTGGACCATCAACTTTATAAAGTTCATTTCCAAAATTGACCCAGAAGGGAATCAAATCCGGGACCTCTGGTACAGAGAATTAAGACAAGCACCCTTTTTTAGTGGGAAAATCTGAGAACCAGATCCCCACCAACCATGGGGAGATCGGTATCTACCCACTAAAAAACCCATGGTGTTTCTTCACACTTTCTATGGGCAAGCACCCTAACCACATATCCAACAGTTACTTACGCCAGACAGGCTATCAAAATTACTGAGAACAGTGTGAACTACACCTACTAAAATCATTGCACAACACTAACTAGTATTAAGTAGTGAGTATTAAGTATTATTAGTACTAGTATTAACTATTTACTCTATGACAATACATACCGCAAAGTTGCCTCTACCCTCCATACGCAAAGTGAATCATCATAAAATAAAGACTTGGTTTAAAGGTCTAGTTACCAGGCCATAAAATTCCAAAAAAGGTGAATCATCAAATAATATTTTACTTACAGAAGGTGCATTCGCTGCAATATATGCATGAAGAATTGCATTCTTGTACACACGCCTTGCGTTAATCCTTTCAACAACCTCCATTGGATGTAATGTGTCTGCCAATTTTATGTAACATATCTTCTCGGTTTTATGTTCATTGTGTGCAAAGGGACCCATTCCTTCAAACGGACCTTTAATGTCCGGAGCCAGTGTTACCAAAACCCCTCTGATATTCCACTGGAAAGAAATATCAACAATTGCCTTTATGTTATGTCAAAACAGAATGGAAAGAAGTTTGTTAGATATCAAAATAAAATTATTTTATAAAACTGTTAATCTGCAGCTTCTCAGACTTAAAAAAAAAGAGTGGTATCAATTTTTATAAAAATTATATGGGACCACCATGACCACCAAGTATGACAATAAGAAATAAAGTAAAAAAGAAAAAAATAGAGGGTTTTCTAGTAAGAAAACAGAAGTACGTAAAAATGTAGGCTGTAACCTAAAATAATTTCAATATCAAAGTTTGTAAACTGTACACGCTTAATATACTTATTTAATTTACAGAAATAAATTATCACTATAAAGAAGATTTCTCATTCATGTTTATTAAATAACGATGAAATATAGTTGTTACTCACATCAAGAGGGATTCCTTTTACCGCTATAATAGACATGTTTCTTTCAGATTGAAGTATTCACACAATTAATTATATTGAAAAAAATGTGTGAGGGTTTAAAAATAAATTAATCTTCAGATAAATGATAAATTCTATGTAATATAAACAATACGATTGTTTTGGGTGTTTGTTGCTTTGTTTTGCGCATGCAGCCATGCACCCAGCCCACAGACCACTATTATTCTTAGCGAAGTGAATGAATGACAGTCAGACTGACAGTGACAATACATATTGAAGTTGACTTAAAGCTTGTTCGGACTAAATAATAATGTAGTATAGTGACAAGAAATTTAGTAGCTAAACTATTTTCTACTGCCCAAAAATCGTTCACATTACGGTCGAGTACAGTATACAAGTGAGTGGTGTTTGGCAAGATAAACGGGCTGAAATGCAATAAAATGCAGCTAATAGCTATTTTTAAGAGGTGGATGAAGAAATTTATTACGAAGAAAATATTTTTCATATTTTGGAGATTTAACATTCCACAATCATTCAATTTTAAAGTTGCTTCTTCGCTCTAGCGAAACGAAATTTTATCGGCAGCTAATGAACTTGATTAAAAATTAGTCTGTATCGAAATGTCAGTTGGTATTCTTTCCCGAATCCAGCACCTCAATTCCCGGCAAGGATAACTTTGGAAATAAGCTTTTCAAATTAAGCTCTGGTATCTATTTGGAAAGAAGTGGCAGGGCACACCGCGTTTCGCATTCATTTGGGCAACCTGTCTGGCGGCAATAACCGCCCTCTTGCATAAAACTACCGTGAAATAACAGCATGTGTGGTGTTTCGGTGAGGGGATGAGGAATGCCCGAGTCCATTTCCCTATCGCTTCCTAGTGCGTTATCCTACTACGGTCAGCAGCACACTTGAAGCGATCTTTACCCTTTTATTAAAAGAATATCTTCTCTAGTCTGCTCTTCTTGACTAGGTAAAGCAGCTAATGGTCTATAAACAGGTTGTTTTCCTTGTAATCATAACTAGTTAACGTTCAATTGTTGGGCGGCCATATAACGCAAATTGCATTAATAATTTTCAAATATATCCGCTTCGCACAAAACTTGCTACGGGTTGTACTTACGTAATAGCGAGATCAATAAAATTTCACAAAATATTTTCATGCATTTTATTCCTTCAAAAATTGTATTATTGCCAATATTATTCGACAATATGTGAAAAAACCTTTGAATTCAATGATGAAATAACGTCACTATAAAAACGACATAGTTCGATGCACCGAATAATTTAACTCTCTTTAGTATATTAATATTCTACAATAACAATGTCATCTAAATAGTTCACATTGCGTGCAACACAGACTACTTTCGATGTCTGTACACAGAAAAATTTATATTGCGCAAAATCTAAACTGCCTTTAAATCAACTTTAATTATGTCGACACTGAAAACCATATATACTTTAAAAAACAAAATGAATGAATTTAGAACTAAAATCACACACCACATCTTGTTGCTCTGTGTTGCACACGCACAAGTGAAACATCTGTTTAATGTTGCCATATTTTGTTTTATTAACTACCTTCATAATAAAAATAGTTTTTTTTATACATCTTCAATACCTTATCAAGAACTACTGTTAACATCGAATCGAAAAACCTCAAAAGCCTACACAATTTAAACTACTCAATATACAAATATATCGAAAACCATCCTAAATTTTAATAAATTAAGTAATTAATTGGTAAATTGTAAAAAATATTTTTAGAAAAATCAATAAAACTACACATACAAAACGGCAAACTTCTTGGCACGACGTAAAATGCGAAGAATCCAAATTTTAGTTCTCTTTGGTAGGGTAACCCCACAACACCCGATTTATGCCAAGAAGTATGCCGAGATCTGTACCACACAAATAACTAAGACTTACACGAATTAAAGAAAATATAAATGAAATTGTATCGCAAAATTTTGTTTGTTCTTGGTTATTTTGATATATTTGGAGAACATGAATCTGTTCTCATACATACAAAAAAAAATTGTACGTGTCTCAAGGTCTCCGGTCGCGAGTCTCGGTTTCGCTCGCGTACCGAACGCCTTAAGCGCCAAATACACGACGACACTGACACTCGACACAAATGTCGATTGCGTCCACACGGTAAGCAATATTTGTGTCGACATTGGTGTATACATCTAGTGTCCTGGTACAAGTGTATTGGCTGTCTACGCGCACTGTCCTGTCTCCACTGCTGCAACACGGACACTACATCTGCAACTAAGTGTCGCGGCAGTGGACAGTCACAGTTAGACAGTCGATGTATACACTGAGTGTCTAGTGTCAAGTGTCGTCATGTATCCCTAGCATTATGAATGGATAATTTATAGTCATGTCTCGGTCTCTGTCTCCAGTCGCGCCGATTCAACGGGCTCGTCATGAACCTCTTAAAGTTTGTTTTCAAACGTTTGCGCTGTCTCCATGTCCTTGCTTTAATTGAACGTTGTGTGTATTAATTTCACATTTGTGAGGAAATAAATAAAACCATACAAAGTTGTAAATCACGGTGTATGATTATAAACTTTGTATGAATTACGCAGTACAATACAGCAGCAGCACAGCAAATTTTTAAGGTTTTTTTTTACTTTTTTAAAAATGTGAAAATACTACATACAACGTTGTTCGTGCACACGCCTCAATTATACCTGTCCAAGTTTATATTTTTCTTTACACTCAACGGGATCCAAAAGACTTTATAATTTAAAAACAAATTTCGACTTAATACATTTCTTTGGTCAATTTCATTTGCGATATAATCTCAATTTTCCGAGCACGTAGGATAAACGAGATAATAAAGTTATGCAGTGCTTTACAACTTTTTTTTTTCAACTTTGGTTCATTTCATAATTAAATTACACAAAAAACGACAAATAAATAAAATTTAATAATTTCTATGTGAATGTCGAAATAAGTTATGTGAACAATAAAAAAAAATCTGAAAAATCTGTCAAATCTTATCACTCTCCATATTTAATCACACTGTAGGTCGACTTAGCCTTTTATTACTGTTTAATTTATTTAATTACATTATTGTGTATATACAAGCTGCGTTCACCCACCGACGAAACTATTTTCTTTAAAAATTGCTTTATAAGAACCAACTATTTCTTCAAAACTTTTAGACATATAGTATGTAGAGTCATTTGGTTGTTTTACTTGAATTTTTTTCCGGGAGTTTTAAAAATTTCGATTTGCTCTTTCCGAATGGCGCCGAGAACACGATATCTCCTTTCCGATTCATTTTACGATAAAAAACAAATATAAATAAAATGGCAGTCTGCACGTCATAAGTGAAAACTATGGAAATCTAGGCGCCTTTTTTTCCAATTTTCAAAACATTCCAAGTAACTTCTTTTTACAGCACCAAATGACTGTACTAATAATATATATATGTATAATGTGTCTAAACATACTTGTTTTAAGTAGTAAACAAACATGGCGTACTAACAACCACCGACAATTGATAGAGTTTGGGAATCATCAAAATGAACTAGTAAAATGAAATCCGAAATAAAGTGAAAATGAACGAAAAACGTATTTTTTTTAAACGAATATCGTGGTTAAAAAAAAATAAGAAAATAACAGTTGACAATAAATATAAATTAGTTGGAAATCTTTCCTTGTCCCATTTCTAAGTTCCAAAAACAAACTAGACTTACAAAGTGTCAAACTGTCACAATCTATACATATAAATAAAATTGGAGTGTCTGTTTGTAATATTGAAATAACCGTTTTTTACTACATGCATATGAATATATCGTATATACGGTACATACACCAAAATAACATTTTTTTACAATTTTTGTCTGTCTGTCTGTTTGTTCCGGCTAATCTCTGAAATGGCTGGACCGATTTTGACGGGACTTTTATTGGCAGGTAGCTGATGTAATAAGGAGTAACTAAGGCTACGTTTATTTTAGAAAAAATCTTTTATTAGAAAAAATACACCCCGGGCGAAGCCGGGAGCGGGCCGCTAGTATTATAATTATATCCGTGCCACAATGGATGTGAATAAATTTTTTATTTTGTGTTAATTATTGCAAAAAGTGTCGCTGTTGATGTTTGTTTATTTAGACACATTATAATATGCAGTTAATGAGTAACTTTGAGGTTTGAAAAAAATGTTAGGTATACATACATTACACATACAAATAAATCAAAATTCTTCATATTGTGCTCTAGTTTCAATTATGGTAATAAGGCTTATATATACGCGTTCCCAGAAGCAAAGTTCATATTGTTTTCTATTGATATTAACCATGAAATAAATTTTATTTTAAATAAGACACTATAATAATTTAATGTTTAACATAATATATAAACATTTTAAAACTACAATCAATGTACGGTCAGCAACAAAAATTTAAAAGTAAATCGATATACAGGCCATTTTTTTCTTTTTTAACACACTCTGGAGAAATTTGTAATAAAAATCTTTGTTAATTTCAGTAATTTCTTGTGAATATTTCATGATTTGTAAATTTAATGGACAAAATTTTCATATTCTAAAATTTAAAAGATTTTTTTTATACTATCATACTTTTTATACTTTCATACTTTTTTTCAAACTTAAATATCTATGAAACTTCATTACCAAATTACACGATATTTTTCCAAAAAAAAGTCTATAATTTCTTCTTACCTAATGGTGCAAGTCTAAATTTAAAAAAACTCATGACCTGATCTACATACTAAACTGTTTGATCTCCTTTATTAGAAACATTAATATTATTGTCTTTTTATTTTTGTTTCAAATAAATACTTATTGCAATCCTTGCTAAAATTAACAACTGTCTGTGACGTTTTAAATTTATTAAAAAAAAAAGAAAAAAAAAATACGCGCTTCGTTTGCTGACCGTACATTACTGTGTAAACTGAAGATAAAAAAAGGAAAATTATGATGAAAAATTACACAGGAAAAGTAAGGTTAGGTGTCACGATAACAAGAGTACATAATATGAAAATTAATTTTCACGAGAGAGCGAGTGATGCGCTTAATAATTTTCACATCACTACTTTTATAATATAATAAATAATTATACAATTAAATTTTTTACACTATTCAGTTAAGTTTTTTACTACATGTAAATTAATAAAATCAATAGAGTAATATATACTTTGCATTTTAATGGGGAAAACTTCTGTAATTATTTTTTTTATAATAAACATAATATATGTTTATTTTACTTATTAGCAACTGTGAAAACATTTTTTGAATATATTATTTTGTGGCCTGGTAAAAAAAAGGTTACAAGCTGTCAAAGTCACGCTAATCACGTAACGCGTGACGTCACCAGTCGCCCGTCGATAGCTGGCGGGCGCCTCGTGACGTCACGCGTTAATATGTCGGCTGTGTGAATTTTTGAAATTTTGCATGTATTAAAACAATTATATAACAAATGTAACCTAAAACTTTGTCTGCTTTGTACCTTCATCAATATCAGTTATTTTGAAATAATTCAAAAAGTTGTGCACTCAACATGTTTACAGCAATATAAAGGGTAAAAAAATTAAGAAATCATTTTGAAGGAGACTTTCTCATTGTTTTCTACGAAATTTGTTATGAAAATGTGCTTTAACTTTACAGAAGTAAAGAATGCCATTTTTGCCCAGGGCGATTTTTGTTTATGGATCAATTATAAAAACTTAAGTAAAATGACACAAAAATTTGAAAGATTTATTAAAATATCTTGCAGGAATAAATGCGTTACAGCTTGTGACGTCACTTGACCTAGACGACGAACTAATAAGTGATCTCGAATAGGTCAAATGACGTCACAGGCGAATCGTTCTGCGCTAAAACACGCAAACTCAAATAATCTATTTTTCTATCAATTTTGGTGGATTTCAAATTTTTTTTAATGATTTATTAGTTTTGATTTATATTTTAATGTCTTGATTAATTATTAAATTTGATTTAAAGACTTCGTATATATTACTCTATTGACAAGATGACATACAATAGGTAAAGAGTGGCACATATAGATGTGGGTAGTCCGATATATTCAGTTAGAATTTTCCAATTGGGTAACACAGTCTTATTGGGTAGTATTTTTTGCAAATTATGCCGCAAAAGAAATAAACCCGACTGTAACCTGTATTCCTGATTGGGAAACAAGAATTTTATTTATTTATTTATCTATGTTGGCGCATTGTCAAGTGAATTTTCAATATTTGTAAGTAGACGAGCAAAATCTTAATAAAGAGCACCACTTCAAAGCGTCCATACAGTACAAGTCAAAGTATCATCGTCACCCTTAAGCCCAGCACATAAAGTAAGTATATGTATGTATATCCATATACAGTCGGGGTATAGCTGACTGTCCGTTATAGCAACGCAAAGAAATGTCCACTTTAAGGCGAAGAACCCTTCCTTACCCCGACTGTCTATTATAAAAACTCATAGAAATGTAGATTTTAAGGTAACGAACGAACCTTTTTTACCCCAACTGTCCATAATAGCAACACACAGAAATGTCGATTTTATGGTGACGAACCTTTTTTACCCCGACTGTACATTATAGCAACGCAGAGAAATGTCGATTTTAAGGTAACGAACCTTTTTTACCCCGACTGTACATTATAGCAACGCACAGAAATGTCGATTTTAAGGTAACGAACGAACCTTTTTACCCCATCTATAATTAGCAATGCATAGAAATGTCGATTTTAAGGTAACGAACTTTTTTACCCCGACTGTCCATTATAGCAATGCATAGAAATGTCGATTTTAATGTAACGAACCTTTTTTACCCCGACTGTACATTACTATATTTTGGCAAATTAATATAAATATTATACCCATGTCCGTACTGGGCTTTAAACTTGTACTTTTTTATGTAAATATATAAGCCTAGATATATTGACATAAAATTTAGATTTTGTGACACATTCTATTTTTAATTTACAATTAGGTAAAATTAGACTTATTATATTTTTGTTCAAGTATTTAAAACTTATTCAATCAATTGTTAAGTTAAGCACCTAATGCTTAATTTTGAGAGATATTAGAGTGATTGTGATGCCATTTTTTATTGAATATCTTGTATTAAAAAATAAAATGGACGAGGGAAGATATTTTTATTTACTAACATGGACGGACACGGAAATATAGGTACGTATAAATATATATATATATGATCAAGAATTGTTTGAAAATAATTGCAATATTAATTAAAATTTGTTTTTGGTGTTTTAAACGTTTGATTAAATTAAGACTTAGAAAGAAAGAAAAAAAAACCTAAAAACTTAAATTAAGACCTCATTTTTAAAAATATAAATGGCACAATAAAATTGTAAATTTAATTAACATTAAATAGATTTAAATGCATTTTAGAGATTACTTTGCATGGAAATAACTTTTTCCGCTTTTTGCGATTTTTATCCGCGATGGATAGGAAATATTATAAAAAAAAATAGCCACAAAAATCAATCGACAATGCGCCAAACTGCACCTTATCTAATATAACGCTTAGGTTTAATTTCGCACAACACTTCGAACTTCACATCTGCACTGACGCAGTTGCTCTCCTGAAAATTAAAGATCATTTTTATAACTTTCTTAATTTGAATTGGTGGTAAATAAAGACTTGGCTTAAAGCTCTAGGCTACCAGGCCATAAAATTCCAAAAAAAAAACCTAAACTAGTTTAAACATAATTATAATTCCTCCCAATCCTAATCCTACTAATATTATAAATGAGAAAGTTTGCTGAAGAGATTTGGATAAAATTTGGCACAGAGACATTATGTCAACTGGATTAACATTATAGATTAACATTGGATTTTATCTTGGAATAAATGTTTTTAAAAAAAAAGTGATTTTCAAAAAACGAACCACAGCGCGTCTTGGTTGTGATTATTTTTTTTCAAAAACATTGTAATTTTTATCGCAGTCGTCCGAAATGCACCTTCAGAATTTAAGCAGCATTCGAGTGTTCGTCTGTTGGCAAGTGATCGTAATACTCACAGTGCTATTGAGTGGAGCGCGGAATGTGAGGCATATGAGGCGAATGAGGCGAGTCGAACGAAGGCGAGTGAGGCGATGAGGAGCGAGAGTGAGCCGCCAGCGAGTGTTGGAGAGCCGCCGGCGTCAACCATTCCCTGAAAGAAATGCATACGATTTTATGTAAAACAAATTAATAATAGCATTTAATAATAACATTAAAGGCGATCCGCTCCCGGTTTCGCACCGGTTATTTTATTTTATAGTTTTTTCTATAAAACCTTTTTTTATAACACAAGCAACATAGGATTATGGATACTTACTCACTCAGCGAAATACAACAGCACATATGCTTTTATTTCACGGTGGTCTTCTGTGAGGGGATGGTTACTGCCGCCAGACGGGCTGTCCAAATGACTGCGCAACGCAGTGTGTGCCCTGCCACTACTACCTTCCTCGCATTCTATTAGTGAAAACCGTACTGAAATCCGTTGCCTAGTTTAGAAGATCTACATATATACATACATACAACTAAAACTGACCGTAAGATTGTAATATGACACATATACTCACTTGGGCAGACATCTTTGTAGAAATGGCACACACGAACTTACATACGCCAAACGATTCACCCAAGCAGGGATGTCCCGCGAGCATAACGCCTGAAAAAAAAAATAACAAATAAATATCGTGTTATTTCGACTTTTAAACGCGAATTTTGAAACGTCAACGATATTAACGATCGTTATGTTGACGGTTTTAAACATCAGATAAACAGGCAAGAGATATTAAAATTTTACTAATAAAATCTACTATATACGGTTTCAAATTAAAATTTTAATATCGCAACAAAGTCGCCGGCATTAGCTTGTCATACAAAAAAATAATCATTCAAATATACTTACTTGACAAAAGGCAGATGTGAAGTGATTGCAATTGTTGTTCATTAAATGATATCTGAAAGTAAAGATTAATTCATTCATAGCTGATTTATTAGTTTTGATCTATATTTTAATTCAATTACTTTAAAATATACAATTAAAAACATCATGAAACTTCTCCATTCAAATTCAATTTTAATGTATGAAAACTTTCATTCAAATACCGATAAAATCTCCTATACTCTTCGCCCTGATCCATATGAAAGGTCTCAAAGTATGTATGTATGTAAATGAAATAGTACCTGTCACCTCGAAACTGTTTCCCTAATTCCAAGACTAGCAGTCGAACATCCTCTTCGCTGAAATCTGTGTACCCCACGTGGACGCTTTGTCTAGAAAAACGAGACAAACAAACATAAAACCCCACTTCTTTTCTTTTCATTGTCATCTTATTTGCATCTCTTTATTTCATGCGATCGTCAACGGCCGTGCTAGAAAGTCGTTGGGTCTTAGCCGGTACGAATCCGGCATAACCAACGGTATATAAGAGGATATCCAAACGTTAAAAAAAAGGGCAGTGGAGGGGATGAGACAGACAGACAGGTGGACAGACGACCTGATAAAGGCCGCGGGTCGACGGTGGATCCAGGCTGCTTCTGACCGGTCCTATTGGAAAGTTATGTGGGGAGGCCAATGTCCAGCAGTGGAAGTCCTATGGCTGAGATGATGATGATGATGATGTGATGAAACATACCTGAAACGAAACTGTTCCCCTAACTCCCTCTCGTCCCTCGGTGAGATCTCGAATACCCCCGTGAAAGCGTACGGGTGTCCTCCGTAGGCCCACTCCGAACCGTGAACTTGTACACCGCTGTGAAATACCCCCACACCGGCACTTGCCGTGTACCTTGAAAGAAACAAATTAGATTTATTGGTATGATGGCTTTTTCTACTATATAGTACACACTTGATAAGGCGCGTCATGAATCTTTGTTCGCGCAGAAAAGAAAGTCGGCTCCGACGACTAACGAAAAATCTTAAAACTTACAATAAACCTCAGATGAAATATCTATAAGGTTCATAATACAATGCAGCTGTTAGTGCTTTCGCACTCGCACGAGCGTAACATGCCAAGCGTCGCACGATAGCATGGCGCCAGCTGGCGCCAAGTGTGTGGATTGGTCGATAGCATTTCCCACTCTTTACAAATTCGTCTTCTGCGCATCGGTACATCGATAAGTCATATCATACTGTAACTACATTCGTTTAGATCAGGGTTCCCCAAACTATTTTGGACAAGTGACCCCTTTTCAACAATGAACTGTTACCTCAGACCCCCATGGTCAAATTACCTACTTTTAAGACCAACCCCCTTATTCATAATGGTCCGCTAACTTAAAGCAGCTATCTATCTTAGTCTATCTTTAGTTTTTTCCTATTGGTACAAAATACCTAGGTACTAAGGTGCCAATTAGAAAACTTTGCACTTGGTTAAGTGAGTGAAGTTGATTTCATTTTCTCGTCAAAATTTAACAAAATAAAAAGACAATCCAATTCAGTAAATATCAAGTTTAATTTATAATTATTACAAATTAATACATAAAGCATCTTAAGTTGGTAGGAAATTATATTTTAAAAACTATTAATTCGCAAAGAGAAAATAAAACATTCAGTGCGATGGATGAACCTGGTGACTATCTACCAATCTAGCTACATCCGGTTCAATATTAGTGAGTTGCAGCCTTAAATCTCCACGTTCGTTGATTTTCAAACGGTTTCTTTGTTTTGTCAAAATGTTTGTTACCACACTGAAGCTTTTTTCAACTAGATATGATGATGGAAAAGCGATAAGGTATTTTTCAGCAATGTTCCACAATGTAGGATACTGTGTTTCAATTTTGCGTTGCAACCAGAACTTCTGATAGCCTTGGTTGAACTTTTGCTTAAGCTCTTCGTCTGTGCTGATGGTAATCAACTCTTCTTGCATTATCACATTGGCTTCTTCTATGGCTGTGGTGTTATACGGATTTATTATCCATTGAGGAATTTGTAAATTTAAAAGATCATCAAACCTCTCCGTAAAATCCTTGTGTAATGCGTCCAAGTGAGTAACATATAATAAAATGTCATCATCTTGAAGCATTTTTGGTAATTTTGACAAATGCGGAAACTGCGAATATTCTTTTCTGCCTAAATTTTGTTTATAAAGAACTAGTTTACCCACGAAGGCCGATATTATTGATTTTGTTTTAATCAAGTTAAGATCATCACCCTGTAGTTGCAAATTAACTTTGTTGAACATTCCAAAGATATCAGTCAAGTAATAAATATCTGTTTTACAATTGTTCAGATTTTCTTTCAAATTCGGATCTTTTTCTTGTAAAAACTCCAACACAGATTCAAAAAGGGCTGAAAATCTTTCTAAGCAAGAGCCTCTTGATAGCCAGCGAACTTCAGTGTGCAGAAGTAACCGAGTAAAGACTTCGTCGTTTTCGTCACATAGTTGAGCAAATAACCGAGAGTTCAAAGAATTGCTTCGAATCTTGTTGATAGCATTTATTACATATTGTAAAGACTTATGCAATCTAGGACTCAGCTTTTTTGCTGCTAAATGCTGCCTGTGAATCACACAGTGAATAACCAGTACATCAGGCAGTTGTCGCTTTAAGTGAGCTATAAAGCCACGATGACGACCAACCATAGACGGTGCACCATCAGTCGCAACAGAAACAATATTCTTCCATGGAATAGCTTTATCAGTAAAAAAATGTTCCACGGCCTGAAAAATCGATTCTCCTCTAGTATCAGTCTCTAAATATGCAGCAAAAATCAGTTCTTGGCACATATTTTCATCTTTGATAAATCGAACATATCCTAACAATAGAGCTTCATTGCCGGGTAATGTAGACTCGTCCAACTGGAGAGAGAATCTGCGGGTCTGTAAGAACTTGCATAAAATGTTTTCCACATCGCGTCCCATCTCATCTATGCGTCTCTGAACGGTGTTGTTGCTCAAAGGTATTCTCTTTAAAATATCATGTGCGGGTTTGTGCAATACATTGTTAAGGACCTCCGCAATGGCTGGTAAGATAAGCTGCTCTCCAATTGTATGGGGTTTCCCCGACTTCGCTATTAGTAAAGATATATTATAGGACGCTCGTAAACCATCATTGTCTCGAATAGATGATGACGCAAACATCGATCCTATGGATGGCCTTTTGTCTAGTTTTTCTTTCAGTGCTTGAAAATATGACAAGGGCTTACTTTTTTTGTTAGCATGTACTCTTGATAAGTGGTCATCCATTTTTGAAGGCTTCATGGCATCGTTACTAAATACTTTTTCACATATGAGACACATCGGGAAGTGTTGATTTGATGGAGATGCAATAAATCCGAACTTCAAGTAGTCCAAACTGTATTGTCTGCATTTTTTTTTCGTGTCCGCCATCATAAAACTTTCAGTAATTCTGCAAACAAAAAAATAAGGAACCTAAATAAAAAACAATAATAAACTGTTAAATTTGCACACTATCTTATTTTTATCACACTCAGTTAATGGATTCTTGTTAAGTATTACTGACTTACTCTTTGATAAACTTTGATACCTATATTGGGAAGTAACTACAGTAGGTAATTAGGTATAGAAACTTCGTATTAGGTAATTAGGTAGAATAAGAACGAAAACCAAAGACTTAAGTGTTAGTAATTTTTACAAATACAATTATACATACCTATTTAAAATATGTTGTATGTTGTGTTTAACACTTTTTCAGTCACTTTACTTCACTTAATTTAGCTTTGTAATAAGTTTGTAATCTCTTGAAATAAATGAGTACTTAGCTATATGAGTTTTTATCGTTCAAGCTCCAACGAATTTCAAAACGCAAATGAACTTTCAACCTAAATGCAAGCTCGTTAAATAGTAAAATATCAGGAACATGTTTGGACTTGATCATGAATTCGTTCGTCTTAATTCGCGTAAAGCCGCTATCACACTATTCAATTTGAACGATTCCAATTTAGGAAATCGGAAGGTGTGATCGCAGTTAGAACAGATTGGATTCAATTAAGAGTTTATCCATTTTCAACTCTATATCTTCGATTTAGAAATCAATTTAGCGTAGTGTGATCACGAGCTCACTACTTAGATTCCTAAATAGGAATCGTTCAAATTGAATAGTGTGATAAGCACTTTATCGTCAAATAGAGAGCAAGTCAAAACGCCGCTGAAAGACGTACGCTCCAACTCAATCTTGCACAAACTTGTCCACATAGACTTGCCGAGTTTTTCATCTTGTACGAACTTGAAACTTTACATTCCTGGAACATTATTTCCTACAAAAATATTAATTATTCTTAGTACACGTAACACAACATAAACAATACAGTAACTACCTACTTACCTATCTTGAAAGTTTTAAATAAGAACTTGTGTTAATATAATAGCGGTCGATTTTTAGACCTCGTCGACCCCCAAAATCACTTTTCGTTTATGTCGACCCCTAGGAAACCGATATCGACCCCAAGGGGTCGATATCGACCACTTTGGGAATCCCTGGTTTAGATCGACTCAGCTTTTGGTTAACAATGCATGTACAGTACAATCAGGGTATGAAAAGCTTCGTCACCTTAAAGTCGACATTCGCTTGCACCAGGACAATATCAGTCATGCCAAAATTTCATTTCAAACATCTATTAGTTGTCTGCTTAGGGCTTTAGTTTCAAAAGGTACTAATAGTAAATCTAATAGACAGATATGTGTGAGCGAGATAGCATGACCGCCGACCGACATTTACAGATTGTTTCTTTATTTGCAAGGGTTATAAAGAAATGAATTTGAAAACTAGTGAATGTTTCCGTACGAGTCACCAGTTTTAAAATTAAAACACTCACCAGTTCGTCCAATACATGTCGTATACATTGAGTACGACCGGAACTTGACCGGGCCGAGGCGCGTGCGCCTCTGGCCGTCGCGACAGTATCGACATGCAGGATGGGAACATCGCACAGAGACCGCACGTCTGAAATTATTCCATACAAATTTATTTTAAAACTACCCGCGAACTCTTGGTTACAATAAGTTGTATGTTGCTGGTGTTCTGTAATGTATTAAGTTAAGGGGTTCAGCGATGGTCAAGCGGATTGGCAGTAAGCACGTTATTTTATTTTACTGGTTCAAGTAGCTTGATGCGCCTGAGCAGACCTTGAGTCAGACACTTTTCTCATTTCGTACCCAATCGTCTGTCCTATATGGACGATATATGTACGTCAAAAATTGCAATTTATGCGGATGCGGATATGGAGGCTAGTTGCAAATCTAGCAGATTTCACCAGGACGAAAATTGATATAATTTTCTACTAAAAGCTTGATAAAATTATTGATTTTTAATAATTGAAAAAAATATTAAAAAATATTTATTTTTGCATTAAAAATTAAATTCTATTATATTATAAAACTAGCGGCCCGCTCCCGGCTTCGCCCGGGGTGTATTTTTTCTAATAAAAGAATTTTTCTAAAATAAACATAGCCTAAGTTACTCCTTATTACATCAGCTACCTGCCAATAAAAGTCCCGTCAAAATCGGTCCAGCCATTTCAGAGATTAGCCGGAACAAACAGACAGACAGACAAAAATTGTAAAAAATGTTATTTTGGTGTATGTACCGTATATTCATATGCATGTAGTAAAAAACGGTTATTTCAATATTACAAACAGACACTCCAATTTTATTTATATGTATAGATTATTTAAACTTGAAATCCGCATATATTGAAAATTGTGCATCCGCAACCACCCTGATGTAAACTGTCATTTTTACATAGAGCATCTTTTTGAAGATTTCCCCCCTTGTAAAAAAAGTCGCGTTGACGACCTTCATAACATCTGTGCCATAAATTGCAAGGAGCAGCGTCATAACTAAGCGCGCATTTACATACTCGCATTGCCCATGATTATACTGTCCACTGCCCTACCTACTTCCGTATGTAAAGAAGTTGGCATAAACGAAGCATAAATCAAGACTTAATTGTTGTTAATTACTAGTGTAAATAAATTTCAAATACAAATAAAACTTATACCAATGTCTTACATTATTACAGTGACATTTCGAGTGTATGTCAAGGCCGTGATATTACACTATACCTATGTACTCGCGCAGGCAGTCGCGAAATTACACAAAACAAGGTACAGATAGCAAAGCAAGCACATGCTACAGTACATGGTCGTTACAGGGAAAAATAAAAATAAAACTGAATTTTTTCTAATTTTGTAAAATATTGCAAATTAAGATAGTTTTAATTGTATCTGTGTAAGTCTATATTTAATATTAAGTATTTATAGGAACTCTTATATAAGTTATTATCTGGTGCCCGCGACTTCGTCAGCGCTGGAAAATGAAAAATAGAAGCCGCAAAATTAAACTGTCCTTGGCTGGCACCGACTTCAAAATTAACTGATTATAAATTGCAAATCCATACTAATATTATAAATGTGAAAGTAACTCTGTCTGTCTGTTACCTTTTCACGCCTTAACTACTCAACCGATCATCATGAAATTGTTCATACACGTTGTCAGAGATACCGGAAAGGACATGAATGAAGTAATTGAAATATTATTTTCTACTTTTAAGATTAAGTTAGTCTTAAAGCCGGGTTTTGTTTTTTTATAATTTTTTTTTTGTCAACAGTACAAGGACGAACTGGCCCCGCTTAATTAAGCAGGTGGTAAAAAATCACGTGTGAACGAGACACGTGGCGACATTGGAAATTTCTGAAGCGTTTATACACTTTTCATGTCGTGCCCTTGACAACATTATAATTACCTTACACGCAGGCAAGTGGCCTAATGCAAAAAAAAAAGTAGAATTAACCGCAACCAGTTATTCTCAGCCTTTGTTCGTTAAGATGTATTGTGAAAATAAAATAATAATAACGTTTAAAGGATATAAGTGCAGACTTCTTAAGGCCAATATGTCTTCTAAGACTTAAATTAAAACCGATAAAAATACAGTTCATAATAGTTTTAAATTGGGCTGATTTAAACAAAAAAAAACCTTTTTTCTGAAAAAAATATTAGTAAATGTTACTCGCTGATAATGTAGCTTTCTATAGGTGAAAGGATTTTCAAAATAAGTCCAGTAGTTTTTGAGTTTATTCATTACAAACAAACAAATCTTTTCTCACTATAATATTAGTATAGATGTAAATAATTATCTATCTATATAAGAATTTATTTACATCTTGTTTAAAACATCCATTAATACACTGTTGGTTTGTGTATAATAAAAAATATTTATTTATAAACAAAATTACAGTATTAATCTTATAACGTACAATAACAGAAAATGCAAATATGTAAATATACAAAGGCAAACTCTGACTGCATTGATTGTGTTACAAAACGACAGACACAATGTGTTGTTATATAAAATATTATATATTATTACATTCATGCTTCATTTTAACAAAACATTTCTATGGGCTAAAGTTAAACGTGCATTTAACTAAACAACGATAAAAATGAAAACATTCAATATAATTGTGAAATATATAAATATTTACTCACCTAAATATATTTACAATTCAATTCCTCTTGTACAAATTAATTTATTAAAAAAAAAGTTTTTTCGCGACTTAATCCGAGCCTCTATTTCTTAGGTATTAAAAAAAAATCCAATATTTATTGCTCACATATTTTTGACAGGTGTTTTTTTTATTTCAAAAGGATATATATATACGAATTTTTCGGGTGGGCGGAGCTTAGGAGCTAAGTAACAGTGATAGCGGTTATACTTTTACCTATGCGGAAAGAGAAGAAAGAGAGTGACAAGTGATAATATCTCTATTAATTTGTAAACTAATAAATATTGTCAAAAATCGTTTATTTAGGTACCTAGTATAAGTATCTATTGGATAATATAAGATTTAATTATTTATTTATTAGATAAAACCTAAAAAGTGTTTTTCAAAGGGCCAACTTTGTAAGAATGATTTATCGAGAAAAGTTTTAGCAAGGTTTTCTGGTTAAAATTTATATTTAGATAATAGTGACAATTATTACATCTGCGACTTTCGTCAATACCTAAAAAATATCAATCATTTGAGACACTCGAAAATTAACATATCCTCTTAATTTTTGAGGTGCTCCCTTGGTAAAAGTACTTTTTCCTGGATGAAAAGCACCCTATGTCTTTTCTGTATCCCTGACTAAGTGTATATTTATAGGTATATTAGTATAAACTTGAAAGCTTAGGGTGAAAAACTAAGTCTATCCTTGAACGTTCCTTCCTTTCTTTCTTCAGGAAGCCATCAAAATTTCAAAATAAAAAGTATTGCAATAAATCTCGGTTTCTATAATAATTTAAACCATTGACCCTCCCTCGTCTTTACACCGATGCTGCAAATTATATATACAAACCATCCTCATTTAATGCTCTTTCCATTAGTGTAAACCGTATCAAACATTCTTAGCGGATTAGCATGTTATAAAATAACCATGTTCCAAATTTCAGTTTTGTTGATTTCAGTCAATCAGGAAAAAAGATTTTATAAGTAGATATAGATCACTAAATAAAACTATAATACATTTTCGAATCGTAAAATGAAAATCCACGCGAACAAAGTCGCGAACACTAACTAGGACTCGGTCCTGGCCTCGCCTGGGGTGCAATTTATAAATCTGTCCCATCTTTCCGTATTAAAATCTGTCTTAACATTTTTATACTATGTACTAGCTGGTGCCCGTGACTTCGTCCGCGTTGAAAAATAAAACATTAAACACTTGAGTAAATGTGACATCTTTATAGCTATGACGAGGGTGGGGCGGTCAGAAGTTTTTATATTTTTAGATGATCCCTCGGGACAGTACTTTTTTCTGCATGAAAGGTACCCTATGTTCTTTCCTATATCCCTGACAACGAGTATGCAATATTTCATGATGATCAGCTGAGTAGTTAAGGCGTGAGAAGGTAACAGACCGACAGAAAGAGTTATTACACTTTCACATTTATAATATTATTGTAAGTAAATAAGTATAAAAGTATAGATAAAGATTTTAACGAATACTATGCACAGTACCTTTGCCTTTTTATTTGGAGGTGTAATGTACAATTTTCCTTTCATACTCTCGAAAAGAATAGAAAATTCAAACATCATTCGAAATTTAAATTCAAATCTTAATTATTATTTTTTCAACTGGCAATTAAACTCATTGGCACACTTGTATTCTGTTCGAAAACATAATACTTAATGTGCTGAAGATTATGTTTTCTTTGTCAATTGTTTCCCTTTAATTAAAAACCTGTTTCTTATTGAGCCATGTTAGAAACTTCACTCAATACTAACGTAAAAAGTAAGGTGTGTATTCGTTATCTGTTGAAATTTTATTATCAAACACAACAGTCATAGCATTTAATCCATTGTAATCCAGTATTAATGGTATAATGAACCTGTGTCGGTAATAAAAGTAAACATATCATCATTGTCAAACTGTAATCTGCTATGTGCAAAAAGTACATATAAAAAGTAAAAAAAAAAGTTTTTTTTTTAAACTTAGGGTTGTTATACATATGTTTTTTAAACATATCTATCAATCAGGTACATACAGGTGGGAAAATTTTAACGCCACCTGGAGGGAAACATACTAAGAATATTGAAGATAGGAAAAATTACCTAAAGTAAACATTCCTTTATTTTTAAAAAGAAACAAAACTGCACATCAATCAATGGTGCAGCCTCAAGTAGTCTGCGGAACACCTGACTCAACAACTTATTAGTGTTTGAGCTCAATAGAAAGTCAGTTTATAATTTTAATTATAGCTTGTTTTGTTAATTGAGTGTGTAAATCCTAATTAAGTTCTTACGTAAGTAGAAAAAGAAAACAATATTTTTCAACAAGTCACCGAAACTGTCCATGTCTGTCTGTTTCTCCGCTAACTACTTCTAAACCACCCAATGGATTTTAATTTGGTTTTCACCTTTGGAAACAGGGATAAATGAGGAAGGTTTGTGTATATAAAAAAATGAATTCCAGGCGAAGTCGGGAGAGGGTTGCTAGTAGGGTATGTAGGTAACTGAAGGTGACATTCATGATTTGCAACTTACTACAGCCAACCAGTTTAGATGGGAAAATTTTGGTTGGAAATATTCAAATTGGACTTTAAAATGGAGTAGATGTTTTTGCTAACAGCCACAAACATTAGGAGAAATACCCAATCTGATGGGTATTTTTATGGTACAGTGTTTAGCTTATGTTATCAACTTTATAAAAAAGCAGACAAATCCATTTATAACATATAAAAAATACAGTATGGCCTCTGTCTAAAACAATGACATGAACTGGCTTGTTTACTTGTGAACAAAGTGAATACATTGATTCTACACCATGACACTCCCAAACAGACTGGCCATAGTGTAGTTTTAAAAAATGGTAACACTAAATTGGTGCACAAAATTGTAAAGGTGTATTACACATTAAAAAAAAACTATCTACATTAACACGAGATAATATTCTTACTATATTAGGATTATTTAAATGTTCCTCCTCCACAACTACTGAGGACTTTATAAGAGGGTCGCAGTCCCCTTCCAAATCTTCCGGTCGGCTCTCCGATGGGTTCCGTTCTGAACGGATACGATGACACGCATCACATCTCTTCATTTCTATACATACTTCTTAACTGTGGACTGTCAATAGAAGTCCTTCAGTTATTATGAGATAGTATTTTTAAATTACAATTACACATTCATAATGCTATTTTAATATTCCCAAAAAAAGTATTCATAGATCATATATATAATGGTGCTATTCCTTTTTCAAATGTTAATCCATTCTTATTTAGATGTACTCTATTCTTTATTTAAATATAGGGACACTTTTCACTATTGACTATGGTGAAGTGTCCCTAAATTTAATAATATAATATAATTTAACTTATATTACACCTCGAGATGTGGAACTAATTACAATGAGATGCAATATGTATTAAAATCGAAAACTATAATATTTTTGAAGAGTTTCAAGAACCAAGAGACATTTTCAAGATATATTTTGTCACCTATCCCCACACACCATTCTGCGCCACTGCTGCGGCCTCACTTTGTGCCTGACATACTGCAAACTGACTTTAAAGATACATATCACAGTGTCAATTTCGTTTGCAGAAGATAATTTTATATTGTGGGATAAAATATATATTACAACATTTCCCAGTGAAAATCCAGCTTAACACTCTTGTGAAATAGTATATCTTACTTTTTTTTTTGGAGCAAAGAAAACTTAGTACGAAGCCTTCAGAAATATTTTAAAAATAACATAGCAAGAAAATTATACCTCTTTGTCACTATCAATAAGGGTGGATTCCATACAGCACTTTGTTGATAATATAAAATCAGACTACACTCTACGTGAACTAAACTTCTTTATCTATAGTAAAATGAATATAAATAATTGTGCCATTTAAATTACCTACTGAAACCATAAATCCTCTATAATAGGACTCAATAGAAAAAATAATATTGTATTGTATGCAAATCAGCCGGTCGATTATATTCTACAATAATAGCGATATATCAATAAGAATAACAACGCACGCATACTGCATGAGCATGTGACCTATAATACTACGGTATCTATTAAAACAAATACAAAAATAAAGAAAACTCACGAAGTACTATTAGCTGTCCTTTGTAATATGCAAGGTATTCCATAAAATACAACAGCACCATCAAAACTCCATTTCCATCGTTATGGCAATTTTAAAGAAGTCTTTACAATTATTATAAATGATACACGAAATACTGTACGTTAAATGTAAACGATGTAATAATATAAAAACGAATGAACACAAAAAACTCAATGTGCTTACTACTCCGTGTAACTGTCAACACAGAACACTATTAGCTGTCAGACGTATATATAGTTAGTGTTTTGCCGTCTGCCACCATAGCACAGAGCACAGTATATTACACAGTGTGTCAAGTTAGTGCGTCTGCGACGCGACGAGATGTATCACAAGAGGTATACAAACACTGTGTCACAAATTATGTATAGGTGTAACAAACTAGCTGGACGCGTCCGACTGCCCACACAGATATATCTATCACCTGTCAACCGCGTGACAGGTATCTGGACGTCTGATAGAAATCTGGCGCACTGGGATTTGAACGACCGTGCAGTCGTGCACACTTGTCACAGACACTTGTCAGCCGCGGCAGTCGGACGCGTCCGAGTCCGGGTAGTTTGTTTCCACCTTACTAGACAAACTAAGTATTATAGATACTGTCAGACTGTCACCCCGGTCACTGACATGCGTGCAAACATTCTTACATTGTACGAATCTTTGCACGCATGTGAAGGAACGTGACATTCATTCGCAAACTCAGCGAGTAGGCAAATGGGTTCGCATACTCATTTGCGAATGCGTTGAAGGTGAAGATGATTTTAGTGCAGTTTAGTGTTTGTCCAATCCATGATCAAATTCAATTTACGCCACTCAGTACACGATACGAACTCTGAAAATGGTAAACGAGATGTCCGTTACCTACGCAATCAATACGCAATCGTACGCGAAACTGGTCGCACGAATGTGTGGGAGACTACGCGAAGGTTTGAGGTTCGCGCGCTTTGATGTGCGTTAAAAAACCGACACTGCACGGAAAAGCGCGAATGTAGCAAAAACTTCGCATAGTCATTTGCAAATGTCGTCCTACACTTGTGGGTTCGCGTATTCGCGCGAATGTGAGTGACCGGCATAACACTTCCTGCGTCTTTTTTTAATCATTAAAATCGGGCTCGACGCAACCATAGCCAAGGCGAGCCCTATCCTTTGATGTTTTGATGGTCTCATCATCTCATGAGAGTGCTATGTACGTACGACACGCTCGGAATTCCGCTGTTATTACTGAGTTAGCTAGCTAATTAGATCAAGTGTAAAGAGCAAGCTTTTTTTCGCCCATTTAGTCTGTCTGAATTTAGTGAACTGAATTTAGCCAAATGTAAAGGCCGCTTAACTTTAAACAAGATCTTCAACAAGCTTTCAGTGATTTTAGGTATTTAATTTAATAAAATATTTATTGAATTTTCTCTCTAGTTGTCTGTAACAAATAAAGAAAATTCACTGATTGGCACGGTTTGGCACGTAAAGGGATATCATACGTTAGTATCTACTATTTAGTTTGTGGGGATATCCTCCCTCTACGGTTTGGCACATTGTTACAGACTATACAAGATGAGATACAGATTGTCAGTTGTCCTACGTCCTACCTAACCCTACTCTACTCCTACACGTCATCTCTTGTGGTGTTGTCACTTTTTCAATATTTATATCAAATTATTCACCGATATTATATTAAAAAGTGTATGAATTTCAATACTTAAATAATACTTTTCACTACATACTAAATTTATGATACAATACAAATACTTATAGAAGATTTTCAAAATGGTATTAAAGCGTTTTTATGATGCGTATATTTCTTTTAATTCTTATTGACCAACGTTTGTTTAATTTTAGTTTAAATTGTGTTTTTTCTTCATTTTAAGGTACTCATAGCGGCCACAGTTTGTACGAAAAGTGGAAAAGGTAAACAAAATATGTCACCTGATTATTAAATAATGTTTACTGATTCTATATCTCAAGTAATAGCGATTTGTCTAAGGTTAAAAAATATCCATAATAATCGTTTTTGCGTAAAAGAGTAACAAACATCCATACATCTATCTATTTGCATTTGTAATAGTAATATTTTTAATAATTTTTATTAATATTTCAGCTTTAGTTTCCCGTCAGTTTGTTGAAATGACAAAAGCTCGTATTGAGGGGTTGCTGGCAGCCTTTCCAAAATTGATGACGGGAGGTCGACAACATACTTTTGTGGAAACCGAATCTGTGAGGTATTTGTACAAGAATTATAATTAATTAATATTAATTTAAGCTGTGCAAACTTTGTACTGCCTCGGAATCAATAAACTATTTAACTTATTTGTTGAATTAAATTAAATTTGATTTAATTGAAAAGGATTCAAGCAATGGATTCAAGTATATTTTTATGAGCACTATTTTTCAAACTTTGATGTCTTAATAAAATATGCTATGTGCAGCAGCAGCAGCAGTTATGTACAAAATTTATGCTGTTATCAAAATCAAAAGACAAATAAGTTTAAGTATAATAACCCCAAGTGTCAAATAAAATCCCTTTTTTTTTAATAAATCTTCATATAAAGTTTTCCAAGACACATACTTAGCAGATTTAAGTTTGACAATGATGATTGGTAATAAAAAATTTTTCACCTTAAAGGTATGTGTACCAGCCATTGGACAAGCTGTACATGCTTCTCATTACCACCAAGGCCAGTAATATTCTTGAGGACTTGGAGACCTTGAGATTATTCAGCAGAGTGGTGAGTGAAAGCCTCAAAGCCCGACAATGCAAATATTGTGGATAACTATCCACAATAGCTTATTGTGGTAGAATAATTAATATCCATCATTTTGTAATTAAACACTTTGGAATATAAAACATACATTTTTATTATACTTATTACTTTTTAATATTGCATATTTTTGATAGAGAAATTATAATGTAGCACATAAATTTCATGACACGTAAAATAGGACGAAAAGAGATATTAAATAAGCCCATAATAATGCAGACAGCAAAAAATGTGCTTCTTTGTAAATGGCCATCACATGATCATTTTCGTCGTATGACAAAAATGGAATTATAATATAATAAAAAAAAGCCTTTCCTTGCATGTGACTTATTTTTCGAACATTGGCCTCAGGTACCAGAGTACTGCACTCAACTCACGGAGGTGGAAGTTCTCAATCAGGCTTTCAATCTTCTATTTGCCTTCGATGAAATCGTCGCTCTGGGCTACAGGGAAAGTGTCAATTTGGCTCAGGTAACGCGCAAGTTAATTTCTTTGTTATTCCTAAACAGAAATGCTCTGCCATGTCCTAAAATGTTATACTGTAGTTTTCTATAATATTTAGTAAATTTGTACTTAATTATGGGTTAAAAAAAATTATGGTTAATGAAAATTATAAATAAACTAGCTGTCCCTGCGATCTTCATACCGCCTTAGAATATATGAGTACTGTATCATACAAAATGTATGAGAATATTTATTTTATCACAAATGTTTTGGGAAAATATTTCATATTATAATAGTAATTCTGCTTGGAGACATATTCGAAAAATTAAATATCATAAAAATCGGCCAAGCCGTTCTCGAGTTGGTATAACTAACATGACTTTTTTTTTTAAATATTAGATTATGAATTGTTTATTAAATCATAGTTATTGTTTTAAAATTTTTCAAAGAAATATTATTGAAGGTTGGATGTCATATCTATGGTTATTTGGAGTTGTGACAACTCAGATTATTTATTTTACTAAAGCCATAACTTGGATGAAGATTGTTTTTTTTTTAATCTACATTAGATTATTGTATTAGACTCGACAGTTATCTATTTATTATTTAACAAGCTAAATAATATAATACTACATAATATGTAGAACTGTGTACGAAAATTTCAGGTCCGTTCATTTGTTGAGATGGATTCCCACGAAGAGAAGATTTACCAAGCCGTAAGACAGGTGAGAGAGTTCAGATATTCCTATTTGTACAAATTAAAACCGTTCTTTGAAAAAGCAATATAAATAAATAAAAAAAACTTTGGGAATATAAAAATAATATTGTTAAATTGATTTAGTTTTATGGTGTTGTGTTGTTTTGTTTTTTGGTGTATTCTTTTTGTTATGTATAAAGTTTTCAATAAAAAAAAATACATTACCAACTCGTGGAAAATGTTGTTGATTGCGCACTATTACCTTTATTTATGTATGTTTATTTTTTATTTTATTTTTTGTGATGTGTCTGATCATCTCTACCTGCCACAATCCTTCAACACATTTGCTATATATATAATTGGTTACCATTTAAGACCCAAGAGCGCGAGGCTGCGAACCGTATGAGGGAGCGCGCCAAGGAACTACAGCGCGAGAGACTGGAAGCGGCCAAACGGGGAACTCCAAATAGGTCGCATATGGCATTCGGTATGTACTTATCTTTTTATATCTATGATTTTATTATTTTACTTTACAACGCATGCAACTAAATTTGCCTGTAAATAAATGGGTGTATAACCAGACCTTACAAATAATATAATAGCCCAAATGTGGATAGTAACATCTACCCACATTTGGTGTTTAATAATTTTTCATTTTAACAGAGTGTTAATTCTTTTAGTTGTTAAAGACCTCTAACTGTATTGTATTTCTACTTATATTTTTATTCAGGCAGTTCAGGCGGTTTTGGAAGTTCATCTATTTCCTCGACCAGCCCAGCGGCAGAGCCAATTGCTGAGAAATTGCCCGCCACGCCATCTAGGGACACGTTAGTGTATTGATCTTAACTATAAATATTATAAATTTTTGCTTGTTTGTTTGTTAGTCTTTTTAACGCCTTAACTACTCGACCGATCGTCGTGAAATTTTGCATATACATTGTCAGGGATACAGAGACAGACATGGGAACCTTTTGTTCGGAAAAATAGATACCTGTTAAATAGAATATTAAGACTTTATCCGCGTTGAATATTTGAAAATATAAATATAATAGAAAATATAAAATAAAATATAAATGTAAATTGTAATTTTTAACCCTACCGACTCAAAAGGTTGCTGACCGCTGGGCTAGATGTATGAATAAATTTGTAATTACAAATTTCAGTAGGCCCACAGCGACGTCCAGGTCTGCGATGAAGTTGGGTTCTCGCGGCGCCGACGCAGAGTCGTTCGTGTCTAGGTTGCGCAGCGAGGGCGACGCGGGAGCGGCCCTAGTGGAGACCAATAACGCCGGTCAGCCTGCGTCTGCGCAGCCAGCTCAACAGCACAACGAGTAAAATATATATATACCATTTTTTATTAGCTCAACAGCATAACGAATGAGATATTATACCATTTTTTATTAATTAGCTCAACGGCATAACAAATAAGATATTATACCATTTTTATTAGATAAACGGCATAACAAGTGCGGCATACCCATACTACATGACCCATTTTTTTAAATTAAAATTTGGCTCAAAAACCTAAGATCCCTCTCCCCCCGGTGACCAAGCGTACTATTTTGAGGACCCCCCTCCCCCCTTGAACGGGTCACGTAGTATGAGTACGTTCCGAGTAGAGAGAAAACACATACTCAGATTTTTTGTAAGTTAAATTTTTTAACTTAAAGCATGATTTCATTTTATAATTTCAGTGTACATTTGAGATTTGAAGAGAGGCTAAACTTGGTCGCCGGTCGCGATGGTGATATACAGAACTTTGAACTCTCCGGTGAGTATTGTTAGAGTTTTATATAATTTAGTTTCTATTTATTATAACTACACACTAGCGACCAATTCCCGGCTTCATATGTGCACAAACTTTCCTCGTTTATAGCTCTTTATCAAAATTCAACTAAAAAAAAACCGTATTAAAATCCTTTGGGTGGTTTAGAAGAAGTTAGCATAGATAAAGGCAGCAAGTTAATTTTTTTTATCCATAGATTAGGGTTTGGGTGACAGCCACAGTTGGCATTTAGTCTGAAGGTCCAAATGTTGGCAGGTGGCTACCGTCGCCTGTAAACGTAAGCAACTCCAGGGTCACTGCAAGCATTTGCGCTTCTGACCCTCAAGGCCATACGTTATTTCTGCTTTTCCACTTCACCTACAATGTCCTAATATTTATTAAATGTGTTAGCACTCTCTATTTTGGGTACATTAATTATTAAACCACTTTATGTTGAGTTCCAATACTTTTATTGACCGACCAATACATGAGAACTACAATTCCGACTATAAGGTGCGTGGACATCTCCTCGCGAACGCGTTCGTTCAACTGACTGATTTTAATATAATATCACACCACCGAATGAATCTGAATGAATGAACACCTCTTTCTGAAACGTAACAGAGCACCTTTCAATCAACCCCAGTCGACACAAATAGCGGACGCTCTAACATTATGGAAATTTAAAACGAATTAATTTTATGAATGAAAGTTCTACCGTTAATTTCCAGGTCTATTGACACTCCGCATCACCAATGAACAGTACGGACGAATCCAGGTGCACATAGACAACAGAGATCCAAGGCCACTTCAGCTACAGGTCATTTCATTGTAATATAGGCATACAATATGTGTTGACTCATTCTTTGTTTTATTCGGCTTCTAAGGGTAGTGTGATTTTAAATAGCCCCATTACCTTTCTCAAGAGTGGAGCTATCAAGCTATAGAGCGAAATATTATTTTTTTAATCTTAGATATTATAGTCCATGGCGTTGAGTCAAGGACAAACAATTGAAATAATGATAGTCAAAACGATTTATATTTAAATAAATTTTAATTAGATAATCAGTAAGAATTTTAATTAGATTTTTTTATTCTCTTTGTTTGTGACCACTGTCGGTAGGTAAGTAGGTCATTGTACGAAATTCTTCCAGCTCCGCGACCGGACTACAGTTGTAAATAAATAAATGTTGGTTTTGTTTCCAGACCCACCCGAACGTCGACAAGGAGTCGTTCAGGTCGAGCGGTGTGATAGGCTTGAAGCAAGCGCAGAGGCCTTTCCCTCTGCACAGCGACGTCGGAGTGCTCAAGTGGCGACTCACAGGCGCCAACGATGACAAATTGATGCCATTGTCAAGTCAGTATTACACTTTTTGTCACTATACTCGGTTTTTTTTTTAACAAACGAGTACCAAAAATTTTCACTGCGTTGATATTGGTCCATAAAATCCGTTTATCCAATAAGAACGCGCCTAAGGTGTAGGTCCCGCCCCTAACAATGACCCATCTCACGCTTGTCATTATTGGAAATATGACAACCCCTCTAGTTTTCAAGTAGTGATTCACTAATGTGGTTTTAAATTATTTTTTGCAAACAGAAAAAGAAAAAAAAAATTGGCTCATATTTGTCTTTACTAATACGGCGCTTATTGCCTCGTGACTCCAAGAGTGCGTGCATACCTATAACTATAATACAAGTGTTTTTTTTTATCAAGAATAAAAAACCAGTAAGTAGCTGAACTACTTAACTACACGTTTTGTATTCACGGTGGTATTCATATTAAATATATATATATAAATCATAAAATAAATTAATGCTCCGTAATGCGCGAAAATTCCGTACCTCTAATAATAATAATAATAATAATAATTGTTTTTGATACGCAGTAAACTGTTGGCCCGATGACGGTTCCGGCAACGGATGCGATGTTAACATCGAATACGAGTTGGAGCACGAACACCTCGTACTGACAGACGTACAGATCCACATTCCACTGCCGTGAGTATCTATTATCTATCAAAATTACTCGACGCAATGCCTAAGTACAGTCGGGGTATGAAAACCTTCGTCAGTTTTCAAATTCATACCTTTATCAAATCGTAGATACTTAGTACCTGGGGGTCGTTCAAGTATTACGTAACGCAATTTGGAGGAAGGGGGGGTCTTGTAAAACGTTACGATGCATTACAGGGGCGTGAGGGGGGTTTGAACAACGCGTTACGTAACATTGTTTTTTTTTTAATAAAAAAGTTTTACAGAGAATCCCTCGAGTGTCATTTTTATTTTGTTCTCCCAAGTTGGTTAACCCTTTTCGTTGGTAAAAATGGTCATTTGGTTGTTACGTAACGTTTAGGAGGGGGGTGGTGGGGAGTACAAAAATGTTACAGTGCGTTACATGGGAGGGGGGAGGGGGGGGGACAATAAATCTACTTGCATTACGTAATACTTGAACGCTCCCCCTGGGTATATTAAAGCTATCCTTATAAGAAAGACATAAATGCCACAGAGGACTTTTTTGTAGATTTTTAATAAAAACATCTATATGTATTTGTTGTGTATTCAGTGCGGGCAACAGTCGCGTGGTGGTCCACCAGTGGGAGGGCAGCTACGTGCAGAAAGGGCGCGCCCTTCTGTGGACAGTGCCTCTGGTCGATGCCCAACACAAGAGCGGCACTCTTGAGTTCACGTAAGTACTATTTTGCCATAACTGTATCCGGTTATATTAAGGTTAATATTATCATCATCTTAGCGGTAGGACGTATTCAACATCGAGTGTCACAATGGGGACAAAGAAAAAACTAATGTTTTAACAAATTAAACTCTGTCTGAGGACAAAATGTTTTGGACTATATTTCATCACTCCCTATGTGAAAAAGAAAGAGCTATTACATCTCGAAATCGTATGTATAAAAACATTGGACTGAAAGTGTAATTTTTGATGATTTTTGAACCCTCCCACCCCCCTCCCCTTCTAAGTCATAAAAATAGTTTTATATAATTTTTTCAAAACAGAAAGTAAAAATAATAAACAGACTACGTCACAAAATCCTAATCCTAAAAATCCCCCCCCCCCCCTTCTCTCTGTGACCAAGCGTGATATTTTGAAGGTCACGTGGTATGGATATGTTCCCCCATTTGCTGATATTACAGCAGTATGAAAATAAGAAATTTGTTTCAGGGTAACCCCGGCAGTACCCAACGATTTCTTCCCGATATCGGTGAAGTGGGTATCTGAAACACCGCTAGCCCTCCTATCGGCAACGAGGGTGACTCAAGCCGAAGGCGGCACCCCGGTGGAATTCTCCCAGGAGACATCTTTCCACCCGGACAAATATGAGATCGTATAACTCGATCTCATTTCCCACATAGTGTGTAAACATAATAATATTTTGTGTCACGGGGGTGTCGACCATTAATATAAATAAATTATATCGTGGATTGATTTTTTAAAATATGAACTTCTTATGGAGAATTTCGCTATGGGGGAAAAATCACTTAACTCGCGACGTGAGGTCAGCGACACCCAAGAAAAACAATTCTTCGACGTCAGATGGCGCTGCTGTGGCTATAATTTAATCAAAATTAATCATCAATACATCCGTGAAAACCGCATTCAAATCGGTCAAGCCGTTTCTTAGATTAGCGTGCACATACGCACACACAGACAAAAATTTGAAACATTTATGATTTTATTATATAATATATATTAGATTATAAAAAAAAATATATAAATAAAAAATAATTATAGAAATATTAATTGTCGACCCTCAGATTAAACGGAGATGTATTAGTTTTTTCATAAGATATTTTAATTTCCTCATACCGGCGATATGTTGCAATTGCAAAATACATATTTGCAGATTATTTTTATTTTTTTGTCATTTCTACTTTAAGATTTATTTGAACGTTATCGCGCTCTACGTATTTGTCGTAACATATACATATAAAGCAACATAAAAAATAATAGTAATACGTTATAAAATTGTGTATTTAAATGTAACAACAGATGATAAGTTTTTTCTTTCTCAAAACCTTGTGTTTTATTTATGAAATGCGAACCTCGCGTGTTGTGTTTTTTCTGTGTTACCACCTTTGTATAGCGAAAGACTATGATGATACTTATGTGAGAGATGCAAGAGGAAGTTATGAAAATGAGAGTGAGTATTTGCTTTTTTTAAATATGTTAGAAAAAAATTTTTTTTAAAAAGAAAAATTTTTTTTTTGTTAAAGTGAAAACTTCTTTAGCTATATTCTTAATTTTTGAAAAATTCGTAAAAGTTATTAAAAAATACTTCAATTCAATACTTCAATGTCGTTCAATAGTACCACTCTTTGAAAATATTTAACAAAAAAGTTTGGAAAAAGCCTTCTTTAGTGGAAACTTCATATAAATAAGTGATGTAGCGTCGATTTTTCAAAAAAAAAACAAAAATGCAAAAATCTCGAAATCCGTGAGACTTTTACTAAAACTATTTTTGATATATGAGATACCAAAAGTTTCAGTTTTAGTAAAGATTTTTTAGGACATAATAATAATAATAATAGTAAAATTTTATTTCAGACATATTTCTACGTCCATATAAGTATACCCACTTAGTATTTGGTTCAATTAGCGATGTGACATTCAATATGTGATAAATTGTAAAATTACGTTCTATTTTTTTGAATATTTTAGAATATCAAGTTTCATAGATATTGCGCCATTACACAATATTATTTTAAAAAAGAACAATGTTGTTCTTTAGGCGTGATCGAATTGTGAAAATCAAATTTTATAATCGTTCGTAAGGAGTAAACTCCAGTGGTGTGTCGGAGCTGACCCAGATTTTTTTTGTATGTATTTTTTATAGTCTTCCCCAGTCTAGCTGGCGTTATTTTCAATGCATCACCAGCCAACGAGTTGACCTACCCTTGGATAGCGAAAATTATACATTCCCGTACCAACGACAAGCCTCTGGTGTGTACGGCCGTGTGCATTTCTAAACAGATCTTTATTAGTTCAAGTCGGATACCGCGCAGGTAAACACCATAGAATACGTCGAAAACGATGAATTCATAACGGATTTCATAAACAAAACTTATACGGAGGCCGCACGTTTTGGCTACAATGTCGTAGTCGTACGTACACGATACAAATGTTGCATAAGCAAATGTCGCCAGAGCGATAATTTCACTGAAAAAAATCGATTGCTGAAACGACAAAAAAGATTGCACACGCGTCTGTGCAGTTGCAATTTGTATGGGGAATTCGGCAGGGTATAAAACAGTGAATGCATTCGAACCGTCACGCTCTCGGAGCGTCACGGTGATTTTGTATACAAAATAAACACAAACAAGCAACGCCAGAGGGTTTCTCTGAGCTTATAAAAGCGAAATTATAAATCTTGTATGAAAAAAGTGTAGATTCCCTTTGAGGGACGAAACGATAACCTGCCGGCTCGGCGACATTTGTTGTCGAAAAAATCAATTAGTTTAGTATGAAAAGTGTAGTTCGCGTTGAGGAACGAAACGATAGCGCGTATAACCTGCCTATTGACTATTTTACCTTTTTTTACTTTAGACATGCAGTCCTACTGACTGTTTTTTAAAGAAATGGCTATCTGATTTCAGCATAAAAGTGAGTTATACAACGATCATATACATGCAACACAGATTCAAGTTGAGAGCTCTTATTCTACCATCAAACCGTTCGAAGGATTCGTTCGACGATGTTTCATTTTTGGTCGTTGAGCCCTCGAGTGATTTTAAAGAAGAATGGAAAACGGTCGATTTGATTTCTAAAAACAGAACTGATCCTTATTTCGGATGGTTCGCCAAATTAAGATACTCTAAGGGTGGGATACAGCATAGAGTTATTGGCTATGGAGATTGGGTAATGAATGTTTATTTTATTTTTGTTGTTGATGCATTGTTTGATTTAATCATTTTCATAAGAGTTAAGTAGCGGCAGGTTACACTGCGTTTCCCAGCAGTCATTTTGGAAGAAATAACAGCATTTGTGCTGTTGTGTTTCGCTGAGTGAGTAAGGGATGCCAGAGCCCATTTCCCTATCCCTTCAGCAGAACACTTGCAGCACCTGTAACGTTGCTTGATGATAGGTGGCTACGGTAGCCACCCACCATCAAGCGGGCCGTCAGCCTGTCTGTCGACCTTAACATTAAAAAATATATAAAACGCTTCTTTTGCTATAACGATTTGGCCAGGCGTTAGTTTTTTTTTTTTAGATGAGATTTTTATTTTAGATGGTCCCTCGGAAACAGGCCTTTTTTCTTATTTTCTAAGTCTTTTTTTCTTTTCTTTTTTGTCCTTTTCTAAAAATCGTATTTTCTTCCATTACCATTAGATGCCTTTACCTTTCGGTAATGTCAAATATTATTAAGTTATATTAAGTCAGCAGGCAGACTCAGGGTCCACTCGACGGTAAATGGTTACTGTTGCCTAATGACTGCAAAGCCATAGGGTGCTTTAATTTAATTAATTCATTAATTACATGATCCCTCAGGAACAGTTACTTTTATACTGAATGAAAGGTATCCCTGAAGTGTATGCAAAATTTCGTGATGATCGGTTGAATAGTTAAGGCGTGAGAAGGTAACACAGTTACTTTCACATTTATAATATTAGTATGACTAGCTGTTGCACACTACTTCGCCCGCGTATCTTTATAAATTATAGCCTATGTTACTCGCTGATAACGTAGCTTTCTATAAGTGAAAGAATTTTTAAAATCGGTCCAGTAGTTTTTGAGTTCATTACAAACATACAAATCTCTCTTTATAATATTAGTATAGATAAGTAGTATGGATAAATAGGTATAGCTCAGTAAAACGGAACTATCACCGGCTCTATTCCATGCGTTACAGAATTACAATTGGGGTGAAGAAAAGCCTTTGCGGTATCTAGACGTACTTGTTGGTTTAAATCTGTGTCATGAAACATACGAAATATGGGATAGTGAAACAATAAAAATTGCCACCAAAAAATTCAAAGTACCTTGCTACCATACTTGCATTGAAAACCCAAAATCTACGAAATGCGACAAGTATCACGGCGCAGAGGGTAGTGCCGTGTACAATTTTAAGACGAAAGAACTCCTCGGAATAGCCACTTGGGGCTTCTTTAGTCCTACGGGGGGGATATTCACTTATCCGGTGGGCTTTGCTGTAGTAAATTCTGATAATTTCTTCGAAGATTACGCGTGCGCAAGAGTCGTGAGAGAATACACAGCGACTGCGACTCCTGGGTTGTATCAAAAGCTGTGTGATGACAATAAGTTTAAAATAAGAAATCCCAAATGATTATTTATTAATTAAAAACGTTTGTTTTATTCGATTAATAAAATAATAAAAATAAATAGTTGTTTCATTAAAATTAAAAATCAATTGCTATATATTTAAAAATCAATTGCTGTTCGTTTCTTGCTAAAACTCGAGAACGGCTGGACCGATTTTAATTCTGTCTTCACTTATGGATAGAGGGATAATCAGGGAAGGTTTGCCTTCCCTGATTATCCCTTGCGAAGCCCTATATAATAATTTTGACCGAATCTATTGGGTGCTAGTCTTAACGTTCTGCTCAGAGGTCTCGGGTTCGATACCCGGCAGAGTCAACTTGGAAATTAACTGCAAAGTTTCCTCTAATCTGAAAAGTAGTGGCAGGACGGACATATTGTGTTACGCAGTCATTTCGGCAGCCTATCAGCCCTAATATTATAAAGTCAAGTCAGTTTTTTTTTACGCTTTCACACTCCTCGGCCGATCATTCTGAAATTGAACAGAAAAAGACATAGGGAACCTTTCACACAAAAAAAAAAACTAGGTATAATTATTAGTATATATAGTATTTTATTTTAATAAATATAGTATTTTATTTTTATATATCATCTGTTTCCGAGATATCATATAAAAATAAAATATAATAACGCCTGACATAATATAACGTAGTATGAACTTTATTGCTGTTATCTATATAGATACTTTTGCAGATGCTGTTTTTTTTTTAAATTTTATATGATCCCTCGGGAACAGTACTTTTTCCTAGATGAAACGTACCCTATCTCCTCTCCTGTATCCCTACTGTGACATTTTAATGTCACAAGAAAAAATTGTATGAAAATAAGAAAACAACTTCTTTACTATAAAATATTTATTATTTATACATTATTAAAATTAAACTTAAACTCGGAATCCGTAAAAGTAAACTTAAACCTACTAGAATCATTAGTTTCTATTTTTTTATTTGTGCAATTCTGTGAACTTGTCGGGTCTTTTTTATTGTCAATTTTCTTTCCACGTTCACTGGAGTTAGCATCCGAATCAGAGACATTCTTCGCATCAAGTTGGTCTGAACTTAAGTTAAAATTGAAGCGAAATGAATCATCTCCGGTCGTCAAAAATGCTGATTTTCTCAGAAAAGTATATTTCGGTTTTGTTGGACATTCTGTTATTTTCATTTTGCTTGCCACTGAAAAAAAACCACATTCAGTTATGAGTTATTGTTAAGACTTGTAGTGTCTTCACCCAAGAAATTTTAATAGTTACGTAATATATTATATATTTTTATAAGCAGTACATGTACATTATCTGTATTTCTATACTATTATAAAGACAGATGATTGAATAAACTCAAAGGCTACTGGACTGATTTAAAAAATTCTTTCACATAATAAAAAGCTACTTTGTGAGCGAGTAACATTGGCTATAATTTATAAAGTTATGTGGGCAAAGTTGTGTACAACAGCTAAAGACAAGTTCTTATTTTAAAGTACAAAATAGGTTACGCATAACAGTTATGTCTTAATTTTAATTGATTTTCATAATCATTTTACACTAATTTTGATTTCCCTCTATGAAAAAGGGTGACAGCTAACTGACACCTCATTTGATGCTACTACTATCACCTAGAAACTTAAGTTAGGCCTTGCATCTATGCATATATGGAAATTATTCATATAAGTAATTTCAATTAAGTAATAAAATTAATATAAATTAGTGGAATTTTAAAAAATAAAACATACTCTTTGCTAATTTCTTCTCTTCCGCTGCCATCTGAGCCCTGTAGTCCCCAAAATGTGTCCTCATTAATTGTCTCTTGCGTATCATTGGCTGATTGTTATTTTTTAGTACCGTCAACACTTTCCATGCTTCTTGCACTAACAACAGTATTAAAATATTGTATTAGTATAATACAAATTTTTAGTACTTACGCACGACAGATGTCTGCTCAAGTTAATTATGATAGGTAAGGTGGAAGGGAAGAGACGCTGGACGAACGAAATTCATGGCTCAGAAATATCTGAATGATCGAGCAGCTGTTACAGTTGGCTCTTGACAGAGACTTAAAAATTTTCAGATTTTCTTCATTTGTCGGGGCTTCATTATTCTCCTAACTAATATTTTTTCCTTGGGCCCATTTATTATATTAAATAAGTAGACTTTCTAACATTGCTTCATATAAATTTATTCACTTCAATTTCCTGTTACATAGCTAATAATATCTCTCAAAATTTACTAAAGAACATTCTGTACTAAAATCTTAAAAGCAACTGACGTGCGTTTTGAAAAAAACCCCATCTGTTTTTTAAAATCACATTCCAAATTATGTTTCTTAAAATTTTACACCAGTATAAAATTCAAACCTCTAACAGAGACTGGTTCAGGAAGTTGATGGCTAACCTTCAAAACTGAACTGAAGGAATAAAACGTTTTGATAAATTATATTGAAAATTTTGATGTGTTTTTCACTAATAGAAAGAGTGATTAAGTAGGGGTTGTGATAAAAGTAACACTAGGTACCTATTGTAAACCTACTTACTTTGTTTCTCGTTCTCATTAGTTTTCTTTGCAGTGAAACTGCGTTCTAATGTTTGGATACACCAACATAGTTCTAACTGAAACTGTTTTAACGATTCGTGATCTTCACTTTGCGGGTTATCTTTTTGTATTTTGAAAGGTTTTTGGGCCGATTCACTCTTTCCCCTTAAGTGTAATTTAGTAGGTTTGGGCATTTTAAATATCTGTTGAATTATTATTTTTATTGAATAAAATTTAATATTTATACCAAACACGTTTTTCAATAAAAAAAAAATAAACAAATATCAAAGAGCAAAGCAAATATGAAGCAGGCTGGCGCAACTCAAAGGAAAGAAAATGATGTATGAAACAGGTGGATTGGGTAATGCCGGAATAACCCGACTAAGTCAAGGCGATTGCGAAACCCATTAAGTTATTAGACATCACCGATTCTCTAATTTGGCCGTATTATACATCAAAACCACAATAAACCAGTATGTATAAGTTACTCTATGCAATAAACCATCGGCGGCCATATTGATGTGTTGCAATATGGCGTCTTTCATTTCAACTGCTTTGTTTGTTTGTTGTTTATTTTCGGATTTTTCGGCAAGCAGAGTATTGATTTTTATAAAACTTGCCAAAATTTTAGTGTTTAAATACTCTTTCTTCGTAGTGTTATATTTGGTGTATCGTGTTTAGTGTTCTAGATGCCGAAAGTAAGCTGTGAAATATGTGGCCTAAGAACGAGTCGCATTGATAATAAAAAACGAATATTTTTGGCCCAATTCCCGCTGGATGAAGATAGGTTAGTACATATTATATCTTGCTGCTGTTCTAAAACCATGTATAATATAGTTTATTGGGAGTTTAGTTCAAATTTTCGAATAAAATTGTGTTGCATATGTGTTGCATGTAAAATGTAAACAATAGTGCAGTGCCATTTTTTATCGACAATCGGCAAAAATTTCTTTTTGATTTTATTGCACTGAATGATAAGAAATGAACACATGCATACACCCCAATGTACCAATTGGTTTGTTTTAGTTTTATTTTGCCTTTCTTTTTTATTTATATGTATATTTAACTAAAAAATAACATTTATTATTCATTTACTTTCTAGGTGCAGGCAAGACTTTGAAAAGAAAAAAACAACAAATGAAATGCTGTTCCATGTATCGGAATCTCTGCCAATCCATTGAACGATGAAGTTTTCAGTGAACTCCCTCTCCATATTGCTAAAAATCCTGTACAAACAACAAATGAAATGCTGTTCCATGTATCGTTCCAATCCATTGAATTACTTTATGAAATTATTATTACGTTATACATGACATAATCCAATTTTTATGTGTGTTACAGAACCTTCAACGTCGACCTTGGATACTGCCGTAATTAACTTAAAAAATAAATAGATCCTGCAGTCCTCAAAGATTTTATGTGAAGTTACTCTTGTGGCTAGGGAGCTGGGTGCCAAAATTCTATATGATTTGTTCGTGTTAGGATGATGTACCATAAAAAAACATTAAGGACCGCGTCTGCCACCATGACAGCCCTGCGTTGTCAATTGAACGACGAACTAATCTCCTGGTATCAGTAATCCGGTTGTTCACGTCACTCGAACTGTTGAGCCTCCTCTTGTATCAGTAGTTCGGCGCTGGTGCTTTGTTTTCTAAGGTACTGTATGTACACATAAGGCTCTTATAATAATATCAAGGAACTTCAATAAGTGTCCATTATTCAACCTCTTTATTTAATTAGCCACTTGTTATCAATGTATTTTGTAGAGATTCCTTGTGCATCAAATGCTCTAAGTATGGCCATATCGATTGACAGTGTAACTCTTCCTAGCATTTGATTTACAATTTGATATATCTTTTTTATATTTTTAAAGTTATTATTAATATACATATTTATTCCTCTTATCTTACTTCGAAATGTAAAACAATCGTCATGTGTGTTCATACATCAGTACTTTAGAAAACAAAAGTTTTTCACCAGCGCCGAACTACTGATACAAAAGGGGGCTCAACAGTCTAGGTGAGGTGTACAACCGTACTACTGATACCAGGCGGAACAAATCATATACCAAAATGGCACCCAACTAACCATTGTTTTTTTCGTTCACTGCTTCTCTGCTACTCCGTCAGTCGGCGATAACCGTAAACTGTATGATAGTAATAAAGCGATGATTGTAATTATTTGTTTTTTTATTTGTCAATAAATAATATTTAAAATTATGTAAGGCCTTTTTTTTTCATAAAACCATAGACTATAGAGTCAATTATACTATCGACCTTATTTATCGTAACAATAGCACATCCTTATTTTTATGTTCGTTATGTTGGCAGCATCGTACTTGTTAATTTTGGTTAGGTTGGTATTGGAGCAGTCCATCTTTGTCATAGAACAGTGGATTTCATTTTCATTGTATGGGAGTCCCGTGTCTTAAAACGTAGTGATTATATACTCTTTGATATGAAGTAAAATAAGTAGTTTTGCGATGGGCGAGTCGAGTTATTTGACTCGACTTACTCGAGTCAGATCGTAAACGAGTCAACTCGAGTCAAGATTATTGCAAACCGAGTTGACTCGGTGTGTACGCGGCAAGCGAAACAGCTTCGGCCGACGAGTCCGACGACGCGCGATGAACTATGTCGGTGTCGGTCGACTCGACTCGCGCCAACTCGGTCGTTGTTTCGCGGGTCAACGACCCGCGAATTTAAATATTTTTTAAAGAAAGTTTTTGAAAAGAGTCTTTACCTGTTCAAAATTATCTGATGATTATGTTATTTTCATGACGATCATTAAAAATATTTTTCTTACTAATATTATAACCCCGAAACTTTCTGTTTGCATGTGTGTCTGTTTGTCACACGGTAAACGGAATAATACCTATAACAGAAATTCTCGCAAACAAAGTCGCGGGGAGAAGCTAGTATTGTTATATACGGAATCTTTTTACCATAAAATATTATTAATTAAACAAAACAAACTATTTTAAGCTATTTTTAAATCCCTACTGTTTTTTTTTATATTGATCTCATTTAGGTATAGCCTGCCCCAGTGTGTGTGCACGATGCGCCGAGTTGACTATTGATTGATTGATAGTCGATTACTATCGATTTAACCAACTCGGTCCGAAACACGAGTCAACGGAGTCAATAATTAGCCAACTCGGAGGATCGACGTTCCACACCATTGGCTGCATCACACGATTCAGCGGATTGAGACCGAGTCGAGTCAACTCGAGTTGCAACTCGAGTTAGTATCCATTTCAACTCGAGTTACTCGAGTTGCGAAATCGTCAACTCGGCGCATCGCTAAAGTAGTTACTAGTTACATTTACATTCGCAACTGACACATCGGTATAAAGTGTTCTGTGCCCCTTCTTTTTTTACTAGACTTTTAAGCCAAGGCTTTATTTTATTTATTTTTTATAGTATTAATTAATAGGTATATAATGATATCGGAATAGTGTGAGTTTAAAAGTATATTACAGTGTACGTAATTTCGTATGTATAATAGTAGTCTTTAGTTTACAGCTTACATCAATGAGGAGAAACAAGAGATCTTTTTTTATTAAAAAGAAAATCGAATACATATTATATATGTATAATAAATTATAGGTTAGTTAGTTCGGCATCCTTAAATCATTTTATTACTGATCTAAATTACTGATTTTTGGAGTCTACTTTTGGGATTGTTTTGGGAAATATTATACAAATCATAGAGAAAAGAGAAAAAACGATATTAGCGACACCTGATTGACATTAGTTACTAGTAGAACTAAAAATATAACCTAAAAGAATTTTAATTTAATGTACCATTAGTTACGACTTGTAGCCCTTGAAGGAAAAGTCATACTTTTTTCAGAATTTATATTATAGCATGCCGCTTGGGAAATTCGGAAAAATTACATTAGCGTGGTAAATATTAGACTAGGCTTCTTTTATTATATAGGGCGTGTTTGTTATAAATCTAATGATTTTTTTCATTTATAACTGCTGTTTCACGTTACGAGTAAACCAATATTTATAGTTTTTCGATCAAATCGAAAACATCTACATAAAAAAAAGCTTTTTTAATATAAGCTTGCAAAATTTTAAATTACAAGTAACTTGCTATAGTTACATACATTGTGTAACTTTTGTCTAATAATCCACTAACCTATATAATTGTGTCTACAAAAGGTCCGTACCTATCTTTTATTACTATTTGCTATTTATTTCATTTTCATTTCAGGTCTATTATAACCGTAACAAGCTTGTCCCTTTTTGTGGCGTCGAAGAATTCAATAAATGCCAAACGCCTGGAGAACATGAAAACTAGAGAACGTATGCGCAGATCTAACGAAGGCGATTACGAGAAAGACCTGTATAGAAAACTTTGAATAGGTAGGTTTTTTATATATATATATATATTTTATGTTAGTCGACTGACAGTAAGTGCAAATTAATCTGTATATGTGACATTACACTACGCAAAGAAAGCTGCCCACTGGTCAATCTTGTCGCTAAGTATCTCGGAATGTATTTGGACAAAAAATAAACGTGGAGAACTCGTAACGAAAAAATGAGATGAGCTTAATCATTGGAACTTAAGGAAACTGAATTGGCTCCCAGGGAAATGTTCAAAGGTATCTTTAAATAACAAACTACTCATATACAAGACTGCGTTGAAACATGTAGGGACCTATGGTATAGAGCTGTGGGGCCCTCGTATAAACTCAAATGTGAAAATACTGCAACAGTACCAAAATTGTTGATGAGTTTTGAATTTTAAATGTTTACAAACATTAAAAAGAAATAAATAGAACTAGATATTTGAAATGAGAAAACAAGTTGTAGACTTTTCACATCAAAGAAATTTGTTCTGTATATTTCTTGAAGCAATATTGGAAAGATGTTTATAAGTTGTATTTTTGATATGTTTTGGTGTTGTACAACTTGATAGAGAAAACGATAGAAAGGATATAAATAAACAAATTATGATGTTCACAGAATAAAATAAAGTTTTATTTAATCATCTTCATGGGTCCCACAGTATTTGAGAAAAGATAGAATGAATTAATCACACCATATCTACGATATTATGTACTTAAAATAATAATAAATGCTCGGTGGTTCATAAAAATAATCAGAATTACATGAATACATAAGAGTTAGAACAGTGCGGGAGGAGATAGAAGACGGAGCAAAGGCAGGCTTTGGCGAATCCCTACAGAGTAGACGACTCGGATGCCAGTACATATTATGGGAATTATGGGAAGGGCAGTTCTCACACGTCAATTTCACTCAGTTAAAGCTAGACATTTTAAGATTTTAAGGCTTCACAGATTTTAAAGCTAGCAGTATCACTTGAAATTATTTAATTTAATTCTTTTATTTTTAACAGGTGGCTATTTTTGACTTATTGTTTTTGCTATTTCGAATCTTTTCCTATTCCAATAATTGCCTATTCAAAACACCAAATACCTTTTTTATTGGGTGTTGAATATGATGTGGGGAAAATATAACACAATCAAAACACGATTGAACTGTTGCTTAGATCATAAGTTCTTTGTTTCAAAATTGTAATATACAGGCTTAATGCCTTGTGTGGGGACCGGGGTTTGTTGTTGAAAGTGTAATTTTAAAAGTTGTTGTTAATGTGCTATGATAATAATAAATTAATTAAATTTGAAAAAAAAAAAAATTCAATACATTCATCTTTCAGGTTCCTATAGTAAAATTATTAGTGTACAAGAGAGAATATAAGAAAGAAAGATGGCGATGCCACAGTTGGATCCTGCTAAGCTGCAGCTCGTCCAGGAGTTGGAGATAGAGATGATGTCGGACATGTACAACAGGCTGGTGACAGCTTGCCACAGGAAGTGTATACCTGTCAAGTACCACGAGTCAGAGCTTGGTGAGTATCCATTGACAGAATTTTGGAGACAACATAATGAAGCCGGTTTTTAACCATCGACACACAACTCAAACACTTATAATAGGGTTATACAGGGTGGAAAAATAAGTCGGGCCCTGGAGGGTAACTACCTTAAATACTTGTAATTTTTTAGTTGTAAAATATGAATTTATTATAGAAAAGAGGGTTTTTCTAATATAAAACGACGTTTTAAATTTATTCTTCTTTTAAACAAAGTACTTAATGTTTAAAGGATATTAGGCTATCAGTTTTTTAATATTTTCGTTTTAAGGGTTGAAACTTGTAGCTACCTATAAGGTGAGAAGAAATTTTAAATCTTACTGGGAAAACATCATGTAATTTTGTAATGAGATTTCATATACAGGCTGGAAAAATAAGTCGGGCCCTGGAGGGAAACTACCTTAAATCTTTAAGTTGGCTTATTTTACATAAAGGAAACATTCCTTTATTTTTAAAAAGAAACAAAACTGCATTCAAAGATTTTCTAAAACTCGCTTGGATCGCCCGGGACTCGAACCAACTTTTTTTTTTTTTTCCTCCCTATCATGCGATCGGTCTTCCAGACCATGAGCAGATGTGCTGGTTGCAATTGATTTGAGAAGCCAAGTCTCCATTGAGAAAAGGCCCTTGTGGCCAACGGCCGTGGCATAATTTAGGCCGGGTTGTCGAATCTGGGTATTTTTCGCCTTTTGAGGCGGTTCATGGTATCGGGTAGGGTCAGCTGTACGGCTAGCTCATTTGGGTGATGTGTTAGCTTATCCTTGTATTTCTTGCCGCGAGATGAAATTTCTTCTTTGACCGTAGGTATTCTGAGGCACTCATGAAGCTCCGAGTTTCTAGTGAACCAGGCTGAGTTGGAAATCTGTTTTAGCATGTAGTTTTGGGCTCGTTGTATTTTAGCTACATTGGTGTCACTGGCAGATCCCCACAACTGAAGTCCATAAGTCCAAACGGGTTTGAGAATTGTGTTGTATAGCAGCAGTTTGTTATCTGTGGAGAGCCTAGAATTTCTTCCCAGCAACCACTGCATGCTACGGTATCTGATGTTGAGTTCATCTCGTTTTGCTTCTATATGTTTACGCCATGTGAGCCGACGATCCAAGTGTATCCCCAAGTATTTTACAGTTTCGCTGGTGGGAAGTACATTAGTTCCCAGTGTCACGCGTGGGCAGTCGCCCTTCCTCAGAGAGAAAGTCACCTGGACCGATTTGGTTCCACTCGTCCTGATCCTCCATTTTTTCAACCACACATCAATGTTATCAAGGCTATTCTGCAATAATTTCGAAGCTTCGAATGGGCTCGGGTCACTAGCTAATATAGCAGTATCGTCAGCAAATGTGGCTGTAGTTGTACCTTGTGTTTCCGGGAGGTCAGATGTAAAAATAGCATACAAGACGGGCCCAAGCACTGATCCCTGTGGCACCCCAGCCAAGACATCGTGGAAAGATGATGTAGTCTCATTATCTTTAACTTGAAAGATTCTGTCTTTGAGATAGGACTCCAGGACACCGTAGAAGGTATGCGGTAACAGTGTCTTGATTTTGTAGAGTAGACCTCTGTGCCAAACCTTATCGAATGCCTGTTGGACATCCAGGAAGGCTCCTGTGCAATATTCCTTACGCTCAAAAGCATCTCGAATGACCTTGCAAACTCTATGAACCTGCTCCACGGTTGAGTGCTCCTTTCTGAATCCAAACTGATGATTCGGTATTGTTATTTTTTCAGAAAGTTTTCGGAGGAGGCGCTTTAGCAACATTTTTTCGAATATCTTAGATACCATTGGCAGCAAACTGATTGGCCTATAGGATGTGATATCATTGGGTGGTTTGCCCGGTTTAACTATCATTATAATTTGGGAAACCTTCCATAGTGTTGGAAAGTGTCCAATTCTCATAATGCTGTTGAATAACATTGTAAGGTATACGATTGCCTTTCGTGGCAGCTCGCTCAACACTTTCTTGTCAATTAGATCGAAACCTGGGGCCTTATTTTTCTCCATACCCGCAATTAGTTTCTTAATTTCTGACGGCGAACACGTTTGCAGCGGGAGATCCATCTGGAAATCTTGCCGCAAAACCTGGTGTATGTGCTGTTCGTCAGCTTCGTGTTCCGCTACATTTGGTTTGAATACCGATGAGAGGTGGTTTGCAAATGCATCAGTCCTCTCTTGTGGTGTTCTGGCCCATTTGTTATTTTGAAGACGAATTGGGGGTTTGGAGATAGTTCGTGTGCCATTTTCTTTGCAGATCTTCCAGAGCGAGGGTAAGTTGGGGGGTAGGTTGGTGTAGGTCTTAGTGGTATGTGTTTTTGCTAGGGAGCATATACTTAAAAAATGCTAAGAATACCGACAGCGTACGTTCAGGAGTGTGGAGCTGAACTAATAGGCGCGCACCGACAAGTCCTATTCATACACGTCCCCGCCATTGTTAGACTGCAGTCGCGGTCTAACAGTGGACTCACACAACAGCTGTGAGTCGTACCCTCTGGGCAATGTTACAGTCTCTAACGAGCACCACACATAACATCTACCTCGTGACTGTAACAGCTAAGTATGAAGGGCAGAGGCGAGTCATCGGCGCCATAACCGATAACCTGGCTAGGGGAAACCAACCCCGAAAGAAAAATACACTCACCATGGAAGCACAACTTAAAGAGAAGTTACCTCAGGAGGGTACCGGCGCCGTCGGAGAATCCCTCCCCGAGCTCAGCTCGGGCTGCCCCACGTACTCTGAGGGGGGCAAAGTTCTGCTGAACATGGAAACATGCGATCCGGCTAACCCCCGGCGCTCTCCAATTACCGGGCTGGAGAGTGTGAAATATGCTACCGAAGACTCTACGAAGATAGAAAACCAGGCCTCCGTAGCTGCTAATGCTACTGGAAAGAAATTAGTACAACAAACATTCCACCCAAGCCTGTTTATAGTAAGACCGAGAAGTGCATCACTGGGAAGCTTTGCCAATGTGCCGTTGACTATCACCGGAGTTGATAACAAAACCCTGGAAAATGTCCCTCCAATCTGGCAGAAAGTACCAACGACCAAGAATTCAAAGAAAAAGCGTAAACGTTCCGGATCATCATCCCCAGAAGCTATAACTGTAGTTAATCGCTTTGCTGGTTTGCCTATAGATGAACGCGACGCTATAAATACAACAATACCGACGGAGAAAAAAACATATAAACCACTACCAATTATTCTTTATGGAGTGCAGGATATCAACAAACTAACTGAACTGCTGGAAAGTGTCATTAACAGAAGTGAGTTCACATACAAATTGATAAATAAAAATCAACTTCGAATTAACTGCGAGAGTGTTGAAGTATACAAACAACTAATCTCAGTAGTTCGCGAAAAAGGACTAATTGGTCACACTTTTAATATCAAAGATAAAAGAAACTATAGGATTGTGATACGAAATCTACATCACACAACACCCCATGATGCAATAAAACTAGCAATTGAAGAAACGGGAAATTCAGTAGCTGGAGAAATAATAAATGCTAGATTAGGACCGAATAAACAACCTACATCCACGTTTTTTGTAAATCTGTTAGCAGGACCCAACAACAAATCTGTAAAAGAAATTAGATACATTTATCACCAAAGTGTAATTATCGAAGATCCAAAAAAAAGTAGGACAATAGTGCAATGTCAACGTTGCCAACAGTATGGGCATTCAAAAAATTATTGCATGAGGCCATATCGCTGTGTTATTAAGTGCGGTGAGTCGCACAATACCAAAGACTGTGCAAAGCGTGATCGCAATACTCCAGCCACATGCGCTTTATGCCAGGGACCTCACCCCGCTAACTACAAGGGCTGTGAAGTATATAAAGAAATCCTTCAACGAAGATACCAGAGAAGCAATAAACGAAAAACGGATGAAACCCTAGTGACTATCCAACAACAAAGCAGAGAAAAAATAATACCAAACCCTTCGACTTCCAGACGAAGACTACGACCAAACGAGAGAGAATCTACCAGCTACGCAAATGTATTGAAGGGTCAACAAAGTAAAAACGCAATTCCAACTCCTACAATATCAAGAGAACAATCAACTAACACGACACTAGAAGAGCTGCTTGTCAAACAATCCGAAAAATTCGATTTCCTCTTACAACAAATGAGCACCCTCATGGGCCTCATAACTACTCTCGTCCAGAACCTAACCTCTTTACGTCCTTAAAGTTAGCAACTTGGAACGTAAATGGATTATCGCCCAACAAAGGCGAAGTAGAGAACCTTTTGAAGTTGCATGATCTCGATATCTTACTTATATCAGAAACTCATTTCACGAGTAATAGCCTAGTTAAAATAAAAAATTACAGTCTGTACTCCACTAACCATCCGGATGGTACAGCGCACGGCGGCACAGCTATAATCATTAGAACTTCTATTAAACACCACGAGGAAATTCAGTTCAAAACGGAAGCCATTCAAGCAACTACTGTTACAGTTCATGATAAACATGGTAACATCATCGTCTCTTCTGTTTACTGCCCACCCAAACACAGAATAACTGAAGCTCAGTTTACGGAGTACCTTACGTCCTTGGGCACTCGATTCATTGCCGGTGGAGACTGGAATTCTAAACATATACAATGGGGATCAAGACTAAATACAACTAGAGGCAGAGAGTTAAAGAAATGTATCGACGAGAACCACCTTACTGTAATTTCCACAGCTGAACCTACTCATTGGCCAACTGATGCAAACAAGCTCCCGGATGTCCTGGACTTTTACATAACAAAAGGAGTTTCTAGACTCTTCAACAAAATAGAAACAATCTTAGACGGATCATCAAACCATATACCTGTCATCCTAACTCTCAGCATCCACGCCTTGCTTAATGTAAAACCTACAAGATTATACAACAATAGCACTGACTGGGAACACTTCCGTGAAATTGTTGAGGTGGATCTTGACCTAAAAATTAAACTGAAATCCGCTAATGACATAGAGGAAGCATGCATAGGGTTTACACAAACTGTGCAAAAGGCGTCCTGGGGTAGTACACCTATACGGAGACGAGATAGCGTGAGACTTAATGTGGTACCTTTGGAAATCAGACAAAAAATTTTGGACAAGAGAAGGTTACGACGTATATGGCACAACACTAGACATCCGTCTGATAAAACCGCTTACAATAGGGCTGCAAAAATGTTAAAATCTGCTATTCTTGAAGTAGAAAATGCAGAACTGGAGGCTCGAATTGAATCACTAACCCCCACCAGATCCACAAACTCGAACCAACTAAAAATAAAAAAACAAACACTCGCTATTTTATTATACTAATCGATAGGATTATTATTCAGTATAAAATTTCTCTAACAAACATTTGGTCTTACTCTCGTATGTCGTACAAGATATCCATGAAGAATACCTATTTAGTACACAAGTTCTTTAATGAACGTAATGTAAAAAATGTTATTTATAAAACCTGTTATGACACCGTGCAAGAGCTAAGGGTTGTAGAAAATGTTATTAGGGGCATACACCACAACACTGCTGAAGGCTACAAGAAATGAATTTCAAAGGAGACTAAATTTGTGTATCCGGAACGAGGGGCTTCATTTCGAACAATTTGTCAGTTAAATAATTTAAGTGTAACAAATTGATAACAAAATAAAGTTAATGTTAGATTTTACGATCATTTTTATTTTTAAGACCAAATGTTTGTTAGAGAAATTTTATCCTGAATAATAATCCTATCGATTAGTGTAATAAAACAGCGAGTGTTTGTTTTTTTAATATTAGTTGGTTCGAGTCCCGGGCGAGCCAAACGAGTTTTAAAAAATCTTTGAATGCAGTTTTGTTTCTTTTTAAAAATAAAGGAATGTCTCCTTTATGTAAAATGAGCTAGCTTAAAGATTTAAGGTAGTTTCCCTCCAGGGCCCGACTTATTTTTCCACCCTGTATATAGGGTGTTATAACTTTGACGTGTGGTGTATATATATGTAACAGTCTTTGGAATTTTTCGTTTGAAAGCTAACATGATTGGGAAGTTCTTAGTTATAATTTTATGAAGATCTGTCGTGTGTTTGAAGACAATCAGCCCATTTCCTAGTTGACGAAGGAATCTCACTAACTTCCACGTGTTCGATTCATGTGAAATTTGATGTACTGTGTTACTTGGATGGTATTTCCATGACATGGTAACCTTGACCTGATGCTGAAGCGTCATTTAGTCTGCGGGACACCCAACTCCTCAACAACTTACAGCAGATAATAGTGTGTTTGGCTCAACAGAAAATCGGGGGTTAGTTAATTTTAATTGTAGCTTGCTTGTTATATATAATATTTTTATTTCATTTCCAGGTAAGGGCGAGTCTGTGTGCCTGGACAGATGTGTAGCAAAATATTTGGACGTTCACGAGAGAATTGGGAAGAAACTGTCCAATATGTCACAGGGAGAGGCGGAAGCCGATCTTACCAAAATTAATTTACAGGAAAAGAAATAGTATGATAGATAACATTTTTAGTTGAAAGATGCATTTCTAACATTTAATATATTGTTGTTGATAAACAAAAAAATTATTAAATTCGTCACAATGAAAACATTATAAAGGTTCCCCTTATATTGTATTCCCAAAACAAAACTCGAAGTGAAATTTGGTTTTAAGATAATCAAAATACGCCATTACAATAATTAGTTTTTTTTTATTACTAAAAAATGTATAGTATACATTTTGACAAGAAGTCCAAAAAAAAACAAAAAAGTATGATTTTTGTAAAATAAACTATAACTAGCGCACTAAAACTGGTCTAACTCAAAAATAACTCTTTTATATCTATACTAGCGACCCGCTAGCTTAGATATATACAGACAGACAGATGGACGAAGACAGTGAAAATAGAGCATTCAAATCGATTGAGCCGTTCCTGAATTTTTTTTTTTGAAAAATTTTTTAACGTACAGACACGGCTCGTTCACGGCTATCAAAATTGGCCAGACAGAATTTGAGAGTATGAATTTTTGAGTTACCACAACTTTTACCATGGGGTTGCCATATATCATGCAGTATGATGATGTTTTATAATTTAATTTATTGAATACTAGCGGTCCGCTCCCGGCTTCGCCCGGGGTGCATTTTTTTTTACGTAAAAACCTTCCCTGATTATCCCTCTATCCATGAGTGAAGACAGAATTAAAATCGGCTCAGCCGTTCTTGAGTTTTGCGCTTAGCAACACATTTAGGGATTCATTTTTATATTATAGATAACTTACCAAATGACCTGTCGGATAAAGTCAAGTGCAATTTATATCTATCCAAAGAATCGTTATCGTTACGCAAATATGTTTTTAATTTACACATAAACTGACATAATATGACATACATCACAAAAAAAAACTGTTATTGATTTGTTTTCAATAATTGTCTGGGAGACCGGGGGGGGTCTTGTGAAACGTTACGATGCGTTACATTAAAACAACGCGTTACGTAACAATTTTTTTTATTTAAATAAAAAACTAGGGAATTAAATTCTCCCAAATCGGCTTCCCTATTCATTTATGTTTTACAGGGAATCCCTCGAGTGTATTGTAAGTCATTATTGAAGTGAAAACTTCTTAAGGTGCGTTGGGTAATTTTTAAGATGGGGAAAAACCATTGAACTCGCGACACTGTTACCGTAACCGACACTTCTGTATATAAGTATGTTTCATGCTTTCAAAAAATAAACACGTAATTCTGGATTCACTTCTGTCCGCACTCCCGGAGTGGCAGTTTTTTTTTTTTAATTTTCTCCCAAACTGGCAACCCTTTTCGTTGGTAAAAATGGGAGGGGAGTTCAAAAATTGGGTTACGTAATACTTGAACGCCCCCTAACATGCACATAAAGTTTTAAATACCTATCTAAGATAGGTAATGATAATATTTGCTCTATAGAAGACTAATATATTGAAGTCTATATTTCACACTCATTCGATTAAACCAAAAAAACTTCATTTTATTATGATCTACTTTGGGGACATATTGCTCGTGTGGTTATTAATAAAATTATGGAACATTCGCGAAGAAATATTTGGACGTATGAAAAACATATTATAGATTTCATGATTCCTATAGTAGTGATGGTTTAGTGGATACATATTTTTACACTTGACTTTACATGTTGAAATTTATAATATTAACTAGTGTTTTTGATAATAATAATAATAACAACTTATTATTATTGGAAACTAATTTACAGCTCAAATGGTGAATGTTCGGTCAGAGTGCATTTTGTTTTTGTTAATTTTGAATTAGTGATTTATTTTAGCATTTAGATGGTATTGTTCCGATAGTTAGAAAATAAAACAATGTTATAAATTGAAAATCTTTTATTCCATTCTAAAAGTGTTTTATAAACACTGCACAACCTACTTTATTATACTATATACTAAAATAATATTTATAATTATAAGGATTAATAAGGAGGTTAAGGAAATTGTCGAGTATCTTGAAATCCTACAAAAGACTGTATGGTTATAGAACTAAGAAAATTATACGATTATATAATATGATGTTATATTCGTATACATTTATTTATTATTAATGTATTATGGACATTGATTATATGAACATGTAGATATCTAACAACGATTAGGTACATTTTTTTTAAATGGCAACACAAATGTATATATTTATTAATTGGTTAGATAATATCATGAACTGTAAAACTACAGCCAGTTTTTCTATACTTATCTTGTTTTGTATTATAAATGATATTTTTTTAAATTTTGCTAAATGATCCAAGACCTGGCTCTAGTCCTGTGGGGAATACATTTTTTTTACAAAAAAAAAATGAAAACGTCAATTATAATTTTAAAAAGTACGAGGCAATGGATATCCACCAGAAGTCTAAAATACTTAAGACTCCTACGAAACTTTACTGATAAAAAAGCACTTACTGGCTAAGTACCATGTATTATTTTATCTATGACTAGCCAGGCCCAGAACTAAATCACTGGAATTAAGAGATCATAATAAATTAGTTAAATTCCCATAGTACCTTAGTTTTTACCTCAAGTAACATTTAAGATAACTTTAAAGATAAACTTTTAGGTGACAACTATGGAGCCAAGCCAAGCAAGATGACGATATCATAGGTAACACTAGGCGTGTTACCTATGATATCGTCATCTTGCGAATCTTACGTAGCGGTAGATTACTAGTATTACTACAAAATCTCTCATCCAGTCAGATCAGATTTTTTACTATAAAAACTATTTATTTCTTCTTTGTAAAACGTTCAGGCCGAATTCTCCAACGACACCCTACAATCTCCTTGGGACCTCTACTTGACTTTTTTTCTCAACATGCCAAACCCATAGTCCACAGAGTAAATTTTAATAAGTTGAGACAATATAAACACATTTACACAAAAGAAAACAACACCCTTAAACCAGAGCAAAATAAATATCTCCCTACATTGAAACTCCAATAAGTAGGCGTAGTATAACCACGCGGCTTGCGCGGCTATCCACATGAAAGTCAGTATCAAGGCTTTGCTGCCTTCCAAGACCAAATCGTGTACGACCAACGGAAGCAAAGACAGGAACCAGATGAAGTATTGTGACGTCAACACGCTGTTATAGGACACGATAACGTACGCCTGACAGAACAAAGCAAACGGCAGAGTCTTTGGATCGCAACCAAACGTCAAACTGGTCATAAACAACACCATACACTCTAGAATTTGTGAAAATATTTTCACTAAGCCAATGGAGACGTTGTCCATGGACATGTAAGCGTAATAGAACAGTACTGAGAAATTGTGACGAGTGTCCTTCCTAAATAGATGGTAAAAGTACGATTCAAAGAGAAAGTCGTAGCCGTACAGCCAATACATGACAGATGTCAGCAAAAATAGAGTGCTTATGCAACTCACGGCGAGAGTTATTTGTTTCCTATTAGGAAGCAACTCCCTCAAACCCTCATTAATGGTTGAAGCATTGTTGATTTTTTCGTACGCCCCCAAAGACAAGAACATGGGAAAGCTAAAAGCCAGCGGATACAGCCTTAGATGAATCGCTATGCCAAGAAAAACGCCGGAAAATAGATATTTCAATGATCCCTTTAGGAGATCAGTTTGAAGGAACAATATAGACAATGTTATGAAAAAACATGTCACAGAATCCGCGTTGCCTCTGCTCGAAATACCTATTACTAGGGGATTGTATAGCCAGAATAGACAGCAAAACGTCGCCACTTCTTCCACTATATCTTTATTATTGTGGGTCTTAAATTGTTGGCCGACAATATACTTGAGAGCTACAGCTACCAAGATATCGAAGACGGAGAAGACAACTTTGCCGAAATTCTTGCCAAAAATCGAATTCGGCACCAACAAGTAAGCGATTATTGGACTGTATCTGTAGGTGTGACGTTTGTAAGGGGACTCCCCTTCGTAAACATGTCTCGCCGCATCAGAAAAAACTTTGTAATCCACATCAGTGTACGGTAAATCGTAATTTTGATCGTGATAATCTCCGTAGCATATTTGCATTAAGCGTATTAACGCAGCGGCCGTTAAATGATAGGAGAACGGGAGTTTCATGAACCTCGGTAACCTCAGCATTCTTGCTATGAAAATCTAGATTCTAGTCTTTAGAGTTTTAGCTGTAGACTGCAAACAGGCTTTGAACTCCTGGAATTCTTTTGCACAATCGTCCTTTTTAACAGAATCCTCCTTGCTGAGAACGCACTGGGCGTAAACGGTCGCCTGTTTACCGCACTTTGCAAATATAAGTGGATACTTCGCTAATCTGTCCTTGGCTTTGGCGATTGCTTCCATAATAATTCAACTCTCCTCTATTGAATTCAACTCATCCCTTAGAGCGAAAGTTGTCGGAGGTTCGCTCAGATCGATTATGTCGCGCGGCCTAAAGAATATATCGTAGATGGGCTTCGAGAAAAATATAGAGAGACCCAATGTCGTGAATGTTATTTGAAAGGTTCTCGGGTATCTGTAGATCCAGCTGCTCTGACCTAGAGTTTTGCCACGGCGATGGTTTTCCATCACTTACTGTAAAAAAAATATAAATTTTAGGCGATCGAAATAGTTGTGCCATTGTTCCTTTACAAAGAAAGTAGTGGCATACTGCGTTTTGCTGTCAATTGTGCAGCCCGTCTGGCGGCAGTAACCACTCCTTTACAGAAGACCAACGTGAAATAACAGTATATTGTGTGCTTTTGTGTTTCGGTGAGTAAGTACCTAAGAGATGCCAGAGAACCATATTCCTATCCCTTAGCCTTACTGTACTGTATGTAGTCATCAACGCACTGGCAGCTACCTGTAGGCGTTGCTTGTGTTACAGGCGACGGTAGCCACCTACCATCAAGTGGACCGTCTGCCTGTCTGTCGACCTTAAAAAAAAAACGTGTGTCAGCTCCGACGCACGACTGGAGTTTACTCCTTACGAACGATTATAAAATACATAATAAAAATTATAAAAATATTTATCATAACGAATTAATATCAGCGCCATCTCTGTTCAAATTATTACCGGCGCCATCTAGTTTTCGCAAGGATGTATTATTACGTAACATATTCTAGTTTCAGAGATATTGGTAGATGGCGCAATATCTCTGAAACTTCAGATATTGTAAAATATTCGAAAATAGAACGTAACGCATAACGTGTGACAATTTTGATTTTACTCCCATAAATTTTCATACCCCGGGCTTATATAAAATTAATATGAAAATCGATTCTTAAGGAGTAAACTCAGTAAACTCCAAAAACAGTACAAAGTTTCAATCACTCACAATCGTTAATACACATTTCACAAATACAGATGGTCCGTAATGGAAACCAAATAGGTTCTCTTTTCCATACATAAAATAAACACATGTTAGCCAATCGATATACCTTTTATGCACTTATAAGATAGTAATGAATGTGCATTTACCTTATTGGGCCTATCTGTGACCGGGGCAAACTGCCTAGGTTCCAGGTCGTAGCCTCCGCACACGACTGACAACGGTTTGAACTTTATGCAGCACTGACGCATAGACTCAAACACCTTCTCACAACGCACCTCTTGAAAACTGTTTTCTGAAAGAAAAAACATATAATACTCTATACACTTCAGGTAAACAAATAGTAGGTACCTACCGCTATATCTTTAGATCTATAATACTAATAATATAAAGAGAGAAGATTTGTATTTTTGTATGTTTGTAATGAATAAACACAAAAACTATTGGAGCAATTTTGAAAATTCTTTCACCAATTAGAAAGCTACGTTATCAGCGAGTAACATAGGCTATATTTCATAAAGTTACGCGGGCGAAGTCGCGTGCATCAGCTAGTAATATTATAAAGAGAGAAGATTTGTATGTTTGTAATGAATAAACTCATAAACTAGTGGGCCGATTTCCTATAGAAAGCTGCATTATCAGCGAGTGACATTGGCTATATTTTAAGTCGCGTGCAACAGCTAGTAGTATACAATTTGAAGTCGCTTTCAGCTTCTGTCTGTCTGCCTGTATAACCGCTAACATTTAAACCACGCAAGGGATTTTTATGCGGGTTTTACTAAAAATTAAATATTTTTTGAAGGGAGGTTTTCATATAATTTAGTAAAGATACAAATAATTAGGAAAAATTAGGTTTCCATTTTTTTTATTATCAATCTGTGTCTGGTATCAAATATCAAGAACAGTATGGTATAAGTATAGTTTTACTCTGTTTTCGACTGTACTTAAAACGAATGTAAGAAATTAAGAATCACATAACAATATCTATGCAAGTACCTAAATCTACACCCATTGGAAACAAAAAACGAGGCGAACGGGAATTTACTGCTATCAGCGGAGTCCACTCGCTCTTCACTTATCAGGTCATTGTCACATTTTTTTTTATAGTTACACGCCCACATTTGATGAATTCGTGTCGCTTTCTGACTCATCGGAAATTAGTCGTTACCGCTATGCGATTAAGAACTAAAGCATAATATTTTTCTCGAGCATACAGTAAACAGTTTTATTTGCATAAAACGTTAAACTTCATCTAACTGAAAATGGGTATGGCCGTGTAAAATTGTACATTTATATTTTTTTACAGTCCGAGAAAAGTATTGGTTGCTAACTTAATATACTGAACTCAAATAGGTCATAGTGCAAAACTGGTTAAAAGACACTTCATTTAATAAACTTATACGTACTTAAAGTTTGCAAGGCTTTCTATTTTACATTTTTTCTGGTATTTAAAAAAAAATACATTTTTCCGTCCCATACAAAAAACACGCGTCCGTAATCTACCTCATGACTATTAAATGCAAAATACATTCAATAAATTTTTCTACAGTAGTACGGAGTAGCTTGTAATAGCTTCTTGTTTACTTCTACTTTGTAATTATTTTGTATTTAAACATTTAATTACGATATTTTAGTTTTCTGTGAGATAAAAATTGAGGTCCAAAATTTTATTGTCGCGAGAGTTACCTTGCAAACGTTACCAAATTCTTGCTTAATATGTTGTGTATCTAAATTCCGAAAATTATTTTAAGCATGGCAACACTGATACTCATCCATCAAAAAAAAAAAAAAAACGTAGTTCTACAGTGACGCTTGTGAAACCAAAAATTCTGTGCGCCGATTGAGTTGTCCCAGTTATTTCCTGGAATTTAAACAACTGTTTCAAGGTCTGTATATGTTTATGTTTTGGTTTTTTATCCATTTCACTCATAGTTCTATTCGTACTGTAAAAACTAAACTTGTATTGAGACAATATACTGCTTTTATTTGAGAGATTATAACAGTTTTAGTTAGGTCAGCGTGATTTTTCTGCGCGAGTGTTACTTCGAGAGTTACGAGAGTTACGTATCGCTCGGGACATATTTTAAAGCTGAGTTTACACAGATACAAAGTTTATCTTCGAAAATGCCCATTTGTAATTTTTAGTTAGTCGAAGATTACGAATAAATATGAAATATTGATATTGTTGAACGGTTGCTACGGGTGTTATAAACAATAATATAAAGTGCAACTTTAAATGTTGCCGATAATACTGTACTTACTCTTACAGGTATTACGATCAACTTATAGCTAAACTTTCCTACGTGAAAAAAAAAACAGTTGATCACAACCAAAACGTACGAAATAGTCGTTTGTCTGTTTGTCTAATAAGAAAATTGGTCTCATGGTCGAAAGTTGTTTGTTACTCATTAGTAATAAATATTACTTTTGCTTGCTTAATTGTTTTAATGTTCTATGAGGGTGGTGAAAAAGTTACATTTTTTTTCAGATGGCACCGTTGACCGCAGCCGAAAAACAAAAAAGGTATAGAGACCGTATGCGGCAAATGAATCCTGAAAAGTTTTCCGAAGTTCTAAAAAATGATGCAATAAGAAATAGAAATTATAGAAAGAAGGTACAGGAAAGCCTTTCAGAAGAGAAAATAATAAAACAAAGATTGAAATGGCGAGAAATAAAGAGAAAAGAAATCTCTGCTGAAAAAAATAATGAAGACGCTAACAACAAGACCAGGGATCAACAAAATAAAATTAAAGAACTTCAAAGAAAAAGAATTTACAGAATATGGGTCCTACTTGCCAATTTATTTTCCAGTAGGAAGGTATTCAGCATCATGAGCACTTCACGTTTCGGAAGACCATCGCTCATACGCAGTATTTAAGTAGACGTTTATTATTGAATTTGAAACCAACATGTACACCTAGCTTAAGAATGGTCTCGAGAGTTACTACTAGTCTCGTACGTTACTGTGTGTTACTGATACATTATGTCTCGAGAGTTACTATGTACATTTTTTTACGGCCATACCCAAATATGTTTAGCAGAAACATTACGTATGTGTGACGTCAAACGTTTGAAAATATCTGGCGAGGGAAAAATATATAAGTTTAAAATTAGGTAACTGTGGTCTTCCGGGTGGGTGTTCTGTAAGGCGGTGGTTACTGCCGCCACACGGGCTGCCCACATGACTGCGAAACACGGTGTGCCCTGCCACTACTTAAACGTACCTACCTGTTCCTGTGGGATTAAAAAAAACTAACTAGGCACCAGCTAGTCTTTAAATAAAAAAGGCGGAATTATGTCAGGGCCGAGGGATCGTTTGGGTTTTAGTTTCGCTTAAAACATAAGTATTGAATAATATACTAGTGTTTACAGCAACTCTTTCTAATTTGCATGACAAAGGATAGGCAGGTTAACTATTTATAAATATGATAACGGTTGAACTTTGAGACTTTTCAATGTTGAATCTTTTAAAAGACAACTGTACAATTTTCCATACAATACTACCTATTATCCATACTAATATAATAAATGTGAAAGTAACTCTGTCTGTCTGTTACATTTTCACGCCTTAACTACTCAACCGATCATCGTGAAATTTCGTATAATATACGTTGTCAAGGATACAGGAAAGGACATAGGGTACCTTTCATTCAGAAAAATAATAAAACTGTTCCCCCCAAAATAAAATAAAATACTAACGCCTGGCCAAAGTGTTGTTTTTGGAGCTTTTATGTATTGTTTTGTTTAGTAAGTGCGTAACCTCACCATTGACTCTTAACGGAAGACCAGCGCAGGTTTTTATAACCTGCATTATGCTGAGGTGAAGCCGGTTTGTGGCGGAGGACGTTTGTGTTTGTCTTTCAATATGTTACCTAGGTAATGTTCTTATATGTCCTTTTTCTACAAATAAAATATTAACGGGTCAAGGGATGTGGATAAAATTTGGCACACAAATTAGGTATTATATTAGGTTATTACCTGAATTAACATATTATATATATATAGGACACTTTTTATTCTGGAAGTATGTTAGGTTCCCTTTAGATCGTGTAAAAATATTTAAAAACATAGTTTAACATTTACTTAACTAAAACGTCAACTACTTCCCGATTCCCGGCACAATTGCTTTGAACCACACTGACATTACAAATTGATACAAATTGCCTTCGCATCCGATATCAAATACACCCATTATATGCACATGCGCGTAGGGTTAGTTATCGAGAACATATATTGTATTTATATATTTCCATTCCGCATAATCAAGTAAACAAGGCACAGTAGATAGATACCTACCTGTTAAGGTGGTCACTGGTTCCTTGCGATCCGTGCAAACTGTAGCGCGGATAGATGGCGCCGATTTCTTAAATTAATGTTTTTTTTTTTTTTTAAATGAGCATATAATTTTATATAAATAGGGTGGGCGTTATAGAAATAGGCTGCAGGTGCCTGTGTCTCCGATTCACTGTCACGAGAACACACACATCTTTTAAATGACTGTTCTTTTATTAATTTCTGTCCAGTGGTTTTATATATTTTGTGCAGTGAATAAATGTCTTTCTTTCTTTATATATATTTCTATAGGGCGTTCAATTTTTCATATTTCTAGATGAGATTCTAAGGGACAGTACTTTTTGGGTGAAAAATACCTTTCTGTATCCCTGACGTGTAGTTATGCAAAATTTCCCTGTTTGGTTGAGTGGTTAAACTTCGAAATAGTTTTCACACATGGAAAGAGGGATAAACGGGAAAGATTTTTATATATAAAAATTGCACCCCGGGCGAAGCCGGGAGCGGGTCGCTAGTTCAAATTCAAATGTAGTATCAAATTAGGCATTTTTGTAAAATTATATCTTCATAGCTTAAAATTAAGTTCACGCGGACGAAATGGCTGGCATTGGCTAGTGATTATTATTTTCCTTCAAAACGTTTTGATTATTTTCCTTCAAAACGTCAAATATATAATTTCCGATAACATTAAATAAAATCCAGCAAACAATACATAATTTACTGGAAATTTAACAATATAATACCTACTTTAATTTGTAACTTCTTATCTAAACTTTACTTTATGCTTACTTTTTCTGATAAACAAAATTATCATTGGTTACTATTAAATTTCGCTACAGTACAGGTGAGTACATAAACTTTCTGTAGTACACAGTGTGGAGCGATAAAAGTTCAACAATGCAACGCGACGAATTCAATCTATTATGTACTAGCGGCCCGCTCCCGGCTTCGCCCGGGGTGTATTTTTTCTAATAAAAGAATTTTTCTCAAATAAACGTAGCTTAAGTTACTCCTTATTACATCAGCTACCTGCCAATAAAAGTCCCGTCAAAATCGGTCCAGCCATTTCAGAGATTAGCCGGAACAAATAGACAGACAGAAAAAAAAATTGTAAAAAATGTTATTTTGGTGTATGTACCGTATATATATTCATATGCATGTAGTAAAAAACGGTTATTTCAATATTACAAACAGACACTCCAATTTTATTTATATGTATAGATTATCTGCACCTCGAGTCCGTTACGTCATACTGACGGTTAGGTATGCACAAATTATTAAAACTATATATAAACTAACCCCTGACTAAACACGCTAAATCGGCTTTGAGTTGCCGAGGAGTTGGGTGTCCCGCAGACTACTTGATGATTCAGCATCAAGTCGAGGTCATGGAAATGCCACCAAAGTAATAGGTATTGCAAATTTCACATCAACCGAACATGTGGAAGTTAGTGAAATCCCTTCGTCATTTATGGAAATGAGCTGATGATGTTCAAACGCTTGAATAGATCTCTTCATAAACTTTAGGTAAAAACTATCTAATCACTGAAATATGATCAAACGCAAAAAGAGGGATTAAAATCGATCCATTGACTACCATCAAGTGAATCGTCAGCCTGTCTGTCGACCTTAACATTTAATAAAAATATTGGATGGGTACCTAACCCAATACATACAATAAATTCAGCTATGCACAAGAATCTACATAGTTGTATGTATGTATTTCTATTTCATTTTATCCAAGACAAATAAAAAAAACCTTTCATTTATCAATGTGTAATTATTTCATTTTTAAAATAAACAATTTTTATATGCAACTTATATACATTTCATTTTCTTAATGATCATACTTCTTTTATATTAATTTATCAATATTACTTTTAAATCTCTTATGAAACATACAATGGTCGTCTGCAGTAACAACTCCCTATGACTGTGATCTACTCAATATATTGCAATACACCACAATAATAATAATAATTAATAATAAATACTTGTGAAATAAAGAACATCTAAAAACATGTAAGACGAGAACTGCAGCTACATTTGATTCACACAATGAGAACAATCAATTTATAACTTTCAATATGTGCATGTTATTGAAATTTTCATTTGATCGTTCCAATCATCATGTTCCATTCAATCCATATTAACACTTTGGTGCAGTCTATTGGTTTTGTCCCATTCCCAGGTTTCAAAGGAAAAGTTTGGGTATTTACATAGCAATAATAAGTAAATAGATACATTATTTTGTATAAAAAAAAGAAGTTTCCCATGAATGTTCACTTAGTTTCTTTATAAAAGAATTATGTTAGGACAATATACAATATAAACAAAAATCAATCGCCAAACGTATGACGGAGCATCACTTGAGAACAGCACAAATCAGAATTTTAGATGATAGTTTTATGTTAAATGGACGACAAGGCAATGACTGTCAGGTCAGCTACTTGTAAATAAAAAATTAAAGACCCCCAAGGAACTGATGTAGATCCATTACATCCTTGATTTACCTATGTTAGTCTGCATTTTTATGACCTATGGGAATGTGGATAGATCATGATTATATTGACACAGAATCAAATAAAAACTTAAATAAAACATGTTTTTGAAATTAGAAACAGCTACTATCCAATTACTTTGGTTTTTTTTTATTAGAAATATGGGTTTGCTCTTGACCAGAATCTAACTGTGTAGCGAAGACGAGGCCTATAATGGAGTGAGCTCACCCAGACAACTTTGAGTTTAAATATCTTTAAATAATCGATAAAGATTGCTTCATAAACATGCTCAAACAAAATTTTGAACTTCATTACAGTCAGTGAACGGGTTTTGTAATTGTTAAGAAGCATACAAATAACAGACTCTCCCTTATTGCCATTGTACACATTTCTATAACCATGATCACACTAAAAATATTCAAGTCTTGAATATTCTTGTTCTAAATCATTAATTAATTAAAATATAGATTAATAATTAGTTTTTGTTTTGTTTATAACAGTGTTTTTTTATTATTATTATTTTGTTTACTAATAAACCCAGAGAGGAAAAAGTTATAAAAATTGTTAAATGTTTTTTATAACCTTTTTACAGTTAAAAAACATACAAGTTATTTTTAAATAGATGCAAATATGTCAGTATAATTTAAATTAATATGAATTGATTAAATTTTTAACTTAGACCCCAAGCAGTTTTTTGTTTTATTACATTTGCTATTGAAATAAATATAATTTTAGAAAATCTAGGTAGACATTTTCTTTGCATGTGAAATACAATTTAGGTTATCTCTTTATAATTTTCCCTCTGAGGGTGTTTTATTATTTTAATAATGTCTATTTTTAACTGATTATTATAAAACATGTTTAAATGAAATACAGCTAAGATTTATACTTATACACAGGCTAGTATATTATTTCCACAAATAAAAGAAGAAAACTCAAGACTAAAAAATAAAATTTTAAAAGATTCAATTATTGCAAGCAATGTTTTGTATTTGTAAAAAAAAAGGGCTGAAATAATTATCTACATTAATCAAAAGAGTTTAGGTTAAAGTTTAAGATTTCTTCACTTTTATTAGTGGAAACATTTTATTTCATATGAACATATCATACAAATAGCACATCTATGGAGTAAAGGACTAAGTCCATTTTGCAAGAGCATGAATTTAGTTGCCAGTATCAAAATTGTATAAGCTGTGATGACATGTTTCCGTGATAGGTTTTGAACCTCTATACAATAAAATATGAAAATACACAGTCCATGTCTTCAGAGACGGATAAGTTGATGGCATACTTGTATATGCGCTATTGACTCGAGTCTTCACTTTCCGGTCGAATCACTGGCTTCTCAGCTATCTGTGGTTTCTCAGCTATCTGTGGTTTCTCAGCTATCTGTGGCTTCCCAGCTATCTCTGGCTTCTCAGCTACCTGTGGTTTCTCAGCTACCTGAGGTTTCTCTGCAATCATCTCATTTACAACAGGTTTTTCAACTAATTTCTCCAGTACTGGGATTTTCTCAACTACTTTCTCTGGTACAGGTATTTTCTCGACTAATTTCTCTGGCACTATAACTCTTTCAGCTGGTATCTGCTCGTTTTGTCTAACCTCAATGTGTGTGTTGGACAATTTATCTGTTAAATCTTCATGTGACTCTTGCTCCATGCTTGTGGGACCATTACACTTTTCACCGTCCGACATTGGTGATATGGAACGTTGGATTGGATTCTCTGGGTGAGGGGAGATAGCTCGTGAATTGTCTTCACTAGAAGCACTGTGCTGGCGGATCGTCGGGTGCGAAGGATGGGACAGCGTCTGAGGATGATGTGGATTGTGCAATTGCATCCTTGACTTGTCGCTCTTCCGCCACAGAGTAACCTCTTGCTGTTTGAAATAGCGACGGTCTTCTGTGTCCATTAATACAAGATTCAAATAATATCTTACAGAGAATTTGTTATTTATATCTCTCATGGTTGGTGTCAAATCGTAACCAGCTAAGAAGACTCTTATAGGAATGCTTTCACCTCTCACTGGAGCACCATCCATTATTTCATATTTAGCAACAGTCTCGTTTTCGGTAAAAGTGTTAGGCCCAGAACCAGTGGTTTCCCGTTTAATTATCGAGATCTCCATGTGTTTAATCTTGATCCGAACGAGAAGGAAATAGATCTTACCAACAATTACGTCTTTTAGATGATATTTTGACTTGTTGTATTCAAATTCTATGTGAAGACAGTCTTCAATCCCGACCTCCATTTTTATTGAATTCAAGGCATCAGGATAGCTACATAACGTGTGCACCGCTATGTCAACCTCCTTTATAATATCCGTAAGTCGTCTCACGATTGTAGCCCTCAGGAAATACCGAAGTCTCACATTAGCGCCGGTGTACACTTCATAAGGTTTCTCGACATTAGCGAACTCGAACGGATATGATGTGTGCTGAAGAAGATCTCCAGGTCTCGCCAACTCTTTCACTAGCGATATGAATTCGTGATGATTGCCCCTATCGTAAAACAACTCTATCTGACCGATCAATTCGACTTTTATACCGTGATGTTCCAATTTCGAACCGGGCTTACGCAAAGTCACATTTACTTTACCGGAAACGGTTTCTCCGTCGTAATACAACAATAACTTTTCCTTTTTGCCATCATCAGTTTTAACTTCGGCTACTTTGCGCTTGTCCGCATCGTCGAAAACTATTTCGATGTCTGCATTTTGTCCGAACCCGAAAAAGCTCATTTTCACACTGTTACAATAGTCGAAGAGAGTAGGAGTTTTTAAAACGTCTCAACCAAGAAAAATAACGTTTCAATTGAGCAAAACATTGAAATAAGGCGACGATACGCCCGCGAACCTATGGGGGCCGATTGAAAGACAGAACAGAAGTAAAGATGGCCGACTAAATAGGTAAATGTCGGCTGTGTCGGCTCAGAAAATATTATATAAATTATGTTGAATAAAACTTACCAACAAGACATCTCTGGATCTCACACGCGAATTTCTTGCAAGGGTCCTTCGACATAAATAAAGAAAGAGTTTCATATAATTTAATGGAAATGTAATAATATCTATTCCTTTATTTTTATTTTGCCATGAACACAGATGACAATTTTATAAATAATGGCAACATTGACCGAACAAGATAACAATCGTCTAAAAAACACAATATTGGGAATAAAATTTAATTTTTGTTAAATTTGTTAATTAAAAAAGTTCCAAGTGTTTATCAATGAACTTATTTAGTTTAAAAATATTTTTTTCAACCGGCAAGAAAGCACACCACAGACAATAAAAGACAGAAGGAGGAAAGATCTGGGAAGGATAGGATAGTATAGCTTTGTGTAAAATAAAGCAGTTATTACACTATTCAATTTGTAGGAAACCAATTTAGGAAATCGGAAGGTGTAATCGCAGTTAGAACAGATTGGATCCAATTTAGATTTTATCTATTTTCAATTCTATGTTTCGAATTAGAAATCAATTTATTGTAGTGCGATAACTAGTTCACTATTTAGGTTTCTAAATTGGTTTCCTACAAATTGAAAAGTGTAATAACTGCTTTAGGCTACTATACCTACCAAATTGATAGACATAATACCTAATGTTATATTTCTTTATAAAATTCTTATTTTTTATTTTATTAAACTCCAAATACCTAGTCGTTTTAATTTTTTCATGTTGAATACGTAAATTATTGTCATATTCATTTAATTTTGACCATTTGACAGAACTAAACAGAACGCCGTTGCTTAGAAACTAAGAAAGTGTATTTCATAATCATAATGAAAGAACATTATAATGTTCTTTCATTGATGAAGTAGTTTTTGGAAATATTATACTGATATTATAACGGAATCTCCTTTAATTTAAATTGATAATGGCGCCGAAAGAAGAACCTAAAAGTAAGATTCTGTTCATTTTATCAAAGGGTTTGTTATAAGTTCATTTACTCTCGCAGTTATTTTATAATAATTTTAAATATTCTAGTCCAACCCAATAATGAACTCGAGAAAAAAATTATTGAAGCTTTCGAAGTATTTGACCATTCTGGAAAACAAAATGTTGACATTCGAGAACTTGGAACTATTCTTCGTTCCCTGGGTAAGTAGACAGATATGAATATGTTACTATCTACTATGGTCTATGGTACACAGACAGACATTGATAAGTGCAAAGTGTAAGACCATTTCCCAAATATTTTAGGCATTTTTTTTATAACTAAGTTTCAAGTGTTCAAACTTAAATATTGATCAATTTCAAGCTATATTTTTTCGTTTTGCATAAATAATAACCGGATAACATTAATAAAACACAGAACAATATTCTCATTTAAATTTTGCCGCTTAAACACCTATACGTCGTCACGTGGTCAGTAAAGTATTCGGTTAAGTTAAAATAGAGTAATAATAATGTATATGGGAAAAAAAAATTAAAACAGAAACGAATCAGCCAATCTGTAGTCCAAACTATTATATTATATTTATTATATATTATATTATTATATTCACAGGGGGCATCCATAAATTACGTGAGGCGATTTTGGCGCGATTATAATTATATTCTGCGAGTGCGGCGCTGTCAAGACGTATTTTTGTGTTGCCTCCTAAAACAATGCCTCCAATCACATCAAAATCACATTTATACAGATTTTCAGTACATACTACACACTAACTTAGTGAATGACAAATAGCCATCAGTCTTATTTTTAAAATATCTATCAAAACCAGGCGAATAAAACAATCGCTCAGTTCTCCTAGTGCCATCTACAATTATGAATTCCAATTAATTTTTGTTGTATATACTTTTAAAAAAATGTACTTAGTATAACCACTAGTATAACTAGCTACCTCTTGCACGCGACTTCGTCCGCGTAGTTTTATAAAACACTAGCTGCTGCATTGCACGCGACTTCGTACGCGTAATTTTATAAAATACTAGCTGCTGCATTGCACGCGTCTTCGTCCGCGTAATTTTATAAAATACTAGCTGCTGCATTGCACGCGACTTCGTACGCGTAATTTTATAAAATACTAGCTGCTGCATTGCACGCGTCTTCGTCCGCGTAATTTTATAAAATACTAGCTGCTGCATTGCACGCGACTTCGTACGCGTAATTTTATAAAATACTAGCTGCTGCATTGCACGCGTCTTCGTCCGCGTAATTTTATAAAATACTAGCTGCTGCATTGCACGCGACTTCGTACGCGTAATTTTATAAAATACTAGCTGCTGCATTGCACGCGACTTCGTTCGCGTAATTTTATAAAATATAGCCTATGTTACTCGCTAATAATGTAAATTTTATATATGATTTTTTTTAAATCGGTCCAGTAGGTAGTTTTTGAGTTTATTCATTACAAGCATACAAATCTCTCTTTATAATATTACTATAGAAGTATAAATATAGATAGCCTATCTCGCTGATAATGTAGCTTTTTATATGTGTTTTTTTTACTGTCCAATAGTTTTTGAGTTTATTCATTGCAAATAAAAATAAAATTTTTCTTTATAATATTATCTAGTATAGATTTTTTACACATGAAAGAAAGAAAGAAATTATCACTTTTTACATCTTTTTATGCTTTTTATGCGATTAAAATATTTTATATGTCCTACACTCCTATAATATGTATCACTCATATGAAATTTGTTTTTATTTTATTTTTATAAGTAGGTATACCTAACAGTTTCTACAATAATGCTATGAACGTACCTTTACTATAAATCTGCTCTGCTGTGTGTGTCTGCATCGAATTTTCACGTTAAATATAGAAAAAAAAAGAGGTGCAAACGTTCTACACAAGAATCTTTCACAACTAGTTTTCCAAACAAAATCTTAATGAATTATGTTATTGTCGATAAATTTTGCTAGCAATCGAATCTAGCCAGATATGTACGAGTTCACGAGGGCAAACAGGGGATGCTATTCTCCCTTTTCGAGTAGGTACCTACATTTTTGGTTTGACCAAATGGTTTATGGGCCAAGTCTCTATTTCATTAGAAAACCAAGTCAGGCAAAGATATATCTCTGGAGTCAGGTACGTTTTCTAGCAAAAAGAATTTCCGCAGACATAAGGCAGAGCACGAAGCAAGGCACGAATTTATATAGAAGGATACGTTCACAATAAAACATACGATAAATATTAGGTAAACAGTTTAAAACAAACAACTTTATTTGGAAAAGTAACTACTTAGTATACAATTTTTTCAAAGTTCACATCTATGTTTTAAAGGAAACGCTGAATATATTGATTTAATTCAATAAAAATTAAATATTTTCTTGAGTAAAAATTTTATTATGCGTTTTTTTTAAGGAATTTGAAACGTGTTATTTTTAACTGTAGGATACAAAATCAATAGTAAGCTTTCACAAATTATTGTCTTCAATATTAGTTTTATCATTAGCTATGCATTCTGTTTCATGGAACTTTAATCTCAGAATCTTATCAGATAATGCAACAATCACGTCTTCCTTACTCTCAATAGCTAAACCATAAACATTATATAATGCAATCAACTTTTTAATATAAATGGTATTACCGTTTGACTGGTCAATATAAAATATACCATCAGGTGTCGAGAAATACAAGTTACCATCAATGTCTGCAGTAAAACCATTAATATTATATTCACCTATTTCCACAAACTGATTTGTTTTAGTTTTATAGAAAAAGAGTCCTGTAGAGTTTGCGAAAAATATATCATGATTATTGTCCAGAGCAACCAACATAGCCTTTGTGTTTTTCAAGGATTCAAGTTCACGTACACCATCTCCACCTTCATATATATAAACTTTCTCATCGGGATATGCAGAATAATATAGTCCGTTTTTGTAAAACATCTGCCAAATATTGCTACTTGTAACTCCTATATGTTTCCCAGTTTTTGTATTATAATCGAATTCATATATTCCGTCTCGACCACCGAAGTACACCTTATGTGCTTTATAGTCGACAGCGTTGGCGAATCCTCCTGAAATACCTGGTATTACTTTGGTCTCATTATTCTTCAAGTTCAAGTAAGAAATAATGAAAACTTCACTTCTCTTGTCTGGGTTATTATGACTAAAGAATAATGTGTTTGTGTCATAATCAATGGCTAATTGGTAAGGGCTGTCTAGGTCATCTAATAGAGTCTCTCCTTCATTTTTTAAATTATAATTTGACACACATTTGTCATCTATAACACGAGCCTGTGTACAAACCAGCAGTACGAGCGCAAGAAGTAAAATCATCTGAAAATATAAGAAAAATAATATAAGTATTCCATTCGTTGTGTATAAAATAAAACGGTTATTTATCAAATTTTTATTATAATTAAATATCAAATTCTTTAAATTATTCTATCATCAATTTTATAGCTTCTTTTTAATACACTAGATATTTGAATGTAAATATTGTAAAATTCTTTTTGTAATCAATCAATACTAATAATAAATCTGTAAGTGTGGGTATTGTATGTATGTTCCTCCATAACTCTGAAACGAATTAACTGATTTTCATGAAACTTGGTAGATGAACATTTGGACGTACGGGACACAGGATAGGCTACTTAATATTTTTCAACGCGGACGAAGTCGTGGGCACCAGCTAGTCTTTATAATAAAAATATTTAAGAAGCAAATTTATACACTGAAATAGCCATGTCTACATATCCTAACTAAAGTGTTTTAGTTATACTTTACAATACTGTTCGAGTCTGATACTCTTACAGATACTATTTTTTTTTATTGTTTCCCCCCATGGGCCGTGTATTCATTAAGTTTTACATGAGGCTTATGAGTAGGTATGTACAATAAGTGGGGGAAAAATTGCAGTTACCCCTTGCGTAAGTAACAAGGGACCTTGTTCATCGATTTTTTTTATTTTTATTAATTTTCTCACTAGTTCTACTATCATCCATAGCTTTGGTTCTATATTTATATAAATAATCATCTTTATCTTTTCCATTACTATACTGATATCAACGCTGACTCCATGATGTTTTCTCGTTAGTTGGTATGTAAATTACTCGTGTATTGTGTTAATATTTTTTGCATATAATCACACAGTTATGATTAAAGAAATAACTGTGTTTAAGTACTATATCAAGTGAAACTATGAACTTTTATAAATTAATTTTTTTTTTTATATACATTTAAAAATAATATAAAGAAAAAACTCACTGTGGTGAAGTATTTGTCAACTGCAAAACTGTACTAATAAGTTGTCCATGTTTACATACAAATGTCAATATGTTATCATTATTCATAAAAGGTTAACCAATGTTATCTAGGAATTCCAATAATTATAATGTTTTGAGAACTCACAATAAACAATATTTTTTTCCAATCTAGAATGTTAATAATTTACCTCAATAATAATTTAAAATATTCGCATTTCTATTGTACCTACTTTAATATTGTAGATCATTAAATGTTTAAGTAACTCTGTCTGTATTTTACGTTTTCACGCCTTAACTACCTATTCAACCGATCATCATGAAATTTTGCATACACGTTGGGGGGGGGGGGGGGGACGTTCAAGTATTACGTAACGCAATTTGGGGGAGGGGGTCTTTGTAAAACGTTACGATGCTTTTTTTATGGCAGGGGAATCATCGAGTGTATTGTACGCCATTTTTATTTAGTTCTAGTTCTCCCAAGTTGGCGAAAAGTACTGACGTACTGTTCCCAAGGGATCGTCTAAAATAAAATAAAAAAACTAACGCCTAGCCGAACAAGAGGTCAAGCGTTATATTGCTTATTTACTTTTAAATTTTGAACGCAGACGAAGTCGCGGGCACCAGCGCTATATATCGATAGAGATAACTTGAACAGAGACTTTGCACTTTAAAGTTTAAATTTTATTCAGTTACTTGCTAGATATTGAAGCAATTCACGAACTGTTTGAATTGTTTTCTTAATTCTTTATTACTCTTAAGAAAAATATTAATGTGTAATTAAATTAACTTTTTTATAAAAATAATAACATACCTATCACTGCCCTTCTATCTATACTAGTATTATTAAGAGATTTTTTTTTTATTATTTTTTAAAAATTCTTTCACCTATAGAAAGCTACATTATGTTACATAGGCTATATTCATACAGTTGCCCGGACGAAGTCACGTGCAGCAGCTAGTAACATATAATATTATTTAGAAAAAATGAAAATAGACTGTTTATATGTCTATGTTATATTTGACATTATTGGACATTACGGGCTGAATAAGCAGAAAATAAATAGAAATTACAGGTCGTCGTGTCTGCATCAATCAATACTAATAATAAATCTGTAAGGGTCGGTCATGGAGTAAGTTACTTTGTTTTCAGAGATATCGTGTTTATAGGCTCTATAGTGATACTGAAACTAAATTGACGATTTTTAGAATTTTTTTCTGTATGTATGTATGTAGGTATGTTCCTCCATACCTACATACATTGAACTCTGAAACGAATTAACTGATTTTCATGAAACTTGGTAGATAAACATTTGGACGTACGGGACACAGGATAGGCTACTTTTTTTTGATTCAACGCGGACGATGTCTCGGGCACCAGATAGTAGTTATATGTATAATAAAGCCGCTACACGAGTAAACATCATTCACATAAATATTTGTACAAATGCTTTGTGTATGTATGTTCGCGATGATCTCATAAATTACTGAACGGATTTTAATGCGGTTTTCACTGATGAAAAGAGCGTTAAACGAGAAGGGTTTTCGTATATGATTTGCAGAAAAACCACCCATGTGAAGCCGGAAGCGGGTCACCAGTGTATAATGTAATTTTTTCACTACAGGTTGTTGTCCAACCGAGGCCGAAATACAAGAAGTGATACTTTCAACCGAAAGTAAAGAGGCTACCGGTAACATACCGTTGGTGAATTTTCTGCCTTTCATGTGCAAGGTTTTGATAGAACATAGGTAAAGTACCTAAATGAACTAATACAAAAACCTTATAGATACTTTCTTACACATCGCTATTCCCAGAAAAAAATTCTCTAAAATTTTTTTTTACTTCGGTCTGTTACATAAGTACATGTACAAATTGTTTTTTTTTAAATATTTATTGTACTGGTTTATTATATGTATATATGTAGATTCTATCCTGCCAGTGCTGAGATGCTGCTTGAAGCGTTTCGTTACTTCGACAAGGACGGTCGTGGATTTCTTACTAAGGAAAGATTCTCTTCACTTATGATGGAGGAGGGCGAGCCATTTACACAGGTTTGCATACTTGTTTTTATTATTAACAATCTATAATTATAAACTAACCTATAGACTTTCTATAGAGTCCAAACACGCTACCTATACCTGCTGCTGTAAGTTGCTAAGGAGTTGGGTGTCGAGCAAACTACTTGATGGTGCAGCAACAGATCAAGTTTACCATTTCATGGAAATACTACCGAAGCAACAGATTTTCCTTTTGAAAAAATATTTAATGTACAGACACAGCTCGTTTACGATTTTATTTATCTATAATATTAACTGTATTGATAATAATAAATTTGTTGAGACTAAAATAGTATTACTTATAGGAGGAATACGACGAAATGATGCAAATCGCTTTGGATCCAGTGACTAACACAATTCAATATGAATATTACATCAATCAGCTTTTGGTGAGTAAATTTCTTTTTAGTTTAATACCTCTCTGAATTGAATATTCAATCTATTGTTTATATCGTCCTAGCACGAGGTCGTCGCGTGGCAACGCGTCGCTCTATGTCCTAGCATGTCAAAAAAATATAAATACTGCTGAGTGTTAAATTTTGAAAAATAATTTGAAACTTTCGCACGCTTTCAAAACCGTCGCAAACAATAACAGGTCGTTTCAATGACTAAGGGGACGTTCAAGTATTACGTAACGCTTTTTTTTGTAAAACGTTACGATGCTTTACAGGGGTGGGAGGGGAATCCCTCGAGTGTATTGTATGTACGTCATTTTTATTTTGTTCTCCTAAGTTGGCAACCCTTTTCGTAAGGGACAAAAGTTCAAAAATTGCGTTACGTAATACTTGAACGCCCCTAATCATGTGACGACTCTTTACGTTGAATAATAAAAAGAACAAGCGAGTAATCTATATTAGCTCTCAGTGATAGGATCTGACGTCATATTTCGTCTCAACCAATAGCGTACGTTCCACTATTTAAAATTTTCCTCGCATAATTTGCACTTTTTGTTTATTTTATGCGTCTAGTTCGGTTGTCCGGTTGACCGAACTAATGCAACTTTTGGGTAGCAACAATTCGGTTGATACAAATCACCGAACTACTGAAACTCTTAGTTACAGTAGTTCGAAGAAAAATTTAATTGAAATTAAAGATAACATCTTTTTATTTTTAACTAACAAAAGAAATTAACACTTTAAAATACAAGTTTTGTTTAAATATTGGTTATTATTACTGCTACCCAAAAGTTGCACTTTTGGGAACAAACAAACAAACAAACTACTGCTACTAGACGAATTTATGCAACAATAAGGGAATCAAATAAGGAAATAATGCTTTAGATAAATTAGTACTTAAGCAGTATTTAAGTACTATTTGATGTCTGTATTCAAATACGAGAAGAATTTATGACCGAGACCGAAGTGGATTTAAGTAGATTCTATATCACTTTATATCACATTTATACAAACAAAATCTATCTATAACTATTAAGGGAAAAACTATCTTGATTTTATCCTTAAAAACTCAATAAAACAAATCATTAGGACATCTGATGAAATTTATTCAATTCAGTATAGTCGATTACACTAGACGAAACAAAGAAAAATTAAATTCTAACTTATTCTAATCTATCAATTTAAACTCAAAAGGGCCACGGAGCGTCTTGATAGCGTTATACAATATATTATGTATAATAGAAAAACTTCTTAGAGTAAATAATTAATAATTTGGTAAACGGCAACTAACATAACCTCCAAATTTTAGTTATTAGTTACAAATCTGCTAGAGCGCCTTGTGGCTATACGGCCCGACGCTCTAACCGGACCGACTGGTTCATTCTTACTCTTTTCATCTTCTTTAACCTTTTCAGAATTTGTATTATCACTGCTTTTAGTATCGGCCTCTGCTTTTGACTCATCACTGACAGGGTTATTCTCATCAGTGTCAACTTTAGGGTTATTCTCATCAGTGTCAACTTTAGGATTATTCTCATCAGTGTCAACTTTAGGATTATTCTCATCAGTGTCAACTTTAGGATTATTCTCATCAGTGTCAACTTTAGGGTTATGCTCATCAGCGTCATCTTTAGGGTTATTCTCATCAGTTTCCTTTGCATCATCAATCACCATTGCAGAATCTCCCTCGGCAGTCAAATCTTCGTTGATTTTCAACTCTTCGTTGGATTTAGAATTGTCATCGTCCAACTGGACCGTTGGTGTTTGATCATTTTTTGACTCATCAACACGACTGTCTGTCTTTGATTCGTTATCATCAGTTACCATCTCAGCATTGCACCTACTAATGGACGTTAGTAAATCGTCAATTTGTTGGTCCAAATCAGAACTTATTTCGTCTCCATAATTCGTGCTTGTATTCGCTACATTATCTCCATTACTCGTTTCCAAGTCATCATTGTTTGACGATTCCTGTTCGATATTGGTTTTGTTAATTTCAGAATCTTTATCATTTGACGGACCGTTGTCTTCGTTATCCGGTTTAATAACTTCACTCATTTCCGTGTCTGCATCGTGTGTCAAATTTTCATTATCAATTTCAATGTCTTTATTAGACATTTCAGCGATTTTATCGCTCGATGCTTGCTCTTCATTATTTTCTCCTGCTTTTGAGCTTTCATCTGTCTTTGCCACTGATTGTTCGTCATTAGCTTTAGTAATTTCATTATCATTTTTATCGTCTGCATCATGTGTGAGATCTAAGTTATCATTGTTGGATTCAGATTTTACTGCTGTTTCTTTGTTATCTGGTTTAATATCTTTATTGTCATTTTCAGCGTCTGTTCCACGTGTCACATCTTCATTATCATTGTTAGCTGGTTGCGTGGGTACAACAGCCTCTGCTGGTACTATATTCAAGGGGTATTTATCATCTGTAATAATATAAAAAAAGAATTAAATTTTTGTTTATGGAAACATGACCCGACTAAGTGACCATAGAAACGTTGCGAAAAATAATGATTAAAAAAATATTGAAATAATACATATATTCATACATTCCACACTAAGCAACTAATGCTTGTATTATGGATATCAGACAGTTGATATACTACATAGATTAATTTTTTTTTGTTGTAAATACATACATATTATAATTACAAACATCCATGACGGTACAAAGGTAAATGTTAACACATAAACATTTGCCCCTAGCGGGATTCGAACCCGCGACCGTTTGGTTAACAGCTACTAGCCACTAGAGTCTAGTATTTTTGAACTTTTTTTAAATAATGGTTCACAGACTTTCTTTCTTGCATGTAAAAAACTTTAAACCTTTTATTGGTCACCCAGGTACTACTTGGATAATGAGCCGCTGCGCACAGTCCTAACAAGTCATATACACATATACACAGTTACACAGTCGAGGTTTTATGAAACAATACTCACGCAGAACAGTTCCGTTGGCCGCCAACAGAGCCTCCCTCTCCTCTTTCGTATTGAACACGACCAGAACGATTTCATCACTGTTCTTGGGCTTTTTAATGGCGCACGGTTTGAACGAATACAAAAACGGTTGCATCTCCTCGCGACTCGGCAGACGGGGATGACACGAGACCTATGGACAAATCATTTTTTTTTTTAAATTTATTTAATCAACCAAATGATCGGTTGCCTTATTTATCTAACAGCAGACGACTTGCGACCAACTTGCGACAGGCGAAAACTTTCTACCAATTTGTGCGATATCACACTAAATCGTGTTATTGGTATCACGTAACTCATAACAAAGGTGTCTTATTATCTAACAGCAGACGACTGTTTTAAATTAAAAGCAGGTTTTAAATTTCTTTTTACAAAACTCCCACGTTTTATCTCACTTTCCCCAAGTGAAACCAAATTGATTTATAAATATTGAAAGATTTTATTTTGCAATCATATTTTTAAATGTTAAATCGATCGACAGACAGACAGTCTGTCTATTCGATGGTAGTTGGCAACACAAGCAACTCTACAAGTGACTTGGCAATTTACCTTGGCGTAATATTTTCCTTTAATAGTGGCACTTTCCGGTCTCCCTTCTGCCGCATTAAAGTTCGTTTTCTTCAAAAACATTCCCTTAAATTTGGGATTAATTCTCGTCATGAGGCTCCCTTTCAAAAGTTTCGCGCTCTCCTGGTCGCACAACAGGTTCGATATGTCCTGGAAACAAACATTTCTACTCTATACAGATGCTGCGAATATTTGTTATAACGAATTGTCGAGTATGTTTCGTTTTGACGACACGTTTGATCTGGTGGCTAGTAACCCAGCTGTTAACCAAACGGTCGCCGGTTCGAATCCCGCTAGGGGCAAATGTTTATGTGTTAACATTTTACTTTTTGCACCTGAGTCATGGATTTTTTGTATTTATAATATGTATGTATTTACAAAAAAAAAGTTATCTATGTAGTATATCAACTGAATGGTATCCATAATACAAGCATCAGTTGCTTAGTGTGTGGAACTAGATGATGCTGTGTGGAATGTGTGAAGATAATTATTTATTTATGTTAAGGTCGACAGACAGGCTGACGGTCCACTCGATGGTAGGTGGCTACCGTCGCCTATGACACAAGCAACGCCATAAGTGCTGCAAGTGCGCTGCCAACCATAGAAGCATTAAGGATAAGGGATACGGTACTCTGTCATCCCTTACTCCCCCACCGAAACACAACAGCACATAATAATATGCTGTTATTTCACTGTGGTCTTCTGTAAGGGGGAAGATCACTGTCCCCCTTCATTTCGGCAGTCCGTCTGGCGGCAGTAACCACCCGTAAAATATAACATGGCAGAGCCCACTACCCCGTCCAGTACTTTCCTTATCCTTAATCCAACTATGCTCGGCAACCGGCAACGCACTTGGGGCATCTACGGCGGCACCGCACTTGCGGCATTTACGGCGACAACGCACTTGCGGCATCGATGGCGTTGCTTGTGTTACAGGCGACGGTAGCCGCTTACCATCAGAGGACCGTCAGCCTGTCTGTCGACCTTAACATTAGAAAAAACTCTTCCAAAGTAATGTAAAACTTACCGAAGCACACGACGCTAGCAACGAAGGCAGATGAGCATTGACCGTTTCATGTATATGTTTCTTAATATAGTACAATTTCTCCCCAGTGTTCATATCTTTGTAAGGCTTGTTCATGTCAACGGGCAGATCGATGTCATCTTTGTTATCTTTCTTTTCTTCATTCTCCTCAGTGGAAGGGCGCGGCTGGTTAGGATCTTTTACTATGTGCATATCATCAAAGACAGTGCATTTCATCATTTCCTCTTCGCTCTTATTCTTGTATATGACCTCGATCTGAAATCAAATTTTAAAAAAAATCACCTTTTTATACACAATAACATTTTTTTTAAATTATATTAAACGATTAGCTGTTGCGCGTGACTTCGTCCGCGTAACTTAATAAAATATAGCCCATGTTACTCGTTGATAATGTAGCTTTCTATATGTTAAAGAATTTTCAAAAACGCTCCCGTAGTTTTTGAGTTTATTAATTACAAACAAAAATACAAATCTTGTTTCTTTATAATAATATTAGTTATACTTAATACTACTTGATAAAGGGATGAATTTAAAAACTGACTAATGTTTTCGCACCCCAACTGTACTATTATCGGCCTGGACCTTGCCTATAATGTAGAAATAATAGTAACTAGCTGTTGCCCGCGACTTCGTCCGCGTTCAAAATGTTATATGGCCTAAAGCCTTCCTCGATAAATGGACTATCCAACACAAAAAGATTTTTTTCAAGTTCAATCAAAGTCAGCTTTATAATATTATTAGTATATAGTATAGATAGGTATTCTAAATGTCATTGCTGACAACTATAAAAAACTTACCTCTTTAAACATATCCCTGAGTTTATTGGAGATGATATTCTTGAAATTGTTTTCAACAAAATCTTGTGGTTCCTCTGAAAGAGGTATTGATTAATTAAACCAATGTTTTTGTCGTCAAACAAATTCTGCGTCGACTTATTTGTCTCTATGACCTGACACGTTTTATTACATACTATACTAGGTGTACCGAGCGGCTTTTTCCATTTCGAAATTTGACAGCATTAAATGTTTTAGTTGTCAAATGATGCCACTGCTTGTGTCGTATCCTGAGCTGTCCTTAAATATTGTACTAGCTGTTGCAAGTGACTTCGTCCGCGTACCTTTGTAAAATATGGCCTATGTTACTCGCTGATCGGTCAATCTGTCCAATTGCTATACGAACAGGACTAAAATTACTATTAATTACTTAAATAAATTAATATTCTTTACTAAAAATTAAGGCTCGCGATAAATTTAAGGCCCAAATAAAAGGAAATATCTAAACTATTTCTATTTTTATACCTAAAATTAGGTATAAAAAAGATATATATAAAAAAACTCCATTGATTTCCAATTAGTTCTAACTAGATACTATTAATTCCTAATTAGATTCATGTTGGATGTCATAGTAATCTTTATTAAAATGTCCAACAAAATGTTTGACTACATTTTGAAATTATATCTTGACAACTGTTTATACACTAAATAGATAAATGTTGATCAAGAGGTAATTATTAGAGCCATTAGATTATCCAAATTTCTAAGCAAGTTTAAGCTCTTTCTAAGCTAAATATGCTTAGTTTTTAAGCTAACTGTGCTTAGTTTGTCGACCACAATAATAAAATATTGTGATGTCAATGTGTCATTCATAATAAGACCTACAAGGCAGTAGACAGCAGAAAAAAAGCTGTCAACATCAAACTTGGAAACATCCAAGTTTGTGGTAACCGATAAGCCATGCATGATTTGTTTGTACCTGGCAATTGAGTAGCCAATTTGGCTACCGTAAACCATAGTACACTTTTCTCCAATGGCTTTTTACCAGGGTTGTTGCGGATATTTGCAGCCGCATATGCGGAACATCTGCAACCGTATCTGCGGGTTGCGGAATATCTGGCAGATTTACCCAGATTATGAAATTGTTTCAGTAATTAAACTGTTTCGATTTTCCGCTAAAAGTTTGATTACTTAATAATAATTTATTCCTGCATTAAAAATGGAAACTATAAACTTGAAATACCTCTAGAAATAGGATGTTGCAATTTTGCATCCGCAACAACCCTGCTTTTCACCAGCTTTTCATCCCACCCGTGTCTACTGCATTGTAACTCAGGACATTTTTAATACAAAAATAATCTCTACCTGTTGGCTTAAAAACCAAGTAATACTTTTTGAACCTGTCCTTCACATTATGGTTTTGACCTATGATGTTTATCAATTCCGCATCACTCTCAATGGGATATTTTCTACGATACATCGTGTGAATCGTTTCGTGATGTGGGACAGGCTTGCCGAGCAATAAATCCCTCAAACGCTCCCGTATTGTGAACTTGAGTTCGCGTTTTGTTATAGGGAAATCAAAAAAACGCTTGACCAGGTTCACATTCCAATACTCTTTTCTCAGCTGTTTCAAAATCATGCCCAGAGCTAACTCGAGTCTCCCAGTCATTTTTTCCGTTGGAACTTTGTCCGGACACAATATGTCCTTTGCATAAATGTCATCCTTTGATTTCTTTACAGTTCTAGTTTCATTGATCAAAGTGTTTCGCACTGGGGCCTGATTAGGCCTGATCGCAATGAGCTTATTCATTTGCTTCGGTTTATTCTTCTCAACTTTTGTTGGAACGAATTTGTTGTTTTGCTGCTTGTTTTTATTTTGATGGTATGGATTGTATTGCTGCTTGTTTGTCCTTGGAGGGTACGAACTCTGGTTCGGTTGATACCAACTATTCTCTCCTTGAGAGACAGTTCTACCGATCTTCGTGAGAGGTTCATTGTGCCACGGCGTTATGCTTTGGCGTTTAGCCGGACGATGAACCGTTTGGTATTGGTGGCCGTACGAAACGTTCGAAGGGCCTGGGTTATATTCATTCTGTAACTATGAAAAAAAAAAGTAGGAATAAGTAAATTTTCTTTCTTTGACACACAAAAACAGCTTTGGAATATTATTTACCACAGTTTTTTTTAGGGGCAAAATATAAAACTGCAAATCAGCGTTATGCGAATTCGCAACGCTGTGACTGCGACGCGAATTCCCAACGCAGCAAGCTGCGACTCGAATCCCCAACGCAGTAAACTTGCGATTTCGTGCGATTTCGTTCGATTATCGCAGAAATGCATGATGTGAATCATTTCTTTCATTTCATTGACAAGTATAAAATGCTAAGTAAAAAAAAATGCAGCTATGTGAGCAAACAACCCCCACTCGTCTATTAGTTACCTAAACAATATATACTACACTAGCTGACCCGGCGAACTCCGTTTCGCCACCAGATGGCTGTTCAGGGGCCCTAGCCAAGATGTACATTAAAGAAACGCTCCCTAGCGAACTTTACGAAGCGAACAAAATAAAGCCCGGTGATTGGTTGTTGTAACACCCACATAAAATTTTGACCAATCACAAAGCTTTGTCCGTAGCGTAGCGTAGCGTTTACGACTGTAGAAAGCACTGCGTTTGCATCTTGGCTAGGGCCCCTGTTGACCCGCTTTTCTGTTGAAATTTTTCCTGAATTTTTTTTGCTATAAACCTCACGGAGCCCGAGACCTTTCCAACGAATGCAAAACCGTGGAAATCGGTTCGTGCGTTCTGGAGTTATAGCGTCAGGAAGGAAAACCCGACTTATTTTTATATAGTAGATTACATAAAGATAATGCTACTTCACATACACATTCCCACACTAACATACACTTTCACAAACACATACACTTACATATTTTATTTTATTCTAACATTGTAGATCATCTAGTTTTTCTATCCTAAATTAGCCTAAGATTTAAGTATGGTGTTGAAGGAGCGGGGAGTCTCAACCTAGGCTTAAGTAGATGAATAAATTATTTATTATTTTTTATTGCTTAGTTTATAATACTAGTATTTTTTTATAAAACTATATTTCTGATATAGATGATATTAATAAGTAATATTTTAATCAATTTTTTTTTTGTTTCATTATTATGTTTCATACAATACCTGCATTCTTTGACTGCAGATCATTTGTTGTTCTATCACCTCGCGTTTCTTCTTAAGTAGCTGCATTTCCATATCCAAGTTTTGCAGCTGTAATCAAAACTTGATTTACATTATGTTACATTTTAATAGTAAACTTCAAATATCTGTATATCGGAAGCAAACTATTCCAAGTCACATTTAGCAAATTATTCAGTATGCATGATAAACATCTGAGGTAACATATAATCAAAAGCAAAACTTGTTTTCTTTGACTTAATCTTTGACAAATGATCCCATATGTCACATATTTCTCATTATACTTATTCCGTATTGATTGCAACATTTATTAAGTTTTCTTATCCACCAGTCTTGGTATTGCTTTAATTAAAACATGCCCATTTTCTTTTTTTTAAACAATGCATGGCTGTCCATTACTGAGTGTTTGTGAGCTTCTGGCTCAGCCTGCCTCGCGAGGCCCAACTCGGGTTGTTAGTATTTAGCTGAGGATGCCACGAGCCCATGCGGCATTTGTGGAAATGGCTATTCACTAGCGACTTGCCCCTCTCAATATAGATAAACCTCTCAAATTATATACACAAACCTTCCTCAATTTGTGAAAACAGATTTTGACAACTTGTTTGATGGTTTCGTTTATTTATTTATTATACAAGGCCTCCGACGAGGCAGGCATAAAAAAAATCATCATAGTTCAAGTTAGGCCACTTGGCAGATGCCACCGCAATTTTTGCACCAGTGAAAGTTCTAAGTAACATCTAAAGTATTACTCCTACAGCTAAATGAGACAAGAAATAAATAAATAAAAGAAGATAACGGAGAAACAAAGAAGTTAGCGTTCCACTTCTGTGGAAGTATATATATATATTTCTGTACAGATTTTCAAGTATCCAAAATATATAACACATTCCATTCATATTTATTCTCAGTATGTATCAGTAGAATCAAATTATATACCCACATATAATTATATAGGTATAGTTATATACCTAGATTCAAATTATATTGATAGCATTCACATGATTATACATATTGCTGTATTTGATACTTATATTCAACAATCACTGGTTTATATTAATTAAGATTAAGAAGAAACTGTCAAAAAGTTAGGTTATCTTTTGTTAAATGAATAAAGCAGACCAAAACACAAGGAATTATATATAGGTACCTTAGGTACCGTACCTATGTCAAATTCGAAAGCCCTTAACTTATCAACAACGCATATACATAAATCCATTCATACCACAAAATACTAAGATTTCTTTTAACGTTGTCGATTGATCAGTAAATTTGACTAGTAGACATAAACACAGCTGATGTTTGCCCATGCTAATGAGCCGTTTTCAATATGAAAAACCAAAGTTCAAAAACAAAAAGAAAATTTAGGTACCATGAAAATCAAAATTACGTACGTCGACCTACTATTTCGATTTCAATGTGCCGAATTTGTAATAATGATTTATTTATCCCGATATTAAATATCTAATAGTTAAACAGATATTACTACTTACGAGTTCATTAGTCCCGGAATTCATTATTTTATTTGTTTGTTTCAAGAGCTTTAGACTATAGCCTCTAAACACTAAACAGGAAAAAAGTCAGCAACTCAATCAATATGCCGCAATATGCCGATCAAAAAAAAGAAAAAGAGGACCAACCCAGACCAACCAAATTCAATAATTTTCTATCCAACAAAACACAGTTTGTGAGTGATCTGTGGATAGAACAGAACACTATATATTCACTAGAATGTGTGTTTGGTGTGTATAAATTAAAACACAGACCACACACATATAACAAACTTAGGTCGGTAACAGACATGCGTTATCGGAATGCATAAATCTATATAAAATATTGTCTGCCTCACACGGTTGGTGTTTTTTCAAACGAAGATAACAATTAGATAGTGGTTCAAAAATTGGCCGCATGGCGCTTGTGTTGCAATGGTGTAACTGCACATATTGGTGTTTGATATGACTGGTTGGTTGCGTAGTTCGTGAAACCACCATAAATAAAATTCACAGCACCACAACCCAATGCCACTACAGCGCCTATTTAACGATGGCCGACGGACACTTTTTAAAGCATAGACATAAATTGGTCCTACATATCCCTATCGCTAATATGCCTTTTATGCAACAAAGTTTAGAGCCAAAGAGTATGTAATCACTGTTTAGTTAGAGCAATGACTATGAAACCATCGATCACCATCGATGCTCGTAGATCATCTAAGAAGGTGTCATCCTGATAAAATAGGTAAAGATTTGATATATTTTTAAACCTTTTAGAAATTATAAAACACACTCGGCATTTATAATCAAGGCAGGACTTTTGACCATCCATAAAAATGTAACCATTATTTACATCTTAAACCTAGGTTGCTCCTAAGGGTGCATATGATACAGCAGACAAGTTCGAAGAGGAGAGGAAGAAAAAAGAAGCCGCCGCGCCCAAAAAGAGGCGTCCTGAAGATCTGTTACGAGGGATATAACCAACTAAAAATATCTTGTTAGTCTTTGATAATAAAATCTGTAGATGTTATTATGTACTCTAATTACTTATGTTTATATAGACTTACTAGCTGACGCACGCGACTTCGTCCGCGTAACTTTATAAAATATATGGTTGGTTGGTATATCTTCTATATATATAAAAATCTCGTGTCACGATGTATGTTCGCGATAAACTCTGAAACTACTGAACCGACTTTGATCAAACTTCATAAGTATCTGTTATTTGGTCCAACTTAAAAGATAGGATAGTTTATATCTATTTTTTTTTTAATTATGTAATATTATTAACATAGCGCGATCTGTTGATACTTATTCAATACAGCAATTATTTATCTGTGAGTTCCATAAGGTTCTCACAGATGGCGGTTTAAAGTAATTTATCGGCTGGATTGCAAAAAAGCTCCCCGGGTGAAGCCGGGAGCGGGCCACTAGTAACTTTATAAAATATAATAAAGTTTGGTCAAAATCGGTTCAGTATTTTAGTTCATCGCGGAGGAACATGTGACACGTAATTTTTATATATTAAGATAGAGATAGTATTGCGAATGCTAATTAAATTTATGATACTCTTAATTACTGTTACACATATTAATAGGTAATTAAAGATGGCGTAGTTGTACCAAAAAGTATTGCGGTACAATGACACATTCCAATATGTTACAATAGATAGCTTACATTCCAATGATTTAGAACATTGACTTCTAATTACGCTACTAAGTCAATTTTACATTCACTCACGATATGATATTCTTTACATGACTGATTGAATCGATTAAAAATAGAAAATAATAACTTGGCATGGCTTAGCTCAAGAACTTTAATCGTTAATTAACGAAGTTAACATTTTGACTAACGGATTAACTTTTACTTATTATCATGAGTATAGTACTTATACTGGTTGAGTACTATTTATCTATGGTTATAGTTGATTTTTCAGGATTCCCTTTCCAAATTAAGAATTAATGATAGGTCAATTGAAAAAGAAATTTAAAAGATACTTAATTAGTATTTCGTGATTTGTTAATTGCGATAAGAAATAACCAAAAAATACTGACCAAATTATCAATTTTTTTACAGGTGGAAGATGAAATAGCTGAAAATCCAGAGCCTTCGCAGTAGACATAAGAAAAAACAGAATCTCACATATGTATTTTGAAATATTCTCATTTTTTTTCATAATTATTTAAAAAAAATTGTCAATGTTCTAAATTTAAAATTTTGCAAATGCCTAAAATGATATTGCCTTTTATACTTGTTTTATCATGAAATAAAATATTTCACAACTCACTATTTTTTTTCCTACATTAAAATTTCTATCAAAAAGAAATATAAAAATATAAAGGCCACCTTTCACAATCTCGATAGGTGAAAGAATTTTTAAAATAAGCATTAGTTTTTGAGTTTATTTATTACAAACAAAAATACAAATCTTCTCTCTTTATAATATTAGTACCTATAGTATTCACAGTGAAAAGCCAGCTTGAGACAATAGAACAGACCCACCCATTCGAAAAAAAAAATCAAAATTAGCAGAAAAAAAAATTAAAATAGCAGAAAAAAAAACTCATTTTATCAAATAATTTATTAAGTAATTCAAATAACACGAATTGTGAATTTGTGACTACATTTAAAAAAAACATTTCTGCAGTTTTTTTTTTAAATTAAAAACGCAACTAAAGAAAATTCACAAAATCTATCTTACAAAAGAAATAATGAATAAAATCTTTAGTCACCATTTGCTTAAATTACTATACTGCGTTTTTTAATTCAAAGGAGTAATTTGACAGGACCTAATGTCAAATTTTAAAATAATGTTACTAAAGTTTTTTCCGTAGTGCTAAACTAATGTCGGTTTTACTTAAATAGTTATATTTTACGGTAAAAATATTTTCGATCTTGTTTTATTGATTTAACATGCGTATTATTGTTATTTTAAGGTTTGAATTTCGTTCAAAGCAGGATTACTAATGACCAAATCGGAATGAACTATGAATAAAAAATTTATATGTGGTCACACAAATAAAAAATAGTATAATGCATTTACATAGCTATTATTTTGTGTTGATTTTATGTCACATATGAAAAAATTTTCATAATAAAAATTATATTAATCGAAACTAATTGCGACTTACAGAACGGACTTTGCAAAAAAATATAATTTAAACAATGAAATAATAAATAATATTAATTCTAAATTAATTAAATGTTCTATAAGGCATTGAATATGGTTTTATAAAACCGTAACTTTTTTTAATAAGTTCGATTAGGTGACATCATTATTTTTGTATGGTCAAAAACGTGCAACACAGGAAATGTCAAATTACTCCTTCCAATTAAGAAACGCACTATAGTGGGCAGTAGCGAGTACTTTAGCTACTAAATTACTTGTCACTATACTAAAATTACTAAACTAGTCTGAACGAGCCTTGAAAACACTATTCATCACCACTGCACTCGTCCAACACTACTGCTTGAGACATTAGCTTCAATATATCTTCATCGTCTAATTCTTCAAAATCTTCATCGTCCTTATAAAGGGTTTCTTCAACAATAAACTTATTCTTAATCGTCTTTGGGCTCGGTTTTGTTTTACTCAAGAAACTTGCGGCTGTGATTACTTCTTTTTTAGTATTTTCTTTCACTTCAGTAGTCTTATTCATATTTTTAGTTATATTTGTTTTTAAAATATCTTTATTTGTTGATGTGACGTCATCACTCGCCTTAGAAGCGTCAGTCACTTTGGGAGAAATTTTAACCTCCTCTTTAGAATTCGTCTTTACAATTTCTTTAGCATTTTTAATAGAATTCGGATCATCTTTCTTTTCTTTACTCTCATTGGTTGGTTTAATATTTTCTTCATTTTTAACTTTACAAGTTTCATCGTCTTTCTTTTCGTCTTTAACTTTTTCTACAGCACTAGCACGTTTTATATCTGTTTGAGGATCAGGTTTATTTGATTTATTGTCAATTACGGTTTTAGCTACACTACTATCTTGGATAGATTCTGTGTTTTCTTTGCCCGGTTTACCGTCAGGATCTTTCTTAATAGAAATAACTTTTTCTACTGCACTAGTTTGTTTTATAACTCTTTGACAATCTTGTTTAATTGATTTATCGCCAGTTACTTTTTTAGCTACACTGTCTTGAATGGATTCTGAGTTATCTTTGTCCGGTTTACCGTCAGGATCTTTCTTAATAGAAATAACTTTTTCTACTGCACTAGCTTGTTTTATATCTCTTTCAGAATCTTGTTTATTTGATTGAACAGATTCCGAAGACTTTTCTTTGCCTGGTTTAGCTTCAGGATCTTTCTTAATAGTATTAACTTTTTTAGCAGCAGTTTCTTTTTCGACCTCGGTTGTAAGGTAATTAGTTTTTATATTGTTCGGACATTGTGTAAATTTGTAACAAGGTGTCACAACCACCTTTGTTACTCCTGTAAATAATAAAGAACAGATTTAAAATGACAAATCGATAATACATTCTTTTAGAAACAATAATTAAAACAAACTCTTCTTGAGAATTATAAGCATTTCAAATACCAAGCTATTTCAAATATGTAGTATAAATGGCTAATTTTGATGTGAATCTTTGGCTAAACTTTGTCGGAAATAATATGTAGTTTTTATTAAGTAAATATTTTTTTAAACAAAATATTTTTCATGTTTCACATAATATGCCAGAGATATCGATTATTTTTATATAATTTAATATGAAAGACTGTATAATATATTTTTTTTTCAAATTTTCGAACAGTATGTGATGTGTGGAATGTGATAGTATGGGGATATATAAAAAAAGATTTATTTAATTTATATGTGAAAAGTATCCCTACTAGAAATACATTAAAAAACCCGTGTCTATCGCTCTAAACATATAAAAAAACCTTACAAAATTGCTTGTGCTATAGGTGAGGGTAGCCACTAATACGTTCGTACAGTAGACTGTCAGCCTGTATGGCAACGTTTACATTAAAAAAAAAACACGTACCACACATGACATCCTTCGCAGTGCATATGTTGTCGAAGTCATCGATGGTTCGCACTTGGCCCACAAAAGTGTTGACAGAATTTCCGAGTTTTTTCAAAGCCACTATGCCGTACTTTTGAATGAAAGCCTTCAGGGCGGCCGCTTCCGTTTTTCCGGAAAATACAATCTGGAAAATAATATAGAATATTGAATTTCCTGACTGACCTGCAAAAGTGACCTACAACAAATGGCAAAAATTTCACAAAATTTCATTTTTTAAACGTCACCGACAGTGTAAAAATATATTATATAGTATCGCTGGTTTGCGAGAATACCGACGTAATTCAAAATTCAGTCAAATTGAATCAAGTATGCCAAACAATCATAGATCTCTAATATTCGTTTGAGAAAGAAAGCTTCATTATTCATTTGAGAAAGAAAGCGTAATTATTCATTTGAGACAAAACACTTGTTGAATTTTGTTTCAACCAAGAATAAAGAAGTATTGTATTTAGAATATTCATTTATTATACACACATTGCTTATTGTATTTTTGTTACAGTCCCTCTGCACACCACACACTACAGACTACATAAATACTGAACCATAAAGCCTATATCAGACCTCCCTAACCAACACTTTAGACTTAAGCAGTTATTACACTTTTCAATTTGTTGGAAACCAATTTAGGAACCTAAGTAGTGAACTGTAGTGATCACACTACACTAAATTGATTTCTAAATCGAAGACATAGAATTAAAAATAGATAAAATCTAAATTGGATCCAATATGTTCTAACTACGATTACACCTCCCGATTTCCTAAATTGGTTTCCTACAAATTGAATAGTTTAATAATTGCTTTAATCACAAATACAGACTCATTTCAGATGAGCCGATGAGACAACAGTCAACGCACGTTTGATTCTCGTAAAAATCGACTTATATAGAGTTCGCTTGCAAATATCATTTTTAAAAATTTAAAATTTTTCAAGAATAGTGACATAATTCGTAAAAGTCATTGTTTTTTAATAAACAAGGTATAGGTGTCGTGAGTTAATTTTTGTAATTTGTATAATAGTATAATAAATAAGTTACATTTTTCGGTACGCAATAAAACATTTTATGAAAAAAAAAAAAATTAAAAACGTCACTCCAACATCAATAATTTCTTTTTCATGAAATAAAAACCATCCATGAAACGGACATTAATGATTTATAATGGCATAAAAGAAAACGACCCACCTTTATGTGGAGCGGGTTGTAAATATTCAAAAGTCGCTTGGTAACATTTAATCCGAGTACCTGAAAAAAAAAATATATATATAAATACTATAAATTTGTATCACACAACATAACTCACTGTAGTCTTTGTAAGGTGGTGGTCACTGCCGCCAGACGGGCTGCCAAAAATGACTGCGAATACTCTCCACATCGAGACAAGAGTCAACTTTGAAAAAGTTCATTTCCAAAGTTCACCCTGTTAGGAAATCGAACTCTCAATTGAGAGAGAGCGTCAAGGCAAGCAGAAAACCTTAACCACTCGTCCAAGTGGGATCTTGAAGACAAATAGCGGGGAATCCCCAAAGAGCAAGAAAATGAACACGAAAATATTCTTACATTTCTCAGATCATCGCCGGCTTGATTCCTGAGCTTGTCGACTACGACTCTCTCCTCTTCGGTGGCCGGATCGTCCGGTAGCTCTTGCCACACCTGTGGATATCAATACTAATATTATTAATGTGAAAGTGACTATGTCTGTTTGTCTGTTTCGTTACCTTTTCACGGCTTAACGTTATTGATATATTTCCTTTTCGTAATGAAAGTAATTAACCCTTTAACCGCTTGGTTCTGTAGGAGTTCTTGTGCCCCTAGCGTCTGATTATTTAAAATCAGATCCCTAATTATTCAAAAATAAACATTATACAAGTTGAGGAATTTGTCGTATATATCCAGCTCTGGAGAAATGGACACGAAAATAGTTGTCGGATAAATCCGACTCTGGCGGCTGAAGGGTTAATAAATGCATAGACACTTAGATATTTAAGTGAATACAATATTTGAATATATTTTTTTATCTATATCTCGCTGTTGGAATATCTCTTAACGGTTGCATCGTTTTATATGTGTCATAATCTATATCTAATCCTTATCCTTACTAATATTACAAAAGTGAAAGTTACTCTGTCTGTCTGTCTGTTAACTTTTACGCGTCAACTACTCAACCGATCATAATTAAATTTTGCATACACGTTGTCATGTATACAGGAAAGGACGTGGGGTACCTTTCATACAGAAAAAAAAAACTGTTCCCATGGGATCATCTAAAATAAACTATGGGAAAACCTTAAAAAAGTAAGGGCCAATCTGTCACAGTGAGGAAAGTATTACCTTGATCATAATGTGTCTCAGTTCGTTGTCGAGCATGCGAACAATGCGTGGGCTGAGTTCGTACATTCCCTCCGCGTTCGGTTCCACTGTTGGGACATCCATTTTCCTTTCAACTTTCTCTGAAACGATAACAACACATTTTAGACACGGTAACAGTCCACTTGATGATAGGAGGCTGGCTACCGTCGCCTTAGGATGTGATGGGGAAATGGGTTTTGGCATAACTTACTCACTCAGCGAAACACGGCAGCACATAATGCTGTTATACCACAGTGGTATTCTATAAGGGGGTGGTTACTGCTGCCAGGCGGTTTCTGACCATAAAAGGATTATGGTTAAGGGATAGGGAAGAGATGGAGTGATGGGGTGAGGAATGCATGGCTGGCATTAGTAAGATAACTAAATGCTGTTATTCATTTATGATTTATCAATCTACGATTGGATCAATGCCAGAAAATTGAAGTTAACAATGTCGATAATGATATTAAATACTATACATACTTTCAGCGATTTCCACGTCTTTTGTCAAATCCTTCGGTTTGTTTTCAAGTGGCTCCTTTTTAGGAGTTTGCGGTTCAGTTTTTACTTCCTGTTTCGTTTCCTTAGGTGGGACCGTGATTTGTTCCGAGTCTGATAAATTGCACCAAATCAAAATTTTATAATAAATAAAGTGTAAAAAGAGAAAAAAAAAAACAATCAAAACAACCCAAAACCCCTAAATACAATCAAAACAAGCATACACCTTTACCTTGATTCACGTCACCGCCAGCGGAATGCCTTGGAACCTTTGCCGGCCTCTCTTCTTTGACTCCTGAAATTATAAATCACAAACATTATAATTCATTTGAACGCACGAAAAAAAAAACTATACATTGCGTGTACTTAGATGTGAGATAAATTTCAAAAAGAAGTGAGCACAATCATTATTGCTAAAAATATTACCTTTTGTGACATTTTATTAGTTTATATAGCCAAAAAAAAAACTGGTTTTATCAAAAACCGACCATGGATTGATAAAAGTGCAAGTGCGGGAAAACATAAGGCCTTTAGTACGTATTCAAATAAAAGGCACATGTTCTCTATAAGGCCTAAGATTAGGCCCCAAATGGAGTACTCTGCTCTAAACTCTGGACTGCCGCTACCTTGCAGCGTCGAATTGTTTAAAACTGTTGACGATCCAATGTTCAAACAAGAACGTTGATAACGCCTTAGTTTAAGAAGTGATGTATCCTTTCTTTGTGTGTTTTACCGGCTGTACATTGTCAAGTGCTCTGATGAGTTGTCCCCCCATTTGGATAAGGATAATACCGCTGCGCACAGTCAGGATGAATAAAAACTATCCCAAGGTCGCGCAAACTTTGGATGTCCCTTCTGAGGTGTTTCCACCTGGCTACAATACTGACTTCTTCAAGCGAGCCGTTAGAATTTCTTGCAGTGTTGGAAAAAATGCTTTTTCGCAAATCAGGGAGTGAGTCGCTAGTTCATATCAAATAATACGTTCAAATTCTCTCTTATTGTTCCATTCTTTTTAGTATCCAATCTTTGAAATTAGTCCTTCACAAAGCGACGTCTGTTTTTTACTATGTATTTATGTTGTAACTAATAATAATGTTTTTCTTCACTCACGATCTTGGACATATTTGATGAAGTTTAATAGATGATTTATTGGACATGGATAAATCGGCTATAGTATGCGTCACCCATTTGAGCGCACACATTCTTAATCTAAATTCATAAAGCATATTTAAAGCAAGGTAAACTTCATTTTTCTATGAAACCGTCTCGTTTTTCATTTGTTTTTTAGGCAGTACCCAAACTTGAAACATCTTATGCTGCGCGTGAGACCGCCACCATTGGGCCACACTGACGGAACTAATAATGATGTATTTTTTAAACAAAATTTTTTCTACGATTCATATCTGCCAGGCGTCCTACGACAGCTCAATTTTTTATATTACATATTAACGAAAAGGAGGAAAAGTCATATCAAGAGTCTAGCTAGATTCTAGAACATCGTTCCTCAAACTTCTCACCTCCGCAACCCACAAAATCTATACTAATATCATAGATTGTATTTTTGTTTGTAATGAATAAACTGACTATACTGGACCGATTTTGAATTTTTTTATTTATTTACAACACACATGTTTCTTCTTTTCACTATTCTTTTTCATGTTCAAATTCTTTCACCTATAGAAAGCTACATAACCAGCGAGTAACATAGGCTATATTTTATAAAGCAACAGGGAGAAGTCGCGTGCAACAGCTAGTAAAATAACGTTAACTTTGTAATTTTGTTTATTATTATTATATGAATACATGACATATAATTTTCGGTTTAAAGGAAAGAACAAGTTGTCCACTTAAGCTATGAGAACTTAATAACTACATTTATATCGGTACATTTAATCCATCGGAGATTAATTAGGTATTTCCAACATTTGTCCATACGTATTCTTTTAATTTATGTTTAAAGCTACGCATGGTACCACAATTTTTTATACTCTCAGGTAATGCATTGTATATGTGTGCTCCCTCATACAATATTTTTTTTTACCATAATGTGTTCTAATTTTAGGCAATTTAATTTTATTTCCATACAACAAGACCAGGTATAATGAATTATAAATTTACCCTTGACTTTCTATTCAGCCCAAACACGTTATATCTGCTGTATTTTACTGACGAGTTGGGTGTCATGCAGACTACTCGATGCTCCAGCATCAGATCAAGGTTATCATGTTATGGATATACCACCGAAGTAACGGTATACAAAATTTCACATCAATCCAACCAGTTTAAGTTAGTGACTTATAGCACCTAGTTAAACGACAACAGGTATGCATAGATTTGCCTCTCTCATATATAATTTTAAAATCCCTTTCAATTGATAGCCCACTCGAGGCTTTTGAAGAAAAAAAATTTTTTTTTTCATACAGAAAATTGATGTCATAATTTGAAAATATACCAGGCGGCGGATAAACTAAGTCTAAAATACTTACTAAGACTCCTACTAGAATCTTCTGAAAAAAAAAATCTCCATTCGCGAACTTACCCACAGGACTGCAGTCAGATCCAGGACTATAAAGTTACGACATAAACAGGAGACAAATGCATCCTTCTCTTTTAAAAATAGCATTCCTTGTATTTAAGTACTAGCGATTCGTTCGCGGCTTCGCCCGGGTGCATTTTTTTTACGTAAAAAACTTCCCTGATTATCCCTCTATCCATGAGTGAAGACAGAATTAAAATCGGCCCAGCCGTTCTCGAGTTTTGCGCTTAGCAACACATTTAGGGATTCATTTTTATATTATAGATTAAATTTTTCCATTCAATTTAATTATTGTATCGCGACCCCCTTTAATATCAGTTTGAGAAACGATGGACCAGATTAATCTCAAATTGCTCGACATTTTGAGCAATAAGTAATCGCATGTTTTATTACTAGATAGATTTTAAAATGATTTTGTTTAAATGAATAAAATCAAACTTCATTAACTAAGTTAAACTGGGTGACAAAAAACTGGACGATTGAAGAAAAATAAAATGACTTCTTCGCCTTAAAAATGTGGTTAGAAATATTTGGGTACATGTAAAAATCGCAAGGAGCAAAGTTGAGACCTACAAGAGTACGAAAGTTTATTGAATACAATCAGATTTTATGCAAGATGGGACCGAAAACAACTACTTAATCCAATTTTTACTATTATAATTCCCTGATTTTCCACTGTAAAAAATACTGCAATAATTATGAGTACCTTCAATATCGAATATCTATGATTCGTATGATGTCAGAATATACGTTATTTCATCCGAAACAGGCACGCCGAGTCAGAAGCTGTACCCATAGGCCATCGTATTGGATGAGTCAATTTTTGAAATGAAAACTACTATAGGCGCGTTAGCCAGTTTTATTATGAGGAAAAAACACTGAGGACACTCTCCGTGACGTTTAACTGTGTGAAATAAGCGCCATCTACCCGAATTAGTGCGTACTTCTTTGTTCACAATAAGCTTAACTTCGTCAATAGTTTGTTAAGAAGTCGTCAACAGATGGCGTAGTTTTCACTTCTGACGTGCAGTCCTACGACTGACAGTTTTTCTAAATCGCTATCTAAATAACGGGCTCCATCGCTGAAACATCTTTTGTTGTATGGCCTTTTAAATTCCATATTGCGGTTTCAACTTCAAATTTACATATTTCCAAAGATTATTTTTGCTTCATGAAAAGTTTTTAGTCAGCCTGTATTTTCTTTTTGCTTCATAAAAAGTATTAATTAGATCGAAATTGACAATTAAGATGTACAATAAACTGTCCTACAATTCATTCGCAGGAATTTCTTTTCAAGGCGATAGTGAGCCTCCGCCCATTTAGTGTTTCGAGCTTTCAAAAATGTTCCTTATTAGGGCACTGGTTTCGCGTTTATACAAATTTTAACAAAAAGCTCAACTTGGCGTTTTATTCAAATTGAGTGCACAAAAGTATATTGGCAAATAAATAAATAAATGAATACAGGACAGTTTCTGTATTATTTTCCGAATGACGGCTATTAATTGTAATGTCAATGTCTATGTTCCGACCACATAAATCTCCCGATTTTTTGCTGGCAACATTACCGGTTTTATAATATTTCACTTTTGCAATACTGTGGTGACGTCCGCGCGCTTATTGGTCAAATCAAATAGTCTTTAAATCCCGGTTTCTTGTAACACGTTTCCGTTACATTTCACGATTTTACTCCCACAAAAACGAACGCCAAGATGTTACATATCAAAAATCATTAATTTTATTCATCAGTACATATTGTTTTATTACATTTTATTGCCATTTTATGGCAATTTATTACCACCTCTTCATTGTTTATTTAAAACAACCTAACTAATGGCCAAACTTTGATCGGTGAAGTTTATAATTGAGGAGGGAGGTCTGAGAAAAAAGACAAAATTACAAAAAAAAAAACCAGTTGTATTTACTTATTATATCTCTTACCTGAAACTCCCCGTTTCTCCGGTTTGCTGTGCGAGGGTAAACTCGCTACAACATCCTTATATATCACTTCTTCTCTTGCGCCGTGTTTAAGGCGGTAAATCTCGATTATTTCCGCTATAGACGACGTCTCTGTCACGTGAGACAAATCCGAGACCAGACGCGACACAGCCTGGTAGATCTCATCGGCTAAACGTTCCTCCTGCTCATTATCGACATTGAATCTTTTGCACATTTTCGCGCTTATAATTTTCATCGCTCGACGAACGTTCGATTTGGTCTTTCCATCGTCGTTTCGTATTTTGTTTTGTTCCCGTCGGTATTTCAATGAGGACGCCTCGACTTTTCTGTCCAATTCGCGACGTCTCGCGTCCAATTCTTGCTTCTTCCTTCGCAATTCCTCTTGTCTCTTCATCAAATCTTGCGCCCTCTCGTGAACGCGGTCCAAATGTTCGCCTTCTTTATGCAGCACAGTAATTTTCTTCGGTAGCCTTGTAGCAGATTTCCGCTTGCGGCTAGTTTCCGTAACGTGTTTCGCGGAAAAATCCCTCTGACCAGCAAATGTCTCAGCAAATTTCGGCTCCCTGAAACCTAGCGGCGTCGGTTCCCTGCGACCCGACATTTCTCTTGTTTCGTGTCTTCGATCTTGCGACATATTGCGCGCGTCGTCCTCACAAATCTGTAGCTCCCAGACCGGCTCTTTAATCGGCATCTTGTGACTTGGTTTTTGATATTTCTCGTTGCGATTTTGTCCGGGCCAGGACGGCGGCGGCGGTGGGGCGCTGCTGGCTTCGGGACTGCAACGTTTCTCCAGGGCCCAAGAACGACGCGGGGAACGAGGCGAAGGCGAATGTCTCCTGTAACGATGATCCCTGTTTGGCGAGCGAGATTTGCGCGTAGGCGATCTTGTCGGTTCCATTTTCGAATCAATCATTCTATGTTCGTTCCTAGACTGTTCGTACGACATTCTATCTTCGTCGCGCTTCTTAAAGGCGTTGTTAGGCTCCTGCCAATTGTTCCTATTGGACTGATGCGCTCCCGGTATAGGATATTGAACGTTCTCATGTAAACTCGGACGATAACCACCCGAGTATATTGTGTTTGGTTCCTGTAAATTGAAATGTTATGTATGCGTGTACAAGACTTTTTTTTTACATATGAAAGATGACAATTTTTAAAATGCGGACATTAAATTGCGAACGTAAAGATACCGATACGTAAGTACACGGCCTACACAAATTCTTACTAGCTGTAATCACCCCGACGACAAATTCTTCATCTCTATTGCCTTCTTGATCAGTTTTAATTTTAAAATGTTCAATATAATTATACTTCTTTTTAAGTTGACAGCGTGCAATCTTCGACGATCTCTTGCTATGAATGTTTTAATGATGTATTATTTACTCATTTGACCGAATCTGTTGACACAGCTGTATATTCATAAGCGTATGAATATAAAATATATTGGTACATCAGATAGTAGTTGTATTCTAGTATGTATAGTTTTTTTTTTATGTGCCACGAAGGGACTGTTATTTACACACCCCTCAAGTCTTTCTGTTGTATGCTGTTTTTACTTATTTCAACAACTGTCATACTATTTAATAGCTGAAAATAACAATTGTATTGTCTTCATTCAAATATTTATTTGCCGTGTTTTTTCTTATTATAATTAATTGTTGTGATTGCTTTATAAATTTTTAAGTGTTTGAATATTCATTTAAAATAGTTTTAAAATCATCGATAACTATATGATTTATCGTTTGATTGTTACTGTCTCCTAGTCGAAATTGTAAAATATTCAATCCTTTTGGAAATCACATTTTTTAAGTAAATTCTTCATTTTTTTGCAATTTCAAGAAGATATTTTGGGAAAGTGAAATTTTCATCGACTGACATCGATTTAAGTAAGTGTTACGAAATTGTTTATCGATTTTTCCATAAAATACAATAGTGTCTCAAGAAAGCATTTCCTCTCTTTAAAGCTGAATGAAGAACCAGAGCCTTGGTGGGAATCACTAGATATTCACTTCATACTTTTCTATGAAAAATTCATGCATAAATCTTGATGTGTCTGAGGATTAGGTGATATTCGAAGATCCAATTATACAATATACGTCTACATTTTATGTCATAATGACTTTTCCTGGAATGTTACTGGAATGGATCTATTGGGAAATATGTATTGACCTGTCCAATAGGTCACATCATCACGGTGAGTAGTTTTTTCGTTCGATTTAAACACAATTTCTATCTTGTGTCCACAATGTGTTTCTTTCTTTCAATAGATAAATGCATGATGTATCATCTTATCAAATATCACTATACGCGAGTATTATGGCTGAGATTTATTTAATTTTTGTCTCTTAAAAAAACTCTCGATCCAAAGTATCGTTTTGCTTCTGTAGATTCAGTTTTAAATTATTAATTTTATATTTTATCCCCTGTTTCGAGCATATGCGGTTTAAAAAAAAATAGCCCATATAATATATTTTTATGTTTATCATGTAATTCTATTTGAGATCATTTTTTTCTTCTATATTTTTCCGCTTCATTTATTTATGTCTTCTTTTTAAAGTGCCTCTCTTTTACTAAAGGTTGGCCATCAGCTCTGAAAACTTGTGCCTATCCTGGGTCAGACGTAACAGATTTGATCCACTGGAGAACCCAGTCTTTTGTTAGGTAGATAATAATTATTATGGTGCAGACTTGTATAGGCTTCACAAAGAACAATTGCTTTTGAGATGCGAAATTCCTCATTTGTAATTGCTTTTAAAGTCTGTTTGTTCCCTAGACTTTTCCTATCTGTTTAGTTTCTTGATTTGTTATCGACTTTGAAGAGCAAAAGTGTACCTTTTTTGATACCTCAAAAGTCATTGCTAAATAATAGCTCTGTCAGAAAGAAAGCTTCAAGGACATTTTCCAACGAGTTTTTGGTTTTCAGCAAATATTTTAAGCACTTTAATATCAAGTAAATTATCCTTAAATTCTAATCCAGGTTTGCAACGAATAATATCGTTTATATTGAAAATATTACAACAAAAATTACACACATTTCTGACCAAAATGGAAAACGATTTCTTGACACTTTATGGCATTAGATGATAATTATCTTCTTATTCAGTTTTGTTAGGAAACAATATTTTCCATTTTCCATCTTCCCAGTCTTTTGTGAATACTTAATTATTTATATCTAAAACATTTAGCTCCTTATGGCAATTGCAGCATGACATTTGTACATTTTTCTAAATGTAAACCTTTAATAGAACAGCTCAAGTCTTAGTGAAATCAATTAAAATCAAAATGCCGCGTAATCGGAGGTGTTATCGTCACTTTTTCATTTTTCATGTCATTCTTCTACATTGCGCTGTAGTTTGATAAAAAATGTACAAGGTAAAAAACATCCAATGTCACTTCTTTAAGTTCCCAAGTAACTTAAGTTAAAGATTCTAGGTTAGATAGATTAGTTATTGCAAAACACCATTCAGAAAAAGGCCATGTCTTGTTTTGCGACACTAGAGTATCGCTAAATATCCCGTTTTGTCAAATTAAATGGCCATATCCTGTTTTGTGACACTAAAGAATCGCCATATATCCTGTTTCGTCAAATAAAAAGGTTATATTTTGTTTTGCGACATTTGAGAAGCGCTCAATATCCTGTTTTGTCAAATAGAAAGACCATATCCTGTTTTGTGACACTAGAAAATCGCCAAAGATCCTGGTTTTGTCAATTAAAAAGGCCATATCTTGTTTTGCGACACTAGAGAATCGCCAAATATCCTGTTTTGTGACACTGGAGAATTGCAAAATATTTTTTCCTACATATATCCTCGATTAATACATATCCACAATCCTTTTGTTCATTGGTTAACAATTCTTTCCATAGGCTACACTAGAAATAGTCATACATTTTCTTAAACCAGTTCATTTTAGTGACGAAGACATGCGTTGTTGTATGATGATATGTAAAATTTCTATAAACGTGGCTATACGAAATAAAAAAATCCGAAAAAATATCTCATATTACACTATGAAATAAGTCATGTCTTAACCAAACCAAATTATATATCCATAAGTCAGCAAGTAGATCACTAAAAGTAAATGCCAGCCATAAACGATTAAGCCTATCGCCCCAATCGGCATGATTTGTCATTTTTCATGACAAGTATGACTGTCATACAAAATGACATTATTATTATTTTAAATTTTATGGCTTGGTAATGCATTATAGCCTATAGGTGTCATTTAGGTGACACTTTTGACTTTTAAGCCAAAAATGACACCTAAATACCTTCAAATGGGTTCGTTTGATTTGACGATAGGCTTGATGATCGGGTATGGCTCACATAACTGTCTTAAATCAAGATGAAATTACTAAGCCCCAAACAGAGGTGATAAAATTAGAGTGTCCGAGCGAAATTGAGCGTAATTATAGCGGTAGTAGGGTTTTTTTGACTCACATTAGCAGGCATCTCGTAGGCCGGTCTCGGAGCAACCTTGGCCTTGGATCGGGACTCGACAATACCGTATTTCTCATTATCTCCAATCGCGTGGCGGTCTTTCGGAGAGTACCTGAATACGTAGCACAGAGGTGTAAAACTGGCCATATACGAGCAGCTCGAGCAGTTAGCCAGTGATCAACATACACGGACCGCTCGAGCAGTCATGAAGTCGAGAGTCGCTCAATCAACTGCTCGAAAAGTCACGAACAAACGAGAGGCGCGCGCGACATGGAATGAAGAGCGCGGGCGGAATTCACTGCGTGAGAGCAGTCGACAGTTCGAACAGTCAGTGTATGCCTGCGGTCGAGCAGTCGCTGCTCGACTGCACGGTGAAATTTCACCCCCCTGCCGACTGCCTGAAGCAGTCACAACTGCTCGGCGGTTCCGTGTATGTGTGTACGTATAAGACTGTAGTTCACTATGCAGTCGCAGCTTGAGCAGTCGGTTCTGGCTGCTTCAAGCTGCCAGTGTATGGCCGGCCTAAAATTCCGCGTGTACTGGCACACACTGCGTTTCGCAGTCGTTTGGGCAGCCCGTCTGGCGGCAGTAACCACCGCCTTACGGAAGACCACTGTGAAATAACGGCATATATGTGCTGTTGTGTTTCGGTGAGTAAGTGTTACGAATCCCTTCCTTATCTCTTATCCTTAATGCTGAATAGGAGCATAGGAGCATTAAGGATAAGGCGCATTTGCAGCACCGTTGCTTATGTTATAGGCAACGGTAGCCACCTACCATCAAGTAGACCGTCAGCCTGTCTGTCGACCTTAATATAAATAAAATAATATAAAAAACATGTCAGTCGTTGCCCGTTGGACTGCACGTCAGGAGTAAAAACTTAACAAAAAAAAGTAACTAGTTTATTTTTTCGACGGGTTAAACGCTCTATCGTTTCGTTCCTCAACGCGAACTACACTTTTCATACAATATTTCTATTTTCACATAATTTACTTTTTCTACGACAGATGTCGCTAAATCGCTATGCCGGCAGGTTATAACGGGCTATAGTTTCGTTCCTCAACGCGGTTTTTTGTCTGCTATAACAAAAATAGATCAAACGTTATATTAATTACCTATGTTTTTTTTTAAATATATTTTTCAACGCGGACGAAGTCGCGGGCACAAGCTAGTAGGGTATAAAAAGTTCTTACCTTAAATTGCGCGCACGATGTGCCGGAGGCGGTGAGCGGGGTGGGGCACGCTCCGCTATAAACAACAGATAATCAATAAATAAAATTGAGGTATCCGTTTTTGACATTACAATGTTAAAATAACTGATTTTAAAGCAGTTTTAAGAAAGTATATAGTATATACTACACTTATAAAAAAAAAAAAACTTGTCAGTCGTAGGACTGAATGTCAGAGGTGAAGACTTAGCTTCACACACAAAACGCGTTATAACTAACGTTTCGTTACTCATTGCGAATTCGGCCCAGCGCACGTAAGGCATATTACGATATATTTTCTATACAAATATTGGGGTAACCGCACACGCAGCTATATATGACGTCACCAACGTATACGGTAATTTATATTATTGCATATTATGATATAGCAAGACATATTACGACCATCAATGAAAATATATATTATAGCATCGTCTCCGTGTGTGGTAGCATTGCTATAATATATATTATAGCCCGTGTGTGACGGGCTTTACACTTTTTTTCATACAAGATTTGTACTTGTACTCAACCAATCATCATGAAATTTTGCGTACAAGTTGTCAGGAATATAGGAATGAGCATGGGGTACCTTTCATTCAGAAAAAATAAAAACTGTTCCCGAGGAATCAACAAAAAAAAAAAAAAAACTAACGCCTAACCAGTGTCATAGCAACAAGAAATGATTTTAAAAAACCATTCAAAAATATCTCACCCGACACATGTCTTCCGCGTTGATCGAAACGCCTATCCGAAGGCGAAACGCCCCGCGCCTCTGGCGGAATCCGTCTTCTCGGTGGCGAAACGCCACCTCCGGGCGAAACTAGTCTCTTCGATGCCGAAACAAGTCTCCCTGGCGCTTCCTTCCTTGGCGGGAATCCGGGGGAATATCCTCTCGTCGGCATCGGATCCCTACCGGGCGCGCTCCTGTCGTAGGAGACCGGGGACGGCTTGCGATCCGACATCCTCGGTCTACCGGGAGACCGTGGCGGGGAGAAATTCTCCCTGTCACGTGACGTATACTTGTACGGCGAGGCGCGCTTCTCTCTATGCGCGTAATCTCTCTCGAAAGCTTTGGCCTTGAACGTTTCTGGTCTTTGGTTGATATTCTGAAACACATTTTTTTATTTCATCAATCTACTATGGATTTCGCATGCGATACAAAACCCTACGAACTTTAAGGAAGATTCTTAAGTGACTTATGCGTAGAGCATTAACTCTGTCTGTCATCTGTTATTTAAAACCAACCAAAAGTCTGTCATTTAAAGAAAATGTGACTTTACGTCAACACATTGGTAGGTTTGTTTCGTAATTCATGAAACCATCGTAAATAAAATACATATAAAATGTTCCTAGAGCGCCACGCCCAATTCTACAACAGCGCTGCCAAATTGAGCGTATTCGACGGACACTTTCTTCATATATAGAGTTTAGCCTCGTTACCTCTAGTCTTCATGCTTTTACCATCGACGCGCGAAGGCCGCATGATTCCGTTTTAGGCGTACTTTTTATGTGCCGCTTTGGCACTTGTGGCGCAAAATCCATAATTGTAGTAGATTGATGTTTGATTGATTCAAATCTTACTAATATTAATAAAATAACGTCAACCTGTCAATCTTAACATAAAAAAAAAATATGAATGATTTTTTTTTCAGGATGAATGTATGGATGTTTGTTACTCTTTCGCGCAAAAACGGCTCAACGGATTTGGATGATATTTGGCACACAGATAGTTTATCACCTGGTTTAACACGTGGGACACCTTTTTAACCTGAAAAAAAAAAATGAGACTTCTGTAGGATTTAAAAAAAAACCGTACTACAGCGCGTACTGAGTCGCGGGCGCAGCAGATCCCCCTAAACCCTTAACTTTGTAATGCAATTTGAAATCGCAATGCAAGCTCACTATTGAATTAATTACAAAGTTGAAAATACCTGCGACGTCCAGTTGGGCTTGGCTGGTCCGTGGCTTTGGTACGGCGCCTGCGCTTGAGGCGGTTGCCTCATGTTGTATTGAGATGGCCCTTGAAAATCATCCTTCGCTATTGTCATCTGAAAATATTTATATCAAACTGTAACTATAGTTCATCATCTCTAACGCACGGTGGTTTACATTTCGACAAGTACGGTAGCGAGTTAAGTAGCAAGCTAGTATTTTATTAAGTCGAATTGAATACGATCCTATCTTTGGGCGAGTCCAGTGTGAGTAGCACTCTCTCTCTTACTTCTCCCGCACACCGCCAACTTAACTGGACCGAATTTGGACGGACAAGTTTAGTTTAGTACAGTAAACTGCGTTTCCATAATTCGAAGGAGTAATTTGACAGGTTCTAATGTCAATTTTTAAAATAATGTTACCAACGTTTTTTCCGTAGTGCTGTATTATCGGTTTTACTTAAATAGTTATAATATTTTACGGTAAACAATTATCAATTTAACATACACATATTATTGTTATATTAAGGTTTGAATTTCGTTCAAAGCAGGATTACTAATGACCAAATCGGTTTGGAATGAATAAAAAATTTATATGTGAAGTCAAATAAATAAAAAACATAGCTATTATTTTGTGATAATTTTATGTCACCTATGAAAATATTCTCATCATAAAAATTATAATAATCGAAACTAATTAAAATGGACTTTGCAAAAAATATAATTTAAACAATTAAATAATAATTAATAATAATTCTAAACTAATTAAATGTTCTATAAAGCATTGATTACGGTTTTATAAAACTGTAAGTTTTTTAATAAGTGTGATTAGGTGACATCACTATTTTTGTATGGTCAAAAACGTGCAACCTAGGAATTGTCAAATTACTCCTTCGAATTAAAAAAATGCAGTATACATATTTGCAAACACCGGCCACGGACAAGTGCTATTTCTTTTTAGCGTAAAAATTATCTGACTCAGGGTTCGATTTTAGGAAGGGCCAACTTTGGAAATGAACTTTCCTACTATGTTAAATAGTTATTAACAAAAAATAGTTATATATAAAAATTGCAGTATTGTCGAGTCAGTTGAAAAACAACATTGTCCATTCAAAGTTCTAACAAACCATTTTTTCTTGCATTCCATATTGACCGGACTGGTGATATCTTGTCGTCTGATTCGCCTGAACCAGTCTAGACATTGCAGAATCTATAACAGCTACGTGATGATGATCCAGCTGAAAATTAATATCCAGATTAGATATTATTAAATGAATAATAAATAAATAAATATTTATAAATAATTAATAGATTACTTTTTTTTTGTAAATATATACATTTTATAAATACAAAACATCCATGACTCAGAGGAAAAGGTAAAATGTTAACACATAAACATTTGCCCCTAGCGGGATTCGAACCCGCGACCGTTTTGTAAACAGCTAGGGTTACTAGCCACTAGACCAAACATGAATGTGTAATACTTTTCAAAGTTGGCTTTGGTCTCGATTTGGAAAGTAGTGACGGGGCACACTGCGTTTCGCAGTCATTTGGGCAGCCCGTCTGGTGGCAGTCACCACCACCTTACAGAATACTACCGAGAAATAACAGCATTTATGTGCTGTTGTTTTTCGGTAGGTAAGTAAGGGATGCTAGAACACATTACTCTATATTTCTTAGCCTTAATGCTTCTATGTTTGGCAGCGCATATGCAGCACCTATGGCGTTTTTATGTTATAGGTGACGGTAGCCACATACCATTAAGTGGACCATCAGACTGTCTGTCAACCATATCTGTTTCCGGGGTTATTTGCAAGCTTATCTTATAGATATATTCATGTCTACACATTAAACCCTGCTAATGTAACGAATAAACTGGTGGACCAATTTTAAAAATTCTTTCACCTATAACAAAGCTACATCATCAGCGAGTAATATAGGCTATATTTTATAAAGACGGACGAAGTCGCGTGCAACAGCTAGTCGTAAAAAAGACTTACATTTTGAGCGGGATATTTAGAAGGCTGAGGTCCTGGATAATTTTGTTCGTATGCAACCCTTTCTCTAGTTTGTGCATATGGCACCTGCGGTTCGAACTTCATTTCTGGCCTTTGCTGTGGTGGCATCTAAAATACCATTCATGCGTTTAATACTTTATCTATACAAATAAATAAAGTTCAATTGTAATTAGATTTTATTATACTGTACTAGCGACGCGCCCCCGGCTTCGCATGGATGCTTGTTTTTTCTGCAAATTATACACTCAACCTTTCCTCACATGTCGCTGAGCCGGCAGGTTACAACGCGCGCTATCGTTTCGTTCCTCAACACGAATTATCTGATTCTATCTGATAATTCGTGTTGAGGAACGATTTCTATCTGAACCTGTCCCAGTTCGGTCCGAATTTACTTTTTACTATAAATGTTAGAATACATTTCTTCGTACAAACAACCTGTTCAAGCAAAGCAGTGCTTAGAAAAATAAACAAAATATACTATACACACACATAGTACCTGAGGTGCATAGTTGTGTACAGGCGCTGGTTGATATGCCATTTGGCTCTGCGGCATATGATTGGGCGCTTGTTGGAGTTGTTGGTTTGGTGTCCACTGGTTAGTGTTCCAGTGTGGTTGCTGTTGATGTTGATTGCTGGTTTGTAAATTATAACCTGGAGGACTTTGGTATTCATTCCTCGGTTGATTGAACGCTGGTTGCTCGTAGCCATGTGGCTGAGGTGCATTTGGGCCCTGTAATCCATTACATAGATCTCTGTTGTAGGAGTCTGTGGGTGTCCCAAAGACTAACTGATACTGCAGCATCAGCTCAAGGTTACAATGTCACGGAAACACCACCGAAGTAACAGTATACCAAATTTCACATCAATCGAACATGTGGAAGTTAGTGAAATCCCTTCGTCAACTTAGGAAATGGCATGAACCAATCTTCATAAATTAAGAATTCATTTAGATCACATCAGCTTTTAAACAAAAAATAAACAGATAAAAATCAGCCCATCCCTATGGGAACTACGACTCCATAGACAGACAAACAGATCCCCATTTTTGCGTCGGGGACATCAATCTACTACAACTATGGATTTTCCATGTCATACAAAACACTACGAACTTTCTACTTCTCTTTTAATGTCTTGGCTCCATCAGATCTTCTCCGATGATTTTGCCAGTGTCATTAGTAAAAATAGCAATTTGTAATAGCCTTTTTTTTAAAAAAAAAGGGCAAAATTGAAATTAAAATCAAAAGTAGCAGATCCCGAGACTAGTCAGTCAAGTCAAGTCTATAATTTTTCTTAGTTTTCCAAAACAGGCCCATCAAGTCCAGGTTAAGTCCTGACTACGAACTTTATGGAACATTTAAAAATGACATAAACTCTCACATGTCTTTTAAAATCAATCAAACGTTTGTCATTTAAAGAAAATGTGACTTTACGTCAACACATTGGAGTTTGAAATCAATAAAACTTGGTTGTTACTACCTTTTACCATTGACGCGCGAAGGCAAGACTCCGCCATGATTCCGTTTTAGGCGTACATTTTATGTGCCGCTTTGGCATTTGTGGCGCCAAATCCATAGTTGTAGTAGAAAGAATATTTTAAACTAGCTGGTGCCCGCAACTTCACCTGCATTCAAAAAGTTATACAGCCTAAACTAAAGCCTTCCTCGATAAATGGACTATCCAACAGAAAAAGAATTTTTCAATTCGAACTAGTAGTTCCTGAGATTAATGCATTCAACCAAACAAACAAACAACTCTTCAGCTTTATAATATTAGTATAGATTAAACCAGTGTCTTACCTGCTTTGAAACAGGCAACACTCTCAGTATATGACCCCTCATGTTCAAACCGTCCAATCTTTTCATGAGCATCATGCCTTCTTCATGATCCGCAACACCTATTCTGATCTTCTTAGTGGTTGCAGAGTCCGCTTCCAAATTATCCAAGATGAAATCATTGATTTGGCATTCATTTCTCACCATAACCTTCACATCAGCAAATTTAGTCTGCAAATAGTGAAATACTCTCCTAACAATGAATAACAACAATATTATTCCTTTTTGAGCCTGTTTCATCAATGTGCCTTCAAAATATTACTTATTGATTAATTTTTTATTAGAGAAATTTACACTATCATACATTATTATACCTTATAACAAATTTCCACTTATAGTACATATAAGTATTGTGAAAGTATTGTGAACATAGTATAAGTATGGTGAAGTATTTGTGATTTTTCCACAGTTTATTTTACAGTCAAGTTAGAAGCTAAAGGTTAAAGAATTCACTGGTTATAAGTTTCCTAACTGTATAGAATAGACCTCTATAATAAATCGCTCAGTATTAAATTGCACCCAGAATGAAACAAATCATTACCCTTGGACACCGGCCACAGAGTATACTAACTCAAGTGCTCGTCATTCATAGATATGATTTATGGATCTCGACTGTTAAGACCAGCATGCACAAATTATTGGTCATGGCGACCAACTGGCTGCAGTGACGAAATCAAATTTTTGTGTTTGGCCGCATGCACAAAGTAGTGGCAGGGAACCCTGCGTTTCGCAGTCATTTGGGCAGCCCATCTGGCACCAGTTATCACCTTTTTACAGAAAATCACAGTGAAAGACTAGCACATGTGCTGTTGTGTTTCTGTGAGTGATTAAGGGATGTCAGAGCCCATTTCCCTATCCCTTATCTTTAATCCTACTTTAGTTGGCAGCACACTTGCAGCACCTGTGGCAATGTTTGTGTTGTAAGCGACGGTAGACACCAACCATCGAGTGGACCGTCAGCCTGTCTGTTAGTCTTAACATAAAATAAATACAAAAATGTGACTGAAGTAGTGGCTGTATCAGTTCGTGTTAACTCCAAAGGTGTCCCTAGACGATCATGCAGCATGACATGCGTTACGTGCTGTCATGCATGCATGACCGTTTAATTGTATTGATTGATGTGAATGACATGCAACTGTAGGGTTTTAGTTTACAATTTAAATCATTAAATTCAAAAAATAATAATTGCCCAAGCAAAACCGACTCGAACCGCTTGTTTCGCGAACGCCAAGTACCTATGCATCGCAGGCGCATTTCAATGTATTGTTCCCGTGAGGCAAGCTAAAAAAAACGCTCGCGCTCGGTCGTCTATTTCATTCGATCCAAGACACTAACGGCGAATGCATGTCGGTCGCGCTCCCGATTTAATCGTGAATACCTCACATGTAAATATTATAGTAATCATTCGTAAAGTGTTAATAATTATTTGTAATTATATTGTGTACATATCCGTGTCGACCTAAATTAAAAATTCGAAATATATAGAAGCGTTTCACTATACAACTATAAATAAATAAATAAATAAATAAATAAATAAATAAATATCTTCACACATTCCACACAGCACCATCTAGTTCCACACCATAAGCAACTTAATGCTTGTATTATGGATACCAGACAGTTGATATAATACATAGATTACTTTTTTTTTGTAAATACATACATATTATACATACAAACATCCATGACTCAGGTACAAAGGTAAATGTTCACATGAACATTTTCCCCTAGCGGGATTCGAACCCGCGACCGTTTGGTTAACAGCTAGGGTTACTAGCCACTAGACCAAACGTGTCGTCCAACTATGTGCTGGCAGTTGATTGATAGTTCTTTTTATTTTTCATGCTGGAAGCTATGACTGACATACACGCATGATCGAATAGCGGTCCCTAGACGATCATGCGACGTTTCACCGCGAGCCTCGACGGATGGGACTGTTACCATGGCCTGGCGCGGCCAGTCTTTCGACGAGCCATGGGATCGCGGCATAAAACGGACATAAAGAAAAAAAACAAATAAATATAAGGACTTACGGTTCGTGGTAGGCCATATATTATTAACATCATCTTGAAAATCAGGAATGTTATATCATTTCTTAATACGAGTGCAAATAACCTTCAAAATTTTGTATTCTTCTCTACTCTAGTATAAAATAGACTTTAGTGCATTCATACAGCAAGAGAACAAATTTGAATGTAAAAACCAAACAAAAACTAACTGTAAGAGGTTTTACATTGAAATTTAAAATTATAAAAAGAAAATTTGTTTTAGATTTTCTTGTTATAATAGATTTGTTTGACTCTAAGTTATGCGCTAGCATCAATGTATAGTCTGTGACTAAGTTCAAAGTGGATCACAAAGAGTATATAATCACTCACTACGTTTTAGTTCATTGGTCTTGGGGTTGGCAACACTGCTCACTAATCAATTTTAATACTATATACGTTTTATTTATATACGGTATTTACTATAGAGAGTATATATGTTCCTTGCTATTTACTTAGTTGACTTTTCCCGTATATAATTATAGTACTTTGTGGTTATGTCAGCCAAAGAGTATATAATCACTACGTTACATCAGCTCTATAAGTTTGTGTTGTTGACATGACCTCTTGAGTTATATATTTATAAAATTTGGTTCTTCTCTAAATTTCTGATATCTTTTTACGACTTTTTCCACAGGACACATTAGATAATTAAATACACTTTCTTATATATTTCCATATCAAATTTATTTAACTTTATTTTACATAGCTATGTATAATATTTATCTCAAAAACAATTTATATAAACGTACTTCTCAATGTCTTAAAATCAACTTACTTCATTTATAAAAAACCCCTTCGTTTGTTTTTCAAACTACATTCTAAATTATGTTTCTTAATTTTGTTAGAAATTAACTAACCAGTATTTAAAATTCAAACCTCACGTTCCTTCACATGCGTGCAAAGATTCGTACAATGTACCCCGGTCACTGACATGCGTGCAAACATTCTTACATTGTACGAATCTTTGCACGCATGTGAAGGAACGTGACATTCATTCGCAAACTCAGCGAGTATGCGAATGGGTTCGCATACTCATTTGCGAATGCGTTGAAGGTGAAGATGATTTTAGTGCAGTTTAGTGTTTGTCCAATCCATGATCAAATTCAATTTACGCCACTCAGTACACGATACGAACTCTGAAAATGGTAAACGAGATGTCCGTTACCTACGCAATCAATACGCAATCGTACGCGAAACTGGTCGCACGAATGCTTGCACGAATGTGTGGGAGACTACGCGAAGGTTTGAGGTTCGCGCACTTTGATGTGCGTTAAAAACCGACACTGCACGGAAAAGCGCGAATGTAGCAAAAACTTCGCATAGTCATTTGCAAATGTCGTCCTACACTTGTGGGTTCGCGTATTCGCGCGAATGTGAGTGACCGGCAATTTGCACGCATGTCAGTATTCCTTGCATGTCAGTGACCGGGGTAACAGTGGCCAAGTTGTGGCAGCTAAAACGTAGTGATTATATACTCTTTGGCTTTGGTGGCAGCTCTATAAGTTTGTTTATAATTAATTATTTATGAGTATAGATCCTCAGTGCCTCAGTTGCCTCCATAGATTATTATGTTATATATATAGGTTGCCTCAGTGGATGGATCAGGATGGATTCAATTTATACAATTATATTGAAGAATTGCTGAATTCATGTTATTTTTTTTTTTGTGTATATAGTTTGATTGACAAGCTGTGAACATGTTATTCACTATTCACAATTTTCCCGTTGAAGTAAGTTGACTCTCCAACATTTGCAACCTATTCTTTTCTCTTTATCTCTTTTGTTTTATTGTTATTTTTATGTTAAGGTTGACGATCCAATTGATGGTAGGTGGGTACTGTAACGTAGTGATTATATACTCTTTGGTGGGTACTGCCGCCTGTAACACAAGCAATACTTTAGATTACTAACGAGTTACTTCATAAGCAAGGTCACATGTTCTGAAAGTGCGCTGCCGACTACAATTTGAATAACCATAAGGGATAGGGAAATGGGCTCTTTCATCCCTTACTCACTCACCGACTGCACATGCTGCTATTTCACTGTGATATTTTGTCTAGTCTAGGGGGCGGTTACCGTCGCCATACCGGCTGCCCAAATGGCTGTCACCACTCTCTAAATCCAGACCATAGTCAAAATCTGAGAATCGAAACCCCATGACACAGTGTTAAGGGAAGCACCCTTATTACTCATCTAACCGGGTTGTAAAGTTTTGTGTTGATAGCTTGAAAAACTGGTATTTAACTTCTTACTAATATTATAAATGTAAAAGTTTTGTCAGTATGAATGTATGGTAGGATGTTTGTTACGTTTTTATTCAAAAACAGCTCAACAGCTCACAATCTTGTTGAAATTTCTCTTTTTTGGACCAAGCGCTTTTAATCATCCTTTATTATAATTAAACCCAAATCTTTTCTATGTTTGAGTGAATGGGCACTGCATCAGCAGCCTCGTCTTTGCCATACAGCCAGGTGCATCTTTAATAAAAAATAAAATAAATGAAACGGTACACAGGAAAAAGTAACTGGGAACCACTGTCACTAGGCAGTGCCTGGTCTTAATGTCCTAGGTCTGGTTTTAGATAATATATTATAGTAAACAAATATTTTTTTTCAGTATAACTACAATAATATAAAACAATTTATAAGAAGAGTAACTAAAATCCCCAAAAGCTTATATAAAATTGACCTACATATTGTTTACAATAAAGATACAAGAGCTCAAACAAATATGGTCTCTGTACGCACTACAAATGAGAGTGTCGGTGAGCAAATCATAAAAACACTAGATGGAATGTATCTTAAGGGTTTAAAGTTAGTTGTTACAACTGAACCACCCCAGGAAGGATGCGAGGTGAGTAATTTATACATTATACAAGCTATAATTAAAATTATAAAGTAACCCCCAGACTTTCTATTGAGGCCAAACACCCTATATCTGTTGTAAGTTGCTGACGAGTTGGGTGTCTCGCAGACTACTTAATGCTGCCGAGTCAACAAAAGGAAATGCAAATGTTCATTCGTAGAATCATAAATTAAGTTTAGCTATAATCTTTACAATAGTATAAGACCCCTGCCTTGTTTGTCTGTGTCCCTCCGCATGTACGCTTAGATTTTTTTAAACTACGCAACAAATTTTAATGCAGTTTTCATTAATGTAAAGAGGTTTCTATAAGGAAGGTTTCTATATACTAGCTGGTGCTCGCGACTTCGTCTGCGTTGAAAAATTTGATAGCGCCATCTATTTACCATGGAGCGGGTCACTAAAAATATCACCAAGCAGTTCTACCCAAATCTGATAGATGTCACGTGGCCCTCTATCGCTTCACCTAATTCTACTTAGAACTACAATAGATAGATGGCGCTATAAAGTGTATCCCGGGCGAAGCCGGGAGCGGGTCGCTAGTATAGTATAAGTTAGGAAAACATATTTCCCAATTTATATTATACTATATTATTTATTGCGCATTACGCGGCTGTATTTTCTGGCAATAAATGTGGTTTTATTTCTATCTTTCTTTCTTACCAATGTATTGACTTAAATAATATAGCGACGGAAACATAGTGGTCCCTTCATCGTCGTTATAACCGAAATCCACTGTATTTCATTAACATGTAACATTAAAATTGTCATATATTAATATTCGATTACACAAGGTTATGGTATCCCTTCTACAGCTGTATCTCAGGCTATTAGTTCCTGTGGATAGAATGAACTTGGTGGAGTGTGTTCATTAAAAAAAAAGAGGTAATCTTAAAACAGAATAACCGGTAAGTAAACAGTAAAAAAGGACTTACAAGGCTCATCATCAGCTTGGACTTTAAGAAAGTTAGTAGTGTAGAATTAATAAGCATTTAAAAATAATCTGAAACCAGACCTTTTTCGCAGAGTTCAAATTTGATTATACGCGAAGAGGTCGGCGGTCTTAATACAAATAACGAGGTATTGCAAAATTATTGGTCAGTAATATGTTCCCGAGAGCGCAATAGTTCAACAGATAGTCGGCGGCGGGATTCCCCTAAATCTGTTTCAGATCTGTATACATTTTCTAATGACGGATATCGAGCCTCGAGTTCTCCTTCATTGTATGTCTCACCTTGGGAAACTAATCGACAGAGCCGCCACGATTCTTTTACTCAGAATGAAACTGTTGACTCTTTTAAAAGAGCCAGCCATTCACCAAACAGAAGAGAAAGTGGAATAAGACATGAGTCGTCTTTTCAAAATGAAATCGAACCTTCTGATAATATGAAACAGTTTTGCAATGCAGCTTTAATTCTGGATCAAAGATACAACGAAGCATCTAGTTTTAGTTCGTATTCAGAAAAAGATAATTCGGTTGGGCCTCCATCGAGATGGGATCAAAAAGAGTGGCCTCGCACGGTTTCTCAATCAAACCCTGACAATTCTGCCAGCGACATGTTGTTTGTGGAAAAATTTGTCCAAGCCCATGCAAATGTCATAGCATCGCAAAGTACTGAGGCGCAAAAAGTGGATATATTAAAGGCTTCTAAAACACTTGAGACGTTTTCACCGTTCATTTATTATAACACTTCAGATTATTACAAGAAAATATTCGATAGAGTCATTTCGTTCAAAAGTATTTACGGTAAACATGTCACTGACTGTAGTGGGGGGAAGATTAAATTTGAATCTAATAAGACAACAGTTGTAGATTCCAATGACCTTTATGAACCCCCCGAAAAGAAGTCAGTTGGTGAAGCGTATTACAATAAAGATAAAGGAATATCAGAAGCAATGCCAGTTCCACACTATTATTACGTGAGTCCAGTCATGGTTACTAATCCAGTTACTGGTAGCCAAGGAATTTGTCAAATGCCAATGGCTGATTCCTCACAAAATCAAAATTCTGGACTATTTTATTATGGGCATAACCAGACAATGCCCGCGCAATCATTGGTCAACCATGACGGATTTTATGCAATGATGACCAACAACCCTATGATGCAGCAAGCAACTTTACTATACTATTATGGTGCTGATCAAACGGTACTTGCAAATCAGAATGTAAATATTATGTCAAATGATCAATCTGAAGATTTGGATTCGAATGACGAAGACTTATTTGAAAATTATAACCCGATAGAAAAAGATAGAGAAGCTAGAACCGAAGCAGCGGATTATCTTACATCAGATCTTGTGAATAAATTTAGAATTGGCGATTTGCCTGGGTGGAAGAAAAATCAAATGGAGCTCAAAATAAATGCGAACATAAGAAAAGAATTTCACATGATGTTTGGAGAAAACTGTCAGACTAATTCCCGTGATATTATAGCAAAATATGAATTACGCCACGACATTTATGACAATGCCGAACTCATCAATGCAATACACACGAACAAACTTCATCCAGAAACAAGTGCAGGTATGCTACTATCCTATTCCTATAATTTATATGGTTGAATGTTTTAGCCATTGTCGTGAGTTTCAGAATTCAAATCTATTGTTGCCAGGCTATCGGAAAAATGGTAAGTGTGCTCAAGTTTTTGCAATATGTTCTCAAACATAAGAAATCTTACATAAAAGCTTGATAAGAACCCTATAAAACGTGTCTTTAGGAACTTTTTTAAGTGAGTAAATAGTGTTAGTTGTTTGACTCATTAGGCTGTTTATTTTCAAATACGCTCTATTTCTTCATCTATGGACTGCTTTTAGATTAGAGCAATTTGGAGCAGCAGAAATTTATGGCGAAATTTCTTACACTATCCAAAAAAAAAACTCATTTTCCTAAACAAGGTCAACTACTAAAATAATGGTAAGTGTAATAACGTAGGTGTGTTTCGTAACCAGGATAATTACAGGGTATCCACAAAATCGGCTGGTTTAGTGACACGAAGTGAGGTGAGATGGAAAGGGTTATACTTACTTTAAAATGTAATGGTGTAAGGTACTCGTTCCAAATGGCTTATCAGTTTTACTGAATCGAATTTTTGTATGTTACTATCAATTCAATTAGTAGTTTGTACAGTTAAGAGATTTTTTGTGGTCAGACTCACTGCGTTCTGGGGTCATAAATTGGGCGGTTCGTCTGGCAAATGTGACCATTCATCCTCTTACAGAATACCGCTGTAAAATAGGCCAGTCATTAAAAACATCGTAGGTCGCAAATAATTGCACTGTTCTGATTTTTTGGTATGTTGTTAGGATAGATACCAATAGTGTAAAACCAAGTTTGCAGCTTCGAAAGACCTGTGCTAAATGTATAGTGCTCGGAAAACCTCGAAATTTTCAGACTTTTTTCAGTTTTTGTCTTATAACTTTTAAAAAGTGCATTTTATGGAAAAGTCATCTTATACACTTTTAGAAAAGACAAAATTTGCTACAATTTCAGTGCAACCGCAGCACTGTAGGTCTAATAGATTTCGAGATACAATACTTCAAAAATTGGTTATTTTTCCCAAAAAGTTAGAAATTTTGTAGTTAGCCGTCTTTCGAACAAAATATCGTCTAAAATATTCATTCTACGAGGAAAGTCATGAGAAATGAAGTTGTAGAGCAGTTATTTAGCTTTAATTTAAGCACAAGAATAACTCTGTAGGACTAATATTTCTCTTGTTATCAAGTAAAAAAGTAATAATAAGGAAATCGGATTTTTTTTAAATGACGAATTATAGGACTTATAAAGGATAAGAAAGACATGACTCATTGGAAATAGTTTATCATACAAAATAAAATTGAATACAATCAATAATAATGTTTAATAATGTAATAAATATTGAAGTCACAGTGGTGAAGTGATACGAGGGACCTCAGCTAATACCTGCGACAGAAACACGCACAATGTCAATTACCCACACTTTATAATAAATTACAACGAAAGGGTAGGTATGTAATGTTAGATTTACCTACACTTAGCGAGACAGTAGTATTCTTTTGGAAGGTCCAGGTTCATCATACGGCTCTTCTTGGGGCTCCGGAGACTCCTGTGTGGTTGGATCTGATTGTAAAGGAGGGTCATCGAAGTAGTCTTCTTCATCTGACTCTGTTATGTCTAGGGGAGGAATATTTAGGCAGGTCTTCCCCTGACAAACTTTACAGAGAGCAGAGCATTTAAGCCCTGCTCTCTGGCAGGAGCATCGCCCTGTTCCGCACCCTTTCTGGCACCTGTATGACAAGGATTTCAGCAGTTATTGGCTCGTAATTATATGTTATATGCTAGATAACTAAAAGTATGCGCAAAGTGGGTACCAGGACTAGGACAGATCTAATACGAATGGATTACCTTACCTACATGACAGGAGTTTCAGCAGAGTTTGCGGCGCTGGTTCCTTGTTTGAGGTCACCGGTGTTAGCCCCTGCTGACTCCTTGTCCATCCCCACTTGGTGGGCTCTTTCTCTACCCCCAACCACTGCTGCACCTGGTGGTAGGTTCTGTAGGAATGTTGGGCGGCAGCCTCTTCGGTTGGGGGCAGACGAGCGAGGTTGACTTTGGCACTGGCAGCAGATCGGACAAATATCCGATAACGCAAGGCGTGGAGAGAATCGCCTTTTCCACCGCCATACAACGCCACGAGACATTTGTTGCCAGCAGAGGCTATCTCTTCGTGAGTGGCGTTATGTTTGAGAAACGTGGTAGCTGCGTCAATAAGGTCTGGCTGTTTTGAAAGGACGCCCAACATCTTCGTTTTTCCTTGCCCGAAAAGGGCAGAGGTGGTGTCGCAACCACTGAAGGCGTGGAGGAACAACTCTATTCCAGGGGGGAGTGGGAGATCTCCGCGAATAAATGATGTTGACAAGAATTGCTTGCATGTTGTTCCACCCCTGGCACTTTTCTGGAAGAAAACATTTTGTATGTTGGCGCCCAATACATTAAGGAGCACCAAGAGGTCGACATCTTCCCCAGCGATTACGACGTTCTCGTACTCCTCGCTCTTCTCCAATGCTGTCCTCACAATGAGGCAATCGGCGTCTTCTGGAGCTTGCTTTGTTTCGATCCCTTGTAAATCCAGCCCAGTGCAGATGAAGTTGATCAGGCGCTGCTTGTTTTTTGGGTTGGATAATAACTTTTCCTGGGGCATTTTGATCATTGTCGATTCTTCAAAAAAGATATCTCTACACGCTGAGGCTGCATAACGACGTAGCCGTTCTGCTGTTTTTGTGCTCTTAGCAGCTCCTTCTTCTGGGTATCCATCGAATACAACTGAGACATTTTTTCCAAAATGGTTGCACGTGTAGGTAACATAATCAGCTATAATTTCCCTCACTGAGCTGTTCCGTTGCCATATAACCTTATGGAGCAAGTATCCTCCGTCCACTACAACGAACGTTCCTTCTCCAATGGCCACGTTTTCTGTAAGGGGCGTGAAGACAGAGTAGAACAATGATTTTGTTCCTTTTCGCATTCCCTCTTCGGAGAATAAAGCCATGGGATACGGGGCCAACTCGTATGTAAAGTGATTTTTTAGGTCGGTTTCAGACTGTTTCGTTATACACAGCCGTTGGAATATTGTGAGAGGGTCTATAACAACCTGCTTGTTGTGCACCTTGACCGTGGTTGCTGCCAAGGTTCGCACTTTGTCTTTCCTTTTAAATTTAACATTTCCAAACTCCTTTCCAGTTATTTCTTTAACTCCATTAGATCCAATTTCTCGTGCCATATGGCAATTCACTTCAGCGCCTCCAACCACGCTACTGCAGATCGATAGTACTTTTTCATTGCAAGGAAATGGTGTGTGGATTTGGAACCAGGATTTTAGTTTCTCCGCATCATTAGAGTCTCGTTCGATCCGAGCAGGCCTCATGTCAATGTGTTGTTCCGTCGTGGTAGACGAGATGTTCCAAAAGATCTCAAGCCCCTCACATATATTAAGCATATATACCATGCCTCCAGTCCAACGGGCGAGAACACTGCTGGAGATTCCTCGGCCATGCGTTAGGCCCCCTTGACTTTTCATCGATCTCATTAGTACTTGTTCTATCGTCAAGTCGGTCCAAAGACCCGAACAAAATTTGTGAGATCGACGTATGGTGAAGTCTCCTCCTGTGAATGAACTAAATTCCCTCGGATCCATTTTCTGACGCAGGTCGCTCATGTCCTGCACATAGAGACGCGCACTCTTTGCATAGAGGAAGTGTCCTGCCGAGTGGAAGAAGGGAAGCATGCTCTTTATGGTCTCGAGGTGGAGGTCCCAATCTCCCATCCTCTCCGCTTGGATGAATTTTTTCATTAATGTGGTCATTTTGCAGTATTGTACCCAAAGCTTTGATGTGGGGCTTTGTTGTTCCAATTGATCCATCGCAGTTTTAAATTTGGTAAACATAAACTGAACAGTTTCAATTTCTGCAGCATGCAGTATCACACTTCTTTCGCCTAGTAGCAGGTTTTCAGTTTCCAGATGTTCCTCCTCAGTGAACTCTATTTCGTTGTTCACAATCAAGCTGACCAAAGCGTGATTTGTGAGCATGTGAGCTCTCACCGCTCGTGAGTACGCGTGCCCATTTAGGATTTTGTCCACACTGTTCTCAGCATATATAGTAGTAAGGAGTTCCTTCAATCCACTACCAGCCATGATGGCGCCAATAGCCCCCATAAATGACATTAATAGATGGAACCCCCCCAGCCTCACCACCACACTTCTTAGCTGCGGATATTGGCAGTTCTCTACGATATCTCGGGCTTTCAAGTAGAGAGGTTGGTCATAGGTAACAATACATGTTTTCTGGCCATGAGCAGAGGTTCTTTCACTGGCTTCAAGTAGAGATGTTAGGACAGTGTCGTACTGATTTGGCGGAGCGTGAATGAACGGGAGAAACACTATTTTCGATTTTTTGTACGGAAGTTCTTTTGTCACCTGCTCCATAAAACCATTCCAGCCAGGGATACCTGGCAAGTTGGTGGATTTCCCATACAACCAGAGTAGGTCTGGGACTGTGGGCAATATGTCTTCATTGATTGTCACATCAGCAATTGAGATGGCTGACAAACCTGCGTTCTTTTTCATGGTGGAATGCTTCAGCTCTGAGGCAGTGTGTGAACTGACTACGTCTGCAGAGACATACTTTAAACGTGGTATACTTTTGTCTGGGAGGACTGACGAATGTGGTGTGATGATCATTATACCACCCATTTCGTGGAATGTATTTTCTCCATCTAAAGTGTTTACATTCACGTCTGCATTGTCCCACACGAACTGCATGAAGGCACCTTTCTCAATAATTTGTGACGATTGCTCGCGGAGGATAGCAGAGCTTTCAAATCGCATTGCCTCGCTGTAAGTACAGGACAATCCCATCATATGACAGAGGTTCACAAGGTGCTTAGAACCAAATTTCCGGTATAAGTAGGTACCAAAGCTTATCTGAATTGGTGAGAGGAAAGATTTGGGCCTCACTGCAGTCATGATAGCATGAGCGAATCCTGCACATTTATTTTTCCATTGATCGAAGCAGACGCGTTTGTTTTTAAGCACAATCGTTTCTAGAAGTAGTTTTAGAGTATCAGGTACACATTCATTTACGTCTTTCATGAAGTCATCTGATGGGGGATAGTAAGTGGTGTCAAAGGTTTGAGAACGAATATCTTCTAAGATTATCTGTGCTGCGGCTTTCACGACCCTGAGTCGCTCTTCAGCAGGAACGCTCTTCCTTTCATCGTACCAACTATCGTACAGAATTTTCTGTCCCACGTCTCTGAAAGTTAAAATTGGGCTGTGATAAGGGCCAACCTTTGTGAACCAGATTATTTCTCCATATCGCTTTTTCAGATGAGCTTCGACAGTTCTAACATCGGGTTTGTAGTCACCAGTGAAGTGATCTGTCATGAGATCATTCAGGGAAAATTGGCATTCCTCTCTGTTGTCTGCGAGGTATTTATAGATACGCTCCATACCCTCTACGAGTTCAGCTTGCTCAGGACGCCCTCTTTTACCTCCACTTGATCGTGCCGTAGAGAATAATTTAAGGCGGCACTGAAGGTGGTATCTGCACTCCGCAGCGACCAGGTCAGTTATACATGACAGACGCTGTATGATCTGTTGTCCCCATTCACCAGCACGTTCAGCTTTTTCTAAAATCCAATCTTTATTTAATGTTTCTACATTACGGACAACATTCCGTCGAGAAAATGGTATTTTTTGCTGGGCCCTTAGAAATTCCTCAGTGATTTTTTCTCCACAAAGAAAACAAATTTCCCTCAATATGTGATGCCTCCAGCCCGAGGCAGAGCTCTCCCTACACCTGCGTGAAGTCGAAGCTTCAGGAGTTGCATCATCTGCACGACGAATAGACGCTTTGACATTACTTTCCGAGGTGTATCTCTTTCTGCATAAATCGTGTACGGTGACTACATTCAATTTACTCAAAAACTGTTTGTTCTGAGGAAGTCCACGTTTCTCACTCACTTTGATTAGCGTCTGAATACCACGTTTTTTCACTGTCACTGTCCCTTCGTCAAGTGCATCGCGACATATAAAACAAACATCTGGCGGGCAAGAGTCCGACATCTCGTAAAAAAAAACACTTCAATAAACTCGACGATAAATAAAATTTTTTATTGAAAAGTCACGTTTTGTTCCAAACACCGTAGTTGCAACCATTGAATTATAATGCATATAATGTTTTCGAAACAGTCCAACGAAATATTCCACAAAAACTGTAACAAACGTCAAAACAAACACCACGTACAACAAAAACACATACTCGTACTGACGCGATCGTAACGTATACTAACCAACCAAACGATTCGATTCAAACATGTAGTGCTAAGTAGGGTCGAGCGAGACAAGAATACATTTACCGCCGTGATCGTTGCGTATGTGTAAAAGAGATGAAAGAACGTTTGTTATTCATACTCGTGTACCTACCTAAGACGGCGGCGGCGGCGCACGGGCGCACTATTCTCAAAATTCGAAATGTGAAACTTTGGCTTGATTAACGCTTTATATTTCTGCAATGACGTAAAATCATTTAATATAACAATACAATAGATAACTGTGCAATGTTAATAACAATTTACATTGGAAGCTCTATTTTTTGTAAAATCCGATTTCCTTATTATTATTTTTTACACGATAACAAGAGAACTATTGCTCCTACAGAGTTTTGCTTGTGCTTAAATTAAAGCTAAATAACTGCTCTACAACTTCATTTCTTTTAACTTTCCTCATAGAATGAATATTTTAGACGATATTTTGTTCGAAAGACGGCTAACTACAAAATATCTAACTTTTTGGGAAAAATAGCCCATTTTTCAAGTGTTGTATCTCGAGATCTATTAGACCTACAGTGCTGCGGTTGCACTGAAATTGTAGCAAATTTTGTCTTCTCTAAAAGTGTATAAGATGACTTTTCCATAAAATGCACTTTTTAAAAGTTATAAGCCAAAAACTGAAAAAAGTCTGAAAATTTCGAGGTTTTCCGAGCACTATACAATTAGCACAGGTCTTTCGAAGCTGCAAACTTGGTTTTACACTATTGGTATCTATCCTAACAACATACCAAAAAATCAGAACAGTGCAATTATTTGCGACCTAACGCGATTTTTGTGTCTCTGGTGACTGGCCTAAAATAGCAACATTTTGGTACGCACGGAAACCCATAACTGCCCATAACCTTATAACCCCTTTTACTTTTATTCCGCCGAGTTGCTTATGTTCTTAGGAGACATGCTTATGTTCTTTAGTCACCCAAGTAGATCGTCGTCCTGTTCACAACTCCTTAATCATAAAAAGGCTCTGCGGTTAGTAGTAACCTAAAGAGATGAATTGAACAGCCCTACAACGCGCATAGTTATTTCCCCAATTAAGCGTTTATCCTGGTTTTGTTTCTCTTGCTTTACGTCGCATGGAAATGTCAGAATATGGAAATGTACAAGAAAACATCTCCAATACAATGCGACATTAAATTAGGCGAGGAACGAAGGTATGTATGAAATTTTTAATGACAAAGTTTGGATCGTAGACAAACGCAGGTCGAAATTATCCCCGGAAGTGAGGATATTTCCTATTGGTAAGTTTTTGTCGGCACTTAAATTGTGCCTCACATAAAAGATATTCGGTTTTAATTTCATAGTTTTTGTATTAAAATTCAATTATGGATTAAAATAGATTATTACGTATAGCTTTAACCCATGACATGAACTGGTCCGCTTAATTTAAGCTGGAACCATTTGCGCGGTTTCAGATATTAGCGTGAACTAACATCCTTATATTTGATTTTGATATAGTATTGTGATCACAAGCGTGCGACCACGTATTTGTAATTCTAAGTTCAACTATATATATATATATATTTTATTATCATAATTTTTTAGACTTACTAGGTTAAAACATCCATTTAACGGATTATCCGCATGACAAATTTTCAAAAAGGCAGATCTAGGTTTTTAGGTGATATATGGTGCCGAAAAAAAGTACTAGTGAAAAGTATTTTACTCTAAACTTTTCAGGAAATTTAAAACCCTCGGGCTTACAGATCAAGGCGTTATACGTGTTATACGTGTATTTATCATCTTAAACTTATATTATCTTAAACTTATCAACTTAAACTTATCTTAACTATATATAACTTATATAACGTTATATGTGTGTTGTTATATTACTCATATAAATGTTGTTAATTTTAAAATATCACAGGTTCCTCATATAAGCTGGTGCTTGAACTCACTCCTCAGGAAAAGAAGGCAATTGATGATGAAATAGAATCATTAATTGGAGCGGTAATTTTTTTTTTTTATATTACTTTCTATCGCCATATCATTATGACGAATCGTAGTTTATCGTAGTGTCGACTCGACACCTGGGGTCCTAGTCGAAGCAAACAATTTAAAACGATAACGAAGTTCGAAAACAATAAAATGTATGGGATTAATATAAACCGTTGCTAAATTACGTGATACATCCCATACATTTTATTCTATCGAACTTCGTTATCGTTTTTAAAATGTTACTTTGATTAAGGCCCCAGATACTCCAGTTTTTCCATTGGGTACCTGGTTACCGTTATAGGGTAGGCAGCGCACCAGCAACGTGTCCTTAGGCGACGGTAAGTTGACCGTCAGCCTGTCTGCCACTTTTTATAATATAAAATGGTAGTCTATAAGCGAGGGTAGCCACCAAGTAGCCACTTACCATAGTGCACCGTCAATCTGCTTGCTGCGAACATTAAATAAAAAATGACTACATGATAAAAAAAATTTCAGGCCACAGATGCGTTTTTGGACCCTCCTAATGAAGTGGAGAAGGCATTGGGAGAGGCAGCTGTCGACCGCGGTATCTTGGAGTATTTAAAAGAGGTAAAAGTTCCTCTTGCATTTTTTTGATTTTGTGTGTGTGTATGTGGGGTGGGGGTGGTAGGACATTGGATTTGATTTGAACCTTTGATTGATCAAAAATTAAAAAAAAAAAACAGTGGCACTCCGGGAGTGCAGACAGAAGTGAAAACTTGAACAATTACGTGTGTATTTACTAGCCACTAGACCAAACGTGTTGTTTAAATTTAATGTAATTACTGCGATATTACATTAAATTTATAATGAATATTTAATACAAACACATTGTTATTGGCACATTGGTACGCTTCTCGAGTTGAAAAGTGAGCTTTTAAGGCAAACATTCTTTTAAACACTCATCCAACTCGATCGTTAAAGTGTTTAAATATTTTTATTTATTTTTACAGGCCATCAAGGAGAACGTTGTGGCTCGCATAATGAATTTAAAATTTAATTTACAAGTGAAATTGGACTTTGAGAAGAAACAGAAACCGAAGAACTTGTATTTGAACGAATTCTTGAATAATTTCGGCTTAGTTTCCTTGAAGCACGTGTCGCACTCCTGCGTCGCTAAAATAAGCTGTTTCAGGCATTTGGATAAACTATGTTCAATCAACGCTACTAAAATCGGTGAGTTCAAATTTCAGATGACATAAGATAAGAAATAAAGATAGATATTAGTGTCCTGTAGACATAAGAGTGAAGTCGGTAAAACTACCAATCGGTAATCGAACTTAAATTAAATAAACAAAATTTTATAATTAAATTAAATAATAAAATTTTATTAATCTATACTTATCTATACTAATATTATAAAGAGAGTTTTTGTTATTAGTATGAGTAGTATGAGAGTTTTAATATTTTATAAGAGAGTAGTTTTTGAGTTTTTTGAGTAATCAAAAAAATACAAATCTCTTCTCTTTATTATATCAGTATAGATTTACTAGTGTAAATGCCGAATTGCGTATGTTAGTTTATTATTTTTTATTATAGCTTGTTATTTTTTTTATTTCTAGTCGTCTAGCAACCCCGTCTACATCAAGTAGATTGTCAGCATCAAATGCAATCGTTGATTTTTTATTCATTTTTTTATACGTATCTCTTTCAGGCGGTGTGAACACTACAATCCGTCCTGTTCTATACGGTGGTTCGCCTATAAAGCTTTCAAGAAAGATCGCTGTGATGCGACGCAAACACTTTTTTAAAGGACCTCTATTAAAGAAATATAATAGTATTGCGAGAAATGACGAGAAATCAAAGATGGAAGAAACTGCATCGAAAAATAACGAAGCTAAAAGTGATACTGGTATAAAGGTGAAAAACAAAGCAGCAAGTAGTACAGCTAAATCGACAGCTTCTAGTGATTCCGACAATGACGTAGTGGAAATCATAGAAAACATTGAAATTGTCGAGTTATATTCTGGCGATGAAATGTGTGTAAAAGATATGGAAATAGAAGATTCGGATCAAGAGCAAGAGTGTATCAGTGATAGGACTTCTGATCAAACAATTACATATGGCGGATCTATGGAAAGTGTTGAAAATGAAAAAGAAAGCCTGCTTGGAGATCAGATTACTAATGTTGAAGGGGTGAAGGCAGTGATCGACACTGGAAATGTTACATCGATTTGTCAAGAAAGCGATATTAGTGCAAATGAGTGTCAAAATAATGAAAATAGAAATCAAATAGTGAAACAATCTGTGGAGAATCAAATAAGCGATATTGGTGCAAAAGAGAGTCAAAATATTGAAAATAAAAATCCAACAGTGGAACGATCCGTGGAAGATCAAATAAGCGATAATATAGCGACTGAGGAAAACGTTAATACTGAGAACACTAAAATTGCAGAGATCGAAACAAGTGGCCAAGTATTTGATAGTGAATTTACTGAGAATGCTGATCAAACAATTGTTAATGTTGAATCAACAAAGAGTACAAATGATGATCTCAGATGCGAATTCAGTCACAACGCCGATATTATAGATGGTAACAATGACGGAAAAAGTGAAAATGGCGACATACCAATCATTAGTGGAGATAGTAAGAATAATGCAAGCCAAGAAATATCAGTTAAAAGTGACTCTGTTGATACAACAGATGCAGAAAAACTAGAAAATAATAATGCAGTTACTGATAGAGGAATTGAAAATGAAAACAGTATAAATAGTGAAAAGAAAGATGTCGAATGTGCCGAACGAATGAATTCAAGTAATAATAGTGGTTTAACAAAAGAACCTGATCCTATCAGTACTGGCAATAATACAATCGCTGAAAGAGATTTTGGCGTAGATAACATTGAAGTAACTGAAAAGAGTGATGACACTAGTGTCAATGAATGTCAAGATGTTGAGAAAAGTGACGATTGTCAAGATATCGGGCAAAGTCAAGTGGTCAAGAATGATGTCAAATGTCAAGACGCAGGAAGTGTTGAATGTGACGATATTGAGAAAGATGTCGAAAATTCAGATATTGAATGTCAAAATGAAAGCATGAGTACTAATACAGATGAAGTTAGTTTCAATTGTGACGAAGAAAATGCAGAATGTGATGAAACACTTGGAGAAAACGATGAGGAAGTTTCACTAATGGTGTGTAACAAAATCATATCTTGCTTAAGGCCCATGAAAAACGTAGCTATAATTTATATATATTTTCTGTACAAATGTTGGAGTGACCGCACACATAGCTATAATATATATATTTCTCTGACGTCACCAACGTATACCGTAATTTATATTGTTGCATATTACGATATAGCAAGACATATTACCACCATCAATGAAATGAAGGCAAAATATATATTATACTCGTAGTACGGTATCTAATATACATAAAAAATTCGTGTCACGTGTTTGTGCGCGATCAACTCCTAAACCGATTTTGATAAAATTTCGTAACAATATGTAATTTGGTCCAAATTAAAAGGTAATAGTTTTTATTTTGCACCCGTGCGAAGCCGGGAGCGTGTAGCTAGTATTAATATATATTATAGCTACGTGTGTGTGACGGGCTTAAAACTGTAACTTCAGCGGTCATGCAACTCGCACAGACTTCATAAGGCTATGTCAACGGACAGGCTGACATGCGCACTGCCAATCATAGTAGGATTAAGGATAAGGGATTAGGAAGGGATGGAGTAAGGGGCTCTGGCATCCCTTACTCACTCACCGAAACACAAAAGCACATTTATTCTGTTATTTCACGGTGGTCTTCTCTAAGGGGGTGGTTACTGCCGCCAGGCGGGTTGCCCAAATGCCCTACCTCTACGTAGTTGGACTGTTTGTCCCATTTCTCTATGCCTTCCTAATCCCTTATCCTACTAAGGTCATCAGCACTTGCAACACTTATGGCGACGGTAGCCACCTATCATAGAGTTAATCATCGGCCTACTTTATGTGAGGCTATAAATAAATGATTCAGTACACATTTGTAAGATTCCGCTTTCGTCAAATCATTTTATTTTTCCGTATAGGTGAGGATGACTAATGACGAAACGGAAATTATGGTAATTGCACATTCGACAGATTCCGCTTTCGTCAGATAACTAGTTGGACGAACCCTTTGATTTATGACGAAAGTGGAATCTGGCGGATGAGTACTAAATTGTCTGTTATACTATTTGGTAGAAACTGACGAAAGTGTCATTATTGGTTTTCCACATTCGTCATTCATGACCAAAGCGAACTAACTTTTCTATAATTTCGATTTATGACAAAACTGGAATCTGACGGATGTGTACTAAATCAAATAAATTGTGACCTCTTTAAATCTCTTATTTGATAGAAAACAATTTTATCGAGCAACGATGGCGAAAGAAATGAAACGGAAGATTTAGATGAATTGGATTCAAACTACGTCAAAGAGTGGGGCGATATGTGGAACAACGTTGAAGACGATAATTTAGAAGATTATTAGTTAAAATAGTTATAAGTTAAACAAGTTATAATAAAAAATAAATATGAAATAAGACTTTCTATTGACCCCAACCTTACGAGCCAATCTGATTGAGCCTAATCTGTTGTAAGTTGTTGAGGGGAACCCCATTCTTATTATATCTGAGACTAGCTGTTGGAGCTAGACTACTGTAAGCAAGTAGGGGAAGCAGAAGCGTATATGTCGATCCCCTGGAAGGGATCCTGATGAACCATAGAGTTCACCAGGATTCTCTGGGGGATGCAGTTAGGGGATCCTGGTGGACTCACCCGTTCGGTGTTCGGTTCGGAAGCTTATTTGGAAGCACTAAATGGCTTCAAATACTCGTCACATTGAAACCAGAATAGTCCTATGAGTATTATTTTGGAATGTTTATTACCAAATACATGTATACAAGACATCGCAGGCATCAGCAAATCTTACGCTATATTACATAGTAGGTAGCTAAATAGATCTCAGAGTAAACATAAGCAAGCTAAAATAAATCTTTTAAAATATGCATCGGATTTTAATGCGATTTTCACTAATCGAAAGAGCGTTCAACGAGGGTAGTTTTTATTTGAAATTTTCAGAAAAAATGCACCTGTGCGAAGCCGGGAGCGGGCCGCTAATCTATACTAATATTATAAAGAGGAAAGATTTGATTGTTCGTTTGCATTGAATAGGCTGCGAAACTGGTGGACCGATTTGAAAAATTCTTTCACCTATAGAAAGCTACATTATCACCGAGTAACTTAGGCTATATATATTTTATAAAGTAACGCAGGCGAAGTCAGAAAACTAAGGTTGTCAAAAAACTAAGGTATTGGAAAAAATACATATATCTAATTAGTTAATTGTGTATTTTCAATTAAGAAACAATGTCTCAATTATGCGCTGGATGCCACAAAAAGCTACCAAAAAGAGAATTTCTCACCTGCTCTTGCTGTAATTGTACATATGACATTGACTGTGCCAATGTATCTAGTCAGCGATTTTATAACACAATGACTCCTGAACATAGAAAACTATGGAAATGTCGAACTTGCTTGTGCAAAACACCAAAAACTAGAAACTTAAATGCACCAGTAAAATCTGTAAATAATAAAAGTGGAACAAGCAACATCACATATAGAAAAAAGATAACTGCTCGAAATAACGATACGTTAAGCTCTGAAGAGGAATCAATTTTAGGAGATACTATTTATCCAGAAAACGAAAAATCAAGTGAACAAACTAAACTATCTCTACAAAGCGTAAGTGACGTAATAACTCAAAGCCTTCAAGAAAATAATATAAAGATTATCACAGAATTACAGAACACAATACAAACAGAAATACAAAAAGCTATAAAATTATTAAAAGAAGAATTTAAACAAAATATACATATTTTAAATGAACAAAATAAAAGCAGAATAATAGAAATACAACAGTTAACTCAAAAAATTGATAAACTACAAATCGAAAATGATATACTAAAAAAAGATTTCAACAAATTTAGAACAAAAAACCCAACATCTTTCATTGAAAATGATAGCAAAAAATTTGTTTTATTCGGTTTGGAAGAATATTACAAAGAACCAGAATATGATTTGTATAATCGAATACATGAAATATTTTGCGACTTGATGCATGTAGAATTAAATGGATACATTGAAAATACTTACCGAATAGGCCGATACAATAGAAATAGAAACCGACCATTGGTTATAGAATTAATTAGCAAAAGAATGGTTAAGTACTTAATTAATAATAGCAGTAACTTATATAAAACTGGCTTATCTATATCTAATTTCTTAGATAAACCTTCACAACAGAGAAGAAAAGTTATTTGGGAAAAAATGCTTTTAGCTCGAAAAAGTGGACTTCATGCAGTAACTACGGAACAACCAATTATATATAGAAGGAAAACTTACTAATACCAACGAATCTTCTGATATAAATAAAACATTGAGCTCACTGGATAATACAGAAAAAGAGAAATTAACACCTAGAAAAAATATACAGAGTATAAACAGTTTTAACAATTCCTTTCGAAAGAAAACAACAAAATTTTAATATATTATACCAAAATATGCAAAGTATATGCAATAAACAACATGCAATAGAAGCATTTTTATATGAAAATCCTATATATGAAGCTATATGCATATCTGAAACATGGTTGACGGAAGAAAAATTTAAATTATTACATTTTAACGGTTACAAAATTGCAGCCTCCTTTTGCAGGAAAAACCGGATTGGAGGAGGTGTTTGCATACTTTTACAAGAGCATATAGAATACGTAGAAAAGAATGATATCACAAGTATGTCATTAGAATATATATTAGAAATAACTACGGTAGAACTATGTAAAAAGAATATGTTAATTGTAGTAATGTATTGGAATAGAAGAGAGGAAAACGAGTTTTTGAGTCAATTACAAATAATTTTAAAATACTTAAATAATAAATACAATAAATATAATATTGTCACAGGCGGGGATTTTAACATGGATATGTTAAAACCTAACAATAAAACCTCTAGGTTTCTCAATTTAATGTTAGAATTCAAATTTAGTCAGCATATCAAAACACCAACACATACAACAGGAACTACATCTACGTGCTTAGACCTCATTTTTACAAATTTTAATAATGGATATTTAAATATTATCGTAGAAGAACTAGGGTTTTCTTTTCACTCAGCAACAATAATACAGCTGAAAATACCTAAACAAAGTAAAAAATCGGATTGGTATACAGAAAAACGAATTTATAACAAAATTGCAATAGCTAAATTTAAAACTCAGTTAAAGTTAACAGATTGGAACAAAATAATAGACGAAAATAAAAATATTAATGAAAACTACGATATGTTCCATGATAGGCTAATAACATTATTAAACCAAATAATACCAAAACGACGAATTAAAATAAAAGCGAATCCAAAAAAATATTGGTTAACAACAGGAATAAAAAAATCGTGTAAAAATAAAAGACTGTTAAAAATACTTACAACAAAAACAAACAGCGAAATACTAAACCAACATTATAAAAAATATGCCAAAACATTAAAAAAAGCTATAAATAGTGCTAAAAAAATTCAATACATTAATAAATTAAAACATTCAAATAACAAAATAAAAACTATGTGGCAAATTATAAATGAGAGAACAAATAAAATATATACAAAAGAAAAACGTAATATAACATTAAAAATAAATAACGTGATAAGTTCAGATCCAAAACAAGTCGCTAATTATTTCAATAACTTTTTTGCTTCAATTGGTGAGCTCCATCCTGAAACGACAGCAGACGGCGGTGCTCGCGGTCGCCCTGTTCTCCAACCAATACAAAACACCATGTATTTGAGCCCAGTTGATTGTCTCGAGGTACATAAAATTATAAAAAACTTAAAGAATAAAAAAAGCCACGGCATAGATGAACTTCCACCTAATTTAATAAAAGAATGCGCAGATGAACTAACCTGTCCATTCACAATATTAATAAACCAATCTTTTAACGAAGGCTCTTTTCCATTACAATTAAAAAAGACAATCATAAAACCTGTTTATAAAAAAGATGAAAAAAACCAATCCAAGTAACTATCGCCCAATTGCCCTTTTGCCAACTGCATCAAAAATTTTCGAGAAAGCCATCTGTAATCGCGTTAGTGAATTTTGTTAAAAATACCAAATATTTACCAAAATGGCTTTCGAAAAAACCGCTCCACAGTTTTAGCAGTATACAAGTATATAAATGAAGTTGTCAAAATATTAGATAATAAACAATACGGTGTAGGCATACTATTAGATATGACAAAGGCATATGATAGAGTACAACATAATATACTATTAAATAAATTATACGGGCTAGGCATTCGCGGCTCAGCCCACAAATGGTTTGCTTCGTATCTAGCGTGCGCTCTAAATGCAAAACAGTAAATGCATCAATACCACAAGGAAGTGTCGTTGGATGTCTATTATTTTTAATATATATCAATGACCTTCCTAAATCTACAGGGGATACGTGTGTCTTATTTGCTGACGATGTATCCTTATTAACCTCATGTCAAAGCAATTCCGATATTTATGAAAAACTCCAATTACTTCTTGACAAAACTTCACACTGGTTAAATGATCATAATTTAAAAATAAATTTTTCTAAAACTAAAGTAATAACTTTTCATCCTCATCAAAAAACTGCATTAAATTTAAAACTCGATTACAATGGCACAACTTTAGAATCTGTGAAAGAATTTAGATTGCTCGGTATAGATATAGACACCCACTTGAATTGGAAAGCGCATATCCATAGAATGAAGTCTAAACTATCGAGCTTATCATATGCATTACGCGAAATTAAAAAGACTACAAACATAGAAACAGCAATAACAACATATTATGCGTATGCGCACGCCTGGCTAAGTTATGGTGTTATTCTATGGGGTAACAGTACAGATGTAGCCTCTTTATTCACCCTTCAAAAAAAGTTAATCAGAATCATAGCAAATATAAAACAGATTGATAGCTGTAGACCATACTTTCTCGAATATAAAATATTAACTCTGCCCAGCTTATATATTTTGGAGATGTGTAAATTTGTCCGAAAATATAAACAATTTTATACAAAACGTGAAGACTTACCATACAAGTATACACTACGACATAAAAATGATTTAATATTACCAACATCACGATTAAAACTAAATTCTTCAAATACCTTCAGTTCTTCTATAAAAATATATAATAAATTACCAGATAATTTAAAAAAAGAAAACAATAATATCATATTTATAAAAAAATTGAAAAAAATCCTAAATAGTAAATGTTACTATAATACTAATGAATATTTTGAAGATCATATAATTATTTAATGTAAATATATGTAAATATTATTTATTTTTAATCTAAAATTTAATTTAAATAAAATAAAATATTTTTTTACTTATATATAATTTACGCTTCCTCTCTCCTAGTCCCTTAAGTTGCATGCCCGACAGGGTCCATAATACTGGTCTTTTATATATTTTTTAACATCTTTGTATATACGTTATGGTTTAGCAATAAATGAATTGAATTGAAAAAAAAAAAAAAAAAAAGTCGCGTACAACAGCTAGTACTCAATAAAATTAAATGTAACCACAAGAACATTGCTTATCTACTTATCTATGTCCTATTTTTGTGGACTACTCCTGTGTTCTGTGGTGAGCGAGCACAGAGTATTTACTTTATGAATGAGAGAGTTGAAGTTGAATGTTGTCTTCACGTAGTGATTATATACTCTTTGGTTGTCTTGATTGATTGATTTGAATGATTTGATTAGATTTGATTTTGTCGTTCATAAAATATTTGTAATTTGTATTTTCTCAAGAATCTTCAAGAAAGAAATCGTTTTCCTTAAAATAATACAAATGGGCGAAATAATAAACGTAACACCTATGTGTAGATGTTGCCAAAGGAATGGTGTTTTTAAAAGTCTATTTACCGACTTCGTATACGAGAATGAAATTGAAAATTATTCGCAGATGTTGTTCTTTAGTTTCGATATTTTGGTAAGTTCGATGTTGTTACTTATAATGTTAATTTCAGTTTGTTGGATATGAAATTTATATTTCGAATTAATCTGAAGTATTGTCTCTTTGTCAACTTGTCCATATTATACTAGGAGTGAGGGTTTAGAAGTGTGGTTGCCAATTAACGCATTTGTCGTGAAGACAGGATTTGTGGAAGTAGTGTGGAAATAGTGTGAACTATTTCGTATGGAAGGCACTATGTACCTACTTCCTGCTGCATTTGAGCTTGTGAGTAAGAGCATTGATGTGAGCTTCAATACAATAATCTAAATCAACCGATCCCTCTCTCTCTGAGCCTCTTTAGTCTTGAAGGTTAGCCATCAACTTCCTGAACCGGTCTTTGTCGAGAGCCAGAGCCAACTGGAACAGCTGCTCCACCTAGGCAATTCCAGTCCACTCTTGGATATTTCTTAGCCATGACTTTCTCCATCGCCCAGCACATCTCTTCCATTCCACCTTACCCATCCTAATTAACTGCAGCAGACATCTGTCGTGCCTAAGCACGTGGCCAACATTCTAGCGTTTTTTGATGGTTTTCATCATCATCCGGGACATTCAAACATGTTGGAGAACTATTTCATTTGTGACTTTATGTCAGTTATTACGAAGCATTTTTTAGTGCTCACTTTAATGATTTTTTTTATATATAAGTAATTTGCAGTAAAAAAATTCGTGGGAAGCTGGCGGCAGCCTGTTACTATATTATATAATTTATGTAAAGTTTAATTTTTTTTTTTTTTTTTTATATCTGCAATCAGTCTGTCAACTATAAGCAGATGAGTCTGAATAATGCCGGAATCACTCAGAGATTGACCTTCCTGTGAGGGTCACTCTACCTTGGTTGATTAAACATTTACTCATTATTATTATTATTATTACTATTTTGAATTTTCTATTTAGACAGGTCCATAAATTCCCGCCTCTTCAATCTCCTAATATGGTCTGGCTCGGTGAGTCTGACAGCCAAAGGGTTAGGGTGGTTCGTTAGTCGCTGTTTATACCGTTTTGCACTCAACTTAATTTCCTCAGAAACTGTTGGTATGGAGAGGTGTTCATGCAGTTCTGAGGTCTTGATGAACCACGGGGCATTGGATATCCACTTCAGGATCGAGTTCTGAAGTCTCTGGATGATTAATACATTGGAGGAGCTAGCTATTCCCCACAGCTGGATACCATACATCCATATAGGCTTTAGAACTACTTTGTATATGAATAGCTTATTATGCAGAGATAAGCGGGATTTTCTATCTAATAGCCACCCGAGTTGTCTGTATCTCATGTTAACTTCCTCTCTTTTGGTCCTAAGGTGTTTGTTCCAGGTTAACCGGCGATCAAGATGCATTCCAAGGTATTTAACGCTATCTTGTTGTGGCAATCGTGATTCTCCAAACATGACGGCTGGGCATTCATCCTTACGTAGACTGAAGGTAATCTGGACTGACTTGGAACTGCTAGCTTTGATCCTCCATTTCTTTAACCATGCGTCGACATGTTGCAGGCTCTCTTGAAGTTTCTCTGATGCCTTTGTTGCATCTCTGTGTATCGCCAGAACTGCTGTGTCGTCAGCGTAAGTCGCAGTGGTCACACCTTCAGTTTGTGGGAGGTCTGATGTGTAAATTGAATACAAAACTGGGCCAAGCACCGAACCCTGGGGGACTCCAGCCTTCAAGTCAAAGAAATCAGAAGTGGATTTGTTTTTTTTCACTTGAAAAATTCTATCTTCCAGATAGGATTTTAATATCTCATAATAAGTGTATGGCAGGGATCGTTTTATTTTGCATAGAAGGCCAACATGCCAGACCCTATCAAATGCCTGCTGTATGTCAAGAAAGGCAGCCGCACAGTATTTCCCCTCTTCAAAGGCTTTTCTTATGGTGCAGCACACTCTGTGTACTTGTTCAATTGTTGAGTGTTTTTGTCGAAATCCAAATTGATGTTCTGGGATTATTGTTCTCTCTGCAAGCACTGGCGCCAAGCGACTGATAAGAATCTTCTCAAATAATTTTGAAGTAACTGGCAATAAACTTATTGGTCTATAGGATGTTATCTCATTTACAGGCTTTCCTTCCTTATAGATTAATATAATTTGCGATACCTTCCATAAAGCAGGGAAGTATTTCAATCTTAAGATGCTGTTGAAGATCATTGTTATAAAAGTTATGGCTTTTTTTGGAAGTTCAGCTAGTATCCTTTTGTCTATAAGGTCAAAACCTGGCGCCTTATTATTTTCAAGTCTATTTATTCGCTTGTTAACTTCCCTTGGTGATATTGATTTAATTGGAAGTTCCATTTGGAAATCTTGGTTCAACACAACCCCTATATCATCCTCTATATTTTGATCTGGTTCATGAGGTGTAAAGACCGTCGCTAGATGTCTGGCGAAAGTGTTAGCTTTTTGTTGATCGTCTCTAGCCCAACCATTTGTTCCGTCCTTTATTGGAGGTTTAGATTTTTGCGGTTGTTCATAATTTTTAAACATTTTCCATAGGGAGTAGTTTGTTGTTTTAGTGGCAGTAAGTGATTCCAGTCGAGTTTGCAAGGCTTCGTCAGAAAATAATTTTATCATGTTTCGGAGCTCTACAATGGCCTTATTGAAAGCTGTTTTGTCTGCTGCATTACGGCTGCATTGCCAAACTCTTCGCAATCTCCGTTTCTCTTTTATTTTGCGTTTTATCTCTAGAGGGATAATTTTATGCCTATGTGTTTGATTGCTATGTGCTGGAGTGCTTGTCCAACAAGCCGATTGGACCGTGTTGGTAAATGAACGGACCGCTTCGTCTACTTCATCTGTGGTTTTGAGAGACATCTTGAGTTTCAGTTCCTGTTCTATCTTATTACGGAAAGATTCCCAGTCTGTTTTTCTATTATACAAGGGTTCATGCTTCTCATACTGTAAAGCAATTGAACCGACAGTTAGTATGACAGGAACGTGACTATAAGCACTGTCAAGACAAGATTCCAGCCAAAAGTTTAATTTTGAAAGTCCGCCTGTCACAAAGAAATCTATGACGTCCGGCAGTCTATTTGGGTCGCTTGGCCAATGTGTTGGTTCGGGGGTAGATAGTGGGTATAAGTTATTCAAATCCATGCTTGCCTTTAGTGCTCTTCCCCTGGTGGTTGTCAGTCTTGAGCTCCAATAAACATTTTTGGCGTTCCAATCACCACCGACTATGAAGCGTCTACCGAGAGTCTTAAAAAACGATGTAAACTTTTCTTCATTAATTGTGTGTTTCGGAGGGCAGTACACAGAGGAAATCGTGAAGTTTCCATTTTTGCTTTCAATCTCTACAGAAGTAGCTTGTATCTCGTCAGTCGTGAATGCCATCAGTTCGCTATGTTTAATTGAGGACCTTATTATAATTGCGGTACCTCCGTGAGCAGTTCCATCCGGGTGGTTTGTAGCGTATATTCTGTAGTTAGCTATTCTGACGCAACTCTTGGTTGTAAAATGAGTTTCAGATATTAATAGAACATCTAGCTTATGCAGATTTATCAAAGTCTCTGCTTCTTGGATTTTGGGTGAAAGACCATCAATGTTCCATGCAGCGATCCTAAGTGATATTAGGCCAGTTTCGCCAGAAGAGTACCAATTAGCCCCACTAAGGATCCTATTTGTTCAATTAGTTTATCCAGTTTCCTGGATTGTTCAATGAATAAAGCTTGCACAGCTTGAGTTGGGTCACCACTGCTGGTGGTAGTGTTTTCCTGTAGTCCTTTGACTGCGTCTGAATACGTTCTATTTTTGCCATTACTGTTGTCATGTTTATGTCCAGGTATTGCATCTTTTTGTGGTGTGTTTACCGTGTTAATGTTCTGTGTTGATTTTGTGGTTGTTGATGTTATCTGTCGTATTGGTTTGGTTTTATTCATTCGTCTGTTGTATATTTCTTTATAGACTTCACAACCTTTGTAATTAGCAGGATGCTCTCCAAGACACAAGGCACACCTTGCTGGGGTGTTGCGATCTTTTTTCGGACACTCACTGGTTTTATGGCTTTCAGCACATTTTACGCATCTGTAGGGTCTAAGACAATTATTTTTTGTGTGGCCATATTGTTGGCATTTTGTACATTGCACAATCTCTTTGCGTTTCCTTGGATCCTCAATTTTAACTGCTGTGTGATAAATATTTTTGATATGTTTAACGTCTTTGTTTTTGTTACTTGGCTCTAAATTTACAAAGAATGTTGATGATGGTCTTTTGTTTGGTCCTACTCTGGCATTTATAATTTCTCCCGTTACCACATTTCCTGTTTTTTCAATTTCCTTCTTAATTTCTTCAAGGGGCGTAGTATGGTGTAGATTCTTTATGACAATACGAGTGCACCTTTCTGTCTTAGGAGTGAATGTATGTCCAATGAGGCCCATTTGTCGTACCAGTGCCATTAGTCTTCTGTACGCATCTGCTGTAGGACAGCTGACACGAAGCTGAGTTTTGGAAATGATTTTGATTGAAAACTCAGAATTTTCTAGAGAACCTCCAATAGAATTTACTAGAGCTCTTACATCCTGTACCCCATACAAAATTAGAGGTGGGGGTTTATTTTCTTTCGCAGGTTTTTCATTATCGCCTGTCGAATCAACAGGCAAGTTGATAAATCTATTTTGAGTGCTAATATGTGTCATTTCTGGAGACTGCGATGTTCTGGGACGTTTGTTGGATCTCATTGTAGGTACCTTCTGCCATTTTGGTGGGTCAACGATGATTATGTCTTCATCCATGCGTGATATGAACTCTTCTGAGGTTCCAGGTGAGTTTGCGTCATTTTGGACAGCATTATTATTATTTGAGTTTAGATCTGCATCAATGACGGGCTCTTTGTTGTTGCCAATGTTTGAGCATGATTGAGATCGTGTTCTATTGAAAAGTCCAGGGTGAAACAATTGTTGAGTTAATGTCTTTTTAGGGTTACTTAGATTTGCAGTTTTGTCATTAGATATTTCATTTTGGCTCCTTGTGGAGGCAATATTAGTTGGGGAAATTGGCTTTTGCAGGTGTAGTATGCCTGGACGTAGTATTTGTTGTTTTGTTATTTCCAACTTGTCCCGTTGCTTCAACGACGACGACGACGACGACTCCTCTTGCAGCAAAACTTTGCCCCCCCCAGAATACGTGGGGCTGCCTGATACGTGATCAGGAAGGGATTCTCCAGCACCGTAGGTGTTGGTACCCTCCTGGGGTATATTCTTTTTAAGGTTTGCTTCCATTTAAAGGTCGATATATTTATTTTTTTACTTAGGGTTTTTTTCCCTAACCTAGGTATTCAGATATGGCGTCGAAGACTCGCCTTTGCCCTTCATTCTTAGCTACAGTAGTCACGAGGTTACTATAAATGTGCGAGGCTCGTTCATTAACTACTGCATTGCCCGGGGAGTACGACCTGCAAGCTGGAAATGCAGGTCCATCTCCAGACTGCAGTGGCAGTTTGGAGACGGCGTGGACGTGAATGATTAGGACTTATCGGTGCGCGCCTAATAGTTCAGCTTCGCACACCTGAACCTACGCTACGGCATTTCTTAGCATTTTTTAGATGCATAGTCCCTAGGATAACTATGCACCACCAAGACCAACACCGACTTACCCCCCAAAGTTTAATTTAGTTTTTTCAACGTGGACGAAGCCGCGGGCATTAGCTAGTAAGTAATAAATATCGTAATTTATTGTTTTCAGTTAGAACCAGCTGAATGTGACAACATATATACAATATGTGATAAGTGTATTGTAAAACTACGTATCGCAACACAATTCAAGACTAGTGTCATTGCCAATGAAAAAAAACTTAAAGGTAAGGTCATCAAACTGCCTACCATCGTCATCCTGTCGAAATCCCTCTTTTTCGGACCGAACACTTTAAAAATTCCTTAATTATATGCACTGCCAGTGATTGCCGACGTCTGTGTTACCGAGCTCATTTAACCCAAATAAAAAATCTCTAGTTCTTGCATCGACGAGCCCTTTGGATTAGTGGTTGGTTTTTTGGATTAGTGGTTGGTAGTTGGTTTTTTTTTTTTTTTACTCGAATCCCTCCAGCACTATGCTGAAACCTATGTCTGCAATTTCTCATCCATACCAGTTCTCGCTCCCTTTCCTCTCGCACTTTCTTTCTTCATACTTTATCTTTCTTTTATTCGTCATCTTTCATTCCATTACGGGTGGGATGCCCGTCTGTCATTTCCTACTCTAACTAACATAATATTCTATTGCCTTGCTTTATTTGCGGTATTTGGGTATTTAAGGGTAAATAATTGTGCACAAATTTTTCATTAATTACAAATTTTGAACAATACACAGTATTAAATTTTAAAACTTATGATAACAATATAATTCCATAATAACAATAAAACATTAACATATAAACTTATGTACATTTGAACACATTATTCAGTTTTTTTTTTTTTTTTTTTTTTTTTTTTTTTTTTTTTTTTTTTTTTTTTCTATTTACATTAGTTGGTCTTGTTCCTCTTCCTAACCCTTTCCGCAATTTTAATGCAGTATTTCAGAAATTTATCTCTCTTTTCACTAATTATCATTTCACTTATATTTTCTACTGTTATCTCCATGTCCATTTCAAATTTCAATTCTATCCTTTCTTTATCGTGTATTGGGCATTCGGTCAGCAGGTGAGGAACCGTCTCCGCAACGCTTGGGTCACAGATACACGATGGACTCTCCTTGCACTTGAAGCGATTCAAGTACTCGGAGAATCCACCGTGTCCCGTGAATACCTGCGTTAGAATATTATTTATTCCAATTTTTCTAATTATACGGAAGGCCCCGGCAGCAGTGGGGAAAAACAGTTTTGTGACTGTTGCTGTCTCGCCTTGCACGTACCTGCGGTCCCATTCCTCAAGCGAGCGCATGCGTATGATTCGCCTGACGAATGAGACCGGACACAGGTCGTACACAGGTCGTTGGATTAGTGGTTAGGGTGTTTGGCTTTACGTTCTCTTTAACTGGTCCCGGGTTTGAAAGTAGTGACAGGCACAGTGTGTTTTTAGTCATTTGGGCAGCCCATCTGACAGTAGTAACAACCCCGGTACAGAAGACCACAGTGAAATAACAAGCACGTGTGCTGTTGTGTTTCAGTGAGTGAGTAAGGGATGCCAAAGCTATATTTCCCTGTCAAAAGTTCATCAAAGTAATCAAAAGTAAGCTATCCTCAGATTACTAACAAAGTGATGTATGAGGAGGTTTCTAATCACACATAGAAAACACAACAGTACAAATGTCATTACTCGTTACATGTTTTCTACTGACCTGAAATTATTATTGAAATACAATTTTTATTTTATTTTCAGGCAAACCATTGATTGAAGATGAATCAGGCCCAATTAAAATAGAAAAAGCTTGGAGTTATGCCACCGTCGAAAAAGGTAAATCTCTATTCGTAATAAGAGTTCCATTAGTTAAATAATCCTTACACGAGTAATTACTTTTAACTACCGACGCAAAAACGGGGTGTTATAAGTTTGACGTGTGCATGTGCGTGCGTGACTTTACTGGACTAATAATTAACATATTAATGTCACTTATCTTTACAGAAGAACCATCATAAAAAGAGAAGAGACCGCCGATAGTGTAATAAATAAATTTTTAATTCGCCAATTGTTTTTTTTTAAATTTAGAACCAATACAACATAGTACAAAAAAATCATAGACATAGAAAGCTACACCTAGCTTTCCCTCTCCACCTGTAAAGTAAATACGGGACAGAAAAGTGTAAGAGAGAAAACGGTCGTGTGGCCATAAGTTACAGACAACAGGAAAGAGGAGACAGGGATGGTGCCCTAGCAAAGAACCAGATTGGTCAAAATGTTATGTGGGCGTTACAACAACCAATCACCGGGCTTTATTTCTTTCGTTTCGTAAGAACGCAACGAAACTTTTGCATTGGTTTGGTTTTTGGCTAGGGCCCCAGGTAGTAATAAAGCTCAATGCCCAGGATAGGTACCTATTGGCCGCACGATCGCTCTTTCTTTTCCATAGAGTGGTCAATTTCAAGAATAACCATTCTTCCATATTATAAATGTTAAAGTAATTCTGTATGTCTGTCTGTTACCATTTCAAGCCTTAACTACTCAACCGGTCATACAGGAAGGATATTGTGGTAATTTTTATACAGAAAAAAAAAAGACTTCCCGAGGGATCATCTAAAATAAAATGAAAAACTAACGTCTGGCCAAAGAGGTCGAGCATTATATTGCTTATACGATATATTTTTTATTTTTCAACGCGGGCACCAGCTAGTATAACAATAAAGCCATTAGTCCAAGATCCCAGGGCCCCCAGACGTTACTTATTTTCTCATAAATAATAGACACGGGATAAAGTAGTGTTCGTACACACTGTGAGTGTGTGCATACCTGCTAGCTTGGGTCGACGGCCAATTCATGCGTACCAGGCGCTAAACATTCATGAATATAGTCCTCACTTTTCTTAAAGTCTCAGGGCTGATTTTTACATATATTTTAAATAATATTGCTAGTAACTAATAATAATTATTGCCAGACACTTTCTGTCGGCGCTTACCCATAACAGACCCTTTGATGCTCCAAAAAAAATAATGAATTTTTACTTATAGTCTCAATTTTGATTTTTTTATAGGACCTTTAAGAAACTGTTTATAAACTTTTGGTCAGCAGCCAGACCAACTGGAAGGGCCAAACATCCCCCCAGACACACATAAAGTGTCGTTATATGTTAAGCGCGAGGTTAGTGTGAGAGAGATATCTATGTTTATCGATCTCTTTCTATTCCTATACTTACTGTCTACTCTAGCTTACTCTATTGCACAGATTATTATGTTATTATACAGAGATAGATACGCAACTCAAATTGAAGTTTTGTTTTTATGTAATTGGTCTACGCTATCCTAGAGATGGCGCTATTTTATAATCTCCATTTCTGACTAGATGGCGCCTAACTTTACATTTTAAATTGTTAGTTACTATCACTTATTGGTCATTAAACAATATTTTTACCAATAAATACATACAATTTTTAAATTAGCTACAAGCTTTAATTTAAAAATTGTATTTATTGGCAAAATAATTGCAAAATGACCAAAAAATGATAGTAACATGAAAATAAACTACAATAATTCAGGAGCTTATTATCAAAACAAGTCAAGTCCATTTTTGCTTAAACGGTTTATATTTTAAAATTAAATTTTTCATTTTATTTGACATAAATCTTTAGTTGCAAAAAGGATCAAGTCCACATACTTTCTTCGTTATCGCTCATACAAAATTCTTCTATGTTTCAAAATGCGTTAAGTCCAACCAATGTTACTTTCAATACAAGTCATGTCCATTCCAACCAATAGGCGCGCTGCATTTCACGCCGCCATATTTGACAACGCCATACTATCGTGTGACGCCGTGTACGCTTGTTCTAGTGTTTTCGTGTCGTGATTTTATTAAATTTTCATCAATATTTTATAAGAAATTTCTGGAAAGGAATGGAAAGAAACGTAGAAGAGGTTCCCTCGGACGAGGCGCGTAAAAAAATTACTCAGAAATCAAAATGGAAACGGGAAAAAGAACGTGTGAAAAGGTGAGTACTTTAGCCTCCTTTTTGTTAATATGAGGCAGGGTTGACACAAAAGAAAAAAATGTAGGTAAACAATGTACTTTAGGTTTTAAAAGGACATGGAATGGTAATGGTAATCTTTATTTAGTGGTCTAATTATTAAAGATAGTAGTCTTATTTTTGTTTTCACTTAATATTTTTATTAATGATTAAGCATCCGGCCTGGCTTCGCCGTGGAAGTTTAGCTGCTTTCTGTAAACTATATGATAATCCATTCAGTAGTTCGGTTATTAGTATGTACTAACAGACAGACAAAAAATTTAAATATACCTACTATTGTTGTATTTTTTACTCTTACAAAAAGATGACTGGCCGAATCTTCCGTAATTATACTAAATTAATATGTTAATTTATGATTTTAATAATTTAGCTACCTCCTGTAGGTTTTACTACTACTTACTACTATTAGTTAGTTTATTTTTTGATATTATTAGTGGGTGAAGATAATTTTTGTGTTTGCAGATATTCGGCTCCTGATCTACCTGCTCGTCCTACCTGTAACCATAATGGAACACTAGCATGTTCAAAATTATCTTTAACAGATATGGCAGCATTGCATAATCAATTCTACAAATTTAAGGATAAAATTTATCAGGACAACTTCATATTAAAGCATTGTACATCGGAAGCACCTCAACGCAGACGAACACGCACAGGTACTGGTTCTGCTAAACAGATGTCAATTAAATATGAGGTAAGAAAGATATCTGGAGAAAAAGTTAGAGTTTGTAAAACCACATTTTTAAAAACATTACAAATTAAAAAAACGCGTGTTCTTGGTGTCCTGAACAGACACAAGCAAACCGGGCTAATGGCTAATGAAACAAGAGGAGGTGACAGAAAGTCCGAAATATACAATAATTTGAAAGACACCATTTGCGAATTCATAAAAAAGTTTAAAGGTATGGAATCTCACTATTGCCGATCAAAAAGCCGTAGAATATATCTACCATCAGAGCTAAATATTGCTAAAATGTATAAAATATTTTTAAAGGAGTATTCTAACATGCCCTGTAAAGAATCTTATTTTCGTCATATATTCAATACCAAATTCAATATCGGATTTAGTAATCCTCGAAGCGATAAGTGCTCAAAATGTCTACAATACGAGGAACTCATTAAATTGGAGAAGAATGAGGAAAAACTCACTAAACTTAAAACAGAGCTAAAGGTACATAAAACCAGAGGTGCTACGTTTTTTGAATTCCTAAAAGATTCTAGCCCAGATATTATGATTCTTTCGTTCGACTGTCAGAAGAACCAAAATTTACCGAAAATACCTGATCAAGCCACTTATTATTCTCGGCAACTTTATATGTATAATTTTACTATTGTTAAAGGCACTTCTCATGATAATCTTTCTCCTACAAATGTGTTTTCTTATGTCTGGACAGAGGATCAGCATGCTAAAGGCTCAAATGAAATTGCCAGTTCAGTTTATCACTGCCTTACAAGTCAGGTCACTTTCGAAGGAATCAAAACATTACGCTTGGTTTGTGACGGATGTCCTGGCCAAAACAAAAATTCTATTTTGATAGCTATGGTGAGCAAATGGTTGGCCAGTAATGCACCCAGTACTTTAAAAAAAGTGGAAATGATCTTTCCTGTCCCTGGACACTCTTATATTCCACCAGATAGAGTGTTTGGTGTGATAGAAAAGGAAATTAAAACCAGAAACACGATATTAAGCCCTGAGGAATACATACAAATATTTGCTGAACACGGGAATATTCAAGTGCTGGGAAGAGATGCAACAGTATTTGACTGGAAAACAAGTATGAGAGAAGTAATGAAGGACGTAAAGGATTTACATTTTAAAATCTCACAATGCAAGAGAATAATATTTTCACGACTCAAGAGGGATAACAGAAACATGGTTGTAAGAGGAGAAGTTTATTATAATAACGATACTTGTGTCCGTAGATGTATAACAAGAGTAGGAAAGTTTCCTGGTGATATTAATCCATCTATAATACCACCAGGAAATATAGTGAAATCGGCTAAAATAGAGGACGTAAAAAAGTTATTAAAAACTCACTTTGGCAATGAATGGATGGAGAGGCCAGACTTGCAATATTATACTTCAATAATTTGTCCTATGGAAACGGAAGAAGATACAGAAGAACATAATCTTTTATGTGACCAATATGTGGACTATGAACCACCAACTACTTTGGTTTAAGTCTTAACGTGATTATGTATTACATTACATTGATATTTTTAATAAAGGGTACCTACTTAATTTTTTGGTTTTAATAATAATAAATTAATAACCAATACCAAAATGTTATATAACTACAGACAAATAGTATATTTGTGACAACCCTATAAAAATTTATTCGTTTTCATTAATTTCAAATTAAGTCAACTCCATTTTTTGTGATTGCAAAACAAGTCAAGTCGAAGTGAATAATTTTCAAAACGAGTCAAATCCATGACTTGGTATCAAAATGTGGTCAAGTCCAAAATAAAAATTAAATTTTCTGGTAAGGTATTTAAAAAACACTAGGGTTTTGTGGCAATATGGTGTTGTAATATTGAATGGAATAAAATGCAATTATTATTGTCAGTGTAGTTCGTAACAGTAATTTGGAATTGAAAATTACTATTTACTCAATATGTTGAAAAGTGGACTTAACGCTTTTTGATAATAAGCTCCTGAATTTCACTCATATAAATACCAAAAGGTGAAAAGGGTTGAAAGAGAAAATAAAACAATACGTAGAAAATTAATTTATATATTTTTTTTCCTGTGTGTTCTATTAACATTAACATTATTGCACCAACTGAAAATAACAATATTCGTAGTCAAATCTATGATCATTTTTATAAGACTTTCTTTATGCTTACATACTGCATGTCAGAAAAGTAAAATCACAATAAAGCCGTACACAATAAACACACCAAGCCGTAGTTGTTAATTTCATACACAATCACAAGTCACTATCTCAAACAAAGCACTGAAAGGAGGAGGAGGGAACTCAACTCGACTCAACGTAAATGGAATGCGCAAGACCAGAAAATCACTTGATTAAAATTCTATTCTATTCAATTCTATTCAATGATAAAAAATAAAACATAGGTTAAAGAAACTTAGATTTATTGTATTATTTAGTTTGACTAACTCAGGTATAATAACGACACTTTATGTGTGTCTGGGGGGATGTTTGGCCCTTCCAGTTGGTCTGGCTGCAGACCAAAAGTTTATAAACAGTTTCCTAAATGTCCTATAAAAAAATCAAAGTTGAGACTATAAGTAAAAATTCATTATTTTTTTTGGAGCATCAAAGGGTCTGTTATGGGTAAGCGCCGACAGAAAGTGTCTGGCAATAATTATTATTAGTTACTAGCAATATTATCTAAAATATATGTAAAAATCAGCCCTGAGACTTTAAGAAAAGTGAGGACTATATTCATGAATGTTTAGCGCCTGGTACGCATGAATTGGCCGTCGCCCCAAGCTAGCAGATATGCACACACTCACAGTGTGTACGAACACTACTTTATCCCGTGTCTATTATTTATGACAAAATAAGTAACGTCTGGGGGCCCTGGGATCTTGCTCTAATTGTATTTAGTTTTATATTCGATTGTATTATGAAAAAAATCTGATATTGTTCTATAAATAGTTGTTTCGTTATGTTGATTGATCTGTGGTTTCACAGCTTCCTTTGTCAAAGTCAACGTGTCAGTTGACTTATGTTATGGACTGTACATGTAATGCATAGAAATTATTATTCTATGATGTAATATACTAGTAGTATCTTCTATATAGTTTGTGTGATGCATGTGACGTGACAATTGACATGGAATTATTGATGGATGACGGCTCAGTAGATTTCGTTTATATCAGGTTATATTGTATTGTATAAGTCGAATTTAATTTAATTTTGATTTTTGGTTTTGGTAAATTTATTACATACATTGTTTTGTGGTTTAGTCTCGGTTTACTTCAATTTTAAAAGTTTTACTTGGGTGTAATATTTATACAATTGCAAAAGGTTTCTGCCGCGAATTGTAGCAATATGTCTGTACGTGCAGCTATAGATCAAAAATCGTATTTACAAAAATACTTAAAAGGGACATCGGGTGATAAAAAGAAGAAAAAGAGGAAAAATATTAAGGGCAAAGGGTAATTATTATGTCTAAAATACTCTAAGGGACTCCACCCTAAGCAAAAGTCGAGGACGCCTCGACTCATGTAGCGTAGTTCCCTAGCACTCAAAATCGAATGTTTTACACATTTTCTTTTATTAAGGAAAACAAACAATTATACCATATATAGTAAATTAGAAAAAAATTTAAACATGCCTAAATGTAGATAAAATAGTACAATCAACAACATTTTCCACATATTATACAGACTATACAGAGATGATGTTATACAATTTTTGAATTTTAAATAGGTAATCTCTGGTTATTAAAAAGAAATAAATAAGAACTAGATATTTGAAATGAGAAAACAAGTTGTAGATTTTTTGTGTAAGAGTAGTATATTTCAAGAAGTCATATTGGAAAGATGTTTATAAGTTTTTATGTTTTGGTGTTGTACAATTTGATTAAGAAATGGATAAATAAACAAGAATTATGTGCACACAATAAAGAAAAGTTTTATTTAATAATATTCAAGGGTCCCATGAAATTAAATAGAGGATAGAAATGAAATCACACCAATAACACAGGATATAGTCATTTTAAGTGTGGGAAGCGTGGAAGTCAATAATAGGTATTTTGGAGTATTTGTTGTTTCAACTTACTATAATGTGAATAAAGGAAGACAGAATGCAACACAATACATTCACACCACTTATTCAACTCGATAAAATAATAAAACACACCAGCAATTTTTATATAATTACTAGCTGCCCACTCCAGGCTTCGCCCGGGGTGCATTTTTTTAACGTAAAAACCTTCCCCCATTATCCCTCCATCTAATAGTGAAGACAGAATTAAAATCGGTCCAGCCATTCTCGAGTTTTGCACTTAGCAACACATTTAGGATTCATTTTTATTTATAAAGAGTATATATAAATTTTTTTTTTATAATATAAAGGTGGCAGACAGGCTGGCGGCTCATTTGATGGTAGGTGGTTACCGTCATCTTAGGACACAAGCAACACCAAGGGGAGTGCTAGTGCGCTGCCTACCCCGTAGGAATTTGTTTACCCCCCGCTTGAAGTAGCCCATATTGTAGCTAGGTGGAAACACCTCAGAAGGGAGAAGGGGTATTAGAAAAACTTTTATAGAGGATAACTATTGACATCTCAAATTGAAATGTACATTATAGCTAAGTTTTTGTATGAAAAAAAAAAAAACATTTTTGGCTTTTAGTCACTAATAAGAGTTCAACCCGCAAAAATGACACAAATTCTGAACATTTTAGAAATTAATTGCCTATACTAGATATGAAATTCATTTCGGTTTTTTGTTCCCATCCAAACCTTCATATTATATCTGAGAATTATTATGTGTTTTTTGTATTGCTGTGACCAATAACTAATGAGTATGTAATTGGTAAACTGCTCGAATTGGAAAGTGTGCTCTTTAATATAACAAAACATACTTTGCCTTTCAGATTCAAAATAATAGATGATGACATAGATGTGTCAAGACTCCAGCCCTTAGACGTCGATGAGCTGGACATCCTCGGTGAAGGTGAAGATGCACCTCAAATTGCTGGAATCATTGATGATCGGCCAGAGGAGTTGAAAAAATCCGAACAGTTCATTAGCTCCAAATGGAGAGTTATTAATCAGGTTATCCTTTTTCCTTTATTTTTTGATTAATATTTATATTTATAACTGGGTTTCATAAAACAATATTAGCTGGTGCATTAACAATACACAACCTGACCAGAACCAACTTTGAAAAGTTCCTTTGCAATGTTGGCTCCACTGGGAATTGAACTGGGTCCTCTGAGTCAGAGCACTAAGGCAAGCAACATGGTCACATGATATGACATGACAACATAACAATGTCACTGTCAAATTCAAATGTCATTGAAACAATAAAGTCTCAGGGACAAAAATTTTCCATTAGTGCTAGTTTAAAGCTAGGTTAAGCCTAAAAATCCATTAAAATATACCTCACAATTTTCAGGACGACGGATTCACAAGTAAACTTGAAATCGAGGAAATAAAGCAAACAATTAAAGAGAAAGAAAAAGAGAATGAACTTATTTTTGGAAAAATGTACAGTGACTCAGAAGACGAAAATAAGAATGACTCAGACCTTTCACCTCCAAGGAAACAGAGTGGTGATAAACTTAAAGAAAATGCTAAAAGAAGTGATTCTGATAATAGTTTGCCAAGACAAAATAGAAAACAACACAATAATAGAAGTAGTAAAAAATCTCAAAGCAATGATAATAGTGATTCGAGTCCACCAAGGAAACATTCTCTGAAGACTGTTGATAGAAATAAAAATACAAATGAGGTGAAAATTAGAAAACGGAGTCGATGGGAATCTGTTGAAGATATAGAAAGAAACAAATCTCATAAAAACCAAATAGAACATTCTAGAAAATCAAAGAAAGATTCGCCCCGAAGAGGCAAATCGTCAGAATCAGAGATGTCACCACCGAGAAAAAGCAAAAAAAGTAAAAGGAGAAACTCAGAATCACCCAAGAGACGTGACAAGTCTGATTCGGATATGTCTCCGCCGAGAAAAAACAATTTGAATAGGAGTGTTGGAAAGAGTCGTAAATCAAGTAGCGAAACAGACTCTGACATGTCGCCACCGAGAAAAAGCAAAAAAAGTAAAAGAAAAAATTCAGAATCACCTAAGAGACGTAACAACTCAGATTCTGACATGTCTCCACCAAGAAAAAACAATTTAAAGAAGAGTCGTAAATCAAGAAGCGAATCCGACTCAGACATGTCGCCGCCGAGAAAATCCAAGGAGTCATATGAAAGAAGATCAAGATATGACAATGACAAGCATAGAAATAAACGTCAAGACAAGAGAAACAAGTCTTCTGACTCTGATTTGTCTCCGCCAAGAAAGAATAGGCAAGAATCCCCACATAGAGCAACAAATAGACATTCATCACCAAGAAGAGATAGAAGAATTACTAGCGATAATGCATCGAGAAGAGATAGAGTTAATAGAAGCGAAAGTCCACCTCCAAGTAACAAGAAAATGGAAAAAACTTTAGAGGGAAAGAGAGCTGGTCTCCAAAATGCTAAGCAATTGAAAATTGAGAATGAAGAATTTCGCAAAAGAGAAGATAACGCCTTCAGCAGAATGAATGATGAAGTGTCAGGTAGAAACGCTAAGGCCGTGTCCAGAAAGAGCAAAAGAGAGACGTCTGAAGAGAGACAAAAGCAAAAAGAGAAAGCAGAGAGACAGAGAGAACTAGATGAGAAATACAAGAAATGGAGTAAGGGGTAAGTTAATTTTATTGTGATCAACTAATATGTTTGTTTGAAGCTAAGGCCCCATAAATCTATATACTAACTAGTGGCCTGCTCCCGGCTTCGCACGGGGTGCTTTTTTGCAATCCAGCCGTATTGATTTTGATTTGATTTGAATAAAGTTACGCGGGCGATGTCTCACATCTAGTACTAAAGAAAAGAAAAACTGTAGTAGTAGTAGCAGTAGTAGTAAAGAAGAACCGATTAAGACGTAACTGGTTAGCAATCTGTGTCTAAATGAAACTTTTGTTGCAGTCTAAAGCAAATAGAGGTCCAAGAGGCGCGCGTACAAGAAATGTTGCACGAAGCGTCCAAGCCCTTGGCGAGGTTCAAGAACGACAAAGATCTAGAAAGAGATCAGCGCGACGTAGAGAGAGAGGGAGATCCGATGTTGCAGTACGTCAGAGAGAGAAAGCGAGAGAGGGGAGAGTTGCCACCGGGTGAGTGCACTTGTAGTCTAGGAAAATTTACATACAAATCAAAATTTGAGTACCTTAGGGGAATTTTTTATATGTTTCTAGAATATATAATATATATAGAATATATAATAGACTTTGTCCGCATTCAAAATAAAAAAAATGAATAAGCAGTATTAAAGCTTGACCTCTTGTTGCTATAACACTTTGGCCAGGTGTTAGTTTTTCTGGACTTCTGACAGTACTTTATTCTGGATGAAAAGTACCCTTTGTCCTTTCTTGTAATCTGAAAACGTGTAATTATACAAAATTTCATGGTGATCGGTTGAGTAGTTAAGGCGTGAAAAGGTAACAGACAGACAGGCAGACAAGAGTGACTTTCACATTTATAAAATTAGTATGGATCGATAATGTCATAATGTCCAACCACAAAGCGTTGTGACAAAGAAAAGCCATAACGCGCTCTGAGCCGAAGGGGGTGGTTACTGCCGCCAGACGGAGTGACCAAATGACTGCGAAACGCAGTGTGCCCTGCTACTATGCATATTCAGATCAGAGCCAACTATGAAAAGTTAATTTCCAAAGTTGGCTCCGCTGGTAATCGAACCAAGGGACATCAAGGGGCTAGTGGTTAATTAAAGTGAAATTGTTACAGAGAAACCGACATACAAGGGCAGTTTCCCACCGAACCGATTCAACATCCGTCCGGGATACCGTTGGGACGGAGTGGACCGCTCGAGCGGATACGAGAAGAAGTACTTCGAGCAGAAGAGCAAACGAAAGGCTCAAGAGGACGAAGCGTACATGTGGAGTATGGAAGATTTGTGAATGGTGACATTTGTGCCAGTCGCTAAAGACAAGGAAGGCAGCCCTATTACAGAAGTGGACTTAGTCTGTAGGCGGTTAGGGTGTGAGCACAGTGCCGGCTGGACGCTGACGGTGGCGGAAAGCGGTTGCGGAACTTCCGCATCGATTTAGACATCCGCAACCGAATCTTTTGCGGATGCTGGATATGGACGGGTGTTGAATACTAAATCTGGCAGATTTCCGCAGGATGAATAATTAAATTGTTTTAATTTTTAATTTAAATTGTTTTAATTTTCTTTCTACTAAAAACTTAATAAAATGTATAAAATTGATCAAATAACATAATTTTTTATTTCTATATTATTCTATACAGAGCTCGAATTCTCTTCACTTCCAACGCTCTACCCAGAATGCCTGTCCATTTTTTTAAATGTTAAGGTCGACAGACAGGCTGACGGTCCACTTGATGGTAGACGGTAACTATACCACAAGTAACACGACAGGTGCTGCAAGTGCACTGCTTACTGCAGTAGAATTAAAAAGGTATAGGGAAATAGGCCCTGGCATCCCTTACTTGCCGAAACGCAACAGCACACATGCTGTTATTTCACGGTAGTCTTCTGTAAGGGGGTGGTTACTGCCGCCAGACTGCCCAAAAAGGTTCCATCTAATTGCGATAGATGGAACTCACACCTTCCACATAGCACAGACAACATCACAACTGCTAGCTTGAAGCTTCCAAAGAAATCCGTCAGATGGCTATTATAGAGGTACCTCTATGGTAAATTGTACATGTCTAATATTTTTATATATTAGACATGTACAATTTACCATTACAATGTCTAATAAATAATGGCTTCAATAATTTTATTTATTTATTACTAGCGATCCGTTCCCGGCTTCGCACGGGTGCAATTTTTTTCTGCAAATTAAACTTAGAAACCTTCCTCGTTTAACGCTCTTCCCATTAATGAAAACAGTATAAAAATCCGTTCGGTAGTTTTTGAGAATCGCAAACATACAGACAGACAGACGCGGCGGGGGGACTTTGTTTTATAATATTAAAAAACGTAAATATAATAATGTTGTCCGCGTGAGCGAATTGATTTTTGTTTAATTGTGCGTAACTTTGTCTTTTTCCTGTGTATATTAGTTCAACTGAGATAAGAGAACGCAGTTCGGCGAAATATGGGTATATTCTATCTCAAAACTTCGATGATGAATACTAAAGCTGTCTATCAAGCTGAGTGATGATCGTTAGGCAGAAAAGATAAATGTTTCAACTTATTCGTGTACATAGACTTTTCGAGTTTAACGAGAATGATGCTTATGCATTAAGATAGCCTCACTCTACTTCCTTCGAAATAAATACAACCCATCAGGTTTAACAAATTTTTAAATTTCTAAAAATTTTGACGATGTTCTGAAATTTCAAAAAATCTTATTAAATTATCTGAAAAAGTGAAGAAAGTTTTCATATATGCGAGAATTTTCTAGAAACTTCTGGAATTTTCTAGAAACTTCTGAAATTTTCGAGAAACTTCTAGAATTTTCGAGAAACTTCTAGAATTTTCTAAAACCTTCTAGAATTTTCTATAAACATCTAGAATTTTCTAGAATGTTAGCGAAAAAAAATCCGTTCCTATTAATCTATATAAATAAAATCAGTGTCTGTGATTTGCGAAAAACTGCCTCAAACTAAGCTTAGACAGTCATTCGCATGCTGTTAAAACGTAAATAACTTTTTTAGAATTTTTGTCTGTCTGTCTGTCTGTCTGTCTGTCTGTCTGTCTGTCTGTCTGTCTGTCTGTCTGTCTGTCTGTCTGTCTGTCTGTCTGTCTGTCTGTCTGTCTGTCTGTCTGTCTGTCTGTCTGTCTGTCTGTCTGTCTGTCTGTCTGTCTGTCTGTCTGTCTGTCTGTCTGTCTGTCTGTCTGTCTGTCTGTCTGTCTGTCTGTCTGTCTGTCTGTCTGTCTGTCTGTCTGTCTGTCTGTCTGTCTGTCTGTCTGTCTGTCTGTCTGTCTGTCTGTCTGTCTGTCTGTCTGTCTGTCTGTCTGTCTGTCTGTCTGTCTGTCTGTCTGTCTGTCTGTCTGTCTGTCTGTCTGTCTGTCTGTCTGTCTGTCTGTCTGTCTGTCTGTCTGTCTGTCTGTCTGTCTGTCTGTCTGTCTGTCTGTCTGTCTGTCTGTCTGTCTGTCTGTCTGTCTGTCTGTCTGTCTGTCTGTCTGTCTGTCTGTCTGTCTGTCTGTCTGTCTGTCTGTCTGTCTGTCTGTCTGTCTGTCTGTCTGTCTGTCTGTCTGTCTGTCTGTCTGTCTGTCTGTCTGTCTGTCTGTCTGTCTGTCTGTCTGTCTGTCTGTCTGTCTGTCTGTCTGTCTGTCTGTCTGTCTGTCTGTCTGTCTGTCTGTCTGTCTGTCTGTCTGTCTGTCTGTCTGTCTGTCTGTCTGTCTGTCTGTCTGTCTGTCTGTCTGTCTGTCTGTCTGTCTGTCTGTCTGTCTGTCTGTCTGTCTGTCTGTCTGTCTGTCTGTCTGTCCGGGGTAATCTCAGAAACGGCTGAAGCGATTTCGATGAAACTTTGCAGACATGAAGAGGGGGTCGTCAGGAGTAACATAGGCTACTTTTTGTTTTTTAGAAAATTCTAGAAGTTTCTCGAAAATTCTAGAAGTTTCTCGAAAATTCTAGAAGTTTCTCGAAAATTTCAGAAGTTTCTAGAAAATTCCAGAAGTTTCTAGAAAATTCTCGCATATATGAAAACTATCTTCACTTTTTCAGATAATTTAATAAGATTTTTTGAAATTTCAAAACATCGTCAAAATTTTTAGAAATTTAAAAATTTGTTAAACCTGATGGGTGATTTGTTATATTTATTTCGAAGGAAGTAGAGTGAGGCTATCTTAATGCATAAGCATCATTCTCATTAAACTCGAAAAGTCTATGTACACGCATGCACCCGGGCGAAGCCGGGAACGACTCGCTAGTCTAAAATAAACGTAGCCTAAGTTACTCCTTATTACATCAGCTACCTGCCAATAAAAGTCCCGTCATAATCGGTCCAGCTATTTCAGAGATTAGCCGGAACAAACAGACAGACAGACAAAAATTGTAAAAAATGTTATTTTGGTGTATGTACCGCAATTTACATAAACAAAAAGTAGCCTATGTTACTCCTGACGACCCCCTCTTCATGTCTGAAAAGTTTCATCGAAATCGCTTCAGCCGTTTCTTTGATTACCCCGAACAGACAGACAGACAGACAGACAGACAGACAGACAGACAGACAGACAGACAAACAGACAATAATTCTAAAAAAAGTTATTTACGTTTTAACAGCATGCGAATGACTCTCTAAGCTTAGTTTGAGGCAGTTTTTCGCAAATCACAGACAGACACTCTGATTTTATTTATATAGATACCGCCTATAACTAATAGAATGGCGTTGTATGTTATCACGAACCGATCCCCAAACTCTAACTATGAGCTTCATAAGAAAGCTCAACTTCGTATATTTATTTATTTAAGACTAGCTGAGCCTGCGACTTCGTCCGCGTTCAAAATTAAAAAATAAGTAATCAATATAACGTTTGACCTCTTGTTGCTAAAACATTTTGGGGGATCCTTCGGGAATAGAACTATTTTCTTGATGAAAGGGACCCTATGTCCTTTCTTGTACTCTGATAACGTGTAAGTATACAAAATTTCATGATGATCGGTTGAGTAGTTTCACATTTATATTGTAATAATATCAATATAATATTTTAATTACCTATAATATAAAAACAATATATCAATATAATATAACATTAATATAATCGATACAACATTTATAATCACATATAATCCATCAACAAGTGTATGGATTTTTTAACGAGGACGAAATCGTGGGCACCAGATAGTATAATATATTCTTAACGTTGTAATTATACTTACTAACACTTGTGATTTAAAAAGGTTTTTCAAAACATAATATAATGTGTATCGTATAAAATAACCTAACAAAGGACTGGACAGTAATAGGTATTTATTTGAAAACTCAAAATACGAACGCAAGCCAAAATTAGTGCGAGAGGTCGCGTCGGGGAACGATCGCCCGTTGCTAGGCAACGGTCTTCAGGACTTTACACAGAGCACTCTCCTAAACAGAGACAACATATATATTTTTTATATTGCTTGATGTTATATAGGTACATAATAAGCTAGCTGGTGCCCGCTATTTCGTTCGCGTAAAAAAATGTAAAATATAACATCCCAGATAATGTCTGACATCTTGATCGCTGTAACGACGGTGGCGCCGCCACGGCGATAGTGGCGCCCGTTATTTTTATAATGTTCCAGGATAAAAAGAATCCAAATTTTTGTAGTTGGAGATAACCGAACAGATATAAAATTTGAATACTTTTCTTGAATAGTGTGTAAAATATGAAAAAAATAAATAAAAGTAGCCTATTGAAACTTTGGTAGGTATAGACTTTACGTTAACTAATAGGCTTAAAAACAATGTAGTTGTTGCTGAATTTTTTTTATTATTTTGACACGAAAGGGCAGTAATTTTTGGGCAGTAATTTATAATTCTTTTTTTTCAGAAAATAGAGTTTTTTTTTTGTATTAAGTGTGCCCGATCAAACTTTTTTAATTGTAGTCTACTATGAACATTACCTAATAAGTCAAATTAGGCGACGAAATAACTCTTTTTTGCTAAGTCCTCGCCTTAAAATGAACTTTATGCTCAGAAAGTATACGAATGTTTCATTACTCTATAACACGGGCAGACATCACGTCGCCGTAGCGAGAATTCGCCGCCACCCTACCCAGTTGACTTTAAAATCAAACTTTACAACTGCGTATAAGCTTTTAGTACAAAATACTGTACAATCTCTTTGTTCTTAAAACATCGTGATATATTGTAATCATTTTAAAGATAAGCTTATCTATGTTATCAGCGAGTAACACGTAGTAAGTACAGGCTGTATTTAATTTTCAAAACAAGAGATCTCTAAGAAAATTACAAAAATGTAATTTTCGTGCTCTGAGCTACTTCACTCTTAAATGCGACTTTTACTTTGTTTTCGGACAATCTAACTAGGGGATATTTAGCCTGACATTTACCAATTAATATTAAAATCATTCTGAAACGGTACCTACGTATAATACTAAAACTTATTGTCGTGATTTATCCGCTTCCATGTGTGTAGACCCTCATCAATTACGTGTCAAACCAGAAAAACCTCAATCTATACCTACGCAGGGAAGCCATGAAAAGCGCGCATTCCCGTGACTCCCCCAACATATTGACTTTGTCACGCCATTATGCATTGCGGAAAGGAATGTGAAAATAATTAGCGAGGACTTGGGATAGTGGGATACGCGTTATCCTTAATGGTTTTGTGGTCGATATTGAACTAGGGGAAATCGTTGTAGGCTTATTAATGCTAATAATAAATCTGTAAGGGTCGGTCATGGAGTAAGTTACTTTGTTTTTAGAGATATCGTGTTTATAGGCTCTATACATGATACTGAAACTAAATTGACGGTTTTTAGAATTTTTTTCTTTATGTACCTATGTATGTATGTATGTATGTATGTTCCTCCATAACTCTGAAACGAATTAACTGATTTTCATGAAACTTGGTAGATAAACATTTGGACGTACGGGACACAGGATAGGCTACTTAATATTTTTCAACGCGGACGAAGTCGTGTGCACCAGCTAATTTCAAATATATGTATAGGTCAATACTATTGCATTTGTTTGTTTCCAATTTATAGGGAGGCGTATGGAAATACCAATTTGGAATAATTTTTACAATTTCATTTGACCGTAGACACGATGATAAGACAGACACTTTTTGACACATTTTTGTCACATTCTAATAGTGTTTAGCTAGTGTTTTTCTTGTATGTTTTAATTCTTTTATTTTTTGAATTTGTAGTGACAGGGCTCAGCACACTGCGTTTCGCAGTCATTTGGGCAGCCCATTTGGCGGCAGTAACCACCCCCTTATAGAAGACCACCATGAGCATAATAGCATGTGTCCTAGATATAGTTTAGACTCTATAGTCTAAACTTATCTTCTATAAGATAACGTACAATAATGTCCAATATTTCTAGTTAAATTAACATTAGGGTCGAAAAACGATTTCCAAGCAAATAAATTTTTTATGCACGTTATTGAGGCCCACTGAGTTAAATCTCTCATACTTGTTATAGCGACTTGCCTACGGCTTGGCACAGGTGCAATTTTTTTAGCAAATTATATACACAAACCTTCCTTGTTGATAGCTCTTTCCCATTAATCAAAAGCGTATTAAAATCAGTTGGGTCGTTTAGAAGAAATTAGCGGATAAACAGAGAGACGCGGTCAGCAGCTTCAATTTATATGAAAGAAATTGTTACTGTGAGTCAACAGTAACAGATAGAGATATGCCATCGCGGAGTTCTTTGGAATTTTAGGACAATTACTATTCTCTATAGTACATCATTTACACTTATCTCTTAAGGTTTAGCATACGTAAGCCATGTAAATTTATCAAAGTGAAAACTTCTTTAGGCACGTTGGGTACGTTGTGTTGGGCCTTAATTCATAGGTTTTGGTAAAAATTGTGTTCGGTCTGAGGTTATTCCTTGTCTTAACAAGTTTTCTTAACTTAACGATAATAATCTAGGAAATCGAAGGTGATCAGAGCCTCAAATCCTGACTGTTTCTGTGTTATATCAATACTAGGTACTATACTCATTCACAACTGAAGAGTACGCACAACCGCGCAAACATTATACATGTTCGTACGTACATCATATAATATATGTAACATAATAACCGACACACGTATCTTCGCATTTCAAGGAGTTCGCAAATAGAGGGACGTGTACAGAAAATGTCATTACATTAAAGGACTCAAGCGGGGGAGTGGGGTAAAGGAGATCCCCTGTTCGAGGGGAGGATTTTTGTCCTTACCCCATCTTCCGAGACCCACCTTGGATAGGCGTACCTTTGAACTGGGCCTCAGTTGGTCGACCGCGCTCGAACGTGCTGACGTCTCTGTATCATTCATTAGAGTCTGCGAATCGCGCGCTTTTTAAAATAAAATTTAAAAAAAGAAAATACAGTGCGTGAGTGTTTTTCTTTGACAGCGAGTGTTTGGATGTGTGTGTGCGGTGTTCGAATTTCGAATTTTGGATTTTGAAATTAGAACGTGAGCGGTTCAAACGCCGACTTGTTGCGAGTAAGTGTTTTGTTGAATTGTTGAAAACTGTGAGCTCCATGCGAGCGCCGCCTATTCGTTTAGAACTTTTATTTTCTATTTTATGTAAAACTGCATATTTTATTGTTATTGAACTATGTACTTCCGCTTGTAACGCCCTACGCAAAAACGGAGTGCTAGTTTGACGTGTGTGTGTGGAATCGTAGCACCCAAACGGATGGACCGATTTTGATCCGGTGTTTTACGTTTGAAAGCTGAGACGTGATCGCGATTGTTCCTAGTTATAATTTATGAAGATCTGTTGAAGGCGTTTGAAGACCATTAGCCCATTTTCAAGTTGACGAAACGATTTCAGTAACTTCCACCATGTTATATTATAGATTAGTGAAAGATTTTTTTAAATGGATGAGTGTTTAGAACTATACTTTCTACACACAAACTATACCTCTTTATAATATAAGTATAGATAAGTACCTAATTGATATAAAGAAGTGAATTTACTTTTTTTGTTAAACGTTTCAAGGGATCAGCATTCAGACTAGTCTCGTGCAAAACCAAGTAATAGCTAGAGGCTCAGATAAAATAAGAACTAAATATTAAAGCCTTGTGGACGGCAGAGTGAAGCCGGTAAAACTGTTTAACCGTGTTAAACGCAGTTAAACGCACACAAATGCAATCAAACGCCTCAAATTAATACGCATCGCTTTATAAATTTATAAATTATGTAAATGTTGCATTTGAAAATGCCTAATTGCATAGTGAAAGGGTGTAAAAACCAGACTTCAAAAAAGAAAAAGTAGAATGGAATCATATTTCATACGTACGTTAAATTTGGAAACCAATATTTTCAATAAAAATAAACAACAATTGAGGTTATAGCTTGGTGCACAAAATCTCAAAACAGTAAACGGGGTTGGGATCATGACGACTACATTGTCAAAACGACCAAACCATCATAAGGTCTAGATCTCAATAGGACCATCTCTGTAGAAAGCCCATATCTCCGAATGACTAGGCAGCAAAACGAATGATTCTTGACAAGACCACATCGTTAATAGTCCATATAACACAAAGACCTGGGAGCAAAACGACTAGTTCCTGAAAAGACCACGTCGTTAATGGACCACATCTCAATAAGACGAGGTAGCAAAATGACCAGATAGCAATATGTTGGTATAATCAAACCTATTTTCTGTGTAATATTTATATATTTTTTTTATTTCATGAAATTTTGGTAAAAACTTTATTGATAAATACTTTGATAAATATGAGTGACAGCGTTTGGTGTCGTTATGTTCCCAACCCGACGCACACAATACATGTTTATAAAAGTTTTTATAAAAGTTATAAATATAAATGTTTATAACATGTCTACGTCACTTTGGTCACATGCAAAGTCGGGTAAGTTTCTATTTGAAAATGAAATTACGAAATAGCCGCCATTTTGGTTGTGAAACAGGTATAAGCAGGTAGTTAATATAACAGGGTACAAACATCGATTTTGATCAGAAAACTTTCCCAATTATGTCTAACTTTGCGGGTAGTTCTGAAACGAGACTGGCCGCAACGCGCAGATCACTTTTGTTCTCATTAGGGACGTATTGCTTATTTTATTATATTAAACTAGCGACCTGTTCCCAGCTTCGCCCGGGGTGCGATTTTATCATGCCCGTTTATCCCTCTTTCGAGATTTAAGCGCAGCAGTCTACTATGGCAACGAGTCAGTACGAAATCACGTAGAAGCTATTATTAATTCGTAGCGGTGCTACGAAATCGTAGCTCTCGTAGCGCTACAGAAAAAGCCCTCGTAGATAAATAAAGCGAGTTATGATGAAGGCTTTAACAGTATACATGAGGTGCAGTATTTAAGGTACAATATTAACAAAAAAATTTTTTTTTCTCACTTGCTCGGAAATGGCTTCAAATGGCTTTAAAAAAGTATATATTAAGACAATAATAGATAGCAATTGCTGGATTAAATAAATTACTGAGGCGTAACCAACTAGATCAGAAGAAGACGACCGCCATTTTGTTTTATTCAAGCTGTCAATTCTATTCTGAATTAACAATTTTCAACCTTTTTATATTTAGGGTCGGCGCTCATTGGAGGACGGCACGGCAAAGTATTTCATTTATTTTTATAGTATTTTGTACCTTGAGTGCTTTTAATATATTTTATGTAAAATTTAATTGTATTATGCTTAATTGAAATAACTTCTCAAGGTTGGCTCTGGCCCAGTAATGGCGACAGTAACCACCCCCTTACAAAATACAACTGTAAAATAACAGCACGTGTGCAGTTGTGTTTCGGTAAGTGAGTAAGGGATGCCAGAGCCCATTTCCCTATCCCTTTCAAATCCCCCTTGTCCTTAATCTAAATATAGTCGGCAGCGCACTTGCAGCACCTGTGGTGTTGCTTGTGTTAAAGGCGACGGTAGCCGCTTACCATCAAGTGGACCGTCAGTTTAAAAAAAAATTATACAAACATACACAAAATCAAACCTCTTTATAATATATGTGTGTATAAATTCCCTCGGTTGGCCTCTCCGTAGTGAGGTAAAGAGAAAATGCTATACCGCATTTTAATTATACTGCGTCAGTCCTCTTTTCCTATTCCCGTTGTTCGGCGTGCATGGCGCGTGACGCATGACAGCCGCTCGTGTGAAAATGCCTTTATGCGAAAGTTCCCATTGTCTTTGAGGCTCACGCGTGGCACTAGGTAATAGGGTATGATGTTTCACGCTCGAGCGTAACGGAACATGTTTCACACGTGTTTTGCAATATTCGTATTATGGTCGTTCATGTGTGGGATTATTGATTTGTTATACTTTGTTATGTTATATACAAGAAAGCGATATTTCTATATGATGTAAATTCGTAAAGGCGTGTATCCCGTTTGTTTTCGATGGATTAGAAACTGTCCAACAGGCCCTAGAGGGGCATTTTTACCTAATTGTAGAGTAGCGGGGTAATACGGATGGAAGTACCGTGGATTTTGGACACTCAAAACTTTATCTAAAGTTTGGAACATACTTCCTTTTGATAAATTTTTGTCTCGATATGGTTCATTTATTGACCACCAAACTATGATATGTTAGTGCGTAAGGTTTTACTAATAGTAGATATAAGCTGTCATTACTAGCCATAATTATTATGACCTTAGATTATTGAGGCAACCTTAGGGTTCACTGTTGCACATATGTTTCCCCCATAAATTTCTAGTGGGACAAGTTAGAAGCAGTCTGAATCTGCTCATATTAGATTTTTTGACCATTGTCATTGGGCTGTCGTTGGCCTTTGTGCAATATTTTAGTGTTAATGTAAAGATTTTCTTGAAAAATCTTGGCTCAACTCCACAGTTAAATATCAAAGGCATTACCATTTGTCACGAAGAGAGATAGCAAAAAGTAGCTCGGATGATTACATCTGTTAAGAGCAGTTTATAAATCACTTGACGACCATTTTATATTCTGACTTTTTACTCAGGAATTCTCTCTTCAGTTTATTAATGATGACCGCATTAGTCGAGTAAAGTGCTAATGTACGACTCCTTATAACAAGGAAGTCTCCTTCAAAATGTTTTCTTCATTTCTTTACTATTAGCATATTGCTGTAAACATTGTCGATTACAGTACCTTTTAAAATATTTCAAAATAGCTAATATTGCCGAATTTTTAAGCATTCAAAGTTATGTTACCTCTTACCAAATTACCGGTTAATTACTGATATTTACTGGTATAACTGGTGACAATTGTTGTATTTATTTAATCCTAATATTTACACGTAAAGCCGTTATGGCCTTAGACTTATAGTTAGACTTATAATTAGAAATAAGCCTTAAAATAGTACTGTTCCCGAGGGATTTCTAAAATTAATAAAAATGAAATAAAAATTTCAACGCCTAAGAAAAACGGACGCGGACGAAGTCGAGAGCAAAAGTTTATTTATTTATATACTCTTTATTAATAAACCACACATAAATTTAACATACAACAAAAAAAAAGAATACATGTATATATATAAATATATATGATACAATTAGCAGGTATATTAATAGGCGGTCTTATCGCTTAGAGCGATCTCTTCCAGACAACCTTCGGATGGATAAGAAAATAAGTAATCGGATGGCGTTGCTACAAAGAAAACAAAAACAAAAAAAAAAGATTATTAAAATAAGATTAAATATAAATATATATATACATACATACATACACATACATACACACACATAAATACATTTACACAAATAAATAAATAGTGATGATGAATATCAATAGGAGAGATTGATCAATTTTTTGAATACAGAGACAGATTGAGCACGTCTAATTTCAACTGGAAGTGCATTCCACAACCGAACCGCTACCACCGTAAACGATTTGTCATAAAAAGGCGTTCTGTGCAATGGAAAATTTAGCGTTAAGTTTTCCGATGACCTCAGTGAAAGAGAAGAGTTGGAGGAAATGTATTTAAAACGCTCTTTTAAGTAAACAGGATAAGACGGGTTAAAAAGAATGTTGAAGAGAAGAGTAAGAATGTGAGTATTCCGGCGATAGCGAATAGGAAGCCATTTAAGCTTAGTACGAAACTCAGATATACGATCATATTTTCGCAAGCCGTATATGAATCTAATGGCAAAATTTTGAAGTCGCTCAAGTTTGTCAAGTTGGTTCTCAGTAAGGTCCAAATAGCAGGCATCCGCATAGTCAAGTATGGGGAGAAGAAGAGACTGTGCAAGCGCTAACTTAGTGGCAGTTGGTAAAAAGTTCTTAAGCCGTCTCAGTGAGCCTGCTGAAGCAAACATCTTTCGGCTAAGAGACTCCAACTGAGGCATCCAGGAAAGACATCGATCAATCTTCAGTCCCAGATTTTGGACTGAATCACTGTAAGGAATGCTGACACCATCAAAGATCACTTGTGGCACAGTGATCCAATTAATTTTGGATATGCCACGAGAGCTGCCTACCATTAGAACCTGTGTTTTGAGAGTATTTATTTTTAATCCATACGCATTACTCCATTCAAGTATCCTACTTAAATTATTGTTAATTGTATCTACAGCTACTGACAGGTTGTCTAATGGAGCTTGACAATTAGTGAAATATTCCTCATGGGATCATGCTAGATGTTTGAAAGAAAACTTGACAAACAATATTATTCACTTAAATAAGTTTTTCTCGCAACAAACCCAAACTTATTGTGGTTCGGTAAACAAATTCTTTCTAGTCGACATTTCAAAGCGCTCATTTTTAATGTTTTTCTTGAAGAAACTTTAAACGAGTTTATAAAGTTAACAACACAAAGAGATGAATTCTAATTTTTGAAAACGTACGAGTGTAATATAAATTTTAGCTATACGTTCAATTCATTGTAGCTATAGCTATTTTAATGTTAATAATAATTTTATATTTTGTATATCGTATAACCAAAACAAAAATAAGTAAATTATTTAAAATTATTTACTATGTAATGTACTCTTATCTGAAATAAAGGCTTAATGTGAAAACCGAATTAAAATGGGTGTACTCATTCTCGAGTTTTTGAAGCGTATAAAAACCAACAACATTTTTATATATAAAGATTTTATATATTCTATTTTGCTTAATTTATATACTACCTGATAAGGGCCTCAGATCGACGGTGGATACAGGCTGCTTTTGACCAGTCTATTTGGAAAATCCTACCCATTAGATGTAATGAATTGGAATAATAATATGATTATTTTAACAAAATTCAACGATTGACACGAGTCTAATGACTCGACGTTCTATATCAGTAAAAATGTTTAACACACTATCTATTGTTATTTTAATTCCTTAAGTAATAGTGTTTGAAAGGTCGATTGCTATCTTCATTTAAGTTTTGCCCTCTGTGTCTAAACAGAAGTAATTTATCAATTATGTGCTTAATGTCTACTTAACTGTGAGTTAGCGTGAATGACTACAGTTTCGGTAGCATTGGACAAATGTTTGATCAAATATTTGTCGCGTTTGGCATACATTTGTGATTTATACAATTGGAATTAACGCGATTTAGGAATTTAGGATATGATGAAAATACTTGACGCAAATGAATTTCTCTTCTTACTTTTTGGGGCATTGCCATCGAATTTATATTGTAGTAGCTGTTGCACGCGACTTCGCGCTCGTATCTTTATAAAATATAGCCTATATGTTACTCGCTGATAACGTTGCTTTCTATAAGAATTTTGAAAATCGGTCCAGTAGTTTTTGAGTTTATTCATTACAAACATCCAAAAATACAAATCTTCTCTCTGTATTTTTTTGTTTCAACATTGAAAGCATTATTATTGTCACGAAGCAGTTATAAATCTTAATAAGAAATGACACCTTCAAGGCGTCTATGCACCACACCTAAATTTTTGGTATTCGCCATTAATGGAATTAAAATGGAATTTATATCTTTATATTACTCGTATTATAAAGCTGAAGAGTTTGTTTGGTTGGTTGAACGCGCTAATCTCAGGAACTACTGGTTCGAATTGAAAAATTCTTTTTGTGTTGGGTAGACCATTTATCGATTTTATGTTGGGAAGGCTTTAGGCTATATAACATTTTGAATGCGGACGAAGTCGCGGGCACTAGCTAGTATTAAATAAAGTCGCTTCCCACTGTCTGTCCCTATGTATGTACGCTTAGATCTTTTAAACTAGGGAACGGATTTTGATGTGGTTTTTACTGATGGAAAGAGCGTTAAACGAGGAAATTTTTATATATAATTAGCAGAAAAAAATTACACCCGTGAGCCAGGAAGCTGGGAGCGAGTCGCTAGCATAGGGTCACTTTCTGTGTTTGCATCATAGCTCAGACATTTCTCAGGTGTTATACTTGTATGTTGTTGATTATGAAATTCAAAACGATATTAATTTATATAGTTACAAAAAACATAATTTGTTTGATATCTGGTTTTTAAAAGAGCTCACTTTCCAACTCGAGCAGCTTACAAATTCCATACTATGCAATTCCATGATTACTTATTAGTTAGTTGTCTTAGCAATACATAAAAAGCATGACATTTCTTTAACATAAAATGAAGCCTGAAAACAAAAAACGTGACATTTTCGCGTCACATTTTAATGATTAATAATATTAATTATTAATAAAATCGAGACACTTTTGAAACTAAAGTACTAAACAAACGTCAATGTTTTGTTTTAAATGAAACGTTGGCGTAACTGATAATTGCTTTGTCGACTTTAAGGTGACGAACCTTTTCGTACCCCGACTGTACAATAAAGACTGTAATACCAGTGTGACACTAGCTGTTTAGCATTAAGTATACAGAGTACAAACGCATGTTTAACAATTACGTACGCGTCACGTGCGTTATTAGGCGACCCCGCCCAACGTAATCAACTAATCGCGCTATGCAAATTGGGGTTAATTACATATCATGCGAATTTGACGGGAGCGTGTTGAGTCAATGGCGAATACTTATGTTGTACATAAGCAACAAAACTAATTATATGTAGTTGCTACGCACTTGCTATACTTGGCGCGATTTCACCATACTCTGTATTTGTTATAGACGTTTACAGTATGCGAGTGACAGCGCTAAATGACACAACAGCGATGTTAAATACTAACAGAGTATGGTGAAATCGCGCCTTAATATTTTTTTCTTTTTTTTAACGTTGGGAAATACTCTTGGATGGCATATCCAAGAGTATTTCCCAACGTTAAAAAAAAGTTGGATACTGCTAGGTTATGCCGGATTCGTACCGGCAACCCTAGAAACCAACGACTTTCTAGCGCGGCCGTTGAAGGGCGAGGTCGCGATGACCTTATGACACGACTTCGGTGCCCTGCCACGGCTATCCAGCGCGGGGAGGGCTACGCTGTCAGAACCTCGGCGTACCCGAAAGTGGAGGTACGCCGGCTATCTCGGGGGACCTTACGATGTGCGGCAGTCTTGCTATATTCAGCCTGGGTAACTTTGAACACTTTTTGAACACATCTTACCGCTCGGATTTCTTGGGTTATCTATTTTGACTTTATAGTAGAAGGATAACAAAAATAAGAAAATGTTTATGGAGTTTTATGCAAAGTCAAACTGAAATTCAAAGTTAAATAAGTTTACTGTAATATTTTCCTTTTATTTTATTGAGTACCTATAGTTATTCTTATCGAGTAGTTGAATCGACGCACACGTGCGTTCGTCTTCAAGCTTGAAGACAGTTTGTTTTCATTGATGTGTTTGACGTCATTATTTGATTGAAATGAAACGTTTGAATTGTCAACTAGGAACTACGGATGAGAAAAATGAAGAGGTTTTTTTTCCCAGCTATTTTTCCAATATTTCTCTTCATAAGAACCTTCCTCGAACTTCCTCGGACTAGACTAGACGGGATGACATAGCCTATCTCATCCTTATTCTTGAAACTTTATCACATCAAGGTCGTAAATGACAGACTGCCTAAAAATAAACCCAACTCTCTATTATTATTTTAACTTGTTATAACCGGACATCATGAAGCGACCGCTCGTCTCTTGGGACCTGACCTGGAAATTCGGGCAGCAGTTGTTAATTTCGTATGTTTGCCTTTGTGTACGAAAAAATACAGTCAAATATAACATACTAGCTTTTGCACGCGACTTTGTCTTAAATGTTAAAATTTTATTCAATCTTTATTGGACACAAGCTGTTGCAAGCGACTTTATAAAACATAGCCTATGTTACTAGCTGATAAAATGTAGCTTTCCATAGGTGAAAGAATTTTTAAAATAGTTCAGTAGTTTTTGATAATATTTATTACAAACAAAAATACAAATCATCTCTATAATATTAGTACAGATATACTTCCTTATTTTTGTTGGGCATTTTTTATTTTTATTTTTAGGTGATTCCTCGAGACCATTATTTTTTCTGAATAAAAGGATAAAGGATATAGGATTATATATCCTTTTATGTATCCCTGACAGCGTGTATGAAAAATTACTTTCGCATTTATAATATATTGTTAGTTAAGATTAGGATTAACTACAATCTAATAAAATCTCGTAACTTCATAAAAAAAATGTCAGTCGTAGGACTGCACGTCAGAAGTGAAAACTATCTCTATTGTGTTAATTAAGTGACCTGGATTTTTCTCTTATTTTAACTAGAGCTAGTTAAAAATATTTATTGTATATCAAAGCGTGACGGTAATGCGAGTTAAGCGCTTTTCCCCCATGCAAAATGTGCCTAACGCGCCTAAACAAATTTTCATTTCAAAAATATGGTAAATCGTTAGAAATAAGTTGTCTGATAACTTGAAAGCAATTTGGGGGGAAAGTTGGCTGGGATATTCTTCATTTGAACTTTATTTCAACGTTAAGTTCTCGCATTAACTTAAAGGAGATACCTTCTAAAATTCGCTCTTTGTATGTGCTTGCCGGTAATATAAATTAATTTTAAAAAGGGTCATTTGTATAAAACTAGCTGGTGCCCGCGACTTCGTTCGCTTTAAAAATATACGCTTAACATTGCTATTACACTTTTGCCAGACTTATACACTTTTGACAGTACTTTTTTCTGGATGAAAAGTAACCTATGATCTTTTCTGTATTGCTGACAAAGTGTATGCAAAAAGTCAAGATGATCGCTTGAGTAATTAAGGCGTGAAAATGTAACAGACAGACAGGGTTATTTTCACATTTCTAATCATTTGTATGGATAGTATGGATAAGTATCTACGCATTGAAAAAGTCGCGACCAAATCATAAATCTTGTATATCTTGATACAAACATTATGTCAAATTTACGGCTTCAAACACAAGGCCTTTTTATATAGCTTCCAACGTGTGCATTATTTAACTTATGCCCGATTTTGTTTTATGCATGAAGGGACGCGTACATTTCAAATCTCGTTTTATCTACGTAATCTTATCTTCTATACCTATAATATAGTTATAAAAGATAAAAGGTTATGTATATGTATGTATTTATTTATTTATTTATTATCCCAAAGGTCTCCAACGAGACATGCATCAATAAAATAATAATCATCTAAGTGAAGTAACACTTTAAGTAAGTCAATTATCTGATTTTACCTGTTGTATGTATGTAGGTACCATGTATTTTTCAGTACAATAAATAGTCTTACTACCAATCGTGAATTTTTTCAAGCATATAAATTTTCTTGAGAATATTTCTACGAGAGCAGGTGCTTCATAAAATCAATAGAGACTCAGTGAGAGATCCCTTTGAGTGGCCGCTTATCGAATTATGTCTGTGTTAGCAACTCAATATCCTGTTATTATACTTTCCTAAGATATATTATAACTTAATATCTTATATTATATACCTAATGTTTTACACAGATATATCATTTCGATGCTTATACTATATAAGATGGACAGAGGACCTGATCCAGGTTGCTTCTGACCGGTCTACAACAGGAATCCATCATGGATAAGGGGGTCCGTAACCGGACACTGTTTATTGGGACGGCGCACCCGAACTGCCAAAGTGCGCCGTGCCTCTCAGGATGGAGCTGGCGGTAGAGTCCCCATCTACCGACCGAGTCTTGTTAGGGATACAGGTGTCGATCGTACGCCAGCCACCTGCGTCCAGTTCGTCGGCGACGGAGGGAATGGGACAGGACGTCGTCCTCCCGTTCTCTCTCCGCCGCTCATCTCGCCCAAGCGGCTCTGCTGCCGACACTGACCTGCAATGGACAGGCTGTACATACAAGTGACAGATAATTTCGTGTACCATTTTGAAACGCTGCCGTATTTACTTATTACTTGTTTAAAAACTAGCTACCCACCCCCGGATTCGCATGGATTCATTTGTTTTTGTAAATCATATATATAAAGACCTTCCTTGTTTATCGCTCCTTCTATTAGTGAAAACCCTATCAAAATCCGTTGGGTGGTTTAGAAGTTAGCGGAGAAAAGACAGAGGTCGACATCAGTGATTTTATTTTATATTTATATTAATCCCCGGCTTCGCACGGATGCATTATTATATGCAAATTATATACACAAGCCTTCCTTTTTTATCGTTCTTTTTATTAGTGAAAACTGTATCAAAATCTGTTGAATGGCTTAGAATTAAGTTAGCGGAGAAAGAGACAGTGACTTCGCCAGTGTGCAATGCAGTGTGAAAACCGAATTAAAATTTGTCCACCCATTCTCGACCTTTTGAAGTGTAAACCAACCGACTTAACATTTTTATATATAAAGAAAAGAAGAAGATATAATTTATCGATCTATTTATGACCGCATAAAAGGTTCTAATAAATACTATGTGAAACTGTGTACGGTATGTTAATAATTTATTTACCTATTCGTGATGTCACCTGTGGCATTTGAGCTTAAAACGTGTGGCATTGAAATTTCCATGAAATTTCCTATAATTAATAAAACTGCAAACATGAAAAGGAAAATCAAATAATGCACATTTTTGTACCGACCTCAAAATTATATGTTAAGGTCGGCAGACAGGCAGACAGTCCACTTGACTATATTAGGATTAAGGATCAAGGGATAGGATAGGGGCTCTGGGCTCTGGCATCCCTTACTCACCGAAACACAACAGCAAACATGCTGTTATTTCATAGTAGTCTTCTGTATGGGGGTGGTTACTGCCGCCAGACTGGTTGCCCAAATGACTGCGAAACGCAGTGTGCCCTACCACTACTTTCCAAATGCACACCAGAGGGCCTAGTGCGAGTTTTACTCGATCAAACGCGACGAACACGTAAATGTCAATTTATATGGGAATGAAGCAGCGCCACCTGGTGGTTCACGTGTAGGTCTGCTTCATTCCCATACAAATTGACATTTACGTGTTCGTCGCGTTTGATCGAGTAAAACTCGCACTAGGCCCTCAGAGTCAACTTTGAAAAGTTCATTTCTAAAGTAGACTTTGCCGGCAATCGAACCCGGGAACCTCTTTAACAGAGCGTTAATTCAAGCACCCTAACCACTCATCCAACTGGCTCGTCACTTGAAATACTTGAAAAACGTTTTGGTGACTGTGTATTCTGGAATTTTATAGAAATTAGGTCGCATCGGCACACCCAGTCCCAATGCAAACTGATATATTAGCGTTTGACACGATATTGCTCAATGACGCCATGTAGTGTCTACCGACATGATTAACGATTTCAAATTTCATCTATATTAATATTGAAATGGCGAAAGTAATTTTGTCTGTTCGTTAAGTTTTCAACTCTAAAGCGTTGGACCAATTTTGGTAAAACTTCCTAAGAAGATAGCTCAACCCCTGGAAAATCATCTCAGCAGCCACTGCTTGAAATAGGTAACCCTCATAATTTTCTAATATGCCCCGGTCAAGATGGAAGGCGGCGGACATAGGTCAGCCGCCTGCGCCCGAGCCTCCTTCGGTGGATTGTCATGGGAGAGGGGATCCTCTTTCCGCTGCCTTTTCGCCCCTTCCTTATGTGGTATGACGTGCTCGCAAAACGCGAGCATCGCCTTCCACGCAAGATCACTACCGACCATCGCTTTCACAGCGGTCGGCAGCGAGAGATCGGGCGACCACGCGATCTCTGGCGTTGTCGCCCGATCTCTCGAATGGGCACAAAATGGACAGAGACTGATGCAACAAATGGACAGAGCGGCGCGCTTCTGTGTCCATTCGGGACATCAGCGGCGCCTTGAGAGTCCCGCATCACTTGCATCCCTGGATCGTATTTGAGTTTCTACCACTTGTTAAGTTATGTTGGCTGTCTACCCGCCATCGTCAGCCTGCTTGTGTTACTTTGTCACAAAAATAGTATTCTTGTATTTAGACTGTACATATGCCTAGATATTCAGAATTAAACGAGCCAGTGAACTTCATAGTAAGCGTCCCGTTACCGTAACTCGGTCACATCTCTACAACTTTAGCGTTAACGCTTAAAATTAGACCTCTATCGCAGTCTTGTGTAACACGGTTTCACTCGCCGGTTCACTTAATGTTTGTACATTCGGGGTAAAAAAAGGGTCGTCACCTTAAAGTTGACATTTGCTTGCACCAGGGCAATTGTCATTCATGCCAAAATTTAATTTCAAACGTCTGTAAGTTGTCTGCTTAATGTTTAGTTTCAAAAGGTACTAAGAGTCTACGACTTTGATAAAGGAATGATTTAAAACTAACGAAGGTTTTTATACCCCGAATTTACACGTCGGCTATTGACACAAGGTGTCGTGTCTGATCGCATTTCTGACTACTTTTTTCTTAATCTGTGATCGCTCCTAAGGGTCACAGTGTGATGATAAAATAGCATATAATCCTTTTTAAGAATTTGGCTATAAAATAAAGAAAGAATTTTTAAATCCGACTGCTAATTACAGAGTTTAGTGCTTTCAACCCAACACAAAAACAAACTCTTTTTGCCTCACATCACAACAGCCGTTTTTGGGTGAAAGTAACAAACATATAATATATAGGTATGTACAATATCAATAAATTCTCATTTATATTAGTAGGACTAGGATTCACATTGAGGTTTCCTTTTAAGTAAAAGGCAAAAAAAACGCCTCGAATTTAAAAGCTTAATAGTTGTTTCCTAAAAAATTCTTCTATTAAATCTGTAATGCGAAGAATTACAGCACGATTTTAATTCTTAATATTCCTCAATTTAATGAAGAATTTTTTTTGCAGAAAACCTTACCAAATAAAAAACCACTCGGGCGGAAATGTGTCCCTTATTATTTCATTTTTTGTTTCTTCGGCGCGATGCCGCCGCGGGAATTCTAAATTTTATTGATAACACTAGCTTTTGCCCGCGGTTTCGTCCGTGCTCCTTTGTCTTAAGCGTCTTAATTATCAAATCATAGGAATCAATTGGTTAAAAAGCTTTTTAAATCTCTGTTTTTGGGGTAATGGGGAACATACAAGGGAAAGAGGAAAGTAAAGCATTCTCTTACTGGGAAATTGTAAACAGTCTTGACTAATATGCACACATTTTGAATACTCAAAACTCAAACTCAAGTCGATCCGTCGGCTAGTTTTCGATTTTTATCGAAAATGTTGTGTTGGAATACACAAACCAACACAACATTTTTATTTTTGCTTAGTTGCTCTGCAAGGGCAAGACGATTCTTATGAGTAAGTATTTTGTTTTTCTGAGTTTTTTTTGCGACCTTCGGTTGTAGTGGATTAGTACGGATAAAATGTCTTCGAAGATTGCTTGTCTCAGAAGACGCAAGTTTCCTTACAAAGTTTTCTTTGACATTTCTCTAACAATCCGAAATATTGCTTATATTTTTTAATATTAATTTTCAATAAATTGTTCTAATCAAATTTCATAAATAAAACATTCTATTGTTTCATAGAGCTATAAAATTTCGGTTTATTTTATTAGCGAGCACTTTGAAGTACTTAACTTGATGAAACATAAAATAAGTTGAACTAACCTTCTTGATAGAAAATCGATGTGCATCATACAGTCGAGTAAGCATTAGACCTCGTAGCTTTTTGTATTTTTTTTTCTGAAAGCCTTACTTGTGACTCACTAGAACAGGGATGGGGAAACTTTTTCCTTCGAGTGCCAATATTTACTAACAAAATATATGGCGGGCCAAGTTGTTGCATTTTTGGCTGTATTATTTACTGAAATAAAAATATTGACAGCTATTTTCTGAAACACTAATTTATTGTTCATAGGTGGTCATCCGAAAGCCATTACGAAGACAATTTTTCTTAGTTTTCTTATTGAAAACGTTTGTACCATACAAATAGCTTGCACCAAACATAGCCATAATTTTTTGGGCGTGGGCAAAACTATATTTGGGTATTGTGTCCTAGATATGGACTTATAAAGTTGCAATTTCCTGGTGTTAAGAAATTATTGCTTTCTTTATTTTCGGTTTTGCTCATACAGTCCGCATTCGCGAAAGTTGATGTTTTATGCGAGCCGCGCACTTCCAATGAGAATAATATTTCTAACAATACGAAAACTTCACTTGATTTTTGTTTGATGGTCGCGGGCCGGATATCAACGCTTCACGGGCCGGAGATGGCCCGCGGGCCGTAGTGTCCCCATCCCGGCCCTAGAATATCTACTGTTGACAAAATCAACGCAGACAAAATCAACAGAAAAAAATAACGGTTCTATGTCAACTATGTTCTATGGAACTGGGCAAAATTTCGGCAGTCCCAAAAATGTTGCAAATATGGCGAAAATATGCATAATCACAAGATTTTAGGTAAAATATGCAATAATCGAGGGAAATGGGCTTAATATGCAAATGAATGTGCAAATATGCAATTGCATATATTTCGGTCTCTAGAGCGGCACTGACTGACTTTTTTTCTTTATCCATTGCATTACAAAGGTTCGTTGCATTCTTTATTCATCACTTTATATTACACATGTTTTCAATATTACTAACTAGTCTTTTTTGGTCAACCCTACTGACCATTGATCTTTTGCGCGCACATAATACCACCTGAACTTGTTGGCGATGAAACTAATGCAGAGTGACACCAAATTCACTCGTCTCAAAATAAAAGTCCCGGAAAGGTCTATAGGGTAGAGAATAAAATTAGGGCATACGTTAATGGACTAGTCATCCCTTCGTTACCAGCTCACTTAGCCCAAAGTTTAAATGAACAGATTGCAAAGAAAGAAAGTTAAAAAAAGCAAAAAACCATTTGTTTTACCACACCACGTACAGACAGTTTCCATGAGATAGTTCGCAAAAAAAAACTTTCACATTGCTAAAAGGCTTAGGGGCAGCGGTAACATCATTCTGAGATCGATATCTACGAGTAATAAGATATGTCTGTCACATCAAAAATAACTGCACGAAGATAGCCAAAGGACTTATATAAAGAAAAATATAGACTGAAATAAACTCTATTATCTTTATCCTATTTCCTATTAATATTATAGGTAAATGCGAAAGTTTGTGAGGGCGTTTGTTTGTAACTCTTTCACGTAAAAACGGCTGAACGGAATTGGATGAAATTTGGGAACACAGATAGTTTATTACCTGGATTAACATATAGGATATTTTTTATTCTGGAAAATGTTAGGTTCTCGAAGGACTGTTTAAAAGTATAGTCTGGCGTCACATGTCGCCATGGCGGCGCCAACGTCGTCACAGCGATAAAGATGTCTGGCGTTATATATTACTCATATCTTATGTTCTTTTTTAACGCGGACGTAATTGCGGGCACTTACTTGTTCAGAAATGAATCATCAATAAAAGTTGCTCACAATGACATTATATTATCAACCTTACATAATAATAAACCAATAAAAACCAATAAAACATGTCAATTATACCTTTTCAAATCAAACATAATCAAAATGTATGAAAAACCAAATATTTTTTATTTTTATGTTAAACTCGTCAGACAGGCTGACGGTCCACTAGATGTTGTAGCGTGTTCATACACTTCATACATCATTCCTGGATACGCTACTAACCTGGATAACGCCTCAGATCCTGTATTTTATATATTTTTCGGCCTACATGTCATTCACGTATCATTTACATCACATTTTTCCCTTGTTTCCTTATTATCTTACCGACAGCCTGTTTTCCGAATGTCTGCTATACTTTTTCCTACATTTTCTCATACGTTGTACATGCATTTAGTCATCATATAATTTCAAAAACGTAAATTTATATATTTTTGACATAATCTCTTTGTTTATTTATTTCGTTGCCATAGTTCCCATAGTATTTTGACATCATGCTTTCTCATTACATTGTTGCTTTCTCGCTCATTTTTTATTCCTTTTTATATACAACCTCACCTCTAAATTCGAAATGTCCTGGCCATATAACTTTTATTATTTTCTAAATTTAATTTTCAAAATATTATTTCGAAGGTTTTCCAGCCGGCTAGACTGATGAAAATCAATCAGTGTGTTGTCGCTCCTCTGCGATACAACATTAAAATTTGGCCTGTCTTGCCTCTATCTGCTTCGTGTCATTCCGGAAGTCGGTGCTGAGACTCCGGACGCACTTCACTACAGCAAATTTCACTTCGCGTCGTTCCGTGAGTCGGCACAGAGACTCCGGACGCACCCATCTCCGCTTTTCGTCTGCATCGTGTCGTTCCGGGAGTCGGTGCTGAAACCCCGGACGCACTTCACCACTGCACGCTTCACTTCGTGTCGTTCCGTGAGTCTGTGCATAGACTCCGGACGCCCCATCGCCGCTGCCCGTTTGCATCGTGTCGTTCCGGGAGTCGGTGCTGAGACCCCGGACGCACTTCACCACTGCACGCTTCACTTCGTGTCGTTCTGTGAGTCTGTGCAGAGCTCCGGACGCACCCATCGCCGCTGCCCGTCTGCATCGTATCGTTCCGGGAGTCAGTGCGGAGACCCCGGACGCACTTCACCACTGCACCCCAGACGCTGTTTTTTTTTTTTTTAATCTTTATTTAATCACCTGTACATACTTCATTCATAACACTCTACACAACTTTCGAAATTCATCCATTTTTTTATATATATATTATTTGTAAATATTTTCAAAAATATATCTGTAAATAATTTTCATTTTTTTTATTTTAACTGTCGCTTCACGACAGTTTGGCGCCCAACTAATTTTTCTAAATTCCCACACCCCCCTAAATTCTAAAACAACACTTCTTCTAGTGCATTTTCTTTTGATTTATTTTCGGATCTACATACTTCCCCCTAAATTCTAAAACAACACTTCTTCTAGTGCATTTTCTTTTGGTTTATTTTCGGATCTACATAATCCCCCCTAAATTCTAAAACAACACTTCTTCTAGTGCATTTTTTGGATTTATTTTTGGACCTACATTTCTTTGTCAACCTTCGAAATTTTATTTTCTTCATTTTGCTGTTTCATCTCACTACATTTAACACATTAATATCATTTTATCTTTACAGAAGGAAATAAGGTAAATTTGAACTTTATTTGTTATCTGATTATTTCATTTAAAATTTGATTTTGTGTTTTGTGTTTTGGCAATTATGGCTAAACAAATAAAATTTGACCTACTGAACAAATAAGGTTCAATCTACTTTATACATAGCGCACGCTATGTATAGTGCTCATTATGAACTTCGTTTTTTAAGGAATTTAATGTCGGTGATACCGTTTGGCTTAAGAATCGAGTATTAGGAAATGCTGGTTCGTCAAGTGTAAAGTTTCTAAAAAGCTTTCACCGTTGGTGTATATTCTCGAAGACACCAACGGAACTAAGGGCAAATGGCATATCAAAGACATTAAAACCTAATTAAACCCAATTTCATCATTTCATCTCATTTATTCATTATTCAAAATTTTTATTTTATTTTATTATACAAGCTTTTAAGCCTGTAAACTAAAGTTTTGGAGCAAATGCTCTATTTCTTCTACGCATATGCTAATGCCGCGAAGCCTCCACTTCAAGCTCTAAAGCTTGAAGTTTAACTATGTAAGATGAGTCTTACGTAGTTTTATCTTCACCTCTTAAGTGCTATACTTAGCACTCTACACGAGCGGCTGACTACTCGTTAAATTAAGCCCTAGGTCATTATTTTTTTTACAAAGGAGCGGCTGACAACTCCTTAAATAAGCCTTACCCGTCATTTGGGATCACCCTTTTCGAGTGGCAGTCATTGAATGTGAACTCCACCCGTACCAGAATGATAGAAGACGGTGTGTTTGAAGATGAATGCTTGAGCATGTCTGTTGATGTATGAATCTGCAAAGCTGTGTCCCCTGGATCTGTCTGGTTTTAATCAAAATTTTCTCGGTCGAAAATTTTTCTGGGGTTGTCGGGGAAATGTAGCGTGTTCATAAACTTCATACATCATTCCTGGATACGCTACTAACCTGGATAACGCCTCAGATCCTGTATTTTATATATTTTTCGGCCTACATGTCATTCACGTATCATTTACATCACATTTTTCCCTTGTTTCCTTATTATCTTACCGACAGCCTGTTTTCCGAATGTCTGCTATACTTTTTCCTACATTTTCTCATACGTTGTACATGCATTTAGTCATCATATAATTTCAAAAACGTAAATTTATATATTTTTGACATAATCTCTTTGTTTATTTATTTCGTTGCCATAGTTCCCATAGTATTTTGACATCATGCTTTCTCATTACATTGTTGCTTTCTCGCTCATTTTTTATTCCTTTTTATATACAACCTCACCTCTAAATTCGAAATGTCCTGGCCATATAACTTTTATTATTTTCTAAATTTAATTTTCAAAATATTATTTCGAAGGTTTTCCAGCCGGCTAGACTGATGAAAATCAATCAGTGTGTTGTCGCTCCTCTCTGCGATACAACATTAAAATTTGGCCTGTCTTGCCTCTATCTGCTTCGTGTCATTCCGGAAGTCGGTGCTGAGACTCCGGACGCACTTCACTACAGCAAATTTCACTTCGCGTCGTTCCGTGAGTCGGCACAGAGACTCCGGACGCACCCATCTCCGCTTTTCGTCTGCATCGTGTCGTTCCGGGAGTCGGTGCTGAAACCCCGGACGCACTTCACCACTGCACGCTTCACTTCGTGTCGTTCCGTGAGTCTGTGCATAGACTCCGGACGCCCCATCGCCGCTGCCCGTTTGCATCGTGTCGTTCCGGGAGTCGGTGCTGAGACCCCGGACGCACTTCACCACTGCACGCTTCACTTCGTGTCGTTCTGTGAGTCTGTGCAGAGCTCCGGACGCACCCATCGCCGCTGCCCGTCTGCATCGTATCGTTCCGGGAGTCAGTGCGGAGACCCCGGACGCACTTCACCACTGCACCCCAGACGCTGTTTTTTTTTTTTTAATCTTTATTTAATCACCTGTACATACTTCATTCATAACACTCTACACAACTTTCGAAATTCATCCATTTTTTTATATATATATTATTTGTAAATATTTTCAAAAATATATCTGTAAATAATTTTCATTTTTTTTATTTTAACTGTCGCTTCACGACAATGTTAGGTGGCTACCGTCGCCTATAACATAAGCAACGCCACAGGTGTTGCTGCTGCAAGTGCCCTCTCGACCATATTGGGATATTAGGATAGAGAAATGGACTCTGGCATCCCTTACTTATTCACCGAAATACAACAGCACAAATGCTGTTATTCACGGTATTGGGATTTTAATAAGGGCCATATTAGGATAGAGAAATGGACTCTGGCATCCCTTACTTATTCACCGAAACACAACAGCACAAATGCTGTTATTCACGGTATTGGGATTTTAATAAGGGCCATATTAGGATAGAGAAATGGACTCTGGCATCCCTTACTTATTCACCGAAACACAACAGCACAAATGCTGTTATTCACGGTATTGGGATTTTAATAAGGGCCATATTAGGATAGAGAAATGGACTCTGGCATCCCTTACTTATTCACCGAAACACAACAGCACAAATGCTGTTGTTTCACGGTGGTTCTGAAGGGGGTGGTTAACTGGCGCCATACGGGCTGCCCAAATGTCTGCGAAACGCAGTGTGCCCTGTCACTACTAAAAGATATTATATAGATTGCATAGTTCTGTTAATAGCTGAATTCATTATTTTACCAACAAATTTGAACTGCTATTATCTTAAAAGCTCAGTTGCATGACGGAGTATTGATCAAACATTACTCAAGGTTTATGGTAGATCGACACTGTTTAATAGTACACTAGCGACCCGCCCCTGTTTCGCACGGATGCAATTTTTTTCTGCAAGTGATATACACAAATTTCCCTCGTTTATCTCTCTATCCATTGGTGAAAACCTTATCAAAATCCGTTGGGTGGTTTAGAAGAAATTAACGGAGAGATAGAGGCGGAGAGCTATAATATCTCTAATATATAAAATTTTCGTGTGGCCGTGTTTGTTGCCAAACTCCTCCGAAACGGCTGGACCGATTTTGGTGAAATTTTGTGTGCTTATCGGGTAGGTCTGAGAATCGGCCAGCATCTATTTTCCATACCCCTAAGTGATATTTTTTTGTATGGCAAAACAACGTTTGGCGGGTCAGCTAGTTTTATAATATAAACTAGCGTTCCGCTCGCGGCTTCGCGCGGATACAGATTTTTCTGAAAATCATATCCACAAATATCTTCCATTTATCGCTCTTTCTAGTAGTGAAAACCGTATCAAAATCCGTTGGGTGATTTAGGAGAAGTCAGCGGAGAAACAGACTGAAGTAGTCACTGACGACTTTATTTTATAATAGACTAGCTATGGTGCCCGCGAGTTTGTCGGCGTTGAAAAAAAAAACATGTCAGTCGGACTGCACGTCAGAAATGAAAACGTAGCTTCACAAAAATACATCAACGTTTCTTTTTAATTAATTTTGTGTATGAATACTTTCCTAAATGAATGACAAAATTTTAAACACAAAAAGTTCGTCAAAAGTCGGTCAAACATTTGTGCACAAATTAATGAAAGCTGACGCACAAACTCAACCCTCGATCTTTGCAGCCCCTTTTCCCGGTACTCTCGGAGCTGTTTAGGGAGTGATTTCTCAAAAACGTCGCCTGCAAAGGGGTGTGCGTCCCCTGCCCACAAAATTTGACATAATTTATCGAAATAATTCGCTTGCAAAAATATGAAATATAATATCTTTTTTTTTTTAATTTTTTTTTTTACATAAGTATCAGTACTAGCTCGTGCCCGCATTAAAATCATCACAAATTCACAGACAAACAGACAAAAAATTCTAAAATCTATTTTTTTGACCTCCTTAACCTAAGTACGGGTACAAATTTTTGAAAAAAATTATAAATATATGTAAACGTATTAAATAATAATTTTTTTCTCTTGTTACAGATCTCTGATACAGAAACGACAATGTTATAGCTCTGAATTATTATAATTCTCTGTTTTAAGTTCATTGGTTGTATTATTATAACCAGAAACACTAAAGTTAGTGTCAAATTAATTTAAAGCTTGTAGTTAGCATACATAAGTATCAAAATGGGTTGCAACACGAGTTCCGAAGCTAAAACTGGAAAAGAGGACCATGCTAAGGAGAATCACACGAATAAGGCGACAGGTAAGTTTCTTTTTTATAATATTGTATGTTTTTTACTTCTTATGGAGTTGTTATTAAACAACCCGTTTACGCTAAGTTAGTTATACTAATGTTTTTTGAAGTACTTTCACATGTTTTTAGGAGCTCAAGTAGTTAAATCTTCTTTATGACACAAACATTAATGTTACGAACTCGTAAAACAAACCGTAAAAAGAAAAAGGCTTTAAGAACGCTGTCTTCATACATAATTTAAAGCATCCATACTAAACCATACTACAGGGTGTGGTCTGTAATAAGAGAAATAAATCATAATGCTCCAAAGTGCTTATACTCAGATATATAGCAATCCAAAGTTACAATACATAATCAATGAATTTAATGATCGCTAAATTGTCAGTTATCAGTCGTTAGATGTTTTGGTACAGAGTACTAGGGCGAGAACGATCGTAAATGTCAATGTCAAGTACTCCGACTCAATTGCTGGCTCGATTAATTTTGTTAGAAAATAACGGTAAATTTGTTTTTCATTTTAATTAATTAAAACCATTTGGAACTAATTACCGATTCGTTAGGGTCTATATTTTAATTTATTGCTCTTATTACAGGCCACACCTGTATAATATAAAAAAGTGTGTATGTCAGCTCCGACGCACGACTGGAGTTTACTACTTATGAACGATAAATAAATATAAGAGAAACTATATGACACTGACACACAATGACAATTAAATAGAACATAATTATTAAACATGAACTTCATAATGACAGACCATTAATAAATACTCCTTAACGATTATAAAATAGATAATTATGAAACTTCAGAGATATTCTAAAATATTCGAAAATAGAACGTAATGCATTCCGTGTGACAGTTTTGATTTTACTCCCATAAATTTTCATATCGGGGCTTAATGTATTTGCAAATCGATCCCTCAAATAAGTGTGAAAGAACTCTGTCTGTCTGTCTGTTATTTCTTCACGCCTAACTACTCAACCGATCATAAAGAAATTTTGATACAGAAACGGGGATACAGAAACGGACCTTTCATTCAGAAAAAAAAGTAATGTTAGTAATATATAAATCAACTAGAGTATTTTATATTTGAATTGTATTTTAAAAGTTATATAAAATTCCGAATTTACAACTTACGTTTTAGCTGTTATACTACTGACAGCGCCATCTTTCAATGCTTTTCCAAACTAACTGACTCCCATTTTTAAATATTGTACGTAATAGTTGTTGACTAGAGAGTTATTAGTTCACAATAACATAAATAGATGGCGCGCATAATGTAAAAATAATTTGTTTCTGGGCGCCTTTTTCCATTGCTTTGTTTTAAGAATGCACATTTGACAGATCGTACGACGGTGTAGCTCATTACGACGAAATATTACAACAACAGTACCAATTATCTAATTTCGCTATCTAATGCGCAGAAGTCGAGAAAAACCAAGAAAACCAAGAAAATAACTATAGCAGATTTTGAACGCGATATCATAATAGATTACATTATTGATAATAATATTATAATTCAATTCGGCGAAGACAATGATGACGACAGCGCCTCAAGCTATTCGCTGTCCGATTGTGGATAATAAATATGTACATTATAATCAAAATTTTCTTTTCTCGAAATTGAAGTGCCTATTAGTTATGTCAACATTAGTTAATATCTACTAATTCCAAAATGTGTGTCGACTGTCGATAATGGCATCTAATTCTGTTTATAAAATAAATGTCGATAAAATCAAATAATAATAATTATTAGAGCAAATAAGAGGACTGATAAATTAGCGATTTTTCCTCTTTCTCTTAAATCGTCCTGATATTATTGGAATAGCGTTTTGACTTATTTATTTTTATTAAGTTTGAAAACTTTTATCAAAATAAAAAATACCAAGATACTCGCTGATAGTATACCTAACAACTATCAGTAAATCAGTTGACAGCCACATTAGTTGAGGGGTTTAGCCTTAGCTCTCGAATGAATGGAACTTGAATGAATGGAAATGAAATGTCTGGTCTGGTTTGAATTTGCAAAGCAGTAATAGGGCACATAGTGTTTGGCGGCAGTAACTAACCCCTTTACAGTATACCACAGTGAAATAAAAGTATATGTGCTGTTGTGTTTCGGTGAGTGAGTAAGGGATGGCAGAGTCCATTATATTTTCCTAATCCCTCATCCTTAACACTTACAACACCTGTGGCGTTGCTTGTGTTATATCCTATCAGTCAACCTTAACATAAAAAAATAAAAATAGTGATAGCAAATCCCTTATAGAGAAACAGAAAAAAAAACTAACTAAGGGTTTAGAGGTGTGCAAAACGGAGACTAACGATCGACCCATAAATTGTCCTAAGGCCGGCTATTTGTTGTCGGGAATGTTAAAGAAAAGATATAAAAGCACAAATTATAGCTATTTGCGGGGTGGGCTTTAAATTTTTTTTATGTATGTCTAGCGATCCGCTTCCGGCTTCGTATGCAATTTTTTTTGCAAATTATATTAAAAATCTTCCACGTTTCCATTAGTGCCTTTCCATTAGTGAAAACAGAATGAAAATATGTTTAGTAGTTTTTGAGATTATCGTGAACATATAAACAGACAGAAGTCTTTTAAGCTACTCAACGGATTTGAATGCGGATTTTACTAATGTAAAGAGCGTTAAAGGATGAAGGTTTTTATTATGTTTTTTGAAGAAAAAACCTTTCCGAAGCCGGGGGCGGCCTGCTAGTATATAATAAAGGAAAGAGGATAAAATACAGAACTTTGAAAATACTTTTATACGACAATTTCTAATTCAATGACATATTTCTACGTTCACATAATGCAATGCAAATGTAGTCTACGAACAGGTAACGAGTCTCGGCCCACTCGTTACGGTGCTACGAACATCGTAGCACTGAGCACCGTAGCACCGTAGCACCGTGTAGCTAAGTAATTTGCTCAGCGTAATATAGCGATTATTTTCGTACAGGGTTAAATTTTAATAATAGAAAAAAGGTCTACACATCTTTTTTATGTAAAATTTCCTGCTTTACAATTTTTCTTAATAACTTTTTTTTTAGCACGTACAATTTTTGAGTAATCTTGAAAAAACAACAATTTTGTTTTTTTTTCAACCCTTGCTTAGGGTTTTAGAAAAAAAAATGTTGAAAAAAGTTTTTAAATACTTCAAAGAAGAAACATATCAAAAATTCCTGTACTTACCTCAAATTTCGATTTAAAGCCTTCACTGTGGCTCAGTCAGCACCGTTCCATGGTTGCCATAACAACCGTCAACGTATGATATATTTTTTAATAAAAAATCGGTATCCGTTAGAATTTTGTAAAAAAAAGTATATAAGATCATTCCTCTGTTTAAATGCAATGTTGTGTAAAAATTTCAAGTTAATCCGTCAGCTAGTTTTTGAGTTTGCACGCAGTTATTATAACAGAGTTTATCTGTGACGATCCCTGGGGAAATAAAAATCGGTGGCCTTCCTTTTGCAATCATAATAATTGCTCCGCATACAGAATTATAATATTTGCTTACAGGCTAATGTCATGTCGATTGGCTGAAGTGCATAAATATTAAAAAAGATTTTTGACATGGAATAACCGAAATCTGTGAGCAATGTTAAGATTTTAAAGTTGTGATTTGATTCCTCTTGTAGTCCAGAGAGACATGAGGCTTAAGTCGCATTGGAATAAAAACTAACTTTGAAAATTGTTATATAATACTGGATTTTATATACTTACATAGTATTCAACAAAGTGGCTTCCCGCCGTCTGTCCCTCTGTAAGTACGCTTAGATCTTTTAAACTACGCAAGATTTTGATGCGGTTTTTATTAATGCAAAGAGCATTAAACGAGGAAGGTTTTTCTATTTCTAAGGTTTTTATAATTTGCACAAAAAAAATGCACCCGTGCGAAGCCGGGAGCGGTTCACTAGGTCTATCATAATACATTAAACACTATCATAAATAATAATGTATAGTGTTAGGTGATGTATTCTTAGTTTCCAATAAGCAATAACTTTATCATGTATATTTTGTATATTCTGAATTTTTTCTCTATATTTTTAACTGATATTTAAATGCCCAAATATCGTAAGTTTGGATACCGATTTGAAATTCAGCGTTTTTGGTGTCAGTTGAGCTAACGGAAAAACTAATATGGAGGATCACTGGTCGTAACTGGTTAATAATACTAGTCTGGCCACTCTTCCTTCTACGTGATTGGATTCCTAATGAAGAAATCCGGTGGATTATTTTCTTGATTATCCCATATAGGGCTGTGCATATTTTTTTCTTGGTTTCTTTTATTTTTAATAGAATTTCGATTTGCGAATATTATGTTTACGGATTGAAAATTGTTTTTTTTTTCTAATATAAAAAAGAAATATAATCTGAAGGTAAATAGTAGAAGATTCTAGTATATTTCTATACATTCTATACATATTATAAATAAAATAAATGATAAACGAGAAAGAGCTGTGTTATAATTTGCGGAAAAAGCCCAGAGAAGCCCAGGGCGCGTCGCTAGTTATAAAATAAAGAAGTTGGTCGCTTTCATTTGTTTCTCTGCTAATTTCTTCACAACCACCAAATGGATTTCGATACAGTTTGTACTAATAGATAGAGCGATAAACGAGGAAGGTTTGTGGATATAATTTGCAATATATATATACATCCGTGCGAAACTAGGGCCGAGTTGCTAGTTATAAAATACAGAAGTTAGTCGCTTTTATTTGTTTCTCAGCTAACTTCTTCTAAAAAATTTTGATCCAATAAATTTTGATACAATTTCCACTAATGGAAGGAGCGCTAAATGAGTAAGAGTTGTGTATATAATTTGTAGAAAAAATTACACCCGTGCGTAGCCGAGGCGCGTCGCTAGTTACAAAATAAAAAAGTTGGTCGCTTTTATTTCTTTAACTTCTTCTAGACCACTCAGTGGATTTTGATACGGTTTTCACTAATAGAAAAAGCGATAAACGAGGAAGAGTTGTGTATATAACTGTGTATACGGATATGCATCCGTGCGAAGCCGGGGCACGTCGCTAGTTAAATGTATTTATAAACTCGTTCGCCAGCTTGAGCTTCATTTATAATTAATCGGAGTTGACAATCGATGGAGCGTGGTATCGACATTCTCACATCGCTTGTCAATCATATACACATCGTAAATACGAAGATAAAAATAAAATGCGACGTAGTATACAATCAGTTTGAAAATTGATTCCAGTCTTTTAACCTTTAGGTAAACGCGTGTTAGGCCGAATTAGTATTGGGAAAAGATTTGGATTTCTATATGTTTATTTTTTAATTCAAAAACTCAAATTTCACATAGGTATAAAAAAATCAACCAATTTTAAACATTATTTTTCACCTATAAAAAGCTACATTATCAGTGAGTAATAGGCTGTATTAAATTTTCGAAAAACTTAATTTTAGAATTATTTAATTTTAAAAGATCCTTACGAAAATTACAATAAAATAAAGATCAAATATTCAAGCTTATATTTTATTATTTTTGATTTTACCACACAATTTTGACAGTTACACTTACAGCTTGACACTAACGAAACAATTTTGACACTAACGAAAGTTGCTACTTTTTTTATCATTATCGGATATTTTGTTTTTAATCATAAACTAGCGACCCAGGCTCTGCTTTGCATGGATGCAATTTTATGGCAATTTTTCGATATTTTTCTCTTCATAAAAATCGTACTTCAATGAATATTTGAAAAAAAAAAGAAAGAAAAAGAATAGTCATTTGGTCCAGCCTTTCTCGAGCAAAATTCCTTTCGAATCCAAAAAAATAGTGGTCATGAGTTTCGAAGTCGACTTTTCGACTTTAAACTTCTTTGGCGGCTTTTCTCCCTTTTCTATCAACTGCATTGATTCTTGTTTTGATTCTGGATCATATTGTCGAATCCACGTTTCATCTACGGTGACAATGCGTGTACAAATTTCGTTCAAATTGTCCTTGCACAAGTCTATAAACTCCAGAGAAATTTCAACTCGACGCTGTTTCTTGAGCGACGAGAGCATTTTTGGAACCCAACGTGCACTAATTTTATTCATGTTCATGTGCAAGTGATTGTGCAAAATGTCTCCAATTCGTTCCTTACTGATGGCCAACTCTTCTGCTGCCATATTTTTGTTCGACGGTTCTCCAATACAATTTTCTTCACTTTGGCGATGTTTTCGTCTGTGACGGCGGTGTTTGGTCGCCTCGGGCGGGGGTCGTCTTCCAATAACTCTCGACCTTGCTGGAATAGTCTTGCCCAACGTTTGACTGTGGCTGACGATGGTCCAGATCCCGGATAAACTGCAGACATTTCTTCAAAAATCTCCTTTGCTGTTTTTCCCTTTTTTACAAGGAATTTTATTACGGCACGATGTTCCAATTTCGTGAAATGCTATATGCTAATTAGATGTCACTCAACTAGTGACTACTTGAGTGAGTGATTAAAGTACCTACAAGTACTTTAGGCTCAGAACTTTTCAGCCCGCCTGGTACAAAGAAATATTATTCAAGAATAGTTTTTCAGTTAAAAACTTCTTGTGTAAACTTCTTCCATTTCATTGTTTTAATATTTATCTTAGCTCCCAATGCTGTAATACTCTACAGACCTTAATGTAATAATTTTAAGGTTTAGTTTTGTACTTGATTTGTTTTTATTTAAGTTCAGGCTCTCTACGAAGTTTTGTATCGTCCAACTTTTACATAGCCCTTGAGACGAACACAGAAGTCTAACGTCAAGTTAAACTTGGGTATATTATTTATTATTTATAACTAAACAGTCCAATTAGGTAGGATCAATTTCGAGGAGGTCAATTATCGAATCCAGCACGGATAGGCAGCGTTCGGAAAGTTCGGAGACATTTTCTCGTCCAAAGTTCTTCAATGCTTCAAAACAAAACTTATGACAAAGTTTATGACCAATGAATGTTTCCAGTGATGACATATGGGGCTGAAACTGCTGGTTTTGACCCGCTGAATAAAAGTGCCCGTTGGACCCACTTTTAAGTGACCGTTTTACCCACTGTGTGTCAGAACAATATTTTATTAAGTTAATTTATTGATTTTTAGTGCTTTTCTGACTCGTTACGTAGAAAACTACGTGGTAGTCCTCGCAAGCACTTGTACTGAAGGCTGAAGGGTCCATTGGATTACTTAGTTAGTTATCTTTGATGTAATTTATTCATTAAAATGACGAAAATCTATTAAGATATATGAAATTAATATCAGTTTTTTGTTACCATTCAGACCTTAATATTATATCTTAGATTAGCTGTTGCACGCTAACGCCCGCGTAACTTTATAGTGTAACAATTTTTAAAATCACTAGTTATTGAGCTTACTTCATTACAAACTAAACTACAAAATACAAATGTTTTCTCTTTACGATATTAATATAGAAATGTCATGTTTTGTTATGTATCGCTACGACCAATAACTAACGAGTCAAAATCAAAATCATAATATTTATTTATCAATTAGGTTTCTCAAGAAACTCTTTTAATCGTCATTATAAATTAAAATTTACTAGGGTTTCGGAAAAACCCTGAGATCCTGAGAAGAAACCCCGAAAGAAACTCAGGATACTATTCTTTTTGTCATCTCTTTTTGTCAGTAATCATGGAATTACGTAGCATTGAATTGGTGAGCAGTTCCCGTTGGCAAGTGAGCTCTTAAGTGAGGAAATTTAAAAAAATATATAAATAACAAATTGTATGCGAAAGAAAGAGGTGGCCCGGTACAACCCGCCCTTACCCGCGCAACCTCTCTTCACAGTGCCACAGGGAGCCGTCGCGATTGCACGTATTCGTACGATTTCCCGAACAGCCCGTGTTTGGCCGCGATTCTAATTCACCCATCGCGTGTAGGCGTTTCGATTCGGTAAATTAAAATTCAATTGTGCTGTGTACTACAATTAATTTTGAAGAAAGAACGTTTTACTGGTGAGTACTGTCAATAAAACTAGCGATCCGCCGAAGGCTTCTTCTAGCTAGCACGAAGCAATCTTCTTTCTGCAGAATTCTCTTGTCATAAATTAAATTATAATTAATATAAATAAGTAAATAACTCTTTGATATTTATAATACAATGTAATGTTTCATTTAATTATAAGTTATATATATGTATTTACTTATTATATATATATATTAATATAAAGTTTCGGTCCCATAGGCAGTGCACGATAATGTAAGGTTTGTAAAAATTTTTTTTTTAAGGTTAAACATAAATAAATAATCTCATAGATATATGATAACTTGCGACCCCGGGACTGCATTTTAGTATTATTTTTTATTTCGAATTTTCCTCGTTTATCCGTCTCTACATAAGTAAAAACCGAATTAAAATCCGTCGGATGGTTTAGAAGCAGTTAGCGGAGAAACAGACATGACGGATTTATGTATACATAATATGTAGAGATTAAAGTTTTAGTGAAAGAAATGGTTACTGTGAGTCAACCGTAACAGATAGTGATATGCCATCGCAGAGTTTTGTTTAGGATTTTAAAAGAACTACAATTCTCTGGTACCTACATCATTTTTATGCATCTCTTAAGGTTTAGCCTACGTAAGCCATTGCAAATCAGTGAAAAATTTATTTAATTGATGGTAAAAACCGCATCAAAATCTGCTTTCCGCGTCTGTTTATATAGCCGTTAACTACTTCTAAACCACGCAACGGATTGTTGCGGTTTTCATCATTAGTTTGATATTTTTTTAAGGAAAATTTATATAGGTAATATATGTGAGCGAAGCCAGGTGATACCTGAGCGAAGCCAGGTGCGGGTTGCTAGTATATTGAGACATTCACATATTGTATATACTTAACTAACTCTGTTCATTACGTATTCAGTCCAATTTCGTAATTTCCCTTCAATTTGGGCGAGCATAGTGTGACCCTAAATAATAAAATTGCTTCAAGAATAATACTGTGAGATTGTGGCATTCGTAAGGTGCACGATTCCACAATTTTATTCTTTGAACAGAAATTTATTCCAACTTTTGTAGAGCTTTTGACGAAATCATTGGACGAGTGGTTGAGGTACTTATTTCGAATGGTTTTGCCATTCAAAATTCTTGTCCAATAATTTATTTTAAATCGATATCGCGGTTTTCGATTAGTAAAAGGTTGATTCTGCATCACAATTGTTTTTTGAAAATAGCCATGTATGTAGAGGTACTTACATACAATTTTTTTCCACAAATGTAAATTGCGTTTTAAACACAGCATACATACATTTGAAACCATTAAATTGGTTTAATTTGATTCAGTTCAATTTTTATTGAACGTTCCTTCAAATTTTTTGCATACACTGAGTCGATAATACTATAACCATATATACATAGATATAATAAAATCATAAACTAGCTATGTCTGTACATTTAATATTAAAAAAAAAACAATTTGCACACGTTATACTTAACACACGTTAACTTCTTTAAAAAATATTATTTCGTGACTGAGAAGGAATTACGATATTAATAACTGCTCAATCAGGACCATCGGTAAGCGTGTCTAGAATTTTCTAATACCTTTTATAAAATTTCATATTATTAAGACATGAAGCAATAAAATATGATCTAGAGCGTTGGATCCCAAAGTGGTCCAGGTGGACCCCCAGGAACTCAGCCGCAAAGCAAATTTCCATAGTTTTTGTCCAGTTTTGGGAATATGGTAGAAATGTAGCTGCAGGTAGTTCACCGAAGCCAGCTAAATTTTGAAAGTGGTCTATGAGAAAAAAAAGTCTGGGAACCTCTGATTTAGAGGAATGTGGCCGTTTTTTTAAATTCTAGACACATTTTACTCAGAGTCCTGATTGAGCCGCAATTCATAATTCTTTCTCAGTCAAGAGATAATATATTTTTTAAAGAAGCAGTGCTAGTTTACCTTTGTACTATGGGTCCGTGGGGGCCAGCCGCTCATGAACCTTACAAGGAGCTGGCAAAACGTTTGGTAGAGGCGTCGGGTGACAAGAATGCTGGCTCTTACTTTGCCCAGAAGATAAGCATATTCATTCAACGGGGCAATGCCGCCAGCATTCTCGCCACTTTTCCGTCTACCAAAGGCTTAATAGGATTAAATTATTTATAAGTATTTTTTGGAAATAATTAGTTAGTTTTTAAGTTTTTGTGTTAAGATTGTAAATATTTGTTGTTTTTTATATATGATGTTATGTCTATTCACTATGATGTACGTAAGTACGCGCTTTTAAGTTACCGAAGTCAAAAAATAGTTTTTAAATTTTTTATCTGTATGGCTGTTGTAACGGATCAACCCTTGCGTGGTGGTGAAATTAAAGTAAAATAATTATATTATTATAATTGTTACACTGGGGGGGTTGTTACACTTACACTGTGGTTGCGTTTGTGCACGCTAATCTTAGAAACGGTTTGACCGGTTTGAATGCGGTTTTCACTGATGTATTAATGTACCTGCGTTAAACTATAGGACACTTTTTAACCTAGAAATTTTTTTGGTTCCTGTAGGATTTACAACAAAACGAACTACAGCGGGTACGAAGTTGCGGGCACCGGCTAGTATTGTACCTATACATTCTGGCCATCAATACTGTTACATATAATATTTGAATTTGGAACCTGTCATTCTTATCATGAATATTCAGTGTTTTCTCATTTTCGCGCCAATCTGTGTAAATAATTATGTTCTTGTGATATGGGATTTTCAAAAAAAAGGACTACCTACAGCGCATACGAATTTAGGGGCCCGAGCTAGTATTATGTATATATTTTTAGGTTGAAATGGAATTAAATTCATAACCACAGCCGCCAAAGTCGCACGAATATTCGATTTCAAAAAGAATTTCAATGACAGCTTTCTCCGAGCTTTTCTGAGAGTATTATAGGCTTACACATTTATGTACCGGAAATGAAGAGAAAATCATTTTTTTATCGTATTTTTTATCGTAGAACACGGTGAATTCTTTCATCGCTTAGATCGGTTGGTATCAAACCTTATCAATGAAGGTATGAATGGTTAACTTTTATAGATTATATCGTTCAAATATATAATTAGAGCTACCGACACATGCTTATCAAGTTTATGAGCAGTTATTAACGCGGCCGTATAATGTCACAACAAAACATAAGAGTCGGGGATAGTATAAGTAATAAAAATGATATATAAAACAAAACTGCATTTTATGTTAGTATTTTTGTTGCTTTAGTCTAAGACTACTACAGATTATTATGCGGATGCTTGCACGATGATCGTGCCGATTACAGACGATCACACGATCAACGACCATCGCCGATAGTGTAGCACGGCCATAACGCACGTTCAGGTATATATGCTCGTACTAAGTAAGTATACGCGTATATTTGGAGAAATACTAAACGAAATTTGAAGACAGTGCTAACGTTAGCGTGTACTAAAATCAAGGTCGTTTCGGTGTTAGTAAGTAATAAAAGATTAACTGCACCATTAGTCTTTCATTCTTCGTCAAATTTCATTAGTCTCAAGGTTTACACTGTCTGCTGTAGCTGCTGTTTGTATAAAACCATTATGTTGGTTTTCACGTCAATATGACCTTCTGACTACAGGTCAATATTTTTCGTCAATATTTTACTATAGGTATATATTTACATATATACATATATAATATATGATGTATTTGATAATACATTAATATTCAACTTTTCGTTGCTCATAAGTTTTATTATTAACAATGAATATAAAAATATTAATATAAATACTAACAATGATTAGAGTAAAAGAGAGTTTGCGCGCAACATCAAAATGAACAAACTTAGATTGTGAAGCAAGGCCCAAACTACCGGTTCTAAGGGCTGCAGAGTAAATCCTTTAACGCCGCACCTATCATTTTTTATGACGTGCAAAGTCCATGCCTACATAGACGCCTGTCAATATATCGCCGCTCGTTTTTTTACCATGAACCCGTACTTATTGTGTTCCCTTGTAAATCAATACGAAGCGTTTAACGGAAGTCAAAACAGTTGACCTCGTCCTCGCTCCACTGACACGAGTGAATCAATGTACCCATATATAGTTAATTACACCGCACGTTGTTACAACATATTCACGGTACCACTCGTTGTATTGTTGTGATACGGAAGATATCCGCACTAACGGAAGACATCGGCTCTAACGGAAGACTTCGGCTCTAACGCAAGACCAGTAATCTAAGCATAATGCAGGTTTTACAACCTGCATTATGCTGAGTTGGAGCCGGTTTGTGGCGGGGGACGTTTGCGTTTGTCTTTCGATATGTTACCTATATACGGTATACAGCTATACGGTATACAGCAGGCATATCTCTTGATTGATAGTTTACAGAGAAAATTGTATTCTCTTATCCATTCATGAATATTGATTACTGTTTTTATAAATGACTACCTGTTACGCGCGACTCCGTTCGCATAAATTTATGAAATATAGCTTATAATGTAGCCTGATAATGTAGCTTTCCATAGGTGGAAGAATTTTCAAAATCGGTCCAGTAGTTTTTGAGTTTTATTATTACAAACATACGAATCTTCTCTTTATAATATTATTATTAGTATTAGATAATAATTTCTTGCGTCGCATTCTGTTATTTATTTTTCATAAAAATAACAACAGAATAAAGTCTCTGAAAGGTTTATCTATTCGTTGCCTGTTGAAGGTAATCAATTTTAGGCTTAACCACTAGCGTTCCGATCAATGTATGATGAATTGCGTTTCCGAAGTCATAAATAAAAGTAGAAATGTCGCTTTACTTATGATTTATGATTACTATGTAATATATTTAAAGGGAAACCTTCGAGAAATTATATCAATGCCCAGGACGGTATTAAGGAATTGTCTGCCGAGTTGTATTGGAAGTACGAGGTTATTTTCATGTGGATTTAAAAGAGCGAGGCATTATAGCCGAGGCTCTTAAATACTCTCAGTACATAGTTACAGAGCTCACTCAATATTTTCGTATACTTAAAAACAAATAGATTAAAATAAAATACAATACTAGCGACTCGCTCCTAGCTTCGCAAGGATGCGAGGATTTTTTCTGCAAATTATTTAGAAAGAAAGAAAGAATTTTATTCACGCAACACAAAGACAAAAACATAATACAAAAACCACAAGACAGAAATTAATAAAATTTTCAGCCACCGCCGTTTGTGACACTACACAAACATATATTACAATATATCTTATACAAACATACACTATAGAAACATACTTAATAAATTACTTAGACATGATTTAGATATGGAAATAAATGAAACAATTAAAAGACATAGATACTTAATTAATATACAAAAATCTTCCTCGCTTACTGGTCTTTCCACAAGTGAAAACCGAATTAAAATAGGTTGATTCGTTTTGGAGTCCATAAGTAACATACATACACACATCTATTTTTATTTTTAGATATGTTAAAATATAAGTAAAAAAAGTAAGCTTGGAAATTACTCATAACATTATATCTTCATTTGTTATCATAGATGAAAATCTTGACAGCTTAACGCTCTACAGGGGCAACCTTGTCGACGTTATTCACGTCGTATATTAGAAATGAAATTATTCGGTATAGTTAGTCTGAAACATTTTAAATGTAACGAAAACACTTCAAGTTCAAAGGGTTGCTATAAACAAAAAAAATGTTGCGTGACTAATATTATAAAGAGATTAGTTTTGTATGTTTATAATGAATAAACTCAAAAACTACTCTACCGATTATGAAAATTCTTTCACCTATAGAAAGCTAAATTTTCAGCAAGTAACATAGGCTGTATTTTATAAAGCTATGCGAGCGAAGTCGCGTGCAACAGCTAGTACATTATATACTGTTACAGGCATTATCCTTTCTTCTTTAATTCAGTTAAGCTGACGCAGTAATATTGTAGTCGGTAAATCAACAAATTCTTCCGTAATAATTTAATATAATGACGGTAGTTCCCAGCAGGCAAAATGCCATATTTGTTTCCTAATTGCTATCTTTTTCGCAATTGAAAAGCTTTCGTCTGCACAAATACATCACCAATTAAGTTAATTTAAAAAATAAAACAACCAACTGAGAGAATCTGGACAAATTATTTTCAGAGAAGTATGTTCTGTATTGAACTGCACATTTATATAGTCGAATGTTTTTTAGCTTTTACTTCATTAACACATATATATTAACTTTGTTTTTATTGAGATAAAAGCAATAGTAAACTAAATAATATTTCATTTAATTCTAAGTTATATATTTTTATATATCTAATATATAAAATTCTCGTGTCGCGGTGTTTGTTGCCAAACTCCTCCGAAACGGCTGGACCGATTTTGATGAAATTTTGTGTGCTTATCGGATAGATCTGAGAATCGGCCAACATCTATTTTCCATACCCCTAAGTGATATTTTTTTATATGGCAAAACAACGTTTGCCGGTTGCATTACTTCGTTGTATGGCAATTCTAATCTGTTGCTCGAGGTAATAGCCAGCTCAATATTATGTTAGTCATTATATAACATCTTTTCTCAAACATGCTCGGAAATGTAGGCATTCTTGTACTAAAAACAAGCCGCGAAGTTTGTAATTCTTGGCTCATGCATTTCTTTCTCGGCCTAGGTCAAGAATGTTGTATGAAAATTCATTACTGACCGCTGCTCAGCCCGATGAAATCTAGTAGGCCGCGGCGAGCGCATGCTCATTTGATGACTGGGCTGTATGGCGCTGTTTTCTTTGCACTCATTAAAATAAAAAAAGTGGGAAAGCAGACTTTTTTTCAGTACCTACCTAAATTAATTTTTTAATAATTTTTTCATATTATACTTTTTTTTTTGTATCACGTGTTTGATTATTTCCTCACATTTATTAAGAAAAGCACTATACCAGCCTCGACCGGAATGAGGATTGCCGGACTCAGTTCTTTGTCAAGGCCTCGCTAAAGCTCGGCCTTGAAACCACTTCGTCCGGCAATCCGTCACTTCCCGGACTCTGCAGTAATGTACTATTATGTTCTATCTAGTATAATTAAATTATTTATACTAGATTTGAAATTATTTTCAGTTTTTTTTATTACCTTCATATTATATCTCAAAAATGTCATATTTTTTTAAATGTATTTCTACTAAGTACCAATAGTTAACTAACGAATAATCATGAAATTACGTAGTATGGAATCGGTAAACATCTACCGTTGACAAATGAGCTCTTAAGTCTAAAATTACACATAATTCACCTAATTGACATTCTTCAATAGATTCAAAGGGTCGGGTCTATTATGGAATTCCCGCTACAAAGACTGAAATGTTGTTATTCAAATGATAATTTTCTATAATCATTTTCCTGGTGGGACCAAAATATTATTTCTTTTGATATAATTGATATACAATTTTCATGTTGTTAAAGCAACGAATGTTCTTAATGTATTATCAAATAAATTACCATGGCAACATAGGTAAAAAGAAATCCTTTACAATTTCCAGCGTCGGTGTTAGCAGTAACAGCAAAAAGGGGGTGTTAGAAGTTCGACGTGTGTTTCTGTGTACCTGTCCGTGGAATCGTGGAATCCTAAACCGTGGACCGATTTTGATCAGTTTTTTTTTGTTTGAAAGTTGACGTAATTGATCGAGATGGTTTTTAGCTATAGTTTACGACCATCATCAGCCTGAGGAAGGGATTTCACTAACTTCCACATGTTCGATTGATGTAAAATTTGATATACTATTACTTCGGTGGTATTTCCATGACACGGTAACACCTTAACCTGATGTTCAGCATCAAGTATACTGCGGGACACCCAACTCCCCAGCAACTTACAGGCTTACAGCAGATATATTGTAAATCGTGTTTGGGCTCAATAAAAAGTTGGGGGTTAATTTATAATTTTAATTATTAAAATAATTTGTGAGTTAATTGATATGCATTTCGCATCTAGGGAATAAATGCACAAATAGCTAGGCGATGCACAGTAAATGCCAGGACCTTTGGCCTTCAATGCTACGTGTATCTATTTCTGGAGCAGATCAATTCTGCTTTTAAATAAACTAGATTTTGTTCTGTTTATTTAAAAAGTTGCCTGCATCCTTCCCGATGATTTTTTTGTTTATGTTAAGATCAACAGATAGGCTGACGGTCCACTTTAAGGTAGATGGTTCCCGTAGCCTATAACACAAGCAGCGCCATAGAGTTACTGCAAGTGCGCCATATACTCGTAGAAGGATTAAGGATTAGGAAGGGATTGGAATGAGCTCTGGCATCCCTTACACACTTACCGAAACACAACAGCAATGTGCTGTTATTTCACGGTGATATTCTGTAAGAGTGTGGTTACTACCGCCACAGTGGCTGCACGCTTTTACGCTTTTTCCGCACTATCCTTCGTCGACGGGGACAATCTACGAGGGGGGATTGTGGTACTCGCCCAGTGAAGTGACTTACCACCGGGAATACCCACTGAAACCCCCCGGGATTCCACCGTCAGCGGTGATGTGCGGGTTCGAGATCATAGCGAGGCCTTGTCCTCGGATCCCCACTCACCGCTACGTCCGCTTCGGACTTATCTCGCTGACGCTTCAGGAATCTCATGAGCCGCCACTCATCATTTTTAGGTGTTTCAGGACACCAGTACCTTTAACAAGAGTTTATAATGTTCGCACTCGCTAGCGAGAGCTTAAAACATTTATATGAAAAACTGTCAACTGTCAATGTCAAATTGACAATTTTCTGTGTCAATTTTACGCTCCCGCTAGCGTGTGCGGTCATTATAACTCATGGTAGAGGTACAGATGTTCCCATCTGACGCCCTGAAATCGTTCACGCAAGGTGATTCGGACTTTTCAAGCCCAGGCCTCGTATGCGCATCACCACCTGTGCGACTCCAGCGGTTGCCAACACGGCGCGGCGCGGCGGCGCGGCGTCACGATACGTGTTACCGCTGGTGGTTACAAGCGTGTCGTCCGCGTAACACGTGACGTCGACCCCCCAGGGAAACGCTGTGTGCCCTGCCACTACTAATTTCACAGTACTATCCCACATTAATCTAGTGCAACAAGTGATCTAATTCAAACATAGAAAATTAAGTTAAAATAGTATAAACGTGCCAAAAATGATTCATCATCATTATTATTATTATTTTCTTAGCGGCTATTTCTGGTCTGCTAGAGAGCCAGTATCACTTCGTCCATTGCTGAAATATTGTGATCGCCACGTAAACTAAAGCTCTCTACCTATACCTACCGCGTTTAGAAACTGTAGTACTTTTTTGATAGAGGCATTCCTCACATCTTCACAAGCCATTGTGTGGCTTCCTAGGATGTGACTGCGCTTGTGCATCAAGGGGCCACACTCGCACAGGATATGCATTGGTGTTTCTTCTGCCTCGTGGCAGAAGCGACACTCTCCCGTACTGGTGAGACCCATTATTTTGAGGTGCCTATTGAGGCGGCAGTGCCCCGTTAGAGCCCTCGTTAGCATACACAGATTGCTCCTGCTAAGCGACATAGCCTGGTTCGTCACGTTTCGACTGTAGGCTTTTATGAGCGCTTTGGAATGGTTCAGACCTGGCAAGTTAGTCCAGCGTTTGTAAGATTTAGTAACGCACTGGTTCCATATGGTCCAGCGAGCTAGGCTGTTAGGTAGTCCGCACATAGGTTCAGGACCTATTAGCCTACCTTTTGCGCCTGCTCGAGCCAGTTGGTCGGCACGTTCATTGCCTTCGATCCCCATATGGCCAGGTACCCATCTTAGGACCACTTTATTCTTGCGCCCTAAAGTATTTAAGTAGTCTACACAGTTTCGCACCAGCTTTGAGACTGTAAAGTCCGAGTCCAGTGCTTGAAGTGCAGCCTGACTATCCGAGTGAATATAAATTACACGGTTGACGTAGTTTCTACGCAGGTTGATTTCCGCACATTCTAGAATGGCGAAGACCTCTGCTTGGAAGATGCTGGCGTATTGTCCCAAATTTACACTGGTCCTGTAATTTTGGTCCCTGCCATACACTCCACAGCCTACGTCAGGTCCTGATTTGGACCCATCAGTATACCAAGAAAGGCTACCTTTCTCCCAAGAGATCTTATTTTCTGACCAGTTTTCTCTTGAGAGTAACTCCACAGTGTAAGATTTTTCTTCTATATACTGTGGTAACATTGTATCAGTGGGCATGCCTAGGATGGGATCCTTTAGTACTGAGTCTTCTAGAGCTCTGAGTACCTCGGACAGCCAATTGTGTTTACCCCGATTCATCATCCTGTGCATACTGGTTTTCGCCTCTTTCTCTAAAAATAGATTTAGAGGCGGTAAGCCCAGGATTGCCTCCAGAGATGCTCCGGGGGAACTCGACATGGCTCCTGTTATCATCAGACATGCCAAACGCTGTAGGCCATTCAGCTTATCCATAGTCGTCTTCTGGTTGGCTTTTCTATACCATACTATAGAGGCGTATGCGATCATCGGCCTCACAATAGCAGTGTACAGCCAGTAGGTGAGCTTTGGACACGGGCCCCAACTCTTCCCTACCATTCGACGACTGATACATAAAGCTGCCTTAGCCTTATTAATCACATTTCCAATGTGTGCATTCCACGTTAGTCTCTGGTCGAAAGTGACTCCCAGATATTTGACCTCTGTGGAAAATTCAACTCGTTTGCCATTTACTAGAGGTGGCTTTAATTTGTTCAGCAGCCTCTTTTTGGTAAACGGTACTATAACGGTTTTGTCACCGTTTACTGTCAGTGCATTTGCTGTGCACCATTCGCAAATGATATTTAGAGCTTTCTGTAGTAGGGCCGAAATTGTGCTTTGGCAGAAGCCTCTTACGATCACCACTAGGTCATCAGCATAACCTAGGGTGTCGATCTTCTGTTCTGCCAGCCTACACAGAAGCTGATCAACTGCAAGAGTCCAAAGCAGTGGCGATAGAACACCGCCCTGCGGGCATCCTCTTGTAGTGGCTACAGTAAGCGCTGTATCGTGTAGTTCGACTTTCGCTTTACGTTTGGATAGCATGGCCTTCACCCACCTAACTGTAGTCGGGTCCACATTCTTGTTTTGTAGTCCCCTCACTAGTGTGTTGGTGGGAGTATTGTCAAAAGCGCCTTCTATATCCAAAAATGCACACAGAGCTATCTGTTTATCATCATACTCAGCCGCAGGACGTACACTGCTGGACATAGGCCTACCCAATAACTCCAATAGGACAGGTCAAAAGCAGTCTGGATCCACATTTAAAATTATTAAATTTCAAATTATTAAAGCAGTATTACAAGTAATATAGTTAGTAAAAATTATATATATTACCGGGACAAAAAAGGATCATATGTTTTAATCCAACAGAAGGACTAAGTAAATGTGAAAGTTTAATCTTAATCCGTTTAGCGGTTTACTCGTAATTAGGTAACAAACATCTAACTAAACCTGTCAACAACATCTGCTTCTGTATGTCAGCGCTAACTTCTTTTAAACCTCCCAACGTACTCGTTAGAACGGATTAGAAGTAGTTAGCGGAGGAACAAACATGACGGATTTATAATACATCTACAAAGGCAGCAACCGCAGCAGAGGCGGCTGAGAAAAATAAAATTCTAAAATATAGTGGCATCGGCGCCGAATATAGTTTTGTTCCATATGGAGTTGAGACACTCGGTCCGTGGGGCCCTGCAGCAATGGGCCTTTTCAAAGATATTTCGAAGAGGCTTATTGATGCGACGGGAGACCGAAGAGCTGGCGCTTTCCTCGGCTAACGTATTAGTTTGGCCATTCAACGAGGAAATGCTGCCAGCGTCCTTGGTACAATGCCGCAGGGTCCATTTTTATATTGAGTTTTAGTTATAGGTTTAGTTTTAGTTATGTATATTTAGATAATATTTAGTTTTTGGTATTTTAATTTATTTTAATTATTTTTTAATATGTTTTAGTAATTTAGTGGAAACATTGCTGATTTATGTTCTTCTTGTATGTAGGTATATGTATAATTTGTAGCGAGATATTATACGCAGTTAAAGTTTTAATGAAATAAATGATCTTACTGTAGTAAGTCAACCGTAACAGATATATATGTCACCACGGAGTTTTCTTAAGGATTTTAGAATTCTCTAGTACATCATTTTTATGTATCTTAATGTTTAGCCTACTTAAGCCATGTAAATGAATTTTTCAGCGAAAAAACTTTACTAGACTTTATTATATGTATCCGTACTAATATTATAAATGTGAAAGTAACTCATTCTGTTTGTCTGTCATCAACCGATCATCATGAGAAATTTTGCATACATACACGTTGTTAGGGATACAGGAATGGACATAGGGTACCTCTCACCCAGAAAAAAAAGTTCTATTTGTCTGTTACCTTTTCACGCCTTAACTACTCAACCGATCATAATGAAATTTTACATACACATTGTCAGCGATATATAAAAAAACCATAGGGCATAGGGTATACTTCTTTCATCCAGAAAAGTACTGTTCCCGAAGGCTCATCTAAAATTAAGAAAACTAACGCCTGACAAAAGTGTTAGATAAAGATGTCAGGCGTAATATTGCTTATTTATTTTTTAATTTTGAACGCGGACGAAGTCACGGGCACTCTCGGCTAGAATAAAAGTAATATATATATAGTATAAAAATAATAATATTTTATTTTATAATAGTATAAAACCGCATCAAAATACGTTGCGTGGTTTAGGAGGAGTTAGCGGCCATGCAGACTTCAATTTATACTACGTAAAGAAAGATAAAGAAGATAGGTATTTATCTCTAAAATTTAGCAACTATTCAATTGCAGGGGGAATTGCTTTTACCTTTTTGAAACATTTTTTGTATCGTGATATATGTTTGCTTTTAATTAACAAACTGTGTAAAACAAAACTTATATCCTGAGAATAAGCGCAACGAAGTTGTATGTGTTCGAACATAACTTGGAATTACTTTGTTATAAGCGTGTGTTTGTGTGTGGTTGTGTATCTCTGTGTGTCTGTAGAATAGTAGCTCTCAAACGGATGTATCATGGATGTATCGATTTTGATCCGTTTTGTTTTTTGTTTGAAAGCAGACGTAATCGGGATCGTTCTTAATTATAATTTATGACGATCTGTTTAGCCGTTTGAAGATACCATCAGCCTATTTCCTAGTTGACTAAGGGGTTTCACTAACTAACACGTGGAGTGTTCGATTGATATGAAATTTGGAATACTGTTACCGTAGGTAGTAATTCCATGACACGTTAATCTTGATCTGATGCTGCAAGTAGTTTGCTGGACACCCAACTCCATAGCAACTTACATCAGATATAGCGTCTTTGAGCTCAATAGAAAGTCGGGTGTTAGGTTATAAATTTTAATTATAACTCGTGTTAGCAATTTTTTTGTTCAATTTTATGAATAGTTTCAAAGGTTTTTTTCTTTAGTTTAATGAAGTCCTATAGCTCTTTCACGAATTCGCTTTCACAGAATCCAAGTAAAACCTTTGAAATGATATCAAATGGTTTGATAATTAATTTGTCTGATGTTGTAATTAAAAGTTAAGGTAAGTAAAAATAAAGGGGATTGATTTTTCGCATTATTTTGTTGATAGGTTCAGAAATTTTAAAACTCGCCGAAGAACCAAGATTGTCGACATAGCCAAGAGAATTAGCAATTGAAGTTCATTGAAGTGGCAATGGGCGGGTCACATCTGGGTGAGAAGTGCCCATTGCCACTTGACTAAATTATATACTATGAAATTTAGTCTATGAACATAAATAGAAGATATACGTGTGGAACTTACATACAATATGGCCAGGCAATGAATTCTTTCTGTTGCCCGTAGCGAATGCGAACAAATAGGGCAGAAAAAGGGAATGTTTTCGAGTAAACACCTCGATAAATCAGTGTTGGCGCGCTTCCGAACGAACTTGCCAGTCATCCGCCATTTTGCTAAATTATCTACACCTCACAAAATGGCCGCGGTAATGGTCTAGTTCCCGCCAAAATATTAAAACTTTATTGAAGACGATTAATTTCCCTTTGAACGGTTTGAAGGGTAAAACCTGATTTTGACATTTATTGATTGGTGCTCATGTAAAATGTATCTTTGTTGGAACTTGTTTGTTGCTGACCCGAACACACGGCAGTCTTTGGAAGAGTTTTATTATATTCCGTTTTTTTAGATCAACATGGTATCTATAGTTATGCAGATATTTTCTGTAAGTAGTTTTGAAGCTTAATAATATTTAATAACTAGCGGTCCGCTCCCGGCTTCGCCCGGGGTGGATTTTTTTTTTACGTAAAAACCTTCCCTGATTATCCTTTTGTCCATGAGTGAAGACAGAATTAAAATCGGTCCAGCCGTTCTCGAGTTTTGCGCTGAGCAACACATTTAGGGATTCATTTTTATATTATAGACTAGCGGCCTGTTCCCGGCTTCGCCCGGGGTGCATTTTTTTTACGTAAAAACCTTCCCTGATTATCCCTCTACCTATGAGTGAAGACAGAATTAAAATCGGCCAAGCCGTTCTCGAGTTTTGCGCTTAGCAACACATTTAGGGATTCATTTTTATATTATAGATGAATATGTTTTATAAGCATTAAGCGAGATGTGGGTTCTAATCTATAGGTTGTTCTGACTGTTTGTCTAGAAAGCTGAAATTTGGAACATAGGTTTATTTTATAATGCTAAGAAAAGATTTTTGAAAATTTCAACTCTGTGAAAAGCCGTCTCTAGTAAATTATATTAATAGGTATATATGAAAGGAATTCTGTTTACTAATATTTCTTTCACTCTATGTAATTAAAATTTTCATGGTTAAATCAATAAGACAAAATAAAAAAGTTTATAGTATAACGGGGAAATCGCGCAGATGATAGGTATCTGTTTATTTAGACGACTGCTCTTCGGATCTCGTACTAAGTGTAATACGTATAGATACTAGACTTGTTCTTGGTAAACTAATATTGGTCAAATATGAAAGTTTTAACTATACGTGGAAGTCATCGATGTGGGAAGTACGTAGGGTTAGTGAATTAATAAAATTGTGGGGGACGCACGTGACGGTCAATTTATATTTGTCGATAACTGTAATGATTCGTTATTGTTTTCGTAAAATGTCTAAATCCAATGTATCTTGAACTGGCACTGGTAAACATTCCTTTTGTGTTACGTTGCGTACCGACGAAGAAATATTAAAACGTAAAAATACATCTATAACATTTTTACAAAGTCGTAACAAATACCTTTGATGTGCTTATTTCTAGATGCTTTGATGTTATTAAAAATGCTTACGCCTTGAGTATCGCTCTTATAAATTCGTCATAAAACAGTTTGTGTTTGATCTAAACGTAAGCGAGATTGATTTTATAGACCTTTTACCTTTATAGAGTGGCCTTTACCCATACTAATATTATAAAGAGAAAATTTTGTAATGTTTGTAATGAATAAAGTCAAAAACTTCTGGACCGATTTTGAAAATTCTTTCACCCATAGAAAGCTGCATTATCCGATCAGCGAGTAACATAGGCTATTTTTTATAAATTTATGCAGGCGAAGTAGCGTTCAACAGCTAGTATTTATTATATAAAAAAAGAAATCTATATATATTGGTTTTAAAATAGTCCATCTCCGTCTGTCTGTTTCTGCGTTAATATCTTCTAAATCTAACAACGGATTGTGATACGGTTTTCACTAATGGAAAGAGCGATAAACGAGGAAGGTTTATATGTATATGTTATGTTTTCGGAAAAAATAATCCAACCTTTTGTTTGTTTATAGCACCCTGTTCTAGTTTTTTCGTTACTTTTAAAAAGTTACAAGTCCTTACAAGTCCATATTATAATATTATAAATGTGAAAGTAACTCTGTCTGTCTGTCTGTCATTAACCGAACATCATGAGAAATTTTGAAATTTGCAAACGTTGTCAGGGATACAGGAATGGACAAAGGGTATCTTTCACCCAGAAAAAAAGTGCTGTTCCCGTGGGCTAATCTAAGATTAAAAAACACTAACGCCTGGAAAAAGTGTAATAGCAATGCAGACGTCAGGAGTTGTGTTGCTTATATATATTATTTTATTTTTCAATACATAAAAATTATACATAAAAATTTTGAGTTATAATTGTATCAATTTGATACTGTACCATACTCATCTTCACCAACTACAAAGCAACATTGAATACTTACAATACAGCAAAGCTGAAATTCGTGAATAAATTGTCACCGAAATTTCTTAAAACTGCCTGGAAATAACTGGCCTAAAATAAAAATGTTTCGCTAACAAAGCCCGTCATATTATCCGGGATGCTTTATCTTCGTGACGTCATAAGCTTCCCGCCCCGTCGCCTCTCCCCTCCCCCGCAGCAGTACACACCTGACCTGTACAATGATCTTACATTAATCTCGTAGACGAAAAATTGGATGAGGCATTTTCAGCGCTAACGTTATCTAATTAGCGCTTCAATTTGAAGAACAGTCGGGGTAAGAAAAGGTTCGTCACCTTAAAGTCGACATTTGTTTGCACCAGGGCAATTATCAATCATGCTAAAATTTCATTTTAAACGTCTGTCAGTTGTCTGCATAGTGTGCTAGTTTCAAAAGGTAGTAAGAGTCTACGACTTGATAAAGGAATGAATTTGAAAAATGACGAAGGTTTTCGTACTCTGATTTTACATATTTAATTTTGAATTTATTTCCCTGAAATTACGTAGTTGATTTTAACCAGAAATTCTTACAATTACAACTACTAAATTGCCCACTATTATGATCAGCCACACAGTAAATTGTAGGCAGAGCTTAAAAGCACTTTAGAAAGCTTCCTATCTTTATATATAAAAATTTCGTGTCACGTTGTTTGTCCGCGATGAACTCCTAATCTACTGAACCAATTTTGAAAATTCTTTCACCTATAAAAAGCTATATTATCAGCTAGCAACATATGCTATATTTTATAAAGTTACGCCGACGAAGTCGCGTGCAACAGCTAGTTACTAATATAGTACAATTATATTACTAAGAAAGAAAGAAAGAAAGAAAAAAAGAAAGATGAAAAAAATGTGAAAAAAAAGAAGAAAACTATTAGAAAGTGCAAAATTGAATATCTGAGGTGTGTTATGCAACAATAGATATGAACTGCTTCAGTTGATAAAGACCAGCAAAATAGAAGTGAGAGGTCACCTTGGAAGGCAGTAGAAATCATATAAATGGACCAGGATGTCCAATGTTACATCTGTTTTGTTCCATCTGATCCAGGACAGACACAAGTTATCAAAGCTGGTGGTCTACCTTCAGTAATGGAGAGGCACTAAGAAGAAGAAATGTTTAAGAAAAATATTGTTCTTTACCACATCCATTTCAGGACACTAGTTTTTAGTTCAATGTGATACACGCTTGAGGTGACCTGCTTTAGATTCACAACAGCATCTATATCTGTTTCCGTTTATGAGTATCTTCTGACCATTAAATGACTTTTCTACGTGTTTAGACATCAAACTTTAGCTGATTAGGCATCTTATTTTATGGAAATTTAAAGTAAATTATTTCTTCGACATTGTCAATATAATCATCCTGTGTGTCTCCACTGCTAGATATTGGCCTCTCTCAAGGCTCGCCACTACACATCTAATAGCTTCCTGCGATGCTTTTCAGGTCGTGTGTCCACTCTGACACAGGTTTAATCGTTGTGTCTTCCAATTATTCTTATTATATTGATTTGTACAAGAATTGCGACCTCGGATAATATTATCTCAATCGAAGACACAAGCCTGTTACAGCTCTTATTCAAGTCAGAGATAGAAATATTACCGCTTCCATCGTAATAATGTTTTTTCATTGTTGTCATCTACATAGCAATGAATGCTGTTGACTTGCAAAAGAAAGTGTGGGACACATAGCACAGAGCCTTGCGGGACGCCAGCATTAGCTGTCATAGCAGGGGAGCCCAAGAAGGGATATTGGGATTTACTCGAGCGCGTCAGATATTGTCAGTGTATACACCCCACGTGTCTCCGATAACGGATATGTGAACATTCCGGTTTAGATGGCGGGGTTGGTGGAGGTTGGGGTAATTTGCTGATTTTTAATCAGAAAATTATTTGGAGGACTTTTCTTAATACAGCGTCTAGAAACTTTTGAACGCCTGTAGATGGTGGAGTGAGGCCCATCGTTGAAAAGGAAAGCATCATAATACATATATCCTTTTTTCTTCCACCACTCTCGAGTAACTCCAAATTTAGCATCGTGGGCCACTGCCATCATGTTGTCGGATCAGAATCCTGCAACAACAATACAATATTCCGACCAGTCGAAAAGTCGAAAACCCAATCGTACCTACATTCTCTCAGGCAATTAGGAGGGTTCAAACATTAATCTCGGACCCCCGAAGCCAAATTAAACGGGATCTCCGCACTATTGTTACTTGGGTCCGCGGATTTACATATTTAGACTACTACGGGTCGTGAATAAGTATATCACCTACTCATTACAATGTAATAATTTAAATATCTATTATTTAAAATCTTTTTATTTTGCTATTTTAATATTCTTCCAATATAGCTTTTGCATTTTTTTAACATAGTTGTGGCCCAGGCTGCTTTTGACCGGTCCTATGGGAAAATTATGGGGCAAGCCTTACGTTCAGCAGTGTACGTCCTGTGGTTGAGGTGAAAAATATAAAAAAATATTTAAAAAATAATTTGTACACATAGTGTTTATATAGTTTTTAGAATTTTGGTCTGTTAGTGCGTTTGTGCACGCTAATCTCAGAAACGGCTAAACCGATTTGAATGCGATTTTCACTGATGTATTGTGTATGATGTATTCCCGTAACATTTAGTGTTCGTTACATCGGTTTATAAACGTTATATTGAACTATTTGAACCCGTTGAACCCGGCTACACTTCGTTGTGGCTCAATCAGCAACGTTCCATACTTGCCATAACAAGGTCAACGCAATGTTGTGTAATTTCAAGTCAATCCGTGGGCTAGTTTTGGAGTTTTTGAGTAATACACAAACCAACACAACATGATTTTATTACTGTATCTATCTATACAGTAATAAAATCATCTTTCATTCATTATAATGGACAAATCGCTACATTGCCTCAGTCTACAATACATTTGTATTCCCGAGAATTTCTAGTTCAATATCTAGCTACAGCGGATACCAACTGTTTGTCTATGATGAAAGATACCATTTATCCCATTCACAACATCTGCCGCTTAAATTGAATTTAAAAATAAAAGGCAAAATAAAATAAATAGCAGGCCTAAAATGTACGTGCAATTTACGGGTAGCTGAGAGCAATTTCCTGTACCACAGTCACCGGATATTAAACCGCAAATGTTACAGAAGAGTGTAACTATTAACAGATGTGTTATCTTCGGACGATTTTAGATCTTCTTCAAAAATCAAAGCGTACCTACGTGTTATTCTGTAATATGAACTATGCTACTGTAAGGTTTCATCAAAATTCGTTAAGCAGGTTTCGCGTGAAACAGTAACAAATATTATTATATATTCATCTCCAAAAACTGCTTAGCTATAATATTGCTAGCTTTTGCTTACGACTTTGATCACGTCCCTGAGAACCATGCAGTACTTTTTTCTAGATGCAAGGTTTTAGATAATTTTCTGTAACCCTGACTTTACAAAATAATTATACAAAATTTCATAATGATACGATGAGGTGTTAAGGCGTGAAAGAGTAACAAACATAGAAACTCACTTTCCTATTAATAATTTACTATCTGTGTCCAACTGTCCACGACTTCGTGTAGACGCGCTGTAGTTCGTTTTTTGAAAATCCCACAGGAACCTAACTTTAAAAAGTATTCTATAATATGTTAATCCAGATAATAACCTATTTGTCTCCGAATTTCATCTGTTTTTGCCTGATTTAGTAACAAACATACAAACTTTTTCATTTATAATATTACTAGCTGGTGGCCGCGACTTCATCCTCGTTCAAAATTAAAAAATAATAATATACCTAAGTAATATAACGCTGGACCACTTGTTGATATAACACTTTGGTTTTTTATTTTATTTTAGATGATCCCTCAGGAACTGTCAGGGATCCTCAGGAATAGTTTCTTTTTCCTGGATGAAAGGTGACCTATGTGGGTACTTTTCTGTATCCCTGACCAACTGACCACTCATATGCAAAATTTCATTATGAAAGGTTGAGTAGTTAAGGTGTAAAAAGGCAACAGACAGACAGAGTTACTTTCCTGCTCTCTATATGCCTCTTAAGTCCTGAGGTCTGAAGTCTGCTAGTCAACTTCCTGAACCGGTCCCTATCAAGAGCCAACTGGAACAGCTGCTCGACCGAGGGCAATCCCAGGCTACTCTTGGATATTTCTGAGCCACGACTTTCTCTTTCGCACAGCGTGTCTCTTCCCTTCCACCTTACCTATCATGATTAATTGGAGCAGACATCTATCGTGCCTAAGCACGTGGCCAATATATTCAATCTTGCGTTTTTTGATGGTTTTCATCATCTTTCGGGACATTTTGACGCGTTGGAGAACGGTTTCATTTATAATATTAGCATGGATTAGGATGTTAAGATTATGATTAAAATGGCTTACCTAGGAGTATGTATTGTACCTACGTGTTTGTTATATTTTTAATTTTTCAAAGTTGACGAAGTCGCGGGCTAGTAGTAGTTAGTATTTACATAATATTATCAATCAGACCAGAACGCGAAAGCTCGTTGACACGTGACTAATTTCTAGTCGACAACATGTCAAGTCACTGTTGATTAAGCTTTAATCAATGTGTGCTTTGTTAACATTGCCAAAATAACTTAAGAGCGCTTAACAGTTAACGTTAACTGTTAACTGTTATTACAGTGTCAGTATTTGCCTCGAGCATTAAATAAAAAAAAACATTATTAGTATTTAATAATAATATTTATTTATTTTCTTACACATTAAGCATTGAAATTTCATGTACACGTATTAAAATTGTTTTTTGAACGGTCTAAATGTAAAAAATGTTTATTTTTAATGAAAATAGAGTTTTTCAAGTTTACTTACAAGTGAAATGTGATTCCATCTTGCTTTTTATTTTTTGAATACTGCTTTTTATACTCTTTCACTACGCAATTCGGCATTTTCACTAGTAAATAATTTAACAAAGTGAGGCGTAGTTTGATTGCATTTGTGTGCGTTTAATCGTATATGTACACGGCGAAGGCGTAGTTTCACCGGCTTCATCCTGCTATCCACAGGTCGCTATCTTTAGTTCTTATTTTATGTGATCTGTCAATATAATAGACGTTTGGTTCGAATCCTGAGGGAGAGCTCCGTCATTGGCACGTAAGATAGTGTTTTAGAAAACGTCTCGAATTGCTATTTATCGAATATCTGGTTGCTATAGTATTTTGCTAGTTGGAATATCAGTAGAAACTACAATAATGCAACAAATACAATACAAAATGCACAGTAACTACAATATGTATTTTTAGATTTATTTGGATTTAAAAAGGCAGTACTTAAGAATGAGTCTCTCTCTCTCTCTCTCTTTCTCACACAAACATACACATACCCACACACAGAGACACACATATACATGCATTAAAAACGCACACTTTAGGTACACCATACGTGCACTACGTCTCTTCCTTTAACATTGTATTTATTGTTTATTTCTTTAGTTTTTTTATTATTATATCCATAGCTATTATAATCGCAAAAAAAGAAATCCGACATTGGCAATAGGATTTAAGCATACATATGTATTTGTTATTTTTTTTAATGTATTTGTTGTATTAGTGCTGTGTGACTGTGTTTCAATAAAATATTAAAATAAAATAATATTAAAAAAAAAATGGATTACAGAATCGAAAGGATTACTTTGATTACTACAATGCTTAAAAAATCCAATACGAATATACTTACTTATGTTAAGTGAATACCGACAAATAAGTACGACGAATTTCGCAGTGCAAAATCCGAGACTGTTCTGACTGTAGGTAATCCTTCATCAATCAATACGCGGGCATGGATTAAAACGTTACATCGTTCAACATTCGAGCGGAGCTTACGTGACATATTTTTGTTACGATCACAATATTTTAGCTATTATGTAACATTTATTTTATTATATACTAGATTTTGCACGCGATTTAGTCCGCGTAAATTTATAAACAATAGCCTATGGTAATTCCTGATAATGTAGCTTTCCATAGGTGAAAGAATTTTTAAAATCGGTTCAGTACTTTAGGAGTTCATCGCGGACAAACAATATGACACGATTTTTTTTTATATATATATAAAGATATATAAAGAAAAATATAACGCCTGACATCTGCATTGCTATTGCACTTTGGCCAGACGTTAGTTTATTTTAAATTTTAGATTATACCACGGGAACAGTACTTTTTTCTGGATGAAAGGTATCCTATGTCCCCTCACAACATGTGTGCAAAATTTCATGACGACCGGTCGAGTAGTTAAGGCGTGGAAAACAAACAGAAAGAGTTACTTTCATATTTATTACACATATAATATTAGTATGGATGGACTAGTATGGATTAGTATGTAGTGCCCAGGGCATTCTGCAGTCATTTGGGCAGCTAGTTTGGCGGCAGTAACCACCCCCTTACAAAATTGAAATAACAGCATGTGTGCTGTTGTAGTTTAGCGAGTGAGTAAGGGTCCTTACTCACTCATCGCACATGCAACACCTGTGGCGTTGCTTGTGTTATAGGCGACGGTAGCCACGTACCATCAAGTGGACCGTCAGCCTGTCCGCCGACCTCACATAAAAAAAGTCAATTTGTAGCCAAGATGATGACGATCCTGACGATCCTCATTATTTTTCCCATCATTAAAATAAAATTTATAACAATTACAATAATTATTATATATTACAAATAACATTAATATAGGTATCATCAATATCAATACTAATAATAAATCTGTAAGGGTCGGTCATGGAGTAAGTTACTTTGTTTTCAGAGATATCGTGTTTATAGGCTCTATACATGATACTGACACTAAATTGACGATTTTTAGAATTTTTTTTCTAAAAATTGTATGTATGTATGTTCCTCCATAACTCTGAAACGAATTAACTGATTTTCATGAAACTTGGTAGATAAACATTTGGACGTACGGGACACAGGATAGGCTACTTAATATTTTTCAACTCGGACGAAGTCATGGGCACCAGCTAGTATGCAGTAAAATAAAATAAGCTCAGAATCGTATAACAGGCTTCAATATCGATTTAAATGATTAGGGATTTTATAATAACCTTTTGAACAGAGTTTGGTTTTGATTACACTTTTAAATTTATTTATAGATAAGGGTCCGATAATCTCGGGAAGTTTGTTATAAAGCTGTCGTGAAAGAATTAATTATCTTGTAAACTAGACTGATATCAGTTTTTGTAAATATAAATTATCAGTGAAATTTCAAAATCTTTTTCCTACGCCCCGTGCTGTTAGAAAGTAGTACCGGCGATTATAAATATGTATTTCCTCTCAAAACCCCAGCGCTGAGAAAGCTGAAAGTATAAGCGATCACTTGACTGACATTTTGAAACGAATTTGCATTGTAGACAACGACACTGCACGTCTTGAGAGCGCACTGAACTACTAGGTTACTCTCGCAAAGAGAACTATATGTTATGGAATGTCTACATATCTATATATACGAAATTCTCGTGTCACAGTATTTGTAACCAAACTGTTCCGAAACGGCTTGACCGATTTTTATCAATTTTCTTTTCTTTATATATTTGGTAGGTCTGAGAATAGGTCGTAAACTATTTTTTATACCCCTTAAGTGATATTTTTTGGCAAAACAACGTTTGCCGGGTCAGCTAGTTATTATATACAAGAGTATTGAAACAATCAGGCCACAGGATATACGCTAGTACCACATTGTACGAAGTTAAAACCATAATTTAGTTTCATAAGTTATGCATAGTTTTGATTCGTGCATTGTATTAACACGTCAAATCTATATCTATCTATACATCTATAATATACTAGCTACACGTTCCCGGCTTCGCCCGGGTTCAAAATAAAAACTATCCTATTTTTTAAGTTGAACCAAATTACATATAGTTACGAAGATTTATCAAAATCGGTTCAGTAGTTTAGGAGTTCATTGGCGTCCAACAACGTGACACGTAATTTTTATATACTCGTATACTGTAAAATAAAGAGCTGTCCGCCTCTGACTATTTCTCTGTTAACTTTATCTATACCTAAATGCACTAAATAACCCGCTAGCCTTCCTTTGTAACGCGACATAATTTGGGGCAGAGGCTTAGTGTAGAAAGTAGGTTGAATTAAAAGCGCAGGTACAGAGATAATGTAGCTTTGTAAGGCCCATATTGTTCGTTAGTTATACAAGGTCGGGTTGCGGTAAAGCCTTGTAGTCTCTAAGTTATTGCAAGTTTTATCAGTTCTCAAGGCCCGCACAGATAAGGCCTGTTTTAACTTAGAACGTAATTGCCTCATTTTTTATTAAATCTTGCACCTCAGTTACGAGCAAATTAAGGCGCATAGTCATGCTAAACTGCAAAAGAGACGTATCTTTGAAGGCATTGATCTTCTAAACAAGTAATTCAAATAATATGAAATATATATATGTTATTTGTAATATAGTCAAGAAAAAAATACATAGTTTATTCTTCTTTTACTATTGAAAAAATTCCAATGCAACATATATTTTTTTGCAAGAAATCTCTTCCAACTTTTAAAACCCCGAAGCGAATTTAATGATTTTTTCACAATATTATACACATTTTTTTAACTTGTTGTTTTTAATTTAAAAAATATCGTTCACACATCGTCAACAGCAGGACAAAACAGTGTCGCGCGCACATAGTTCTTGCACAAGGGTGCAGGCGGCAGTCCCCCCAACCGCTATAGGAAAAGATTGCTTAAAGTGGTTAATGCTCATAGGCGACGGTAGCCATCTTATATGTAATAGAACGTCAACCCGTTTGACGACTTTCACATAAAAATGAATCGTCAGGAAAGTACATAGGTACTTATATACAGAGTATACATAGGTGTCGGTTACGGTAACAGTGTCGCGAATTCAAAAATCATTTTCCATCTCAAAAATTGTTCTTTTTTTAAATTAATATTCTAGTTAATCTATTCTGGTTTCAGTGGTATTGTGTAGATGGCGCAATATGAAAATATACAGAGGTGTAGGTTATACGGTTACACTTACACGGTTACGTTACGGTAACAGGTCGCGAGTTCAATGGTTTTTCCCATCTCAAAAATTCCCAACGGGCCTAAAGAAGTTTTCACTTCAATAAAAATAATCTTGTATTACTAAATACACCCAGAGTCACGTATAATATGATATTCTAACATAATTATTGTTACAATTCTGGCGCATAGTTCTGTATAATTAGGCCAGGCTTATCTCGGAGTACTACCGTGGGCTAATTTGTTATGCAACGCGAAATCGCCGACAGAAATTCTCTCCTGTGCCACTCGGTCACTGTATAGCTAACAAAGTAAACATCGTCGCTGCCAGCTAACTGCTGAGTCGACAGTTATGTTGACACAGTTATTTTGATAGCAGTGTTGTGTCTTACAATTTATTATTAACTTAGCGATAGGGTTTTAAATAAAAAATATATATTTGGATTAGTGGTTAGGGTGTTTCTTTCAGGGGATCCCAGGTTGAAAAGTCGTGACATAGGGCATACTGCGTTTCTCAGTCATTTGGACAGCCCGTCTGGCGGCAGTAACCACTTCCTTATATAAGATCACAGTGAAATAACAGTACCTATGTGTGCTAATGTGTTTCGGTGAGGGAATAAGGGATGCCAGAGCCCATTTCCCTATCTCTTCCTAATACCTTATCCTCAACCTACAGGAGCATATCCCTAGTATTATACATATATCGAGATTTTTATACGCATAAACTATTTATTTGCTATTTATGCCGAAATGTTGCAAAACTAACGCTGGTGAATGTGCGTCATTATATTGTGTTATGCATAAGTACAATTTGTTTATTTACACATATTGATTTATTTTTATCTGGCACACACGAATATAGAAATAATATTATTAAGTTAATGTTTTAGTTTTATGAGATGGTTTTGTTTTTTCTTTGTTTTTGTTTTTTGGTGTATTTTTGTAATATCCTCTCTTATTTTACTAATTCGTGGAAAATGTTGTTGATTTCACTGTTCTTTATTTATGTATTGTTTCTCTTTTTTCTAATTTACTATATATTGTGTAATTGTTTCTTTTTCCTAATAAAACTAAATAAATAAAATAAAATATCACTGAAGTTACCGTTTATTTTACTGTGGCTTCAAGTATGCAGTGTATTTGAGCACATATTGCGGATGTCTAACCACTAAGGGAATGTTGGACTTTGGTGACTTTAATTAATTAAATACCTCTGGCAACCATTAAAAGTGTTCCATGTTCTGTTGTGGATTGTTCTGAGATTTTAACAATATTTAGAATTTTTAATTCAGTATTGTAAATTGTAGCAATTTTCGCGGACGAACTTTCTATTTTCCTTCTCATATTGACAACTAGAACCGTAACTCTGGAACCGTTTACTTTAGCAAGATAGACCATAGACCATTTTTGTTCGCAATTCAATGTAGATTATTTTTGTCCTTGGCACTTTTGCGCTAAACCGTATAGTTTTCGAAGTATTTAAGAAAAATTTATAATAACAACTTCTCCCCGCCCTCCAAACCCAACGCTAAAAATGGTGAAACTTTTTGCCAAACAATATGTGGACTATAGAACAATTTGGAGCTGGAATGATACTTTTACTTTGGATGTTGAGGTTAAACCGTTTTTTGGGCTAATTGCACCATACCTACTATAAATGCTAAAGACGGTTGACTTGAACCATTAAAACATCTCTACATGTTATAAATCCGTCATGTCTTAGAGACGAGGCGTGCGTATGTGTGCGTGTGTTCGTTCGAACGTTTGTACGTATTTTCCGTACTGCTATAGCTATTATATTTACTGTGTTCTCAGTTCAATATGAACAAAATTTAACTGTCAGCAAAACATATTGGTTGTTAGACTCAATGTAGAAATAGTGACATCAAAGTTTACACGATTATTAGAACCTAAAGGGTGCATATGGCGTTTAATAGAGCCTACTTCTCAGTTCAATATGAACCAAAATATTAACTGTCAGCAAGTCATATTGGATCTTATTAAACTCCATGTAGTTTGATTAAATAGCGATCAAAGTTTACACGTTTATTAGACCCTAAAGGGTGTATGTGACGTTTAGCAGAGCCCTTATTCAGAAGTTTATGTAAGTTTTAATATGTCTAACCCTTTAAGAACAAAGTCCAAGGGAATCTGATTGACAGCACAATATTATTTTGGTGATTTAGGTTGAATCACGAGTGATTTATTGGTACAGTCGAGTCACAAATAAAACAATTGTTTCATTTAATTTTACATGTTAGTATCTGTTTTTAAAATGATCATTTGTTTTATGTTAAGTTCGACAGACAGTCTGACAGGTTAGGTAACACAAGTAACGTACTTAGCGTTAGTGCCGATAAGGTCAATGAGAAGGTTTAGGGAAAAGACTGTGGCATCCCGTACGTACTCACCGAAAAACAATTTATCATCAATCAATACTAATAATAAATCTGTAAGGGTCAGTCATGAAAAACATATGTATGTATGTTCCTCCATAACTCTGAAACGAATTAACTGATTTTCATGAAACTTGGTAGATAAACATTTGACATACGGGACACAGAATAGGCTACTTAATATTATTCAACTCGGACGAAGTCGTGGGCACCAGCTAGTTATATATAAAAACCTTCCTCTTCCATGAGTGCTTTTTCCATTAGTGAAAACCTCATTAAAATCCGTTACGTAGTTTAAAAGATTTAAGCCTACATAAAGCGGAACAGACGACGACGGGCAGCGACTATATTTTATACTATATGTAAAGATTTACAGAAAAAATTGCATGTGCGAAGCCGGGAGCCGGTCGTTAGTTATAGACAATGAATAACATGGTAGTGGCGTGGTAACCTGTGATAGAGAGAGCGTGAAGTATAAAGGCAAAAAGGCTTCCAAAAATAATAACATAACTACTGAATCGATCACAGTCGACCTAGTTTAGAGGCAGTTGGAATATTTGATGATAGTATTGCAGTAAAACTTAGGTAGAAAGCCTAATTCTGTTCATATGTTCGAGCTAAATCTATGCAGAAAATGGCGACATTTCGTTTGTGAAATGTACAATTCTGTGGGATGCTTGAATTCACTAGTACTACTCAAAGTTGTTGTGTAGAAAATTTGTTATTTGTAAAACTCTGTGTAGCTGAAATACCTGCTTGAAAATTGGCCAAAAAAGTCCCATAAAAGCATTTCTAAATGTATGTAAATATATCAATAACTAGTTGATGCTAGCGACTTCGTCCGCGTAGAAAAATTAAAAATATAACACCTCAGAAAATGATTGACATCTTTTTCGATATGAACATGGTGGCGCCAATTTTTTTACATTTTTAGATGATCCCTCGGAAACCTAAAATTTTTTAGGATAAAGTGACTCTTATATTTTAATCTAGGTAATAAGCTATCTATGTGCCAAATGTCATCTAAATCCGTTAAGCCGTTTTTGCGTGAAAGAGTAACAAACATCCATCCATCCTCACAAACTCGGATTTATAGTATTATTAGTAAGAAGATGCATGTAAAAAACTCCAAGAAGATTACTTAACTGGCTTTCTTTAATTATTCTAAGAGACAGTGCCTCCGACTCTAAATCTCTTCAATTGGCTTTGTCAGCTTTTTACGAGTACCTTTGCTCGACATCGCTTCACTGCCTAAGATAGAAAGATTGTGTTAATTATGTAATCTTAGAATAAAAAATTAACCCTGCCTCTACTTCCCACATCCAATCCAGAGCCATTTGAAAAGATCATTTTCAAAGTTAAAAACAGTATTTTTAGGAACATTGTATATTTTAGCGGGCACGGGGCGATAGGCTAGGTTATATCAACCCTGCCGAAGAGTCGGCCGAAAATTAGGCGTAAATTAGGTCAGATCGTCAGAAAGGGACATCTGACGTCCTGATATATCCAACAAAGACGCGTGGCGGCTCACAGCATTCCAGTGGACCTCCACAAACAAATGAAGCGAGGCGAAAAATGTTCGCCCTGAGCTGAGACGTAGCGGATCCGCAGAGGACGTAGCGGTGTGTCCATCCGAGAACAAGGCCTTGCTGTGATCTCGGACCCACATGGTGGAATGCGGGGGGTTTTAGTGGATATTCCTGGGGATAAGACTTCGCCGGGCGAGTCCCATAGTTCGTAAACGTCATTTCCCCTTCATAAAAAAATCCAGGTCACTTGCTTAAGAGACAATACAGATTTTTTTTAAATTGGAAAAATCTGCACCCTTGGATTGGCTATTTCCCAATTTGCAGATGATTTTTTTTTCTATGTAATACTGAATAACTAAGCTATTGATTGCAGTCTTAATTTTAACTAAAGAGTAAGATGTGCAATGTGAATTTTAGAGATAGTAGAAAAAGTCGCTATGCAAAACTGTATCATTCGTGAAACTTTTCAAGACTTCCTATTCTTGAACAGTAAACACCAAAAATACTCTAGACGCTCATAACCATTTACGAATTTCGTAAACTCGTAGTAGGGTCTCGGATTACTCTAAAACTTAACAGCCTTTTGTTTGGAACTAACAAAACAGCAACGCAATCTTTATAAACAAGTGTACGTACCTATTATAACAAGTGCATAAACTCGGCGTTAACAATGGCTGGAAACAAAGCACTCCTGGGAAATATAACACCGGTTAAGAGCTGGGTCCACACTCCTGCTTTAAACCGGTTAAGACTGAAGTAGTTACATGTATTTATTGTATTCTCACCGGCGTCTTTTTTCATGTTAAGGCCAGCGGACAGGCTGACGATCCACTTGATGATAGGTGGCTACCGTCGCCTATAACAAAAGCAACGCTATAGTAGCTGCAAGTGCGCTGCCAACCATAGATTGGTTAAGTATAAGGGAGGAATAACAGCACATATGCTGTTATTTCACGGTGGTCTTTACACAGGAGTGGTTACTGCCGCCAGACCGGCTGCTCAAATGACTACGAAACGCAGTACTCCCTGCCATTACTTTCTAAATCCAGACCAGAGTCAACTTTGAAAAGTTAATTTTCTGAGTCAACTTTGAAAAGTTCATTTTCAGTCAACTTTGAAAAGTTCATTTTCAGAGTCAACTTTGAAAAGTTCATTTTCAGAGTCAACTTTGAAAAGTTCATTTTCAGAGTCAACTTTGAAAAGTTCATTTTCAGTCAACTTTGAAAAGTTCATTTTCAGAGTTGACCGCCGGGAATTCGATACTGCTGACAAAGCGTTTGCATAATTTTATGATAATCAGTCAAGTAGTTAACGCGTGAAAACGTTTCAAACAAATAAACTTTTTCACTGTTTACGCACGATATTGTCTAGATGGCGCTGTGAGTAGCTTTAGTAGCTTCAAGTTAGCTGCTATAAAATAAGTTTAAATACAAAATTACCCACGTAAAACAACTTTTAAGTTTTATTGCCAAGTGGTAGTAGTTACCTAGTACTTACAACCTATTAATTGGCATTGAACCTAAACTGGTTTCAATTTCGTTAGCTGGATAATTCAATTAAAATGGAAATCGAAACAGTCAATTCAGTTCAGTTATTAATTGGAATTCAAATTGAGAGAGATAAAGCTTGTTAATGAATTGTTTTCATTAATTACTCAAGAACGAATACGATAGATTAGTAAAACAATAGTTGGAAGATCCTTCTATTTACTTCACTAATGAAGTAGTTTAATTTCTTTACAATTATTAGGTATGTAATATTTCAAATTATTTACAAAATATACAAATTATATATAATAATAGGGGTTAAAGTATGAAATTGCCGTTTTATTGTAATAGGTACTTCGAATTGACATAGAACCTTCATGGTTTGAGATTTTTGAGTGAAACTTTTTTCATACGGTACCTATGTAGTTCTTCTTTTAAAAAATGTGCAACATTCGATTATCAACTTTCAGTTGTTTTTTTTATTCAGCTTAGACAATAAAGATGGATACTTCGAAAATTTGTGTGATTTTTGAATACGAGTTCCGACGCGGAACTAACGCGGCAGAAACAGCTCGCAATATTAATGTTGCGTTTGGAGAGGGGACTGCTAATGAACGCACTGTGCGATTTTGGTTTAAACGCTTTCGTGATGGAAACTTCGATTTGAAGAACGAACCACGTGGAAAACCGCCCACACAGGTGAATAACAATGATTTGAAAGAGATGGTGGAAGCCGATCCGAGCCAAACTACCCAGGAATTAGCGGCATGGTTTAACGTTACCTTACCAACAATATTGACTCAATTGCGTCAAATCAATAAAATAAAAAAATATGAAAAATGGGTGCCTCATGATTTGACTGATCTGCAGAAAGAAACGCGTGTTGAAACTTGCGTTGCCTTGTTGAATCGATACAGAAATGAAGGAATATTGGATCGAATTGTGACATGTGATGAAAAATGGATTTTTTACGATAATCGTAAGCGGAAAATGCAATGGCTGACCCCAGGTCAAACGCCGCAACAGTGTCCTAAAGCAAAGCTTACCAATAAAAAGGTAATGGTAACTGTTTGGTGGTCTCAGCGTGGTGTTATTCACTATAGCTTTCTCCGATCTGGTCAAGCAATAACGGCAGATGTCTACTGCGCCGAACTCCGAACAATGATAGCGAAACTAGCAGTGAAACAGCCCCGACTTATGAATCGATCTTCACCATTATTGCTCCATGATAACGCGAGACCTCATACAGCACGAGAAAGCGTTTTAACTCTACAGGAACTGCAATTAGAAACCATTCGTCACCCTCCGTATTCGCCAGACCTTGCTCCAACGGACTACCATTTTTTTCGTGATTTGGACAATTTTCTGCGTGATAAAAAGTTTTCTTCTCAGGAGGCAGTGCAAAATGCTTTCACACAGTTTGTCGAATCTAGATCACCAGAGTTCTATCGCAAAGGCATAAATGAGCTTCCTATTAGATGGCAGCAATGTATAGATAATAATGGTAATTATTTTGATTAAATAAATATGTTAAATTAAAAAAAAAAACGAATTTTTATTTTTCAGTACAAATCGGCAATTTCATACTTTAACCCCTAATACTAGATGTGCCCGAGACTTCGTACGCGTTAAAAAATTTAATATATTAATAAGTTAAACGCAAAACTCGAGAACGGCTGAACAAATTTGGCTAATCTTTTTTTTATACTCTTCAAAGTCCGAGGAATGTTATTACGAAGAAAATCTTAATAGTTCCATTTTTCATTTTCCTATCCAAACATATCAAATATTGAATGCCATGTCATAAACAATTATATAAATTACACATCAGCTACCACAGTCCAAGATCCTTTAATAGAACGAATTGGCTTTCAAGTAAGCTATTTACTTGTATATCTAAATTTTGAAAAGTTTAAATTGTCAGGCTAAAACGTTTAAAATTGAAATGAAAATTATCTACACAACTCCCAATATCGTCGTGAGCTATACCTGTACAACTGAGGATGGAATGAGTCGAAGCATATTTTAAATTTAAAGAAATCGATGTCTATTCAATAATAAATTTTACATGGCGAATATTCTTTTCAGTCATTTTCCGGTAATCAATATTGCGAATATTGTTCTTTGTTATAGAGTACTTAAATAGCTACAATGAATATTTTAAGTAAGTATTTATCGTTTTTTTCCACCGTCTCGTCCACATTTCCACATTCTCGTCACTGGATTTCAGTAAATTAAATATCTACTTCAATATTATTAAAAACATTGTACAAATGTATCATTATCTGTAATTTGACAAATTGTTTTGAGGCGCGTTCATTTGAAAAACTTAAAACGTTTCAATATAAAAGTAAAAATAAAAATAAAAAGTTGTCCGCTGTTTCGTTATTTGTTGGCGTTTAAAATTTCGTTCATTTATCAACGACTCTACAGCTTTTGTGGAGATTGCGTTTTGCTTGAGTTGACGTTGACTAGATTCGGCACCGATTCGTGTCGCCAGCCATTTCCTCGCCATCTTATATAATATACAATCACCATCCTCTTATTTCTCACTGTCATTTTGAATTTAATTCTTATTGTCTCCTTTTTTATGGCAGAAGTGTGATGGATAATCGAATAATTCATTTGATTGGATATCAATTAATTTAACAGTGCTAATTCATGGTAAAGTTGGCTAAGCAATCGTCTAAAAAGCACTTGCAAAGTCAAAGGGATGCAAATGCTATGTAAACCTTGAGGAGTATACAAAAAGAAATGTCATCTTATTGCTAAGCACAGCCGATATAACGTCACAAAGTTTACGAAGGTTATTTATAACCCTTTACGTGCTCTCTATTCATACTATAAGGGTGCAACCCTTATGAACTACTAGCTGGTGCCCACGACTTCGTTCGCGTTGAAAAATATTAAGTAGCCTATCCTGTGTCCCGTACGTCCAAATGTTTATCTACCAAGTTTCATGAAAATCAGTTAATTCGTTTCAGTTATGGAGGTACGTACATACATACATACAGAAAAAAAATCTAAAAAATGACAATTTAGTTTCAGTATCGTGTATAGAGCCTATAAACACGATATCTGAAAACAAAGTAACTTTCTCATGACCGACCCTTACAGATTTATACTATTAGTATTGATTAATAGCTTCCTTCTTGCGAGTTTGTAATAGAGTAAACTCAACAACTACTGGACCGATTTTAAAAATTCTTTCACCTATAGAAAATTATAATATAAGCAAGCAACATAGGCTATATATATTTCAAACACACAGGGTATTTCCGAATGGATTGGCTGCCTGTAATGTTGTGCCAGTGTTGTTGTGGAGGGTACACAATGGACGTATCCATGCGGAGGGAGCGATGCATTCAAACCTTTCAACGTTTTAGCGCTGAATACCGCTTTATTCGAATCGACTTTGAAGTAGACATCTAAATTGTATTTTTCATTTCGCTTATTCTAAATGGCTTTTAATATTTCCATTTCCACTGTCGCGTTGTTGCTTTTTTTTTGTCATTTATTGTGACTGTGTTTTAGGGTTCAACTTCAAGAGGAGTTTTTGTATTACTAGCGGTGTTTCCAGTGGCGTAGCGTGCCTTGAAGGGGCCCTATATCAAAATAAGTTGGGGGGGGGGTGGTTTGGGGGTTTTGTTCACAAAAGAAACAAAAATGTTTGCATTAAATTAAAATAAATATTTATTGATTATAAGTTATCACTTCCTCCTAGAAATTGAGCTAGCCAAACAATTCAAATTAAATATACACTTTTAATAACTGAAGACGATTTCAGTTTTTCTAAAATTTCTGCCTCTATAGACAATAGTGACAAGTCTGATAGCCATTCCTGTTCCATCGAAGTCCTTAGGTAATTTTTTATCAGTTTTAATTTTGCAGTTTAAACTTCTTTCAGCTATTGCAGTTGTAACTCTATAGGCACGTATGACAGTTTTTTTATATGTTTTTTTTCCGGGAAGCACGAGATTGTGACATTGTGGATAACATTTTACTAATTTTTGCTCACACACGTTAGGGGCCTCTGTAGCACGGGGGCCCCGTATCATTGATACGGCTGATACGGCGGTAGCTACGCCCCTGGGTGTTTCAGTGTGTAAATTGGAGATATTAGGATTAATGCCCCATCTATTTCCACTCTCCATTTAGAGTTTTCAGCGCCCTTATGAGACCTATTGTCTTTCAATTATCAAGTGAACCATCAGTCTGCATGTCATCCTAATCTTAACTAATATCATAAATGCGTAAGTGAGTTTGTTTGTTTATTTGATAGGCTATAACGCCTTACCAACTCAACAGATGATCATGAAATTTCGCATACATTGTTGTCAGGGATACAGAAAAAACATAGGGTACCTTTCATCCAGAATCTGGCGTTGATTTTTTTTTTATTTTTCAATGTTTAAAAAAAGGGGCTTGGTTGAAGTGCAGGAAATAGCTAACTTATCATCATATAAATATAATCCTATCTCTACTTGTACTATTATGGTATTCCGTGCCTCAAACTAGACTTGTTACATTATTGTTTAAACTTAATTATGCCCAGTTAAATGTAAACTTTAATGGATCGCAATAAAATTGATATTTAATAAACGACAATGTAACGATTGTCGGTCTTATTGCAGTTAATTAATTTTTATTTTACACTAGCTACCCGTTTCCGGCTTCGCACGGGTGCAATTTTTTTTCTGAAAATTATATATTCGTCGTTTTCACTTTTCATTAGTGAAAAGTAAAAGTCTCATGAAAATCCAACCAGTAGTTTTTGAGATCATCGCGAATATACATACAGACATACAGACAAACAAACGCGGTACTGGTTAAAGTACTATTTTCTCTATGATACTAGTAAGAATAGGTCAAACATTCATCAATACTTACATAGATAGAGATAGAGCGCACTGACCCCTAAATGCCTTATAACCCCCGACGCCTAATGCTAAAACGGTTTGTTATATGTTCGACACGTGTGTCTGTATGTATGTGTGAATCGTAGCACCCAAAATGGATGGACCGATATTGATACGGTTTGTTTTTCGCTAGTCAAAGTGAAGTTCATGGTAGCAAACGATGGCTTGATCACTATGTATTATGTATTATTATTCATACATATTTATTTTCTTTCTTAATCCTCATTTTTTTTACAATATAATTATATTTATTATTATTTATATTTTTATTTGAACATGTAAATAGTTAATTTTAGTTTGTTTAGTTTAATTTTTTTTAATGTAATTTATTACGTATAGACTTAAATATTTTTTAAATAAATATATTTCTTAAATAAATAAATTATTATAATTATTATAAAAAAGTTTTTGGATCACTTTGAAATGTATGCGTTTGCGCTAACCAAAAGCATAATACAAAAGTATAGTACAAAAGCATGACTAATAGCGTAAAAAGCTTTCACGAATATCTATTTATAAGACAGAGTCTTTTGACGGAATATTAAATACACTTCATAATAAAGGCCACCCTGTTATATAAGTGCTCTTTCAATGTTTGCTTTTACTCTACGCTTGTAACGTCGAACTAACAATAGCTTAATAAATAACTAGCATTTTTCCATGGTTCCGCGTGTGGAGATGTCGTCAATGTCACATCTATTTAACTTTACAAAATATTTTTCATTTTCTAGGAAATACCAGATCATTTTGAAATTAAAATCAACTTCCAGGCTATTATTTGGTACACTGCAATTCGCAGTCATACATTGACGAGCATGTTGGATGAGTCGTTAGGGCGTGCGTGCGTGTGTGTGTGTGCGTTGTGTATTTTGGTTTGTGTATTACTCAAAAACTCGAAAACTAGCCGACGGATTGATGTTTATAACATTGAATTTTTTACATAATTTGCAATCCACTTCAAGGATTGATCATATCTTTTTTACGGCGCCATCTGCCGAAAGCGAGGAGAACTGTTACATTTAAAGTGGAAGTTAGCCGTTGGTATGGCAGCCGAGTTAGAGTTGCCCCTTTACATATTCGGCGAACGTTCGCCAATCGAGATGGCCATGCGATGGTTGATACGCAACTACACAATGGCGACATTCAGTTGTGATCTTAACGTTTTCCGAGATGGACGTGGAAGCATTTGCCGCTGCGACAATATATCTATACCTATCCCGATATATATCTATCCCAATATTTTTATTTTTATTCATTTAATAGTTACAGCATGTAACATTTCACAAATACATTTAAAAAAACGAATAATTAAAAAATTATAACAAAAATTGTATTATAAAATTATATTAAAAATATATATATATATATATATATATATATATATATATATTGTTATATTTTTTTAATTTTTAAGTTTGCATATAATGTATAATATGCTTATATAATTATAGATACATGTATATTATAATACATTATATGCAAATACATACATATAGAAACATATTATGCGTGATTGCGTGCATGTGTGTGTGTGGTACTTCATTATGAGGCCACGTATTAGTCATTTTTAAGAAAATTCATAAATTAATAAACAAAGCGTGAACGTCCACACTCAACCGCGTTCGAGCAGGCACTGAGGAATGGGCCACGTGTAGATGCGTACCGCCATCGTTGGCCCACTGCCTTTGATGCGCGGCGGAAAAACCGACATCGACGCCATCCCACGACAATCGCACGCGCCATAAGCCAACCTACGCAAATAGGCCCTCCACACGCTCGCCCATCATAGTTGGCCAACGCTATGGCCGAATATGTAGTGGGGCTATTATAGCCCCACTACATATTCGGGGCCACAGCGAACTGTGATCGGGGTTCAGCTAGTTGTTTATAATTTTCTTTGAGGGTTGTATTGGCGAAACATTTCGTTTTTACACAGAACATTATAGTATAGGTATACCTCACGATGTTACACTTTGAGTGACGCTAAATATTTCCATCGACATCTAAGCACATGGCTTACAAGATACTTATCGAACTTAACAATAAATACGGTGACTTGAGTGAAGTAAAGAGTTATCAAGGCTCTTAGTGTCGTCAATGACACGCTACAGAAAATGTTTATTGATTTACGTAATAAGCTACGTTGTGTTTAAAGGACAACAGATTCTTTATTTTTTAGCGTGTAAATATTTCCAATCGCCAAAAAAACACCTTTTGGTTAACTTTTTTTTAAATATAGAAGTTAAGTGATACGAAAAAAAAAGTACCAAATGTTATCTAAAGTTTGTCAATTTATATATATTGTAATTTGGAAGCTATACAATGGTGTGTACTTACGTAAACATAAAATAAAATAATTGTTCTTGGAAAAAACCAGCGTCTAAGATACAGGCTCGGCCTAGTTTAGACGCTGGTACTAAACATAATTGAGTTGTATGTTTATAACATTGAATTATGTTTATAATCTTATATGTTTATAGATTTGTGAATAAATTAAAATATTATTAATATATCATTATATATTTTTTGAAGCTTTCTGGTCTAGCCATAAACGAGGTGTAGACTAGAAAGTACCCATTTGACGACACTTGTCTTAAGAGAAATTTTTTAAAAAAATTACAAATTTCAAGTTACACTGTTTTTCTATGTGGCAAAATTTTCGTTCCGCCACGCGAAAATTATCCTCGACTCAACATTCTGTTTCATTTGTAATATTTTAATGGGATTTTGTGTTCGTGAGTTCATTTATTTAATATGAAAATGTTTCTCTCGCATAAGTCAGATTCACATTATATTATATAAAAGAAGTTTAATTCAGCATTAAATCACAGGAAACAGTAGATTTTTCCGGACGTGATTGATTTTTTTTTTTAATTATTCAACAGAGCTTTCATTTCCTAAAGAAATAATTGAAACTCATTTAATAATTATTATTTTTTAGTAATTTATTTTCCTTTAAATTCTTCAATCTTTGACTTTGAATAACTTTTAAATGGTTAGATTAATGAAAAAAGTATAAAAGACAATTTTTGTAGAGCTTTCAATTTCCTGTGAACATTGACGATGAAACTGGTTTAACAATCTATTGGTGATAAGATATGACCATTTTTACATGAGACCATTTTACATTTTTTTTTTTTTTTTTAAAGTGGACGAAGTCGCTGGCACCCAACTAGTATTTTTATAAAGCGATAGAGAAATGTAAACAGAGAAATAACAGACGCGAAAGGGAGTTCAAATTTCTGTTAATTATTAAAACAATTGTTATTAATATAACAACAACAAAGTACATTTAATGTAGGTACTTATTTGGCTTCTAATCTGTTCAAGGGAAGCACTTCATGTCAACATGTTTATGCATTTGTCCCTATTTGTGTTAAATATTACTGTAATTTATTATGCAATTTAGTACACAAAATTTCATGATGATCGTTTGAGTAGTTAAAGCGTGGAAAGGTAACAGACAGACAGACAGTGTTACTTTGACATGTATTATAACAATACTAACAATAAATCTGTAAGGGTTGGTCATGCAGTAAGTTACTTTGTTTTCAGAGATGTCGTGTTTATAGGCTCTATACATGATACTGAAACTAAATTGACGATTTTTAGATTTTTTTTCTGTATGTATGTATGTATGTTCCTCCATAACTCTGAAACGAATTAACTGATTTTCATGAAACTTGGTAGATAAACATTTGGACGTACGGGACACAGGATAGGCTACTTAATATTTTTCAACGCGGACGAAGTCGTGGGCACCAGCTAGTACATAATAAAAATTATAAAAACATTTATCATAACGAATTATTATCAGCGCCATCTCTGTTCGAATGATTACCGGTGCCATCTAGTTTTCTCAAGGTTGTATTATTACGTAACATATTCTGGTTTCAGAGATATTGTATAGATGGTGCAATATCTCTGAAACTTCAGAGATATTCTAAAATTAAAACTAACGCGTAACGCATACCGTGTGACAATTTTGATTTTACTCCCATAAATTTTCATACCCCGGGCTTATAAATATGAAAATCGATTCTTAAGAAGTAAACTACAAAAAGAAATGCCTTACAGGTAACTGTTAATCGGAAAGAAATGGAGAAATAAATAACTCGAGGCCTGTCGACAGACTACTTACCCCAATTAGGCCATGAAACTAGCACAATATACGTAATGGACTCTAGCTCTTCGTCCGAATCATATATCTTTCTTAGCTTCAGTATTGTTCGTACCTACGATAGATATATTATAACCTTTTATCTTAATAATCTTAAGAGGTCAAGTATATCTATCATTTGAATCCAATTTACCGAACTTTTACTGAACTATCAAACGTGAACACAGAATAACGAAAAATAACTAATATATTATTGTAAAAGGATATTTTGGGAGTCTGTAAAGATACTTATGCACACCGATTAGACCTAGTAAGAAACAAAATAATTTAAATGAAGTGATTTTAGTGAGTAAAGAAATGTTATTTCAACATCTTTTCCATACATTCCTGTTCGTGGGGCGTGCGTACGAACATGCAACAGTCGAATAATCGCAATTAATGTTGTCCTTTTACAGAAGAGAAACAAAAGACCGATAAAGGAAGCGATCGGTCTGAAGAAGAGGCGGCGACCAAAATTCAAGCAGCGTTCCGCGGACACAAGACAAGGAAAACAATGAGTATGAAGGCAGCGAAAAAACCCGAGCCTGAGCCGTCCAAGGCGGAACTCGAAGCTGAATTTCGGGCTGATGATAAAGGTACCTAACATTTAATGCATTACTGTAATTAAAACAATAATTTTTATATCTACGAATTTTTGTATTGCGATAAGGACAACAGAATTATTTTGGAACCGTAGATAGAAACAGAAAAGGGAAGATACGTTACTAACTATCAGTAAGTGGTTCTTGTAAACTGTGTCCAGTGGTCGCTCAAACAACACTTCTCTATTATTAGTTGTATTCCATAACGAAATTGTAACTGTGAGTGTGGGTTAGTTGCAACGCATGGAAATATGATATAAAAAACTATTATAAGCAATAAATAATATTTAAAGAAAAAAAAAATTTATCACCATCTATAAACCTATAAAAAACAACGGACGGAGTGCTGTCACTGTACAAAGTGAAGAACCGTAATGGGGCGGCGCGTTTTTATGTGTGCGTGTGCGTTTTAAATGTGGAAAGTGATTCCTTGTTCTTTTTTATCACGTAAAGTGCTACAGGAACAACATTTGATGACGCAGGTGGCACAATTAAATAGTTATTTTATTTACTCATTACGCTGCTAGCGTAACCCACACATACAAGCTATAGTTAGCTTGTATATGTGGGTTTTAAAGTGTAAATACATGTTACCCAGCTTCCTACGGTGCTTCACTTTATTAGTATATGGAATTTTCCGTCCATTGTTTTTTCTTGGTTCATGTCACTATCCATATCCATACTAATATTATAAATGTGAATGTAAATAACTGTCTGTCTGTTACTTTTTCACGCCTTAACTGCTCAACTGATCGTCATGAAATTTTGCATATACGTATTAGGGATACAAGGTACCTTTCATTCACAAAAAAAGTACGGTTCCCGAGTGATCGTCTAAAAATATAAATAATTGGGCGCCACTGTTGCATGGGGGCGCCACCGTCGTCACAGCGACAACGATGTCAGGCGTTATTACTCACTCATATATTTTATTTTTCAACGCAGCCGAAGTCGCAGGCACCAGCTAATTTCCTTATAAATATTAGTGTTCTATGAATAGACCGCTTATTCTAGAACGCAATCTGCAATTCAATTCAGAGAAACGGCTGAAAAAACCTAAAGAATCACTGACCCGAATACTACTAAAAGAACTATTTAAGTGAACCAATAGTGCCGTTTCATTGTCCAATAAAAGGAAGATAAAAACTTGAAATGAGCAAGGATTTGTATTTATATTTTACTCGTCCGATCACTACATTTGCTTAATAAATCAATTCTGTACCTCTACCATGAGTTATAATGACCGCACTCGCTAGCGAAAGCGTAAAATATTTATATGAAAAACTGTTAACTGTCAATGTCAAATTGAAAATTTTCTATATAAATATTTTACGCTTTCGCTAGCGAGTGCGGTCATTGTGAAGTCATGGTAAAGGTCTCAATGGTTTGAAATCAACAAGAGTCTATCTACGACCTGAAACTACTTTATAGGAAGACAGTTTTAATAAAATTGATGTTTGACTAACCTTTTGGACTTTTGAAAGCGTCGTATCAGTGGTGCTTATTGGCAACTGGCAATTTTAGAAAAAAAAAAAAAGATATTATTATTTAGATGCCGCGCTCAATAGAAGTAGGGGATGGCGATATTGCTAATCGGTGCGTGAATATTCGTTGAGCCGTGATCGACGTTGTCAACTTTATTTACATAGCTACGATGCACAACTAGTCTTATATAAATAGCACTCAGTAATTCTAGACATAACCGGGATTTATATGTCTGAAACAATACAACGAAGGCTTTCTGATTGCTATTTATTTTCGATACATAAAACGAATTGATTGATTGTTGAGCTGGACATATTTATGAACAAACACAGAGTGAGTTATGAAAACATTAACAACTAGCTGTTGTAGCGAGTCGCATAGGTTTTGTACGGTATAATATAGCTTATGCTATTCGCTGATAACGTAGCTTTCTATAGGTGAAAGAATTTTTAAAATCAGTCCACTAGTTTTTGAGTCTATTCATTATAAACATAAAAATCTTCTCTCTTTATAATATTACCGTAGAAGTATTAATATGTAAAGATTTACTAAACAAAAAGAAAACATTGTAAAGTTCTTTCCCCGGCTTCGCCTACATGTAAATGAGTTTTTTTTTTCAATATCCAACTTATATATAATACAAAAAGTTATTTCCTACACGAAAATATATTTTCCATTATACATTATTACATGGAGGGTATCCTTGCTGTCCAATTTTAATGTGGGTAAAACTGCGGGGCACAGCTGGTTTTATTACAAGACAAGCCGCATAGGATTTTGTTCGGCCTCAATAATGTATACCTACCTAAATCGACAAAGATATTTACTCTGAATGCCTTCGCATTTATTGTAATAAATCATGTATTTTATATATTATTCTAAATGAGTTTTTCTTCTATCGGAACAGTAGTTCCTAGTTATCCTTCGGAACAGTAGTTTTTTTTTCTGGATGAAAGGTACCCATTTCCTATCTTGCATCCCTGACGACGTGTATCAAAATTTCATGATGATTGGTTAAATAGTTAAGGCGTGAAAAGGTAACAGACAGACAGAGTTACTTTCACATTTCAAGTATTAGTATGGATTCCTTTAGTTATAAAATTCAAAGAATGAAATAACTTCTGTTATAAGTATATTCAAATCTCATTTGATTTACACCGCTCATATAAATCTTAACGATTTTGCCTTAAATATATACTCATATAACTCTTAAAATGCGGAATTTCTTACGTTTTCAACGTCTCTTACTATAAATAGAATCTATAAAGAGATTCTTCCATATAATATTAAACGAATCTGGTCCCGGGAAAACTGTTTACACACCCACTCCATTATGAATGGCATTACCTAGTAGGCATATATGTACATTACATATTAAACAAGGAATATTGGAGGCACTGTATAATCCTGTGGCTACAGCGGATGCAGTAATTTTTAATTTGTATCTGTGAACCGGAGTAAAAGGTAGATTCACTACAAAGGTGTAATATTACTGGATATATTTTAATTGGAAAAGGCTACTGTGTGATTCTAACATGTTTGGTAACATTTTTAAATAAGAAAGAATATTTGGTTTCACACACACACGATTTTATTTCTGACGAAACATGCGAAAAGCCAACTTTTTAGTAGTATCTCGCACACAATGGGTTTTATCGTATATAATTTCATTATGTTTTTAACGTTTATTTTGATTTATATGTCAGATCTTGCAAAGATATATTATTTCGATGTTTTAATGTTACTTAAAAATATAAATTTACTAGTTTTTGCAAACGACCACGTTCGCGTAAGAAAAGAAAATGATTTATAACGAAAATTTAAAAAAAAAAAAATGAGTTATAACGCCAGACATCTTTATCACTGTGACGACGGTGGCGCCCAATTTTTTATATTTTTAGACGATACCTAGGAAACTTAATATTTCTTCAGTATAAAAAGTATCCTCTATGTTAATCTAGGTGATCGATATGTGTGCCAAATTTCATACAAATCAACCATGTTTGGATGGTTAATTTGTATGAAATTATACTATTTATAATATTACTATCGACCCGCAGCCGACTTCGTCCGGGATGCAATGTTTATACACACACACCTTCCTAGTTTATCTCTCTTTCCCATAAGTAAAAACCGAATTAAAATCCGCTTAGTGGTTTAGAAGTAGTTAGCGGAGAAACAGACATGTCATGTGAGGGATTTTATAATACAATATGTAGAGATTAAAGTTTTAATGAAAGAAATAGCTACTGTGACAGACAGTGATATGCCATCGCGGAGGATTTCTTTAGAATTTTAGAAGACCTACAGTTCTCTGGTACATCATTTTGTATGTATCTCTTAAGGTTTAGCCTACGTAAGCCGTGTAAATATATATTTTTGACGATTTGGTTGTAAAATATTCATTTTTTTATTAATTAAGTTAAACTTAATTAGGTTAATTAGGTAATTAATAAAACTTAATTAGGTTTCATTATACATATAATTAATATATTCAAACCTTCCGTAGAAAATTATCTAACTGATGGTAAAAACCACATTATATTCCATAAATGCTGAGGGACTGAAAGACAGACGGGAAGCGACTTTGTTTTATACTGTGTATTTATTTGTCATCAGCATTCATAGTATAGAAAAAATAGGGCTCCTTCCACTTAGATCCACAGCTTGGCTCCAAATGTGGATCCGCGGATACCTTTATCTCCTCTTAAATCCATGTGTGGATCCATGGATACCTTTATCTCCTCTTAAATCCATGTGTGGATCCATGGATACCTTTATCTCCTCTTAAATCCATGTGTGGATCCATGGATACCTTTATCTCCTCTTAAATCCATGTGTGGATCCATGGATACCTTTATCTCCTCTTAAATCCATGTGTGGATCCATGGATACCTTTATCTCCTCTTAAATCCATGTGTGGATCCATGGATACCTTTATCTCCTCTTAAATCCATGTGTGGATCCATGGATACCTTTATCTCCTCTTAAATCCATGTGTGGATCCATGGATACCTTTATCTCCTCTTAAATCCATGTGTGGATCCATGGATACCTTTATCTCCTCTTAAATCCATGTGTGGATCCATGGATACCTTTATCTCCTCTTAAATCCATGTGTGGATCCATGGATACCTTTATCTCCTCTTAAATCCATGTGTGGATCCATGGATACCTTTATCTCCTCTTAAATCCATGTGTGGATCCATCGATACCTTTATCTCCTCTTAAATCCATGTGTGGATCCATGGATACTTCTTTTTCCTCTTCTATCCACCAGGTGAATCCGTCGATATTACATATGGCTGAAATATTGTTGTTCTCTATAATAAGTGTCACTTTAGGCTAAAATGCTTTTCATTTTGAGTTATTACCTTTTTGACACAATAAATAATTAATTAAATCTATTGTTTAAATAATATGAACCTACTTTAATACACTACTGTGTACCTATCTCAAAAGAACATCCTACGCAGACACTTGTCAAATCCTTGATTTGTCAAATTAGAGATTGGTCAAAACCTAAATTGGTCAATTACTTAATTCGTCAAATTAGCTATTTTAAGCTAGAAAAGATAGGCATATATCTTTTACCAAGTCTATTAACTTAACATGTACCTAATTATTTTTAAAACTAGAAACAAACAAATTTGTGAAAGTAATTTGTCTGTCTGTTACCTATTTACGTCTTAACTACTCAACCGATCTTCGTGAAATTTTGCATACATATTCTCAGGGATACAAGAAAGGATATAGGGTACCTTTCATCCAGAAAAAAAGTACTGTTTCATAGGGATCATCCAAAATTAAGAAAACTTTCACAACAATATCAATCTTCATCAGGCGCAATATTTTTCTTCTTTGTGCTGAGAAATAATTAACATTTTCGGATCCGGTCATTGTCATGCTTATACACTAGTTATTAGAAAAAAAAAAGGAAATTATATTAAGGGGTTTTCAGAATAATATTTATGAGAAAAAGAACAAAGGTCCTGAAATCATAGTACTTCCTTCCACTTGGATCCACTTAGCAGATTGTGGATTCAAGTGGCATAGAAAAATATTAGTATTTTTGGATCCCCTCGTTTGTGGATTGAAGTGGCATATAAAATTATGTGTATTATTGAATCCCCTCAATGGTAGATTTAAGAGGAAATAAAAGTATCCACGGATCCACATGTGGAGCCAAGCTGTGGATCCAAGTGGTAGGAGCGAAAAATAGTTTGTCAAAGTAATTTTTACGCCGTCCGCCTTTTGATGTTTCTAAAAATCGCTTTTCTAACAGTCATCGGAGCCAATGAATAATAGCGAAAGCCACTTGGTTCCCCGGAGAAATGCTTAAAAGTTTGCTACATAACTTTTCAAAGAAGGCCAATATTTTATTCAGGAAGTTGAAGAGGGCTTTGTTAGTGAATACTGTACGGGCGACTAACTAATTAAGTTGAAAAGAAATTGGTTAAAAAAACGGACAACGAAGCTCGGTATAAAGAAACTAGATATATTACGCTTCACAGAAAATATAGAAAATTTACTAAATTCAACCTCAGATAAAATAAGAACTAAATATAGAGCCTCCTCGACGACAGAGTAAAGTCGGTAAAACTACTTCTTCGCCGGGTACATACACACACACATAATGCAATCAAACTACGCCTCGTCTTATTAAAATAATGAACATAATATAAAAATTAAAATCGTTGACCACGTCTGACTGTTTCTTTTCTAACTTCTTCTAAACCGTGCAACGGATTTTGATACGGTTTTCACTAATTGATAGAGCGATAAAGAGGAAGGTTTGGGTACGAGTATATAATTTGCAAAAAAAAATACTTGGTTGGATTATTATGCTCTTGATATAAACTATCAAGAAAAAAAAGTTTTATAGTTATAAAACTAGTTATGAAAGAACGAAAGTTTGACGGCACGTTTGGTCTAGTGGCCAGTAACCCTAGCTGTTAACCAAACGGTCGCGGGTTCGAATCCTGCTAGGGGCAAATGTTTATGTGTTAACATTTACCTTTGTACCTGAGTCATGGATGTTTGTATTTATAATATGTACCTATGTATTTACAATAAAAAAGTAATCTATGTAGTATATCAACTGTCTGGTATCTGCCATCCCTATCCTTATCCTCTTGGTCGTTACACTGTACACTGATACTGTTGTATTTATAATATGAGTCATACTTTCCTGTTAGACTGATTTTTTCCTTGAAAACCAATACATACAAATTGATCCTCTTCAAAACGTTTACAACTTTTTAGAATTTTGGAGAATAACATTTTTTCACAACTCTACCACAAGCCTGTATCAAACTTTAAGGACGTTTTGGTTTTGTTAAAGACTAGTTATTTATAGAAACATTTCAAGTTAGTTAACAACTAGGTCAAGGATTATATCCTTCACAGTTTGTATGACTACGCGTCGTCTAATTTTACTTCCGAGAATATCATACTTGCTTTCATTATTGACAAGTAAATGCATAAAAATAAATCTAAATAAATCTAAATATATGTAAACACTTACATAGATTTATGTATGTATCTATGTACCATTTATGTATTATTTACTTATATAAATTATAATACTTAATAATCGGACCTTAACATTTTTTTTTATATCGAATCCCTCCGACACAGAGTCGTAGCCTATATTTACTTAAAATCCTTTCATTCCAGTTCTCACTTACATTCTGCTCGCACTTTCTTTCTACATACTTTTTCTTTCTTTTATTCCTCATCTTTCATTCTATTACGGGTGGGAAACCCGCCTGTCTTTTCTTACTCTGTTAATCCTGTCCTTTATATTGTTCCTTTATGTTGTTCTTATCCTTTATATACTTTCTTTATTCCTTTTCCTCCTTTGTCCTTACTCTTTATCCTTTTTCTGTCCTTTATGGGTAGTAACTAGGGTATGTAATAAATAATTGAACACAGCATTCTTATTTACATGGTAAGACATTACAGATTTTACAATAATTAAAGACAAAAAGCATTAAATTTAAATACATTGTAAATATTAAAATATTAGGCAATTATAGCATTAAAAACATTAAAATCATTAAAAACATTAGAACATCAACTATTTACACTTGAATCCTTATATTAAAACATTAACTAATTCAAAGCATTATAATTTAACACATTAGATAAAATTAAAAAACATTAAAAAATTAGACTATTTGTAATTTTACGTTTTGTTCCTACTTATAACCCTAGTTACTACCTTTTTACAGTACTCTATAGACCTTAACATTTTACAGGTGTCACTAATGTGCAAAAGAAACTGAAAAAACTCTCAGTACATAATAATGTGTGACAAAATTTGTTTAAGCAAATATTAACCTTAAGTTATCACAAATAAGACTTATAATGTACAAAAATATATTATAATGTTTTTGCATTGTTCAGAATAACAAGCTCCTTCATCACAACAGTCACGACGGATGACTGGAAGAAGAGATTCGCTCAATAATATGTCAGCGTAAACAAATATTAAAGGGCGACGTATACTAAAAGACACACTGCGTTACTCATTTGGGCAGCCCGTCTGGCGGCAGTAACCATCCCCTTACAAACCACCGTGAAATAACAGCACATATGCTTCTATGGCCGGTAGCGCACTTGCAGTAGGTACTTATGGCGTTGCTTGTGTTATAGGCGACGGTAGCCACCCACCATCAAGTGGACCGTCAGCCTGTCTGCCGACTTTAACATGAAAAAAGAGAGTAACTACATTTTTATTCAGCTTTTGTCCATAGGGAAAAAACTAGTTTTTTATGTAATTCTAAAATTACATAAAAATAAATGTCATTCTAAAATCTTGATGCTCACGAAGGTTGGACCAAAAATCATAGAGTATTTACGTTAAAGAGGTGAAAATAATAAATTTTTTTTTTACTTTTTGCCTGTGCGTTTGTTCACGCTTTTCTCAGAAACGGCTTAATAGATTTGAATGCGGTTTTCACTAATGAATTGTAGCAAGCATCCCTTAACTTTGGTTGGTTTACAAACAAAAAAGTTAAGTTAATTGAAATAATACTATTCTAGTAGTATCATGCCTACAAAGTCGTGGGCACAGCTAGGACCTAAGTAATAGATAGAATAAATGTTTCTTAACACCTAAGAAAAAGGGGGGAAGTCTCGGCAACAGCTAGTTAAATAATAATTAGGACATGATAAATAGCTTTCATACAAAAGAGTAAAATTGTGTTCTCTAGTATGCGTTAGAAATACGACACTCCACTTTTTGTAATTACCTACCCTAATGAGCGTGTCTATATCTACATATTATAAAGAAAGAAGACTAGTATGTTGTAATATGGTTTTAATGAATAAGCTCAAAAACCGATTTTGACCTTTTTTGACCGACTTGGACTGATTTTGAAAATTCTTTCACCTATAAACAACTATGTTATCAACGAGTAACATAAGCTATATTTTATAAAGTTACGCGGGCGAAGTCTCGTGCAACAGCTAGTATATTATATAATAAAATCATAAACGGGCCGTGTACCAATATTTTTTTTTTTTCAAAAAAACATTATACCAGTTGTACGTACTAATGTTACCGAGGTCAAAAAATTGTTTGTAGAATTTTTGTCTCTTTGTCTGTGCGTTTGTGCACGCTAATCTCACAAGTGGCTTAACCGATTCGGATGCGGTTTTCACTGATGTATTGATGATTACCTGAATTAATGTATAGGACACTTTTTATCCTGGAAAAATGTTAAGTTCCTGTGGAATTTTCAAAAATCGAACTAAAGCGTATATGTCAAATTTAAGTTGCGGGCACCACCTAGTCATGTACTAGCGATATTCTAAGTACCTACATAAATTCAACTATTTTAATACACAAGTACTAAGTCCAATCCACTTCCCCTCTGTGTGGCAGCCATTTTTTTTTTCAGGAACAGTTGAAATTAATGAAACTTTCATTAGCGTAGTTGCATTTTTTTCACTTCTCGCCTCCTGCTATTTCTCACTTGTGATCCGTATTTGATTGTACATCAAAAGTAATTTTAAACTAAAACAAACCCTATTGCGTAAACCGTAACCACAATAATGCATTAACAAAAATTCGAGAAATAATTGAGTTTTTTTTTCAATCGGAAAACTAAAATGTAGTTTTCATATTAACGTATTGTTTGTTTATACTTGACTCATAGGATGCTCTACATCACTTCATAGAGACCATTGGTTGATCTGTTAAAGTTGCCTTAGCACTGAATCAGGGGTTCCCCGGTTCTATTTCAGGCTGGGCCAACTTTGGAAATTAATTTTTCAATGTTAGCTTCAATCTAGGTGTTTTAGTAGTGAAAATTTTGTAAATTAATCTTTTTAATTAAATTTACCATTATCTTTTTAATCACCCGGCTAACTCAGTCGGTACCTAGAGCACGAGACTTTCAATCTCAAGGTATTGGGTTCGAACCCACGTTGAGCGCCATTTTGAAACGTTGATGTTCCTCACCGACCTTCCAATGGCAGAACATGTGACCTGTGAATATCTCAGTGGGTTTAATTCACAGATAACGTATTTTTATACGTTACAAAGTTAATGGTGTTTTATTATTTTTATGAAAAAATTTCTACGTCAGTAATAACACTGAAGCTACCTGGGTTTGAACGCCACCTGGGTATACATTTAAAAGTTTTCTCGAGCTTACAACACAGTCACACTCGGTAGGAACTTTGTGTTAGGGAACAAACAATAATAATTCATCCATACTATAATATTATAAATGTGAAAGTAACTCTGTCTGTTTGTTACCTTTTCACGACTTAACTACTCAACCAATCATTATGAAATTTCGCACACACGTTATCAGGGACACAAGCAAGGACATAGGGTACCTTTCATCAAGAAAAAAAGGACTGTTTGCGAGGGATCATCAATACTAATAATAAATCTGTATGGGTCGGTCATGGAGTAAGTTACTTTGTTTTCAGAGATATCTTGTTTATAGGCTCTATACATGATACTGAAACTAAATTGACGATTTTTAGAATTTTTTTCTGTATGTATGTATGTATGTTCCTCCATAACTCTGAAACGAATTAACTGATTTTCATGAAACTTGGTAGATAAACATTTGGACGTACGGGACACAGGATAGGCTACTTAATATTTTTCAACGCGGACGAAGTCGTGGGCACCAGCTAGTTTAAAATAAAATAAAAAACTAACGCCTGGCCACAGTGTTATAGCAACAAGTGGTCATATATAAGCAATAAATATATATTGCTTATATATATATTTTAATTTTCAACGCGGACGACACGTCGCGGGCATCAGCTATTTCCAAATATAAGTACAAAATGTTTCATTCGTTTGAGGTTTGGCTGCGTCGCGCCTATTTTCTGCAGACTTGACGTCGCCTAGTGAGAGGGTGTTTTTCATTCCCCTACAAATGGTTGGCAAAAAGTCAAATGTCGTGCAGCCTTTAGGTTGCCTTTCGCAGTCGCTTATTAACAAGCGATACGTTTCGGTATATTCTTAAATTATTTTCTCTTAGTGCCTTAATGACTTTATAGTCATACGATTTTGTATCTCACTAGCTGTTGCAAGCGACTTCATCCACGTTCAAAATTAAAATATAAATAAGCAATATAACACCTGACATCTGCATTGCTATTACACAGTTGCCAGGCGTTAGTTTTTTTTTTAATTTTAGATTATATTATCCCACCGGAACATTACTTTTTTGGATCAAAGGTACCCTATATGTCCTTTCTTGTATGCCTGACAACGTATATGCAAAAATTCATGATGATCGGTTGAGTAGTTAAGACGTGAAAAGGTAACAGACAAAGAGAGTTACTTTCACATTTATAATATTACTAGCTGACCCGGGAAACGTTGTTTTGCCATACAAAAAAATATCACTTAGGGGTATGGAAAATAGATTCTCAGATCTACCCGATAAGCACACAAAATTTAATCAAAATCGGTCCAGCCGTTTTCGGAGGAGTTCGGCAACAAACACCGCGACACGAGAATTTTATATATTAGATTATAAACATGAGTCTTTCTATAGGTGAAAGAATTTTTAAAATCTGTCCAGTAGTTTTTGAGTTTGTTCATTACAAACAAAAATACAAAATTACAAATATTTTCTCTTTATAACATTATAGTATAGATTAATACTTATTAGCTACTAGATTTTTCCCGGGACATCGTCTAGAGCCCCTTTTTATTAGATGTCGCAACATTTATTCCCTGGATTCATCACAAAAACAAAATATTCATTATTTTGTAGATTGTTTGTGGATTTTTGAACTAAAATGATTTATGCAAATCTAAAACCTGAATCTATGGCCTATCTGTGTGCCTAGTTTCAGCTAAATCCGATTAACGGTTTATAGATGGAGTTTAACGAATACACACATATATATCTCTATATCTATATATATAAAAATCTCGTGCCACGATGTATGTTTGCGATAAACTCTGAAATTACTGAACCGACTTTGATCAAACTTCATAAGTATCTGTTATTTGGTTCAACTTAAAAGATAGGATAGTCTATATCTCATTTTGTTTATTATTTTTTTGCAAATTATATTATATTATTAACATAGCGCCATCTATTGATACCTATACAATCCAGCAATTATTTTTTAAAATTATCTGGGAGTTCCATGACAATCTAACAGATTGCACCCGTGCGAAGCCGGGAGCGGGCCACTAGAACATAATATATAAAAATTTCGTGTCACATGTTTGTCGCCGATGAACTCCTAAACTATTGAACCGATATTGATAAAATTTCGTAACTATCTGTAATTTGGTCCAACTTAAAAGATAGGATATATAAATTGCACCCCCGGGCGAAGCCGGGAGTGGGCTACTAGTACATATTTTTATACACCTACAGAAAATTAAATAAAGATATACAAATATTATAAAGAAAAAAAATGGAGTTTGTATTTTTGTTTGTAATGAATAAACTCAAAAACTAGTGGAGCAATTTTAAAAATTCCTTCACCTTTAGAAAGCTACATTATCAGCAAGTAACATAGAGTATATTTTATAAAGTTACGCGGAAGAAGTCGCGTACAACAGCTAGTATAAAGTATAACAAATTTCGCACTCGCAGCGCCTTTGGCGTTGCTTATGTTAATAGGCGACGGTAGCCACCTACCATCAATTGGACCATCAGCCTGCCAACGATCTTTATCTTCACTTCTTCAGTGAAATAATAAAAGGACGAACGAAGTGAACTCACTTATTCCGAAGGTGAACGGTCGGGTCAGTGTTTACGTCTGACCTACTTTTCCATTGCGACAAAAACATTGCCAAATAAAAGGATTCATTATTAAATTCTAGTAATTAGTTTCAAAGCTAGGCTAGCTCTCAAAAGAGTAACGATAAATGAATTTTTGACGCTCTATCGAAATAATATACTAACAAAACTAAAATTTGAATTGTCAGATATGGATTTTTGATAAAAAAAAAAGAAGGAAAAATGGAGTATTTACATTTTTTCGGACAATTTTGAGGAATTTTTGAATAAACATAATTAGCTGAACCGGTCCAGCCGTTCTCAGGTTTTGCGCTTAGTAACAAATTTAGGGTTTCATTTTTATTTTTATAGATATGTCGCAGTTATCTGTTTGAAAGAGTCTATTAATTCCATGGCATTTCGTGGAAATACCAACTCTACAGAAAGTCGACTTTATTTCGCTATCACCAACAATTATTTTGTTTGTTGTTAAAGAGTTCTCTAAAACTCAAATCTATTGGATAGTTTCGGCGACTTGGTTGTAATTTTTTTTCTACTTATAAAACTTGGAATTGGGATGCTCTGCGGCCAAATGGACAAACGACCTAAAAGGCTTCTCAGGAAGTGGCTCGATGCGAAGAACAGAAGACCGTGCGTGGTGACGAGCCTTGGGAGAGGCCTATATCCAGAAGTGGAGAGACACAGGCTGATAATGATAATACTAATGATGATAAAAACTTAATAAAACTTCCTTGAAAAAATTATCTATCTGATGGTTAAAGACCGCGTCAAAATCCGTTGCGTGGTTTAGGAGCAGTTTGCGAATATACAGATATATATAAGCGGAAATAGGCTTCAAATTATACTATGTATGCGTCACAAAAAATGTACTACTATGTAGCCATGATCGAATCCAAAAAAAATCCATAAAAATCCCAGAGGAAATCCAGAAAAGAACTCTTATTTATAAGAAACTAATTGACAACACACCCAAATGCTCTGGCAGTTGAGTTAATGAAACCACAGACGGCCGACAGGAGACTGAAAAGAAAAATTCCTCATGACCTAATATTATATAGATTCATACGGATTAGTATTTGGACTAACTCCGTGCAAGCCATACATACTTTTACACCAATTGCTGAATATCTTCCAAAAGATTGCAAGACAAAAAAAAATTACACTATGTAAGGATAAAGTTGTAGAGATTAAATTGCGGCTATGTTGTTAATTCGTACGCCCTCTGTATGTGTGGTTAGGCCGCCAGACGTAGTAGGTATCTACTATAATATATCTGTACTGAAAATCGTATTAAGTGCTACGGAGAAATGGAGCTAGCATAAAATCCGCCTTCACAAAGTAAATTGCCCGCCTCCGACTTGTATCAGTAGCTATTAGGGCCTACCTGGATGACATCATTGATGACATTGCGAAGTTCTAGTAAAGGAATTTATCGGAGTAGATTCTTTTAAATTTAGATTTCAAATGGAACATTGAATAGTATTCAATGACCTATTGACCTCCACTGACCTATTTTGCATATACATTTATTATCTAAATACTAGCTAGTTTCCGCCACATTCAACAACAACTTATCTATTATTAATAATAATAATCTTTAAATTAGAAACCTATTTATTTAGCAGACGTTTAACAAAAGAACAAAATCATCGTATAGAAATTAGGCCCCTATCATAGCACAATGTTTTATTAAAAAACTAAAAGGTCTTGGCCGTCTAAAGAGAAGGCCTTTGACAATTTAAGATAATTAGGTCCCTACCCTAAATTTACATATGGGTACAATCTGAGGGTACAATTGTATAGAGCCCAAAGGTAATTAAGAGCTTATATTAGGAAACCAAAGAAAAGAGGTAATTATGTGACATTTGCTGTCATTTTTAACGTAGGTAACTTCATATAGGAAATCAATGAAGGAATTCAATGTAGGTACTATGGTGAATACGGGCTATCTGGGTACCGAGGTCATTTACATCGGAAAGGTCCCGCGCCTTCGACATTTTTAGGACAATTTTATCGTGAAATTTATTACCCTTCTAGCTTTATGATAAGAAAATTGTCATCATTCTTTGAAATTTATGTCTGAACACATCGCATATATCAGTAACATAACCTAGTTAGGTTGTTGATCTGATACAGAAATCAGTCATCGTGTAGCGTTATAAGGCCTAGCTATGAGCAAAGAGCTCAGAGTTCTCAATTGAAAGTAGGTGTTTAATGGCTGATTGACAGTTGCAGCTTTATCCAGTTAAGAAGTATAAAGTTTCCTCGTTTTATTAATTCAGAATCGCTCCGTTCGTGGATCTATTGCAATGGCTCCATTGATGGATCCTAGTAGGTACACTTTTTCTCCACCTGAATCGACAGTGCCAGTCATTCCAAATATATAAGACTGGAATTATCTAAGACACTTCAAGGTGCACCTGGATCCTCTTAAAAGTTTTACAAGTTAATTTTCTCTAAAGAATAAGTAGATATGTATAGTAAGCTTCTGATGAATTAATAAAAACTCTTACTTATTTCATCTAACATGAATCCAGAAGTTGGAACAATATCCTATATAGATTTTCTTTTGTTATTTTTAGGAAAAACAAACTTATATTTCCTTAAAAACTAATCAGCTTCGCCTACATAATGTAATTACGTGTCTGTCCTTAGAACTATTCAACACTAATAGTGAATTATACGTTCCACAGTTTAATGATGGGGAACTACGTCTAAGTTCTAAATAGATGCGAGGCGCGCCGCCCGCCGCGCCGTGCCGTCTGCTTTTGAAACTAAAGTGTGAAATATTTGCCAACCGGAACTTATGCAGGGATAAAAAGTCGATTTCCTATCTACTAAGGGGAATATTTAACTGTCAAAAAACAAGCAGAATTTATTGTCTCATTCTAAAATAAGTACTGATTGCACTTGAAATTTTGTAATATTTCAAAAGGAGAGTAGTGCAATTATTTCTCTCCGTCATTGCATATACACTTCTTTACATAGTATTTATTTATTTATTTATTTATCATAAATCAAATAAATTTAATAAAAAAAATATTAATTATACTTGTTATTATATACTCGTATATTGTTAATTAATTAATTTATTATTTAATAATTTATTTATTATAATAAATTTGAAGTCGCTTTCCGTGTCTATCTGTCTATATGGCCGCTAATTCCTCCTAAACCACGCGATGGATTTTGATACGGTTTTCACCATCAGTTTGATACCTTTTCACGGAAGGTTTATATGTAAGTTTTTATGTAAATAGAAAGAAAAAAAAAACAATATCTTGCAACCAAGTTGCTTAAAAATAAATTTACATGGCCATCATTTTTATGTATCTCTTAAGATCCGGTTGGGAAGGAAAAGATCTCTACTTTTTTAATATTATGTGTACACACACACACATATCGTGGTCTCTCTATGTGATGAAATCTGTAACGAAAAAAATCCCCAGAGATAGCTCATAGAAAAAGAAAGTCGAGGCAAGATGTGAGGCAAGTCACACAGCTTGTAGACCCGAAAATAAGTGAATGGATCTGACATCTCATTTTCCATGTTAAGGTCGTCAGACAGGCTGACGATCCACTTGGTGGTAGGTGCAAGCAACACCACGGGTTCTGCAAGTTTTCTCCGACCATAGTAAGATTAAGAATCATAATATGATTAGAAAGGATAAGGTATAAGGATAAGGGAGCAAAGGATAGGGTTGGGTTAGGGCTCTGGCATCCCTTACTCCTTCTCCGAAACACAACAGCACACGTACTGTTATTTCATTGTGGTCTTCTTTAAAGAAGTGACTATCAGCAGGCTGCTGTCATCAAAGCTGAAAACAGCAATAATGAGGTTTCTTGCAAGTTATTCCTCATAGAATATATCCAAACTGGTGTTTTTTGCAATAGATTTGGCTATTGGACATTGAAATTTACGCAGTAAAGGAAGCTTTTATTTATATCTATTTATTTAGTGTGTCCTGTCCTAAATGTCCTTACACAACTTGAAGATCTTAAAATTTGTTACTCATCGTGAATAATAGTTACATAACGTAGCATAACTATGAATAGCTGTAAGTAGGGCGTTATTGAGCATGCTAAATAACCAAATGTCTCGCATGTCAATAAATTTCGACAGTGAATCTTAGAACATATAAGAAAATAGAATCCGCGATCGCGTGAAAATCTGAGGAAATTTAAACTATTATATTATTATTTAGATTAAGTTATTTGGACAGCCCGTTTGGCGGCAGTAACCACAGGCTAATCTTTAAAACGGCTGGGCCAATTATGTTTGGACTTTTACTAGCAGATAGCTGATGTTATAGGAGGAAGTACTTTAGGCTACTTTGCAGTGTTCAGAACGCACGGTTCAAATACAATCCAATCACAAATTATAGTTAAACTAGCTGTTGCACGCGACTTCGTCCGCGTAACTTCATGAAATATAGCATATGTTACTCGCTGATAATGTAGCTTTCTATACGTGAATTTTTTTTTTAAATCTTTGCAATAGTTTTTGAGTTTATACATTACAAACATACAAAATACAAATATTTTCTTTTTATAATATTATAGTAAGTATAAAAGACGTATAGGCATTAATTTTGTTTATGGACACGGAGCACTAAAGTATAAAGTTCTGATTCCGGTTTATTTTGTACTTATTCTATGTCAGAAAATGGGAATTATTGGTTATAACAATTTATAACCGATAACTTAGTAGTTCGATTCGTGCAAAGACACAAATTCTTCAATCAGCACGCAAGCTTTTCGAAGTTTCTAGGTTTATTGTTCAGTTAACATTCAAAACGTGACTTCTGACAGGTGCATTATCTAGCAATCAACTCTATGGACATACATGAAACAGAGTTTTAGCACAAAATCACAAATTTGTCGGCTTTTTAACTACATATCGACGGTCCCTAAGTAAAGTATCGAAACTTGAAAAGTTCGATTTTTCAGTAGAGGCGTTTGTATAGTTGCTTTCCATTAAAACTTTTACACGGCAAGCGACTAGCTAACTACATTTCATTATTAAAAAAAATAAGTAAATAAGCAATTGAAGCTACTTATTTCAGTACAGAAATTAAAGTACAGAATTAAGCAGAAAAGTGAAATATGCATATTTCGCATTTTCGATAGTGTACGTAAGGTACGTTTTTATATTTATTTTGTTATTAGAGATGGGTTTGCTCTTGGCCAACATCCAGCCGTGTAGCGAAGATGAGGCCTATAATAGAGCGAGCTCATCCGGAAGATACTTTTTCACTAGAACTTTGAAAAGATTTTGGTTATATGAGTTCGGAAACACAGGCGAAGTTCCAAACCTTGGCAGTGCGCATTACAAAGGATGTTTTAAAGCGCTTATGGTCCGATGAAGATGGATTTCGACAGGATGAGGATGATATGTCTGTAGCTGTATGTTTTGTGGAAGAAAAAGGAAGGCGGTATGAGCAGCCACCTGAGCACATGTTAGATATTAAAGTTTTAATGAAAATCACCGATTCAAACCTGCAGTGAAACTGCTTGGATTTTGACAACGGAGCCGCTATTACCCACAACTACTATTTTTTTTTACCCTGATTCATTTATTTATACTGTACATAGAATAACTTTATTCCTTCTTTTTTATACACTAGATATTTGTGTGTAAATATAGTAAAATTCTTTTTGTCATCTTTATAATAAAAATATTTATCTGGAAAAAGTTTTAATGGAAAAAATCGTTACTTTGAGTAACAGATAGAGATATGTCATCGCTGAGATTTCTATAGGATTCTAGAAAAACTACAATTCTCTATCATATCATTTTTATGTATCTTAAAAGATACGGGTGTAATTCGGATATCTATTCGACTCGACTTTCTTTTTCTATGAGCAAGGTGTCTCTGTGGATTTTTACGTTACAGATTCTGCCTCACAGAGAAATAGGTCTGTAATGTTCACATAATATTTAAGTCATTCAATAAGTACAAGCAGGTCGAATTCAAATAGATCTCTCTTCAGACATTTAATTATCTACTGTGTAACGCGAAGACGTTTACTTACAAGTGGAATGTGTTTAACTAAATCGATTTTCTTCGCAATAAGGGTGTGCCATATTCCAAGGCAAGGTTAACTTCACCCCTTTCTCAAGGTAAATGAGGCGACCACGGCCCTCTTTATAACACACCTTTATGCTTGAGCTATTATGCTTATTGCTTTTGTAAGTAAATTATATTTACTTACAATTAAGTGAATATTAATTAAGTATATACATAAATTTCATGCATGGTCTATTTTCACTATTCACAATGACAATGGATGGAGTTTATGCCAAAAATAGAGGCGAATGTATTTTTGAGGCCGTTGGTGAGGTCGTGTGTTGTCATTAGAGATTTCGCCTTTATCTTGGAAGCCCTTTGTCGTTCTCACTTAACCTGGTATATTACAATAGCAGTGTATAAACTCTGATATATGTATTTCTTATTTACAAATACTTATTTACTGAATTTTTATATTTAAAACTATTTAAACAATTTAAAAAAATATTAAAAAAATAATCAAGTGGACTGTCAGCCTGTCTGTCGACCTTAAGTTAAAAAAAGTTATAATCATTTACAGCAAATTTATAAATCATAATAAGTACAGAAATAACACCGATGTTTGTAAATGTTAATTCAAACGACGAAAAAAATTTCAAATTGATACGAGTATATCTTTAATTCAGACGCTATTTATTTTCTTATAGAAAAATTATATTCATTTATTTATTTAATTATTCATTAGGTACACCAACAACATAGAAAATACAAAATAATTTATTAAAATTCTTAGGTATAGGTTTTTAGGTACAAAAAAGGTATAGGGGGCCTCCTATTAAGTATAAAAATACATGTACCAGGAGACCCCCGCTCCTCCAACACGACACTTAAATATTAGGTTAATTTTGAATAGAAAAAAAATAGTTTTTCTATTCTAAAGCTGTAGTAGAATAAAATAAAATGTTTAAGTGTTCGTGTGTGTGAGAGTGTATGTGAAGTAGCATAAGTTCTTATAAGTTAAGTGTAGCTTTTACATTAATCCCATTACATAATGTAATAAGTGAATAAATATTTAACTTAGTTAAGTAACATAATATTGTCACACAAAAAATACTGTACCGAAATAAAATCTAAATATTCACGGTCTGAATAATCTATATAATACACAGCAAGAATTTGAAAATTTAATTTTTTTTTAACTAATCAGTGGTCAATGGTAAAATAAAAATTTCAACATTTTATATTTACATAAACGTTTTAAATAAAATACAGTAAGTATCTAAAATGTGAGAAGCCATTATTAATGTTTGGTATTGTTGTTGGTTGATCCCCACAAAATGCATTGAAATTTTTTGAAAGATTAATTACTGCAAATACATTCTGTACTGTGTACGAAACACTGTGTTGCGGCTGCAAGCCTAATAAAGTATGGCGTGTGTGGATTTTTCTTTGTGCCTTTGCAGCGTGTGTCACAGCCTTTTAATATGGAAAGGGGAGAAATGGCTGTGGAAAAATTTGTGTGCTTTTGCGAAGCTGAATTATCTCTTTCAGGAATTTCTTTGTGCATTATTATCGTATTAAAGCTAACCTAGTTATAAATTTAGTTATTAAACTAATACAATTTTCAACTATGCAAATTAATGAAACTTAAATGAACTCGCGTCTGTCTCTCTGTATAACCGCTAACTTTAGGAGACCGCTATCCTGGTAACAGATTTTGATGCGGTTTTCACCATCAGTTAGATAATTTTTTACGGAAGGTTTATATCAATAAAATTTAGTCAGGTTTTTATTTAAGTAGAAAAAAAGAATGTTTTGCAACGAACTCGCTGAAACTTTCCGCGTCTGTCTATTTCTCCGTTAACTACTTTTAAACCACCCAACAGCTTTTGATACGGTTTTTACTAATGGAAAGAGCGATAAAAGGGGAAGGTAAATAAAAATTCATCCGTGCAAAGCAGGACGCAGGCCTTTAGTTTTATACAAAAAACATCTTATCAAAATAATCTTGAAATATGATTAAATAAAAAAAGAACCCATTCGGTTTTCATGTTTTACGTATGTAGGTCAATGTAGAAATAATTTCAATTTTGCATGTAGGTAGTCTTATTAATTACCTACCTAGGTTTCTAATTTTAAATACTTCTTCAACTGGATGAAGGCCAAATTAGTCCACAAAACCAAATTAGATATTACGCTTCGCTCCCATATGCTTAATATTTCATAATTCAGTGCAAACGTAGTTAGAATACGAACTAATGATGTCTAAGTCAACAAAGTTCGGAATAAATATTGAGTTTTATAGTTTTAATTGCGTATTATACGCAAAAGACCTATAGTCCTCGTAACTTAAGTCCGCGTAACTTCATAAAATATATCCTATCTTTTAAGTTGGACCAAATTACATATATTTACAAAGTTTGATCAAAATCGGTTTAGTATTTTAGTTCATCGCGGAGGAACATGTGACTCGTAATTTTTATATATGTGTATATAGAGATAAGAGGCCTTATAGAATGCCTTATAGATCCCGGAGCTTTCTCATTTAATTTAAATGTAATTTAAATTTTGGACGAGAATCCCAGACAGACGTAGGATAATAAATACTAATTTAAGTATTTAACGATAGATGGTGCTAACGTAGAAGCGTAGTACTAGGGTTTAGTTAGATATATATATAACAACAGCGAAATTTGCATAAAACTTGTTAATATAGTCCAATTTGTTCCGCCCGCCGAGCGGAATAAAATGGCTAACGAGTTTTTTCACAGTTTTCAAGGTAATATGGACGAGTGAAGTTATTTTTTGCCGGCACATAACTTCGAATGTAACACTATTAACAATGCCAGTTCATAGTAGCTTTAATGGGAGGTTGAATAGCGGAAGTGTCCCGTTACTGGCTTCGTTCCAGGCGACATTTTTCACTAAAACATGCTGGGAACACATCGGGAGCAATTTTTTGTACAGGTCGTGTGTTAGCAACAAGCGTTTGATGATGACTAATAATTATGATGTGTAAAGTCCATCGAAATAATATATCTTTGCAAGTAAAGTCCCATTTAGATAAGTAGTTAGGGTGCTTGCCTTAACGCTCTGTTCTAGGGTTCCCGGGTTCGATTCCCGGCAGGGTCAACTTTGGAAATGAACTTTTCAAAGTTGTCTCTAGTCTGGATCTGACAAGTAGTGGCAGGGCATACTGCGTTTCCAGTCATTTGGATATCTCGTCTGGCGGCAGTGACCACCCCCTTACAGAAAATAACTGTGAAATAAAAACACGTTTGTTGTTGTTTTTCAGCCCATTCCCTATCCCCTATTCAATCCGTTTTCCTTAATCCTACTGTAGTCCTACTGTATGTAACACCCCGTTTTTGCATCGGGCGTCGGGGATTAAAAAGCATATATATATTTTGATATTACTAACAGACAAATCAATTTTATTTATTAGAATACAGATATAGATAAAAGTTTGGGTACTATGGGCAACAAATTCAACGTTTTCGTACGTTAAAACAATATATTATGTGCTGATAAAGATAATACATCCAATCCACCCTTTTTTATACGCGCTTGTTTGTCGCGAACAGTTTTGTTATCTCTAAGCAGAGAAATAAATCTTTCCTGTATCCAAGACAAGGTTAGGGCCGAAAAACGGCAGCCATCTTGGTTTATAAATGTATAGTTTGAAAAGGTTTTTTGTCTGCCTCTGACCAGCGGATATCGCTTATTATGATAAATGGTGGATTACGGCTGTAAGTCAGATTCGTCGACGTTTTGAAAGGTACTCGAGTGATTTATGTTGGAAGGCTTCATCAAAAGAAATTCCGAAGAAGATATTTTCCTCAATTTTTATTGAATGGTCTATAATATTTTTTTTTCAATATTATAACAATAATAATGACGAAAACCTCGTGAAAGCTGAAAAAGTAAATACATAGACTTGGCTCACGAGGTGACCGCCATCATTCGTCCATCATCGTCCCCCTCGAACAACTCAAGACGATCTAATTAGATGGCTGAATCAAGGGACACATTCAATTTTCTTTTGACCATCAGTTAGATAATTTTTCAAGGAAGGTTTATATGTATATAGAGAGTATAATAAAAACTAATTGAGGTTTTATGTAAGTGGAAAAAAACAATATTTTGTGCAACCTTTCCGAAACTATTCGCGTCTGTCTGTTTCTGCTCTAACTCCTCCTAAACTACGCAACGGATTTGATATGGAAATCACCATCAGTTAGACAATTTTTCACGAAATTCTTTTTATGGAAAAACCTAAGGAAAACCTGCGTGGTTTAGAAGGAGTTAGTAGCCATACAGACAGACGGGGAAAGCGGCTTCAAATGTAAAGAAAGAAGATGTAAAAGCAATTACTGTGATGTGATCCCTAAATATAAGTCAAGGAAACATCTTATTCTTCCTTGTCTGGTGGAAGTTGATGTAAAATAATAAAATCTCACATTTCATTTCATGAAAATTGTATCGTAGCGTCGACCTCTTTCCTATATTGTGATATGATTGTAGCCGTAAACCGCCCAGACGCCATATTTGAAAGTGACGTCAATGCGAAATGCACTTTAACTTTATGAATATAAGGTTCAAATTTGTAAAGAAATGAAGAATACGAGATGTCAATGGATTGTTTGGAAATCGGCCATTTGTCATCCATTGCAATTGCTCCGATGAAAGGATTTCCACTGCAAATTTCATGAATATTTGGCTGCGTCTAAAATAAATTTATGTAGTACCTATTCCAAAATTACTTACTTAATAATAGCTATTGCACGCGACTTCGTTCGCGTAACTTTTAAAACCTATTTTACTTCATGTTAATGTAGCTCTATAGGTGAAAGAATTTTTAAAATCGGTCCAGTAGTTTTGTATTGAGTATTCATTACAAACAAAAATACAAACTTCTCTCTTTATTATTATTAAGAGAGAAACTAGCTGTTACACACGACATCGTTTGCGTAACTATAAAATCTAGCCATTAACCGCTGATAATGTAGCTTTTTATAAGTAAAAGAATTTTCAAAATCGGTCTAGTAGTTTTTGAATTTATTCATTACAAACATACAAAAATGCAAATCTTCTCTCTTTATAATATTAGTATAGATAGGATATATATTATATATATAGTATAGATAGTGTAAAGAGTATAGACAGTATACATAGTATAGATAGTATAGATAATATAGATAGTATAGATTTATACGGACGGAGTCGCTAACACCAGAAAGCAAGCGATAAAGATTGAATAAATTATTGCACAGGTATATTTTTTTCCAGGCGTTGAACAATTTATTTTCCAACGCATATGAAATATCGCGAACGAAGTCGCAAGCAAACGCTTGTTTCTGATAAAAAGTTTTCTAATAAATGTGGCCTTAACAAACATGTATGCATGAGTTAGTATTGTTACGCGCAGGGTACGTTAAAATGCCGTTTAGGGGTATAGGAACACGATTTATTATTACAGACCAAGATGACTTCCAATATTACAGAGCTTCTCCAATCAAACCGTAAAACTTGCCAAAAGTCGTCGCTAATTCACTCTACGTCTCAACTATGCACTGTCGCAAATGTCTTCGTAAAAGCTCCCAAGTGTTGTTAATGTATCGCTAGTTATCGCACAACTGCTCTCTCGAGCGATCGCACCCGTATTTATACTGCGCAGAAAGTTGTGGAAATTACTGGAAACTTTAAAAGTCGTAAACAAGTTTATCAAAGCTTCTCGAAGGCTATTGCTGTCAAAGGAATCCGAACCTTATGTCGCAACCATAAGGAACAATTTGCTTTGAAACGAATCAAAGAGGGGGCGTGGTCACCTATTCATTATGCCGCCCCGAGCCCGACTAAGTGTGTGGAATTTTCCGCCGTCCAGATCTTACGCTATCGAGAATGTTCCATACTCTGATCGTAACAGTATTCAGAGTTCATTAAGTGATGTTAGCGGTGTAATTTATACATGTAATCACAGTATATACCTCAGTCATGCGGTTAACACTCGGTCAGACGTTAACCAAATGTTGACCAATTTAGCATTAACTATCTAGTTAGGTTAGATAATAATATGATAAATAATAATTTGTGATTTAGTATACTAATTCGCGCTTAATTTTAAAGTAGTGGTAGGGCACACTGCGTTTCGAAATCATTAGGTCAGTGTAAACTGCCTACTTCATTACTGGTACACTGGCACATTACCTAGTCTACCTAGTCTAGTACATTGCTTTAAAATGACGAACCTTTTCTTACCCCGACTGTACATTAGCCGTTAAAACCTATGTATAAAAAGTAATTAGTAATTATGATTATTGACAATTATTTATTTGTATAATCGTAATCTGGGATCTCTTTCTGGACTTAAAAGTGTCTGAAATAAATAGATTTTATTTGAATATGCTTAAGTGTTATAAAATTTTTATTTTAAGTAAATTAAGTTACAGTTTTTAAAGCAATATTTTTATGTTAAGGTCGCCAGACAGACATGAAAACAACACACAGTCTTTAAGACTATTCGAAAAGTTAGAAAGTTAAACAAAAATTTATTGAACAAATGCATATATATAGTCTGAAATTTACACTCTGTGACTCTTTTAACAGAATATTTTTCGTCATATTTATAGAAGGCAAACCAGTAGGTATCTATTTAAATAACTAAATGAAGGTATTAAATATTTACAGCCTTGTTTGGCTTCGTAGTTGGGGAATGTTAAAATAAAAAATCCCTAAGGGTGGAGTCAATGTGATAGCAGGTTTAAAGAGAATTTTTACATAGTTTCCGCGTATGTTGTATGGCCTCTAACTCCTCTTAAACCACGCATCGTATTTGGATATGGTTTTCACCATAGATTAGATAATTTATACGGTTTACATTAACCGTACCGTACACATTTACCTAATGAAGTTTTAATGTTATTTAAAAAAAATACAATATTTTGCAATGAAGTCGCCGGAAAGTAAATTTACATAACTTACGTAGGCTAAACCTTAAGGCATACATAAAAATGATGTACTAGAGAATTGTAGTTCTTCTAAAATCCTAAAGAAAACTCGGTGAGTATACTTTATATCAAGTGTAGGTACTTGAATTATTAATAGGGGAGACGGTATTACGCCCAACAGACGCACAGTCGGTCGGGTTTCAGAATTATTATTATTATTGCTATTACCTAATTATAATATTGTACATTCAAACTGTAGGTACCTCACTTACATCTCTATGGTCTGCACTGTCACTATTTAAAGATTATTTTATTTATTTTAGCTACTGTGTACTTTTTTACTCTGTGTCTGTTTTATTTTGATGATTCAATACATACATTATTACTTCTTGGGGCAATTATTTGTGTTATATTCCTTTGTTTTAATAAATTCACAATGTTGGTTATGGGTTCAGATTTATGCAGAGTTAAAGACGTATAAGTAATTTTATGAGGCTTATATTTTAAGACTTGAAAATACAGAGATGATGATTATAACACATAACAAAAGACGAACATATATTTTTTAAGTGACAAACAATAATTCATATTTAAATATAGAATGAATAGAAGAAGTAAACAATATGTACAGTACTCTGAGGGAGTATGCAAGTGTTTTGAGTGAATCTTTCCAACAATCAATTATAGAATTACTAATTAAAAGAAAGTGTATGTAGTTGGCCAAGTTTTCTTCACACTACGCTTCCGTTTTATCGCTTGCACTGCGACCATACCTCACAGCAGTACATCCAAGGACAAACAGATCGGCTTCGGGTTTTGACCGTTACAATCCCTCCCTTGTCAACAGAGATTAGTTGAACGTTGACGGAGCTGCGTGAAGATCTATTTCAAACTAAAGCTTTGTTAAAGTCTCCTTTACCGCAATTGTGAAGTTTTACTGTGTAGGCGGTGAGAGAGTACAGGTGGTCAATGTAGTTTATAAACTATTCAAACAAGTATCGTGATTCGTTCGTATAATACAATATACCTATGTGTGTATATGTCTTTCTTATTACAGAGTTATGCAATGCCGCAACCAAAATCCAAGCCTCGTTCCGTGGGCATCAGGCAAGGAAGCTGACCGAAGCAGAAAAGAAGGAACAACAGGACAAGGTGACAAATTCATATCCTTCTATCTTTGTTTCTTTAACGTTGGGAAATCCTCATGGATACCACGCCAGGGTATCCACGTAGGGGACGTTACGGAGTTATGCCGTACTCCTCCCGGCTAAAACCCAATGACTTTCTAGTGCGGACGTAGATCGGCGAGGTTGTGGTAACGTTATGCGTAGATCACCTCGACTGTCCAGCGAGGGGAGGACTGTTCTCCCTGTCGTAACCTCGGCGTACCCAAAAGTGGAGGTGCGCCGGACCTCTCGGAGGACCTCAAGACGGGCGGTAGTCTCCCCTAAGATGACCACCCAGGTCTCAAACATCTTGCTAATATTATAAATGCGAAAGTTTGTGAAGACGGATGTATGGATGTGAAAAGAAATGAAGAACTCCACATTATTATTTACATATTTGTAATGTTATTTTTTACACATATTTACAATTGAACAAACGCACGTATGGGCGTTTTTACATGATGTGTGGAGACGCACGATGGGCGTTTGTGGTGATGACGAGTGGCGAGTAAGCGCGTGCTTTCTGTAGCAGTGTTGGAGGCCAACTGTCTCTGGTTCCCGTGCTTCTTCATTTAAAAGAATGACACGGCAACTAAAACGTAAATTCCCAAATAGGTTATTAAAAGGAGGTCGCCACAGATGTATATTTGTTACTATTTCACGTAAAAAGTATAATATTTACTATAAGGAATTTAATGTAATTTGGCACACAGATAGAGCATATGACACAAGCAACGCCAAAAGATGCGCCAAAGATGCGCTGACGAATACATTAGGAATAAGGATGAGGGATTGGGAAGGGATAGGGAAGGGAAGGGGCTGTGGCATCCCTTACTCACTCACGGAAACATAACAGCACACGTGCTGTTATTTTACGGTGGTCTTCTGTAATGGGGTGGTAACTGCCGCCGGGCGGGCTGCCCAAATGATTGCAAAACGCAATGTCGCATTGCGCCCAGATAGCGCCAAGAGTTGTAAGAAGAAAGGACAAAAGAAATATCTAACAATTTCGTTTTGAATCTGTAGATACGAAGGGTTTATTTATAGTTTAATAAAAGGATACTCCGTAGGGATTAGAAATCGGATCGATTACGACAGTGATAAAGAGGGTCTAACATAGATACTTTCTCTAAATCTATCCAATTCGCAATTGAAATTGTGGGGAAAATTAGTTTTCCAGTGCATATCTCTCGATTCACTCGTCGCTTACCTGTTACGACGCCACGTACCTACGAGTTAAATATTTTTAAAAGTAATCCAGTGACACAGAAATTTCGGATTTAAAGGAATAAAAATGTCAAACACTCGCGTTCTTTCGAGAAGGTTCTTCGTTAGCATAATATACGCATCCCATAAACACTAGAATCAAGTAAATTTCACGTCACAACTCCTCAAAAGCCGCCAGAACCTGTGATTTTGTTTATATAATCATTATAATAAACGCTTCCTGCTTTCATACTGTGTTGAAAGTGTACAACGTCGTGATTTATGGACCCTTTATATGCAAATCAGCGACCCAAATTTTCATGTAATCAAATTTTCGTTACAGCGAACCGGGCTATTTGGCGATTTAAAAGTATATACATGTAACTAAGTACTCGTACTTGTTTATGAGAACAATAACCTGAAAACTTGTGGTTACTTTGATGTTTTTTTCCTTTAGTTAGAAATTAGCAAACTTTTCCATAGCAACTTTTCCATAACTTTTCCAAGCAGCCATAATTGCGGATTTAATTTAGAAACAGAATTCACTTATTGGTAGGTGGCTATCGTCGCCAATAACACAATCAACGCCACAGGTTCTGCAAGTGTGCTGCCATCCATATGGTAGGATTAAGGTTAAAAAGGGATGGGATAGGGATGGGATGGGGTTAAAATTTGGCTGTAGCATCCCTTACTCACCGAAACACAACAGCATTCGAAGTTAGTTCGGGAGTTAGAGAACTATTATACCTATGTTAAAAATTGCATTCACTAACAATAAAATTAAAGTCGCGTAAAAAATGTGTTTCTGTACAAATAAAGAATATTATTATTATTAGTTAGGCACCCTTTTAATTTATTATTATTTTATCTTTTCAGGAGGACGTAGAGAAGATCGATCTGACCGATCCGGATTTGAATAAGGCCGCCACCAAAATTCAAGCCTCATTCCGCGGCCACAAAGTACGCAAGGACGTCCCCAACTAGGGTGACAACACTGACAGAACTTTCTCTGGCTTTTAAAATACCTATATAATTTATTTACATCATTATACATATACCTTTTGAATTTGTTGATTTCACTTTAGTTGTTATTCTATTACCTAATATGTTAAGAAATATTTTCTATTCATATTTAGTATTTTTTAATATATAATTTATAAAATGCTTAATATACGGGTAAAAATATGTATAATATAGTTTATATTTTAAGGAACCAACGAGCAAAATGTATTAAATTTAGTTTTTTCACGTCATTATCGATTATATAATTAAGTAGTTTTTGATTAATTTTATATGTAATCAACAAAAATAGCACGAAAGGAGACAATTATTGTTTATTAGCCTTAGAAAAATAAGCTTAAGCTACAGAGATAAACTTGTTCTTTGTATGTTCTTTGTTGTATTAAAAATAATATGCCTTCACACAAAAAACACTTATAATTCTCTTAATTTCCTCTCAATATTAGCTTAAATGCGCTAAGTTTTATTGATTCATGATATCATATCTAATTTTTGTCTTATAAAAGTCAATGTAAAATGTCTCTTATATCAATGTAACTGATATTTCTGCATTACAAAATGAACGTCTTTAATTACTTTAAAACTTAATTTGGTCATAAGGTACTTTTCCACACTGGAAAATATACCAAAAAAAAACAGCCTTGTGACAGAACAGAACTTTCTAGAACTATTTTTCTAGTAAAACAGTTATGACCTTACAAATCAATCAAATAATAAATAATGATAACTATCAAAATACAAGATAATGATTTATTACACACCTGCATAGTGTTAGTGTATACATTTATCTTAATTTTTAATTAGTGATAGTGATAAAATAAAGAATTTTTAAAATTTCTACCAACCAGTGACTATGATTCATGACAGTTAAGAATGGAAAGGTTTTCGTGTATTTTGCAGGCACAAAAATTGTCTCTTTTATGAAGTATTTTAATTATATACACCTTACCTACTTGTGTTATATACACCTACCTACTCATTCCAAAGAGGCCAGAGTTGTTCTGTAGTCGTATTAAGTAATCGTGTACTGTAGACTCTAGTCACGAGGTATGTCAATTTTTACCTTCTATTTTAACCTTATCTTACATTATTATTATGGCTTGGATTGACGTGTCTCATGAGTACGATGAAAAAAAGGGATTGAATTTTAATGTTTATATATAAAAATAAAAAAAAATACTATTAATTTAAATAGATGACTATCTATCCCGTTTTTCTAAAACTTTTGGTGACCCTTTTTCGTGTTAGTAAAGAAAATCTATTGAAACTACATAAAATCGGTAATGTCCTTTAAATATTTAATCTGATCAACCGAATAAGGGGGCCATCCATAAATTACGTCACACATTAAGGGGGGTCAACGAAGTGTGACATTGTGTGACTAAAGGTGTGTGTGTGTGGGGGGGGGGGGGGGGGGGGGTTGAACATTGTGACGTCACATGTTAAAATTTACATTATCCAAATATAAAACTTGAATAATTTAAAAACTGTCTTAATGCTTTATTGGCAAGTTCTCACTGGTAACAGTACCTCAGTATCAGGTGTTGCAAAGTGTATGACGCAAAGGGGGGAGGGGGAGGGGGGTCCGACAACAGTGACCAGGTAGAGGTAAAAAAAAAATACGTGTGACGTAATTTATGGATGGACATCATACATTTAATTTAACTTAATCATAATTCATTTCAATATAATAGAATCGCGTCACTAGACCAATATAGTATATTAGAGAAAAATATATAGTATATTATTTTTTAAATAATACACGAACTACATTCCACACAATTACTGAAACATTTGAGATTTTTTTTCTTAATTTCTCGTTTGTTGAATATTTTAATGTTTAATTTAAAGTGTAGTTTTTAAGAAAAATAATTATATTAGTTTTAGTGGCTAATAAAATGCTTATTTAAAAATGTATAAGAATAATGATTATATTAAGTAAGTTTACTAATCCAATTATTTCTTCAGTAAAAAGCTTAATAATACAAATCCATTTTATAGTGTTTGTTAATAAATTTTAATATTTGTTTGTCAGTAACACATTAAAACATTCTGGTGATTAATTCAGATACATTTTGTTTAATAAAATAATTAATATTCGCCTATTATTTCTAGTCCTTTAATTATCACTCTAATTCTGATTTTAATACACCCTTAGAATAAGGGTATGTTTGTAATGAATAAACACAAAAACTACTGGACCGATTTTAAAAATTCTTTCAACTAAAGAAAACAACATTATCAGCGAGTAACTTCGAATTCCGATTCTTCCGATTCAAAAGAACATTACTAAGGTTTGAACAGTAAATGCTAACATTATGTATTGCCAAGCTGCAGATAGCTCAGTGCTTTCATGCTCAGATAACTCTTGAAAGAGCTATCCTTGGACTGTCTCCCAGGGGCAGGATCCAAAATGAAAAATTCCTTAGGAGAACCTTTTACCTACACCGACGTGACTCATAGAATAAACTGGCTTTCCCACCTCTTTTGTAATTTAAATTCTAAAGGTAAGTGATTTGTCTTGAGCCAGTTAGTTTAGTGGCTTATACCAAAAGTTTTCGACCAATGTATTTTATTTTTATTTTATTCTATGTTGCTAGTGATGTCAGAACGCAGAAACTTTAGTTGGTCTAACTATAATTATGGGCCTCATGAGAAAGCTGAACGTCGCTCAACGATATCGAATCAGAAATGAGGAGATCCGTAAACATACGAAAGTTTACTTAAGTTAGTGACAGTGGACAGGACACATTCAGCACTTTTTGTAACTTGTAACTTTTTTATTTCTTACCGTTATGTACTGTTTTTTTCTTCTTTTTTTTGTAGTCGCATGTTACTAAGTTGCAAATAAATGATTGATTGATTGATTGATAATTGATTGGTTGACATAATATGGAGAGCACAGACTGGCAAGTGCAGCGAAGGGCCTTAATAAGGGCTGCGGTTCGACGGTGGATCCAGACTACTTTTGACCGGTCCTATTGGAAGACGATGATGATGATGAACAATAAATAAAAAGGTTCATGTTTTAACGCAAATTTAATTTAAATATAATAATTGTTTACAAAAAGAAATAGCTTTTTTATAAACGGAAAGAATTCTATACAGATTAGAAGCAGCATTGTTGACAAAAAGACTCCTCTATTATATTTGCGTATTAATGAAAGTTTCGAAGGAGTTTTTGCTACTTCGTTTTCCGTAGAAGTCACATTGCTGACTGGCAATGACTTTCTTGAAGAATGTACTTCTGTGACAGCGTCTTTTGGTGGTGTTACCTGTATATAAAATAAGTGAATTTAATCCTAATATTATAAAAGCAAAAGTGAGTTGGTTTGTTTGTTACGCTTTCACGCCTTAAGCGATCATCATGAAATTTTGCGTACCTACATATTGTCAGATGCAGAAAATATAGGGTAATTGTTATCCTTTTTTGTACAGAAATATATGTCAAGAATAGTACATATTTTTAAAAATATGTCTATTTCTGTTCCCCTGACAAAGAATAGGTGTAACATTTCGTGGTGATTGATAAAGTAATTTTGAAGATTTTGGGGTTTTGAACAATAAAGATGTAAGAATTAACGTAATTTTACATTAAAAGTACACCTTATGATCTGGTAATAATTTACCTGAAAAACTATTCCCGGTTCAACATGTGAAGGTAATTCTGGCTTAGAATTACAAGTCTGTAACAATTATAATACCTACTCAAATGGGAACCTTTTACGATGCCTCAAAGCGTTGAAGTAATACGTTGATCGTTATCCAAATAATGAAACCTTTGGACCCATCGAAATAATATATATCTTTGTATTCAAATTCGCTGTTTGGTCCAAATTATTTGTTTTTAAATACGTTACAAAACAGTCTCTCTAACGCGCTGTTTTTACGCGTCTAAGAAAAAAAACTATAGATCTCGTTTTAAGTATTCAAATGCTATAAACAACTCAATTTTCCAAAAAAAGAATACTGCATAATAGCACGGCGATGTTGTGGACCCTTCTATGAATGATATATCTCCTTCAAGGCAGATTACCTTTTCATTATCGGTATCCCTCTTCACATCAGCATGTATGGCTTGACCATGATTAACAATATCCAATGATCCAACAGCATCCCTTCTGATTCTTTGTCTAGCTTTCAACTGTGAATAAATTATGATTATAAACTCAACATCAAAAGCAATATGAAGACAATTTCTTTTACCATTACATCTACCAGAAGGTAACCCCAAAATGCAAGCTGTTTAGTTTCTGAGCGTCCTGAGAACTCAAGAAGTGATTCTTGACTTGAGTCTCAAACTATCAATTGGTTTAACTTATTTAAAATACACTGCGGGGGTCTGGCAGTGGTAGATAAAGTGTAATATAATATAATATATGTAATGTCATGTCATGTCATTACATATACTAATAATATAATATAAAAGAGAGAAAATACAAATATTTGTAATGAATGAATTCAAAAACTACTGGACTGATTTTAAAAATTCTTTTACCTATAGAAAGTTACGTTATTATAGACTAACATAGGCTAATTTTATAAGTTACGCGGGCGAATTTGCGTGCAACAGCTAGTATTAAATGGTTTGATACAAAAATCAGTTTCTAGTTTCTTAAGGTGTTAGTAGGTACATTATTTCCAAACAATTGTGCCTATTTTATTCCCTACACCAAAACAGCTTAAACATTTCGCGCGATCGTGTCAAACAATTAGTTTTGGGTAATATAATTATGTTAATTTATGCTAAAATTGCCAAAATACGTGCCAGAGCATACTCACAGGTGAATTAATGTACGAAGTGACTGTCGACGACGCAGTTAAAAATATAAGAAAAACCATCAACATCACGACCGAGAAATATTTCATCATGGAATTCCGCAGATTTGAATACTTTTATTACTGAGCAGTAAAAGTATTGCGAAATTATAAAGAGTAGTCTCGACAAACCTCACATGTTAACTCATTTTTTACGCCTGACGTCTAACGCTAAAACGGGGTGTTATAAGTTTGACGTGTGTGTTTATGTCTCTATCTATCTATCTGTGGAAGTTAGCGAAAACCCTTCGTCATCTATGAAATGGGCCTATGGGCTCCAAACGCCTGAACAGTTCATAAATTACAGCTAGGAACCATTCCCATCATGTCAGCTTTCAAACAAAAAAAATGAATCAAAATCGGTTCATCCCTTTGGGAGCTACGATTACACAGCCAGACACACTGACACGTCAAATTTATAACATCCGGTTTTTGCGTCGGGCGTCGGTGTTACAAATATTCTATAATTTCGTATGTGTACACCACTGTTTAAACGCAGCATTATCGATGTAATATATTTCTTCAAACTATGAACTTTTTTATATGTGGGTATATATTTTATACGAAAAAGTCATTTATTTTGACGACTTTTTGTATTAAACAAAAATAATATAATATGTTTAGATTATTAACGTTGACTTTAATTTTTCTACAATGCGAATTTTCTTACGCCCATAATGTAAGTGAAATTTAGAATTTTTATATATTAATAAAAATGTTAAATTGGTTTGTGTAAGCTTCAAAAACTTGAGAATGAGTAGACCGATTTTAATTCCGTTTTCACACATGGAAAGAGGGATAAACGGGGAAGAATTTTATTTATAAAAATGTACCCGAGGCGAAGCTGGGAGCGGGTCGCTAGTATTAAATAAACAAGATATTGCGGACAACATAGTTAAGCCGGTTTTATCGTATAAACATGTGTGCGTAGACCCTTTACTGTATTGAGATTTTGTGTTCCAAGATTATGTGAAACTTTTTGTTTATTTTTATTGAAAATATTGGTTTCAAGTTTACTTACGTGTGAAATGTGATTTTTAATTTTATAGGGACTAATTTTTACACCCTTTCACTACGCAATTCAACACTTTCACTAGTAAATATTTTAATAAGTCGAGGCGTAGTTTGATTGCATTTGTGTGCGTATAACCGTGTAAGTATCTAAACGGCGAAAACGTAGTTTTACCGGCTTTACACTGCTGTCCACAGCGTTCTATCTTTAATTCTTATTTCATCTGAGTCTGGCATAAATGAAATTTTAAATTTTAGAACATCAAGAATGAAGGCGACATCCAATCTGAATTAATACCACAGGAGTTAAACCCAAGTTTTGTTTCAGAGAAGGTATATTATTAATTGATTATTTAGTTCTTATGAAATAATTATATATTTTCCGCAATACTTGTCATGTTTCACGACATCAATGTTTTCTTTATAACTTTTAGTTGTTATAGGCTCATATAAATATTTCATACATTTGCTAATACTAAAAATTAAGTCCTAGAACATTAACCACAGCGCCATCTAACGTAGAAGAATTGTATTTCTTGTGTGACGCTGACGCCATCTCGGTAGATTAGTCATTTATCCCCATACCTAAAGAAGTTTTCACTTTGAAAAAACAGACCAGTGCTAAATTTTAATAGAAATGTTCAAATTACTACAGAGAGCTTAACTACATGTCAATCAACGGAGAATTTCTTTCTAGGATGCGCCGTGGTATGTGCGAATGCCAACGGGAAGATATCGTCGGGAGTCACACAATTCTCCCGGGGAATCTAACACTGAAATAATGGATGTTCCCACAGCAATCCAGGAAAAATCATTAACGACTGAAATCAAACATTACAGCCGTATAATCGCCGGCGTTGTCATCTGTGTAACAGCTGTCATCGAACTCGCATTATTTATTTGTGAAACATATTATAAAAGTTAAAATACTCGCTATGAGTTATATTAAATTATTATTAATATTAAACTTTATTTAATTACCTAACCGTTCTATGAGGCGGGTCGTTAGTGGATATAGTTTCAAACAATTTATTTTATTGCGACCGCAACGTGATTATTTTCGAGTTTCTGATTCATATTTAATTTATAGCGTAAAAAATTGTGCGACGAATCATTCAGATATATTGTTTAAAGCGTTTATTAAAATCTAATTACCTACTTTAATTTAATACTTTAATAAGGTATTATTGCAATGAATTTTCTTTACAATAACTATATTAATATAATAAAGTTGGAGAGTTTGTTTGTATTTTTTGGAGTTTTCTCCTTAAGAATCGATTTTCATATATATATTATAAGCCCCGGGTATGAAAATTTATGGGAGTAAAATCAAAACTGTAACATGTTACGCGTTAGTTTTAATTTTAGCGCCATCTACACAATATCTTTGAAACTAGAATATGTTACGTAATAATACATCCTTGCGAAAACTCGATGGCACCGTTAATCATGTATCATAATTTGAACATAAATGACGCTGATATTAATTCGTTATGATAACTGTTTTTATTATTTTTATTATGTATTTTGTAATCGGTCGTAAGGAGTTAACTCCAGTCGTGCGTTGGAGCTGACACAGACACCTTTTAAAGTGTTGTATTGTTGTTGAGGTCGGCAGACAAGCTAACTTGATAGTCGATGGTTGCCGTTGCCTATAACAGAAACAAAGCCACAGGTGCTGCAATTGCGCTACCCTCCTTATATAGGATAAGGAATTAGGAAAGGAAGGGATACGGAAATGGGCTCTGGATACCTAAAGTTGTCCTAGACGATCATGCAGCATGACATGCGTTACGTGCTGTCATGCATGCATGATCGTTTAATTGTATTGATTGATGTGAATGACATGCAACTGATCCACTGAAACACAACAGCACACACACATTCTGTAAGTAAGTGGTTACTGCCGCCAGACGGGCTGCGCAACGCGTGACTGTGAAACGCATTGTACCATGCCACTATCTTCCTCTTTCTGTTTCTAATCTACTATTTAAGTATACAATTTCCGAGACAACCCGACTAATGTTTAAGCACTTTTTCAGTCTAACTACAAGATTAAACTAAAGGCGTTAAAAATCGATAATTTATGCTCATGACCAATTACGACAAGTTAACCAGGTAAGTATATATAAGTTTAAATGGTGATGTTGATAAGCCACCAATTGGAGTTGGTCAGCGGGCAACATGAAGTGGCTCTTCCTTTTCTGCGTAGTTCTTGCGATGCTGTGTTCGGCTATGGTAAGTGTACGTGATGATAATCCCATACTATACTATAATTTTAATTAGGATTATCTATACTGATAATCCTAATTAAAATAATAGAAATGCGAAAGTCAGTTTGTTTAGTTGTTACGCTTTCATGCCTTAACTACTCAACCCATCATTGTGTCAGGGTGGTTTTGACGTTTATCCATGTCCCTTAATCTATGGTTTCTTTATTTAACAGGGCGACCACCCAGGGCCAGACCTACCAGTGGATTTGTCAGACTTCACACAAGCTTACGCATCAATGGCTATGCCTATGCCAAAAAATGTCGACCCAAATGAATTAGTCGTAAGTCTACGCGCCGCTGCCAACCCCGATGAACACGATCGACAACACTCGTAAATCTCCGAAAACGCGACAGTTGGGCTTGAACCTCATTAAAAAAATTATAAGACTTCCTTAAGTAACCCCAGGTTCTGTAGCGTAAACTTAAATAATCCCACTGAAATCATGTTACAATCTTTTCATACCCATGAAACCAAATGTGTAAGTTAATTTACTCAATAAGTACTCAAAATGTATGAACCATGGCGTTCATATAATTATATTTGTAAATATTAAAGTATAAGCGTGCTTTTTGTCTCTGGGTGTTTTATTTTATGTTAATTCTATTTCTAAGATAAGATAAGAACTAAAGATAGAGCTCTGTAGGCGGCAGAGTGAAGCCGGTAAAGCTACACCTTCGCCGTGTACATACACGGTTATACACAAACAATTTTCTAGTGGAAATGTCAAATTGAGTAGTGAAGAGGTGTAAAAAATCAGGTTTCAAAAATTAAAAAGCTGGATGGAATCACATTTCACACGTAAGATAACTAATATTTTCAATAAAAATAAACAAAAATTTTGGTTATAGCTTGGAACACATAATCAATACAGTAAACGGCCTACGCACACGTTTATAAAACCGACTTCATTATGTTCTGTCTATAGTTATTCTGTGGTCTAAGAGCGTAAAAAAATTATATGAAAAACTGTCAACTGTCAGTCAAATAAAAAATTATCCATATAAAAATTTTACGATCTCGCCATGGAGACTAGAAGTAGAAGTAAGGACCAACTTACATGGGTGTTAAACTGAAAAATTGGCAAGCTAAAAGCATTAAATAGTGGTTCATAAATTGACCAGAATGGCGCTAGTATAGCATTGGTAGTTGATATGATTGGTTGGTATCGTAGTTCATGAAACCACCGTAAATAAAATGCATATAAAATGCTACTAGAGCGCCACGCCCCAATTCTACTACAGCGCCGCCCAATTGAGCGTATTGCACGGACACTTTCTTATGTATAGAGTTGGGCCTCCTTACCTCTAGTCTCCATGGCTCGCGCTAAAGAGTGTGGTCATTGTAAATTAACTCGTGGTAAAGGTACTGTACCTTTACCATGAGTTAATTTGACATTGACAGTTTTTCATATAAATGTTTTACACTTTCGCTAGCGAGTGCGGTCATTGTAAACTTATGGTAAAGGTATTCGGGCATTAAGACCATAAGACCATTGAACAGATAACGAAGCGAACATGTGGAAGTTAGTGTTGCTAAACACTAACTTCCACATGTTCTACTGATGTGAAATAAGGTATACTGTTACTTCGGTGTATTTCCATGACATAGTATAACCTTAATCTGATGTTGCAGCGTCAAGTCACGTCAAGTAGTCTGCAGGACACCCAAACTCGACAGCAATTACAGCAGATATACGAGTATGTTGTAATGAATAAACTCAAAAACTACTGGGCCGATTTTAAAAATTCTTTCATCTATAGAAAGCTATATTATCAACGAGTAACATAGGCTATATTTTATAAAGTTACGCGGACGAAGTCGCGTGCAATAGCTAGTTATTAATAAAGTAATTATCAAAAACAAAAAATAATGTATTACTTTAAAAAGGACGCTAGAAAAGTTAAAATTGTGTGTTAATTTTTGTACACTATTACGAATATAATATACACAATGAATATAAACCCTTGAAATAATTTAACCGCATAGTGCTCGTATAATTTATCTATTTATTTATATACTCTTTATTAATAAACCACACATAAATTTAACATACAACAAAAAAAAAAGAATACATGTATATATATAAATATATATGATACAATTAGCAGGTATATTAATAGGCGGTCTTATCGCTTAGAGAGATCTCTTCCAGACAACCTTCAACATTGTTCAACATAGTATAAAACAAAGTCGCTCCCCGCCGTCTGTCTGTCTGCCTGTATTTTTAAGAGTTAAACGCATTAATGTTTATGATAAACGGATAGCTTTCTATAAACATTTTATTGTTTAAAAAATTGACACGAATTATGTGGAGTTTTGAAAGCTATTTAGACGGATACGATATTTGTCCTTATCAAATTAAGTGGACTATGGCTTGTAGTACCTACGGCAGTATAAACATGGGGTGAACACTGAACATTAATCTCAAAGAGTATTATAATATATAATTAATTTGGAACAACTCATCAGAGCACACACCATTATCGACCTGTATACTATTATACAGGTTCTAACCTTTGTTGTGTGAGCATTGGAGCGTCAACAATTTGACCATTTCGAGGCTGCAAGGTGTCAAATAGATATAGCAGGGGTCTAAGGCTCGAATTATATGCGTCCGCGCTACCGAGCGGCCCGGCCGCTACACCACGGAATCACAAGCAACCGCGCCGCTCGGAGCAGCGGCGGCGCCGCTATTTAAATAAATCGTTACCCACAATTGCTTGTGATTCCGTGGTGTAGCGGCCGGGCCGCTCGGTAGCGCGGACGCATATAATTCGAGCCTTATAACATAAAGTCAAAGTAACATTTTAAAAACGATGACAAAGTTCGAAAGAATAAAATGTATGAGATGTATCACGTGATTTAGCGACGGTATATGTCAATCCCATACATTTTATTGTTTTCGAACTTCGTTATCGTTTTAAATTTTCACTTCTGGGCCTTGTGTTTGCCCTGTTCAACATATATTTTTTTAAGCTAGAGCCTTGTCTTCTAGATGACACCTAAATTCGACCTAGTTCAAAATGTCCTCACCCAGGATAGATACCAATTCTCTTTGTAATTTGGAGGAGTGGCCCTACAAAGGAATAATATCAATAAAAAAAAAACAAAAAAAAAACTATATCATTATATAAACTGACAACAAATGTTATAAATTTCAGAGAAATTAAAGTAAAAAATTGCTTGTATCTTAGGAGTTATCATAAAATATTACAAAAACTATTCGCAAGAAAAAAAACGCAAAGTGGGAGTGGGTCACTAGTTTGACAATATATTTATCAAGTTATCTTATAGTCTAGTAAACCCTTTCAACCAACACTGTCTTTAGATTATTTTTAGTCTCCTGTTTCTTTGTTCCTTAATTGTTTTGATAAATTATTAAATACTAGCTGGTGCCCGCGACTTCGTCTTGCGTTGATAAATAAAAAATATATAAGCCATATAACGCTTGACCTCTTGTTGCTATAACACTTTTCCCAGGCGTTAGTTTTTTCTTTATTTTAGATGATCCCTCGGGAATAGTACCTACTTTTTTCTGGATGAAAGCTAAGTACTCAATCTTTTCTTGTATCCATGTCAAAGTGTATGCAAAATTTTATGATAATCGGTTAAGTAGGTACTTAGTTAAGGCGTGAAAAGGTAACTAACAGACATACAGTTACTTTCATATTTATAATATTAGTATGAATTTCAGACGGTGAAAGTTAACAAGTTATTGATATTTAGTTCTACATGAGAAATAATGTTCACTTAGAATACATATAAATAAAATTGGAGTGTCTGTTTGTAATATTGAAATAACCGTTTTTTACTACATGCATATGAATATATATACGGTACATACACCAAAATAACATTTTTTACAATTTTTGTTTGTCTGTCTTTCTGTTTGTTTCGGCTAATCTCTGAAATGGCTGGACCGATTTTGACGGGACTTTTATTGGCAGGTAGCTGATGTAATAAGGAGTAACTTAGGCTACGTTTATTTTAGGTTCTTACGTAAAAAAAAATGCACCCGGGCGAAGCCGGGAGCGCGCCGCTAGTATGATAATATTGTTTTTAAACATAAAAAATGTATAATTATTAAAAAAAAGTTTTTAATCTACGTGCAAGATTAAAATACTGCAAAGGCGTTAAAAATCGATTATATATAGCCGAGACAAATTGCGGCAAGCGTTAACTAGGAGATGTATATAAGTGTAAATGATCCTCGATAAGCCACAAACGAGTGGGTTAGTGGGCAACATGAAGTGGCTATACTTATTCTGCTTAATTCTTGCGATGCTTTACCCGGCTTTGGTAAGTTTCTGCTGAAATCACGTGTGATTTTTTTTGCTTGTAATAAAATAAATTAAAAAAAATATATGCAATAACTAGTGGCCCGCTCCCGGTTTCAAAATAAAAACTATCCTATCTCTCAAGTTGGATCAAACTACACATAGTGTGAAAAATTTGATTAAAATCGGTTCAGTAGTTCATTTAATTTTCTTCTACGAATGAAAAGAATTCACGTGACTACTTTGGCTACTTTTATTTTGGAAAATAAGATAAAAAAATTAATACGCCGTGTCCAGAACCTGTCGCGCACCACGGGGCTGGGTTCGGCCCTGGAGGGAAACCTTAAATCTTTAAGTTGGCTCATTTTACATAAAGGAAACGTTCCTTTATTTTTAAAAAGAAACAAAACTGCATTCAAAGATTTTCTAAAACTCGCTTGGCTCGCCCGGGACTCGAACCAACTAAAATTAAAAAACAAACACTCGCTATTTTATTATACTAATCGATAGGATTATTATTCAGGATAAAATTTCTCTAACAAACATTTGGTCTTACTCCCGTCTGTCGTACAAGATATCCATGAAGAATATCTATTTAGTACACAAGTTCTTTAATGAACGTAATGTAAATACATAATGCTATTTATGAAACCTGTTATGACACCGTGCAAGAGCTAAGGGTTGTAGAAAATGTTATTAGGGGCATACACCACAACACTTTGCTTAAGGCTACAAGAAATGAATTTCAACGAAGACTAAATTTATGTATCCGGAACGAGGGGGTTCATTTCGAACAATTTATCAGTTAAATAATTTGTGTAACAAATTGATAACAAAATAAAGTTAATGTTAGATTTTACGATCATTTTTATTTTTAAGACCAAATGTTTGTTAAAGAAATTTTATCCTATCGATTAGTATAATAAAACAGCGAGTGTTTTTTTTTTTTTTTAATTTTAGTTGGTTCGAGTCCCGGGCGAGCCAAGCGAGTCTAAAAAAATCTTTGAATGCAGTTTTGTTTCTTTTTAAAAATAATGTCTCCTTTATGTAAAATGAGCTAGCTCAAGTATTTAAGGTAGTTTCCCTCCAGGGCCCCGACTTATTTTTCCACCCTGTATATAATGATATTTTCCTAGTGGTTAAGGACGACATAGTCGATTAAAACAGAATTGAGTTATATTTACAATTCAGCTTAACTATATTTTCATATTATTTAATGTTTATTTTTTGTTGACTTTTGACATGACAAGTCATTATTTTATAATTAATGGTAGCTTAACCAAATAGTTATAGTTAAATACATTAATAACAAAAAGAGTTTTAATATAAATTGAAGAAAATTAAGGTTGTACATATTTTTCTTTACATATATATGTATATCTATTAGTTATATCTATAAATGTATAGTATAGTAGATTCAATATAAAATTTAAAAAAATTACAAAAAATAATAAATCATGTCACTCAAAAACCAAACCGTAAACAGTTAAGAGTTTGACGAAATGCCAGCGAGAATCTTCTTCTTGTGATTCAGGTTTGCGCTACAAAATATTACGAAAATCATTGACGTTTGATTTTTTTAAGGACTCGTTAAAAAAAAATCTTTCAGTAGTGAAAAAGAAAACTGATTCTTTATTGGTAAAATATTACAGTGCTTAAAAAGACCGTTCTCGTCGTCGTAGTATTTATTTTTAATTTTAGTAGAGACTAATGTTTTTTTTTTAGAATTTTTACTTGTGGTTTGTAGATTTTGTTTAGATAACTTTTGTAGGTTCGACCGTAACTACTAAGTCCATACTATATATAGGGTTCTGCTAGTGTATAAGTTTCACCTTAAATGGTATGCGATTTTTTAATATTGTAATATTTGCAAGGAAAATCCTTAATTTATCGCAAACTAGTTCGATGTGAGGGTTCCAGTTAAATTTGTCGTCTATAGTTAATCCGAGGTATGTTTGGGTTTTGACAATAGATATCTATAGATTGACAGTTGCAGTATTTTATACTGACAGTGTGTAAACAATCATGTTCATGAGCTACTAAGTTCTGTATATGGGATTCTCTAATATTATACCGATTTCGGATACGGTTATGTAATTATTTCGGATTATCCGTTAGTTTCGGATAATTTCGGTTAAGGATATTCAAATTAAATACGCGTAAATATAAAATTATAATTAAGATAATCCTGCAATGACTGACTAAGTATGTAAACAACCTATGCAAGACTTCTTAGGAGTCTAACCGATCCAATTGGAAAATTATCCAGCAATGGATGTCCTACGGCTGAGATGATGATGACAGTAGGTGTAGAAGGATCTCTTGACAAAATTTAATACACGGCCGATCTAGAGCAAGCTATGCCACTGTTAAAACTGAAAACAATATTTATTTTTCAACAGGCTGACCAACCGCCGATGTCGGCAGATTTCACCTCGGCTTACGCAGAACTGGCTCAACCTCTGCCTCGAAATGTCGACCCTGAAAATTTAGTTGCGAGTCTGCGTGCTGCCGCTAATCCTGACGACGAGGACAACCAATAAATCAAATCCTTGAGTAGCGACCGACGGTAGCTATAACATCTGTGATATCGTCAGCCTGTCCAGCAACCTCCACGTAAAAATGTTTAACAAAGCCACTGAATCTTTAGATTCTAAATAAACAGTCTGTGTTAATTATATTAAATGATATTGTAATTTTAAAATATATTTGTAGTTAATAAAGTGTAAGCGTGCTTTTTGTCTCTGATTGTTTTATTGTATGCCAATGATCAGCTCCCGGCTTCACTCGGGATGCAATTTTATATATACACAAACCTTCTTTGATTATCCTTCTTTCCATAAGTGAAAATCGAATTAAAAGAAGTAGTTAGGGGAGAAGCAAACGGATGCGGGTAGTTTCGGCGGCTTGGTTACAAAGTATTGTTTTCTTTTCTACTTACACAAAAACGTATTCCATGAAAAATTATCTAATTGATGGTGAAAACCGCATCAAAAATCGTTGCGTCGGTAGTTTAGGGGAGTTAGAGGATATACAGACAGTCTTCAATTTATATCTACTATGTAAGACTAGTTGTGCCTGCGACTTGACAAAATTTACTTATCACTTATTTAGGTAGGTACTAATTGGGTTTAGTTTATAAAACTTTTGTTCAATTATACATGTTTTAATATTATATTTCTCATTCTACACAAGCCATTTGCGCCTTGAAGGATAGAGTTTCTCATAATTTAAATGGACATCGGAAGGATGAGGACCAAGATCCTTACGGCCACTGCCTTGTCGCCTCCCTATGGGTATATAGTCGTATGGGACCTGTAAATAAATGAATAAATTTATGCTCACAATTTCCTTACACATTTAAATATCATTTTAATTTTGCAAACCTATTTTACCTATTTTTGAAATAACCATACGGACTGGCAGACAATATTTTTTTGTAACTACCGATATAGTGCTATTTGATGCCACTAGTATCCTCTCGGTATCAAATGCCATTTACTTTTTCGGAAGTTGTACTTCTTTGTACTTTCGGCCAATTCAGATTCTAGTCGCCCATCGAAATATCATTGCATTCAAGTCCACTGTAGTAGCCCTTTACACCATACAATTTAAATTGATGTTTTTGGAGTTATCGTAAATTAAAAAATACGAGTGATAAAATAAATTCAAGCGGTCTCGCAGCAACGCGACGTGACGACGGGACTTGATGCAGCCACTTCTGCCCGCGCTACTGCACCCGCTGTCGTGCAAAATCGTACCTATGAGAAGCCGAGAGCGGGTTATGTATATAAAAAAGATAAAATAACATTACCTGGGGAAGTGCGTAAACAATCCCAAAAATCAGTACAAAAAGGCATAAAATCAAATTCATTGTGTATTGTTTTTGTAGACTTTTCTTCAAGGCGTCACGCTATTTTCAAGCTGAAATTCGATAATAATTTACTATTAACTTCGACGAGCGTTTTAATTGGTTTCCTATCAAAACATAGGCATGTAATTGTTTTCTGTTGTGCGTAAAGGTTTGAAGTAGGTTTTATATGCAGATTGTACTAATACATTAAAAACATGCTACATTATTGTCTTTTTTAAGTAGGTATCTTATATGATAGCATAAAAAAATATATGATTTTTTTTAAATTATTAACAATTTTTTATTTTTCAAAGTTGGCTCGTCTGGATTTGAAAAGTAGTGACAGGGAACGCTGCATTTTGAAGTCATTTGGGTAGACCGTCTGGCGTCAGTAACCACCCCCTTACAGTAGACCATAAGACCACCGTAAATAACAGTATGTGCTGTTGTATTTAGATGAGTGAGTAAGGGATGATAGAGCCTTTCTATTTCTTGATATATTTTCTCTGTTTTATACACAGATACACGAATACTTTCTCGAATATAAAATATTAACAAAAATTTCATGATGATCGGTTAAGGCGTGAAAAGGCAACAGACAGCCAAGACAGTTACTTTCACGTCTACATGGTATAAAATAAAGTCGCTTCCTGCCGTCTGTATCTCTGTGTCAGATCTTTTAAACTGCGCAAAGGATTTTAATGCGGTTTTCACTAATACAAAGAGCATTGAATGGGAAGGTTTTTATAACAATAAAAATGCTAATTTTAAATGCTCACCTAATTTCTGTTTCTCTTTCTGGTGCGTATTCTGGTATTGTCTTCGAGAATCGTTTGCTATTGCATTCCATATAAGATATGTTTATACCTACGTGTTTGACGTTATTGTTAAAGTGATGAGCGATTAAGTATTTGTTCTTTTTTTTATCAAAAACATAAATATTTCATCGTAATAAAATGTAAAGAAATAAATATCAAATAAAACATACTTTTTTTACTATCAATAAATCCACTGAATTAATGATTTGACAAAATGTATATGTATGCCACATATATAGGTATTGCAGCAATATTATGTATACAATTTTTTTAATATTATTTTTCTTTTGTTATGTGAAATCTGATACAGTGAGTATATACATTTTTCATGTGCCATTTAATGGATAAAGTGACGTGTGGATATCGTTCAAAACCAGGCCATTGTTTTTTTAACTTAGGTACACTTTGGATAGTTTCGGGATAAAAATATTTATTAATTTCAGTAATTTCCTATCAATATTTCAGATTTTGTAAATGGGCATAACATTCGAAAATGAAAAATCCTTTTTTATACTCACTTTTTTTAATATTTTCAAACTTAAATATCTATGAAACCACATTACCAAATAACAATAGTTTCCCAGTAAAATCTATAATTTCTTTCTACCTAATGCCCCTAAAGGTACAAGTTTCAGCCGTTAAAACTACAATAAACTGATGGCCTAATCTCCACACAAATCTCATTGATCTCCTTTGTCTGTTTTCTAAATTTCAAAGAAGTCAAAGAACCACAAGAAGTTGCTGCATCTCGCCGTACTCGTAAGTGGAAATAAACCGGCCATCTCTGGGAGAGATAGTTTCCATCTACCAGCAAGTACACCATAATATTTATGCGCTGTTAAAATCCTTTCAACTTTTAACTTATTTACAGCCACTAGTAGAGAATGAACAAAAGAAAAGCATTGACCAAACAGAAATTAATGAATTGAACAACTTTCAACCCAACCAGACTCTGGAGGAAGAAAAGCATAAGCCAGAAGCAATCAGCACTAAAAATATAGTTACAATTGCACCTGCAAAACCTGAGGTACACAGTTTGAAACCAACTCGAAGAAATGAAAGCTATAAACCGTCATTTCTCGTGAAATTGAAACTTATAATTTTGAAATTTATAAAAGATATTAAACATAACAATAAAGTTACAAGTGTCTTATCAAATATAGGCACGTGTGTTGTCAATGGAGTAATGGAGATAATATCTCACTTCATACCTCCACCTATTGTACCGTTGATTGCGTCTGCAGCAGGTATGATGATTCCTTTCGAACCGGTGGTCATGTTGAAACAGAGGATGCCCATTAATAGTTATAGAAGAGCTCTGAATACAGCTGTAAATGGATTTTTAGGAACCTTTGATAAATACAAAATTGACAACGAAGATCCATATATGACCAGGAGATTTAATAGGAGATTCATGGGCGATTCTAAAGAGAAGAAATTAGTTAAACTGTTCAAGGAAGAATAAATTGTTTACAATTTTTGTTTTGTTTTATTGAAGGTTCTTTATTACTATTAGAATATAAAAACAATTGCTATTATATACGTTTTTATATTGAATTGTCTAGAATAATTAATATACCTATAATAATGAACATATGAGTCCAATTGCCTGAAAATAAATGAACTTTAATTATTTTTTTAATTTAATTTATTTTAGTCTATGTAGGATGTCATCGTGATTACACCAAAAAAGGGGCAAAAGAAAGATGTTTTAACTTTCTTTTTGTTTGAATTCTTATTTTCTGTTCTTTCAAATTTCACTGGCCTATTAGGCTTTTCTTTAACCTTTTCAATATTTTGTGTTACACTTTCCACTAAGGTACTGCTTTCCACTTCACCTTGAGTTTCAGGCGTTATGTCTTCTACGGGGCTATCTTTGTTTGTATCTTTCTCTGATGCAGGTTCACTTATATTGGTTATAATAGTTCTCATCATAGTTAGAATTTCTTCTATTTCAACTTTACTTTTAGTTTCATTAACATCGTATGTATGCGTTTCATTTAATGTTGCGAACGCTTCTGCCTTCCTCGAATCATCTTTAACATCTTCCCAGTGATGTCTAAATCCATTGTCATCAAGAAACACTTTTTTGTTTGGGAACTTTGAATCTTCAGTTCTAAGCATATATGATTTGAAATAATCTTCAACAATGTGTACCGTTGGTTTCAATATTTTGTATTTATCTTTATTGCTCGTGACATCACCAAAATACTGTAGATCCATGTGGTTTGGAAACTGAGAAGATGCTACTAATATCTGTAATGAAATTGGATTATTGGATGTTGTATTTAACTTAGAATAAGCACAAATACAAATTATTTACATGAAAGTAACATGGGAAAATGTGGGATTTTAATTTATGGGACTTTCATCTTACAAAGGTTTGTCAGTCATATCATCCCCTGCGATAAGTAAGATCCAGTTCTTATTAGTTAAAGTATGCCACGCATTCTTATGTAATGCCACGTATGGTGTGCAAAATAACAATATACAATACTTAATATAATAGAAAAATTGAGAACGATCTTGGATACGGGTTGATTTATTTTTATAGGTTGTAGAGTGGTCCCCTGATCTATTTATGTTGGTCTGCCTGCTCTCTGTGGTTGCATCTTCGAGAAAAATCTCATGAAAAAGGCTTCATTGTTGAGAAAAAAAGCGATATGGAAAATGATCAGTTTTGGTAAGAATCCGAAGAGTGACACTGAAAAAGTAGGTCTGTCGGCTTTCAGCGTTACATCTTCGAGTTACAACATAGAGTTGAATAGATGGAACTGGCGGATATTATGGTAACAAAGTAAATAATACCTTTAAATATATCACACATAGAAGAAAATACATGTCAACTTCACTTACAAAACAATCCAATCATCCGCTTGATTGCTTACAGGTTTATTAACGATTAATTTTGCCTATTTTTTATTGTTGCATGTTCATTGGGTTTTATGAACACTTAAAGAAGAAATTCAGCAACCTCTCTTGATCTAAGTAGGTAATGGCACACGTTTGACGACACGTTTGGTCTAGTGGCTAGTAACCCTAGCTGTTAAACAAACGGTCGCGGGTTCGAATCCCGCTAGGGGCAAATATTTATATGGTAACATTTACCTTTGTACCCGAGTCATGGATGTTTGTATTTATAATATGTATGTATTTACAAAAAAAAAAAAAAAAGTAATCTATGTATTATATCAACTGTCTGGTATCCATAATACAAGCAATTAAGTTGCTTAGTGTGGAACTAGATGGTGCTGTGTGGAATGTGTGAAGATATTTATTTATTTATTTAATGGCTGGGCACAAAGTGTTTCGCAATCATTTGGGCAGCCCGTGTGGCGGCAGTAACCACCCCCTTACAAGAGGTAACAGGCAGTTACTTTCACATTTATAATATTAGTATAGATAAAGTATGTATTATATAAACATAGATAATTGTACTTACGCAAGCTCTAATTTATCTATATGTTAATAGGAAAATAGTTTTATGAACATTTCAATAAACGAAAATTCCTAACAAAAGGTATAAAAATAATAAAACAAAAAATAATTTTCACTTAAGATATATTTTGCAACATATTTTCACCAAAGCGTAAAATCAAGACATCCCCTCCCCTTCCTTCATTAATATTCCATCATTATTAATAAAAATAACAATCATGTGCGATGTCACGCGAATTCCCTTTATTATTTACAAACGAACAAAAAATACACAACTATCATTTGTGCAAATTTAAAAACACATTTTTCTCAAAGTTTTAAAAAAATACAACAGTGTGAAAAAAAAAACAAAAAAAAAATCGTTCAAAATCAAATCGAAATAATGATTTAACAATCCACCAAATAACAGAACAATATAATAAACAAAAAACAAATTATTTTAATATTGCATTTAAAGAAAATGCCATTTCGCTATTGGCCACCACAATACAATTTCAAGATGCTAAAAATTCTAGATGTGCTATTATAATTTAATTATTTTTGTAATAAAATTTAAAGAATATCATTTATGAATATTCGATCATTTTTTTTTGTAATGTCACATCTAGATCAAATACAATCCCATAGCCAATCATATCCAAACAAATTTTCAGTAACATACACTGATATTAAATTCAATATGAAATCGCGATTTATATCACAAAACCTATCTTTATATATATAAATTACGTGTCACGTTGTGTGTCCTCGATGAACTCTCAAACTACTGAACCGATTTTGATAAAACTTCGTAACTATGTTTAATTTGGTCCAACTTAAAAGATAGGATCTTGAACCTAGGCGAAGCCGGGAGCGAGCCACTAGTAATATAAAACAAAGAAAAGACTTGTATTTTTGTTTGCAATGAATAAATTCAAAAACTACTGGACCCATTTTAACAATTCTTTAACCTTTAGAACCTATAGAAACAGCTATAAGTGCTATTTAACATGAGCCTATTGATGGGAAAAAACCATTGAACTCGCGACAGTGTTACCGTAACCGACATCTCTGAAAATATTCAAAAAATAAACATGTAATTGTTCAATTTTTTGTTGTTTGTTGTTTTAATACCAGTGTATGTTTACCTCACAAAACACTCCCCAGGATTCGAGTAGCTATAACAACAAACATTAGTAAAATGTGCGAGAAATTGTATAAGGATGTATACAACAAGGTTCCCATGGCAACAATATTGTCCGTTGATGCGAAATCGGAAAGGCTCCCTAATCAATTGAGGCGACTGTGGATCTTCCAATTACTAAAGTCAAGATCGCGACCATTCTTTTAAAAAAGGTCCATAAAAATCAGACTGATAATATAACCTGTGCAGCTAATAGCGCTAAAGTCCTTGACTGCAGTCCTGTAGGAAAGTTTCCGTATGAAGAATTTTTATTTCAGAAAAGTTTAGTACGAGTCTTAAGTATTCTAGACTTGGGTGTATTTCCGCCACTTGGTACATTTTCCAGTTATGACGTCATTAATTTTTTATATATATTTTTTTTTTCAAAAACGAGTGGGGCATACAATGAAATGAAATCAAAAAAACGTTGTTTCATAAAATATTAAAAACATTTTCAAAACACACCAAGTTTGGGCTCTTCCAGACAGGACACGACTGAATTTTTTTTTTCTAAAATATACGCCGAAAGACTCATTATATATCATCATACATAACTAATTCCTAATAATTATAAGAGGAATTAGGAAAATATCAATGCTTACAAAGATTTTTTTAAGAATTAAAAAATCGATTTTTTAAAACATTAAAAAAATATCTACAAAAAAACAGGACTGTTTAAAATTTTAGGTACATGGATATACGCCTTTACAGTGAATCGGTGTATATTTCTTATGAGGAATTTCGTACGATAAGTTATAGAGCATTTAACCCTTAAGGGCATTTTTGCAGAAACTGGAAGACCCACGCGAAATCTAATCGATTTTTTTTAATTTATTTCAAGGTACAGTCAGCAACAGATATATCGGATCTGTCTAGGTACTCAAATAACACTACACACTTTGAGGACCGATTATATCTGCACTCCAAAGTATTCTAATTAATGTGAACATTCAACGCGTCAAAAATATCTAAACAGTCGAATGTCATTATTTTCAGTACAACCATATTTTCATAATTAGGTATACTACTAAGCTGCCAGATGGATAACGCAGACACGTCAAATCTTTGATTTGTCAAATGAGGCGTATCTAAGTTTAAATATAGAGAAATTATGAGCCAAAGATTTTTCGAATTTCGAATGGCCCCCGTGCTTTGTATTAGGACGTGTGTTGCTGATTATCAATATAGGTTTACTGGTTTATTATTCTTAATTACTCAAGTAACAATAAGACTGATAATTCTTTACTTTTTTACGTTAAGGTCGGCAGACAGGCTGACGGTCCACTTGATGGTAGGTGGCTATCGTCCCCTATTACACAAGTAACGCCACAGGTGCCGCAAGTGCGTTGCTGACTACACTAGGATAACGGATAGGGAAATGGCCTCTGGCATTCCTTATTCACTCCTTATAGTCTTAACGGTGATCTGTATGCCCTGCCACAACTTTCCAGACCAGAGCCAATTTTGAAAACTTTATTTACAAAGTTAACCCTGCCGGGAATCGAACCCGGATTCAAGCACCACTCATCCAATGGACTAGTCATAAAAACACAACACAATACAAAAATAAGTTCACAATATACAAAAATCAATAAGGTATTCATCTACAATTACAAAATATTGTATTTGTATTAATAAAACTTGAATAAGAATTTTTTAAAAAACGAAGGTGCCAGCCAAGAGGGACAGTTTTATTCTGCGGCTCCTCAGATTATAAAATTAACTGATTATAAATTGTAAATAGGTAACTAGTATAAATAATTTCGTTGATTGTCCTTTAATGCTATGCTTTGAAGTAAAGCATTAATCATTAAAAATTAAGTAAGTGTATTATATAATATGGGTAGGCATACTAAACGCGCTGATCAAATGAGACAACGCTGTTTGTAAGAAAGTAGTGACGAGAGGGAAGATCTGTTAAAGTTTAAAGATACAGTCACATTGATAGGTCTTCCTTTTTTGAATTCGGTTGAAAATGATGTCATTCAAGCGTAATTATGAGACAATGTAAGTAGGTGATTATTGCGACCAACTAAACATGAACCTTAATACAAAGATATCAAAGTTTATTCCAAAAAGTGTTGAGATATAATTGAACATTTTAGTGCTTAGATACTTTTGGCGATCAGATTGTATACATAAGAAAAAAATTCCGTTTGTAATGAAATATATGACATATGTGTTTAGATATATTTGAATTCAAAGAAGCTCACATCAATTTGAAATCTGTTGTTGTGTAGATGTTACTGAAAAATTAAATGCTAACAATTATTTGCCTACTTCAGATGCTCATCTACTTCTGACGCTGACTGTACATCGCGTTTTACTTATGAATTTTGTACATACCTCAACAAATAAGGCTATTATTTAACCAAATTAATTTAAAAAAAAAATGTATACCTCTATTAAGGAGTTTAAAGGCTTGTATACACTTGCGGGGACGAATTAAATATTCATATATCATATCGTTTTTTTTACAATACTATTTTTTTTTCTTTACTCAGTGTACACACAGCCTAAGGATTACAAAGCTTATTTATATGTATGTAATGTTAATTATTTCATGTAAACTGGCGGCTTGACTAGTAATCTGGTGGATATGTATGTATTCGTAAATATCTAAGCCTTCGCGGGTACTACAAACTATTAAGGCTAAAAAACTAGTCCCACATTTCCATTACAAACTTCGTTGGAGTTACTCAATTAAAAAAAAAATACAATCTACCTTCATATTATTGACAGATATTTTTATATAGAAAATTTTACGTTATTTAAACTTCAAACTTCTTTAAATTTGCTTCCACAGTGGGAGGCAATTCGGAAAATTAATAACAAAATCTGTCTATACATTTTGATGCTGCAGTTACATATCTATTCATTTATATTCAAAAATTTAATTACACCACTCGATAGCTAAAGGATCAAAGATTTTTTTTGTATATATGGTATATATTTGAATTCGTTGGATATACATACAAAGGAAAGAAAAAACGCGTAAAGTACGACACAGTCATAGCCCATTTCGCCCATAAATTTTCTGTTAAAACAAAACTAACTCAATAATTTTTGTCGAGCGCCATCTGCTAGCAATTTTGACTACAACGTAGAAGTGTCTAATTTGAGATAAGCTTCACTGAGTTTTAATAAACGGTGGATATTATCTGAATAAATATTAGAATAATTCTTGAGAAAACTCCAACAAAGCTTGTATTAAAACAGTTCTAACTTCGCCTCTTAAATATAATATTATTATTTTAAAATACAGATAAAGTGTTTCTGGATCGTATTTACATCCGACGGGGAAAGCAGTTTGAGCTTATATTTTGTGATGATTATATTATGTGTAAAAAATCATAAAGGCCCCAATGCAACCTATTTTATACTTGTAAATAGTGAAACATTAAGATAACACATTTTGATCGCATTTATCTGTTCATTTAGTTTAGTCAGCCAAGGGATAAGCAGACGAGATCAATGGTCGAACTCATGGGAATGTATACGCCTTAGTTACTCTTGTCATACAGTATTGACTGTATGACAGAGTACCTAACTAAGTCAGAAATGATGAGAATGTATACGCTTTAGTTACTCTGTCATACAGTCAAGGCTGTATGACAGAGTACCTAACTAAGTCAGAAATGATGAGAATGTATACGCTTTAGTTACTCTGTCATACAGTCAAGGCTGTATGACAGAGTACCTAACTAAGTCAGAAATTATGAGAATGTATACGCTTTAGTTACTCTGTCATACTGTCAAGGCTGTATGACAGAGTACCTAACTAAGTCAGAAATGATGAGATTGTATACGCCATAGTTACTCTGTCATACAGTCAAGGCTGTATGACAGAGTACCTAACTAAGTCAGAAATTATGAGAATGTATACGCTTTAGTTACTCTGTCATACTGTCAAGGCTGTATGACAGAGTACCTAACTAAGTCAGAAATGATGAGATTGTATACGCCATAGTTACTCTGTCATACAGTCAAGGCTGTATGACAGAGTACCTAACTAAGTCAGAAATGATGAGAATATATACGCTTTAGTTACTCTGTCATATAGTCAAGGCTGTATAACAGAGTACCTAACTAAGTCAGAAATGATGATAATGTATACGCTTTAGTTACCCTGTCATACAGTCAAGGCTGTATGACAGAGTACCTAACTAAGTCAGAAATGATGAGATTGTATGCGCCATAGTTGCTCTGTCATACAGCCTTGACTAAGTCAGAAAAGCCTTATTTTCGTTACCCAATTTGACTTTTAAGAGTAAAATTAAAACTTAGATAAAAATACAGTGCATAACAGATTATATTTAAATTTTTTTTGAATCAGGCAGATATATCATTAATATAGGTTTTTCTAAAATTTCTGGTGTATGTTTCGCGATTTTAATATGTGCCCGAAATTGCATTCTGTCTTCAATTATTTTCATTATAGTAAGTCGAGAAAACAAATTCTCCCAAATACCTATTTACTGACTTCCCACGCTCGTACAGCGCCACCTTAAGGTATTTTTGGCTTCTGATTCTTAATAGTATCTAGATAAAAATTAACTTATATCTAGATAGCGATTTAATGTTTCACTATTTATATAGTAAGTACTTCTTAATTTTTATGTTTAAGAATCGTTTCTTAAGCATGAACAGCAAAAGTTAAATTTAAGCAGTCCTCACACAAATGCAGTTTTATTATACAGTATGTTGAAAAATAAAAAAAATAAACCGTATTTGCTGTACGGACTCAACGAACGAAACAATCATGCTGTATTTAAAATAATTATGTGTTATTGTAAAAGTTGTTAATATAAAACCTTTGTCATAATTAAGAAACGACGCTCACCACTAGTCAAATATGTGTACAAGGCTTTATATTTGAAATTTTAAAAATGAGAAAACAATAGCATAAATTACGACTAGAGAAAATGTATTCTAAAAAATCAGTCGTAACTCACGAAAGCGTTATCGTATTTGTATATAAGAACTATTACATATAATTGAAAAATTTAATGTGGTAAGAAGATTTAAAACAGCTGTGTGTATTAATTTTTTTAGTAAAAGTTAGTAAAAAAAAGTTTTTAATAAAAAAAAAAACTTTGGTGCCGCGTCATAAGCTCTTTTAAGAACTTGAATCAAGAACCAATTTTATTTTGCGCTCCAACCAAACACTTTCAGATCACAAAAAATTATTGATTTTTTTTTTTCAACAAAAAACTGGCAACGTTACAATGGCAGCAGTGGGTCGTTAGTACACTATACATATTAATATCAATGTTGGTCAATATCAGTGTTGGTGTCAATGTCAATGTCAATGTCAATATCAGTGTTGATATCAATGTCAATATCAGTGTTGATGTCAATGTCAATATCAGTGTTGATGTCAATGTCAATATCAGTATTGTGATGGCAATGTCAATATCAGTGTTGATATCAATGTCAATATCAGTGTTGATGTCAATGTCAATATCAGTGTTGTGATGGCAATGTCAATATCAGTGTTGATATCAATGTCAATATCAGTGTTGATGTCAATGTCAATATCAGTGTTGGTGTCAATGTCAATACGTCAGTGTCAATATATTGCATGATGTAAAACGAAGCCAACAGATGACGTTAGCAGTATCTTATCCCCATTCTTTGGAATTTTTGGAGCGCAAATAATCAATTGAAACTATTTAAAATCCGATTGAAATTGGCAAAAGAAATATTGCCGCATTTCATTCCACAAAAAATATTTCATATTTACACATTATTAACAATAATTAAAAGTATTATGCTAAAATATTTTAATATATTGCGATAAGTTGAAGTGTCAAAAATTTGTATCAATGTTTATACTTATCATTATGAAAAAATATAGTCTATACGAACGGCTACTAGTAATTCATTAAAGACAGCAAATTTCATATGAAAATATAATTATTATGTCACTATCATAATGTACAATATTTACAAGTTTTAAACGAAGAGATAGAAAAAAAAGAAAACATTTAAAATAAATAAAAAATACTGCTCAAAAATCGTCACTGGAATAAGAACGTCTACTATGCGACTAAACGAAGCAAAATAAATATCGTTAAAAGAATTTATTACATATCTTATTATAATACTTATCACACGATTTCAGAATTATGCATTTTTTTTACCTATTATTAATATTAAATTTAACTGGCCATTAATAAATGTGAATTTGAAAAATAGAACACATAAATTCGACAGCTCTTTTTATAGAACTGCAAAATCCTTACAATTATTTTCAAATTTAAAAAACACCGAGATTTTTTTACAATGCCAAATTAGTTTTATTTACTTTAATATTACATTTTTATCGATATATTCAATTTTAATTTAAATAAAATTAGAAATTATTATTTTTTCTAATACCTAACAATAATAATTTATTTAATTTAAAAAATAATAATAATATTATGCTCGATTGAATTTCTCGAACCATAAAAATGGAACCTCAAATTCTTTTTTTTATATTCGAAATTTATTTCCTAATTTAAAATTCCTATAACAAAAACATCATGGCCGCTAAGAATGCTATCATGTAATTAATTCAAAATGAAAACAATTTTATTACTTGTGAGTATGATTAGATACAAAAATACACAACATTTTGTCCCATTAGGTTAAATTTCCGCAGGTACAACATCCAATTATGACAAGACACCGTCTAGTTAGGCACGAGAGAGATAGGAACAATAACTATTGCTTTGTGTGAGAGGGACAAAACATAATATGACTTCTGTCTTATGCCGGCCATACACGATCAAGCCATTCGTTCAATCGGCATGATACGAGTGTTATTTTGAATGACAAGTTTTACTGACATGTCAAATGACACCTCATAACTATTCAATTAGACTGTGAGGGTGTCATTTGGTATGATAGCTAAACTTGTCATTCAAAATGGCCCATACACTATTCAATCGTCTTGATAAATCCAACTGGACTGTGATGGTGTCATTTGACATGACAGCAAAACTTGTCATTCAAAATGACGCACATACACTATTCAATCGGCTTGATCAATCCAATTGGACTGAGAGGGTGTCATTTGACATGTCAGCAAAACTTGACATACAAAATGACACTTATACACCGTTCAATCGGCTTGATGAAGCCAAATGGGCGGTAAGAGTGTCATTTGACATGACAGGCAAACTTGTCATTCAAAACATAAGATTTTAAAAAATAAAAAATATTCAAAAATCCAATATAAAAGGCAAAAATATGAAACTTATTGTTTAAAATTGGCTTCTTGGACTTCATTATGACGATATTGAATTTATAATGAAAGGCATTATAACTTATTATCAAGCTAATTGGACGGTGAGGTTGTCATTTGACATACCAGCCAAAATTGACATTTAAAATGACACTAATACACCATTTTATCGGCTTTATAAAGCCAAATATAACATGCCGGTTGGACAATAAGCTTGCTCGTGTAAGGCTAGCATTATATTAAAAGTGCTTCTAAAATACGGTGCTATTTTTAATTGATTGATTTTATTCTTAATTCAGTCAGAGACTGTAAGTTTAACATTATTTATTATTAATATTTTTTGTTAGAGTAACTCACTATTTCAGTTTTAAGAGATTTTAAGAGAATCCAAAAGAAATTCAAAGTCCCTCCCATTAGTAGATAAACGATTTTTTTTATTTTTTTGGCTAGTCTTTTCGCGATACACAATAAGAATAATCCCTCTTAAAATCTCAAACATCATCACTTAAATTTAACATTATTGACTATAATAAATAGCCAATTATCACATTAGCAAACCAAGCATTCTTTCCAATGCTCGTATGTATAAAAAAAACATAATAGGAGCTAGATTTAATTATTATTTTTACACAAAAACATGTACTCCTGAACGCTGAAAATTTTATACGAAAAAAATCTCAAGTTCAGATTTCAGGAGGCCACTCCTGAATCAGTCAAAGTTGAAAGTATATATATATTTTAAAAAAAGATTCACGCTGAAAACAGACTTACACTTAAAATAATAAGGTACATTCTCTTTTTACGTTAACACTTATTAGTCACTTTAGAACCGAATTCGTGTAGAATATCGCACGCCATCTCTAAATCGTTCCTAGTGATGCCCAATGCTCTCACGACAATGTCCTTTGGATAACCTTCGCCTACTAAACGCGCAATGTAATCCAAATTAATGTTTTCGTACGACACATTGTCTCCATACTTTCTGCCGTGTTTATCGTGCGTCAACGGATTGAATTTTTTCGCTGCTGAAATACAAGAATAATCTAGTTAGTATATATGAATATAATAACTTTAAAGGAGATATATTTGTATATATCAATACTAATAATAAATCTGTAAGGGTCGGTCATGGAGAAAGTTACTTTGTTTTCAGAGATATCGTGTTTATAGGCTCTATACATGATACTGAAACTAAATTGACGATTTTTAGAATTTTTTTCTGTATGTATGTATGTATGTTCCTCCATAACTCTGAAACGAATTAACTGATTTTCATGAAACTTGGTAGATAAACATTTGGACGTACGGGACATAGGATAGGCTACTTAATATTTTTCAAAGCGGACGAAGTCGTGGGCACCAGCTAGTAATACAATATAGTCCAAAGCAGTCAGGTCAAGTCCACTATGAACTTGAGAATAAAAAAAAACCTGAGAACATAAAAAATTTACGAGATTCGATAGGGAATTACTCACCGGCTATGGAGGCTTCGTTTTTCTCCACACTGACATTCTCGTAGGGAGGATCCTTCGTGTCTTCTGAGGGAAATTTTGGCATCGTAGTTGATTTTGTCGGCTGTTCGACACTACCACTGGTTGTTGTCGGTAAAGATCTTTGCCTTGGTGGCGCTCTGCATTCCCTGTCAAAGCTATTTCTAGATTCCGACCTTTCCGGTTTATCCGGTGGCCTTTCGGGTGGATGTCTGAGCTCTATGTGTCTATGGTTCTCGTTCGAATGTTTCTCAGGCAACGGTACAGGTCTTGTGTCTTGTTGTCTGTCTCTGTCTGGTATTCTTTCGTGTTTCATGTCTAGATTTTGGTTAAGTGTCAAGTCGAGAGGCGGTGCGGGTAAGGGGCGACTGTTCGATTGGGGTGTGCAAGCTCTTCGCGGTTTTTCGAAAGCTCTCGGGTCGGGTGGTACCTGAAAATCGATATTTATCACATTTATATTCCTGATTTATTTCTGGATACAAGACCGTTAATAAGTTAATAGTTAATTAACGAAGTTAATATTTCGACTAACAAATTAACTTTGAAGTTAACTTGAAAAAAATAACGTTAACTTTCCTCAAGTTCGTTAATCGTTTCCAATTAATCACTTTATTGTCCACTATTATTTTCTTATTTAACTTTTTTTAACTACGTTATCAGTTTAAAAAAATACGTTTTTACTTTATTTTGGATTTAATTTCACTAGTTCATTTTGGTGATTCTCAACTATCAATTGTCGATGGTTGTTAGTACGCCAAGTTTGTTAATCCAGTACCTATTATTTGTCAAAAAGTTACGAAAAACACGTTCTGACAAGTGCTTTCGGGTTGGTAGGCATTATTGACGCAAGTAAAATGAAACTGTGTCTTGCCGGCGCGTGTTTGAATGAGAAAACTCCGTTTTATTACCAGAACTGGCGCTGAGATAGACGAGTGTTTTTGTCACTAACGTAACGACATAAAAAAATAATTTTTTATTGCGTGTTAACTGATTAACGATTAACGTTAACTTCCGTTAAATCTTCCGAAATAACGTTAACGTTTAATGTTCTTTAACGTTTAACCAAATTAACTTTTTTAGTTACGGATTAGCGATTAGCGCAATAAACTATTTGATTAACGGAGCTTATTTTTGACGCTCTTTTATATTAAGTTGGTGGTTTTTTTTACATAAATCTTTAAACTTTACACAGTACTTCCATAGTGGGAGTCAATTCAGAAAAGTAATGTTAACAAAATCGGGTTGATAGCCAATATTCAAGTATTTAAAAATTACCTCATGTCTGGTGTCGATGATACCGGTAATCGTCTCTGTGGAGCCAGTGATGATGGAAGTCAGCCTGTGCCTCGAATCGGGTTCGGGCTCCAAGGAAGACCTCCTTCTCGGTTCTGAAATTATTAAAATCATTCTCTGTAGAAAATACTGTCTAAAATATGACAGAAATTGGCAGCAAGAAGTGTGAACAAAAGGGTCGGACATTAAAATATTAGGACTAAACCATGGAGACTAGAAGTAAGAAAGACCACTTACATGGGTGTTAAACTGAAAAAAGTGGTATGTATAGAGTTGGGCCTCCTTACCTCTAGTCCCCATGGACTAAACATAAAGTGGTTTTAATTAATGTACCCGAAGTAGAGTGCTAATAATACGTCACGAAATCGTTCACTTACCGAACGCTGTCGCCGCAGCGATGTCTTGGACACTCGAAGCCGCCGTGATTGCTGGTTCCGCGGGGGAGAGACTCTTCCTGGGGGGCAGAGGGGGGGCTCGGAGCTCCCCGTACGCGTTCTCGGCGGGGGCTGGGAGGCGACGGGGGGCGCGGGGGGAGTGGCGCGGCGACGCGAGGGGGGATCGCACCGACGGACGGAGTGCGTCAATCGTCGAAGTCGCAGCGTTGAACTCCGCCCAATCCTAGATTCAAATTTGGAATTTGACTCTGAGGACGATTGAATCGACATTAGGCTAAGTTTACATGACCGCGCGGCACAAGATCAAACTAAACAGTGTTCATTGTCTACATAACCGCGCAGTACAAGTTCTACAAACATGTATCGACCTGTTCAGTTTGATCCGGTCATGTGTGTCAGGCCTTATAGTCGTTGTCAAACCAAAATCTACTTTTTGAGATGTTGACAAAAAAAGTTGTTCTAGAAAATTTTACACATTTAAGTTACTAACTGGTTCCCGCGACTTCGTCCGCGTTGAAAAATAAAATAATGTATAAGCAGTATAACTTGACCTCTTGTTGTATAACACTTTGGCAGGGCGTTAGTTTTTAATTTTATTTTAGCTGATACCTCGACAACACTGCTTTTTTTCTGGATGAAAGGTACCCTATGTCCTTTCCTGTATCCCTGACTATGTGTATGCGAAATTTTATTATGATCGGTTGAGCAGTTAAGGCATGAAAAGGTACCAGACAGACGGACAGACCGATAGTATAGATAATTAATATGATTTTGAGTCAAAAGTAGCCCAACATTCATTTCATTTACTGTACAGTCGGGGTAAGAAAACGTTCGTCACCTTAAAGTCGACATTTTCTTGCACCAATACAATTATTTGCATATTTTTTAAAAACTTCTGTCAGTTGTTTAATTTAAGGAGTTCGGTGCTTTAATTTCAAAAGATACTAAGCGACTACCATTTTTGAAGAATAAATTTGAATATTGACGAAGGTTTCCGTATCCCGGCTGTACACAAACAAAAAAATATCAATCAAATCGCATATATTATATAAATATATAAAATAATGAGAAGCCAAAGTGAACATGTTTACTTACATTTTTCAGCGTGTCACTAAATTATGATCCATGCAGTTTTGATGGGGTCATGGTGAAAACGTAACACTTATGGGACCCCATGATTCTTACTCTTATAGCGTAAACCAAAGAAAAGCAAGGTAAGAGTGTGCCGCTAACACTTTTAGAACAAACCAACTCATCTATATATTCAGAAATTCATGTTTTCCTGTAGCCTATACTAAATATTATAGAGAGATTTGTATTTTTGTTTGTAATGAATAAACACAAAAACTAATGGACCGATTTTAAAAATTCTTTCACCTATAGAAAGCTACATTAACACTGACTAACATAGGCAAAATTGTAAATCGAGTTAAATTAGGGATCCTTACAAAAAATCTAATAACACAAGGTATAAAAATCTATACTAATCTTATAAAACTAAACGAGGAATTCTTATATGCCACGACGATCTCGCAAACGGCTCTAACGATTTTAACGAAAATCTAGGGTTAGGGTTTTTTTAGGTCTAGAAATCGATCTGTCAGTGTCTTATCTTCGAGAAAATTCTTTTTTTTTATGGAACGGTTACAAAAGTAATACCGCTTGCTCGTTTCAAGTGTTCTTCAATTATTTTTTTTCTATACTGTTTCATAGACTTTCTTTCTTACATGTAAAAAAACTTTAAACATTTCATTGGCCTGAACTGAACAAAGCTCGGTCAATTGTATTTTTGTTTGTAATGTATAAACTCAAAATATACTAGAGCGATTTTAAAAATTCTTTCACCTATAGAAAGCTACATTATCATCTGCGAGTAACGTGGGCCTTTAATTTTCATAAAGTTACGGAGACGAAGTCGCGTGCAACAGCTAGTATACAATTCTCAATACAAATAATTATGACACAAGACAAATAAATAACAATGAATGGAACGATGCAATCAACTAACGAGTTAAGGCGCTTAGTGCCGTCAAATTTGTACTTTCTTAACACCACTCCTAGTTTATGGCTAGACCAAAAACGCCATTGAGGGCTCCAAGCGCCTTAACGAGTAAAGTTAAAAAACCTTAGTATTCATAATCACTCAAGACTATAATATATTTATAACCTAAGAGCAATTATATATATAAAAAAAACACATAGCGCATATCACCAAGCGTATATTGTCAACATTACTTTATTACTTAAAAATAAATAAGTCAATGTAATTATGAAATTTAAAAAATAATAAAAAAACTCAATAACCTAATCAACTTTACTCATCAAAAAACAAATTTATCCTTTTTTAGATAAATTAGTTTCCGCATATAAATGCATCAAAAATAGATGTCGCTATTATAATAAAATCGGTAGGTTACAATAGAACCAAAAACAAAATAGAGGTTTGCATCTATAATATAAAAATGAATCCCTAAATGTGTTGCTAAGCGCAAAACTCGAGAACAGGTGGACCGATTTTAATTCTGTCTTCACTCATGGATAGAGGGATAATCGGGGAAGGTTTCTACGTAAAAAAAAAATGCACCCGGGCGAAGCCGGGAACGAGTCGCCAGTATAAAAAAAAGTTCTAAATTTCTAAGTTTAATAAGAGTTATGTTCTTAGCTTAGCGGAAAATATTTTTTGATATTAAGTTCTTAGTAGCGACATCTATTGTGATTAATTAAACCCCTCAAAACATATGAGCTTTGGAATGACTGGTTGCAAAAAAGGTCGAAAAAATATGAAATAATATTTTACTTTTCATTATAAAATGCTATATTATTTCTATGATAATTATTTTATTGCTTTAATATATCACTCGCCGAAACATATATTAGCACACATGCTTTTTTTTTTCCAATTCACCGTGGTTACTGCCGCCAGACGGGCTGCCTAAAATGAATGCGAAACTCAGTGTGCCCTGCCACTACTTTGGAGATTCAGACCGGAGCAAATTTTAAAAAATTCATTTTCAAAACTAAACCTGCCGAGAATAGAACCCGGGACACCTGTGACAGAATGTTAAGACCAACTTAACTATTCATTCCAATTCTTCTAAATTTTATGGAGTTTAAGTAAAAATTTAGATTTTTATAACAAAAAATTAAAAAAAAAACTACCTAACATTACAAAATGCAATCAATACTCAACTCAAAAATATACAAAATAACGACTTAAAAAAAACGTATTGTAAAAGTATGATGTAAAATAATAATAATAATAATTAATTCTTACAATAATAATATAATAATAATAATTGCCTATTTGTAAATATACACTGGCATTACACAATGCTTTACATAGAGAAAATCAAAATAAATTGCATTTCTCATATTTTGCACATAAAAAAAAATACCATTTCATTATAATAATTAATAATTGTATATAAATAATTATAAATATCAATAATAATTCATTATCAATTTACAAATTACATTAACTTTGCTTAAGAATTGTACTCTACAGTATTTTTAAGTCTTTAAAAAAAACAAAAAAAAAATTTTTTTTCAGTGTTTTGATCGTAAGGCTAATAAAATTAGTACTACAAACTTTTTTAGGACTTGTCCGATATTATGCGATGTTTTTAACCCGTTTGTTAAATCGTAATCTATTGAAGATTAAAAACGTAATCTTTTTTTATTCACACAACTTATTATCGAACGCATTTCATATAATTTTCATACAATTCATACAAATTCAAAAGAAAAAAAAAATGTATAGCGCCATCTATCGCAGATTAATCAGTACGATATGTTGTGAACTTGTCTCGGATATTATAAGCTATTAAAACTGTTTTTTTAACCATCATTTATTAAATAGTCATGTATTAATGATTAAAAACGTAATCTAATTTCAGCCAACTTATTATCGAACGCGTATTATATCATTTTCATACAATTTATACAAATTCAAAAGAAAAAAAAAAGGAAAAAAAAAACATTTGTATAGCGCCACCTATCGCCGATTATCAGTACCCAATCGCTATTGTGATACGTTGTAATGGGCGATAGCTTTTTTGACGTTTTTAAATTAACAAACATGGAAAAGCAACGCACATATCTCTAGAACGTCTCTAAAAAGGTTTGTACATATATATATTATGTTGACTCTTAATTTGCCATGAAACAAACGAACGCACAGAAAAAAAAAACAATGGAAAAGGCGTGACCAACAAAATGGAATGTATATATTTACGTCGCGATCTCTGCGCAAGAGTTTCCCAAGTATATTAAAATTTATTTAATTATAATAAATAAAGTATAGTTATAATGTTTATAAACGCGCGTGCAAATGCAACACTAAGCATGCGGTGATTTTCTCTCGCGTCTCTGCAAAACAAACAACGGTGATAAATCAAAATGGCCGCCATGCAAACGTTCGGACGGACATAGAAATGTTATGTTTATTTATTTATTTGTTACAAACACGAGTGTAAGATGTAGTTATGATATACCTACATTTTGTAGTGTTTTGAGGGCAAAATATATATAGGATGCTCGTAATTAGAGGCGGGTCAGTAAGAGCAGAGCTACCTAAACCGTTATAGCTAGAAAGAAAGAAAAAACACACTTAGGAGACTATTCATAATTTTAATAGTTATTTCCATCGGCATTTAAAGATTTTGGAAAAAATGGTACAGTCGGTGGAAAAAAAAAGGACAATTTTCTCGTTTTATTTTTATGGCGCCAATCGATTCTGTCAGTTGTAAGGATCAATTGATCCTATGGGACCAACTGAGGTTAGATGTTGCAAAAAAAAAACTACCTCCATACATCTTACAGAATGAGATAAGTTCAAATTTTTTTTTTTTAATTAAAAAAGATGATATAACTTTTTCAATAAAAAATAATGTTCAGTTTTCTTTGTCAAAATTAATTTAGGGAAGAAACTCCCATTTGGGAGAAAAAAAAAAACTCCCAAATATAATCAACTAACAAGGTAACGAGTAACATTTCAATGTCCGGCTTAAAAAAACTGACTACACACATTAGATTTTTACTTTGACTTCACAATCTGTTAATTTACTTTACAATCAATATATAATTATATATTATGTGTGTGGTGAGCTTTAAAAATATATGGCAGATAAAAAAAAACAGAAAGCTAACACAAAAGGCAACCCAGAAAACAATCATGCCGTGTGAATGAATGTATTATAGATAAATGCAAAAACAACCATGCTTTTTCCCTTTTATAGCTAATGTGACTTTTTTTATATTATAAAGGCTGACGGTACACTCGATGGTAGGTGGTTACCGTCGCCAGTGGACATTATAATGACTGCAATGACATATCGCCGTTACAACCTCTGTCTGTCCGGAGCTAATCTAGTATAATATTTTATGCATTTTTTGTTTAACAGCTCTTAACTTATTCGTTTAGTTGACTCAATTAATAAGAATGTAAATTTTCTTGAGAAAAATCTAAACTATTGAAACCCCTAGTTATTTAGATTTTGTTTGTATTGATTTTAGATACTTGAAAAAGTGTTGCCAGAGGAATTGTGACCTTTAGTGTATATGTGTAATTGTGTTCAAGTATTACATAACTCTATTTTTGACAACCCCTCTAAATGTTAAGTTTAGGACCAAGTTTACCAAGTGACCGTTTTAACTAACGAAAAGGGTTGCCAAATTGGGAGAACAAAAGAAGTACAATACACTGGAGGGATTCCTCTCCCATCCCTGTAAAGACCCCCTCCCCCAAATTGCGTCACGTAATACTTGAACGTCCCCTTCAAAGCTAAAGCTTTTGTTTGAATTGGTTTTAGAGAATTGAGAACAAGTGTTGCCAGAGGAATTGTGACCTTTAGTGTACATATGTAGAGTCGTATTTACCTCGGCGTCGTCTATGTCGTCAGTGAGTCCGTTGAAAGTGGCGTTTCTCGACGCCCAACCGTTCGAATGACCCGATATTGTTACGTCAACGCCTGAAAGGTGAAGAAAAATACTCACATCAAATATATGAGGACACATTGGAAACTGCAAGATATTAAAAAAAAAACTTCTTAAATATGCAGTCACGTCGTACGTCACGTCACAATGTTTTTTTTTAATGCAATAATCGACAGACAGGCTGACGGTGGACTTGATGATAGGTGGCTACATTCGCCTATGACACAAGCAATACTACAGGTGTTACTTGTGCGCTGCCGACTATAGAAGAATTAAGGATGAGGGATAAAGAAGGGCTCCGGCATCACTTACTCACTCACAACACCACATGCTGTAATTTCACGTTGGTCTTATGTAAGGGGGTGGTTACTGCCTCCAGACGGGCTGCCCGAATGAATTTAGTATAGATAAAAGTAAATGAACAGACTCACTGGACCCATTGCAGCCAGAAGACCCTGATGATCCGGACGAATTGGAAGAAACCTGTTTCACTGCAGTCTTTGTACTCCTGAAATTTTTACAATGAATGACATTTTTTTTTATGTTTTATTTATTAGTCCTGGACCTGACTGTGGTCGTTCTTATATTAAAAAAAAAAAAAAAAAAAAAAAAAAAAAAAAAAAAAAAAAAAAAAAAAAAAACCATATGCGAACTTTCCCACGAGACTACAGTCAGGTCCTGGATTAAAAGTTATTAATATACACCGAACAAGTATTCTTAAATTTTAATTCGAAATTTGTAGTATGTATATGTACTGCTTTTCATAATTCGAACGTGTAATTTGACATTTCCTGGGGTTGCAGAATCAATGCTTTATAGAACATTTTATTAGTTTAGAATTAATATTAATTATTATTTAATTGTTTAATTTTTTCTTTTTTTTTGGCAAAGTCCGTTCTATAAGTCGCAATTCTTTTCGATTATTATAATTTTTATGATGAGAATATTTTCATAGGTGACATAACATTATGTCGTGAAGCGACAGTTAAAATAAAAAAAATGAAAATTATTTACAGATATATTTTTGAGAATATTTACAAATAATGTATATATAAAAAAATGGATGAATTGAAAGTTGTGTAGAGTGTTATGAATGAAGTACAGGTGAATAAATAAAGATTAAAAAAAAACAGCGTCTGGGGTGCAGTGGTGAAGTGCGTCCGGGGTCTCAGCACTGACTCCCGGAACGATATGATGCCGACGGGCAGCGGCGGTGGGTGCGTCCGGAGTCTCAGCACCGACTCCCGGAACGACACGATGCAGACGGGCAGCGGCGATGGGTGCGTCCGGGGTCTCAGCACCGACTCCCGGAACGACACGATGCAGACGGGCAGCGGCGATGGGTGCGTCCGGAGTCTTTGCACAGACTCGCGGAATGACACGAAGTGAAGCGTGCAGTGGTGAAGTGCGTCCGGGGTCTCAGCACCGACTCCCGGAACGACACGATGCAGACGGAAAGCAGAGATGGGTGCGTCCGGAGTCTCTGCGCCGACTCACGGAACGACGCGAAGTGAACTTTGCTGTAGAGAAGTGCGTCCGGAGTCTCAGCACCGACTTCCGGAATGACACGAAGCAGATAGAGGCAAGACAGGCCAAATTTTAATGTTGTATCGCAGAGAGGAGCGACAACACACTCCTTGATTTTCATCAGTCTAGCCGGCTGGAAAACCTTCGAAATAATATTTTGAAAATTAAATTTAGAAAATAATAAATATATATGGCCAGGACATTTCAAATTTAGAGGTGAGGTTGTATATAAAAAGGAATAAAAAATGAGCGAGAAAGCAACAATGTAATGAGAAAGCATGATGTCAAAATATTATGGGAACTATGGCGACGAAATAAATAAACAAAGAGATTATGTCAAAAATATATAAATTTACGTTTTTGAAATTATATGAGGACTAAATGCATGTAAAACGTATGATAAAATGTAGGAAAAAGTATACTAGACATTCTGAAAACAGGCTGTCGGTAAGATAATAAGGAAACAAGGGAAAAATGTGATGTAAATGATACGTGAATGACATGTAGGCCGAAAAATATATAAAATACAGGATCTGAGGCGTTATCCAGGTTAGTAGCGCATCCAGCAGTGATGTATGAAGTGTATGAACACGCTACAATTATCACACAAATAGCTATTGAATGCATTCTTTAAGGGTCCCTTACGGCAATCGAGGGTCGGGATTGTAAAAGAATTATATAGTAAACGATGCTCCACAACCTTGAAAAAAATAACACAGCTAGCCAATGAATGTTACTTTTTGCTGAAACATTCGAATTTAAGATAATGCTTATGGATAAGTGTAAAAAAAATCCAGAAAATCACTAAAAACGTGTAAATCGCACTCCCGTTTTGTTACAATTGTGTCGGTAAGTATCAAGAATTATTAAATGAATTTAATCAAATAATAAAGCTAAAACTATAAAAAAATAGATGCAATCTTCATTTCTTAATAAACATATTCCTATTTTGTGTAAAAAAATCACAAACTTGCCCAATTTTTTCGCTCAAAATCTTCATACAAATTACTATGAAGGCTATTATTATGAAATCACGCTCGGGCCACGGTTCAGTCTGGTTCAGTCCAAAGAGTATATAATCACTACGTTTTAAGAGACGGGACTCCCATACAATGAAAATGAAATCCACTGTTCTATGACAAAGATGGACTGCTCCAATACCAACCTAACCAAAATTAACAAGTACGATGCTGCCAACATAACGAACATAAAAATAAGGATGTGCTATTGTTACGATAAATAAGGTCGATAGTATAATTGACTCTATAGTCTATGGTTTTATGAAAATCCCAAAAAAAGGCCTTACATAATTTTAAATATTATTTATTGACAAATAAAAAAACAAATAATTACAATCATCGCTTTATTACTATCATACAGTTTACGGTAATCGCCGACTGACGGAGTAGCAGAGAAGCAGTGAACGAAAAAAACAATGGTTAGCTGGGTGCCATTTTGGTATATGATTTGTTCCGCCTGGTATCAGTAGTACGGTTGTACACCTCACCCGGACTGTTGAGCCCCCTTTTGTATCAGTAGTTCGGCGCTGGTGAAAAACTTTTGTTTTCTAAAGTACTGATGTATGTACACACATGACGATTGTTTTACATTTCGAAGTAAGATAAGAGGAATAAATATGTATATTAATAATAACTTTAAAAATATAAAAAAGATATATCAAATTGTAAATCAAATGCTAGGAAGAGTTACACTGTCAATCGATATGGCCATACTTAGAGCATTTGATGCACAAGGAATCTCTACAAAACACATTGATAACAAGTGGCTAATTAAATAAAGAGGTTGAATAATGGACACTTATTGAAGTTCCTTGATATTATTATAAGAGCCTTATGTGTACATACAGTACCTTAGAAAACAAAGCACCAGCGCCGAACTACTGATACAAGAGGAGGCTCAACAGTTCGAGTGACGTGAATAACCGGATTACTGATACCAGGAGATTAGTTCGTCGTTCAATTGACAACGCAGGGCTGTCATGGTGGCAGACGCGGTCCTTAATGTTTTTTTATGGTACATCATCCTAACACGAACAAATCATATAGAAATTTTGACACCCAGCTCCCTAGCCACAAGAGTAACTTCACATAAAATCTTTGAGGACTGCAGGATCTATTTATTTTTTAAGTTAATTACGGCAGTATCCAAGGTCGACGTTGAAGGTTCTGTAACACACATAAAAATTGGATTATGTCATGTATAACGTAATAATAATTTCATAAAGTAATTCAATGGATTGGAACGATACATGGAACAGCATTTCATTTGTTGTTTGTACAGGATTTTTAGCAATATGGAGGGAGTTCACTGAAAACTTCATCGTTCAATAGATTGGCAGAGATTCCGATACATGGAACAGCATTTCATTTGTTGTATGTACAGCTGTTTTTTTTTTTCTTTTCAGTCTTGCCTGCACCTAGAAAGTAAATGAATATTGAATGTTATTTTTAGTTAAATATATAAATAAAAAAATAAAGGCAAAATAAAACTAAAACAAACCAAATGGTACATTGGGGTGTATGCATGAGTTCATCTCTTACAGCATTTTTAGCAATATGGAGAGGGAGTTCACTGAAAACTTCATCGTTCAATGGATTGGCAGAGATTCCGATACATGGAACAGCATTTCATTTGTTGTTTTTTTCTTTTCAAAGTCTTGCCTGCACCTAGAAAGTAAATGAATAATAAATGTTATTTTTTAGTTAAATATACATATAAATAAAAAAGAAAGGCAAAATAAAACTAAAACAAACCAATTGGTACATTGGGGTGTATGCATGTGTTCATTTCTTATCATTCAGTGCAATAAAATCAAAAAGAAATTTTTGCCGATTGTCGATAAAAAATGGCACTGCACTATTGTTTACATTTTACATGCGACACAATTTTATTCGAAAATTTGAACTAAACTCCCAATAAACTATATTATACATGGTTTTAGAACAGCAGCAAGATATAATATGTACTAACCTATCTTCATCCAGCGGGAATTGGGCCAAAAATATTCGTTTTTTATTATCAATGCGACTCGTTCTTAGGCCACATATTTCGCAGCTTACTTTCGGCATCTAGAACACTAAACACGATACACCAAATATAACACTACGAAGAAAGAGTATTTAAACACTAAAATTTTGGCAAGTTTTATAAAAATCAATACTCTGCTTGCCGAAAAATCCGAAAATAAACAACAAACAAACAAAGCAGTTGAAATGAAAGACGCCATATTGCAACACATCAATATGGCCGCCGATGGTTTATTGCATAGAGTAACTTATACATACAGGTTTATTGTGGTTTTGATGTATAATACGGCCAAATTAGAGAATCGGTGATGTCTAATAACTTAATGGGTTTCGCAATCGCCTTGACTTAGTCGGGTTATTCCGGCATTACCCAATCCACCTGTTTCATACATCATTTTCTTTCCTTTGAGTTGCGCCAGCCTGGTTCAGTCGGCCATGCGCCTCCGAAGTGAGAGCACGTCGCTTTGCGCCGCACTGACAGTTCGTGATAAAACCGTGTACTTACACAAAAAATGTCAAATATGTCGTCTTTGATGTTGAAATTATAGCCCAAGAGCCGAAGGCCAGACCTTCGTTCAGTGTGACCATATATGGCAGGATTTCCACCCACATAAGAGACGACGGTAAAGGTCTACCGGGGCAACGAAAAAACAAAATTTTTGGAAAAACCCTTCCCCCCTCCCTTAAACGGCCTGTCTGTCCGGCGCGACTCAGCCGGGTCGTGTTTGGGCTCATCGGAGACGTCTCGACGAGATAAAAAATTTTGAAACCCCCCCCCCCCCCTCTAACCCCCTCAGCCATAACTCGGAAACGGCACGACTCAGCCGGGTCGTGTTTGGGCTCATCGGAGACGTCTCTCCGAGATAAAAAATTTAACGCCCCCCTCGGACCCCCCCGGCCGTAACTCGGAAACGACGCGACCCAGTGGGGTCGTGTTTGGGCTCATCGGAGACGTCTCTCCGAGATAAAAAAATTGAACCCCCCCTCTAACCCCCTCAGCCGTAACTCGGAAACGGCGCGACTCAGCCGGGTCGTGTTTGGGCTCATCGGAGACGTCTCTCCGAGATAAAAAAATTGAACCCCCCCTCTAACCCCCTCAGCCGTAACTCGGAAACGACGCGACGCAGTGGGGTCGTGTTTGGGCTCATCGGAGACGTCTCGACGAGATAAAAAATTTAACGCCCCCCTCGGACCCCCCCGGCCGTAACTCGGAAACGACGCGACGCAGCCGGGTCGTGTTTGGGCTCATCGGAGACGTCTCTCCGAGATAAAAAAATTGAACCCCCCCTCTAACCCCCTCGGCCGTAACTCGGAAACGACGCGACGCAGTGGGGTCGTGTTTGGGCTCATCGAAGACGTCTCGACGAGATAAAAAATTTAACGCCCCCCTCGGACCCCCCGGCCGTAACTCAGAAACGACGCGACCCAGTGGGGTCGTGTTTGGGCTCATCGGAGACGTCTCGACGAGATAAAAAATTTGAACCCCCCCTCTAACCCCCTCAGCCGTAACTCGGAAACGGCGCGACGCAGCCGGGTCGTGTTTGGGCTTATCGGGGACATCTCGGAGACGAATTTTTTAGAGTAGACCAAATTTCAAATTTTGACAGTTGCGGTCTACTCAGTAGACCATGGTCAACGGTTTTAGATAAACGGTTGCGTGTTGGGTATCATTTGAAAGGTCTCAACGAGGGTGACCAATTGAAACTAAACCCATTTCCCTCCCCCTTTTTACTTACCCCTAATTCTTCACGAATTACAAAAAAAGACCCAAAACCAAACCAAAACAATTAACTATGGCAAATGACAACACCTAACTCACAACCGCGCCCTCGCGGGCTGCTTGCAGACCGCGGTAGCAAGCACGATCTAGTTAGTGTATAATTATTATTTTAGTTGCACAATACAAAATGAAATTGTTATTCCCAATTACAAAAATAATATATTGTACTGAAAACGTTTGTAAGCATTTATAATTTTCAAACTGGAGTCAATTATATGATCCTGAGCATGAGTTTGTATAAATCAGAATAGATACGGTTATGCACAGGGTAAATTAAAATGTCGTTTAGGGGTATAAGAACACGATTTACTTTCCAATAAAACCGTAAAACTTGCCAAAAGTCGTCACTAATTGGACGCTTGCGTCTTCAAAGTGGGGACGTGTGTGGAACTTTCCTTGCGCCCAGAGCTACGCTCGGGCTTTCGAGAACGTTCCATATGTAGTAAATTTACCATGATGATTATGTAAAAAAATCTGACTCCTAGAAAACTTAGGATCTCCTTAGATTAGAACTTATGGCATACTGTTCCTTACAAACCTTCTATTCATCAGTTGCATTCGGTTCCAAATCTTTCGACGCGCTTTGCACCCTTGCTTTCCTCTCTTCCATTGATTTAATAATATAAGGCGGATCTCGTATTTGCATGCACCGAGAATGCCGTGGGTTTCTGGCCTGATAGAAATCTTTCTGTAAAGTTTCTAGCTGCGGAGATAAATAGTTCCGAGGAGTAATTTTTTAGTTGCGCAGTTTACATCATAATTTCAAGATCAAAGACGACATAGGTATTTGAAATTTGGCGTGATCTTTTGACACTAATGATATTAGGTTTGACAGATGCGCCATCATGCGTTTCGTTATACGCAAATGGGATTTGGTCATTTTTATTATTTAGTGTTCAAAATACTATTTAGTGCTTTGTCTCCTCATAATTAATAAATAAGAGCATGTTGTTTAGTTCTACGCTATTTAAATACTAGATCGTGCGTGCTGCTGCGGTCTGCAAGTAGTCCGTGGGGGCGCGGGTGTGAGTTGGGTGTTGTCATTTGCTATAGTTAATTGTTTTGGTTTGGTTTAGGGTCTTTGTTTTGTAATTCGTAAAGAATTGGGGGTAGGAGACTTTTACTTAAAAGGGGGAGGGAGAGGGGATTAGTTTCAATTGATCACCCTCGTTGAGACCTTTCAAATGATACCCAACACGGGGGTCTACCTGTAACCGTTGACCGTGGTCCTACGAGTAGACCGCAACTGCCAAAATTTGAAATTTGGTCTACTCTAAAAAATTCGCCTTCCCGAGAGCCGTCTTAGATGATTCCAAACACGACCCGGGTGCGTCGCGCTATTTCCAAGTTACGGCCGGAGAGGTTGGAGGGGGTGTCAAATTTTTTATCTGGTCGAGACGTCTCCAATGAGCACAAGCACGACCCCATTACGTCGCGTCGTTTCCGAGTTACGGCCGGGGGGGTCCGAGGGGGGCGTCAAATTTTTTGTCTCGGAGAGACGTCTCCGATGAGCACAAGCACGACCCCACTGCGTCGCGTCGTTTCCGAGTTACGGCCGGGGGGGTCCGAGGGGGGCGTCAAATTTTTTATCTCGGAGAGACGTCTCCGATGAGCACAAACACGACCCCATTGCGTCGCGTCGTTTCCGAGTTACGGCCGGGGGGGTCCGAGGGGGGCGTCAAATTTTAAATCTCGGAGAGACGTCTCCGATGAGCACAAACACGACCCCACTGCGTCGCGTCGTTTCCGAGTTACGGCCGGGGGGGTCCGAGGGGGGCGTCAAATTTTTTATGTCGGAGAGACGTCTCCGATGAGCACAAACACGACCCCATTGCGTCGCGTCGTTTCCGAGTTACGGCCGGGGGGGTCCGAGGGGGGCGTCAAATTTTAAATCTCGGAGAGACGTCTCCGATGAGCACAAACACGACCCCACTGCGTCGCGTCGTTTCCGAGTTACGGCCGGGGGGGTCCGAGGGGGGCGTCAAATTTTAAATCTCGGAGAGACGTCTCCGATGAGCACAAACACGACCCCACTGCGTCGCGTCGTTTCCGAGTTACGGCCGGGGGGGTCCGAGGGGGGCGTCAAATTTTTTATGTCGGAGAGACGTCTCCAATGAGCACAAACACGACCCCACTGCGTCGCGTCGTTTCCGAGTTTCCGGCCGGGGGGGTCCGAGGGGGGCGTCAAATTTTTTATCTCGGGGAGACGTCCCCGATGAGCCCAAGCACTACCCGGCTGAGTCTGCTGGTCCTCGCTGGTCGTTAATACCTGTGTTGGGGACGTGCACCTAGAAACTTTTAGCTTTTATAAAATAACGAAGATCTGGCCGTCGTGGGCTCTTGCTCTATGCATACGTACGTGTGTGCGTGCGATGCGCGAGCCGCGATCGTTGTTAGAGTAACGCTAAAAACCTAAACTTCGCGCGGCGCGTCTCCGAAACCGGCCCTTAATACTATTTTTTATTTATTTGACTTCACATATAAAATTGTTTTTTTTTTATTCGTTCCAAATCGACTTGCGTCTAGTATTCCTAGTAGCTTTAAACGAAATTCAAACCTTAAAATAACACTAACACGAATGTTAAATCAATAAAACAAGATCAAAAATATTTTTACCGTAATATAACTATTTAAGTAAAACCGATATTAGTACAGCATTACGGAAATAACGCTGCGGTAACATTATTTTAAAATTTGACATTAGCACCTGTCAAATTACTCGTTCGAATTATGAAACACACTTTAGCAGTACATATATGTATTTAGTTTAATACCTCGCTTCCGAGCCTGCGTTGGGTGGTCTCGGAGGCACAAAAGCGTCTACGACCACTTGCTCCGTACCCTTAATCTCTGCTCGACAGAACGGACAACCCTGTCCCTCCGAATCCTGCAAATCAACAGTGTCTTGGTTAAATTTACTAACACGATGCTCACACAACAGATACAGTCTATGAATAGCGCCGTTTGTTCATAACTAGCACGTATAGCTATGATACATATGATACATAACGTCGCTAGGCGAATTTTTATTTAGTAACCTAGAACGAACTTTAATGTTGTCAATAAAAATGTTGAAATGTTTTTTCATTATTTTAAATTATGGGTCAGTATCATAATCACAGGATCCAACAAGCATTAAGTAAATCTCTTTGCTGAACGCCTATATCTTACAATGATTTAGTAGCAAAAGGACTATAGTTATCAAAATTTACTGTTAAAATGTCTTCATTGCAAAACGTAAGTACAATCAGCTGCCACATTTTCGCTACATGTTAATCCAGGTAGTCGTGAAAACTCTACAAATACCTTTTCTGTGGGCTAACACTTAGTATACAAACACAGTGGGAGAGCGGCGCGGGCGACGGGAGCGGATGCGGAAAGGGCGGAAAACGCATATTCCCACTCGTGAACACTGTACTTCGCGGGGCGTCTCAGCGTAAACGCGTAGCGTTATCATGTCTGATTTTTATATACAAATTCTGTCTTTAAGTGGGATATTTTTTTTTCCAAAAGCAAGTCGCGCCATTGCAAATAATACGTTATATGCAAGATTAAGAAATTATGAAGACAAATTTGTTTGAGTACATGCGAATGTAAAAAAATATTTTCTACTACATATTGGAAAATATACTTGGGGAATAATTGACAACTTCAACTAATTTTAACGCCACGCAAACTGGTTTGATACCAGCGCATCCGCGCCGCTTGATATTATGTTCACACGCAGAAGAACCCGCGTGTTAACGACACCCGCTTGCGGATTCTGCCGCCCGCGCCGCTCCCACTGTGTTTGTACACTTAGTCAGTTTAAGGACCGGACTCCACCAAAGCGGATATGGGCGGATATGTCTTGTTACACATCTCCTTACAGAATAGAACGGAGATGAGTACGGAATTCGCTCAGCTTCGGTGGAGACGGTTGCATAAGTAACGATATCCTATTGGTTGTCTCCGCTTAGACAACCATCATGTTTTTTCGTTTGACTCACTATTTGCCAGGCGGTGAGACAGGGCGTGCAGAGCAGATGTCCGCACGGCTCGATGCGGATGTCCTTGTCGTTCTCGGCGCATATCTTGCACAGCTGGAACGTGCTGCCCATCTCGCAGTACAGCTCGTACTGCTCCTGCGTCACCGTTATGTGGTCCTCCGCCGGCGATATTATCGCGCTGCTCAGGTCCGGGTTCACGTCTCGCCCGTCCGGGTACAGGTAACTGGAAATTATACGTACAATAAAACGCTTACAAAATAAACTAACAGGTGGCACTTTTTTAAATTAAAAGTTAGCCAAGTTACACCTAGTAACAATATCAGCTATCTGCCAGTGAAAGTCGGGTCAAAATCGGTACTACCGTTTCGGAGATTAGTCGGAACAAACAGACAAGACAATTTTTTTACCGTTTATACTTTGATATACATTTATTAAAAAGTTTATTTTTAATAAAAATAAACACTTTAATCTTATTTTTACATCCAAACTAATTCCATACTTCCACACTAATATTATAAATGTGATAGAACTGTCTGTCTGTTACGTTTTAATGCATTAACTACTCAACCAATCATCATGAACTTTTGCATACACGGTCATGAATACAGGAAAGGACATAGGGTACCTATCATTTTTTTAATTTTTTAACGCGGACGAAGTTGCAGGAACCAGCTAGTATACAATATAATATGTATGGCAAACGGATTAAAACCTAGTGTTAATTAACTAATGGATTTCGATACAAAGACTCCTTGGTTCATAATAATATTTTCTTAGAGATAATTATCTTCTTTCTGTATAAAGGAGTACATTCCCATATTAGTATGTACAAACAACAAACAAAATTTTAGAGCACATCCTCTCGTATTATTTAAACATATAAAATCTCAGTTACTTTCTCAATATACATATGTTCGCCTAATTAAAAAAGTTACAAAGCAGACAAAGAGAATATCTTCTTTTAATAAAACGTACTTACTTATAAAATTCTTAACGGAGCCTCGCGTTTGAGTTTTGTTCGGAAGAACAAGTAAAGTGAGTGTTATATAAATGATCGTTACGATTGTGCTTAACTGAATTTTTTTAACTAAGTATTTATTAAGTGGATTAATTTCCAAAGAACTTTGACAATTTCACCTCAAATTGTAAAATTTGTAAAATCTCACCTGATATGCGGGCTCTCGTTGGCGAGGATAATCTAGCATTATCTGGTATTTTGATTTTTTTTTTTTGAAAAATTATGTGTAAAATAAAATATGACTTGATTGCAAAATATTGCTTTTTTTTCTATTTACATAAAAAAACTTAATTAGGTTTTATTATAGGTACACATTATGATAAACCTTTAGGGAAAAATTATCTAACGATAGTGAAAACCGGATATACTTTATAAGAATTTAGAATTTGGTAACGACATATGACCAGTGACCCTCGAGTCAACCTCCATTTTCCCAAGTTTCGTTTCGTTTATATGAAAGAAACGTACACTTTCGACAACGCCGCCAATCTGTCGATGTAGATAATGAAACACTGATTTAAATTATATATATATATAATAACAGTACACTCACAAGCCTTCTCTGTATCCGTCGAGCAAAGCCTGTACCAAACTCTTGTTCTGTGGGATCGTCTGCAATATCTCCCCGTCCACCGTGACGTAACCTATCGCCCATTGTCCCAGTCTAGTGCACGATAGCCTGGAATTTCATAAATTTAATTTTTAAAATACATATTATCATAAATGTTAATCGCCTTGAAGAGTGTCACCATTCGAAAGAGTTTTGGAGTGAAATTTACCACAACTCTCAGATAAAATAACCCTTACGAACTAAAGATAGAACCCGGCGAACGGCAGAGTGAAGCCGCTAAAACTACGCCTTCGCCGTGTACACACACACACACATGTATCTAGTGATTTTATTGTTTTCGAACTTTGTTATCGTTTCGTTATCGTTTTAAATGGTTGACTAGGGCCTCTGAGTCTGTTCTCGTATGTTCATTACTAACGTTAACCCTGTCCGGAATCGAACCCCGGTTCTCTGACAGAGCATTAAGGTAAGCACTAAGCACCCTAATCACTGATTCGGTCGACAAGAGAGCCTGAAGAGGGTCGTTTGGACTTGGATACATAAGAAGAAGATTTGCTATAAGGCTAAAGGAAAAACAAAACACAGTATAGTATATTTATTATTACATCTGCCGAGACTGCTTAAACTTAAATTAAAAAAATATATTTGTGTGTGTCACAGCTCCGACACATGACTGGAGTTCTCCTTACGAACGATTATAAAATTTAAAAGACAATGGGTAATGGTGGGCCCACCCCTCAATAGTAACATGTGATATACCGTTAGATAGGGCTTTTTAAGCGGAACATGAGTTACTAATAATCCTAAGGTCAAATGTTAGTACTTTCGGAGATATGACGTCTTAAAGTCGTCTCAGTCTAAAATATGGATATTTATAAGGTAGAATAGTAATAATACATGTATTTCACCTTAAAAAAAGATTAATTATTCATCTTGTACATCTATAACAATAACATCATTTAAAAATCCCGCGGGGGCCACGAATGGTTTATATCTCCCAACGTCTAGGTACCAAATCAAAGATATGATGTGAGCGCAAGTTCCTACAGTTCGCCGTCCGGTCAAGCAAGTGCAATAATATTGTGTTATCGCGTTTCTCCCAACTTGGTTTCGATCAACTAATATATAGCAATAATATGTTTTTGCTCTTACGTGGCGTGACTGTATCCTTCCACGCAGCAACCACACATTTTCTGCGGGTATATCATATTCCATTAGGTCGTGCAAATTGTTTTCTCTGTAGGTTTCTATGACGTATAAACCGTCTCGAAGATGTTCACCACAATAAGACTTCGTTAACTTCATGTGGTAGGAACCCAAAGCAAGCAACATGATGTCGTCTTCTGTTATTTGAGGGAAATCCTGAACTTCAAGCCTTTCATTAATCAAATTCAAAAAAACATCTGCTTCTCTGTGGTCTTCTATAAGCATATGAAAATGATTTAAAATTGCAGATGCTATTTTAAAATTGGTAATCATGTTACGTACTGTTTTATTAAAATAATTTTGGCGGAGAAGCTTGAAATCGCGCTTGAAGCGACCATTAACAACTTCTACTGCCCAGCAGCATGTAGTCACCAACCGCGATTTATTATCTTGGTCGGTGGATAGCTTTGGGTTCCTACCACATGAAGTTAGCGAAGTCTTATTGTGGTGAACATCTTCGAGACGGTTTATACGTAATAGAAACCTACAGAGAAAACAATTTGCACGAACTAATGGAATATGATATACCCGCAGAAAATGTGTGGTTGCTGCGTGAAAGGATACAGTCACGCCACGTAAGAGCAAAAACATATTATTGCTATATATTAGTTGATCGAAACCAAGTTGGGAGAAACGCGATAACACAATATTATTGCACTTGCTTGACCGGACGGCGAACTGTAGGAACTTGCGCTCACATCATATCTTTGATTTGGTACCTAGACGTTGGGAGATATCAACCATTCGTGGCCCCCGCGGGATTTTTAAATGATGTTATTGTTATAGATGTACAGGATGAATAATTAATCTTGTTTTAAGGTGAAATACATGTATTATTACTATTCTACCTTATAAATATCCATATATTAGACTGAGACGACTTTAAGACGTCATATCTCCGAAAGTACTAACATTTGACCTTAAGTTTATTAGTAACTCATGTTCCGCTTAAAAAGCCCTATCTAACGGTATATCACATGTTACTATTGAGGGGTGGGCCCAGACTCCATACATTTGTTTCCTATTGTCCTTTTCACAATTCGAACACGCCGAAAGAACAACATTGATCTTTTTTTAAATAATATTGTGTAGATGGCGCAATATCTCTGAAACTTCAGATATTCTAAAATATTAAAAAAAATAAAACGTAACTATAACGCATAACGTAACGCATTCGTGTAATAGCCCCTCTTCAAGATGGCCCAGGGCTGGCCCAGCGAGATGGCCATGCGATGGTTGCAACCACGTTGCAACGCAACTACACGATGGCGACATTCAGGTGTGATCTTAACGTTTTTCGAGATGGACGTGGAAGCATTTGCCGCTGCGACAATATATCTATACCTATTCCGATATACATATAGCTATCCCAATATTTTTATTTATTTAATAGTTACAGCATGTAACTATTAAATAAATAAAAAATAGTGTTGGTATGTTAGTGTATGGTACTTGCTCAGTGAAGGGGAACAGGTCATTTCCCAATATGGTGCAGACCATCAAGCACTCGCCCAATAACTGACCTCTATATAGTTCTAAGAATTTTATTACTTCATTATGAGGCCACATATTAGTCATTTTTTCGTAAATTAATAAACAAAGCGTGAACGTCCACACTCAACCGCGTTCGAGCAGACACTGTGGAATGGGCCGCGTGTATCTTGCGTACCGCCATCGCTGGCCCACTACCTTTGATGTGTGGCGGAAAAACCGACACCGACGCCATCCCACGACAATCGCACACGCCATAAGCCATCCGACGCCAATACGCCCTCCACAGACTGGCCCATCATAGTGGGCCAACGCTATGGGCTATCTTGAAGAGGGCCCCCAATAATTTTGATTTTACTCCCATAAATTTTCATACCACGGGGTTATGTATATGTAAATCGATTCTTAAGGAGTAAACTCCAAAAATATAACCCCACCTGAAAACGTAACTGCCAGCCTTGTGTATGTATTTCTGCAGTCGGGCTTTGACTTCGTCGTACGTGAGGAATGCCACGTAACCCGGATGCGTTACGGCCAACAGTTGCCAGTTGCGAAGCAACGTACTCCACGGTTGAAACAATCTGAAAAAATCAATTGTATTCACATTATAGGAGACTAGGGAAATAGTAGAGTGGATTTTTTTAATCGAAAAGTAGTTAGCAAAATAAATAAATATTTATAGTTGGCCATTTATTGGCTTGAAGGATAATTAGTGGTAGATTTTTGGGTAATCATAGATAATAATGCAGTTGGCACTCTGTCAAAGAAGAGAAACCTAAATGATTTTGGTTAAACCAGTGAATAAAAAATTGTCACACACAATGTAACATGTGCAATATCAAGAAAATTATATTAATGAAAACAAAAGTTACGTAACATACTTGATACATGATTGTCATTAGTTTCTATTTTTCATTAAAGGTACGCAGGAAAAATCTGACTTTGGGATACAGTTTTAAAAGTAATGGTAGATAGACACACTAGCACATATATGCTTTTATATATTACTTAGCTCAGACTTTTTCCATGGATTTTCCAGAAAAAATCTTTCATACAAACCTTGTCTTGACAATTAGGAGCACAACAATAAAATAAATCAAAATCGGTCGTGCTGTTATCAAGTGATGCTCCGTTATACATACGTAAATATGTGGCATTTGATTAAAAAAGGAGTTAAAAAAAAACGAAGTAAAAAAGTAGTATTTTTACTTTCATCTGTAAATCAAGCCCTTACATAAGACTTACAGTAAACAGTAACAGAAATTGGGCTGTACATGTTCGGGGCGCAAGCAATTCCCGACCTTTACACATAATACATACTACATACATACGCTTTACCCTATTAGCATCGACAGCCTGTCTACCGTCACACACAACGAAAATAATTTCAAGCTGAAACTCGTTGGTTACCTTGTGAACACGTCAAACTCGAAGTTGGAGATAAAGTCGTTACACGTGAGATCTATTGTTGTCTTGAGCGCCATGGTCTCGAGGCCGGATGAGATTGGATGAACATTGTTCAACTCCTCGCGAAATATTTTCCACGGAACCAGGGTGCTGTAACAATGGAAATAAAAAGAAAATGAGAACCGCAATAAAAATCTCAATAGATATAGAAAGTGGGTCTTGCTTGGGTAAAAAGTCAACGTTGAGTCTCTCGATAACTAAACATATTCAAGATATTCAATACTAGCGAACGCGACTTCCTCGCGTAACTATAAAAATGTAGCCTATGTTACTCGCTTCTATAGATTAAAGAACCTTTCGCGGAGTGTTTCTCGCTTCTATAGAATAAAATGTATGGCTTTTTATAAACATTACACCGTGATTTATAATTTTTATGGTTTTGTTTGTTAAAAATGTAAAAATTCGAGCAGCCGCTTCAATTTTCATATTAATTTTAAATGGTTGTTCCGTTCAGGTACTTTGCGGAGATGTATGTGAAATAAATGAAATAAAAAATATCCATAAATTCAGAGAGTGGACGCAGGATGTTCGTGATTTAACACAATTTCGCCGGCAGTTAAATAGACCGTTTATTATTATACTCTAAAAAAAGCGTATTGCGTATATGCTCGGTCAATAAGTCCAATTACAGACTAAATTTGTAGGCTCCAATTTGCGCTACGACGTAGTGAAGAGGAAGATTTCGGAAAGAGGAAGGCTTCTGATTACGTATTAAGAATCCTAAAAGAATCAGGAACTAAGGAATTTGCTTGTGATTATTTTTTTACGAAACTACTTAGTTTTGAGTATTTCGTTTCGTGTTTTAGTTTGGAAACGCCCACTTTTTAACGTTGGGAAATCATGGATGCTCGGCAGCGTAGAGGACGTTGCTGGGTTATGCTGGACTCCTACTGGCTAAAACCCAACGACTTTTTAACGCGGCCGTAGAAGTGCATCGGTGGGGTCGCGGGAACGTTATGACACGACATCCACTACCCGCCACAGCTTAATGGCTCTTCTCTTATTTTGATGTGTTGTTACTATTTATCAGCAAGTTTGTTTATAAATATGTACTTACCTAATAGAATTTATTTAAAACCGCTAATGAATCTAGTTAAATCTTACCCAAAAAGTAGAGGAAAAAAAAACTTATAATATAATATTTCATGTTATAATATTGATTACACACAAAAAAATCTGAAACATATAATATTCTCTTAACTTGGAAAAAGCAAACAAGGAAAATTGAAAAAACATCATACTCGAACCCACCAATATACTTAACAAACAAAAAGCTAGAGAATAATACCGAAACGTTGGGCGAGTTTAATTTAATAAAATACAAACGGACCGCAAATTTATTAGAGACGTTTTGTGAAATCCATATTTCTTTGATGACGCCAGAGTCAACTCTACTCTCGGAATAACAATTAGAATATTGTAAAGGTGGACATTTAATTTATTTCGAACCCTGCGGTAATTCCTTTGAGACATGGAAAGGTATTAAATAAGGGGGGTTTTTCGTTTAATGGGGTACCTACAATTTTAAAAAGATATTCTACGATAGTCACCTGTAGGTGTCCCGAAATTCAAATGCTTAAGAAAGGCACGGGGCTATAGTATAGGTTGCACCAGCCCTGGCGAAAATAAGAAAATAAATTCAGATCCCTTAATATATCAATAGAGATATTTTCAATAAAATCGGAAAATCGACGCCCTAGACGACAATACATCTTCAGATATGATATTGTGACTACTGTGATCTACTGTGATCACAAATTTCCCAATGTCGCAGTTGTTTTCTTTTTACATAATATAATCCTAAATAACTATGCTATTTGATTTATGATTTCATTCATAATTTCAATAATTGGTACTGTCACTTTAGTTTTAAAAAATAAAGTTCGATTGAGTCATAGTTAAAAATAATTTGGTCAGGCAACTTCGAAATTTTGCCACTCAAGAGTTACCACTCTTGCCAAGACAAGCAGATATTTGGCGGATGTGAACCTCTAAAAATCCGCATAAGCATCCGCAACAACCCTGGTCTCAATAAAGATATGAGACCATATAAACATAATATTTCCATATAAACTTAGTAATAAAAGATAAATGACAAAGTCCTTAAAATATTGCATCAAGTGTTCATAGTTGTCTGAACTAGAAGATTTGAAATATGATTCTTTGAATTATAAATAAAATAAACGTGGGACAGTGCATCATTATTTTTCAGCGCCCGATTAATCAGTAGAGGCGAGAACTAATCAACCTCTTGACATTTCTGTTACGCTCCAATAATTTCCCGTTTAAATTAAACGTCTCATTAAAAATTGTTTACAAAAATCTAACGAATCTTTCCGGTTAACGAAGCGAGCTTATTTTTGGCAAGCTTATCTTTGGAGTAATTATAAACATGGACACGACTTCAAACTGAACCGCCCTTCAGCAGCAGTACAATGTCCATTTGACCAATATTATGGTAGAGAAGTTTCTATTTTTCTTAACTATCTAAATCTTTGGCAGATTTTTAATATTATTATATTATTATTAGTAGAGTATCACCTAAACGATGTGTAACGAGAATACTGAGAAAATACAATTAGTCTGAATTTCATATAAATGTAAAATATTGATTTAAAAACACACTGAAACTTTATTATTACATGTTGTTTTTAATGTTCTAAATGTATACTATATTATATCCCGTTAATCATATCATCTAATAGTACAAATGCGATAGTGATTTGTTTGTTTGTTACGCTTTCACGCCTTAACTACTAAAACGATTGCCATGAAATTTTGCAGCCACGACGCGACGTCAGGAGTATATAAAAGGAAATGGGGTATCTTTCATCCATCAGAAAGGATCTTAAAATAAAAAAAATATAAAACCATTCAACCCCTTAGCAAAAGAGATGCGAACTAGGTCGCGGGCAAAAGTTAGTCTTAACAGTTTACTTACATTATTAATAGGCTTATAGTTAAAAAAGATATAATTATTTGAATAATTTTTATAAATTCGACTATCGACGTATCACTGTAAGGCTCTTACAACATTTTTTTAAAGACACGAAGTTGTAACTAGCTGTCGCGAATATATATCTATTATAAAAAAAAATATCACGACAATGTTAACGGTATCCTGTTTGTTTTGTAACAAAAAACGCTTTGTTAGCAAGAAAAAAGGGTAGGGAAGCATTAGCGATGTTGTTGAGCAAATTAATTAGCGAACAAGAGAAGGTTCATTATATAGTTAACCGCGACTTCGTCCGCGTTCAAAATGTTATATAGCCTAAAGCCTTCCTCGATAAATGGTCTATCCAACACTAAAAGAATTTTTCAATTCGAACCAGTAGTTCCTGAGATTAGCGCGTTCAACCAAACAAACAAACTCTTCAGCTTTATAATATTTTAGTATAGATGTAACATAAGGTATGATTTATTACATCTTTTTTCAATGATGACAGAGATATAGGCACCGGCTACATTTTTATTCCCTTCGGTATCAAATCTCTGGGGTCCATGGGGTTCCAAATTTTTTAACATTTTATCAAAACGACTATCGAACCATAGCATAGCACTAGTTATCACCGGTCTAAGGTACGCTATTTGTAAATAATTAAGATTATTATTTATATTGACGACACGTTTGGTCTAGTGGTTAGTAAACCTAGCTGTTAACCAAATGGTCGCGGGTTCGAATCCCGCTAGGGGCAAATGTTTATGTGTAACATTTTACCTTTGTACCTGAGTCATGGATGTTTGTATTTATAATATGTATGTATTTACAAAAAAAAAAAAAAAGTAATCTATGTAGTATATCAACTGTCTGGTATCCATAATACAAGCATTAGTTGCTTAATTTGGAACTAGATTGTGCTGTGTGGAATGTGTTAAGATATTTATTTATTTATTTATTTATTTATTTATTTATTTATTTATTTATTTATTTATTTATTTATTTATTTATTTATTTATTTATATTATATTTTTTTCAAAATTTTATACATATGCATTTTGCATAAGGATGACTGGACATGCAGGCTAATGGTCTACTATTTTATCGAACATGGACCAGGCTACCATCCATCACCAGAAGAGTATCAATTTCTCAGCTGACTGATAACTACTGAATCAAAAGTGGGTGATTATAATTGACAGAAGGACGTACGATGTCATTACTAAATTACATTGTAAGAAATAAATTTTATTAGTGTCGGCGTATACGGGGGTTGAAAGTAGGTATATTAAAATCGATAAACTGGGCACATCAGTAAATAGAGGCCAGACGTGTAAGGACACACCTATGTTTATGTGATCATAATTTGTACACCTATTAACCGCTATTAAGTTACATTACAACATAGATAATAGACAATCTAGTTTTAAAGTAGTTATATTTTTTGCGGCGAAAAAGAAATTAAACGCAGTTTCGAATTCCGGTCGGAGTTTTACCTCCGAACTGTATACCTTTTCAGGTGTGCATTATAATAAATGATGATCACCTCCTGACCAAAGATGAGGGGAAAATATCGCGACAAAAAATATCTGAGGTATGTGGAGTCAGACAACCCAATCAGCGAACTGCTAGCATAACGAATTGTTATTAACCCAATCCTACAGTAGCAGAGTGATATGAACTCAAAGTTCGCAAATTAAAAAAAAATAGTAGTGATACTGATAATATTGTTTTTCGCAGTCATAAAGTCAGTCATGCATCATTTTGGTCCGTGATCGCCAAAATACACTACATTAAAAGAACGGTAGTCAGTTGCGATATAAAAATCAGGTAAAATATTCATAATGATGGGAACAAGTATGAATTTGATTGAACAGAGATGTAACAGAAAGAAATTAATAATAATGGTCAAATAGTTGAATTGGTTCTCTTCTAATACATCGAATGCTGTATTAGCAGTATTATGGACTTCAATCATAAATCATATTAATGCTAGCATATAGAAATATATTTTCCGTCACGACAAACAAGTCATGGGAGAATTGAACGTTGGACAATAACTGAATTTGACTGAATAATAAAACACCCTCGCGTCAAAAGCAGAAAAACAATTTTATTTTGAATGATATATCGGCACAGCTTCATTGCATTGTTTGAATATTTAGAATCCAGTTAAAAAGCTTTCCTGAACCATTGAGACAATACAGCTCTTAATTTTTTTTTAAATGAATGAATATTTAAGATCTATATTAAACATCTATAAACATATATTCTTCGTTTAAATTAACAGCATATATTGTAATCAGTAATTAACTAATTAATGTGAATGTGTTAATAAATGAGTCAGTCAGTGGCGAATTGAATCCACTTTTCATTTTATATGGTAATGCATTACGAATTCAACGCATACCAGAGGGTTGCCCATATTAGTTGGGTAGGGCTGTGAGTACTTCACTTGCGCAAGAGTTGCTACAATCGTAGGTACCAATTTTAGATAGAACAAAGGTATATTATTCATGTGTACAATCATGACTTGTTTCAAAAGGTAAGCTCCTGCAAAAACAATCAATGATACGGACAACTATATAAAAGCAGAGAGCCGTGGTGAGGCACGGATGTCGTGTCATAACGTCCCCGCGACCCCGCCCATCTACGGCCGCGTTATGAAGTTGGGTTTTAGCCGGTTGGAGTCCGTCCCCTACATTGCCATCCATGAAAATTTCCCAACGTTAAAAAAAACATCGGTTCGGACATTTAAGAAGACATTACAGTATTTTTAAACACAGTGTTCAAAATTGTTAAGCATTAGGCTTTTCAAAATGACTTCTTTTTTACCTATTAGTGTAATATTAAAGTAAAATATTAGTACATACTGTATGTACTGTACCACTAAAAACATTAATATTTTTTTGTTATGGAATACAAGCATTGCAATGCTAAACCAAAACAAGTTTGTTTCTTATAAATATTATCATTTTCACGTTAGCACAATGTTTATGTGACTTGAAAACATCGTCGAAGACTTTTCCCTTAGAATTAAAATAAAAAATGTATCAACATTTTTTTTAGAAATCTATTTGTAAACTGTGAATCGGGCGTGTCTTTGATGTGAAAGCTCAGTGTCGAGCATTTTATTGTATATTTTGATTATTACTTAGATCAAGTGAAGTACCTACTGGTCTTTAGGCTCTTTTCTAGGCTGACAGTAGGTACCACAAGATAATTATGTAGTCTCTATTTGTGCTACTCGCTGTACAACCTGTTAGTTGCTCTGATTACCTAGTTGTTCTTGTTCCACTACATAATGCTGTTCTTAAAACACTATATATGCCGGACACGCACCATTTATCCTAATTCCTTGTATAGAGAGCCGTCGCTATAGGATGCGGATGAGTATAAATATTATATATAATAATATGGAACAAACTTCTCATAACACGGGGGTTATCTTCAAAGAAAATCTTAAATCAATATACTTGCGGAAATCAATACAACAGCGTGCTTGAGTCCCATTTGATGTGTCTTGTGACGTTAGGCTATGATGGTAGCCATCATCGGCCTGCCTGGCAATCTTTAATGCTGTTGTTTCACCGACTACTAAGGTTTCATGAAATCTTTACACGTGTCAAAGTTGTAGGTATTATTTTATAAAAAAAAAGGAATTCGAATCCAAAGTAAAATCTACATATAGTATAAAATAAAGTCGCTTCCCGCCGTCGGTCCCTACCCCTAGGTAGGTCAGTAGGTTAGATGTACGTTAGATCTTCTAAACTACGTATCGTTTTAGCTTTAAACTAGGAAGGTTTTTATATATAATTTGCAGAAAAAAATTGCACCTGTGCGAAGCCGGGAGCGAGTCGCTAGTTTATATTAATTACTAAACGTAGTATAGTAAGATAATGAGACTACATCATCGCACATAATGCACATCACGAAATGCAGTATTGCAATGACTGCTACGTATGCATTTTAGTTGGTGTGACATGTAGAGAAAATTTGCATCGAACGTTGTTAGCTTTGCATCCCAATTCTGAATGAATACTCATGGTCGCCATTTCTGTCTCGTTCATACCTATGGCTTTAGACGGTGAGAGGATGATAAATGAATTTTAAACTCGCGTATTCGCAATAAGGCCGACGACCTACTTTCAAACTCATCCCAGCAGCTCTCTTTGAAGGAACCCTTTCAATTCACTGAGTATATTTTAAAACTTGCTGCGGACTTATAACGTGTATGTATTCATTTCGTTTCGATTTGATACGTTTCTCATTAAACGATTCACAAGTGTAACGTATTTTTTGTTTGTTTGCTGTACCTAGGTATTGGAGGCCTACAATTTCAATTGTCGTGGTCATCACACATACAGGGCGAAATGCAGATCCTCGCAATGATAGGTGGTTACAATCTATAATTTTTAGGGAAGGTTCCGACATGGAACCTGCATGAAACGCAGTTCTCATTTAATGGCTATTTTCTATTTTGCACAAACTATAATCCCAACTTAATTTTTATTTTAGTGACAATGTTAAACATTTTTTTTTTCATAATAGTACCTAATTATATCTAAATATAATACGTGGTATAAATAGTATTTTTTTAAATTAACCGCTGTTAATAAACGGTACGATTTATTGAAATATTAATACCTATTATTTTATAGTTCTCAAGGTAAAATTATGAGAATTTCTGTTGTCGATTTCCTCGAGAATATAAATAGAAGATTAAGATAATTCTAAACAATTAGCTTTAATATTTTCCCATATTATAATTGATATAATGAAAATAATAATTAACCTTGATATTGTTTAAATTGGAGTTAATATAACATTTAAGTCTTGTGGTCTCGTTTAGTTTATACTTATTTTTATTACAGAATTAAATTAATCTGTACCTATTCGACTAAAAATAAAATTTTTAGAACAGGAAAGTCTTTATTAAACAAAATTAATTAGTACTTTCAGTGTCTTGTTTTCTACGGAGAATAATACATTGTTGAAACAATTCACATTTGACTAATAAACATATTAATTAAATTAAGAAATTTAATTAGCAACGGCACGCGAACTTGTTTTAATTTTATTCATGTGTCATTTTCATTTCACAAAATGAAAGTAGGCAGTAAGAGATAGTTCAAAAAACAACTATTTTTGTTATTTCGGGTACACATGCTGAATTTCAAACATCAACTTGATACGACTATGTAAGACAAAAAAATAATGGACGCTAGAAAACTAGAGAGGTTCTCAATTGGCGGCGGTAACTCGTGTGTTAGACGTCGTTATTGTAAACTTTAAATAGCTTGAAAACAGGTGTCAACTCTGTGCTACGGAATTGCTGTTTATAGTATTACTAAAATATTACTTAAATCACCGAGACGATAACGGCTATAGCTTATAGCTCTTAACGGCTTGGTTAGTGCAGTGGTTAAGTGACTTGCCTATTAGCTATCGTTCCAAGCTGTCTGAACGCAGTTCGTATCCCATCCCATTTCTTTTCTTTCTTTCTTCTTTCTTTCTTTCATCATTGCACTGCACATTGTGTTTTCGCTGGATGTCGTGTCACAAAGTTCCTGGGAATCTGGTCATCTACGGCCGCTCTAAAAAGCCGTTGTGTTTTAGTCGGTAGGAGTCCAGTAATCCCACAGCGTCCCTTATTCTGCCAGGTATCCACGAGGACTACCCAAAATTTTTTAAAAAAAGCTATATAACTCTTACAAAGAGTTGAGCACTAGGAAGAATAAGTTCTCGAGTGGCCGAAACGTACCAGAGATGTTACCATGAACGATAAATGGTAGACTGATGTTAAAAAAATTGAAACCGACCGGTAGGGTAAGGTAACACTAAGGTGATCCAAGAGTGAGGAAGGCCTATGTTGATAGGTGGACTAGAAGAACATTTCATATAAAACACAGCGAATTTAAATATATATTCTTGTATTTCTAAAGAACAACTATCGAGTCTTCTTGGTTTCTCCTCTATAGAATCTGTATTATAAACCGAAACTTACATCGACGAAACAATTTTGTATATGTGTTAATGTTAACACTTCCAAACTAACGGAATATAACTAGAACTTGGTACAAGTAGCAAAACAATTCGCTTTCGTTAAATTATATCCCCTTACAAGACAAACGTGTATTTCTTCCCTATAACAATTTTCTGCGTCGCCTCCAAGGACGTGTAGCATTAACTATGTTTATTGAAAACCTTTTCCTATCGCTATACGATTTCCTGTAACATCACTCCCACGATTTCCGTAACTATTTTGTCGGCGAACGTACGAATTTCCCATTTCTTAAAATTATTCCAACACGATTTAGATATATATATATATATATATATATACACACTCTTTACAGAGATGGTAATATTCAATAGAGCCTACATTGAAATTGTTTGATAATCTTTATTATGCTTTATTTACACATATAAAAATATTATAAAGACATATTTATATGTTTGTATTTTTGTTTGAACTTAAAAACTACTGGACCGACTTTAAAAATTCTTTCACCTACATTATCTATATATATATAGAATAGCTGATAATATAACTCTATATATATATAGAAAGCTATATTATCAGCGAGTAAGTAAGATAGGCTATATTTCATAAAAATTACGCAAACGAAGTTGCGGGCAACAGCTAGTATAATAGAAAACCTTACCCTTTTCAACGATATTTTGTATTCTTTTAGTTTTTAATTTTATGCTTGAAAATTTATTACTCTCAACTATCATTTAATAGTTATCTATACTCTTATTTAAAAAAAAAATCAAAGAATACAATATAAAGTATTGACATTCTAAGTCCGTTCTACATTCATTAGTCACCAAATTATATTAACGTCACTTGTGAATGACACATGTGTCGTAGGACTGTGATGCCTACGCAATGCCTACGCTGATTGAATAATTGCTACACTTATATTATGTACACGGTATACATGTATACGGTTTTATAATAAATTGCCTGAGACGATAAGAGCCTTATCTATAAATAAATTTAAAGGTGTCATTAAAACCAAACTCCTCTCGAAAGGCTACTATAAGATCACTGATTATTTAAGTGACAATGAAGCCTGGATTTAAAGCTTGGATTCGGAGCTCATACTATGTTTTGTTTATTATTGTATATGGACATTGTTTATGTTTGTATTACCTAATTGTAATTTTATATTTTAAAGATGACAAAAAGAATAGTATCCTGAGTTTCTTTCGGGGTTTCTTCTCAGGATCGTCATCTTGGCTTTTTTTCGAAACCCTGGTAAATTTAAATTTATAATGACGGTCATAAGAGTTTCTTGAGAAACCTAATTGATAAATAAATATTTTGATTTGATTTGTACGTACAAGGATGACAAAATGTTGACTCGTAGAACTTGCAGACGAAAGTTTTTGATTAGATTGTATTCAGTGAGAAAATAACGTGTGTAGTAATAAAAACAAAAATCAACACATTAAGTAACTCTAAACCAGTCTTTCCCAAAGTGGGCGATAACGCCCCCTTGTGGGCGCTGCAAGCCTAAAGGGGGGCGGTAAGAGATCCAGAAAAAAAAATGGGGGCGTTGTGTAGGGGCTTGGGGGGTGATTTGTAATTTCATTTAGCTAGGATGGGATTTCATTCATCTAGGCTAAAAAATAATTTACTCTCAAAGTGGGCAGTAGACAAAATAAGTTTGGGAACCCCTGCTCTAAACAAACAATGAGGTGTGCGTTTAAAGTTGTCAATGAAAACAAAACTTTTTCTTCTATTACTAAAAAAAAACTAGGTTTTTCCCGAGACTTCGAGCCCCTTTTTCTTATACGTTGAAAAATCATAATCATCATTATAATAATTGTAACATAACAATAAACAAAAATACTTATATGAGCAATAATAATAATTTATTCAATCTTTATTGCTCATATATTTCTGTCAGGTGTTGATTTTTTATATTTTAGATGATCTCTTGAGAACAGTAATTTTTTTCCTGGATAGAAGGAACCTTATGTCCTTTTCTGTATTTTTGACAAAATTTCATGACGATCGGTTCAGCAGTTAAGGCGTGACACATTTTCACATATAATAAATAATATTACACATATTATTTATATAAACCGCCCGTTTTGGGGAAATTTAAGGTAAATAAATATTTAATGAAATAGTTGAGAAATAAGAACAATAGATTTAAAAACAAATTTCCATTTGATTGTGTTTTAATTATGATTTATTAAATGGTTAGTACCTACTGAGAGGTATTTTCCATTTGGAACGCGCTTTGGGGTAACAATTCTGGGAAGTGGATCAAGCGGACAAATCGAGGGGCGACTGATTTGTTATCCCTTCAGAAACAGCCTTTATTGTGGATTTAGGTTACATTTATATCACTGCTCGCTACACACGTTCAAAAGTTCCGTTTCTATATTATTTATTGTATTCAATCTACTTGATCAACTTATCACTTGGCTGATGTTAATAATCAATTCGTACAATCTATAGTGCAAGTGTTTTAATAGCTTCGTGTTATAATAACATTTATTTTATTATTACTAACAACAAATACAAATATTTTTAACAACTAACGCCCACCTCTGGTTCAAATTCGGCCAATTTTTATTCAAGTTAAAAAAAAAAGCTCGTCAAAAGCTGACATTTGATAAATAATTTGAAATACAACCTTGATTAAATTGTAAGAATAACAGAATTACACCAAAAAATTCAATATTCCCCGAAGAAGGTTCAAATATTCCTTATAAACTAGAAAAAGTAAATACATATTATGAACAAAGTAAACAAAACCATCTAGAATAGTCTTCTAAGAGTATTTGAGGTTGCGGTAATACTTAATACTGCCAACAGTGTCGTTGTTATTGTAAATAATTTTATCATTCCAGCGCAGTGTCTGCCTGCAGCAAGTTCAAAAGTCTTTACAAAGTTTTGTCACAGGAAGAGCACGCGAAATGTAAAATTTATGCACGAAGTGAAAAACAAAAGGGGTGTCGAGTGTCGGGGCAAGAGAATAAACAGAGGACAAAGTTTGATGTTAATAACGTATTGTGATTATTGGACATATTTTTATATAGAATTTCTACTGTACACGGACAGTAGATATTGGATGGAAGAAATTTATAGCTTTGTTTATATATATATATATATATAATAAAAATTACGTGTCACGTTGTGTGTCCGCGATAAACTTCTAAACTACTAACTTCGTAACTATGTGTAATTAAGTCCAACTTAAAAGATAGGACAGTTTATATCTCAATATTTTTTTGCAAATTATATAATATTATTAACATAGTTTATTATTAACATAGCCATTCGTTGGATACTTACTCAATCCAGCAATTATTTGTTATAATTATCTGTGAGTTCCATAAAAATCTAACAGATGGCGGTGTAAGGTAATTTATCGGCTGGATTGAATAAAAATTTGCACCCGAAGCCGGGAGCGGGCCAATAGTTTAATATATATTAAGGTCAGCGTTAACCGTAATTAACTAGATCTGTTCGCAGGTGTTTGAAGTTCATCAACTCATTTCCTAGTTCAATTGATTTGAAATCTGATGTACTGTTACTGCGGTGAAATTTCCATGGCATGGTAACCTTGACCTGATGATGCGTGTTTGGGCTCATTATTTATTATTTGCATTATCTATCACTTATTTACTTGCTGAACCTATAGCTATGGCGTTGCTTGTGTTAATTAATCCGTCGCCAAATAGTGAACAAGTGAACTGTCAGCCTGTTATCCCGCTTTTACTTAAAAATAAATATGCGACGATAAAAAGAATGATACAATGAAATCTGTCACTTAATAATTTAAAAAAACTTTTAGAGCTCCCCCCTCTTATAGGTAGGCTAGAACAGTTAGTTACAACACTACAATTCCTACAGAATTTCACTGGAAACATAACTACGAGTATATAGTTGGAAAATCAGTAATAGTTGAAAGTTTATGTCCTTAAAGTACACGAGCTTTGAATAGTTCTAGCTCTCACGCCCCTGACCCAGTGGATTCTTTTGTACCTATGTCTTGCAATGTGTTCTAGGTGTGATTTGATTTCGGGTGTCGTTCTGCTGACGTATTCGATCCAACCGCTTGCGACCTCTCCTCCGTTCGACGTCATACATTATTTATCAGGCCGCCCTCAACTCTGTACACGCGATGTATACGATAATGAGCTATATCAAGGCTTCCAACCACTTCCAACGCTCCATGTACTGATATATTTTATTCGAACCTATTCGTCAGTTAAACGTAATGAAACTTTGAAAGGCTTCACTTTTTTGAAGTGAAAACTTCTTTAGGCGCGTTGGGCATTTTTAAGATGGGATAAAATCATTGAACTCGCGACAGTGTCATCTAACTTCTGTAATGTAATGTAACCGAAATTTGAAAAAAGAAAAATTTTTGAGATGGGATAAAATCATTGAACTCGCGGCAGTGTCATGTAACTATGTATAAGCGTTGATGTAGCTGATATTAATTTAAAATAATTTTAAAAAAGAACAATAAGCAGACAACTGAATATGAAAGTAAACTTAATAGATATAACAAGGATCAATATGGTACACACCTCTGGCCAATAATCTAGTTTCATATCAACATAAAACCCTTTTAATAGTCTGTCATTATGAAGTTCATGTTAAATAATTATGTTCTATTTATTGTCACTGTGTTGTCAGTGTCATATATTTTCTCTTCTATTTCTTAGAATCAATAATAATCGTATTTACCTAATTCGATAATGCCAAGGAATTTAAATATCATACAATTATTTTTGTGAAGCTACGTTTTCTCTTCTGATGTGCAGTCCTACGACTGACATTATTTTTTTTAATTGTAGGTGACATTCCCGGAACCTATGATGACAAGAAGGGCTTAAGAGTAATGGAAGAAATAGTTAAAATTAAATATCGTATAACATTTAAAGTCTACATTTCGAAATGCCACCCGGCTATCAAAGAAAACATTCTATATAACAAATGAACGGCAGGCAAGCATACTACTGCCCTACCCCGCCGGGTATCCAAGAGGTTTTCCCAACGTTAAAAAAAGGCTAACAGTCCATTTGGTGGTAGGATTTATAATTTCGCAAGTGTATAACTCCTACCACCATGATGCGAGTTTTCTGTGGCTCTAGTACGAGTTTTAAAAACTTTACGACTATGTTTTCGAAAAATGTTCAGCTTACTTGAAGTATGCATTCATCGTTTGATAGTATCATAAATTCTTGTCAGAATTTAAATCCAGGTTTCTAGCTCAGTGGAGCTAACTTTGAAAACTCAACCAAAGAACTGGTCATTGAATTGAAATAGTAGTAAATTTCGCACCAAGTCAAACCAATAAAATTAGAAATCGTGCATTCGCATGCACGTGAAATTTCAAAGTTGGTTTTATATGTGATATGATTTCCCACTATCGTGCGAAAGAAGAAGCCCTCTGTTCATGCACCCACCGTACGCTTTCTATTCAGGTTCTGTGGTTTTTGCCTAGTGTTACATCTCACGCTATCACTACGAGTAATAAGTTAATTTATAGCTAACATTGTATCGCAGTAAGACAACACAGTCTAAGCGCTGAGACAAAAACAAAGCGTGTCAAAAAAGTAGTGTCCAAATAGATTGGAAAAATGAGGATGACAAACTATTTTAAACCTTTCAATATCATTAATTGGAATGTATTAGACATATTAAAATTATTATTTATGCTTAGTACTGGCAATTCATGATGGGAACCTACGAGAGAGCCGGCTGTAGCATCTCACAAAGAATCATTAGTCTTCACACACCAGTTGTAAGCTTAAGTTGAACAACTCGAAAAAAAAAACGGAAAAGATCTACGAAGTATTGCTTCAGAATTTACCTGTCCTCATCTTGGCAGTGATATGCAACAAAATATTCAAAAGAAGCAGGCATCTACAATATTATAGTGAGAAACGAACAATAACCTGTTAAAGTGTTAAAGAAAAAAAGGAAATTAATGAAAATTTGTAAGATGCCAAGCAATATTAATACATGGAAATCGTAAAAAACAAGAGCTGTTGTCTTACTTCAAATAAGGTAGTTCTAATTTTTTTATATGTTGGTAGTGATGAAATGGTAATGACAAATGCAATTTTCCACCTCGAAAGCCTTGCGAATCATTGTTAAATTCATCAAAATGTAGGACTCTTTTCAGTTTTTGTCGATTTTTACTACCAAGGACCTGTGTTACGGCAAAAGTTACTATGCACACTTTTTAAATAGATTAAGTTTTCAATTGAATGAGAATAATTTAGTCTTGGAAGGAAAAATAGTTTTTAAGATACAGCTTTTCAAAAGGTTGCAAAATTTCTAAAAAAATTGATGTTTCTCAGTTATTTTTAGTTATCGACAATTTTGGCTGCTAAGAAATGGGTGTAAGGCAAAATTATGTTATTAAAGTGCACTAAATTTCCAATAAAATGAGATAAATTTGGTCTACATAAACTTTATAGTTCCTGAGATACAATTGTTCAAAATTGTAAGTACTCTCACTGTACTGTACATTATACAGGATGGAAAAATAAGTCGGGCCCTGGAGGGAAACTACCTTAAATCTTTAAGCTAGCTCATTTTACACAAAGGAGACATTCCTTTATTTTTAAAAAGAAACAAAACTGCATTCAAAGATTTTTTAAATTTCGCTTGGCTCGCCCGGGACTCGAACCAACTAAAATTAAAAAAACAAACACTCGCTGTTTTATTACACTAATCGATAGGATTATTATTCAGGATAAAATTTCTCTAACAAACATTTGGTATTAAAAATAGAAATGATCGTAAAATCTAACATTAACTTTATTTTGTTATCAATTTGTTACACTTAAATTATTTAACTGATAAATTGTTCAAAATGAACCTCCTCGTTCCGGATACACAAATTTAGTCTCCGTTGAAATTCATTTCTTGTAGCCTTCAGCAAAGTGTTGTGGTGTATGCCCCTAATAACATTTTCTACAACCCTTAGAGCTCTTGACGGTGTCAACAGGTTTCATAAATAACATTTTTTACATTACGTTCATTAAAGAACTTGTGTACTAAATAGGTATTCTTCATGGATATCTTGTACGACAGACGAGAGTAAGACCAAATGTTTGTTACAGAAATTTTATCCTGAATAATAATCCTATCGATTAGTATAATAAAACAGCGAGTGTTTTTTTTTATTTAATTTTAGTTGGTTCGTGTCCCGGGCGAGCAGCGATTTTTAAAAAATCTTTGAATGCAGTTTTGTTTCTTTTTAAAAATAAAGGAATGTCTCCTTTATGTAAAATGAGCTAGCTTAAGGATTTAAGGTAGTTTCCCTCCAGGGCCCGACTTATTTTTCCACCCTGTATACAATGAGGTGTTTCATAAAACTGTAATTTTAAATATTAATGTTATAATTACTTAAATGTTAATTTTTATAAATTAAAATGCTTATTTCACTAACAGGGAAATTTTTACTTCATTTTATAAACCCTTCCTAATACTACCTCAACAACTTTGAACAGCTGTATCTCAGAAACTATCAAGTCTACTTAGACCAAATCTATCTCATTTTATTGTGAATTTAGTGCGCTTTAATACATTTTGATGAATTAACAATGATCCGTAAGGCTTTCGAGGTGGAAAAATTGGATTTGTCATTGCCATTTCATCAGTAACAACATATAAAAAAATCAGAACTACCGTATTTGATGTAAAGTAAAATATACCATTTCAGTATACCACCAATATGCAGTGGAAAGAACATAGCATGCAATACGGCTTAGTATCTTGTAAACAGTTCCTTATAACCAACTGTAAGTTTTTAAACTTGGTGGTGTCCCTAGCACAAGAAATTTTCTAATATTACAGCAAGTTGGCTAAATCTGGCCTGATACCTGCAATAGTATATTATTTATGATTCGTAGATACTTAGACAATTTGCCAATGTTTTAGAAAACCGGTAACATTTCATTTTGTTATTACTAACAGAAGTACGGTTCACTCTTTGCGACCACTAACATCATTATATAGAAACTACGTTGCATATAATTTATAATAGTTTGAAATAATCATTCGTAAACCAATCCGAGAAAACAGACGATCGCGATATCTTTTTATGCAACATGAAAACGATACACGATCTCTGGTTTCAAAATAAATAGACTTAATTTCAAATGAATGCAGTATTAGCTTTTCTGGTATCTTTGGTTATTATATTTCCTGTCATTCGATAGTACGTTCTAGAAATTCTTTTGAAAGTCTGGGGAGCTAGATTTTCTTCGCAAATGTTGGTTTAGATATCAAGTTCTCCATTCGGATTGAGGTTTAATCTTAAAAATCGGATTATTCTTTAAGAAATAATAACCAAATCATAAAAATAGAAAGTCTGTTGTATTTACCTACTTAATCTAAACGAAACGATAATATTCGTTTTTGATAATTTGTATCTAGCTAGACAAACAAGCCGACATCTATTTGTGCATAACAAGGAGATTTAACAGTAGACTTAAATATATCTTAAATATGAATAAATATTTTACAACAGACAGAAGCATACAGAACTAAATTTAACTACTGTCTATAAAAATGCCTAACGTGTTTAAGAATTGAACGTAAATATGTAAGTATATTTTGAACATTGTACACAATTTTAATAGTATGTACCTATAAGTGATTTGTAGTCTTGTTAATTTTATACTCCCGTAAGCGTTGAGATGTGATGTGTACAACGGTGAGTTTTAAGTTTGCTAAGTAGTCTGTTTGCCCGTCACTTAAACGTGTAAGCATACTTAATTGCTAATTGTGCAGACAGGTGTCTTTTTTTATGTATGTAGGTATATACGAGTAAGTAGTGTAACATAACAACATTAAGTAACTCCTCTGGTTTACCTCAAACGCTGGCTGTATCTTTTGTTTGTGGAACTAAGACGCAATTTTTCAAAGTCTTCTTGGCTATTTGTGTTGGATAATATTATAAGCTTATGAAATAATGTTTAGCTTATAAAACACCCGAGAAAATATATTATTATAACGCACATCTTTATCGTTGTGAAAACGGTGGAGAGAGGGGCTCTTTTTTTATATTCTTAGACGATCCCTCGGTAACCTAACAATTTTCCAGGATAATAAGTATCCCGATATGTTATTCCAGGTAATAAACTATATATGTATGAAATTTCATCCATATCTGTTGAACCGTTTTTACGTGTAAGAGCAACAAACAACCACCAATACAACCATATAATCCATACATCATCACATACTTTCGAATTTATAATTTTAGTAGGATTTGTGCTGAGAAGCTTTAATATTAAATTTCAATCTTTTCACTTAAAAAAATTGCGGATTTCCCATATAAATTTCAACCCCTTGTTCACCCTCTTAGGTTAGGAGAGAAACTTTGAAAATGGGCTCTGGCAACCTTACTTTCTTGTCAAGAAATAACAGCGCTTGTCTTTTGTTGCCAGATCCAGAATAGGAGGCCAGCTATGATAGTTCATTTCCAAAGTTGGACCTGTCGGGAAACGTACCCGGGATTCTGAGACAGAGCGTATAACAAGCAACTTAACCACTCCATCAAGGGGCTCGTTAAAAGGTTGTTGGTAGGTTGTATTTGTATTAAAGGGGTCGCAACTGTTTTTGAAGTGAAAACTTCTTTAGGTGGGCTTGGGCAGTTTGTTTGTAAGGAGAATTTGGCACATGGGTAAAACAGTAAATTCGACACCGCCGACAGCGTCAGGTTTTGTATACAAACCAAACAAAAAGAATACTAGAGGGGTTTAAAGGGGAAAAATGGAAATCTTGAATGAAAAGTGTAGTTCGCGTTGAGGAACGAAACGATAGCGCGTTTATAACCTGAAAAAAATATATAAACTATTTAAACTTTTTCACTTTTGACGTGCAGTCCTGCGACTGACATGTTTCTATTTTATAATAATTAAAAAATGTTTGAGAAGCGGTATAATAAAAATTCATGAGACATTAAAAAATGTTTAATTCAAACGAACAGTTATAACCCGTCTCAACATTCGAGCTTGCAATTAAACAACATTGTTTTCCGCGGTTAGTGTAAGTAAATAGGAACCAGCATGAGATGCCGTTAAGTCTGTCGGCGGGACCCGTACCTGATCAATTAATCGTGAGAACCGTTAGATCGAGGCGGACTACCTTTAGATTTCTGTGAGGCGGACGCACCGATATACCTACTTAGTCAGACCACGGATCACTGGACGACTTAGTATACTTAGATTATAATTGAATATAATCTAAATATACTAATATTATAGAGGTAAAGTTTGTATTTTTGTATGTAGGAGGTAACCTTCGAAACTAACTCATTCGATTTAAAAAAATCTTTCACCAATCATTAGAATAGAATTTCAGGATGGACACAGGCTAAATATTCCACGCGTGCGAAGCCGTACGCACCAGCTATATAAAAATAAAGATCCAACGTTTGGCAAAAGTATAATGTCAGGCGTAATATTGCTTTACATCTATTTTTGTTAGTCTTTATATCTTTTTTTTTTTTAACGCGGACGAAGTCGCAGGCATTACCAAGTAGGTATTAAACAAAAATTGAGTCAGGTTTTCATTATAATTAGTTTACGAAATTTTAATCTATGACAGTATAAATTGTATTATATCAAGTCCTACCATTATTCTGGACCAGGTCTCTCTAATCTGTGAGGAGATATGGATTTATCTTTGATCAGGTTAACCCATCGCAGTATGGCAGGCAGGCAAATATCTCTTGTAATCTGTGCAAAATTGAAAACCCCGACTTGGATTTGAAGTTTAATAGATTATAAGCTTGCATAACTTTACCATATTATACATAAATGCAAAAGAGTTTTTTTTGTTTGTTTATTTATCACGATTTCACGATTTAACTACTTATAGAGATGTAATTTTAGTAAGGTACATTTTATCCAAAAAAAGAACTGTTCGCGAGGAACCGTATAAAAAAAAAGTGACAAAAATATATGAAATATTTAGGTATCGCCATTAAATCTAAGTTGAGAGATTTTATTCTGAAATACCTACTATGGCGACTTATGTCTAGCTAAATGTGTAGCTAGATCAAGAAAAAGGTGTAGGGAAGAAATAGGTTACGGGATAATTAAAAAATAAGGACTGAGGATAGCTTAGACACATTTAACACACCAGAACATGTATTGTTATTTACCGTCAATGTTATTGTATGGGACACAAGCTTTGGCTTGGTTATTGTATGGGCGTAAGAATAATAAATATTTACGTTAATATGTTTTTACGGTATTTATATTGCACTGGATAACCAAGTTTTTAGCTGCGAAAATGTTACTGTCTCTTTATCATGTTAGCCTGAACGACGTATAATATTTTTATTATATATATGTCAGATCGTGGGTGGCCGATTCAACGGGTATTTTATCAGAATTGGGCGAAGCCATTATTTTAAGGAAATAATACAGTTAACTGTAAAATCTAAATTTATTTTATCTAATTTAAGACAATGTGCAATAAGCGAACAATTGGTGACACAATTTTAAAGGGTAATCGGGCAGAGTAACGACCTCTAGAGCAGAATGGTGAGAGGCGTATTAACCACCATGGGTTAAGTAAACCGACTGGTTTGTCGTGAGCAGGTGCTCACTGAGTCTAAGCCGAAACTAGACTCCCGATACGGAGCAACGCGCCGTCCTTTTAAAGGCGGCCTCAGTGCACGCACACATGTACCAACAACCCAATCCATTGGCGCCATCGCGTATACAATTCAAATGAGGGTAGTTTGTTATTTCAAGTTACCCACTAGATAATAGGGCGCGCAACGTGTTTACAAACCAAAGGAAGGTAGATTAATATTACATGTTACTCACTAAATAATAAGAACTAATCACTAATTAATAACTAGGTCACATAAGCATAGTATCAATTAACAATGTAACAAATTTTAGTGAAAATACGATATAAAATTGGTAGGTAGGTATATGACGTGGTCCATGGCAGCCATCTCCGACACGACCATCCTGACATTTCACACGCCCTCGTGTGACGTTACTGAAATAGAAAAAATAAAAAAACGCAAAGTAGATGCTCTCGGTCTCGGCCAACCTGGCCACATAAATAGGAGAGAAAGTGGCGTTAATAATGTACTTCATACAAACTCTTTTTTTGTATGAAAAAGACTTTTTTTTAATCTAGTCAAAGTTGATTATAATCAAAATCAAAATTAATTCAGTATCCAAATCATTAAGTTAACACCACTAACTCACCATTTTCTTAGTAAAAGATCATCAAATTAAAAATAATTCTCAAAATTAAAATCAATATCAAAGGTTCATTATAAGGGTAACAGCTCATCTTACTTGTGTTACTACGCAAAACAAAGTTAAGCAACTATTTCGAATAAATAAGATTCATTACAATCATTTGTTAAAATAACAAAGAAAAACTCCTGAAGTCAAAAATGATCCGAACGTTTAAATTCACACAAACGAGTTATAATACGAACGCAGGCGTCAAACATAGACAAACCCACATGAGAGTTAACTCATAGGAGCCAAGTTAGAAATTCTCATAGGAGTCAACATAGACATCCTCATAGAATTCTAATAGGCATCATCACAGGAAAACATGTCATAGCACAAACGCAGGCGTCAAACATAGACAAACCCACATGAGAGTTACCTCATAGGATCCAAGTTAGACATTCTCATAGGAGTCAACATAGACATCCTCATAGAATTCCAATAGGCATCCTCATAGGAAATCCCTTTCGTAGCTACGGTATGTCTTAAATGAAACTGTCATCATCGATATCGACGTAAAAAAAAAAATATAGAAACAGGACATTCAGGCATTTTTCTTACACTATAATGGGCATACTCAAATTCGTTTGGGTGTGATAACTCGCCTTTAAGGTCATCTCGAAACGAAACAACACGGTCTGTTTCCAGTTTAACATTAAAATCTCAAGATAATATTTCTCGCAAACGATAACCGGTAGGTAGATCAAATTAAAATAATAATAATAATATCAGACAATATGAAATAAAATCTAAATTAAATACTCCTCTATGTAAATACAACTGATAGTATTTCGGTGTACTATAAACTGCGTAATTATAAAATCCAGCTAATGTTAAAAGATCATAATGTTGATTCTAGATCAATTTATTGGCTGGCTTTCTCTCTAATGAAAGCATTCAACCCCAGAAAGAAAACAAAATGAAAACGACTCACAAAAGTGCATCACGCGCTTGGCAGCTGGCAGTGTGCCCGACGCAAAGATGCTCGATGCAGTACTCGTAGTCGCCATCGCTTCCCAGTTGCAGCAGGGTAGCGAGGTGCCGCGTGGCTCGTCTCCCCACAGCAGTAGCAGACGATCTTCTTCGATGCCATCCTCTATCCTGGTTGTTATCCTGATTGCTTGCAGGGGTCTCTCAGAAAGACAGAGGTCCAAAGTGCTGCACCAAGCTCGAGCATTCGAGTCGGGTACATCCGGGTTATAATCAGGCCAATGGATCGCATGGGGCGTATTGGGAGACCCTTTAAGGGTTTCGATTAATTTGGACATATTATGAGCCTATTGATCAAGTTAGGCACGCCATGGGTCAATAGGATGCGATTCAGCCCGAAGAGATCCCACTTCTGATGTCAGATCGTGGGTGGCCGATTCAACGGGTATTTTATCAGAATTGGGCGAAGCCATTATTTTAAGGAAATAATACAGTTAACTGTAAAATCTAAATTTATTTTATCTAATTTAAGACAATGTGCAATAAGCGAACAATTGGTGACACAATTTTAAAGGGTAATCGGGCAGAGTAACGACCTCTAGAGCAGAATGGTGAGAGGCGTATTAACCACCATGGGTTAAGTAAACCGACTGGTTTGTCGTGAGCAGGTGCTCACTGAGTCTAAGCCGAAACTAGACTCCCGATACGGAGCAACGCGCCGTCCTTTTAAAGGCGGCCTCAGTGCACGCACACATGTACCAACAACCCAATCCATTGGCGCCATCGCGTATACAATTCAAATGAGGGTAGTTTGTTATTTCAAGTTACCCACTAGATAATAGGGCGCGCAACGTGTTTACAAACCAAAGGAAGGTAGATTAATATTACATGTTACTCACTAAATAATAAGAACTAATCACTAATTAATAACTAGGTCACATAAGCATAGTATCAATTAACAATGTAACAAATTTTAGTGAAAATACGATATAAAATTGGTAGGTAGGTATATGACGTGGTCCATGGCAGCCATCTCCGACATATAAATAAACCCGCAAAACGTGTTTTTTTTTTTTTATAAACTTCCTACGTCCCATGCGCTACAAACGTATTGGGTTGGTCACAAAATTTATGCGGTTTCAAAGCATATAATTATTATAGTGGCTGACAGTCAACTTAATGGTAGGTGACTACCGTCGCCTAACAATACAAGCAACGCCACTGGTGCTGGAAGTGGGTTGTCTATCTTAGTAGGATTAATTTAGGAAATTATAGGAAAATGGGCTCTCGCCTTCTCTACAGAGTAACCTGCCTACTCATAAGGGAGGTATTGGCAAAAACCTCCCTTATGACCAACATTAACGTGACATTAACGCGGGCATAGCATGAGTTTATAGTGACCGCACTCGCTAGGGAGAGCGTAAAACATTTATGTATGGAAAATTGTCAGAACGGCGGGGCTTAGTGCTTCATTAAACAAACAAAAAATATAAATATCTATTCTTCGGTGTGTTTTTCACGTCTCTGTGCCTCTATACATACATATTATCGTTACTCTGTTGAGCACATTTCTACGTGGAACTTTACGGCGCCTTTACGACCGTGGGGACATACAAATCTCAATCGTTCAAAGTGACAATAAAATGTAGCACGACGCTTCGCCTAGATAGATTCTATTCTATAGATCTAACTGAGTGGCGGCATCTTCAATTAATTTATTTATTTACGAGGTAACTTTGAAATTACGCGCATCAGACGTACGCATTTATCTCGCTAAAGCTAACGGCTTAAGGATTAATGCGGTAGGTATGAATACATGAATTCGGAATAGTATAGTACTTCTATACTAATATAATAAAGCAAGTTTGTTTTGAATAGAAATTTCATTGACACTTTGACAACTCTTAAGGCTTGATTTATAGATCACGAATTACAATTGGTTTTAAAAACCGAGTTCAACAAAAAAGAACTATTTGCTAAACGGATATGTAACCTAGTTACAAACAATAGAAATATTAACATCTTGTATAAAATGTATTTATCTCTACAAATAATAAAAAATAATGCGAAATTACGCATGTCTGTTACATTTTCGTGAAAATTTCATTCATGACAATCTAAAAGCTTTCCGTAACATTTACTGTTTGCTTCATTCCAATCTGTTTACAAACAAAAATACACTAAGGACTTCTTTACCGTATTTTTTGTTTGTAAGAATTGAGAATAAAATGTACAAAACCCATTATTCCCAATTCTTGTCTCGTGTGGTTTCTTTTTCATTGTAAAGGTCTTTAGACAGACAGACAGGCCAATTGAACAGACAGCCTATTAGGTTGATAGCCTATTAGCTAACCTAATAGGCTACCGTCGCCTATTAACGCAAGCAACGCTCAAGGCGCTGCAAAGTGCGGTTTATCCCTTTGTAGGCATCACGATAAGGAATCAGGAAGATGGGCTCTGGCATCTCTTACTTGGGCTTCTTAGAGATGTTGAACGCCATTTATAATGAAAATACGATATTTAAGTACAAGTTATTAAGCATCTCGTCTAACTTCTTCACTTGACAGGAATTTAATAACAAAAGCCTACGTTTTAAAGACAGAGTACCTATAAGTGTCGCAACGGTTTATGAGCGCTCGGCAAAACTGGCGGGGATGTCTGCGCAGGTGTACACTCTACTCCCGCCAAACAGATCCAAAAAATGAATACTGCGCATTCAAGGTCAGCGCTCATAAACCACTGCGACACTTATACCTACGTTCCATCGGTAGGTACTTGTAGACAATAAAACTCGTGAACGACACTTTTACGACGTCCCAGTTCGAGACATCAATTTAATTATTTCTTAAATGGAGACATAAGACTATACTGCTAAGATTTAATTTCCCTTCGGCGATTTATTTTATCTCCCAATAATATTGGATTAGAGTTTAAACTTTAATGATAATCCGAGACTATTACGGCCAGCTATGTTTGGGAACTTCGATATGCGATAAAATGGAATTACGTAAGCAATTAATGGTTTAGTTTGAGTAGCAGTAGTTCCCAATTATTATTTTTGGTATGATTGAATATAATTTCATGTAGGGTAGGGCGGGGCGGGGCTTAAAGGTCCGCGGGTAAAAAGGTCCACCACAAATATCTCAAAAACAAATGATGCATCGTTCTTTCTAACGGTACTAGTGTAAAGAAGCCGGCGCGGGGGGAGTAACGTGCCATCGCCGAAAGTCAGGCAACGTCGCTTGCAGGAGATACACGGTCACGTGTCAAAATTTTAACGTATTTTTTTCATTGTTAATCTTTTTGGTTTCAAGAATTGTTTTTAAATTAACTATCCCTGAAAATAGTTATTAAGTATACGTTATTCGATTGAATGGTTTGTTTTGTATAACCTCTATAAATACCCACACGCGGTTGGGGTAAAAAGGACCAACTGGACCTTGTTACCCCCAGGGCCTGGAAACGTTATTTAAAATAACGTTTTCAAAACGTTCTAAACGGTTCTTTTAGTTTGGTTCGCAACTTTACGTTCGGAACGAAAACGAAATAGGAACATTTTCAAAAAACGGTTTAATCCAGTGGACGCGACCTTGGTCAACGTGTGGCACGCACTGAACTGCACTGGTAAAGCCAAAACCTCAATAAAATTGGTATTATTATTCGTAGCTGCCGACAAAAAAATGGCAAAAAACGTTTTAAAACGTTCGAAAACGTTATTTGAAACGAAAACGATTGAAATTTTGTTCATGCCTAAAAACGTTTTTTTTAATGTTCCGTTCGAACGAAAACAAATTAAACCGTTCTTTAGGTATTAAAGTCGAAAACGTTTCTAAAAAAATAACGGTATTCGAGCCCTGGTTACCCCACATCATTTGCATATTGGTTATATAATCTTTTTTATTTGTTTTAGTATGCGAAACTATAGAAGAAAAACAGATCGTGGCACTAAATCTGTAGATAAATCTGTGGTAATTTATAAAATTTTTAAATTCTGTCAGGTTATGGCAGAACGCATAAAGAACAGTGTTGATTTGTTTAATTTTGTTGTTCAACTGAGACTGATTATTAATTAAAATGTTAAGAGTTAGAAATTATTAATAAAACTTTATATTTTTCCAAAAAATATATTGTTATTTGATTAAGACTAATTAAACTTGAATATTTAAATGCGAAGAGAATATATTTTCTGTTATAATAATGATTACCGTTCTTATTATTTTTTGTTTTTGGAAAAACAAATATACTTTTGATTTTCATTGAACCATTTTTAGTTATTATTTCATGAAACCCTTTAAAATTAAAAATGAAATATTGGACCTTTTTGCCTCCTCGCTGTGCCTTTTTACCCCTACTATGGGGCAAAAAGAGACAGATGACAAGGTCTAGAAAAATAGTAAAAAAATATATTTCTGTAATGATGAATCGACCGAGAATTAAGCCAAACATAGTTCTAATTGTTTGTTCAATATGTGTTTTTTGTTTTGATGTAGTAGGTTTGGTTTCCACAGTATCTTTGATAATAGTGAAATTGGACCTTTGTGCCCCGCCCTACCTTAACCGTCTTTCTTGTAAGCGTATCACTTCAAGAAAAACCTCAAACTCGCGTACCCCTTAGTCAAAATACAGTCCCAATGGCCACAAACAGTTTAATGTGACAAATAACCAAGTTTTTCTTTGCATTTTAGAAATATTTCCTTTGGACATTTTCTCATGGCATGACATCCCTTCAGAGTGTGCGTATTGCACGCAAAAATCGTTAAACGATATAATTTTATCTTGGCGATGCGTGGTGGTACACAGTACAATGATAGATTAAAAACATATTTATTAAAAACAAAAGCTTTTTGGATTATTGTTTTTAACGGATGAAATTCATTAAAATTATATTAATCAAGAGATTGCCGCACGTCAGTAAAACGCATTACACTATCGCTACCATAATTTAATCCAAAAGAAATATAAATACACAATAAGTAGTTATTAATTGTAAGGATGTAGAAAACACCAATTGGATCTTAGAAATGCGAAAAGCTCTCCCAAAATTTCTCATTTAATTGGGAACAGGCTTAATATATTCTTTACAAAGAGCCGTAATTAAGATTTAACTAGGTTAAAGACAAGTATAGTCCCATTTACAAATTGCTTTTCGTGTAATTATTAGGCCCCGATTTTATTTCGAATCTTCTTTATTCCACAACATTTTTATGAACACCTTAACAGTTGGTTTCAATTATGTCATGAGAGCCTAGTTTAAATCTATCGCCATCATTTCCCAAGCAGCTTATTATGATACGAGTTACTGGAATAGTGTCCTTTTTATTAGATTACAGTCACAATTCCTGTATCAACATATTACATAACCAGAAACACCATCACAAAACACCATGATCCTTACTAATATTATAATGCAACAGTGAGTTTGTTACATTTAACCGATTACCATGAAATTTATTTACAATAACACAATTACCTATACACACAATACATGTTGTCAATGGTATAGAAAAAGAATTCGTACTATCGGATTTATTACTTCAAATTAGTGTAATGACAGCTGTTTCTTGCTATAAAAATTCATTATTCACCGTATTTTAGCACATTTGTATATTCATAATAATTGCAACTGAAACTTCAAAGATATCATAAAATTGTACCCCTATACACACACATGACCCTGATAAGTCTTTTGCCCAGTAGTATTCCTTAATAGTTTCCCCTAGTGATTAAAAGGCCATTGTGTTTAAATCGGGTCAGACTTGAGGTCGTGTAACCGGGAAATCGTTCAATGGTTTCTCAGGGTGGAGAATTTTCAATTATTCAAGCGATAAACGAACTAATGGAATAGCTTCGTTTTAAGAAACCGACTCGGTTCAACTAAAGTTAGAATTGTCATTGTTAATTGAGGTCAGGCAGGAACTGTGCCAGACGCTTACCAAGTTTGTACATGACACCCTTGATTTTACATAGGAAAATCAAAAAGTAATTTCAATGGCAACACGCTTATCCAACGGAATTCCAAACCATATTCCTTAAGGTGCCACTCCTCTACACAGGTTGGCGACCATCGTGGCAATCTTAACGTTGGAAGCTGTTGCACGAAAGAGTGACCGAGTGCTCATACTGAACCATTTTCTGAAATTCTTCAACCAGGAAGTCTTTCTCCCGTCTCTGTTACGTTTGCCATGTATTTACCTTGCATCACCAAAAACATTTCCAGAAACATTACTGTGTTGCGGTTTACTTACGGCGTTTAATAAGAAAAGTAGCGGTACGTCGCAAATTAAGCTAACGTCTCCCTCGGAACGTCAATTAACTTGGCATAACAGCATCCCAGAATTCTTTTGAAGGCAATTTTACAGAAATTTCTTAAACGAAATCTCATTTTCCTTATCCCTGATGCATACGCATGCCTGCTGTGACATTTAAAAATACTTAACGTTTAATATAGATTTAATACGCTAATTTTGTGGACTTGTTCCGCATTTTTATTTATTGACTCAATTTTATAATATTACTTAAAAAAAGAATACTGCTTTGACCTGAATTCTCAATCGGTATTGTATAAATGTACAAAGGTCAGCATGTAATAAGGTTTATAAAGTCTACTAAAAAAATTCTTTACAAAACTCCTGACTTGTGTTAAGCACACAAGTTTTTTTTTTTTTGCAAGTAGCTCTTTTAGTGAGGTAATTATATATCTTTTGAAATTAACCCATCATTAATTGTGAATTTCAGCAGCCCGACTGACGGTCCACTTGATGGTGGACTACTCTCGCCTATTAAAAAACAAGCGACGCGCTAGGAGCTGCAAGTGCACATTTACGCACAAGATAACGGATAACAGGATACCGTTGCAAACTTGCACAGGATAACTAATAAGAAGACGATGAGGTATTGATTAATTAAATATTATATAACCCACATCTCATGAATACAGCAAAAAATATCTATTCTCCTGAGGCAAATTCCACTATAATGTATTTATATTCGACAAAGCTCGAGTAAAGTATTTCTAGAACCCATTGTAGTGTGAATATTACCGCGTGTGAAGTGCGAACCCTTTCAAAAGGCACCGGGAGCGCTTTGGCTGCGGATGGCTATCGAGCAAGTTGGAAACCTATTTAGCACAATAAGCTCGACTTTTTTTAAACCTAAACGGGCAAATCCGAGAAAAAAAAATGCACGAAGGGAAAATGTTGTTAAAATATTAAAATTTCGTAATACACCTTTTTAACAAAGAACGTTGTTATCATTCAATTAGGGAATCGCCGGTCGAATGAGAAAATCGACGGAGAGAACACGTCTCGCGAGTATCAAATTGGATGCGCTGCTTTATTATTATTGTGTAGGAATGAATTTTAATATCTCTCACGCATCACGAAATAATAATTGTTGATTGATTGCAAATGATAATATAACTGTGGATTATACTGTATTTGCGGTGGGATCGAATTCTTTTTATCGCTATTTGGTAACGGCTGTTCATTTCCTTGTAATTAATTATGAAGTTGCGCACAATTCAATCACAGCAGTCTTATTATGTCTTTGCAATGTCTGTTGGACTGTCTGCATAAAACTACATGGAAAAATATTATGTGTACGTATAGGTAATTGTACGATTTAAGTAAGAAAAACACTTGACACCTTACTTCAAATAATATCAATGCTGATAATACATTATCTATCTTAGGCACTACAGGTAAGAAACTTTTAAATATCGTCCTAGATTTCACACAACTCAAAAAACCTATTCACTTTCATCACTGGAATCAGTATCAGAAGAAGATTTATTTTTCGTATTATTATTTTATTTTGAGGTTCGTTTAACTTAAATTTATTTTCTTCTAACTGACTATTAGAAATGGTAAAAAGTTTCAAAACCGTACCTACAATCTCCACACAAATTAAAGTACACTTTACAGTAACTATGGTAATCAGATTACGCTCATAAACCCCAAAGTTTTGCCTTAATACTAATCTGTTTTATGTATCAGAGGGTATGTGTGCAGACAGTTTCGTAACATGAAGGTGCATTTACTGATTTGTATTGCACAAGACTGCATGGTGCATTGTTCGATGCTTGCTGCAACTTATGCTTAGTGTAGTATAATTTACTTATAGTATATTAACTTATAGTATGGTTAGAGTAAGTATGCAAAAATGAACGTTAAATCACGGTGGACACAAATTGACAACACTAATGAAAATACCATTAACTCGACAAATGTCGCAAATTCGATGCACAAAAGGACTTACTTACGAAACACACATTAAATTATATTTGTTTAAGTAGTTATTTATTATTATTAATTAGAGCAACTTCATAGACCGTAATTAAATTGCTTCCGGTCCATTACAACCAAATCCCAAATTGCCTGAAATGTGAATACACCTGAATTCCAAATAGACTAATAATTACTAATGTAAGCCGCACATTTCTTTAATTTTTATGTTAAGGTCGACAGACAGGCTGACAGTCCACTCGACGGTAGGTGGCTACCATTGCCCCCGGTCCTTGTGCGTAGGACCGAGGTATGGGTCTCGGTTCTGCGAACGAAGACCGGCGCGGGTCGCAGCGGGCGGAATCTCTCGAATAGCTCTGTCGCTCAGTGGTAGTTGAGCAACGCGCGAAGACGGAGCTCTACGGCAGGGAAGGACCGTGTGACAGAATACTGCAATCGCGGCTTTGTGGAGGGTGGTGAAGGCCGGCATAGTAACCGCTCTCTGCAGTCGTCCGGAAGAGTGAACACCCTGTTGGTGTCTTATTCAGGAGGAAATCCCTTAATGCCGTCCACCCATAATGCCGTGGAGATGAGCGGCCACACAAGCAAGAATAACATGGTCGGCGGGGATCTGGTTCGCAGATTTTCCCGCGCAAAAAATAAATAAAAAAATTTTAAAAAAGGGGTCAACTTTGCAAATAAACTTTTTTGCAATTGCAACTTTCAATTAACAAAGTTGGCTGATAAACAATACACATGCATAATATTTTTCAATCTTCAAATCTTCAGTCAATTTGGCACTAGGGCATTTCGGATTTAAGTCATTCTGGAATTAAGACATTTTGATATTTAGTTGATTTGGTAAAGGTAATTTGCATTTCAGTCAAAATGGGAAACAGGCAATTTGGGATTTGGTGGTAATGGACCGGAAGCATTAAATTAGTTGTTTTTTGTGCCTACATAAATTATTATTTTTACAATACAATAATTAAAATCTAATAAGTTATCATAATAGTTTTTTGTACTTGCATACTAATCTTCAAAGCGTTATGTACCTAAAAACAGAAAAAAATGAATTGCAATACAAAAAAAATCAATTAGTGGATGAATTTTGATGAATCTGGATGAATTTAAGGAAGACTTTTAATAAAAAAGATGTGCATTTAATACTTTTTAGACTGTTAATTTGGTTTGACACCTCAAAAACATTTTTCCTTACTTGGCAAACAAAGTTTTATTTTACACTAGCTGGTGCCCGCGACTTCGTCTTTTACCCATAAAAAAGTACTGCTCCCCGACGCCGCTATCGTCAACGGTGGCGACATCGGGCTCTCTTGACAAATAAGTATGTAGTATATAAGACACTCCTAGTTAAGAGTTTTGTCTTCATAGACATACCTACTATATATACATACTAGATTTTGTGTGCTGCCGCGGACTGCAAGCAGCCCGCGGGGGCGCGGCTGTGAGATGGGTGTTGGTCTTTTGCCATGTCTAATTGTTTTGGTTTGGTTTTGGGTCTTTATTTTGTAATTCGAATTGGGGGTAAGTAAGTAGGTTAGGTAAGGTTAGGGGGGAGGGGGGGGAGGCGGGTGGTAGCAGTAGATCACCCTCGTTGAGACCTTTCAAATGATACCCAACACGGGGGTCTACCTGTAACCGTTGACCATGGTCTACTGAATAGACCCCAACTGTCAAAATTTTAAATTTGGTCTACTCTAAAAAAGTCGTCTACCCGAGACGTTTCCGTTGACCCCAAACACGACCCGGCTACGTCTAGCCGTTTCCGAGTTACAGTCGGGGTGTTAGGGGGGGGGGGGGGGGGAGATGGTGCTATTTATGCTTATTCGTGCGACTGTGCTCTTATAATTGTTTTGGTTTGGTTTTGGGGTCTTTGTTTTGTATTTCGGAAGGATCTTAGGTAGGGGGGGAGGGAGGGGTGGTGCCAATAGATCACCCTCGTTGAGACCTTTCAAATGATACCCAACACGAGGGGTCTACTTGTAACCGTTGACCATGGTCTACTGAGTAGACCGGAATTGTCAAATTTTGAAATTTGGTCTACTCTAAAAAATTCGTCTTCCCGAGACGTCTCCGATGAGCCCACACACGACCTGGCTGCATCGCGCCTTTTCCGAGTTACGGCTGAGGGGGTTGGGGTTGGGGGGGGGTGTCAAAATTCGGGGCCACGGTAGACTTCCCGCCGCTCCGCTTCGCTCCGCGACGGATCGACCGCTGTCTCTTATGTGGGTGGAAGAAATCCCTTTTAAGTGTTATTTTGTATGGAGAGGGGACTGAGGGGGTGGGTAAATGCGCGATGCCGAAATTAGGTCGGACCAGTCGGATTACCCGCGATGATCCCGATCGAATGAGCCCAAACACGGGAGGTATCGGTCGCACCGTTTCCGAGTTGGAAACGGGATGAACGGATGGGATGGGGAGGATCGGGGTCATTGGGGTCTTGGCTGTGTCTAAATGGCCCACCGGGATAGTCTTTCGCAGCTCTCCGGTCACCGTTGCCGCCGCTGCGGACCTCGAGTCCGGGGTCGCGAATTCCTCGGAGGGGGGCTGGGGGGGCGGGTCGCGCTGCGCGCTCCCCTATCCCCCCCTATCCCCCCTCCTCGCCCCCCCGGCCTCGAGACCCTTAGCGGCGGGTCGACCGTCCTCCTCTAAATGTGCAAAATGGCTATTGAGGTGTGATTTTGTATGAAGTTGTATGGAGTTTGAAAAATGTATGAGCGGGATGGGGATAACTGATCCGGTGGTAACTACCGATGACCCTCTATGACATTCCGCAAACGCCACCCTTCTATCCCTCGTAGTTTCCGAGGACCTCTCACCATCTTTGTACCAGGTCGGTGGACCGAGGACCGAAGAATTTCTTGGGGTGCGCTACGCCACCCTCTATACGATCGGGTAGAAGAGACCGCCCCACGTTTCCGCGTTCCTGGTGAAATAAATCGCTTTTCCGAAAAATTAAAATTTGTATGGAAACGGGATGAAGGGATAGAAATCCCGAAAATCGGGATGGTCCTTAAGAGGTATCCCACCGAAGGATTGAAACGCGCCATGGCCACCGACCACCTATCCCCGATGGTTTTGGATATATTCCTATCCCTTTCGCCGAAAATGCCACTTTTGTATGGAGACGGGATGAAGGGATGGGATAAACGAAAATCGGGATAACCCTTAAGAGGTACCCCATCGAGGGATGAAAACGCGCCATGGCGACCGACCGCCTATCCCGCAAAGTTTTGGAGATATTCCCATCCCTTTCGCCGAAAATGCCACTTTTGTATGGAGACGGGATGAAGGGGGCGGGATGGGAGGATAAAGTTTATTCGAGAAGTTGGACCTTGAGGAACGATGCCTATCCCTCGAAGACACCGCAGCTCTATCCCCGGTTGTTTCGGAGGTATCCCAATTCGAAAAATCCAAAAAGTTGTATGGAGTTTAAAAAAAATGTATGAACGGGATGGAGATGGGTCTCGATTTGGTAACCGCCGATGACCCCCTATGACATTCCGCAAACGCCATCACTCTATCGTTCATAGTCTCCGAGGACCTCTCACCAACTTTGTACCAGGTAGGTGGACCGAGATCGGAATGGCCCCTTGGAAGCATCCCACCTAGGGATTAAAATTCGCCATAGCGACCACGTCCCTGTCCCCGACGGTTTTGACGATATTCCCATCCCTGTCGCCGAAAATCACATCCTTGTATGGAGCCGGGATAGACGGGGCGGGATAGGGGGATGAAGTTTATCCGACAAGTTGGACCAGGACGATAGTCGATCGCTCCCGAAGAAACCGACCCTCCATCCCCGGTGGTTTCGGAGATATCTCACTTTGAAAATTTCGAAAAAAGTTGTATGGAGTTTAAAAAAAATGTATGAACGGGATGGGGATGGGTCTCGATTTGGTAACCGCCGATGACCCCCTATGACATTCCGCAAACGCCATCCCTCTATCCCTCTCAGTTTCCGAGGACCTTTCACCGACTTTGTACCAGATCGGTGGATCGAGGGTGGCAAAAGTGCCTGGAGCTTGAAACGTCACTCTCTATCCGACGGGATGAGATAGACCGCCCCGCGTTGCCCCGTTCCAGGTGAAAAGGTAGCTTTTCCGAAAAAATAAAAATTTGTATGGAGGCGGGATGAAGGGATAGAAATCCCGAAAAACGGGATAGCCCCCTGAAAGCATCCTACCGAGGGATGGAAACGCGCCATTGCGGCCACCCACCTATCCGGGATGGTTTTGGAGAAATTCCCATCCCTTTCGGTGAAAATGCCACTTTTGTATGGAGGCGGGATGAAGGGGGCGGGATGAGGGGATGAAACCTATCCCGGCACTTGGAACATCACGAGAGGTGATCATCCTCCAAAGACGCCACCCCGCTATCTCCGGGGGTTTCGGAGATAGCCCCCTTGGAACATTTCAAAAAAGTTGTATGGAGTTTAAAAAAAATGTATGAACGGGATGGGGATGAGACTTTCTATGGTAACTACCGATGACCCCCTATGACATTCCGCAAACGCCATCCCTCTATCCCTCGTAGTTTCCGAGGACCCCTCACCGACTTTGTACCAGGTCGGTGGATCGAGGGTGGCAAAAGTGCCTGGAGCTCGGAACGCCACTCTCTATCCGACGGGATAGGATAGACCGCCCCGCGTTGCCCCGTTCCAGGTGAAAAGGTTGCTTTTCCGAAAAAATAAAAATTTGTATGGAGGCGGGATGAAGGGATGGAAATCCCGAAAAACGGGATAGCCCCCTGAAAGCATCCAACCGAGGGATGGAAACGCGCCATTGCGACCACCCACCTATCCCGGATGGTTTTGGAGAAATTCCCATCCCTTTCGCCGACAATGCCACTTTTGTATGGAGGCGGGATAAAGGAGGCGGGATAGGGGGATAAAGTTTACCCCAGAAGTTGGACCTCGAGGAACGATGCCTATCCCCCGAAAACACCACCCCGCTATCTCCGGTGGTTTTGGAGATGTGCCACTTTGAAAATTTCAAAAAAGTTGTATGGAGTTTAAAAAAAATGTATGAACGGGATGGGGATGAGCGGTCCGGTGGCAACTGCCGATGACCCTCTATGACTATCCGCAAACGCCACCCTTCTATCCCTCACACTTTCCGAGATCCCGTCGCCAACTTTTTACCAGGTCGGTGTACCGAGGGTCCCGATTTAATTTCTCGACAACTTTTTTTCCTCTTCACGACGAGCCCCGAGGGGGAATCCCCCCGCCCCTCCTTCCCGGAAAACTTTGTACGTGATCGTTGAGTGGGTGTTCGGCTTTATATGTGTTAACTAGATTTTGTGTGCTGCCGCGGACTGCAAGCAGCCCGCGGGGGCGCGGTTGTGAGTTGGGTGTTGGTCTTTTGCCATGTCTAATTGTTTTGGTTTGGTTTGTTTTGTAATTCGAATTGGGGGTAAGTAGGTAAGGTTGTTAGGTGAGGTAAGGTTAGGGGGGAGGGGAGGAGGCGGGTGGTAGCAATAGATCACCCTCGTTGAGACCTTTCAAATGATACCCAACACGGGCGTCTACCTGTAACCGTTGACCATGGTCTACTGAATAGACCCCAACTGTCAAAATTTTAAATTTGGTCTACTCTAAAAAAGTCGTCTACCCGAGACGTCTCTGATGAGTCCAAACACGACCGGGCTGCGTCGCGCCGTTTCCGAGTTACGGCTGAGGGGGTTTGAGGGGGGGGGAGTTGATGAGTTTAGTGTTTATTTGCGCGACTGTGCTCTTATAATTGTTTTGGTTTGGTTTTGGGGTCTTTGTTTTGTATTTCGGAAGGATCTTAAGTAGGGGGGAGGGAGGGGTGGTGCCAATAGATCACCCTCGTTGAGACCTTTCAAATGAAACCCAACACGAGGGGTCTACTTGTAACCGTTGACCATGGTCTACTGAGTAGACCGGAATTGTCAGTTTTTGAAATTTGGTCTACTCTAAAAAATTCGTCTTCCCGAGACGTCTCCGATGAGCCCAAACACGACCGGGCTGCGTCGCGCCGTTTCCGAGTTACGGCTGAGGGGGTTTGAGGGGGGGGGGAGGGGTGTCAAAATTCGTGGCCCCGGTAGACCCTTTCCGGATCTACTGCCGTCTCTTATGTGGGTGGAAAAAAATCCCTTTTAGGTGTGATTTTGTATGGAGAGGGGACTGAGGGGGTGGGCAAGTACGCAATGCCGAAATTAGGTCGGACCAGTCGGAGTACCTACGATGAACCCGATCGAATGAGCCCAAACACGGGGGGTATCGGTCGCACCGTTTCCGAGTTGGAAACGGGATGAACGGATGGGATGGAGAGGATCGGGGTCATTGGGGTCTTGGCTGTGTCTAAATGGCCCACCGGGATAGTCTTTCGCAGCTCTCCGCTCACCGTTGCCGCCGCTGCGGCCCTCGAGTCCGGGGTCGCGAATTCCTCGGAGGGGGGCCGGGGGTGCGGGTCGCGCTGCGCGCTCCCCTATCCCCCTGTTCCCCCCTCCTCGTCGTTCGCCCCCCCGGCCTCGAGACCCTTCGCGGCGGGTCGACCTCTGTCCTCTAAATGTGCAAAATCGCCATCGAGGTGTGATTTTGTATGACGTTGTATGGAGTTTAAAAAAAAATGTATGAGCGGGATGGGGATGAGTGATCCGGTGGTAACTACCGATGACCATCTATGACAATCCGCAAACGCCATCCCTCTATCTCTCGTAGTTTCCGAGGACTTCTCACCATCTTTGTACCAGGTCGGTGGACCGAGGGCCGAGGAATTTTTTGGGGTGCGCTACGCCACCCTCCATACAATCGGGTAGAAAAGACCGCCCCACGTTGTCGCGTTCCAGGTGAAATGATTGCATTTCCGAAAAATTAAAATTTGTATGGAAACGGGATGAAGGGATGGAAATCCCGAAAATCGGGATGGTCATTAAGAAGGACCCCACCGAGGGATGGAACGCGCCATGGCTATGGATCACCTATCCCTAATGGTTTTGGAGATATTGCCATCCCTTTCGCTGAAAATGCCACTTTTGTATGGAGACGGGATGAAGGGATAGGATACCCGAAAATCGGGATGGCCCTTAAGAAGCATCCCATCGGGGGATGAAAACGCGCCATGGCGACCGACCACCTATCCCGTAAAGTTTTATAGATATTCCCATCCCTTTCGCCGAAAATGCCACTTTTGTATGGAGACGGGATGAAGGGGGCGGGATGGGAGGATAAAGTTTATCCGAGAAGTTGGACATCGAGGAACGATGCCTATCCCCCGAAGACACCCCCCCTCTATCTCCGGTGGTTTTGGAGGTATCCCACTTCGAAAAATCCAAAAAGTTGTATGGAGTTTAAAAAAAATGTATGAACGGGATGGGGATGGGTCTCGATTTGGTAACCGCCGATGACCCCCTATGACATTCCGCAAACGCCATCCCTCTATCGTTCATAGTCTCCGAGGACCTCTCACCAACTTTGTACCAGGTAGGTGGACCGAGTTCGGGATGGCCCTTTGGAAGCATCCCACCTAGGGATGAAAATTCGCCATAGCGACCACGTCCCTGTCCCCGACGGTTTTGACGATATTCCCATCCCTGTCGCCGAAAATCACATCCTTGTATGGAGCCGGGATAGACGGGGCGGGATAGGGGGATGAAGTTTATCCGAGAAGTTGGACCACGACGATAGTCGATCGCTCCCGAAGAAACCGACCCTCCATCCCCGGTGGTTTCCGAGATATCCCACTTTGAAAATTTCGAAAAAAGTTGTATGGAGTTTAAAAAAAATGTATGAACGGGATGGGGATGGGTCTCGATTTGGTAACCGCCGATGACCCCCTATGACATTCCGCAAACGCCATCCCTCTATCCCTCTCAGTTTCCGAGGACCTTTCACCGACTTTGTACCAGATCGGTGGATCGAGGGTGGCAAAAGTGCCTATAGCTTGAAACGTCACTCTCTATCCGACGGGATGAGATAGACCGCCCCCTGTTTCCCCGTTCCAGGTGAAAAGGTAGCTTTTCCGAAAAAATAAAAATTTGTATGGAGGCGGGATGAAGGGATAGAATTCCCGAAAAACAGGATAGCTCCCTGAAAGCATCCCGCCGAAGTATGGAAACGCGCCATTGCGACCACCCACCCATCCGGGATGGTTTTGGAGAAATTCCCATCCCTTTCGGTGAAAATGCCACTTTTGTATGGAGGCGGGATAAAGGTGGCGGGATGGGGGGATGAAACCTATCCCGGCACTTGGACCATCACGAGAGATGATCATCCTCCAAAGACACCACCCCGCTATCTCCGGGGGTTTCGGAGATAAACCCCTTGGAATATTTCAAAAAAGTTGTATGGAGTTTAAAAAAAATGTATGAACGGGATGGGGATAACTCCTTTTGTGGTAACTACCGATGACCCCCTATGACATTCCGCAAACGCCATCCCTCTATCCCTCGTAGTCTCCGAGGACCTCTCACCGACTCTGTACCCGGTCGGTGGACCGAGGGTGGCAAAATTGCCTGGAGCTCGGAACGTCACTCTCTATCCGACGGGATAGGACAGACCGCCCCGCGTTGCCCCGTTCCGGGTGAAAGGATAGCTTTTCCGAAAAAATAAAAATTTGTATGGAGGCGGGATGAAGGGATAGAAATCCCGAAAAACGGGATAGCCCCCAGGAAGCATCCCACCGAGCGATGGAAATTCGCCATTGCAACCAACCACCTATCCCGGATGGTTTTGGAGATATTTCCATCCCTTTGGGTGAAAATGCCACGTTTGTATGGAGGCGGGATGAAGGGGGCGGGATAGGGGGATAAAGTTTATCCCAGAAGTTGGACCACCACGATAGATGGTCATCCGCCGAAGACGCCACCCCGCTATCTCCGGTGGTTTTGGAGATGTGCCACTTGGAAAATTTCAAAAAAGTTGTATGGAGTTTAAAAAAAATGTATGAACGGGATGGGGATGAGCGGTCCGGTGGCAATTGCCGATGACCCTCTATGACTATCCGCAAACGCCACCCTTCTATCCCTCACAGTTGCCGAGATCCCGTCGCCAACTTTTTACCAGGTCGGTGCACCGAGGTCTTCGATTTAATTTCTCGACAACTTTTCTTCCTCTTCACGACGAGCCCCAAGGGTAAATCCCCCCACCACTCCTTCCCGGAGAACTTTATAGTTTAACGGTCAGCGGTAGTTCGGCTTTATATTTGTTAACTAGTAGGTTGCTCGATGCCGCGGGCTTGCAGCCCGCGGGGGGGTTTTTGTGTTTCGTTTTTTGTTGTCTTTTTGCCATGTCTAATTGTTTTGGTTTGGTTTTGGGTCTTTGTTTTGTAATTCGTCCCATCCGTTTCGCCGAAAATTCCACTTTTGTGTGGAGAGGGGGCGAAGGGGAGGAGGAGTGGAGAGGGAGTTGGTGAGTTTAGTGTTAATTCGTGCGACTGTGCTCTTATAATTGTTTTGGTTTGGTTTTGGAGTCTTTGTTTTGTAATTCGTGAAAAATTGGGGGTAAGTAAGGGGGGAGGGGGGAGGAAGGTTGTGTCAATAAATCACCCTCTTTGAGACCTTTCAAATGATACCCAACTCGGGGGGTTTATCTGTAACCATTGACGATGGTCTACTGAGTAGACCGCAACTGTCAAAATTTAAAATTTGGTCTACTCTAAAAAATTCGTCTTTCCGAGACGTCTCCGATGAGCCCAAACACGACCCGGCTGCGTCGCGCCGTTTCCGAGTTACGACTGAGGGGGTCCGAGGGGGGTTCAATTTTTTTATCTCGTCGAGACGTCTCCGATGAGCCCAACCACGATTTGGCTGCGTTGCGCTGTTTCTGAGATACGGCCGAGGGGTTTGGAGGGGGGTTCAATTTTTATTATCTCGGGGAGACGTCTCCAATGACCCCAAACACGACCTGGCTGCGTTGCGCCGTTTCCGAGTTACGGCTGAGGGGTTTGGAGGGGGGTTCAATTTTATTATCTCGGGGTGACGTCTCCAATGACCCCAAACACGACCCCACTGCGTCGCGTCGCTTCCGAGTTACGGCCGGAGGGGGTCCGAGGGGGGTTCAAATTTTTTATCTCGTCGAGACGTCTCCGATGACCCCAAACACGGCCCGGTTGTGACGCGCCGTTTCCGAGTTACGGCCGGGGGGGTCCGAGGGGGGCGCCAATTTTTTTATCTAGGTGAGACGTCTCCGATGAGCCCAAACACGACCCGGCTGTGTTGCGCCGTTTTCGAGTTACGGCCGGGGTGGTCCGAGGGGGGCGTCAAATTTTTTATCTCGTTGAGACGTCCCCGATGAGCCCAAACACGACCCCACTACGTCGCGTCGTTTCCAAGTTACGGCCTGGGGGGTCCCAGGGGGGGGTCAAATTTTTTATCTCGGTGAGACGTCTCCGATGACCCCAAACACGACCCGGTTGTGACGCGCCGTTTCCGAGTTACGGCCGGGGGGGTCCGAGGGGGGCGTCAAATTTTCAATCTCGGCGAGACGTCTCTGATGACCCCAAACACGACCCGGCTGTGACGCGCCGTTTCCGAGTTACGACTGAGGGGGTCCGAGGGAGGGGAGGGGAGGGTGTCAAAAATCTCGCTTTTTTTTTGGTGCTCCGGTAGACCCTTGCCGTCGCTCCGCTTCGCTCCGCTTCGCTCCGCGACGGGTCGACCGCTGTCTCTTATGTGGGTGGATTTTGTGTGGAGGGGGGCGAGTGCGCAATGACGAAATTCAGTCGGACCCCTTGGACTACCCGCGACGAGCCCGATCGAATGAGCCCAAACACGGGGGGTATCGGTCGAACCGTTTCCGAGTTGGTACCGGGATGGACGGATGGGATGGGGAGGATCGGCGTCATTGGGTCTCAGCTGTGTCTAAATGGCCGATGGGGGTGGACTTTCGCGGCTCTCCGGTCACCGTTGCCGCCGCTGCGGCCCTCGAGTCCGGGGTCGCGAATTCCTCGGAGGGGGGCCGGGGGGGCGGGTCGCGCTGCGCGCTCCCCTATCCCCCCTCCTCGTCATTCGCCCCCCCGGCCTCGAGACCCTTCGCGGCGGGTCGACCGCCCTCCTCTAAATGTACAAAATCGCCATTCTGGTGTGATTTTGTATGAAAGGGGGGTAAAGGGGGGGAGGTGGGGGGAAGGTGACGGTCCCGGAGGGTGGACCTCGCGGGGTGACGGTTATCCGCCAAAGTGTCCACCCACCCATCCTCGACGGTTTTGGAGATATTCCCATCCCTTTCGCCGAAAATGCCACTTTTGTATGGAGGGGGGGCGAAGGGGGGGAGGTGAAGGGAAGTAGACCGTCCCGGCTGATGGGCCTCGGGGAGAAACTTTTATCCCCCAAAGAGACCGCACGGGCAGTTGCCACCGTCGAGAAACTACGGGAATCGGAAAGTCCGTACAGGTTGTATGGAGTGTAAAAAAAACGTATGAACGGGATGGGTATGACTCTCTCCCTGGTGACTACCGATGACCCTCTATGACATTCCGCAAACGCCACCCTTCCATCTCTCGTAGTTTCCGAGTACCACTCGCCATCTTTGTACCAGGTCGGTGGACCGAAGATGGAGGAATTTCCTGGGACGCGCTACGCCACTTTCCATACGATGGGATGAGATATACCGCTTCAGAAAATCTCCTTCCGGTTGAAATAAATAGCTTTTCCGAAAAACCATAAATTTGTACGGAGACGGGATGAAGGGATGGAAATCCCGAAAATCGGGATGGCTTTTAAGAAGCATCCCACCGAGGGATGGAAACGCGCCATGGTCACCGACCACCTATCCCGCACGGTTTTAGAGATTTTCCCATCCCTTTCGCCGAAAATGCCACTTTTGTATGGAGACGGGATGAAGGGGGCGGGATGGGGGGATAAAGTTTATCCGGGAAGTTGGACCACCACTATGGGTTATCATCCCCCTAAGACGCCGACCACCTATCTCCGGCGGTTTCGGAGATGTTCCACTTTGAAAAATCCAAAAAATTGTATGGAGTTTAAAAAAAATGTATGAACGGGATAGGGATGACATTTTCTTTGGTGACTATCGACGACCCTCTATGACATTCCGCAAACGCCACCCTTCTATCCCCCATAGTTTCCGAAGACCACTCACCAACTTTTTACCAGGTAGGTGGACCGAGGATCGAATAATTTCCTAGGGCGCGCTACGCCACCCTCTATACGACGGGATAGGATAGACCGCCCTACGGTGTCTCTTTGTGGGTGAAAAAAATAGCTTTTTAGAAAATTCAGAAATGACCCAATATTGGCATGAAACGGGATGAAGGGATGGAAATCCCATAAATCGGGATAGCTTTTAAGAAGCATCCCACCGAGGGACGGAAACGCGCCATTGAGACCGACTTCCTATCCTCGATAGTTTCGGAGATATTTTCATCCTTCCAAAAAAATGGCCACTTTTTGTATGGAGACGGGATGAAGGGGGCGGGATGGGGGGATAAAGTTTATCCGAGAAGTTGGACCACCACTATAGGTGATCATCCCCCAAAGACGCCGCCCACCTATCCCCGGTGGTTGAGGAGGTAGTCCACTTTGAAAATTCCAAAAAAGTTGTATGGAGTTTAAAAAAAATGTATGAACGGGATGGGGATGACACTTTCCCTGGTCACCACCGATGACCCTCTATGACATTCCGCAAACGCCACCCTTCTATCCGTCATAGTTTCCGAGGACCGCTAACCAACTTTTTACCAGATCGGTGTACCGAGGATATGAGATTTTTCTGGAGGTCACCGGGGAATCCCCTATACGACCACATACAACGGGGAAATCCCCGACCGCTCCTTCTAGGAGAACAAATCGATGAGTGAGTCATTAGTTGGGTACGTGAGTGGTATTTCGGCTTTATAGTTTATTAACTAGTAGGTTGCTCGATGCCGCGGGCTTGCAGCCCGCGGGGGGTGGGTGGGGGCTCCGTGTTGTAGTTTGTCTTGTCTTTGGCCATGTCTAATTGTTTTGGTTTGGTTTTGGGTCTTTGTTTTGTAATTCGTCCCATCCGTTTCGCCGAAAATTCCACTTTTGTGTGGAGAGGGGGCAAAGGGGAGGAGGAGGGGAGAGGGAGTTGATGAGTTTAGTGTTAATTCGTGCGACTGTGCTCTTATAATTGTTTTGGTTTGGTTTTGGAGTCTTTGTTTTGTAATTCGTGAAAAATTGGGGGTAAGTAAGGGGGGAGGGGGGAGGGGGGTTGTGTCAATAAATCACCCTCTTTGAGATCTTTCAAATGATACCCAACTCGGGGGGTTGATCCGTAACCGTTGACCATGGTCTACTGAGTAGACCGCAACTGTCAAAATTTAAAATTTGGTCTACTCTAAAAAATTCGTCTTTCCGAGACGTCTCCGATGAACCCAAACACGACCAGGCTGCGTCGCGCCGTTTCCGAGTTACGACTGAGGGGGTCCGAGGGGGGTTCAATTTTTTTATCTCGTCGAGACGTCTCCGATGAGCCCAAACACGACTTGGCTGCGTTGCGCTGTTTCTGAGATACGGCCGAGGGGTTTGGAGGGGGGTTCAATTTTTATTATCTCGGGGAGACGTCTCCATTGACCCCAAACACGACCTGGCTGCGTTGCGCCGTTTCCGAGTTACGGCTGAGGGGGTTGGAGGGGGGTTCAATTTTATTATCTCGGGGTGACGTCTCCAATGACCCCAAACACGACCCCACTGCGTCGCGTCGCTTCCGAGTTACGGCTGGAGGGGGTCCGAGTTGGGTTCAAATTTTTTATCTCGTCGAGACGTCTCCAATGAGCCCAAACACGACCCGGCTGCGTCGCGCCGTTCTCGAGTTACAACTAAGAGGGTCCGAGGGGGGTTCAATTTTTTTATCTCGTCGAAACGTCTCCGAAGACCCCAAACACGACCCGGCTGAGTCGCGCCGTTTCCGAGTTACGGCCGGGGGGGTTGGAGAGGGGTTCAATTTTATTATCTCGAGGACACGTCTCCAATGACCCCAAAGACGACCCCACTGTGTCGCGTCGTTTCCGAGTTACGGCCGGGGGAGTCCGAGGGGGGCGTCAATTTTTTTATCTCGGGGAGACGTCTCCGTTGACCCCAAACACGACCCCACTGCATTGCGTCGTTTCCGAGTTACGGCTGAGGGGGTTGGAGGGGGGGTTCAAAATTCTTATCTAGTCCAGACGTCTCCAATGAGCCTAAACACGACCTGGCTGCGTCGCGCCGTTTCCGAGTTACGGCCGAGGGGTTCCGAGGGGGGCGTCAAATTTTTTATATCGTTAAGACGTCTCCGATGACCCCAAATACGACCCCACTGCATTGCGTCGTTTCCGAGTTACGACCGAGGGGGTCCGAGGGGGCGTCAAATTTTTTATCTCGGCGAGACGTCTCCAATGACCCCAAACACGACCCGGCTGCGTCGCGTCTTTTCCGAGTTACAGCCGGAAGGGGTCCGAGGGTGGTTCAAATTTTTTATCTCGTCGAGACATCTCCGAAGAGTCCAAACACGACCCGGCTGCGTCGCGTCGTTTCCGAGTTACGGCCGGGGGGGTTGGAGGGGGGCGTCAAATTTTTTATCTCGGGGAGACGTCTCCGATGACCCCAAACACGACCCGGCTGTGACGCGCTGTTTCTGAGTTACGACTAAGGGGTCCGAGGGGGGCGTCAAATTTTTTATCTCGGGGAGACGTCTCCGATGACCCCAAACACGACCCGGCTGCGACGCGCCGTTTCTGAGTTACGACTGAGGGGGTTGGAGGGGGGTTCAATTTTATTATCTCGGGGAGACGTCTCCAATGACCCCAAACACGACCCGGCTGCGTTGCGCCGTTTTCGAGTTACGGCCGGGGGGTTCCGAGGGGGGTCTTAAATTTTTTATCTCGGGGAGACGTCTCCGAAAAGCCCAAACACGACCTGGCTGCGTCGCGCCATTTCCGAATTACGGCTGAGGGGGTCCGAGGGGGGGTCAAATTTTTTTATCTCGGGGAGACGTCTCCAATGACCCCAAACACGACCCGGCTGCGTTGCGCCGTTTCCGAGTTACGGCCTAGGGGGTTCGAGGGGGGCGTCAAATTTTTTATCTCGGGGAGACGTCCCCGATGACCCCAATCACGACCCGGCTGTAACGTGCCGTTTCCGAGTTACGGCCGGGGGGGTTCGAGGGGGGCGTCAAATTTTTTATCTCGGCGAAACGTCTGTGATGAGCCCAAACACGACTTGGCTGCGTTGCGCCGTTTTCGAGTTACGACTGAGCGGGTGCGAAGGGAGGGGGTGTCAAAATCTCTCTTTTTTTGGTGCCCCGGTAGACCCTTGCCGTCGCTCCGCTTCGCTCCGCGACGGGTCGACCGCCGTTTCTTATGTGGGTGAAAAATCCCTTTCAGTTGTGATTTTGTATGGAGTTGTGGAGGGAGGGGGAGGGCGAGTGCGCAATGCCAAAATTCGGTCCGACCCAGTTGGACTACCCGCGACGAGTCCGATCGAATGAGCCCAAACACGGGGGGTATAGGTCGAACTGTTTCCGAGTTAGTACCGGGATGGACGGATGGGATGGGGAGGATCGGGGTCATTGGGTCTCGGCTGTGTCTAAATGGCCGATGGGGGTGGACTTTCGCGGCTCTCCGGTCACCGGTCACGGTCGACCGCCCTCCTCTAACGATGCAAAATCGCCATTCTGGTGTGATTTTGTATGAAAGGGGGGTAAAGGGGGGGAGGTGGGGGGAAGGTGACGGTCCCTGGGGGTGGACCTTGCGGAGTTATGGTTATCCGCCGAACCGATCACCCACCCATCCCCGATGGTTTTGGAGATATTCCCATCCCTTTTGCTGAAAATGCCACTTTTGTATGGAGGGGGGGCGAAGGGGGGGAGGTCGGGGGAAGTAGACCGTCCCGGCCGATGGGCCTCGGGGAGAAACCGTTATCCCTTAAAGGGACCGCACGGGTAGCTGCCACCGTTGAGTAGATACGGGGGTCGGAAAGTCCATACAGGTTGTATGGAGTGTAAAAAAAATGTATGAACGGGATGGGGATGACATTTTCCTTGGTGACTACCGATGACCCTCTATGACATTCCGCAAACGCCACCCTTCCATCCCTCGTAGTTTCCGAGGACCGCTCGCCAACTTTTTACCAGGTCGGTGGACCGAGCACCGAGGAAATTCCTGGGGCGCGCTACGCCACCGTCCATACGATGGGATGAAATATACCGCTCCAGAAAATCTCCTTCCGGTTGAAATAAATCGCTTTTCCGAAAAACCATAAACTTGTACGGCGGCGGGATGAAGGGATGGGATAGTCGAAACGCGGGATGGCTTTTAAGAAGCATCCCGCCGAGAGACGGATACGCGTCATGGAGACCGACTTCCCATCCTCGATGGTTTCGGAGATATTTCCATCCTTCAAAGAAATTGCCACTTTTTGTATGGAGGGGGGGCGAAGGGGGGGAGGTGGGGGGAAGTAGACCTTCCCGGCCGATGGACCTCGGGGAGAAACCTTTATCCCCCAAAGACGCCGCCCCTCTATCTCCCGTGGTTCGGGAGGTGTTCCACTTTGAAAAGTCCAAAAAAGTTGTATGGAGTTTAAAAAAAATGTATGAACGGGATGGGGATGACACTTTTCCTGGCGACCACCGATGACCCTCTATGACATTCCGCAAACGCCACCCTCCTATCCCTCATAGTTTCCGAGGACCACTAACCAACTTTTTACCAGGTCGGTGTACCGAGCATATCGGATTTTTCTGGAGGTCACCGGGGAATTACCTATACGACCACCTACAACGGGGAAACCCCCGACCGATCCTTCTGGGAGAACAAAAAGATGAGTCATTAGGTCGTTGAGTGGTATTTCGGCTTTATAGTTTATTAACTAGATTTTGCGTGCTGCCGCGGACTGCAAGCAGCCCGCGGGGGCGCGGCTGTGAGATAGGTGTTGGTCTTTTGCCATGTTTTGGTTTGGTTTTGGGTCTTTGTTTTGTAATTCGAATTGGGGGTAAGTAAGTAAGGATGTTAGGTGAGGTAAGGTTAGGGGGGAGGGGGGGAGGCGGGTGGTAGCAATAGATCACCCTCGTTGAGACCTTTCAAATGATACCCAACACGGGTGTCTACCTGTAACCGTTGACCATGGTCTACTGAGTAGACCCCAACTGTCAAAATTTTAAATTTGGTCTACTCTAAAATATTCGTCTACTCGAGACGTTTCCGTTGACCCCAAACACGACCCGGCTACGTCTAGCCGTTTCCGAGTTACGGTCGGGGTGTTGGGGGGGGGGGGGGGGGAAAGATGGTGCTATTAGTGTTTATTCGTGCGACTGTGCTCATAATTGTTTTGGTTTGGTTTTGGGGTCTTTGTTTTGTATTTCGGAAGGATCTTAAGTAGGGGGGGAGGGAGGGGGTTAGTTCAATAGATCACCCTCGTTGAGACCTTTCAAATGATACCCAACACGAGGGGTCAACTTGTAACCGTTGGCCATGGTCTACTGAGTAGACCGGAATTGTCAAATTTTGAAATTTGGTCTACTGTAAAAAATTCGTCATCCCGAGTCATCCCCGATGAGCCCACACACGACCTGGCTGCGGCTGAGGGGGTTGGAGGGGGGGGGGGGGGTGTCGAAATTCGGGGCCCCGGTAGACCCTTCCCGCCGCTCCGTTTCGCTCTGCGACGGATCTACCGCCGTCTCTTATGTGGGTGGAAAAAAATCCCTTTTAGGTGTGATTTTGTATGGAGAGGGGACTGAGGGGGTGGGTAAGTGCGCAATGCCGAAATTAGGTCGGACCAGTCGGATTACCCGCGATGAGCCCGATGGAATGAGCCCAAACACGGGGGGTATCGGTCGCACCGTTTCCGAGTTCGCACCGGGATGGAGGATGGGATGAGGTGGATTGGGGTGATTGAGTCTTGGCTGTGTCTAAATGGCCAAAAGGGATGGACTTACGCGGCTCTCCGGTCACCGTTGCCGCCGCTGCGGCCCTCGAGTCCGGGGTCGCGAATTCCTCGGAGGGGGGCTGGGGGGGCGGGTCGCGCTGCGCGCTCCCCTATCCCCCCTCCTCGTCGTTCGCCCCCCCGGCCTCGAGACCCTTAGCGGCGGGCGGGTCGACCGTCCTCCTCTAAATGTGCAAAATCGCCATTGAGGTGTGATTTTGTATGAAGTTGTATGGAGTTTAAAAAAATGTATGAGCGGGATGGGGACGACTGATCCGGTGGTAACTACCGATGACCCTCTATGACATTCCGCAAACGCCACCCTTCTATCCCTCGTAGTTTCCGAGGACCTCTCACCATCTTTGTATCAGGTCGGTGGACCGAGGACCGAGGAATTTTTTGGGGTGCGCTACGCCACTCTCCATACGATCGGGTAGAAAAGACCGCCCCACGTTGCCGCGCTCCAGGTGAAATGATTGCATTTCCGAAAAATAAAAATTTGTATGGAAACGGGATGAAGGGATGGGATACCCGAAAATCGGGATGGCCCTTAAGAGGTATCCCACCGAAGGATTGAAACGCGCCATGGCCACCGACCACCTATCCCCGATGGTTTTGGATATATTCCCATCTCTTTCGCCGAAAATGCCACTTTTGTATGGAGACGGGATGAAGGGATGGGATACCCGAAAATCGGGATGGCCTTTAAGAGGCATCCCATCGGGGGATGAAAACGCGCCATGGCGACCGACCACCTATCCCGCAAAGTTTTGGAGATATTCCCATCCCTTTCACCGAAAATGCCACTTTTGTATGGAGACGGGATGAAGGGGGCGGGATGGGAGGATAAAGTTTATCCAAGAAGTTGGACCTCAAGGAACGATGCCTATCCCCCGAAGACTCCGCCCCTCTATCCCCGGTGGTTTTGGAGGTATCCCACTTCGAAAAATCCAAAAAGTTGTATGGAGTTTAAAAAAAATGTATGAACGGGATGGAAATGGGTCTCGATTTGGTAACCGCCGATGACCCCCTATGACATTCCGCAAACGCCATCCCTCTATCGTTCATAGTCTCCGAGGACCTCTCACCAACTTTGTACCAGGTAGGTGGACCGAGTTCGGGATGGCCCCTTGGAAGCATCCCACCTAGGGATGAAAATTCGCCATGGCGACCGACCACCTATCCCGGATGGTTTTGGAGATATTCCCATCCCTTTCGGTGAAAATGCCACTTTTTTATAGAGGCGGGATGAAGGGGGCGGGATGGGAGGATAAAGTTTATCCGAGAAGTTGGACCTCGAGGAACGATGCCTATCCCCCGAAGACACCGCCCATCTATCCCCGACGGTTTTGGAGATATCCCTCTTCGAAAAGTCCAAAAAAGTTGTATGGAGTATAAAAAAAATGTATGAACGGGATGGGGATGAGTCGCGATGTGGTAACCACCGATGACCCTCTATGACTTTCCGCAAACGCCATCCCCCTATCCCTTTTAGTTTCCGAGATCCCTTCGCCAATTTTTCACCAGGTCCGTGTACCGAGGGTGCCAAAAAAGCCTGGAGCTCAGGACTTTACCCGCTATTCGACGGGATAGGATAGGCCGCTCAATTTTAACCTCTTCCAGGTGAAATGGGAGCCGTTCCAAAAACCCTAGTTTTGTATGGAGGCGGGATGAAGGGATGGAAATCCCGAAAATCGGGATGGCCCCTAAAAAGCATCCCATCGGGGGATGAAAACGCGCCATGGCGACCGACCACCTATCCCGTAAAGTTTTGGAGATATTCCCATCCCTTTCGCCGAAAATGCCTCTTTTGTATGGAGACGGGATGAAGGGGGCGGGATGGGAGGATAAAGTTTATCCGAGAAGTTGGACCTCGAGGAACGATGCCTATCCCCCTAAGACTCCGTCCCTCTATCCCCGGTGGTTTTGGAGGTATCCCACTTCGAAAAATCCAAAAAGTTGTATGGAGTTTAAAAAAAACGTATGAACGGGATGGGGATGGGTCTCGATTTGGTAACCGCCGATGACCCCCTATGACATTCCGCAAACGCCATCCCTCTATCCCTCGTAGTTTCCGAGGACCCCTCGCCGACTTTGTACCGGATCGGTGGACCGAGGGTGGCAAAAGTGCCTGGAGCTCGGAACGTCACTCTCTATCCGACGGGATAGGATCGACCGCCCCACGTTGCCTCGTTCCGGGTGAAAAGGTAGCTTTTCCGACAAAATAAAAATTTGTATGAAGGCGGGATGAAGGGATAGAAATCCCGAAAAACGGGATGGCTTCCTAGAAGCACCCCATCGAGAGATGGAAAAGCGCCATTGCGACCACCCACCTATCCCGGATGGTTTTGGAGATATTCCCATCCCTTTCGGTGAAAATGCCACTTTTGTATGGAGGCGGAATGAAGGGAGCGGGATGGGAGGATAAAGTTTATCCGAGAAGTTGGACCTCGAGGAACGATGCCTATCCCCCGAAGACACCGCCCATCTATCCCCGACGGTTTTGGAGATATCCCTCTTCGAAAAGTCCAAAAAAGTTGTATGGAGTATAAAAAAAATGTATGAACGGGATGGGGATGAGTCGCGATGTGGTAACCACCGATGACCCTCTATGACTTTCCGCAAACGCCATCCCCCTATCCCTTTTAGTTTCCGAGATCCCTTCGCCAATTTTTCACCAGGTCCGTGTACCGAGGGTGCCAAAAAAGCCTGGAGCTCAGGACTTTACCCGCTATTCGACGGGATAGGATAGGCCGCTCAATTTTAACCTCTTCCAGGTGAAATGGGAGCCGTTCCAAAAAACCCTAGTTTTGTATGGAGGCGGGATGAAGGGATGGGAAACCTGAAAAACGGGATGGCCCCCTGGAAGCATCCCACCGAGGGATGGAAACGCGCCATTGTGACCAACCACCTATCCCGGGTGGTTTTGGAGATATTCCCATCCCTTTCGCCGATAATCGCATCCTTGTATGGAGCCGGGATAGACGGGGCGGGATAGGGGGATAAAGTTTATCCCAGAAGTTGGACCACCCCGATAGTCGATCGCTCCCGAAGAAACCGCCCCTCTATCCCCGACGGTTTTGGAGATATCCCGATTTGTATGATTTGTATGGAGTGTAAAAAAAATGTATGAACGGGATGGGGATGAGTCGCGATCTGGTAATTGCCGATCCCCCCCTATGACTTTCCGCAAACGCCATCTTTCTATCCCTCTTAGTTTCCGAGGACCTCTCACCAAATTTTTACCACCTCGGTGGATCGACTTCTCCATATTTTTCCGGTTCCTCATTTTGAATCCTCTTTATGACTGGGTAAAAAAATTCCACCCCCCCAACCTCCTTCCCGGATGGTTATATGAGTAGTTCGGTCAGTGGGGGTTCGGCTTTATATTTGTTAACTAGTAGGTTGCTCGATGCCGCGGGCTTGCAGCCCGCGGGGGGGTTTTTGTGTTTCGTTTTTTGTAGTCTTTTTGCCATGTCTAATTGTTTTGGTTTGGTTTTGGGTCTTTGTTTTGTAATTCGTCCCATCCGTTTCGCCGAAAATTCCACTTTTGTGTGGAGAGGGGGCGAAGGGGAGGAGGAGGGGAGAGGGAGTTGGTGAGTTTAGTGTTAATTCGTGCGACTGTGCTTTTATAATTGTTTTGGTTTGGTTTTGGAGTCTTTGTTTTGTAATTCGTGAAAAATTGGGGGTAAGTAAGGGGGGAGGGGGGAGGAAGGTTGTGTCAATAAATCACCCTCTTTGAGACCTTTCAAATGATACCCAACTCGGGGGGTTTATCTGTAACCATTGACGATGGTCTACTGAGTAGACCGCAACTATCAAAATTTAAAATTTGGTCTACTCTAAAAAATTCGTCTTTCCGAGACGTCTCCGATGAGCCCAAACACGACCCGGCTGCGTCGCGCCGTTTCCGAGTTACGACTGAGGGGGTCCGAGGGGGGTTCAATTTTTTTATCTCGTCGAGACGTCTCCGATGAGCCCAAACACGACCTGGCTGCGTTGCGCCGTTTCTGAGTTACGGCTGAGGGGGTTGGAGGGGGGTTAAATTTTATTACCTCGGGGAGACGTCTCCAATGACCCCAAACACGCCCACTGCGCCGTGTCGTTTCCGAGTTACGGCCAGGGGGGTCAGAGGGGGGTTCAAAATTTTTATCTCCTCGAGACCTCTCCGATGAGCCCAAACACGACCCCACTGCGTCGCGTCGTTTCCGAGTTACGGCCGGGGGGGTCCGAGGGGGGCGTCAAATTTTTTATCTCGTCTAGACGTTTCCGATGAGCCCAAACACGACCTGGCTGCGTTGCGCCGTTTCTGAGTTACGGCTGAGGGGGTTGGAGGGGGGTTAAATTTTATTACCTCGGGGAGACGTCTCCAATGACCCCAAACACGACCCCACTGCGCCGTGTCGTTTCCGAGTTACGGCCAGGGGGGTCAGAGGGGGGTTCAAAATTTTTATCTCCTCGAGACCTCTCCGATGAGCCCAAACACGACCCCACTGCATCGCGTCGTTTCCGAGTTACTGCTTAGGGGGTTGGAGGGGGGTTCAATTTTATTATCTCTGGGAGACGTCTCCAATGAACCCAAACACGACCCTACTGCGTCACGTCGTTTCAAAGTTACGGCCTGGGGGGTCCGAGGGGGGTTCAAATTTTTTATCTCGTCGAGACGTCTCCGATGAGCCCAAACACGACCCGGCTGCGTCGAGCCGCTTCCGAGTTACGACTGAGGGGGTGTGAAGGGAGGGGGTGTCAAAAATATCGCTTTTTTTTTGGTGCCCCGGTAGACCCTTGCCGTCGCTCCGCTTCGCTCCGCGACGGGTCGCCCGCCGTCTCTCGTGTCTGGGTGGAAAAATCTCTTTTAGTTGTGATTTTGTATGGAGTGGGGGAGGGAGGGGGAGGGCGAGTGCGCAATGCCAAAATTCGGTCGGACCCCTTGAACTACCCGCGACGAGCCCGATCGTTTGAGTCCAAACACGGGGGGTATCGGTCGCACCGTTATCGAGTTCGTATCGGGATGGACGGATGGGATGGGGAGGATCGGGGTCATTGGGTCTTGGCTGTGTCTAAATGGCCAATGGGCGTGGACTTTCGCGGCTCTCCGGTCACCGTTGCCGCCGCTGCGGCCCTCGAGTCCGGGATCGCGAATTCCTCGGAGGGGGGCCGGGGGGGCGGGTCGCGCTGCGCGCTCCCCTAGCCCCCCTTATCCCCCCTCCTCGTCATTCGCCCCCCCGGCCTCGAGACCCTTCGCGGCGGGTCAACCGCCCTCCTCTAAATGTGTAAAATCGCAATCGAGGTGTGATTTTGTATGAAAGGGGGGGAGGTGGGGGGAAGATGACGTTCCCTGGGGGTGGACCTCGCGGAGTGACGGTTATCCGCCAAAGTGACCACCCACCCATCCGCGATGGTTTTGGAGATATTCCCTATCCTTACGAAAAGAAATGCCACTTTTGTATGGAGGGGGGGCGAAGAGGGGGAGGTGGGGGGAAGTAGACCGTCCCGGCCGATGGTCCTCGGGGAGAAACCCCTATCCCCCAAAGAGACCGCACGGGCAGCTGCCACCGTTGAGGAGCTACGGGGATCGTAAAGTCCGTACAGGTTGTATGGAGTGTAAAAAAAATGTATGAACGGGATGGGGATGACTCTCTCCCTGGTGACTACCGATGACCCTCTATGACATTCCGCAAACGCCACCCTTCCATCCCTCTTACTTTCCGAGTACCAGTCGCCATCTTTGTACCAGGTCGGTGGACCGACCACTGAAGAATTTCCCGGGACGCGCTACGCCACCCTCCATACGATGGGATAGGATTGACTACCCGACTTTGCCCCCTTCCCGGTGAAATAAATAGCTTTTCCGAAAAACCATAAATTTGTATGGAGACGGGATGAAGGGATGGAAATCCCGAAAATCGGGATGGCCCTTGAGAAGCATCCCACCGAGGAATGGAAACGCGCCATAGCCACCGACCACCTATCCCGCACTGTTTTGGAGATATTCCCATCCTTTTCGCCGAAAATGCCACTTTTGTATGGAGACGGGATGAAGGGGGCGGGATGGGGGGATAAAGTTTATCCGAGAAGTTGGACCACCACTATGGGTTATCATCCCCTTAAGACGCCGCCCACCTATCTCTGGCGGTTTCGGAGATGTTCCACTTTGAAAAATCCAAAAAGTTGTTTGGAGTGTAAAAAAAATGTATGAACGGGATGGGGATGACTCTCTCCCTGGTCACTACCGATGACCCTCTATGACATTCCGCAAACGCCACTCTTCCATCCCTCGTAGTTTCCGAGGACCGCTCGCCAACTTTTTACCAGGTCGGTGGACCGAGCACCGAGGAAATTCCTGGGGCGCGCTACGCCACCGTCCATACGATGGGATGAGATATACCGCTCCAGAAAATCTCCTTCCGGTTGAAATAAATCGCTTTTCCGAAAAACCATAATGTTGTACGGCGGCGGGATGAAGGGATGGAAATCCCGAAAATCGGGATAGCTTTTAAGAAGCGTCCCACCGAGGGACGGATACGCGCCATGGAGACCGACTTCCCATCCTCGATGGTTACGGAGATATTTCCATCCTTCAAAGAAATTGCCACTTTTTGTATGGAGGGGGGGCGAAGGGGGGGAGGTGGGGGGAAGTAGACCGTCCCGGCCGATGGGCCTCGGGGAGAAACCGTTATCCCCCAAAGACGCCGCCCACCTGATCCAGGTGGTTGAGGAGGTAGTCCACTTGGAAAAGTCCAAAAAAGTTGTATGGAGTTTAAAAAAAATGTATGAACGGGATGGGGATGACATTTTCCTTGGTGACTACCGACGACCCTCTATGACATTCCGCAAACGCCACCCTTCCATCCCTCATAGTTTCCGAGGACCACTGACCAACTTTTTACCAGGTCGGTTTACCGAGGATATGAGATTTTTCTGGAGGTCACCGGGGAATCCCCTATCCGACCACCTACAACAGGGAAACCCCCGACCGCTCCTTCTAGGAGAACAAATCGATGAGTGAGTCATTGGGTATGTGAGTGGGATTTCGGCTTTATAGTTTATTAACTAGTAGGTTGCTCGATGCCGCGGGCTTGCAGCCCGCGGGGGGTGGATGCTCTGTGTTGTAGTTTGTCTTGTCTTTTGCCATGTCTAATTGTTTTGGCTTGGTTTTGGGTCTTTGTTTTGTAATTCATCAAAAATTGGGGGTAAGTAAGTAAGGTTGTGTTAGGTTAGGTAAGATAAAGGGGGAGGGGGGAGGTGGGTGGTGGCAATAGATCACCCTCGTTGAGACCTTTCAAATGATACCCAACATGGGGGGGTCTACTTGTAACCTTTGACTAAGTAGACCGCAACTGTCAAAATTTGAAATTTTGGTCTACTCTAAAAAATTCGTCGTTGCGAGACGTCTCCGATGAGCCCAAACACGACCCGGCTGCGTAGCACCGTTTCCGAGTTACGGTCGGGGGGGTCCGAGGGGGGCGTGAAATTTTTTATCTCTGGGAGACGTCTCCGATGACCCCAAACACGACCCAACTACGTCGCGTCGTTTCCAAGTTACGGCCTGGGGGGTCCGAGGGGGGTTCAAATTTTTTATCTCGGGGAGACGTCTCCGATGAGTCCAAACACGACCTGGCTGCGTCGCGCCGTTTTCGAGATACGTCTGAGGGGGTTGGAGGAGGGTTCAAATTTTTTATCTCGGGGAGACGTCTCCGATGACCCCAAACACGACCCGGTTGTGACGCGCCGTTTCCGGGTTACGGCCGGGGGGGTCCGAGGGGGGCGTCAAATTTTTTATCTCTGGGAGACGTCTCCGATGACCCCAAACACGACCCGGTTGTGACGCGCCGTTTCCGAGTTACGGCCGGGGGGGTCCGAGGGGGGCGTCAATTTTTTTATTTCTGGGAGACGTCTCCGATGACCCCAAACACGACCCGGTTGTGACGCGCCGTTTCCGAGTTACGGCCGGGGGGGGTCCGAGGGCGGCGTGAAATTTTTTATTTCTGGGAGACGTCTCCGATGACCCCAAACACGACCCCACTACGTCGCGTCGTTTCCAAGTTACGGCCTGGGGGGTCCGAGGGGCGCGTCAAATTTTTTATCTCTGGGAGACGTCTCCGATGACCCCAAACACGACCCGGTTGTGACGCGCCGTTTCCGAGTTACGGCCGGAGGGGTCCGAGGGGGGCGTCAAATTTTTTATCTCTGGGAGACGTCTCCGATGACCCCAAACACGACCCGGTTGTGACGCGCCGTTTCCGAGTTACGGCCTGGGGGGTCCGAGGGGGGCGTCAAATTTTTTATCTCTGGCAGACGTCTCCGATGAGCCCAAACACGACCCCACTACGTCGCGTCGTTTCCGAGTTACGGCCTGGGGGGTCCGAGGGGGGTTCAAATTTTTTATTTCCTCGAGACGTCTCCGGTGAGCTCAAACACGACCTGGCTGCGTCGCGCCGTTTCCGAGTTACGGCTGAGGGGTGTGGAGGGGGGTTCAATTTTATTATCTCGGGGAGACGTCTTCGATGAGCCCAAACATGATCTGGTTGCGTTGCGCCGTTTCTGAGTTACGACTGAGGGGGTCTGAGGGGGGTTCAAATTTTTCTTGTCAAAAATCTCGCTTTTTTTGGTGCCCCGGTAGACCCTTGCCGTCGCTCCGCTTCGCTCCGCGACGGGTCGACCGCCGCCTCTTGTGTGGGTGGAAAAATCCCTTTTAGTTGTGATTTTGTATGGAGTGGGGGAGGGAGGGGAAGGGCGAGTGCGCAATGCCAAAATTCGGTCGGACCCCTTGAACTACCCGCGACGAGCCCGATCGTTTGAGTCCAAACACGAGGGGTATCGGTCGCACCGTTATCGAGTACGTACCGGGATGAACTAATGGGATGGGGAGGATCGGGGTCACTGGGTCTCGTCTGTGTCTAAATGGCCGATGGGGGTGGACTTTTGCGGCTCTCCGGTCACCGTTGCCGCCGCTGCGGCCCTCGAGTCCGGGGGGGCGGGTCGCGCTGCGCGCTCCCCTAGCCCCCCCATATCTCCCCTCCTCGTCATTCGCCCCCCCGGCCGCGAGACCCTTCACGGCGGGTCAACCGCCCTCCTCTAAGTGTGCAAAATCGCCATCGAGGTCTGATTTTGTATGAAAAGGGGGTAAAGGGGGGGAGGTGGGGGGAAGGTAACGGTCCCTGGGGGTGGATCTCGCGGGGTGACGGTTATCCGCCGAACTGATCACCCACCCATCCTCGATGGTTTCGGAGATATTCCCATCCTTCCGAAATGAAAGGCTACTTTTGTATGGAGGGGGGGGCGAAGGGGGGGAGGTCGGGGGAAGTAGACCGTCCCGGCCGATGGGCCTCGGGGAGAAACCGTTATCCCTTAAAGGGACCGCACGGGCAGCTGCCACCGCTGAGGAGCTACGGGGATCGGAAAGTCTATACAGGTTGTATGGAGTGTAAAAAAAATGTATGAACGGGATGGGGATGACTCTCTCCTTGGTGACTACCGATGACCCTCTATGACATTCCGCAAACGCCACCCTTCCATCCCTCGTAGTTTCCGAGGACCGCTCGCCATCTTTGTACCAGGTCGGTGGATCAAGTATGGAGGAAATTCCTGGGGCGCGCTACGCCACCGTCCATACGACGGGATGAGATATACCGCTCCAGAAAATCTCCTTCCGGTTAAAATAAATCGCTTTTCCGAAAAACCATAAATTTGTATGGAGACGGGATGAAGGGATAGAAATCCCGAAAATCGGGATGGCCCTTAAGAAGGATCCTACCGAGGGATGGAAACGCGCCATGGCCACCGACCACCCATCCCGCACGGTTTTGGAGATTTTCCCATCCCTTTCGCCGAAAATGCCACTTTTGTATGGAGGGGGGGCGAAGGGGGGGAGGTGAGGGGAAGTAGACCGTCTCGGCCGATGGTCCTCGGGGAGAAACCGTTATCCCCCAAAGCGACCGCACGGGCAGGTGCCACCGCTGAGGAGCTACGGGGATCGGATAGTCCACACAGGTTGTATGGAGTGTAAAAAAAATGTATGAACGGGATGGGGATGACTCTCTCCCTGGTGACTACCGATGACCCTCTATGACATTCCGCAAACGCCACCCTTCCATCCCTCTTACTTTCCAAGGACCACACCCCAACTTTTTACCAGAACGGTGGACCGAGCACCGAAGAATTTCCTACGGTGCGCTACGCCGCCCTCCATACGATGGGATGAGATATACCGCTCCAGAAAATCTCCTTCCGGTTGAAATAAATCGCTTTTCCGAAAATCCATAAATTTGTATGGAGACGGGATGAAGGGATGGAAATCCCGAAAATCGGGATGGCCCTTAAGAAGGATCGCACCGAGGGATGGAAACGCGCTATGGAGACCGACTTCCCATCCTCGATGGTTTTGGAGATATTCCCATCCCTTTCGCCGAAAATGCCACTTTTGTATGGAGACGGGATGAAGGGGGCGGGATGGGGGGATAAAGTTTATCCGAGAAGTTGGACCACCACTAAGGGTTATCATCCCCCTAAGACGCCGACCACCTATCTCCGGCGGTTTCGGAGATGTTCCACTTTGAAAAATCCAAAAAGTTGTATGGAGTTTAAAAAAAATGTATGAACGGGATGGGGATGACATTTTCTTTGGTGACTATCGATGACCCTCTATGACATTCCGCAAACGCCACCCTTCTATCCCCCGTGGTTTCCGAAGACCACTCACCAACTTTTTACCAGGTAAGTGGACCGAGGCTCGAATAATTTCCTGGGGCGCGCTACGCCACCCTCCATACGACGGGATAGGATACACCGCCCCACGGTGTCTCCTTGTGGGTGAAAAAAATCGCTTTTTAGAAAATTCAGAAAAAACCCAATATTGGCATGAAACGGGATGAAGGGATGGAAATCCCATAAATCGGGATAGCTTTTAAGAAGCATCCCACCGAGGGACGGAAACGCGCCATTGAGACCGACTTCCTATCCTCGATAGTTTCGGAGATATTTTTATCCTTCCAAAAAAATGGCCACTTTTTGTATGGAGACGGGATGAAGGGGGCGGGATGGGGGGATAAAGTTTATCCGAGAAGTTGGACCACCACTATAGGTGATCATCCCCCAAAGACACCACCCACCTATCCCCGGTGGTTGAGGAGGTAGTCCACTTTGAAAAGTCCAAAAAAGTTGTATGGAGTTTAAAAAAAATGTATGAACGGGATGGGGATGACACTTTCCCTGGTCACCACCGATGACCCTCTATGACATTCCGCAAACGCCACCCTTCTATCCCCCGTGGTTTCCGAAGACCACTCACCAACTTTTTACCAGGTAGGTGGACCGAGGATCGAAGAAATTCTTGGGGCGCGCTACGCCACCCTCTATACGGCGGGATAGAATAGACCGCCCCACGGTGTCTCCTTGTGGGTGAAAAAAATCGCTTTTTAAAACATTTTGAAAAAACCCAATATTTGCATGAAACGGGATGAAGGGATGGAAATCCCGAAAAACGGGATGACTTTTAAGAAGCATCCCACCGAAGGACGGAAACGCGCTATGGAGACCGACTTCCCATCCTTGATGGTTTCGGAGATATTCCCATCCTTCCAAAAAAATGGCCACTTTTTGTATGGAGGGGGGGCGAAGGGGGGGAGGTGGGGGGAAGTAGACCGCCCCGGCCGATGGGCCTCGGGGAGAAACCGTTATCCTCCAAAGACGCCACCCACCTATCCCCGGTGGTTGAGGAGGTAGTCCACTTTGAAAAGTCCAAAAAAGTTGTATGGAGTTTAAAAAAAATGTATGAACGGGATGGGGATGACATTTTCTCTGGTGACTACCGATGACCCTCTATGACATTCCGCAAACCCCGTCCCTCTGCGACTAATACTTTTCCAGATCCCGTCACCAACTTTTTACCAGGTCGGTTTACCGAGGATATGAGATTTTTCTGGAGGTCACCGGGGAATTCCCTATCCGACCACCTACAATAGGGAAACCCCCGACCGCTCCTTCTAGGAGAACAATTCCATGAGTGAGTCATTAGTTGGGTACGTGAGTGGTATTTCGGCTTTATAGTTTATTAACTAGTAGGTTGCTCGATGCCGCGGGCTTGCAGCCCGCGGGGGGGTTTTTGTGTTATAGTTTGTCTTGTCTTTGGCCATGTCTAATTGTTTTGGTTTGGTTTTGGGTCTTTGTTTTGTAATTAGTCCCATCCGTTTCGCCGAAAATTCCACTTTTGTGTGGAGAGGGGGCGAAGGAGAGGAGGAGGGGAGAGGGAGTTGATGAGTTTAGTGTTTATTCGTGCGACTGTGCTCTTATAATTGTTTTGGGGTTATTATTTTGTATTTCGAAAGTATTTCAAGTAGAGGGGGTCAATGGGGGGGGGGGGGGGGGTGTCAATAGATCACCCTCGTTGAGACCTTTTAAATGATACCCAACACGGGGGGTTTATCTTTTACCGTTTACCATGGTTCTACGAGTAGACCGCAACTGTCAAAATTTGAAATTTGGTCTACTCTAAAAAATTCATCTTCCCGAAACGTCTCAGATGACTCCAAACACGGCCCGGTTGTGACGTGCCGTTTCCGAGTTACGGCTAGGGGGGTCCGAGGGGGGTTTAAATTTTTTATCTCGTCGAGACGTCTCCGATGAGCCCAAACACGACCTGGCTGCGTTGCGCCGTTTCCGAGTTACGGCCGGGGGGGTCCGAGGGGGGCGTCAAATTTTTTATCTCGGGGAGACGTCCCAGATGAGCCCAAACACGACCTGGCTGCGTTGCGCCGTTTCCGAGTTACGACTGAGGGGGTACGAGGGGGGCGTCAAATTTTTTATCTCGGGGAGACGTCTCCGATGACCCCAAACACGACCCCACTGTGTCGCGTCGTTTCTGAGTTACGGCCGGGGGAGTCCGAGGGTGTTTCAAAATTTTTCATCTCGGGGAGACGTCTCCGATGAGTCCAAACACGACCCGGCTGTGACGTGCCGTTTCCGAGTTACGGCCGGGGGGTCCGAGGGGGGCGTCAAATTTTTTATCTCGTCGAGACGTCTCCGAAGACCCCAAACACGACCTGGCTGAGTCGCGCCGTTTCCGAGTTACGGCTGAGGGGGTTGGAGGGGGAGAGGGGGTGAAAATTTTCGCTTTTTCGGTGCCCCGGTAGACATAAAAGACGACGGGTCGACCGCCGTCTCTTATGTGGGTGGAAAAATCCCTTTTAGTTGTGAATTTGTATGGAGTAGGGGAGGGAGGGGGAGGGCGAGTGCGCAATGCCAAAATTCGGTCCGACCCCTTGGACTACCCGCGACGATCCCGATCGAATGAGCCCAAACACGTTGGGTATCGGTCAAACCGTTTCCGAGTTGGAAACGGGATGAACTAATGGGATGGGGAGGATCGGGGTCATTGGGTCTTGGCTGTGTCTAAATGGCCGTTCGGGGTGGACTTTCGCGGCTCTCCGGCCACCGACTTACCGTTGCCGCCGCTGCGGCCCTCGAGTCCGGGGGGGCGAATTCCTCGGAGGGGGGCCGGGGGGGCGGGTCGCGCTACGCGCTCCCCTATCCCCCCTTACCACCCCTCCTCGTCATTCGCCCCTCCCGGCCTCGAGACCCTTCGCGGCGGGTCGACTGCCCTCCTCTAAATGTGCAAAATCGCCATTCCGGTGTGATTTTGTATGAAAGGGGGGTAAAGGGGAAGAGAGGAGGGGAGAGCGACGTTCTCGGGGGGTGGACCTCGCGAAGTGACGGTTATCCGCCTAACTAACCACCCACCCATCCGCGATGGTTTTGGAGATATTCCCATCCTTCCGAAAGGAAATGCCACTTTTGTATGGAGGGGGGGCGAAGGGGGGGAGGTGGTGGGAAATAGACCGTCCCGGCCGATGGGCCTCGGGGAGAAACCGTTATCCCTCAAAGAGAACGCACGGGCAGCTGCCACGGTTGAGGAGCTACGGGGATCGGAAAGTCCATCCAGGTTGTATAGAGTGTAAAAAAAATGTATGAACGGGATGGGGATGACTCTTTCCCTGGTGACTACCGATGACCCTCTATGACATTCCGCAAACGCCACCCTTCTATCCCCCGTGGTTTCCGAAGACCACTCACCAACTTTTTACCAGGTGGGTGGACCGAGGATCGAATAATTTCCTGGGGCGCGCTACGCCACCCTCCATACGACGGGATAGGATACACCGCCCCACGGTGTCTCCTTGTGGGTGAAAAAAATCGCTTTTTAGAAAATTCAGAAAAAACCCAATATTGGCATGAAACGGGATGAAGGGATGGAAATCCCATAAATCGGGATAGCTTTTAAGAAGCATCCCACCGAGGGACGGAAACGCGCCATTGAGACCGACTTCCTATCCTCGGTGGTTTCGGAGATATTTTTATCCTTCCAAAAAAATGGCCACTTTTTGTATGGAGACGGGATGAAGGGGGCGGGAGGGGGGGATAGAGTTTATCCGAGAAGTTGGACCACCACTATAGGTGGTCATCCCCCAAAGACGCCGCCAACCTATCTCCGGCGGTTGAGGAGGTAGTCCACTTTGAAAAGTCCAAAAAAGTTGTATGGAGTTTAAAAAAAATGTATGAACGGGATGGGGATGACTCTTTCCCTGGTGACTACCGATGACCCTCTATGACAATCCGCAAACGCCACCCTTCTATCCCTCATAGTTTCCGAGATCCCGTCACCAACTTTTTACCAGGTCGGTTTACCGAGGATATGAGATTTTTCTGGAGGTCATCGGGGAATTCCCTATCCGACCACCTACAACGGGGAAATCCCCGACCGCTCCTTCTGGGAGAACAATTCGATGAGTGAGTCAGTCAGTAGGTCGTTGAGTGGTATTTCGGCTTTATAGTTTATTAAATGCTCGATGCCGCGGGCTTGCAGCCCGCGGGGGGGTTTTTCTGTTGTAGTTTGTCTTGTCTTTTGCCATCTCTAATTGTATTGGTTTGGTTTTGGGTCTTTGTTTTGTAATTCGTCCCATCCAATTCGCCGGAAATTTCACTTTTGTGTGTGAGTGTGTGTGTGTGTGAGTGGGGGGGGGGGGGGGGGGCGAAGGGGAAGAGTTTAGTGTTTATTCGTGCCACTGTGCTCTTATAATTGTTTTGGTTTGGTTTTGGGGTCTTTGTTTTGTATTTCGAAAGTATTTTAAGTAGAGGGGGTCAGAGGGGGAGGGGGGGAGGTGTCAATAGATCACCCTCGTTGAGACCTTTTAAATGATACCCAACACGAGGGGTTTATCTTTTACCGTTTACCATGGTTCTACGAGTAGACCGCAACTGTCAAAATTTGAAATTTCGTCTACTCTAATAAATTCGTCTTCCCGAAACATTTCAGATGACCCCAAACACGACCCGCCTGTGACGTGCCGTTTCCGAGTTACGGCCGAGGGGGTCCAAGGGGGGCGTCAATTTTTTTATCTCAGGGAGACGTCTCCGATGACCCCAAACACGACCCGGTTGTGATGCGCCGTTTCCGAGTTACGGCCGGGGGGGGTCCGAGGGGGGCGTCAAATTTTTTATCTCGGGGAGACGTCTCCAATGACCCCAAACACGACCCGGTTGTGACGCGACGTTTCCGAGTTACGGCCTGGGGGGTCCGAGGGGAGCGTCAAATTTTTTATCTCTGGGAGACGTCTCCGATGACCCCAAACACGACCCGGTTGTGACGCGCCGTTTCCGAGTTACGGCCGGGGGGGTCCGAGGGGGGCGTCAAATTTTTTATCTCTGGGAGACGTCTCCGATGACCCCAAACACGACCCGGTTGTGACGCGCCGTTTCCGAGTTACGGCCGGGGGGGTCCGAGGGGGGCCTCAAATTTTTTATCTCAGGGAGACGTCCCCGATGAGCCCAAACACGACCCCACTACGTCGCGTCGTTTCCAAGTTACGGCCTGGGGGTCCGAGGGGGGTTCAAATTTTTTATTTCGTCGAGACGTCTCCGGTGAGCCCAAACACGACCTGGCTGCGTCGCGCCGTTTCCGAGTTACGGCTGAGGGGTGTGGAGGGGGGTTCAATTTTATTATCTCGGGGAGACGTCTCCGATGAGCCCAAACACGATCTGGTTGCGTTGCGCCGTTTCCGAGTTACGACTGAGGGGGTCCGAGGGGGGTTCAAATTTTTCTTGTCAAAAATCTCGCTTTTTTTCGTGCCCCGGTAGACCCTTGCCGTCGCTCCGCTTCGCTCCGCGACGGGTCGACCGCCGTCTCTCGTGTCTGGGTGGAAAAATCTCTTTTAGTTGTGATTTTGTATGGAGTGGGGGAGGGAGGGGGAGGGCGAGTGCGCAATGCCAAAATTCGGTCGGACCCCTTGAACTACCCGCGACGAGCCCGATCGTTTAAGTCCAAACACGGGGGGTATCGGTCGCACCGTTATCGAGTTCGTATCGGGATGGACGGATGGGATGGGGTGGATTGGGGTCATTGGGACTTGGCTGTGTCTAAATGGCCGATGGGCGTGGACTTTCGCGGCTCTCCGGTCACCGTTGCCGCCGCTGCGGCCCTCGAGTCCGGGGTCGCGAATTCCTCGGAGGGGGGCCGGGGGGGCGGGTCGCGCTGCGCGCTCCCCTAGCCCCCCCTATCCCCCCTCCTCGTCATTCGCCCCCCCGGCCTCGAGACCCTTCGCGGCGGGTCGACCGCCCTCCTCTAAATGTGCAAAATCGCCACCGAGGTGTGATTTTGTATGAAAGGGGGGGAGGTGGGGGGAAGATGACGTTCCCTGGGGGTGGACCTCGCGGAGTGACGGTTATCCGCCAAAGTGACCACCCACCCATCCGCGATGGTTTTGGAGATATTCCCTATCCTTACGAAAAGAAATGCCACTTTTGTATGGAGGGGGGGCGAAGAGGGGGAGGTGGGGGGAAGTAGACCGTCCCGGCCGATGGGTCTCGGGGAGTAACCGTTATCCCCCGAAGGGACCGCACGGGCAGCTGCCACCGTTGAGGAGCTACGGGGATCGTAGTGTCCATACAGGTTGTATGGAGTGTAAAAAAAATGTATGAACGGGATGGGGATGACATTTTCCCTGGTGACTACCGATGACCCTCTATGACATTCCGCAAACGCCACCCTTCCATCCCTCTTACTTTCCGAGTACCAGTCGCCATCTTTGTACCAGGTCGGTGGACCGAGCACTGAAGAATTTCCCGGGACGCGCTACGCCACCCTCCATACGATGGGATAGGATTGACTACCCGACTTTGCCCCCTTCCCGGTGAAATAAATAGCTTTTCCGAAAAACCATAAATTTGTATGGAGACGGGATGAAGGGATGGAAATCCCGAAAATCGGGATGGCCCTTGAGAAGCATCCCACCGAGGAATAGAAACGCGCCATAGCCACCGACCACCTATCCCGCACGGTTTTGGAGATTTTCCCATCCCTTTCGCCGAAAATGCCACTTTTGTATGGAGACGGGATGAAGGGGGCGGGATGGGGGGATAAAGTTTATCCGAGAAGTTGGACCACCACTAAGGGTTATCATCCCCCTAAGACGCCGCCCACCTATCTCCGGCGGTTTCGGAGATGTTCCACTTTGAAAAATCCAAAAAGTTGTATGGAGTTTAAAAAAAATGTATGAACGGGATGGGGATGACATTTTCTTTGGTGACTATCGATGACCCTCTATGACATTCCGCAAACGCCACCCTTCTATCCCCCGTGGTTTCCGAAGACCACTCACCAACTTTTTACCAGGTAAGTGGACCGAGGCTCGAATAATTTCCTGGGGCGCGCTACGCCACCCTCCATACGACGGGATAGGATACACCGCCCCACGGTGTCTCCTTGTGGGTGAAAAAAATCGCTTTTTAGAAAATTCAGAAAAAACCCAATATTGGCATGAAACGGGATGAAGGGATGGAAATCCCATAAATCGGGATAGCTTTTAAGAAGCATCCCACCGAGGGACGGAAACGCGCCATTGAGACCGACTTCCTATCCTCGATAGTTTCGGAGATATTTTTATCCTTCCAAAAAAATGGCCACTTTTTGTATGGAGACGGGATGAAGGGGGCGGGATGGGGGGATAAAGTTTATCCGAGAAGTTGGACCACCACTATAGGTGATCATCCCCCAAAGACACCACCCACATATCCCCGGTGGTTGAGGAGGTAGTCCACTTTGAAAAGTCCAAAAAAGTTGTATGGAGTTTAAAAAAAATGTATGAACGGGATGGGGATGACACTTTCCCTGGTCACCACCGATGACCCTCTATGACATTCCGCAAACGCCACCCTTCTATCCCTCATAGTTTCCGAGGACCACTAACCAACTTTTTACCAGGTCGGTTTACCGAGGATATGAGATTTTTCTGGAGGTCACCGGGGAATCCCCTATCCGACCACCTACAACAGGGAAACCCCCGACCGCTCCTTCTGGGAGAACAAATCGATGAGTCAGTCATTAGTTGAGTACGTGAGTGGGATTTCGGCTTTATAGTTTATTAACTAGTAGGTTGCTCGATGCCGCGGGCTTGCAGCCCGCGGGGGGGTTTTTATGTTGTAGTTTGTCTTGTCTTTTGCCATGTCTAATTGTTTTGGTTTGGTTTTGGGTCTTTGTTTTGTAATTCGTGAAAAATTGGGGGTAAGTAACTAAGGTTGTGTTAGGTTAGGTAAGATAAAGGATGAGGGGGGAGGTGGGTGGTGGCAATAGATCACCCTCGTTGAGACCTTTCAAATGATACCCAACTCGGGGGGTTTATCTGTAACCGTTGACTATGGTCTACTGAGTAGAACGCAACTGTAAAAATTTGAAATATGGTCTACTCTAAAAAATTCGTCTTTCCGAGACGTCTCCGATGACCCCAAACACGACCCGGCTGTGACGCACCGTTTCCGAGTTACGGCCGGGGGGGTCCGAGGGGGACGTCAAATTTTTCATCTCGGGGAGACGTCTCCGATGAGCCCAAACACGACCCGGTTGTGACGCGCCGTTTCTTAGTTACGGCTGGGGGGGTCCGAGGGGGGCGTAAAATTTTTTATCTCGGGGAGACGTCTCCGATGACCCCAAACACGACCCGGCTGCGTTGCGCCGTTTTCGAGTTACGGCCGGGGGGGTCCGAGGGGGGCGTCAAATTTTTTATCTCGTCAAGACATCTCCGAAGAGCCCAAACACGACCCGGCTGCGTCGCGTCGTTTCCGAGTTACGGCCGGGGGGGTTGGAGGGGGGCGTCAAATTTTTTATCTCGGGGAGACGTCTCCGATGACCCCAAACACGACCCCACTACGTCGCGTCGTTTCCGAGTTACTACTGAGGGGGTTGGAGGGGGTTTCAATTTTATTATCTCGGGGAGACGTCTCCGATGACCCCAAACACGACCCGGCTGCGTTGCGCCGTTTTCGAGTTTCGGCCGGGGGGGTCCGAGGGGGGCGTCAAATTTTTTATCTCGTCGAGACGTCCCCTATGAACCCAAACACGACCCGGCTGTGACGCGCCGTTTTCGAGTTACGGCCGGGGGGTTCCGAGGGGGGCGTCAAATTTTTTATCTCGGCGAGACATCTGCGATGAGCCCAAACACGACCCGGCTGTGACGCCCCGTTTCCGAGTTACGATGGAGAGGGTCTGGGGGGGGGGGACAAAAATCTCGCTTTTATGGTGCCCCGGTAGGCCCTTGCCGTCGCTCCGCGACGGGTCGACTGCCGTCTCTTATGTCGGTGCAAAAATTCCTTTCAGTTGTGATTTTGTATGGAGTGTAGGAGGGAGGGGGAGGGCCAGTGCGCAATGCCAAAATTCGGTCCGACCCCATGGACTACCCGCGACGAGCCCGATCGAATGAGCCCAAACACGGGGGGTATCGGTCGAACCGTTTCCGAGTTAGTACCGGGATGGACGGATGGGATGAGGAGGATCGGGGTCATTGGGTCTCGGCTGTGTCTAAATGGACGAAGGGGACGGACTTTCGCGGCTCTCCGGCCACAGTTGCCGCCGCTGCGGCCCTCGAGTCCGGGGGGGCGAATTCCTCGGAGGAGGGCCGGGGGGGCGGGTCGCGCTGCGCGCTCCCCTATCCCCCCTTACCCCCCTCCTCGTCATTCGCCCCCCCGGCCTCGAGACCCTTCGCGGCGGGTCGACCTAAATATGCAAAATCGCCATCGAGGTGTGATTTTGTATGAAAGGGGGGTAAAGGGGGGGAGGTATGGGGAGGGTGACGGTCCCTGTGGGTGGACCGCGCGGGGTGACGGTCATCCGCTGAACTGATCACCCACCCATCCGCGATGGTTTTGGAGATATTTCCTATCCTTCCGAAAAGAAATGCCACTTTTGTATGGAGGGGGGGCGAAGGGGGGGAGGTGAGGGGAAGTAGACCGTCTCGGCCGATGGTCCTCGGGGAGAAACCCCTATCCCCCAAAGAGACCGCACGGGCAGCTGCCACCGTTGAGGAGCTGCGGGGATCGTAAAGTCCGTACAGGTTGTATGGAGTGTAAAAAAAATGTATGAACGGGATGGGGATGACTCTCTCCCTGGTGACTACCGATGACCCTCTATGACATTCCGCAAACGCCACCCTTCCATCCCTCTTACTTTCCGAGTACCAGTCGCCATCTTTGTACCAGGTCGGTGGACCGACCACTGAAGAATTTCCCGGGACGCGCTACGCCACCCTCCATACGATGGGATAGGATTGACTACCCGACTTTGCCCCCTTCCCGGTGAAATAAATAGCTTTTCCGAAAAACCATAAATTTGTATGGAGACGGGATGAAGGGATGGAAATCCCGAAAATCGGGATGGCCCTTGAGAAGCATCCCACCGAGGGATGGAAACGCGCCATTGCGACCGACCACCTATCCCGCACGGTTTTAGAGATTTTCCCATCCCTTTCGCCGAAAATGCCACTTTTGTATGGAGACGGGATGAAGGGGGCGGGATGGGGGGATAAAGTTTATCCGAGAAGTTGGACCACCACTATGGGTTATCATCCCCCTAAGACGCCGCCCACCTATCTCCGGCGGTTTCGGAGATGTTCCACTTTGAAAAATCCAAAAAGTTGTATGGAGTGTAAAAAAAATGTATGAACGGGATGGGGATGACATTTTCCCTGGTAACTACCGATGGCCCTCTATGACATTCCGCAAACGCCACCCTTCTATCCCCCGTGGTTTCCGAGGACCACACCCCAACTTTTTACCAGGTCAGTGGAGCGAGGATCGAAGAATTTCCTGGGGCGCGCTACGCTACTCTCTATACGGCGGGATAGGATAGACCGCCCCACGGTGTCTCCTTGTGGGTGAAAAAAATCGCCTTTTAGAAAATTCAGAAAAAACCCAATATTGACATGAAACGGGATGAAGGGATGGAAATCCCATAAATCGGGATAGCTTTTAAGAAGCATCCCACCGAGGGACGGAAACGCGCCATGGAGACCGACTTCCCATCCTCGATGGTTTCGGAGATATTCCCATCCCTTTCGCCGACAATGCCACTTTTGTATGGAGGGGGGGCGAAGGGGGGGAGGTGGGGGGAAGTAGACCGTCCCGGCCGATGGGCCTCGGGGAGAAACCGTTATCCCCCAAAGACGCCACCCACCTATCCTCGGTGGTTTGGGAGGTAGTCCACTTTGAAAAGTCCAAAAAAGTTGTATGGAGTTTAAAAAAAATGTATGAACGGGATGGGGATGACACTTTCCCTGGTGACCACCGATGACCCTCTATGACATTCCGCAAACGCCACCCTTCCATCCCTCATAGTTTCCGAGATCCCGTCGCCAACTTTTTACCAGGTCGGTGTACCGAGGATATGAGATTTTTCTGGAGGTCACCGGGGAATTACCTATCCGACCACCTATAACGGGGAAACCCCCGACCGCTCCTTCTGGGAGAACAAATCGATGAGTCAGTCATTAGTTGAGTACGTGAGTGGGATTTCGGCTTTATAGTTTATTAATTAATTAACTAGTAGGTTGCTCGATGCCGCGGGCTTGCAGCCCGCGGGGGGGTTTTTGTGTTTCGTTTTTTGTTGTCTTTTTGCCATGTCTAATTGTTTTGGTTTGGTTTTGGGTCTTTGTTTTGTAATTCCTCCCATCCGTTTCGCCGAAAATGCCACTTTTGTATGGAGGGGGGGCGAAGGGGAGGAGGTGGGGGGAAGTAGACGGTCCCGGCGGATGGGCCTCGGGGAGAAACCGTTATCCCCCAAAGACGCCACCCCTCTATCTCCATTGGTTCGGGAGGTGTTCCACTTGAAAAAGTCCAAAAAAGTTGTATGGAGTTTAAAAAAAATGTATGAACGGGATGGGGATGACACTTTCCCTGGTGACCACCGATGACCCTCTATGACATTCCGCAAACGCCACCCTTCCATCCCTCATAGTTTCCGAGATCCCGTCGCCAACTTTTTACCAGGTCGGTGTACCGAGGATATGAGATTTTTCTGGAGGTCACCGGGGAATTACCTATACGACCACCTATAACGGGGAAACCCCCGACCGCTCCTTCTGGGAGAACAAATCGATGAGTCAGTCATTAGTTGAGTACGTGAGTGGGATTTCGGCTTTATAGTGTATTTACTAGTAGGTTGCTCGATGCCGCGGGCTTGCAGCCCGCGGGGGGTTTTTGTGTTTCGTTTTTTTTTTGTCTTTTTGCCATGTCTAATTGTTTTGGTTTGGTTTTGGGTCTTTGTTTTGTAAATCGTCCCATCCGTTTCGCCGAAAATTCCACTTTTGTGTATATGTGTGTGGGGGGAGGGGGGGGGGGGGGAGGAGGGGAGGGGGAGTTCATGAGTTTAGTGTATATTCGTGCGACTGTGTTTTGGTTTGCTTTTGGGTCTTTGTTTTGTAATTCGTGAAGAATTGGGGGTAAGCAAGGGGGGAGGGGGAGACGGGCGGGGCAATAGATCACCATCGTTGAGACCTTTCAAATGATACCCAACACGAGGGGTCTACCTGTAACCGTTGACCATGGTCTACTGAGTAGACCGAAATGCTCAAATTTTTAAATTTGGTCTTCTCTAAAAAATTTGTCTTTCTGAGACGTCTCTGATGACCCCAAACACGACCCGGTTGTGACGCGCCGTTTCCGAATTACAGCCGGGGGGTTCCGAGGGGGGCGTCAATTTTTTTATTTCTGGGAGACGTCTCCGATGACCCCAAACACGACCCGGTTGTGACGCGCCGTTTACGAGTTACGGCCTGGGGGGTCCGAGGGGGGCGTGAAAATTTTTATCTCTGGGAGACGTCGCCGATGACCCCAAACACGACCCCACTACGTCGCGTTGTTTCCAAGTTACGGCCTGGGGGGGTCCGAGGGGGGCGTCAAATTTTTTATCTCTGGGAGACGTCTCCGATGACCCCAAACACGACCCGGCTGTGACGCGCCGTTTCCGAGTTACGACTGAGGGGGTCCGAGGGGGGCGTGAAATTTTTTATCTCGGGGAGACGTTTCCGATGACCCCAAACACGACCCGGTTGTGACGCGCCGTTTCCGAGTTACGACCGGGGGTGGTCCGAGGGGGGCGTCAAATTTTTTATCTCTGGGAGACGTCTCCGATGAGCCCAAACACGACTCGTCTGCGTCGCGCCTGTTTCGAGTTACGGCTGAGGGGGTTGGAGGGGGGTTCAAATTTTTTATCTCGGGGAGACGTCTCCGATGACCCCAAACACGACCCGGTTGTGACGCGCCGTTTCCGAGTTACGGCCGGGGTGGTCCGAGGGGGGCGTCAAATTTTTTATCTCTGGGAGACATCTCCGATGACCCCAAACACGACCCGGTTGTGACGCGCCGTTTCCGAGTTACGGCCGGGGTGGTCCGAGGGGGGCGTCAAATTTTTTATCTCTGGGAGACGTCTCCGATGACCCCAAACACGACCCCACTACGTCGCGTCGTTTCCAAGTTACGGCCTGGGGGGTCCGAGGGGGGTTCAAATTTTTTATTTCGTCGAGACGTCTCCGGTGAGCCCGAACACCACCTGGCTGTGTCGCGCCGTTTCCGAGTTACGACTGAGGGATGTGGAGGGGGGTTCAATTTTGTTATCTCGGGGAGACGTCTCCGATGAGCCCAAACACGATTTGGTTGCGTTGCGCCGTTTCCGAGTTACGACTGAGGGGGTCCGAGGGGGGTTCAAATTTTTCTTGTCAAAAATCTCGCTTTTTTTGGTGCCCCGGTAGACCCTTGCCGTCGCTCCGCTTCGCTCCGCGACGGGTCGACCGCCGTCTCTTATGTCGGTGCAAAAATTCCTTTCAGTTGTGATTTTGTATGGAGTGGGGGAGGGAGGGGGGAGGGCGAGTGCGCAATGCCAAAATTCGGTCCGACCCCTTGGACTACCCGCGACGAGCCCGATCGAATGAGCCCAAGCACGGGGGGAATCGGTCGAACCGTTTCCGAGTTCGTATCGGGATGGACGGATGGGATGGGGTGGATCGGGGTCATTGGGACTTGGCTGTGTCTAAATGGCCGATGGGCGGGGACTTTCGCGGCTCTCCGGTCACCGTTGCCGCCGCTGCGGCCCTCGAGTCCGGGGTCGCGAATTCCTCGGAGGGGGGCCGGGGGGGCGGGTCGCGCTGCGCGCTCCCCTAGCCCCCCCTATCCCCCCTCCTCGTCATTCGCCCCCCCGGCCTCGAGACCCTTCGCGGCGGGTCAACCGCCCTCCTCTAAATGTGCAAAATCGCAATCGAGGTGTGATTTTGTATGAAAGGGGGGGAGGTGGGGGGAAGATGACGTTCCCTGGGGGTGGTCCTCGCGGAGTGACGGTTATCCGCCAAAGTTTCCACCCACCTATCCGCGATGGTTTTGGAGATATTCCCATCCTTCCGAAAAGAAATGCCACTTTTGTATGGAGGGGGGGCGAAGGGTAGGGAGGTGGGGGAAGTAGACCGTCCCGGCCGATGGGCCTCGGGGAGAAACCGTTATCCCCCGAAGGGACCGCACGGGCAGCTGCCACCGTTGAGGAGCTACGGGGATCGTAAAGTCCATACAGGTTGTATGGAGTGTAAAAAAAATGTATGACCGGGATGGGGATGACATTTTCCTTGGTGACTACCGATGACCCTCTATGACATTCCACAAACGCCAACCTTCCATCCCTCGTAGTTTCCGAGGACCGCTCACCATCTTTGTACCAGGTCGGTGGACCGAGGACCGAGGAATTTCCTACGGTGCGCTACGCCGCCCTCCATACGATGGGATGAGATATACCGCTCCAGAAAATCTCCTTTCGGTTGAAATAAATCGCTTTTCCGAAAATCCATAAATTTGTATGGAGACGGGATGAAGGGATGGAAATCCCGAAAATCGGGATGGCCCTTAAGAAGGATCGCACCGAAGGTAGGAAACGCGCTATGGTGACCGACTTCCCATCCTCGATGGTTTTGGAGATATTCCCATCCCTTTCGCCGAAAATGCCACTTTTGTATGGAGACGGGATGAAGGGGGCGGGATGGGGGGATAAAGTTTATCCGAGAAGTTGGACCACCACTATGGGTTATCATCCCCCTAAGACGCCGACCACCTATCTCCGGCGGTTTCGGAGATGTCCCACTTTGAAAAATCCAAAAAGTTGTATGGAGTTTAAAAAAAATGTATGAACGGGATGAGGATGACATTTTCTTTGGTGACTATCGAGGACCCTCTATGACATTCTGCAAACGCCACCCCTTTATCCCCCGTAGTTTCCGAAGACCACTCACCAACTTTTTACCAGGTAGGTGGACCGAGGATCGAAGAATTTCCTGGGGCGCGCTACGCCACCCTCCATACGACGGGATAGGATACACCGCCCCACGGTGTCTCCTTGTGGGTGAAAAAAATAGCTTTTTAGAAAATTCAGAAAAAACCCAATATTGGCATGAAACGGGATGAAGGGATGGAAATCCCATAAATCGGGATAGCTTTTAAGAAGCATCCCACCGAGGGACGGAAACGCGCCATTGAGACCGACTTCCTATCCTCGATGGTTTCGGAGATATTTTCATCCTTCCAAAAAAATGGCCACTTTTTGTATGGAGACGGGATGAAGGGGGCGGGAGGGGGGGATAGAGTTTATCCGAGAAGTTGGACCACCACTATAGGTGGTCATCCCCCAAAGACGCCGCCCACCTGTCCCCGGTGGTTGAGGAGGTAGTCCACTTTGAAAAGTCCAAAAAAGTTGTATGGAGTTTAAAAAAAATGTATGAACGGGGTGGGGATGACACTTTCCCTGGTGACTACCGACGACCCTCTATGACATTCCGCAAACTCCGTCCCTCTGCGACTAATACTTTCCTAGATCCCGTCACCAACTTTTTACCAGGTCGGTGTACCGAGGATATGAGATTTTTCTGGAGGTCACCGGGGAATCCCCTATCCGACCACCTATAGCGGGGAAACCCCCGACCGCTCCTTCTGGGAGAACAAATCGATGAGTCAGTCATTAGTTGAGTACGTGAGTGGGATTTCGGCTTTATAGTTTATTAATTAATATATGTACATAATTCACCAAACTCTATTTCCAAGAATGAGAACTAATGTTCCGTCGGCAAAATCAAACTAATTAGATCGCCAATAATACTCAACATGAGATAGAACAAAGAATGATTAAAGAATCTTCGGTTGAAATCACGCGATATCATTCTCACGCTGGGGAAAAAACTATTTCATACTTTAATGATATAGAAGAAATGTGGCTAAGGTCTAGAAGAGGTCAGAGAGCTTGTGCGGGGCGGTTCGCACCGGTGAAATTCCGAACAATTTCAATGCAGTATGATATAAAACTATATGTTCAGCTAAATTTACCGTAGACCACCCGCAGTTTAAAAATGCATATCCCGTCTGAATGAATATATTATTGTACATTTTCATTGGAGCGTAAATGAAATTGTTGAAAGAAGGTCAAGGTGCCATCTAGATACTTTTCAATATCTTTTCGAACCATGTTTTCAATGTTACGTACAAGTTACGAACATAACATTGAATAAAAATGTATTGATACCTAAATCAAAAGTTGTAGGTCACAGTACAGACGTAGCTATAAATGTATTATTATTACCTATATGTAATACCTGTTGTTCTGTACTAAAGTTTTAATCGGCTACTTTTATTTTATTTTTTTCATATTTTACACAGTATTTACGAGGGCGGGTCAAAAAGTTCGCGGAATGAAAGGGTTAGAAAGAGACTGAAATTTTTTCGAATTGGTAATGGCCTAATTGGTAACTCAACTTTACTATAGAAAAAAAGTTTTAGCTAAATCTGGATACTTATGTTTTAGTTATCGCCAAATCAACAAGTCAATCGGGAAGAAAATGTCAACTAACTATACAAAAAATTAAGTTTCGCGCTGTCATAAAGTTCCTCATTCACTTGAGTTTTTGGAACTCTGTAGCGAAAACGGAGATGAGTTTATGAATAAAATTGTTACTGGGGGCGAAACGTGGGTTCATCACTATGAGCCTGAGTCAAAGCACGAGTCAATGCAGTGGCATAAAAAAGGCACACCCCCACCTAAGAGGATTAAAGTGTCAGCCGGAAAGATCATGGCCACGATTTTTTGGGATTCTGAGGGTATTTTATTGGTCGACTACAAAGAAAAGGGGCGTAACATCACCGGAAAATACTACGCCCGCTTACTCGAAAAGCTAAATAGACTCGAGATGTGTTGTTTTTGCACGACAATGCCCAGTTCACAAGAGCCACGTTGCGATGGCTGCGCTACACAAGTGTGGTTTCGGAATTTTAAACCACCCACCTTATAGTCCAAATTTGGCCCCGTCAGATTATTATTTGTTCCCGAAAATGAAAAAAGAACGTCGAGGAAAAAAGTTTACCAACGATGAAGAAGTAAGTCGGCGATTTCGGTCTATTTTGAAGGCCTTGACAAAACATTTTTTTAGATAGCTTAAACAAATTATTTGACAAATCGGAAAAATGCATTAGTTAAGGGAGAGTATATTGAAAAGGAAAAATAATTTTGGGCCTAATTTCATTTTCTTTCCTGGCCATTCCGCGAACATTTTGACCTCCCCTCGTAAGAGAAACCTTTCTATTTTAAAATCTGTTAGGTTACTGTTTTGTTGTGCAATATTTTGCACGTTAATTCTTAGGTTAAGTTGCGCTCATCTTGGTGAAAATTGTGTTCAGTCTGAGGTTAGTCCTTGTCTTAAAAGAGAAACAAGATCTGTGGTGGTAACAAGTGATTAAGAATCAAAAATAATTGCTCAAAAGCTGAACGCGAAATATGACGCGTTCAAATCCAAGATGGCTGCAGCAGCGGAAACAGTGACGGATGCGATAATGGCGCGGCCGGCGTCCGGCGCGCAGATGACGCGCCGTTTTGGTGCGGCGTTGATTTTTGAAGTGAAAACTTCTTTAGGCCCGTTGGGCACTTTTGAGATTGGAAAAAACCATTGAACTCGCGACACTCATGTAATGTAATGTAACCGAAACCTCTGTATATTTTCAGATATTGCGCTTAAATTTAATTTAAATAAATTAAAAAAAAAGAATTTTTGAGATGGGAAGAAACCATTGAACTCGCGACACTGTCATGTAATGTAATGTTGTGTTTTTTGTGAAGCTTAGTTTTCACTTCTGACGTGCAGTCCAACGATTTTATTATTTTATTTTTAAATAATTCCTCAGGAGCAGTACTTTTTTCTGCGTGAAATGTTCTTTTCTGTATCCTTGACAGTGTGCAAAGTTCCATGATGATCGGTTAGTAATTAAGGCGTGAAAGCTGAAAGCATATTCGCACTCTCACAAAAAAAAACTCGCAATATAGTTAGTAGTAGTAATATTTTGTGGAATCGGACGGTAAAAAGACAAAATTTCAAGCTTTATAGAAATAGCTCCTTAAATTATTATTATTATTATATCAAAGACACAGCAACCGTGTGGAATAAACTACTGCATTGATTTAATGAAATTTAAGACCCAAATTCTTTTAATTGACTGACGACACGGTAGTTGATAGCCGATAGCCCGGTTTGAAGAAAGTATGACAATGTCAATTAGATTCCCGATCGGAGATGTCCTCTTAAAATAATTATCAACCCCTTTTCTGTGATATCCTGACAAGATTAGAGACATTCGACAAGTCCAGTAAAACCAGCGATATACAGTACCCTTCAAAAGTCAGTTGAAATTCATCTTCGTATGATTTAATTGTGTATTAAGTTGATTACTGTAATTTTTAACGGTGACTCTACATGGCTATGGTGTCACGTTACAATGCTCTACAATCGCCATAGTCTAACTGCGATTGGTTCTTATCACTTGTGTTTATAAAAATCGAAGAATGCGTAAACACGTCCGAACACGTTGTCAAAAGTTAGTTGAAGAATAATATTTGAAGCATACAGACGCCGATTAACTTATTTAATCTTAAATCTTAAGTAATATGACTTCAGTTTATCTTATATATATTCTTAACTAATTGAAAAAAAATTAATATTGATATATTTATTGTTGAAAATGGTCTCTAGGCGTAAATTAAGTGCGGCAGAACGAACAAAACTTGTTTGTGACTATATTATTAAAAAATTATAGTGCTGTAGCACGAATATATAAAATAAGTCCTGAAGGTATTCGAAAAATAATTAAAAAAAGTGAAAACGAAGCAACACTCGCGGATTTACCTCGTTCAGGTCGCCCAAAAGTCACATCTAAGTTGCATGATCGGTTCATTGTGCGACTTTGCCAAAAGAATCCTGAAATAACAATTGAAGAAATTCGAGAACAACTTACGAATGAGGGTACTGAAGTTTCTGAGAGTACAATAAGAAGACGTAATCACCAAGCAGGCTTCAAAAGCATGGTAGCAAAGAAGAAACCATTATTACGAAACATCCATAAGAAAAAGAGACTAGAGTTTGTTCGAAAATACATTGATAAGAAGGTAGACTTTTGGAAGCACGTAATATTTAGTGACGAATCTAAGTTCGAGATGTTTGGAAACCGACGGAAAAAAAGATTTGGCAACGCGTGGGTGATAATCCGTTTAAAGACAATTATTTGCAACCGACTGTAAAATATGGTGGAGGCAGTGTAATGGCGTGGGGGTGTTTTTCATGGTACGGAGTAGGACAACTGTGCGAAATTAATGGCAAAATGACAGCAGATGAGTACTGCAATATATTGAAAAAAAAAATTGTCTCAATCAGCTAAAGCCATGGGATTAAATAATTATTTTATTTTCCAACACGACAACGACCCCAAACATACAGCTTTGAAAACAAAGAAATTTTTACAAGAAAATCACATAAATATCCTTGATTGGCCTTCAATGTCACCTGATTTAAACCCGATCGAACATTTGTGGGACGAACTAAATCGAAGAATTCCTAAATCCTCACGCGGTAATATCAACACGTTCAAAGAAGCTATTCGAGAGCAATGGTTGCGACTACCACCAAACGTTCTTCACAATTTAGTAAAATCCATACCTCAACGACTTGCAGCTGTACTACGAAACAAAGGAGGACACACGAAGTATTGATTGTTAAATAATTGTTAAAATAATAAAAAAATAATAATAATTTCAACTAACTTTTGAAAGCGAACATTTAACATTTTCTAATTTTTCGACCGTAGAAATAATTTAAAAAAAAAACTAAATGTAGGAAATTAAAGTTAATTAAATAAGGAATATTTTTGTTTATATTTAGTTATTATCCAAAAAACATTTTTGTACTTTTACTAGATTTATGTAAAAATTATTGAATTTCAACTGACTTTTGAGGGGTACTGTATATTATTCGATAAAACAGTAAGAATTCAAAAAGACTTGTTGCCCAAGTCCGAAAGACAAACATAAAAATTGAAATTACATCTAAATTTTTGAAAAAAAAAAGAAAAAAAAAAGACGATTTAATTCCTATTCATGAGCTTAAAGTTAGTCATCTATCATAAAAACATGCACAGAAAAAAGTAAAGCAATCGGAATTTTCCTAAATTAAATTACACTCGACTGCTTCTTCGCTCAGCGAACGAAACAAAAACCTTTTATTATTTTCTTTGTTCATTCATTGCACGAAAATGTTTCAAGTCCTGGATGGAAAAATTCATTAACACCCACTACTGCTTCAGCCCATATTCTCTTCACCCCTCTCTTAACTTCCCGCACGCCGCGCCGTTGGGACCGAGTGGAGAAAATTAAAAGGTTTCAATCTGACGTAGGTATGTGTAGTCACATAAATAAAGAGATCGCTCCCTAACAACTTCGTCAGTCTTTTTAGTGACTATATTGTGTACTTGCCAACACATTAATATATTCATTTCTTTAATTATATTATAATTAAAAATTTAGTGTTAACGAAACGAAACGGATAATGCAATGAAGAATGAATTTCCTGACAATTGACGAGTAAATATAAGATAAAGTTTAACAGTTTATTATTTATAGGTTTCAAAGATACATTTTTAATCGGCTAATCGTCAGTCTACTTTTGGCAGGGGTCGACTTTGTTTTTCGATAAAAACAAGTTGAAAGCCTCGAAATAAAATCAGGATACCATATTTTATTTTTAAGATTTGTGATCTTTAAAATAAAATATAAAAAAAAAAAACAATTACATTCCTTCCAATAACTGTTATGGACAAATATAAAATAATAATCATAATATAATTATTCTTTTTTTGGTGTAAAGTTCGTGGGACAGGCCACGATTCCACTAAACTTGATCAGCTGCTGCAAGTGCGCTGCCAACTATAGTAAGGTTTATGATAAGGAATTAGGAAGGAATAGGGTCATGGGCTCTGACATCCCTTACTCATTCACGGAAACACAAGGGCAAAACATGATGTTATTTCACGATGGTCTTCTGTAAGCGGTGGTCAATGCCGCCAGGCGGGTTGCCCAAATAACTGCGAAGAGCAGTGTGCCCTGATATCACATTTTATTCAGTTTTATTATTCATAATGTGTTGTTGAATAATATTTAAAAAAAAGTGAAAGCTTTTTTTAGGAGGGGCGATGACATTTACGCACTATCCCTCGTCGACGGGGACTGTCGACGAGGGGGAGTGTGGGACTCGCCCGGTGAAGTGACTTATCACCGGGAATACCCACTAAAACCCCCCCGAGTTCCACCATCAGCGGTAATGTGTGGGTCCGAGATCACAGCGAGGCCTTGTCCTCGGATCCCCACTCACCGCTACGTCCGCTTCGGAATCATCTCGTGGCGAGTGTTCGCCTCACATTTTTATCCCTCAGGAATCCCATAAGCCGCCACGCAACATTTTTAGGTGTTTTAGGAAACCAGATGTCCCCGTCTGACGCCCTGCGTGCGCCGCGGCGTAACGCCCGGGCACGTCGGCCGACTCTTCGGCGCCTGAGTGGATCGGCCTGGGGGTCAACCTCACGGGACCGCTCTTTTGCCTCTTTGCCATTCAGGGCCTCTTCGCAGAAGGTCTTGACGGCATTCCAGCCGTCAACTAGTAAGTATACCAAAAGACAAAAAAATTGGCGTAGGTATTCAAATATGTACTGGAAAGTATCAACGAGTATCTATAAAAATTACACAGGTTATCATTTTCTTTTTATACGTTCTTTATAGCCAATTTGAAACGTTTAATGAGATATTTAACGCAAGTAACACCCGATTGGCAAAGACTCGTCGGCAAGGTTAGGAGAGTGAAAAGCCACACATATATACGTCTGCCAAGGGCCAGACATTGTAAGATTGAGGATCCTTCTAAAATTAGAATCGGATATTACTATGTCGTGCAAGTGAACTCCGCTTGTGTATAATTTAATAGATTGCAAAGATAAGTATTGGATGTTGATGATTTTTAGCTTCATTTACAGACTAGCTGGTGCCTGCGACTTTGTTCGCGTCTTCATCTCCTGCGACTTCATCTCAAGATATGAATATATGATTTTATAAACAAAAACTAATATTATATACTATTTAAAAAATAAAGTGTAGGTAACTAATAGATAAGAGAAGGGTTGCTCGCTCACACCGTGGCATTTCTTTTTACTTTTAGCATTTTTATAACCGTCGTAACTTCTAAACAAAAGAACCGATTGACACATATTAGTTATGTGATTATTTACATAAACATACAAAAAAATCTGTATGTAGTGTACACAGATACAATTCAGGACAGGTTAGGATAACTTGTACGCATATCCTACTAATATTATAAATTCGAAAGATTGTAAGGATGGTTGTATGGATGTTTGTTACTCTTTCACGTAAAAACGTCAACAAATTTGGATTAAAATTGGTACACATATAGTTTATTACAATATGGATTTGCATATAGGATACTTTTTACCCTGGAAAAATGTTAGGCTCCCGGGAGATCGTCAGCGATAAAGACGTCAGATATTTTCACAGGTGTTATATTTTTCATTTTTCAACTCGGACGATGTCGCCGGCACCAGTGAGTAGAGAATAAAATACAGTAAATGTAATGTAAAGAAAATTATTCACGCAAACGATCATTTCAAAAATGACGTCGATAAGGACGTAAACAATCAGCATCTCCCACGCTTATATACTTGCGTGGTATTATCAAATGGTAACATCCTGTGCGCGTTCAAAACAAACAACGTGCCTCTATCAAAATTATAAAACGAGCATATGCATAAAAATAACTAACTAACTACTAACTAACTCAACGACGGTAGAGTTTCACTTATATTTTTACTAGTGGCCCGCTCCCGACTTCGCACGGGTGCAATTTTTTACTCAATCCAGCTAATAAAATTACCTTACATCGCCATCTGTTAGAATCTTTTGGAACTCACAGATAAATAATTGCTGGATTGAATAGGTATCAACAGATGGCGCTGTGTTAATAATATTATATAATTTGCAAAAAAATAATAAACAAAATGAGATATAAACTATCTTGTCTTTTAAGTTGGACCAAATTACATATATTTACGAAATTTTATTAAAATCGGTTCAGTAGTTTGGGAGTTCATCGCGGACAAACGTGACACGTAATTTTTATATATATGTATAAGGATTTTATTCATCTTACCACAGACTGTTGGACATAAAACAAAAGTTTTCAACCAATGCGTGTTACCAGTGTTGACGTATGGCGCTGAAACGTGGTCTCTAATTATGGGCCTCGTGAGAAAGCTCAAAGTTTGCTCAACGAACTATAGAGAAGGCTATGCTCGGGGTTACTCTGCGAGATCGAATCAGGAGTGAGGGGATTCGTAGAAAAACAAGTCACCAACATAACTCTGCGGATTAGTGAGATGTAAGTGGCAATGGACAGGACATATAGAACGGAGAGCCGATGACCAATGGAGTCGGAAAGTTCTCAGGTAACCGGAAAGCGCAGCGTAGGACGTCCACCCACAAGTTGGACCGACGAACTAACAAGGGCGGCGCAGCGGGGCGACGCTGGATCCAGATTGCCAATTAGTGTAATGCAAAATATGCAGTGCGTATCAATAAGCGTATTCCGGATTTAGATATTATAATATTACAACGACTTCAAGCCATGACCCATAAAATCATTGATATGAAAGAAGGTGAAAAAATAGAACAGAGCATTACATTACATACAGCATATTAGCACATGACATTACATAAAAATCGATGACAGGCTTTAAGTAAAAACACACGTCAAGAACGGAAGGACAGAAAAACGAGTAACGGATGCGTGGAAAAATATAATTAAGAAATTGTAAACATTTTCATTGAGGAGAAATAAACCATTCCGAATTCGAGTGCCCTTGAACTATTTCTTTGAAATTTGTTTACCGCGAAATACTGTTTACAATTTTGCTGAAAACAAGCCCACAGTTTCAATTGATGATTCATTTGATACGATAAAATAACAGTAACAAAAAATCGGAAAATTTTAAATAACCCATTGAAGTATCCTCGTTCCCATCAACGTTCCCTATTCTTTTGCGGTCGAAATTACGTCGACGGGTCAGCAGCGGACCACCCTATCAAACAAGGCATAGGCATTCATCATAAGGTCAACAAATGATAGATACCCTAATGATGATAGCGATGTTTGATAAACATGGAATATATATAATTTCTAAAGTTTTGAAATGCATGATTTTCAAGGACGATTTACTACCCACCTCTACTCGTTATCTCCTGAATCTTTCTAGAATCATATAATATATTCTCGGTTTCTCATTAGCTCAATTAGAGTGTCTAAGAAAATTAAGCCATTCAGCACTACTTAACCCAGATCCTTTGATTTCAAACGTTCTGTGATGAAATTCAGTAAATGAAAACGATGGCAATCGGTTATAATGGCTTCGTCAAATTCAACGTGACTAATAATAATCTCGATATTAATACATCAAACAGAGACACGCCTATAGGCGTCTATCAATGAAACTGCGTCCCATTCATATGTTACGTGCGCGTTCAAAAAGACGAATGGAGCTCCAAGGGCGCGACAATAAATAGACTGAGATACGACAGACGCGTTCGCTACTTCCCGTTATAAAATCTATAATTAAATGCACAAGTTTTGTTCACATAAACAATTTATGTATTTAATCAAATTTAAAAATAACAATAAATACAATGACAACTCTGATAAAGTTAACTATATCTATGATTATTTTGCTAACAAATATAAATAACATCATTGGAAAAGGGAAAAAACACAAGAAAACGTTAAAAGAGCAACAGAAACTGAACATAAAAGGGCAGATATCGCACTTTGAGACCGAAATTTTTGGCACGCATCCAGTATGCGGCATGTGAAAGTACCACAATGAGAACAAATATAATCCATTCAAGAAAAGTGAGGTGGAAATAAGAATCAATCGACGCCAAACACTACAGCTGAAACTCAACTCAATGCGTCGATACTTAACGATCAAAATGGATCCACTCGGGATAAACGGCGCTGTATAGAACGAAAAAGACGTCAAACATGTGACTATTTCAAACTGAAATGGAACTTAAAACTTACAGGCAAAGGTTTCGGATCGTGAAAACGCGATACACTTTTAAAAGTGCGAATGAAGCGAATCGTTAAAAATTTTATGAGAGGTCAAGTTCGCAAAGACGAACTCAATTGGTTTTATTGCCCAAGGGCTGTTGATATTTTTACTACATTAGTGAGTAAGTAATCATTTAAGAAGCTAGTATTTTTACGGGCCATCGTGTGATGGCGAATAGGCGTATGTAATATACATATATTCGATGATCTACGAGTACTTACTAATTAATAAAAAAATAAAATAAAAACAATGCAGACATTGTGTAAAGCTGCGCTTAAATTAAACTTATTATAATCCCTACGGAAACCTGTTAATGTCGTTTGATTTTAAAAAATTGACATAAATTATAGTTAAATTCGGATAGTATTCGACGAGAACAGGATACCGGGATTTCCTTTGAGGACTATATTAATATACGAGTATAAAAATCTTGTGTCACGATGTTCGGTTCACACTATAATGTCCGAAACCGCCGATTCGATTTCAATGAAATTTTGTGAATATTTATATCTATAAATATTCACAAAATTTCATTGAAATCGACTCCAGCTTAAAATATATACTAGGTACGTATAATTTATAAAGATAAGCGGACGAAAATTTGTGAAAATATAGACAGAATCTCTCCATATTTTCACAAAAAATAATTATGAAATTTAAATTCCTATTTTAAGTATCGTCTTGGTAATTAGTCCTTTTCTAACTGCGCATTCCCTGACATCGAGAAATTGATTACAACATACACGTTCAGTGTGTAGTTATTTTCTTAGTTATTGAAATTAAGTAACTATAACTATATGGACAGGGAAATTCTAATTCGTTTTATTGCAAGTAATAAATTTTTTGGCGCTATAATTTTTTGCGGACATTACGAGCTCGTATTATGCTCTGCGTATATCCGTGTTGAGGCTGGCTAAAATTTTAAGATAGCATCACTTTCAGTTCGAGCGGACCAAAACGCCTCAAATGCCAAGGAGTGCAAGTTGACATTTAACTGATCACGATGTAGCCCGCATTTGAGGTGTGCGTTATAAACTCGTTCACAGTAACTGGGTTAGCTACAGAAATGGAATTATGACGTTAGACGTTAGATTCGCAACTACATACTAGAGACCATGCAATCCATCTCCTAAATCATTCCGCTTAGTTTATTCTTTCTGAATTTATCAAAAGTCATACAGCCCCAGACGACAAATAAAAATATACAGGGCACTGCGTTTTCACAGTCGTTTGGACAAAACCCGTCTGGTGGCAGTAACCACCCCCTTATAGAATACCACCGTGAAATAACAGCACGTGTGTTGTGGTGTTTCGGTGAGTGAATAAGGGATGCCAGAACCCATTTCCTAATCCTTTATCTTTAACCCTACTATATGGTCGGGTAGCGCACTTGCAACAGCCGTCGTTTTGCTCGAGTTATTGGCCCACTATCAAGTGGACCGTCAGCCTATGGGACGACTTTAACATAAAAAAAGGCAGTTACGAATACAGGCAATGTCAGCGTCAGCGATAAAAAAATATAGGAACACATTATATTTTGATCCGAGACAACCTAAATATATTTCGTACCTTAGACGCTGACATTTCACCTCCCTTTCATTCAAGACAAACTTCGAATTCTTGTTTAAATCCATGTCTAATTAAATCTCACGCAAGTAAAATACAAAGGTGAGCCGGTGTCTAACGTTATTTTGGAGTTCGAGAAGTTTGATAAGAGTTCCAACTCTGAAAGATTGTTAGCGGGGAAACTCAAACAACTTTGAAGCTATTATAATTATTTATACTTAATAATTTAAATGATCCATAGTTCATCAACTGGATTGATTTTTAGAAATTTACTGAAACATAAAGCGGAAAATATTCTACAGTAACAAAACACTTAGGTAATGCTTAGGTGAAGATTTTTATATATAATTTGCAAAAAAAAAAAATGCACCCGTGCGAAGCCGTGAACGGGTCGCAAGTTACAATATAATACATTATTATTAGACTTGCAACGAATATTCGGTTACTATTCGGTATTCAGCCTATTCGGCTGCTTTTATTCTACATCTCAATATCTACATATTATTCGGCCGAATACCGAATACTTAAGTAATATATTTTGTTATAGGGAGATAATTGGTAAAATGAAAAAAAAAAAATTGATTCATTACGTATATATTCATCTTTTCATTTCTCTTATAATCATTTAAGTAGTCATTGGTACATAACACAGGTACATAATCATCTTCTGTATTAGAAAAGTTCAGGATTCTATGTATTTGAATTATTGTCGTAATCAAAATTTAGAAGGGTAAGGTTTTCATTTCTTTTATAATCATTTAAGTAGTCATTGGTACATAAAACAGGTACATAATCATCTTCTATATTAGAAAAGTTAAGAATTTTTCTATGCATTTGAATTATTTTTATAATTAAAATTAAAAATTTAGAAGGGGAAGCTTATGATGCAGAAAGACTAATTTTTCTGCATTTTTAGGAAGTAGTTAACTTCTTTTTTTCTCGTAGACCATCCCAGCTTCGGAGAAAAGGCGCTCTGAATAAACACTACTTCCATGCGCCGACAAATATTTTGCTGCAATCTTGATCAAACACGGAAATTTAAATTTCCTTGCTTGCCACCAATGATACGGATTGTCATGACGTGATATATTACCAATACTTAAGAAGGTAAGTACATTACTTACGGTGAGTACATTACTTACGGTGAGTACATTAGAACAAACGAGCGCGAAACAATCACGTCTGTACAAGTTTTGGCGCTAAAATCCGGCCGAATACTTTTGTCTAATATTCGGCTAGTCGGTCAGGGGGCTCGCCGAATATTCGGTATTCGGTATACTGCCGAATATACTATTCGTTGCAAGCCTAATTATTATTTATTATCTCTTTTGATAGAACATTTTATATGTGAACTTTACAATCTTTTTCTTGAAAATTTAAAAATTTACCCAAAACATTTGCAATTGTAATAAATGTCAGTTAAATGTTGCAAACGGAATTGTGCATAGACATTTGAGTTTGCAGAATATTTATAAGTATTATAACTTTAAGTGTCATTCAATGAAGCATTACGAGTTAACCGTGAGAAGAATTGGACTTGGGGGAAAAAAAGTCTAGAAACTCAATAACAAGCACCTTTGTAAGACAGAGACGGCTAAACTTTTTTCCATCATTATACGAACGTTTTAATGAGCTTCCAATTTACTCTCCCAACTTTACAATAGACGACATTTCAGCATTCGCAGATTTAAATCAGCCAAATCATATGAAATCGAAACAGGGCGATTCAAAAACGAATTCCTCCGGGATAAGGTACACTATAGTAAGTACACTATAGTAAGTAGCGGACGCGCGGGTACAAACATCCGCCAGTAACGACCCACCCCGGTTCTGTTGTTCATTCGGCTTGTTGCCCGCAGGCTGTGACGTCAGACAACCGTCAACTTCGTGGGAAAAACAATAACAGAGAAATGTTTTTCTTTGGACGTGTACATGACATGGAATTCGAAATAAACATTTCAGTCTTATGGCAGATGGAGATTATCATGGATCTCTCTCTGTCTGTTTGTGTCAGACTATACATAATTATATACCTACATAAAAACAATAAATTTTAAAATGGCTTTAACTTAGCATGTATTTAAGAATAATTCATACTATATACCATAATTATAATATCATATTAAAAAGTGAAGTTGAAGTTACGTAACTTCAAACAAATATAACTTCGCTGTATCTCTCAAAAGCTTCTAATAACTTGAAATCTCTAACTAAATGCTTTAATTCCCTCTAGAATTTAACATTTATTAAGACTATGTAATCACTAGATCCAAGAGAAAAGTAGTTTAGAAAAGACAAAGAAAATAACTATCTGATGATGTAACATACACAAGCTATTAAAATAAAAAAAATAAACTAACCCGCGACTTTCTATCGAGCCCAAACACGCTATATCTGGTAAGTTGCTGAGGATTTAGGTGTCCTGCAGACTACTTGATGCTGCCGCATCAGATCAAGATTACCACGTCATAGAAATGCCACTAAAGAACAGTAATACCAAATTTCACCACATCAATCGAACCTGTCGAAGTTAGTGAAGTCCTTACGTCAACTAGGAAATGAACTGATGATCTAAATTATAATTTATAAATTATAATAAATTATCCCTAGTCAATTATGGCTAAGAACCATCTCGATATCACGTCAGCTATTGCTTAAAAAAAAAGGTGGGGCCGTAGGGTAGACATGGGCGCCGCGTTGAAAAATGGCGGCGGCGGCGTGCTGAAAACTTTTGTTCGGCGGCGGCGCGGCGCCGGCGGCGTGAGAGTTTAATTTTTTTTTAAACTGATTTAATCTATCCCGAAATGTTTCACTGCAGCGCAAATGGTTCCCATCACCATGTAGTCAACACGGTAATCAATGGTAGGCGTTTTGGCCTTCGCGTCATCTTTGGGGTCTATTTACATAAATTTAATTTGCAATACCACCATAAACAAAACCAGAAAAATGATTCAAATTAGTTTTATTGAATGTAGGAAAACAACAAAAAGAAAGATTAAGCTAAACACGTCAAGACGAGATCTAGCCACGTGCTAGTTTTTGATGTCGATTTTACATGTTTTGTAATTATTGTGGATGAATATTATTTTATTCACCCTAATTGGGTTCAGGCGGGATCTTTTCGCTGTTATAGTTAATCCAGCTACGGAGAATACCCTTTCACTCGGTGTGCTTGTGGCAGGCACACAAAGTAATGCTTTAGCAAGAGCAGAAAGGGACGGAAATGCTTCTTTCTTGCTATTCCAATAGGACAAAAGATCTCCATCCTTGGGTTCCGTTCGATCTGCTGCAGCAATGTAACGCCAGCATTCCTGCTCCATTGGATCATCTTGGATACCCTGGCAAGCGCTAACACTGTGTTTCTTTGAGAGTTTGTGCAGTAATGATGTGTCACTGCCTTCGCTAGTTCTTGAAGTTTCTGGTATATTATTGAGGCTTAATACTTCTTTCATGTACGAAGAAAGAAAAGAAGTTCTGGTCATATTTTGTTTCTCTAAGAATCTATCAACTTCTTTCAAACCCATAAATCTGCAATCTAAAAGTGCTGCTGCGACTATTGCTTTGTTAAGTGGGAATCTCTTATCTATGTTTTCCAACATGTTGCGTTTTATGCGTAACATAATTAGTGATTCATCATCTTGGTGGCTGTTTAGGACGTCAATAATTTCTGAACGGAAAACCAGAGCAACGTTCATTGTGCATGTCTTTTGTGATGATAATATTTCAACGGCCTCGCGGAAGCTTTTTAAAAATTTCACGAGGTCTTCTAATAGGATCCATTCATGTTGCGTAATCTTAAGTTCATTTTGACCAATCTTTCTTAACATATTATTGATAGGTTCTCGATTACACACATGGATCACACTTTCCAGCATTTCTAGAACGCTATGCCAGCGAGTGGGGGTTGCGGTTTTGATTGTTGGAATATGTTTAAAAGGTCTTGATCCTGATACAGGTGGCGAAATTCTGCCTTCAAATTCGTCATTGTTTTCAAGTATTGACAATTCATATTCAGTTATAGGATCGTCTTCGTCACCTTCTATCGCTTCCGCTACTCTATCAAGAGAACTCAAAAATTCTAGCTGCTGCTGTATTTTTTCGGCGTCAACTTGTAATTCCGGCGCGCGATATCTCATAGCTTTCACAATTTTTTTAATTTTTTGAACGAGTGCAGCTACTTCAGGTACTGAATTTATGCCATCAACTGTCACAAGATTGTGTAGTCCATGACCAAGACATAGATGGTGAGTCATATTTGCCAATGAAACTGCTCGTTTCATATTGGCCCCAGAGTCAGTAACAGCTATAATCTTCTTGTCGTCCAACGCGAACCTTATCTTTATGTCCTCGATCGCCTGTTTTATTCTTTCTCCGGTTTTTTTTTCAGTAATTACTTCTGTACTTAATGTCAACGCCTTTAAGTTGAAATCTGTAAATGAAAACGTTAAACAAAGCTAAGATGTGCAAAAAGATCATGATATGCTGATATTTATTATATCTAAAGTATATCAAATAATAATATAAGTAACTGCTTTACCTGTAGTTAAATAGTGCAGCGTAAATGTTATATAGCTGAGTCTTCGATATTGATCAGTCCACAAGTCAAAGGTTATGGCAAAATGCATAGCAGCATCGATGGAAATATTTTCCTTTACTTTGTTTAGCATACACTCATATACGTCTGATAAAGCGGAGCCACTTACTGTGTAACGAGTTGGAATATCATCGTCGGTCACAATAACATTATATTTCTGAAATTAGAACATACATAATTAAAATGTAAGCTCAAACAAACAAGTAGGTGACCAACAGATAGTAACGAAAATAATAAAAGTTGTTTACCTTAAAAAAATCCACCATGCCTTCATCAGAAACAGAATCAAACGGAAGTAAAGACTTGCAGAACCATAAAGCCAAATCCCTAGCCAAAAGCCATTTATCGTATCTTGATGATCCCTTTGTGGAGCTTGTGGAGCTGGCTTTAGTAGACCGTGAAACGGTAAAAAAATCTTTTATATTAGTTTTCGATTTGTTAGCGCCGCTAAGCTCATCTCTAATTTGGTGGTCATCTCGCAGATGACGAGTCAAATTTCCTGTGCTGACGGTTTTATTATAGCTTTTTATTTTGACACTGGAATAAAGCAAAAACATAAAATTTACACCATCCCTTGAAATAGCTCTTTGTCGGCAATAAAATTTTACAGTCCATTGTTCAATAATAAACAAAGAAATGGCTAAGTAATATCTAGTATCCAGATGTTTGCAAATAGAAAATACAATAGTATTATGTTTATGACCTGGTTTATGACAGGACGGAGTTTTAAGGTTTTACAATATCCTCCCTTTGAAATATTTAATATCTTAATTGTAGAATTTCTTACAAATGAGGCAAAGGAGACAAACAAAACCTACAAATTAAATTTAGTTTACTTTCTTTGTCTTTACGTAAGTAATTTGTGGAATGGAAGAAAAATAAATAAAATAAAACAAGTAATGGAAAGTAAGTGAATGATTGAAATTACACGTTAGTTTGCTAGGTTACCTATTATTTTAAAGTAAAATTTAATACTCACGATCCAAAAGTAATGTCTTCACTTTCTTTTTTCACTGCAGTTAGACATGCTATACAATAAACTTGATCAGAATTGACAATTTTCTTTTTGTTGCTATCAGCGACGATCAAGTTTCCAAAGTACTTCCAACAAAAGCTACTCCGACTTTTAGCGTCATAAAATGTACTAATAGACAATTTGCTAACATTGGTTTTCGATAACTCAGTCATATTTCTGTTATAATTATAAAGCCACCCAATAACTTCCAAAATGTTCACAACACAATCAACGTCTTTACGCTACACACGCCGTGCAATGAATGACGGCGGCGGCGGCGGCGCGCGGGGGTGCCGTGGCGGCGTGGCGCCGGCGCGGCGCCCATGTCTACCGTAGGGGTTTAAAAATAACTTGTATTATTGTTTTAAAATCCATAATTTATGTTTTATTTATATCACGAGTATATAGTTAAATAAAACATAAATATGGTCAGTGAATAAAAGCTATTTCCATTTTATTTTAATCTCTATAAGAAAACAAAACTGTTAAAAATAATACTGTTTTAATGCTATGACACCCATCAAATTAATATAACATATATATATATATATATATATATATATATATTAATATGTATTTCAAGTAGTTTTTTCAAATACTTCAAATCGGACGACATTAACTATTGTATAATAATATTGACCTTATTGTTTAGCCGAAATAATATTTACTCTTCAAAACTGAATCTATACTTCTTGCTAATAATAAAATTTATATTTAATAATAAAAAGTGTACAATTTTATATTATATAGTTTCAGAGACGCAACGCTTGCATGGCATGATCCAACCTACCCCGCACACCTGTTCCGTAAATATTTTACTGGTCCATTCTAAAAATATCCCGAGTTGATTACGAAGGCGACGCGACGTATAGGATGTCGTGTAATGAATGTTGCACGTGAAACAAGGCCCCTTGTCCTGTCCTTTTAGGACAATGAAGGGGTTTAATTACGCCGTCGGCGGACGAACGTTGACAACGGGTCAGGTGGAAGCGGTTTTACTGTTGGAAGCGTTTTAATATTGTGTGACAAAGTAGAAATATTAATACATGATATTAAATACATTATGTATTAGAATATTAAATACATTAACTAGGTATATTACGTCCGAGAGAAATTATTTAAAACTGGATGACCTTTTATAGACGTCGTTCTGTCAGCTATCTTGCTATTGGACTCAGCTACTAATTGTGGCAGCTATTTTATTTTGTTTTGTAAATATTAACAAATAAATATTTGCCCTTAGCGGGATGCGAACCCGCGACCGTTTGGTTAACAGCTAGGGTTATTAGCCACTAGACCAAACGTGTCGTCAAATAAAAAATATAATAAAAATATATTATATAAATAATAAATAAATAGTTAGATAAAATTATAAACGATAACTGTAATTGTAATTTAATTAACTATTAGGTTCAAGATTCGTTTAAGAGGTTTAAAAACATTGGTAACGAAAGACACTATTGTGTAAGTAAAGGACAAACCCTCGGGGACGAAGTGGAATGAACCCTTTATTATTTTACCAAAAGTGATTGGATATAGATAAAATAAAAACTGTATGTGGATATGTGTGCAACTATTATCGCAATCCAACATGCGTTGCATCGACATGACGGCATCGATAATACGTTATGCCATTAGTGGAACTACTTCACAACTATGACAATGCAATTATGTTGCTCAACTACATACGATGCAGTACGTACATCGAATGCGGTGAAAGCTTTTATGCCTCTAACATGCTTAGCCAACGTAGATCGAGTGTGTCCTCTGGAAAATTGCAACAATTTCACCGGAGGTAATCTTCTTTCGAAATAAGATCTTTCTTTTCCCATAGGTATCTATTAACCATTCTTTCATGCGAGTCTATGAGCCCATTGTTGTATTCTATCAATAATATTTTGTCTACTACTAGCAAAGCGCGATTCCAAAGTTAGTATGCGGAACATTTAATTATAATTTCGATAATAATTCACTGAGATTCAATAAATTCAATTTGTATATGAAATCCATTGCGGCAGCCGGCAGGTAAATATATTTATTATCCAAACTAATATGAAAAATGAGAAATTGAGTTTGTTTATTACGCTTTCACGCAACTATCATGAACGTTACCAGTGATACAGAAAAGGACATATCTATACATTTCATCCAGAAAAAAAGTAAACTTGCATTTGTGGCGTCGTCGCTTCTGTAAATTTGCGACCCCGTCAGCATGTCCGATAAAAATACGCCTCATAGGCTCATAGGTGACGTTGATGGTGCAAAAAAGGTTAACTATCGCTTTAGCTACTAAACAAAGTGATTGCAATGGATGCCGATGGCATGAATATTGACACAAATAACCACCAACTCTATTATTTGCTTCGACGGCGACCAGATGGTAGGCAATGATGTCATATGAATCGGAAATGCGACCGACACGCTTGGTTGGGTTCAGACAAACGGTAACATAAGGTAATAAGCTTCACACAATAATAATAGTGTGTACAATGCACGAGTAAAAAAAACAGATAAGTTAGAGAAGAAAAAAAGAAACACATGATATTTCAATGACGTCCCAAAGTTCTTGTATTACACAGACTTATAACTGTGTTCCATTATAATGGGAAAATATTACACAATTGTAAAGTAAAACTTTAGAATTTGGATTTGTTAATTTCAAAATGACTTATTGTCTCGCTGGAACGGAATACTCAGAATGCGATACCGAAGTGTGCTATGGTGTTTCATTGAGCTCGCTGTGACAATGGTAAATTCTTATGGCGCGTCATACATCATACTACACCGCTGAATACCTACTTAGCTCCACTGAATTATAGAATGGTTTTGAAAATATATAATATGGTACTAATTGTATTTCGCTACCAAATAATAAATAATGTTCTAGGTAACGAACGGTCCCAAGGTTCAAGGGTTCGAAAAACAACGAAAAACCTCGACTAACCGAATTATAGAATGATTTTGAAAATATATTTTGGTACTAATTGTATTCCATATTACCAAATAACAAATATGGTAGCTGGCTCAACAGTCCCAAGGTTCGGCAAAAGGTTTCAACAGAGAAAATCCTCCTCCAACAGCTAGGCGCGGTTGGCGGCTACCATAAGGCGGTACTTTTTGACACGGTAGGTTTTGTCAATTATCACGATAATTATCCTAACTCATCCTAAATCACGCAAAAACGGCTGTACGGATATGGATGAAATTTGGCACGCAGATATTTTATTACCTACCTGGATTAACATAATAGGATCCTGGAAAAATGATAGGTTCCTGTGGAAATAATAATTAATAACCATGATACAAAATTAATTGTGTTTATGATCTCAATGTTTTTCATGATCTTCCATTTTTGCGAAAAGGTCGACAGGCAGGTTGATTAATTGCTACGAAAACATTGAGAGCTGTAAACAATGTTAATTCAGGACATAGCTCCGTCCAGGTGTGGCAAGATAGAGCAGGTAGGTTAAATAAATAAATAAATAAAAATAGAAATTTATTCCCCTAGAACGAAAAACAGCGACAAAAAATAATAAAAATGTGGTAATACAGGTACAATGGCAAGTTAAATGTAAAAAGAACAATATAAAACGATATGAACGAATGCGAAAGTTTGTGAGGATGAGGATGGATATTTGTTACCTACTCTTGCGCAAGAACGGTTAAACCGATTTTATTGTAATACGGCACACAGATAGTTTATTACCTGGATTAATATAGGATACTCTTTATCCTGAAAAAATGTTAAGTGCCCGAGGGATCTAAAACTATAAAAAAATTGGGCGCCACCGCACTATCGCGTCGGCGTCGTCACGTTTTTTTTTCAACGCGAACGTAGCCGCGGGCACCAGAGCTAGTAAATCAAAAAATTTATAAACAACACAGTTTGGTGGTCGGACAAATTATCGTTCACCTATATTTGGGAAACTAAATCCGAACTTATTAAAACTAAAGTTCCGTTTTGGTAATATGTTAGCGGGTTACATGGTCGGACCCGAGGTACGTTACAATTACTATCCATATAGTGAACCCGTAGAGAAATAAATATGATTAATGGAAGAAACACGATAAACTCGTTAAGTTAATAAACTAGGCTGAAACAGCACATTTCACTGCTAACAATCTGAAACTATGTATGTGCTTTTATTTTTATATTTGATCGTTTATTGGATATTTTGCGTTATAACTTAACCTTACGGAACCACAAGAAATATTCCCAAAATGTCCCACAAGAAATATCCCATTTGTGAGAATTGTGACATTTTGGGAATATTTTTTATAAATATAAAACATTTAATTTTTTTTCGCATCTATCAATTATATTTAGACTAGATTAGCTTTTTTCATCTAGAAGCAGTAGTTCGTTCGTTATTCCGGTTGACCGAACTAGGGCAACTTTTGGGTAGCAATAGTTCGGGTGATACAAATCACCGAACTTTTGAAACTCCTAAAGTTGCAGCTTAGTTAGTTCGCATAAAAATTTAATTGAAATTAAGAGATAACTAACAACTAAATACTTTAAAATACAAGTTTTGTTTAAATATTGATTATTACCCACATAAATGTCATCTCCTTTGTAGTATACACATATAATACAGGTGATTTTTTTAAAATTTTTAAGCAACAAATTTTGTGTACAGTCACTGTGCAAAAAGTATCGCGAATTTTGTGTTTTCTTTTTTTTTTAAACTTTATTTATTTATTCATGAATATATATTTTGTCCCCTTAGTTTCAGTTTCGGGAACAAGAGAAATTCACAAGGGGCCAGCAATGGCAAAATAAAAAAAAAAGAACGCAACCAAGCTCAGCCATAATTTTCATCAGGATACGTTATCAAAGTCGGAAACCGCCGATTAATGTGAAACAATCATCAGTCATCACGTATCTTCGATATCACAGGAAATAGGCTGATAAGGTTATTGGCATCGTCATAAATTTGCGATTACAAAGGGCTCAAGTGCTGATATGCACCTTCACCATTCATAAAAATGTTTCAATTGATCATTCACCTTCATGTATGATAGATAGATAACTACTTTAGAGGCCTTTTAAGGCTTCTAAATATATATATAGTTCTTGCATCTATATAAGTATTTAAATTAAATACAAGAAAATGCATAATTATTTAAAATTAGGTACTAATGGTAGGTGGGTAGCTAGCTTCTTATTGGAAAAATGTGTTGTAATAGTTTTTACTAGCGGCCCGCTCCCGGCTTCGCCCGGGGTGTATTTTTTCTAATTAAAGATTTTTCTAAAATAAACATAGCCTAAGTTACTCCTAATTACATCAGCTACCTGCCAATAAAAGTCCCGTCAAAATCGGTCCAGCCATTTCAGAGATTAGCCGGAACAAACAGACAGACAAAAATTGTAAAAAATGTTATTTTGGTGTATGTACTGTATATATATTCATATGCATGTAGTAAAAAACGGTTATTTCAATATTACAAACAGACACTCCAATTTTATTTATATGTATAGATGTATAGATTAATAATTTTATTATGAATTATTGTGATTTTGCCAAGAAAATCCTTCTTATAAAGCTATTTATTTTGTTTATTTTATGATATTTTTAATGGGTTGTATTGTATGCCACCTATGAAAGGGTAACCTGCCACCTTGTGAAATATCCCAGGTTGCTCCATCATGCCCGTTGGCGCCCAGATGAAAGGACCCAATGGCTATCCTTGCGCTACGCTAAATCCCCCATTTATTTTCAAAACTAGGGTAAATGGGCATTTACTAGGTAAGTGTGATCCACCTTCGACCGCATCTGAACCTCACTTCAGGTGAGATTGTGGCCAAGTGCTGTCTTGATTTAATAAAAAATAATATTTTGATGCAAATAATTAGTTACACGAGTATTGTTTTATCACAACATTTTTTATATATATATATATTCACAAGACTATCCCTTACACCTTATTTTTTAATAAAACTCCTATAAGCACCTAATGTCATTTGAAGTCATTCACTACTCAACACTTGAACATGATATACCTATTTTGTAACTGATATTCAGCAGTGGTTAAAATCGGGCTAATTAAATGAAGAGCTGTGTCCATATTGTCAATGGACACAGGTGTGTCTAAAAATAGTACTATTGTTTCCAAGTAAAGATCGAGTGCCCTTATTGGGTACTCGTAAAGGTGAGTACAGCTATCTTTTTGAAATTAGAATGATGATAAGAAGGTATGAAAATAAAACAAAAAATAGAAATCAATGTGAAAAGTATATATTTTTTATGTAACCTATATATAGGTGAAAGTTCTCAAGGAAAGAAATCACTTTCCAAATAATTGCATTGCACAAACACAATGGCCAATCAATGTCTTAACTGACAATAACAGGATGTGATTGAACACATAAAAGGCAGGTTTAAAATACTAGAAAAACAAAAGGGTTTTATCCTTTGGTTTGATTTATTTTTATTTTTTAATAATACACTTATCTAGTGTGCCATCAAGTGGAACATCAGCCTGTCGGTCGACCTTAACATTTAAAAAAAGACAACACACCAAAAGGTGATGACAACACTAATTGCAAAAACAAGCCTGTGAATGAAGCATGTAGGTAATAAGTTAGAAAAAATAGGCTCATCTTAACATTTGTATTAATAGTGAGAGCAAGTATTCACTGGATGTGAATACTGCCTCTTCTGAGAGTCAAACGTTTTCATAATATGCACTACCAATAATAATATTCATTCATAATAATATACATATGTATTCATAATACTCCCTTCCGGCGTCTGTATTTCCGACCTCATATAAGATACATTAATAAAAATAAAAACAAATCTTTTTGTTTATATTCTGCATTCACCGAAACTCTTAAACTAAGCTAATAATCCATTCCAGTTCAGAGCCAGATAAATCTAGACAAACTAATTAGATGACAGTGATACATAAGTATTTTTAGATAAGTTTGTCCTTGAAAATCTTGAATTAAAAATCTTTTAACCTTGTAACTAGTTAGTGTCATACAAATGTCAAATAGCCCCAGTTTTAATTCAACAATCCAGACTAGGGCATTAATATATAATAAACCTACTTTACTAGTTAATCTTACTTTAAATAAGTAACTAGAGATTTTGCTAACTAGTACTTATCATTTTATATTCTCTTTTAGTAGTTATTGTACTTGGTAGGCATATAAATTTCATTTATTTATGGAGTGTAATAGCCCATAAAAGTAGCTGGGCATATTGGAGTCTGACTCTTATGAAAATCCCCTTATGACAGACCACCATGAAATAATAGCATGTGTGCTTATGTGTTTCAGTGTGTGAAAAAGGAATGCCAGAGCCCATTTCCTCTATCCCTTCCTAATTCCTTATTCCTACTGTGGTTGGCAGCACCCATTGCGTTGCTTGTGTTACAGGCGATGGTAGCCATCTACTGTCAAGTGGACGCCCAGCTTGTTTTGACTACCTTCATGTATAAAAAAAGTGTGTGTGTCAGCTCCGACGCACGACTGGAGTTTACTCCTTAACACGAATGATTATAAAATACATAGATTAGTAAATGAGGGTAAATGAATGCATTTTGTTAGCTTTATTAGTTTGTTAATTTTCTCAATTCACGAATAAACATCAATAGATATTAAATATATTATATGTATTATATTATATTAATATGTATTGAAGCATATTGTAGCCTGTAATGCATAACATGTGACATGTCACATTTACTCCAAAAAGTTTTCATACCCCAGGATATGAATATGAAAATTGATTCTTAAGGAGTAAACTCCAAAAAAGAAATCAAGAAAAGACCTCTTTAAAACTGCATGAGTGATATATAGCAAATCAGCATAACTAGTCTACATCTAGAGATAGCTAAACCATCTAACTAATAGGTCATTTCAATATCAATCACACATTACTGTAATTTTAGGTGATTTTCTATAATGGGATGGCTACTGTCGCCACAAAGACTGCCCAAATGACTGAAACGCAAATGACAGAACCCTTTCTGAATCCAGACCAGCCAAATTTGAAAAGTTCATACCAAATTCGAACCTGGGGCCCGTGAGACAGAGTTAAGGCAAGCACTCTAACCTCACATTTAATGTGATCAAAACTGAAAACCAGACATGGTACAAATATTTTTTTAATTAATTAATGCTTAAAATATAACTGTTTATACCTATTAAATTTTCAAACAGTTCGATTTGATAAATTACGTGCATGAAAACATACCTGTTCCCGAAGTTATTCCTCCAGAACTCCGCTGCATCACTCTTGGTTATGCGGAACTGGTCGCCAGCGAATGTACCGTTCGGGAACATCGCTTTCAACTCACTCAACATGTGACTAAAAACCAAACTTAGCTTCGTCAAATTACGTCTATAGTGTGAATTTTCGTCGAACATTTTCTCTTTCCCCTCTTTAAATAACTTTATAGCCTGTTTACACTTTCTTATTAAATTAATAATGAAAATATTAAAATGTTCATTGCTATTCAACGCCTGCATATTATCCTCGTATTTGGAGTAAATCACACGCAACCGCTGATATGTATCAGGCAAAATGTCTAAAATAAACGGTGGGCTGTTTTTTAAATTCATTTTGTGCTGTTGACACAGGCGCACCACTTTGTCCATTAGTTTCCATGTTTTGTCCAATGTCCTTTTGTCTGTCGCTAACTTTGTTGGACACACAGCATCAGAGAAAGCACCGTGCAGCTTCGAAAATATCGAGGATATATTCTTCTGTTGTGATTTGTGACGGGGGGCCGCCATGTTGGACTAGTACGATGACATACAATAGAAAACAAGTTATTTTAACTGAACGGTGAACTTAGAACACATTCATCACTTTATAATTATGGAGTTCTTCGTATGTTTTCTCATTATCGCAAAAATCCACTGCATTTGCAACACAAAAACACATTCGGCAACGATCGCCTACTGACACATCTCCGACCGAACTCCGACGCGTAGGAGATTAGTTAGTGAAGTAACTGTCTGTGCTTTTGTAACGAAACGAATGAATAACAAATAACGTTATTAAATAACAGGTGTGAATAGCGACGTGATCAAAGACGGTTTATCGAATAGGTAACTAAAAGAGGAAACAATCGATGACGATTTACCGAACAGGAAATGTATTAAACGCCGATAATAATATCATCAGAAATAATCTGCAACGATTTGTCATAGACATGTTCGATACCTATATCGGATGGACTGTATAATTACAGAAAAATAATTAAGAAGGTATTAATTTAGTTGAGGAAATAATGTGTCAAAATTAAAATTCAATTAATTTAATTGGATGTCCTAAGTAGCCTAATTAATTTCTTATCATGTTAGCTATCTGCCAGTGAAAGTCCTGTCAAACTTGGCGGAGCTGTTTTAAGTACCGTGTTGGAGACAACTAGGTTTTTCTAGCAGTGGATACAACGATACTGTAATTGAACGAACGATTTAATGAACAAATTTAAATATATTTTATATTTCTATCAATGTGTAGTTTTCATATTGCTTTTCAAATGTCATTTGCTTCCTCAGTTTTAATAGAAGAAGAAAAGATATATACTGTGTATGAAATGCTTAAGGTCACTAACTTATTTAATTTGGTAATGATTAATGATGTATCTATATGATTAATGATTAATAAATATAGTTTTTTCAAATACCACACTATATGTGATCATTTTTTAGAAGTTAAACTGGGTATAGTAAGCTATCCTATGATATATATAACTATGCCATCGCGGACTTTTTTGTAGAAATAATTCCACCACACATTGTTTTGTTATATCTTAAACGGATTAGGCAGCGTTCGGTGAAAACTGCCAGAGGGCTTGATATTTTTCAACATCTTTAAAAACCATCGACATGTTTTAACAAATTAACACAAAGCAATATCAAACTGTACATATAAACCTTTTTCTTGAATCACTCTATATATTGATGAAAACCGCATTAAAATGTGTTGCGTAGTTTAAAAGATCTAAGCGTACATGCGGAGGGACAGACGGCGTTAATTGACTTCGTTTTATAATATGTAAAGAAGTTGGCATAGATCACATAACGCCCTTCGCACATTACGATACTCAAAGACGGTTAGTTTAGTACGAAAGTCTCGTGGTTAACCGAATATAAAATGTAAAGATTTACAATTTATAATAAGGAATAATATTAATTTTGGAATTAGAGAAACCGCAGAATTAAACTGACCTTTTTGGCTGACACCGACTCCAAAATTTACTTTATATTATCGAGTTTACATTGTCCCAAACTATAAGATTTCAGTTTAGGACAACTGGCAACGATATAACTATAGTTATAGAATTATTGTTACTATTTCATTATAGGAACGGGCATCTCTAACTTTATATAGAGTAAGTCATCTATCTGTAGAGCTCTGTATCTGCACATTCTTTCAATAGAAACGTCTTTCAAAGCGCCATCTAGAGTTTAATAAGTAAGATATCAGCATTTCAATAATAAGTTTCATTTAATTCTAATAATAAGTAGCATTTCCATAATTATCCCTTTTGTAAAAGAAGTAAGGCCTTATTTTTTGTTAATACTGTAACCGTAGAAAGGTAGAAGGTGTCAAAATAAAACATTGAATGAACATTTTAAATTTAAGTAATATAATAACGAAATAAAAAAAAACTCGAACAGACCACAACAGTTGCCATCTGTAGTTTATTTAAAGAAGCTGTTTAAATGAAAAGGGTTGCTAAATAGTTTGACTCATTTTGTTTACACTAAATTGAATAGATGGCGTTATTTATGTTATGATTACATATTGGGAAGGTTTTGAAAATACAAATTATTTATTCTTCTTCTTCTTCTTCTTCATAATATTCAGAGGCTTCAGTGGTTGATGTAGTAGCGAGTCTCTTGTTTTTACCTTTGTTACTATGCCTTTTCTCTTTTTTGCTCGATCTATAAAGATATTAACATATTTTGTTGTTTTTCAACTATTAGCTAGGTAATGGTTAGAATATAAATCAATCGGTTAGATACATAATGTACTTCTGTAATATCCAAATTCAGGTTAATAATCAGTCGTCAGAGACTCATCATTAATGAAGATGGCCAACATCATCTAGTATAAACGCATCTAGGTATACTACGTAATTTTACCTACGCCATTGACCTACGCCTGAGTTTTGACATACAATGACGCCTGACATTATACTTTTGCCAAGCGTTGGATCTTTGTTTGCTATTGAAATATTTAGCGTGTCCATCCTGAAATTCTATTCTAACCATTGGTGAAAAATTTTTTAAAATCGGATGAACAGTTTCGAAAATTAACTCCTACATACAAAAATTTCAACTTTACCATTTTACGATATGTATGCTAGTAGGTGTAGATTGTAACAAAAATAAAAAAATACAGTGCCTACAGCTTCATATGGGCAGATTTAAGCTGGCCATCTTAATACGTTAGTAACAACAAAATAGTCTGAGAAATGGTAAAGAAATAAAATCGTTTAGGCAACCAGTAGGCAACGTAAAAAAAATTAGGTAAACGTTAGAGACACAGGCGAAGAAAAGAAAGATAGGCAATAAAAAACAAATAACATTTATTTATATTAGCAGTTTACTTTTCGTAGTCTGTGCACGGGCTGTGTTCGTAAGCGCGGAATTTCAAAATGGCGCCTTTTATCCCAATCAAAACATTATCAGCCGAATCCATAGCGAAAGAATTAACTCCGTTGACGTTGAAAGACCCAACAAATCTTGCGCTCGCATTTTCTGCGTCAATAATGTACAAATTACTATTTTCATCCATTGCAAAAACATCATCGGTTCTGCTAACAAAAACGCCGGTCATTTTGTCGCTTGGCAACCCTTTTATTTTAATCGGAATATTGTGACCATTTTTCAGGATATACGACGTTTTCGTTGCGACGAAATACATATTATTCCTCGTGTCTATGGTAAGACCATGTCCGTTTGGAATGTTGGAGAATATTTCCTGTTTTTGACCATTTTTTGTGATCTTGTGTACTCTGTTTTGAGGCCACGTCGCTATGTATATGGCGTTTCCGTCGTTGGCGACTGCTATGTACATAACGTCTTCTCCCAGAGCCGAATAGAGTTCTATTGAGCCGTCTTCTTTGTATTTGTACACACCGTTATCAGTAGCAATGTAAACAATGTCATTCAGGTTATCGACAGCCGTGGATTGTCCAAGCCCAGCCACTTTAATGGTCTCGAATTCGCCGCTGCCGCTGATCCTCAAAACGGCCAGAGTCATTTTCATTTCTTCGCTGATAAGAGTAAAGTATAAATTATCCGTCTTCCAATTAATGCTCATATCGGCAGGTACCCCAGTAATGTTTCTCTGTTCTTCTAAGTGGTAAAAGAAATTGTTAAAATTTAGGAGATTAGAGCACATTTCCTTGCTTTGCTGTTTTAGAAGACTCTGTCTTGTAACGAGGGGGACAGCGTTTACGGTAGAGATGTATAAGAGTGGTAGTAAGAGGAACATTTTATGCATCTGAAAATAAAGGAAATGTTACATTGATTACAATATTTTGTATTTAGTTGAGTTGGCCTATATCATAAACAAGCGACTGGCCAAGCAATTTTTTTCTCGTACACAAAAAATCCATGGCGCTGTTTATGGTTCTGAATGGTTTAAATTAAACCATATCATTAGGTGGTTTAGTAGAAGAAGAAGAAAAACAAGCCAACTTTCCGTCTATGTAAGTAGGTCGCAATGACCTACCTCATTTTTGATATTTGCTAAGGCTGCCGACCATGATATAGGATAGGGATAGTGATTAGGAAGAGATAGGGCATCCTATACTCACTCACCGAAACACAACATCACACCTGCTGTTATTTCAATGCGGTCTTCTGTAAGGGGATGGTTACTGTCGCCAAATATTACACTTTAAAATTTTAAAAATAACGAAAACACTTCAACGGGGTGCTATAAACAAACAAAAGGTTGGGAATAATCACATTTGTGGAAATTTTAGAAACGATTTTGATATTTCTTACCATTTATAATATAAATATTGCCTTTAGTCAAGTCGGAATAAAATAAATTTCAGTCAAACGAATCTCAAAATCATATCAAAAATGAACCTTCTTCAGATGATGAGTTTTTTTATTATTTTAATGTCGACAGACAGGCTGACGTTCCACTTGATGGTAGTTGGCTAACGTCGCCTATGGAAGGATTAAAGGGATAAGGAAGGGATGGGGTAATGGGCTAATAAGTGAATTTTGTTTTTGTTTTAGCGATGTGTTTTAAACATCGATGGATTTAGACATATGAAATCTAGGAAAACATTTAAAAGTATGAAGATCACAGTCATGTAGTGCCTAACATATAGATAATATCTAATTTTACAATCTTCATTGACTTTCATTCTTATTACATACTAGCGACTCGTTCCCGGCTTCGCCCGGGTGCATTTTTTTACGTAGAAACCTTCCCTGGTTATCCCTCTATCCATGAGTGAAGACAGAATTAAAATCGACCCAGCCGTTCTCGAGTTTTGCGCTTAGCAACACATTTAGGGATTCATTTTTATATTATAGATTTGAAGTAAACCGACAACGTCGCAAGACGTGTTTTCGTTACTCTTTAAAATTTTACAAACTATACCTAAGTAGCTACGACCAGAAATGAAATTTTTTTATACACACAAACCTTCCTCATTTATCACTCTTTCCATATGTGAAAACTGAATTGAAATCGGCCCACCAATTCGCGAGTTTTTGTAGCACACACAAACCAATTTATAATTTTTATATATGTATAAAAAAGATTATTCACACATCGAACATATAAGGTTAGGTTTAATTAGAATAAGTTTAGTATTATTTTTTTCTAAAACCTTACTTTGCCTTACACAATATCTAAACACCAGTTCAGCTATTGTTTTTGTCATTGACTTCGACGTTATCAAATGCTATAAAATATTCCAATTAATTATGAATCTCGCGACACTGTACACTAAAAAGCAACCAATGAACTGTTCTTCTTATCAAACCCACTCTCTTTATATAACAACAAATGCTGTTATGATTGATATTTAATAAACAATGTATCATCGTTGATTTTATGCATATTAGTAATGGATTCTGAGCAATAATACATACCTACTTACGAGTAAACTAACAAATAAATAAGTCGTAATATTTCAATTATGTAACCCAGGGATTCCATGATTCAAGGAAAACAATCATTAAGTTATAGAAAACGCATCATTTTGTATATATTTTTATATTGTATATTGTATAGTATTTTTAAGATTAATCTCTCACCATTATTGTCAATATTATTGTCTATATTTGTAATAAGAAATAAGAAAAAATAATACCTAAATAATGTTTTTTTTTTCTGTGATAAAGTAGTGGCATCAGACCATCAGTGTTGGACATGGTGCCAGTAATGAACCTTGCATAATAGAATTTTCAAAACGATGGCGTTTTTATTTCTCTTTAAGATATTCACCTCCTTCGACTCGGATTTTAGTGTTCATAACTTGAGATGTATCCATTATTGGATTTCACATTACCGGTATTTAACCTGTTCATCACTAGTGCACTTGGCTTGGTTTATTTTTATGTTTTTTTTTATAATTTTATTATAAATAATTTGAGTATATACCCTTACATGTACCCTTACATAGGCTTTCTTGGGCGAAGCCGGGGGAGCGTCGCTAGTGATACAATAATAAAAAGTTGTACCACACGTTTCTTTTACGTGAAAAGTTTAATCTTTTCTCTGATGTTGGTAAACATAACGCATTCTTGATTATTATTTACAGAAATAATATAATTCAAAATGTGGCATGATTGTGAGAAGTAAAGTCATATTAACATTATTATTATTTTATAGCTAAGCTAAACACAATTTTCGTTTCAATTAGTTCGGGATTTTAGTTTTGATTCGATTATGTATTACTTTAACAATCCTACTTAATACTTAATACTTTAAATGTGAAGGTAAGTTTGTTTGTTTGTTACGCTTTCACGCCTCAAATACTCAAACGAAAGTTGAGAATATATAATACTACTGACATGCTCCCGGCTCGCCCGGTACGCAATTTTTGGAGTTTACTATATTTCATATATACAGGGTGGAAAGATAAGTCGGGCCCTGGAGGGAAACTACCTTAAATCCTTAAGTTAGCTCATTTTACATAAAGGAGACATTCCTTTATTTTTAAAAAGAAACAAAACCGCATTCAAAGATTTTTTAAAACTCGCTTGGCTCGCCCGGGACTCGAACCAACTAAAATTTAAAAAAACACTCACTATTTTATTATACTAATCGATAGGATTATTATTCAGGATAAAATTTCTCTAACAAACATTTGGTCTTACTCTCGTCTGTCGTACAAGATATCCATAAAGAATACCTATTTAGTACACAAGTTCTTTAATGAACGTAATGTAAAAAATCTTGCACGGTGTTATGACACCGTGCAAGAGCTAAGGGTTGTAGAAAATGTGACATGTAATGTGACACCCATTTTTATTATTATTTATTTCAATTATTTTAAATTATTTTTTTATTATTATCATTAGTATTATAGTTTAGATTAGATTAGATTTAGGTTTAGTACATGGGATGTTGCTTGGAGCTCTTACTGATGCATGTTGAGCCTCCTATAATTGCGGCAGCATCCGCCTAGTGCCAATTATTCTGAACAACGTGTTTTAATTTGATGCCTGCCTCGTTGGGGGCCTTGTTTAAAAAAAAAATGTTATTAGGGGCATACACCACTACACTTTGCTGAAGGCTACAAGAAATGAATTTCAACGGAGACTAAATTTGTGTATCCGGAACGCGGGTTCTCATTTCGAACAATTTATCAGTTAAATAACATAACACACACTTTTTTTATTGTACTATTTTATCTATAGTAATTAATTAAAGTTAGTGCATTTTAATTATTATTATTAAAACCAATGCTAAAATTAAAAAAAAAATCTATTTCTTTTATCTTATAGGAGAGGTTTCCTTCCTAATTATGAATTTCTTTTCTTCCTATACGCTAAAAGAACGGCCAAAAGTAATTTAATGCAAAGGTCACAAATGATGAATAGATTGGTGTTGTAATGACTCGTTTTACAGCACAAAAATGATCCTTCTTGAAAAATGGATTGTCAAAGACACAATACTTCATCTTCGAAACTTTAATCATGTACCTATGTACTTACTCATATTTTGTCAGTTCAGTTATAGTATGGACCAATTTCAACAATGAAGCACCAAAAATATATTATGACTTTCATAATATATTTTTATTTTATGCAAAATAGATGACAATCTTCTTTTATTTGAGAGAAAGAAGAAACATTTGTTAGCATAAACACGACAACATATTATATACTAAAAGATGGCAAAAAATACATCTTAAGAGCACACTTTCTAACCTCAAGCAGCTTACCAATTCCATACTAGGTAATTCCATGATTATTCTGATTATTCATTGGTTATTAATACATAAAAAAACATGTAATTTCTAAGACATAATGTCTCAGAAATTATAATGTTTGGATAGGAACAATAAAATGAAATTAATTTAATATCTAGTGTAATTTCTAAAATGCACAACATTTTCGCGGATTGAATTCTTGTAATTAGTGACTGAAAGCCAAAAATGTTTTTCCATAAAAACATCCTAGCTATACTGTACATTTAAAATTGGGATGTTAACAACTACTATCTATAAAGAACTTTTCACTTAAAAAATTGTTACAAAATTCTCACATCTTGCATAATACCGTCCAATTCATCATTTGAGTGAGGTTTAGAGAGACATCATTTTTCACAACCCCTCGTCATGGCAGGTAATGAATGAAACTTTGCGCCTTGCAAAATTGAACGGGAATCACCAAAACTTCAATTCGACCTAAATAACAACTGCATAAGAGTTAAAATCCATTTTGACAAAATCATTTTTATAAAGCAACGGGGGGCCAGTTTATTAAGATCCCCGTTACCTTAATCTTTTCTCAGTCATATGTTGGTTACTTCTAAATAATGAGTGGGGTAATATACCAAGATAGAGTGGTTATTTTCGATTGAAAATTGTGAAAATTTTCGTCTCAAGTTACCCCGCGCAGCTTTCAGATTGGGTTCGTAACAAGCTCGGAGGTCGGTTCGATGAAAAATAGTAATGTAAGACTAAATCAGTTTAATTGCAAGCTGAAATTTCGTTTAAATAATAATGAACTTTGTTATTTTAAACTAAAATGCATGGCACGCGTGCCATTGGTTCGCCATCCGTGAGCTAGATGTTATTCCACGAACTTTCAACTTTTTTGTTCTTCACAACCACTTCTATTATATCCTCTAAACTTTATCCAATCTTACGGTACGTTTAACTTCGATTTTAATTGGCGGCCGTATGTAATTTTCTAATTTGAAATCACTTGAATCCACGGCCTCAACTTGACCGCCTTTTCAAAATAAACTTGTTAGGTAAATCCGCAGAACTATTCAACAACTCTTCAGACGCAAGTTTTGGTACGCGAACAAGTAGGTGTGTGGTACAAGTGCGAAAGAGATAGCGATTATGTTTCATTATTTCACGAGGACTTCTGAAGCACGGTATGAAAATTTATGGCAGTAAAATCAAAATAGTCACACGGAAAATGCGTTACATTATTCTATTTTCGAATATTTCTGAAGTTTCAAAATATTGCGCCATCTCTGAAATTAGAATTTATGTTATGTAATAATACATCTTTGGAAAACGCAATTATGTATCATAATTCGAACAGATGGCGCTGATATTTATATCAGCGCCAATTAATTGCTATATTCTTTTTTATTCTTTATGCAGAGATCTGTAGGTAGGCTGACAGTCCATTTGATAGAAGATAGTTACCGTCGCTTATAAGCGAATGGTTTGTAGGGGTCTCAAATGTGCCAACTTTGATAGAGGGTAAAAGGTAGGGTCAATAGGGGTGGGAGAATGAGTTTTGGTATATGTTACTCACTCATCGAAAGTGAGTGTGCTGTTTACACGATTTTATTTCATGCTGGTTTTGATTACTGTCATCAGAGGCTACCGTTGCCTTAACACAAGAAACGCCACAAATGCTGCAAGTGCGTTGCATCCTAATGAATAAGGATAAGGGATTACGAAGAGATAGGGAAAAAGGCTATGGGATCCTTTACTCAGCGAAAATAACAGCACACATGCTGTTATTTCTCGATTGTCTTCTATAAGAGGGAGGTTACTGCCGCTATACAGGCTGCAAAATACGAAATTCACTACAAAATTATATAACTGCTTTTCTTTGATAAGGAATAATATTAATGATTGCTTATAACTTATACCATACGTATGTAAATCTTGTAAGGAAACTGCCTGTTCATTTGCAAATGATCACAGCGACTTTATGGCGCCTAACAACTTGTTGACAAAAAATATTGATTGTACCTATATATATGGATAAGGTGTTTTTAAATGTAATATGCATTATTTAACTATAACTCCGTCTCGCTCACAAAATATTGTACGTATGGTTGGTTTGTAAAGAAACATTTGTCCTTCTCATTTTGATTTGCAAAGTTTTTTTTGCTTTGTCGTGCACAATTTTTAATAATTCATTCTGTAATATAATTGATTGTATTTATAAACTTAGTAATTTCGGGTATACGTTGATAGATCAGTCAGTATGTGGCGAAAAATTTTCTAAGATAATAGTTATATCTTTAAAGATTTCTCTCTAATTGTCTAGTTGTAATGTAAACGATGACTGATGCTCGCGATTTCTTCCTCGTTGAAAAATAAAAGATATATTACAAAAGATATAACACCTGACGTACGTAGATTGTCCGTGTTGAAAAATAAAGAAAATGTAAAGCCTGACAAAATATGTAAAGCAATATAACTCCTGACACGTTGACGCCTGACATTATACTTTTGCCAAGCGTTTGATCTTTAATTTTAATTTTTTGACTTATTTTTCTTATTTTATTGTTAAAATCAATATAAGTTTTAACAGAGTTAGTTTAGATTTTTAGATTTTACAATTTAGTTTCTATATTATTATACATTTAAAATACATATTTGTCAGGAGTTAAATTTCGATTATTTGAGAACAATAACTTTTTTTAGGGTGCAAGATTTATTTCCTTTTTTTTATCCCTGACGACATGTATGCAAAATTTCACTATGATCGGCTGAGTAGTAAAGGCGTGAACGCGTAACAAACAAACTTACAAATCACTTCGTCATTTATATATTTGTTAATATTTCAATTGAAAAACACTTGAACAGCTTATTGAATGCTCAAAAAAAAAATTTGAACAAGCCAGGTCCATATTAACATAAGCGGCCATCAAAATGTAGAATTTGCGTGGGCGTTAAACTATAAGGTCGTTTTAGTATGACACAGTATTGTTTCTTAATCTACAACAGTATAATGTATTCGATCAATGACAAAACAGTACAATTACTAGTCTGACATTGGATTTGTAATCATTTCCTGTTGTTATGAACTTAATTTTTAAATATATCTTTACCTACTTAAAATGTTACTTACTTACCTACTTAGACATAAAACCAATTTAATATTAAATTTAGTCTTAAAACGATTTAGTCCATCCGCGTATTACTTAGGTACTTACAGTTATTTAAAAGGTTTATTGAATGTATCAGCCATATATACTGCATTGTTAACGAAATTTTGATGCTAGAATTTAAATTACTATAATAACTATAATTACTAAATTAATTTAAAAATTTAAATATCTATTTTTCGCGTAATAATATAATTTAAATCGCGAAGAAAAAAAAATATATCGCTGTTTTTCCAACGCCATCTGCCGAATGCGAGGAGAACTAACTCGCAAACGAGAACCGCTGTCACATTTAAAGTGGAATTTAGCTATTGTTAAGGAGCCGGGTTAATTTAATATAATAATTATTATATTAAAGTCAGCTAGTTTAATATAATAATATATTATATTAAAGTCAGCTAGTTTAATATAATAATATATTTAAAAATGTGACAGATTTATACTGATGTTATGACTGTAAGTTTTGAATTCAATAATTATTTGCTGCCCAGTTATTGCATATCACTCTCACTCCAGGAGATATATTATTTCGATGTCTCACTCTCAGTCGACTCGAGCCGACTTTACCCGAAATAGCCGAGCGTTTCAGCTCACTCTCATTCAAACCCACATAATAAAGAGCACAGCTCGCCCAAACAAGTTTTCCCTTTAAAAAAAACTAGAATATCTATTATGAATGTACATACTTATATGCATGTAGATAGAATATTCTAAAGTTTCACATCACATCAGAAAACTCACAACACACCCATACTTACTTATAAGGAGAATGAAACACAAAACATTCACAACAATAAATTCTCGAAAACACATTAATGAGGTGTTCCATGTTCGCGTTTTGCGGCCGAAAACTCGAAAACACGAACTTTGGCCGGGGTGAAAAGTTTCTAACTCGTCGCAACTTGGTTCGGCGAAGATTTATATTAGACACATTCAGCTGGCTACGGCGTTTGTTTTAACAACTTTTGGAAAAAATAACAATTTTTTTATGTAAAAACTAGCTTTTTCCCGCTACTTCGTCCGCGTAGGCTTTAAAGTATTTATTCAATCTTTATTGTTCATATATTTTGTTAGGTTTAAATTTAATTTTGTTATTTTTAGACGATCCCTCTGGAATTTTGGATGAAAGGTTCTTTTATAAATTTGATTTCCCCTAACTTCGTTATTTTTAATTTTAACAATAAAAGCAAAAAAATAAAATTGTGTATAATAAATTTTCTACAATATTTGTATGAAACTTGTTTTTGTAACTCTTGGCATTTTTATATAGTTTGAGATTTTTTTCAGCCCTTATTCAGGTTAGAATCGAAAATTTCTTTCACCCATCGATATTATATATTCTCCTGGACTATGTGTTTGCACATAATGGTATAAAGTGGCGTTTTTATTTCCTTCCTCAAATTTGGGGATCAATTTATAATAGTAATATGTTACATATTATAGAAAAATGAATCCACTTAAATTTTAATTTTTCACGTCATTGTAGAACATTGGTCATTGTATTCGCGACCGAATGTTGGTAAACGATAAGCCAAAGTTTGATACAATTTTCATATGAAATTAATTAACGATATTATTATTAATTTGATTGCAACCACAGCCTGATGCGATAAAAGCCATTCATTAATATCGTGTAACGGTAATGCATTTTTAAACTGCGCTGTGTTTCGAAAATTTTCATATAAAATAATGACGAATAGTTATTCTTATTATTAATATTTTTATATGTATTTTTGAGGCACTATATGTATTTTTGAGGAAAATAAGCTTAACTTATAGATAGATAAAAAAACGTAAAAAGCTAATAGTTACTTTCGGCGTACCATTAGGTGAAGAAAAAAAAACCATAATTCCAATAGTCCAATCAACTCAGTATCATTCAGTCAACAAAAGGATAGTGTCCTGCATACACGTGATACGTTGAAAGTAAGGATAGAGGTTTTTGTGGAAAATATTGAATACATTTGTCGACTTTATTATTAGACATGTTCGATATTTATATTGTAGTTGTGGGGATCAGTATTTAGTCATAAATATTTATGTAGCCCATTTATCGATTACGTAATGTAAGAATGTACCACATCTTTCTTTTAGATTTCATCTATGGTAACGTCACATAATTTGATTGCATCGGGAAATGAGCCTTTTGTGTAAATACTAAGATTAATATTTTGTTTTCCAATGAAATCTGGGCGAGAAATATTAATTTGTCGGCGGTACATCCACGAAGCATTTGTAGGATTTTCCGGTTGAATAATTTCATTCTGAAATGGATAAATTCATTTAAATGTTCAATATTTACACAAGGAATACTTACTACAATAATTATATTTATCAAAAAACTAGCCGGTACACGCGACAGTTCGTGTAAGTTTAATTACGAGAACTATTGTTAACATCTTAACTACTAAAGAAGTTAAGCTTATTATTAACCAAGAAGCACATACTAAGTCGGGTAGATGGCGCTTATTTCATATAAATTAAACATCACTGAGAGTGTCGCTCACAGAGCGTTTATTTCTCATACAAAAAGTGTCCAACGCGCCTAAGGAAGTTTTCACTTAAAAAATATTTATCATATACGCCATAGGACATCCACTGTTGGGAGAGAGGCCTCTCCCATAATTTTCCAATAAGGTGGACGCCCTATACTGTGCTTGGTGGTTCGTGGTCTTCACTCGACTAATAATAATAATAATAAAAATAAACAGATAAATTATGAGAAAAAAAATATGATTTTTTTTCTTTAATCATCTAATTTTTCCAGAGAGTAGTAAGCACAGCTATCGTAGACAAACAAGACAAATTCAATTATAGGTCTACAGCAGAAAAGCGGTACCACAATTTTAAAGTACAACGTCGTATTAACTATTGCATACCTAAATAGTATGAGTAAGAAATCTGATACAATAAATATTAGTAAATAAATTATAAAGTTCCGAGCGTCATAGCGATTCATATTTATTCTTTTACTAATAAAACATACTATTAAAATGAAGAAAATTGTTATAGGCACAGCTTCAATTAAACAGTAAGACGTGAAACGTAGGACTTCATCGCGCGTTTTTTCAGACGTTTCTGAAAACATTGACGAAACGAATTCTTCTAACACTTCTATTACTGCTGCTGCGTCATAACAAAATGCTGTCAAATCTTTACGACTATACATATCTTCTCCATCTGATAAAATGAGTTTCGAAAAAGCAAAAACTGAAAAATTTAAAGTCCATAAAAGTGTTGTCAAAGTCAAGTAACGTTTAGACTCTAATAACAAATTGTAAAATTCATGCACATCATCAATATTGGTGAAATAAAAAACAAATAAAAGAAGGAAATGCAAGAAAGAGGTAACGTTATGCACAAAACATAAATAACTATGAGTTTTACGGTGAAATTTCCTAAATATCCACCAAATTAAAATGACTATTGAAATACAGAGGACAGAACACTTGAAGCCGTATTTCAGAAAAACAATATCTTCGTTTAGGACTTCCTTAAATAGGAATTCAATTTTCTCTGTGCTGTTATTATATCTATCTCTTAAAGTTTCAATATCTTCTTTAACTTCTGAACTAGTAGTAATTTCATTGTAGAGAGTAGTCAACTCTGTTTCTAGACCCGTCGTTTTAAAATATGCTTCAGTATAGTTTTCATTATTTGTTATGTTCTTCATTGTTCTTCTCTATTACTCTTAGTACTTCATGTATCTTCTTATTACTCTATTTAATCACATTAAAAAAATCTAAACTGCAATTACAAGTTTTCCTGTTCCATAAGCAGGATTGGTTTATTATTTGAACCCTTGTCATACTTCTGTACTTTCTTCACATTAGTGGTCCTACGCATTTGTACTATCAGTTCTATGATTATGCATTTTACCTTTTAAGTAATGGTTTTTTAAAATAACTGTAATAAATGCAATACTATTGCTGACAGTTATTCCTTGGGAATTTATATTTTAGTCTCTCAATCAGAATGTTTACAATCATTATAGTCCTTTATCATTCGTTTAGGTCTAGGTCATCTATAATAAAAATAAATTATATGCTGACAAGTTGGAAATAAAAATTATAAACTAACCCCGATATTCTATTGAGACCATTATAATGAGCAAAAACATGAATATCTGATGTAAGTTGCTGAGGAGTTGATAATCCTGAAGACTACTTGATTCTGCAGCATCAGGTCAAGGTTACAATGTCATGGCAGTACCACCGAAGTAACAGTATACCAAATTTCTAACCTGTGGAAGTTAGTGAGATCCTCTCGTCAACCAGGAAATGAGCTGGCTGATCTTAAAACGCTTGAATAGATCTTCATATATTATGGCTAAGAACCATTTCGATCACGTCAGTTTAAACAAAAAACACATTAAAATCGGTCAATCAGTTCGTAAGCTATGATGCCACCACAGATACACACAGCTACACAAAACACAGGTCAAACTTATATCACTCCTCTTTTGCGTCGGGCGTCAGTGGTTAAAAATTAGGAACAAAGATTTTCTACCTTAAAGTATAAATGAATTTTCGAACTAGCCTATAAAATATTTAAATAATATTTTAAATCGTACTTTATGTTTTAGATTGTAAATTACTTTTCTTAATTTGAAATAACGAACATACCTTTTTACTAAGAATATAATCCTTCATCTGAAGACGTATATCACGTCTTAAATCTTTGCTTATTGGAAAATTTAACTTTATTTTCTATATTACAAATACTCCGTGAATTGTATACAGAAACTAGTTAACTGTTACGTGAATTCATCAGACTAAAAGCTTTAAAATGTTATTAAGTACTGATATTGAAACAATAAATTGAATTATTTCAACAAAACTCATTAATTAGTAAAGTTGTGATTGACTTTTATCCAACAGCGATAAAAGTTAAAGTTCTGTTGTTTTTAGTTAAATATTTAATAGTGAACATTAATATTGTTAATTAATCTGAATATATAATTTCAGTTTTATTTTTGCACTAGCCTATGCTGGCGACTTTGTTCGTGTGGACTTCGTCTTAATATATGAATATAATTATTTCTTATATTAATATTATTTTAAATGCGAAAGTTTGTAAGTATGGGTGGATGTTATTTTTTCACTCAAAAACCGCAGGATTTGCATGAAATTCGGCAGTTATTATTAGTTATTAACAACACCTTGGATTTTTTTAAATTTTTTTTTGATACTTTGGATTACATTTTTTTTTTTTATTTATTTATTTATTTACACACAAAACAAAAATACAATGGTGGTACACAGTTTAGGTGTACTATAAACTCAATTAGGTTTTTAGCGTACACCTGAGTTGTCCACAATAACAAAAATAAAATTACATTGTTGTAATTTTCGCACGTATTTCCAATTACAATATTTTTTAAAATTAATTACAGTCTATGTTATTCGCTGATAATGCAGCTTTCTATAGGTGAAAGAATTTTTAAAGTTGGTCCACAAGTTTTTGAGTTTTTTCATACATAAAGTTTAGTTGGTGCCCGCCACTTCGTCGCGTTGAAAAACAAAAGATTTGACGCTTTGACATTATTACAAATTTCATGACATATCTAATTTTTTGAAAATAAATCACAGCCTATGTTACTTGCTGATAATGTATCTTATTATAGGATGCTATAGGTGAAAGTCGTTGTCTGCTTCAGTCTATTTCTCCGCTTACTTCTTCAAAACCACTAAATTTGTATAACGTTTTCACTAATAGAAAGAGCGATAAACAAGGAAGGCTTGAGTATATTATTTTAAGAGAAAAATTGCATCCGTGCGAAGAAGGAGGCGGTACACTAGTTTATTAATAAAATAAACTAAGCCAATGTGGGTAAAAAGGAAACAAAACCGGCATCTCAATGGGCAGACTATATTGGTCTTTAACAGTAAGTAAGAACAAAGGGTATAAAAGGTCTTTATTGGTTCAAATGCTGGTGGTTTCAAGTCGATACGTACAATATTGAGGTCCCAATTACATATAGCCCGATTACAACTCGACCGGATACGAGAAAACACGAAACCTTTCGTTTTAGGCCACTTTTTTGGGGAACAACTGTTTTTTTTTTGTTCCATCAAATATGTAGACAATAGCTCGGTTGATGTGTGGAGATGGACTTTTATTTCTTTTTTTAAATTGTTGATTTCTAGAAAATCACATTCACATCACAGTAACAAGATAAAATAAATTACTTAAACCAATCACGAGAATTATAAATCCCAAGGGAATTTTTAAACCAATAAAATGGATTTATTGCAAAATGTCTTGCCATTTTATAAAATACTAGCTGTTGCACGTGACTTTGTCCGTGTAACTTTATAAAATAAAGCCTATGTTAATGCCAAAAGTATAATGTCTGGTGTCAATGTATGTCAGACGCTATATCTTTTTATTTTTCAATACGGACAAAGTCGCGGACACCAGCTAGTATATCACTAAGTATAGATACTTAGTTCAAATTTCCATGTTACTTTGTTAATACGAGAAAGTGTATTCCATATAAGTTTAGCTCAGCGGCATCTGACTAACGACTCTTCTGGCGTCATCCGGCGATTACTCAATACGAATTTATAAAGTATACACGTTATTCAAACACTTAACATTACTGTACAATCATTGGTTAGGTACGACTTATAAGTAGCGGCGGAGAAATGTGTACAGCGCTCATAAACTTGACATTTTCTGGCAGCCCTAATCCCCATTCCCAACAATAGAAGACCAATGTGAAACAATAGTAACTTGTCCTTTATCCTTTACGTTAGCAGGGCTTGCAGTACTATTAACCCCTAGTTTTTATTATTAGCTCCTTTTTTATAACGTTGGGAATGCCGATTATATGTTAAAGCTGGTCTGACTGTATATTTTATAGTTTTCCATTGTTTAATAGTAACGGGTAAGAAAGCCACTAAAAATCAATAAATAAACTTAATAAAATATTGTTCTGACTCACAATGGGTCAGACGGACACTTAAAAGTGGGTCAAACGGGCACTTTTATTCAGCGGCTCAAAATTAGTGGGTCAAAAGGGTCCGAAGCCCTCCTACCGGCTAAGACCCAACGCGACCAGCCATGACTATCCAGCGCGGGGAGACTACGCCATACTATCAGAATCTGATTCAGAACTATGGCGTACCCGAAAGTGGAGGTACGCCGGCCATCTCAGGGATTATTATAAGCCATAGCCCCTAAGGCAGGCGACGTAGTTATCCGTTAACTGCTTTTAACAACCTGCTTAAATCGGTTTTCACTAATGGAAAGAGAACTAAACGAAGAAGGTTTGTGTATAAAAAAATTGCATCCCAGGTGAAGCCGGGAGCGGGTCGCTAGTAATAATATAAAATAATTATATGTAATCTGTTCAAGTAAAGGTTTATTAGACAAATAGTTGTCTGTAGCTTAAATAATTCTAAGTATGGTTCATTTAAGTGGTATTTCGAATTCGGGTCGCGTACGCTCGTGCCCACTTCATTTCAGCGAGCATCAAAATTTACGATTTCACTACCGGACTGTGCGTTGTTAGCGTGTACAAATTCTGATACGGTTTTGATGGAGTGTTTACAAAGATTTTTTTAAATGTTAGTCGTAAGACAGGCTGACGGTTCACATGAAGGTAGGTGGATATCGTCGGCGTCGCCATGACACAAAGCAACGCCACAGTGTCTGCTAGGGTGCTGCTGACTTATAGTTGGGATAAGGGAATAGAGGGGATAAGGAGATGGGCTCTTTCCTAAAATCTTTAATTTAAAAGTCATATATATATATATAAATCTCGTGTCACGATGTATGTTCGGGATAAACTCCGAAACTACTGAATCGATTTTGATAAAATTTCGTAACTATATGTAATTTGGATCAACTTAAAAGATAGGATAGTTTATATCTCATTTTGTTTATTATTTTTTTGCAAATTATATAATATTATTAACATAGCGCCATCTGTTGATACCTATTCAATCCAGCAATTATTTGTTAAAATTATCTGTGAGTTCCATGACAATCTAACAGATGGCGGTGTAAGATAATCTAACAGATTGCACCCGTGCGAAGCCGGGAGGGGGCCACTAGTATATATATATAGGTGTACGAGTATACTTCAAATGCTCCTCAAAATAACCAATCACCCTAAAGAAGGCGTTTTGTCCATTGAGGTAGTAATAATAGCTCAATGGTTTTGTCAGGCGTTGATTTTTTTTTGTATTTGATCCCATGGGAGCATTTACTCTTTTCTGCAATAAAGGTATTTTGTCCTTTTCTGTATCCTTTTCCCTCACAAGAAGCGGCCTGCGCCATCTGTTTCATCTTGAGAACCTTTGAAAGTTTGTTTACATTCTTTGCGTTGTCTCGTTGGCCTTGCTTTAGCTACCTGCCATCAAGATAAATATGTACAATTTGGCGCTATACATATTACAAAAAAATACACTAGACATCTCTATTATTTTCATTTGAAGGAACTGCGTACCTACTCATAAATCTGACTTCAAAGGATACAGAATAAGGTTAGTTATGTGAATCCCTTATTCTGAACACGAGTTTAAGGGGTACGGAAGACAGGGTGGCAGTTAAAACCACTACACACGAACAAATATATCTACCCCTCCCAGTGGAAACTAACCTTTGTGCAGGTTGCGGAGGAAATTATTGAATGGCCTCCATTATTACTTATTTATCGAAATTTTCTTTCCTCGCACGTACTGGAAGCTATTACTCTTAGATATATGTGTTGCAGATATATTGTTTATTATGTAATGCATGAGAAAAACTATTATTTTGTTTTATTTTCTGAAAATATCTTTACAAAGTAAGGGGTGCAAAAATCTACTTTTCTATCCCTTCCAATCCCCCTATCTCTTCCCTATCTGTGCAGTGAAATAACATTAGGGTATCTTTCCTAAAAACAATTAAGATTAAAAAAAAAATTAAAGTAACATTTTTTGTTGGCTTTCTCGTTTAAATTGAATAAAACTTATAGTAAGTCAGTGAAGATTTGTTGTATTTATGTGTATGTGAATACACATAAAAAATGAAATCACTTCACTTTTGTTTCTTACTCGACCACTCCTAAACAAACATACGGCCTCCGTTTATTTTCAACGATGGCTACTTTATTTGTCTTCGTATTTATCGGAAAGAGTTCCCGCATTTATCCCTTATCACTAAATTGAATTGGTACGGGACAAAAGGTCTGACCGAGTGCCCGAAAAATCTTAGGGTTGTCACAATTTTTTTGTCTCAACATTCTCATTTTTGACAAATAAATATAAATTGACTAGTCTGTAACAAAAGTCAACCAACCTTAACAAGTGACTTTTCAAATTGTCAAAGTCATTTATTTCATTAAATTCAATCCTTAGTATGTCAAGAAAAAGAAAAACATTGTTTAGTACAACCAGAAAACTTGTATTTAGTGTGATACAGAAAATATTTGACATTTTTATCGCTGTGACAGTGGCGCCCATTTATTTATATTCTTATACCTATATTATCCTATATGTTAATCCAGGTATATGTTAACCAGGTATCTGTGTACCAAATTTTATCTAAATCGGCTTAGTCGTTTTTGCGTGGAAGAGTAAAAAACATTCATACATCTATTCTCACAAACTTTAGCATTTATAATATTAGTAAGTTGACTGTGTAGATGTACTTAGATAAGTTTTAAATTCCCGCATTGTTGTTTATGACAACGTTCCCGCGCACATATCTCAGCGGGTACACACATTTCATAGGGTAAATACAAAAAGTAATTTCGGGGAGTTGTGTTCTGGATTCAAATGCAAATGCGAGATTAATTTGTGTCAACCCTGGCGCGCGACCCGCTTATCTTTCGCATGATTAAACTCTCAAGAAACTTCTTGGAGAAAATACAGGGAAGGCTCCCACTTTTCTTGCTTGCACTACTTTTTTTTATTTAGGTTGCTGCAGGTACGGTTGTCAAAACAATTTCTCTAGTAGGTACAATAGGTTTGATGGCTCTCCATATATTGCTTTAGAAAGGTGGAATTGAGTAAATTTCTATCCAGACTTAAACGATGATGACTTAGTCAAGACTGTACCTTTTATCAAAATAAAAAATCTGATTTTTTACGGATCCGTGTACTATATTTTAAACCAGCTTTTTCCCGCGACTTCGACTGCGCCCATAAGCTTATGCGTTATAACTTTTTTACTTTTATTTTTTTAGATTTTTAGATTTTCCCTCGGAAACTGTACTTTTTTCTGGGTGAATCTTTTTTCGCGGGCATCAACTAGAACATCATAAATAATAAATATATGCATGCACTAATTAAATATTTTTTTTGCTAACCCTACCTTTTTACATTTTGACGCTGTGAAATGTAGTTTATTTCAAGATGGCGAGATACGCAACATCTTATTAGAATGGTCGTCCTATTTCTTGCGCACCTGAATACATGGTCATCTTCTTCCCCCTTTTTTTTTTTTTTTTTTTTTATTATTATTTTTTTTTTTAACGTTGGGAAATCCTCTTGGATACCCGGCAGTGTAGGGGACACTGCGGGGTTATGCCGGATTCCTACCGGCTAAAACCCAACGACTTTCTTTCGATCGTGGCCGTTGATGGGCGGGGTCGTGGGGACGTTGTTACACGACTTCGGCGCCCCGCCACGGCTATCCAGCGCGGGGAGGCCTGTGCTCCCTGTTAGAACCTGGGCGTACCCGAAAGTGGAGGTACGCCGGCCATCTCGGGGGACCTTACGAAGGGCGGCAGTCTCCCCCAAGACCACCGCCAAGGTCCCGGTTAGGGTGGAAGGCGGCGAACATAGGCCAGCCGCCTGCGCCCGAGCCTCCTCCGGCGGATTGGCTGGGAGAGAGGATCCTCTTCCCGCTGCCTTTCCGCCGCTTCCTTGCACGACATGACATGCTCACAGAACGTAAGCATCGCCTGCCATGCAAGGTCACTGCCAACCATCGATTTAACGACGGCCGGCAGCGAGAGATCGGCGCCCATGACGAGAGACAGAGCGGCGCGCTGCTCTGCCCATTCGGGGCATTCAGCCAAAGTGTGCTGCGCAGTGTCAACCGCGCAGCCACAATGGTGGCATTCCTCCGTCGGCTCTCTCACGGCCACCCGGTGAAGGTAACGCCCGAAGCAACCATGCCCCGAGAGCACCTGCACCAGGCGGAACGTGAGGGCCCCGCGCCGCTTTGCCAGCCATTCCTCTAGGGAGGGGCGAATTGCATCAATCGTCAGGCGGCCCGCACTGGGCTGCGCCAGCCTTTCCTTCCACTTTTCGAGGAGGATCGTCTGGGAGTGTCTCCTCAACCTGACGACCTCCTCCGACGACAACACCGAGCCGCGCGATCGCGCGTCCGCGACTTCACGGTACACCGCCGCCAACACTTCGACATCCAACTCCCACGGAGGGGTGCCAGCCAGTACACACGCCGCCTCAAAAGAAATGGTGCGGTACCCCCTCACAATCCTGACTGCCATGGCCCTTTGCGCGCGGCGCAAGGGTGGCCTATTACGGGCAGTCAGGCGGTTTGCCCAGATGGGGGCCCCATACAAGGCCATTGACCGTACCATCTTCTTCCCCCTAATGAAATCTTGGAGAGCATTCAGGAACAACTAATACTTAATATAAAAAAATATGTTGACATGATAATCTACACTAATATTATAAGGAGAAAATTTTTTTGTACACAAACCATCCTCGTTTATCTCTTTTTACATTAGTGAAAACCGTATCAAAATCCGTTGGTTGATTTAAAAATAATTAGCGGAGAAACAGGCAGACGTGGACAGTTTCAGCGAATTGGTTACAAAATATTCTTTTTTCTACTTACATAAAAAATTATTTGGTTCTATAACCTTCCCTTAAAAAATATCTAACTGATGGTGAAAACGTCATTAATATCGTATATAGACAGACAAACGCGGAAAGCGATTTCAATTTATACTGTGAAGGATAGATACAGATGCAACTATTTAATAAAAGTTTTTCTAAGGCTAGGTACTCTATCCTCTTAATATTTCCAAATGGGTATGATTTATAAATTTAATTGGTTTTGAATTTGTTAAATAATAGGTTTTGTCCGCAATTAGTAATATAGATATGTCGCCAAAATGTAGTACAGCCAAAAAATATAAAAAAAAATTCCATAATAAATCAGATATAATCATCGGGATATATTATCAAAAAATCAGGTTCGTATTTATTATAATTTGGTTTGTCCTGATAACTGTATAATCAAAATAATTGACCTTCATACCTGACAACACTTTTTATTTATCTGACAATACTTTCGTATTTCGTGGCTATAGATCTATTAATTAGATTATACAAGTTGACGACAAACATAAACTTTGCTAACACAAAATATTAAAATTATAAAACAGTATTTATTAAACATAATCAGCCTTACCTATAAACGTTACTTAAATTTTAAGTAATACTTAGGAACCACTTAAGAAAATTTTTTTGCTTATAAACGTTGCTTAAGAAGATAAGTAGTGATTAGTTAATACGATGCTAAGAAGATGATTAGTTGATTTTTATAAGTAAGACAGTATATGTTTTACTTTTCGTTAGACTTAATTCTCTAGATTTAGATTGAAACTTAATAGAGTATGTGTTTGTAAAGTCCACATCTCCTAGACCAATCGCAAATTACATACATTTAAGGAGTGCACAACGAAAACAGACATAAAATGTTGGGCCACTAAATCTACTAGAACTGAACTTGTGCATCAATACTGCCTAATCATATTTATACTCATCATATATCATGAGTATCATGTGGTATATCATGAGTATCATGAGTATGATATCATGTGGTATATTATACTCATCATATTCATGAGTCTTAGTGAAACGGTAAAACTACTTTTTAGGCCCGTTGGGCTCGCTCTGTGAGCGACACCGTCAGTGATGTTTAATTGAATGAAATAAACGCCATCTATCTAAATTACTATGTACGTACTTTTGAGTTAATAATAAGCTTAAATTAGTCAATAGTTTGTTAAGATGTTAACAGACGACGTAGTTTTCACTTTTGATGTGAATGTTCGAAAGCTTCTGGCTCAGCTAGCCTCGTGAAGCCTGCCTCGGGGTATTTACCCAAGGCTGCCGCGCGAGCCACGGCTCGCGAGCAGGTGTTAACACAGCTATTCAGATATTTGTGTCATTTTTATGAGCACAAATCGTGCTTAACCTACCTACTGTTGCAACAGCTTATTATTTGTACACGGAGAAAACATTTTGATAAATTACTCTTTTTAAACATACGATTATACGTGATTTTCGTGGCCACATATAAAGTTTACATAGTGACGATGTTACTCTGATTATGTTACTAAAGTCGACTGAGTTTTGCTTACACGGAATCGCTTGGAGACTAACTAAATGTGACATTTAAGAATTTTTTATTATTTTACTGCATTCATTTAACTAAAATTATTTTATTTTAAACTAAATGAACGAGCTATAATAAAAATTATGAACTAATCCTCGACTTTCTATTGAGAACAAACGCGTTAAGTATATCTGCTATACGTTGCTAAAGATTTGGTTATGACGCGTACTATTTGATGCTGCAGGACCAGGTAAAGGTTACCATATGGAACCTATCATGGAATTACCACCGAAGTAACAGTGTACCAAATTTCACATCAATGAAGCAACAATCAAGAAATAGGCTGATGGTTCAAACGTCTGAAGAGAGAGATCTTAATCTGTACTAAATCTATACATATAAATAAAATTGGAGTGTCTGTTTGTAATATTGAAATGACCGTTTTTTACTACATGCATATGAATATATATACGGTACATACACCAAAATAACATTTTTTACAATTTTTGTCTGTCTGTCTGTCTGTTTGTTCCGGCTAATCTCTGAAATGGCTGGACCGATTTTGACGGGACTTTTATTGGCAGGTAGCTGATGTAATAAGGAGTAATTTAGGCTACGTTTATTTTAGAAAAATTCTTTTATTAGAAAAAATACACCCCGGGCGAAACCGGGAGCGGGCCGCTAGTAAATAATAAATAATAAAATAATAAATTATAAATGCGAAAGTTTGTTTGGATGTATGGATGTTTGTTACTCTTTCACGCAAAAACTACTGAACCGATCACCATGAAATTTTGCATATACGTTGTCTGGGACACCAGAAAGCACATAGGGTACCTTTCATCCAGAAAAAAGGACTACACCTGAGGGGTCATCTAAAATTAAGGAAACTAACTCCTGGCTAAGTGTAATAGCAATAACGAAGTCAGGCGATGTATTGCTTTTTCAACGCGGACGAAGCCGCGGGCACCATCTAGTTAATTATACTTAGCTAAGTTATTTCCCGATCACGCCTGCTTTTAAACAACAACAAAAAATTAATCAAAATCTGTCCATATGTTTGGGAGCTACGATGCCACACACACTCGTCAAACTTATAATACCCTGTTTTTGCGTCAGGTGTCGGGGGTTAATAAAATGATCATTTCCAGTAACGAATCTATGTCTTGGTGATTGAGTTACCGCGAATTTCAAGCTAGACAGAATTAGTAGTCGGGCCCGTCCAGAATTAGCGGGCAGACTGTTTAATCCGCACTCCGTTTAAAGTTGCTCTAAGTTAAGTTGTCGAGCCTTTATGGGAGGTATTGTATCGGCGGAACGCTCGGTTAACTTCAGTTAACTTTCATTTCGGTAACTAGTAACGGAACTGGTTATTAAGATGTCTTAAACTTCACTAATACGAGCATTCAGTCTACTTGGCTCTCTTTCCAACTCGAGCAGCTTACTTATTGAGCATAGACGTCTTTACTACGTAATACAATGATTACTTATTAGTTATTGGTCGTTTTTTAAGGTCAAAGGTAAGTATTGAAAGATGATCTATTTTTTAAACATGACATACAAAAGGTTAATACATTTTAATCAAGCGGAATCATTATTGAATGATTGATAAATCAATTGGGAAAATTCACATAACAACATCGTATCTAACAATCATAAACTAGATTCTCAAAGATTATTAAGTAGTAAGAACTTATGTGGACTGGTGGGGTCCAAGCGAAGAGACGAGGGCGGCCTTGAATTAATTGTTTCAATTTATTATTTCACTAGCGACCCGGCCCCGTTTTCTCTATTATGTTACTGCTACACCTGCGTCTTAACGCGTTAATTAGCGCGTTAAATAAGGCATTACCCAGATGTGGCCAAGATTTTAATGAGTTAATTTGCTAACGGTTGACTAATGGCATTAAACGTTAAGCGATAGCTCGGGTGTCGGTTTTTTTGACACATCAAAGGGTTTTAACGCGTAATTTAATGCTTAACGCGATGTTGGCTACATTAACGGCTTAACATCGTCTCATTTCGCAGGACCGAGTTCAACGACGATGCATTTGAATCATCCACCATCTTCTTCTTTTTTGTTTTTTCTTTTTTATTAAATTGCATAAATGCATATAATCATTAATTACACTCATTGCTGCAACTAGTGCAGCTGCTTCAACTTCCATTTTGTATTAGCGCGTTAACGGGATGAATTAGCTTTTAACGGCGTTAGAACCTTAATGTAGCCAAAGCGTATTTTTAATGCCTTAATTAACGCGTAGTTGGACATTAACACTAACGTTAACATTAACGCAGGTGTAGCAGTAGCATTAGTGAAACTGAATCAATGTGCACATTTATATAATGACGTGTGAAGTCATTTTCAAGCCATTATACAAATTTAATAAAAGTGGTATGAAATTATTCACATTCACAAAAGAATAAGAAATTATTCACAAAAGAATACGTATAATAAATTTATTTAATTTTTAGTGTTGCTTGGACTTGTGAGGAAAAGCATTTTAAGCTGAATATGTTTTTAATTAAGTTTATTATTAATAATTAAGTTAAGCTTTAATTAACTTAATTATTAAATATTCAAACTAATGTTATAAATGCGAAATTTAGTTTGTTTGTATGTTACGCTTTTACACCTTAACTACTCAATCGATCATTATGAAATTTTGGATACACGTTGTCAGGGACACAGAAAAGGACATAGGGCACCATGAGAAAAGAGACATATAGGCAGAAAAGGACATACAAAAATTTGGGGGTTAGTTTGTAATTTTAATTATTTAAAATAAAAAATAAATTTTAAAGAGTAGTCATTTCTTGTGTCTTGCACCACATTATACTCGTATGTAATTATTATACATTGTGGCCACGGATAATAACCACATGGATATCATTACAAGTGATTTAAGAATTGCATGGGCCTCATGCAGAGGAAAATATTTAACTTGTGTGTAACAAGTTAAATATAAGTTAAGTAAGTCGAGCATTCCTTCGTGAGTTACGTTAGGAAAATAAGCAACATATTTGCTAATACAGTATTGATTTAATCTATACCATTTATATATAAAATAGATTGTGGCCAAAAAATTGTGTCAGCTCCGGCGCACGCCTGTAGTTTACTCCTTAATACACATAATTTTGAATTTTGAATTTGAATTTTGCATTTTGAATTTGAATTTTGAATTTGAATTTGAATTTTGTATTGGAATTGGAATTTTGAATTTAAATTTTGAATTTTGACTGAATTTTGTTTGAATTTGAATTTTAAATTTTTTCAAAGTGAAAGTTGCGCAAGGTCAGAACATAACGCAGAAGGACATAACGCTTTTTATTCAACGCTTGTATTAATTTCCTCACAAAATTTCCATACCTATATGAAAATCAATTCTTAAGGAGTAAACTCCAAAAAAACTAAATCATAAAATTTATTATTATTTTTATTCCTACCATAAAGTAGAATGTCAGTCTCCGTTTTTTCCTATGTGGTTTGTGTCATTAAGGCCCGCATTTACGTAATGTACAGTAAATAATTCGGTATATTAACATCCCCACAAGTTTTACGGCGGATAAACTTTTTGCAGGCGGAGCAATTTTGATTGCTGTTTAGGGGATAATTTGGGTTCGTTTTTAACGCTTGTTTAGGCGATAGGGTTAAAAGTTTCGCAACGGTCATTTTAACCCCTCGACGGGGATTCGTAAAATTGTTAATGACCTCCAGTTTATGCCTTAATTTATGAGGCTTTTTTTAAATAAAATTTTATTCAGGGGAAAGCTTAGATGCTTACGACGATTTGTGATGTTAGTGTTAAAATTCCCTCTAGATTTAATCGATATGCTGTCAAAATTAAATTAAAAAATTAAAACTGTATATAAATATAAATAAAAATCTATATATTTATATAGTATAAGTAAAACAAAGTCGCTTCCCGCCTTCTGTCGATCTGTATGTACGCTTACACCTTTTAAACTACTTTTATTTTAATATTTTAATATGGATTTTAATAGGGTTTTTACTGACTCCAAAATGACTGGACGAGTACAGCCATAGGATTATTTCTCCACTCAGATAAATAGGTTTATGTATTGATATAATTGCAGAAAAAAATCCGTGCAAAACTAGGGGCGGGTTGGTAGCACATTTTTTTGTTTTAATCATTTGCACCCGTGAGAAGTCACATTGAGTCGCTAGTGAAATAAATAATAAATAGATAGTTTAATGAACTATAAAAATGAACAACGTCCCCTCTATTAAAACAAATATATGACGTGAAAACTGAACGCAAATCCGTAATAACATCTAAAAGTCAAATGTTAGGGTCAGCGCACAATGGTGCTTTGTGACTGGAGACACTATAGGAAGGCCTAATATACTTAAGTAAACGACCTACTGGAATAAACAGGCAGTTACACTAACTGCTGTACAGTGGCGGACAAAATAACTAAATGTAACTGGGACAATTTGCTTATTAAAAACTAGCTAAGTTAGTTTAAGTAGTGGCATTGACACTGCATTTGGGCAGCTCGTATGGTCGCAGTAACCACCCCCTTACAGAAGACCATCGTGAAATAACAGCATATGTGCTGTTACAGCACCTGTGGCTTTGCTTGTGTTATAAGCGACGGTATCCACCTACAATCAAGTGAACCGTCATCCTGTCTGCCGATCTTATCACAAAAAAGTGCATTAATCTATCTTATTATTATTACTTCACATGTAAACGACTAAAGAAATATTAAATACTAAAAATATTATACTAGCGCAATTTCTTGTAGCTTCTAGTTTTCTAGTTTTAGTTTATCGCTCTTTGTATTAGTGAAACCCGTATCAAAATCCGTTGGCTGGTTTCGAAGAACTTACCTGAGAAGCAAACAGAGTCGGACAGATTTAGAAATAGATATACAATATAGATATAGCCAGGGCGGGTTGCTAATTTAAATATATGTATTGCTCAATGTCTATGTCTTTATATTAATATGTCAATGTCAAGTCTGAGTATTTATGCTTAGATATCTATGTCATAAATAACAATACGGTATAAAGGTTAATATAATAATTCATTGAATAAGATTCATTGAATTCAGTTCTGTAAAGCCGAAGATATAAGATTTACCTTTTGAATATTGCTTTTCAGAGCAGTATGTCAAACTTTATATTGCACCCAAGTGTATTATAACGAAGCGGATAGTGTTATGGTCGCGGAGGTTATAATAAAACTGTATTGTCCCCAAGTTAACGCATTGTCTAAGCTATCTTCAACAATACCAAATGTATATATTGTACATCCTCGTTTAGATGGAATGAGCTTAATTTCTGACTGGAATTCGGGTTTGAGATTTGAGAATATTCCTGGAGTATGCTAACGATTCTGACGAACTGGTCTGACGATGGTAAAGTTGAAATAATAGCAAACTCACTTTCGGTTGTGAGTTAGGTGTGCCAGAACCTATTCTCTATTTTCTTTCATTTTATCACTCACTATATTTCCTGCGTGATCGTAGTGACCTGTCTGCTTATCCGTCAAATACGAGTATAAAATACGTCACACTAATTTAGATTTCACAACCCAATATGCCTTAATTTATCTATACCAATTATTAGAGAAGATTTTTATTTTTGTTTGTAATAAAAACAAAAAAAACTACTGGACCGATTTCGAAAATTCTATCACCTAAATAAAACTACATTATCACTGAGATACATAGGCAAAATAGTCAATCGACTTAAAATAGGGATCCCTATGAAAAATCCAATAATGATACACAAGGTGAAAAAAATCTATAATAATACTGGTGGTCCGCTCCCGGCGTCGCGTCGCCTGGGTTTAAAATAAAAACTTTTGTCCTATCTTTTAAGTTGGACCAAATAACAGATACTTATGAAGTTTGATCAAAGTCGGTTCAGTAGTTTCAGAGTTTATCGCGAACATACATCGTGACACGAGATTTTTATATATATAGATATAAGGATAAGGATTATAAAGAGAAAAGATTTGTATTTTTGTATGTTTATAATGAATAAACTCAAGAACTACTGGACCGATTTTAAAAATTCTTTCACCTATAGAAAGCTATATCATCGAGTATCATAGGCTATATTTTATGAAGTCACACGGACGAAGTCGAGTGCAACAGCTAGTGGTTTATATGTTTTGTTTTGTATCCAACTGTTCCAGTACGATTAAGTGAAATTTCGCTGAAAGATACCTAATATTCATTAAGCATGCAATGGTCGCCATATTAATTTCATTCTCGTGTATCGATCGATAATTTCTACTATGATTGACGTACACTGCTCTATTGTATCCGCAAACTATGGAGAGCTTTGTTCTGGACTCATACAATGGCTTGCAAAATAAATACAGCAATATTATTTAACATTTTAATGAACTATATTGATTCTCTCTTTAGTCCTTAGTTATCCGAGGTCGAGTACTCGCTCCAAAGCGAGTGATCTCTGTTCCTCAATGTAGAAGGAAATATTATATTTTTTAAAATGGTTTTCTAGTACGACTTGGATACTAATAATATATTACAAAGAGTGAAGATTTGTATTCTTGTATTTTAGTTTGTAATGAATAAACTTTAATACTACTGGATCGATTTAAAAAATTCTTTCACTTATAGAAAGCTACATTTTTAGCAAATAACAGAGACTGTATTTTATAAAGATACGCGAACGATGTCGCGTGCAGCAGCTAGTAATAGATATTTTCCTATCGATATATTTACCTGCTAGCTGTGTGGTTATTTTTATATCTCTTGTCTTTAAAAAAGCTGCTATTTGAAAAATTCAAATTTTAATTTTCAATTACCTACTCCTTAATTTCCACTAGATAATGATGAAAAGTTTTTTAATATCGGTACAGTAATTTTTGAGTTTATAGTATTATATATTTGAGTTTATATATATGTGCAAACAAAAATACAAATATACAAATATAATATTGGTATAATTTTTTATTTTTTATGCAAGCTGGGCTTTTTGGCAATAATGAATAAATAAATAAATGTTTTAAAAATTGATTTCAGGTACGTAAGAAGTAAGTTTCGTACAAATATTATTTATTGCTTTGTCCGCCATCATACAGACATACGATAGTCAATTTGTCGAGATTAGTAACATCTGCCTGTCATGCAACCTGCACGATGGACCTATCAATTTCGGAGTATCTATTCTGTCTATGTCCAGAAGAAAGGATAGACCACAAGAAGAAACAAAGACAGAAAAGAGTAGGTAATCATTACTGGCGTACCTACCTACATGGGGACTTTTTTTTAATATCCTAACTATTACAAATAGTATAAAAGAAAGTCGCTTCCCGCCGTCTGTCCCTCTGTATGTTCGTTTAGATCTTTTAAACTACGCAACCGATTTTAATGCGGTTTTCACTAATGGAAAAAGCGTTAAAGGGGGAAGATTTTTATATACCTATAACTAGTGAATCCAGCAGACGTTGTCATGCCCGAACTCGAAAGAAAAAGTTACCCGATTGAAACGTCATCTTTATTGTCTAATCTGCTTGCTACCCAACATAAATAACAAATTACTCGTATGTTAAATCTTGTTTCAATAAACTAACTTACACCGCCATCTGTTAGAAATTTGTGCAACTTTACACCTTTTGTTCGATAAAAAAAACATGTTAATTGCAATATAATCGAAATGGAATCTTTTTATTGGACCAAATTACAGATAGTAACGAAATTTGATTAAAAACCGGTTCGGTCGTTTCGGAGTTTATCCCGAACATACATCGTTACACGAGATTTACTTATAATTTATATATGTATTATAATATATAAGAAGATTTGCAGAAAAAATAGCTCTCATGCGAAGCCGGGAGCGGATCGCTAATGTATAATTAGGGTATATTTCAATGCCTTATAAAAATGACTAGTCTCCCCTTGTACAAGTAAAATAGCACAGCACTGTACAAGACATGGGAGACAGGACAGTTTAATGCTGGCTGGGCAGCGCTCGAACGAATCATATACCCTTATCACGGGGCGACTGTGAGTCGGGTTGTCCGCTCACGCGGTTACTGCAACACCGATTTATAACGCTGGATCTGTTCTTAGTTATTTATTACTAGTACTGGTCGAAATTCAACAATAATCATTTTGAAGGTGAAAAGAATAAAGCTAACAGCCAGCATTCTGTCTATACTTTTTTTTTAAATCAAATTTAAATCATTTATTTACAAGTAACATGGGTCAATGTGAACCAGTTCTTATTAGTTACAAATGTAAAATCATAACTTACAATATCTACTTACTTAATTAAGAAATATATAAAATTAAAATAATAATAATTCATCAATAATAATCGTAAAATATAATTAAATGTCAAAATATTCTCTAATACTACACAAACATTGGTCTAATAGCCACATGGTCAGTTTTATTTCAAATAAATGTTAATGTTAAGGTCTACAGACAGGCTAAAGGTCCACTTGATGGTAGGTGGCTATACTGTCGCCTATAAAACAAGCAACGCCATAGGTGCTGCAAGTGCGATGCCGACCATAAGTATAAGGGATGAGTAGGGATGGGATGGGATAATAGGCTCTGGCATCCCTTACTCACTCACCGAAACACAACAGAAAATATGATGTTATTTCACGGTACTATTCTGTAAGATAGCAGTGTAAGGGACACTGCGGGGTAATGCCGGACTCACCGGCTAAAACCCAACGACTTTCTAGCGCGGCCGTTGATGGGCGGGGTCGCAGGGAGGTTATGACACGACATCGGTGCCCCGCTATCTAGAGCGGGGAGAGCTACGCTCCTGCCGGTACCTCGGCGTACCCGAAATTGGAGGTACGCCGGCGACCTCGGCGGACCTTACGACGAGCGGCAGTCTCCCCAAAGACCACCGCCTGCCACTACTTAAAAACTTACTGATTTTAGTAATTTCAGCTGTGCGTTCATAGTCAGTTAGTACAAACGATTTTATAAGTATACTAGCGGACCCAGCAGACGTTATCCTGCCCAAATTAAAAAAAATGTTACCCAATTGAAACGCCATCTATGTTGTCCAACCTGCTACCCAACATAAATAATAAAATATGTTAATAGTTGTGTCAATAAACTAACTTGCATCGCCATCTGTTAGAAAATTGTGAAACTTAACACCCTTTGTTCTATAAAAAAAATATGTATCCCATCTTTTAAATTGGACCAAAATAAGGATAGTTACGAAATTTGATCAAAATCGGTTCAGTAGTTTTGGAGTTTATCCCGAACATACATCGTGACACGAGATTTTTATATATATTACTAGTGGCCCGCTCCCGGCTTCGCTCGGGGTGCTCTTTTGCAATCCAGCCGATAAATTACTTTAAACCGCCATCTGTGAGAACCTTACGGAACTCACAGATAAATAATTGCTGTATTGAATAAGTATCAACAGATGGCGCTATGTTAATAATATTATATAATTTGCATAAAAATAATAAACAAAATGAGATATAAACTATCCTATCTTTTAAGTTGGACCAAATAACAGATACTTATGAAGTTTGATCAAAGTCGGTTCAGTAGTTTCAGAGTTTATCGCGAACATACATCGTGACACGAGATTTTTATATATATAGAAGATAGATATTATATATAATACATACAAACCTTTCTTGTCTTTGTAACAATGTCTTCGGTTTTCTTAGTTTGTGTTTAGCAGCCATAAGTGTAAAGTGAGTGGAAGTTTCCAAGTCGCTTTGGGACTATAAATTTCCAAGAATAGCTAGTTAAAGTAATTAGTGGAAACACGTGCTAATTATTACCCTTCTCTGTAAGGTGTATCAGTTTGTGTTGCCATTTAAAATAGTACTACTAGGCACCTGACCCGACTTCACACTGGTGTTTTTTTTGTTTTTGTTTTATGTTAAGGAACAGACAGGCTGACAGTCCACTAGCTGGAAGGTGGCAACCGTCGCCTATAAAACAAGCAACGCCACAGGTACTGCAGTGTGCTGTCCACTCCAGTAGGAATAATGGATTGGGAAGGATAGTAAAAATGGGCTCTTTTTGTCTAAAAAAAAATTACACGAAAGGACAATATTGATTTTCGATTTTCGATCTGCCCAGTACGCCAGATAAAAGATTTTGACTAAGGCCCCCATAGGTGCGTCAGAAGAAGACGTGAAGTAACATTGTGTTGGTGCTTATACATTTATCTTTATACTATCGCGATCAGCACTGCACTGTAGTTTCACTGGTCTACCATCTAGTAGACCATCAGCCTGCTGGAAAACCTTCACACAAAGAAAGGTGTAAAGAATCATTTGTAAAACTTTTCATAATGAAGACCCTTTGGTTCAACTTAAATTTATAGTATAAAAAATAAAATACAGAATATTTGATTTCATATCAAAATCAAAATCAAAATCAAAATATTTATTTATCAATTAGGTTTCTCACGAAACTCTTATGATCGTCATTATAAATTTAAATTTACTATTTACTAGGGTTTCGGAAAAAAAGCCAAGATGACGATCCTGAGAAGAAACCCCGAAAGAAACTCAGGATACTATTCTTTTTGTCATCTTTAAAATATAAAAATTACAATTATGTACACTTAATACAAACATAAAGTTCATATACAATACTAAGCAAAACATAGTATGAGCTCCGGATCCAAGCTCTAAATCCAGGCTTCATTGTCACTTAAATAATCAGTGACCTTATAGTAGCCTTTCGAGAGGAGTTTGGCTTTAATGACACCTTTAAATTTATTTATAGATAAGGCTCTTATCATCTCAGGTAGTTTATTATAAAACCGTATACATTGACCCATAAAAGAATTACTTATCTTGTGGAGTCGCGTCTTATGTAAATCTAAATTATTTTTGAACCTAGTATTTATATTGTGTACATCACATTTTTTATTAAACTGACTAATATTTTTATGAGCGTAAATTAAATTGTCATAAATATACTGACATGTAACAGTTAAAATCTTTATTTCTTTGAACTTTTCTCTGAGAGAACACTGCGGATCTAGTTGATAGATGGCTCTAATGGCCCTTTTTTGTAAAATAAAAATAGTATTTATGTCCGCAGCGCTACCCCAAAGAAGAATCCCATAACACATTATACTGTGGAAGTAACTAAAATAGACAATCCTAGCTGTATCGACATCTGTTAGACGTCGAATCTGTTTAACTGCATAAGCTGCAGAGCTAAGCCTTTTACTTAATTTCTCAATATGAGGACCCCATTGTAATTTCGAATCTACGGTAATACCTAAAAATACTGTTGATTCCACGGGCTCCAATTTTTCACTACCCAAAATCACATTCGTTCCAATATTTTTAACGTTCGGGGTACTGAATTTAACAAGTTTAGTTTTTGTGGCATTTAAAAGGAGATTATTAACACTAAACCAATGCACTACGTTAGAAAGTGCATAATTTATCTCATTAAAGCACCCAAGTTGCCTTTTAATCTTAAATATTAATGAAGTGTCATCAGCAAACAAGACAATACTGTGCTTATTCACAGAATGAGGCAAATCATTAATATAAACTAGGAACAAAAACGGACCGAGAATCGAGCCTTGAGGGACGCCCATTTTAACTAAAGAACCCAGAGATTTCCTACCATTAACATCGACCTTCTGAATTCTATGGCTCAGATAAGAAGTCAGAAGATCGAGAGCCTTATTCTTAATTCCATAGTGGCACAATTTCCTTATTAAAGTGTCATGCTGGACACAGTCAAAGGCTTTGGACAAATCGCAAAAAATACCAAGAGCATCCTGCGAGTTCTCCCATGCCTCAAATATATTTTTCAATAGTTCAACACCTGCGTCCGTAGTTGAACGCCCCTTAGTGAAACCAAACTGCTTATTAAAAAGTAAATTATGGTCATTGAAATGTTTAAGTAATTGACTCAAAATAATTTTTTCAAAAATTTTACTAAGGGTCGGAAGTATTGAAATCGGTCTATAATTAGCGGGATTAGTTGCATCATTCGATTTAAATAAAGGCACAACCCTACTAATTTTCATTAAATTAGGAAATTCGCCACATGTAACACAGCAATTGAACACAGTTGCTAAATGAGGTGCAATTATATTGATTACAGAGGCAACAGTTTTCACAGACATGCCCCAAAGATCTACAGTTTTTTTTATTACAATTGTCTTAAAAAATTTCACAATGTCACCTGGGCTAACAAATGTAAATTCAAACGCTGTATCACATTCTTTTACATTCTGTTTAAGTAGATTCTCAGCAGCAATTGACGATGAGTTTAGTGTCCGAGTAAGATTAACAGGAATGCTAGAAAAGAAGTTTTCAAACTCTGAGGCCACATCCATATCTGCCTTATAGACCTGATCATTTATTTTTAAATTAAAGCTGTCATTATGAGTTTGGTTTCTTCCAGTTTCCCTGTTAATGATGTTCCATGTAGTTTTTACTTTATTTGTCGCACTCATAATTTTATTTTTTACATGAATAGATTTTGCCATATAACAGACTTTTTTAAACAATTTTGAATATTTTTTTACATATTCTCTAAACTCTGGATTATGATTATACTGTTTCTGACCATACAACTCATAAAGCCTATTTCTACTTGTGTAGATGCCATGAGTTGCCCACTCATTAAATGCCATAAAATTGCTAACTAAATGAGATTTTGTGGTAAAGACTTTACTAAATTCATCACTAATTAATTTAAATAAAGAGCCATACATTTCATTAAGAGTATCATGATATGGCAACCCAGGTAATTTATTATTTAAATTAGCCCTAAATTGTTGAATGCGATTCTGAGTAATTGGAACAAAATTAATATGCTTTCTTTGAGATTGACTTATATTTGAATTAATTGACACAAATAAACCACAGTGGTCAGAGTCTAGTCTATCTAACGACTCATATTGCATTATTCTGTTCAGGTTCGAATTGACCGCATATTTTTCCAAAGCACTTGGATAAAGACGTCAGAAATAACTTCCCAGTACCGAAGCTATCTATATCACCAATGCAAAGTCAAGAGCACTTGGTCCTTCGAGCCGGATTCCCCATCAATTTAGGTAAACGTTGGAATTTAAATTTCAAATTTGCTCTTATTCAAATCTTGAGAAGTATAAATGGCGCCTCTTTAGAAAATTGGGAGTTGCCTCGTTCATTGCTGATGGGTTTTCAGCTGACTATACGGTAAAAAATTCATATTTTCATCTTGGTACAGTATTAGTATTATAAATCTTCAGACCTGAGTTGATTTCATTTGCTATTAATTAACAATTTAAAAAATAACTTAATTTAAAAAACACCTTCGCATTCATAATATTTGCTAGAAAATTTCTTCTTCTTTTTTTTTCTTTTTAAATATAAAAATCTTAAATTGGTTTGTTTACACTTTAAAACTCGAGAATGGGTAAATCAATTTTGATTGGGTCTCACTCATGTAAAGAGGGAAAAACGGGGAAGGTTTGTATATATAAAAATTGCACCCCGAGCGAAGCCGGGAGCTGGTCACTAGTACTTTATAATATATGAAATATTTCCCAGCAAGCTCAATTTTCCTTTGAGTTTTAGCGGTTTCTTTACGTGAAAAGAAGACATGAATTTTCTTCGTTATGAAACTCATTATTATACTTATATTACCTTTACAAAGCTGGTGTAAATAAATAAGGGCTATAAATTCTTTAGCCCTTCTTAGGTATCCTGCGAAGCCTTAAGGAGATAAGTATCAGTTTAGCGAGCTAATTTGTCCGGAGGGGTCCCCGAAGGTTAATTATTGCATTACAGACATATTTAATTACAATATTGGGGAACAAAATGCAAGAAAATATAAGTAAACTTTCTTCATATATCTTTTTGTATGTACTTACTTTCTTATGTTTCTTTTTCTTTAACTATCTTTTTGTGATTCGTATTATATAACTGTGATTTTGAAATGCTTGTTTAGTAGAATGTATATGAGCATTATATACTTGTAATTATGTATGTTTTAATAATTTTAAATGCGAAATTTTGCATACCGATAATGTTTACTCAGGTAATAAACTATCTGTGTGCCAAATATCATCGAAATCATTTCAACCGCTTCTGAGATTAGCGTGCACACATAAACATACTCGTAGTCGAAAATTTAAAAAACTTTTTTTTTGATCTCGGTAGCAAAGTGCACAAGATGTTTTTTTGAAAAATATTTAATGCACAGACTCAGCTCGTTTTACGATTTTATTATAGTTATAATTATGTATAGACTTGTATCGTATCCTACATAGGCAAGAAAACTGTTTAGGCTGCTTGCCCCAATAATTCTTTCAAAATTTTGTAAGAATTTACGTTTTTCTAAAAAGACCAAATGGTCCACAACGTGATAGTGAGTATTTATTTATTTTATTTTCAACATAAACTCTACAGCAAAACAAAATAACATACAATAAATACAATATTACTACCTACATTGCCAATGACTACAGGGTTTCATTATGTAGGACTTAAAAAGACTTTAAATAGATTACCTAAGTTAATTACTAATATTCATTCTAAACCATGGGGCAGGAATCTGGGTGTTTGTGTGGGCAAATGAAGTGCAGAAGATGCATTGCCAAACTATGTCACTTCACTATGTCTACATTTCTAAGGTAAATCCAATTTATGTAGAAGCGTTCCATCCAAGCTGTTTCACAAAAGACTTTTGTTAGCGGCTGGTACTAAAATTGCGCGAAATACAACAACCTCGTCAAAGATTATGCATTTAACAGGCGAGACAAACCAAATTTATATGGCGTTTACATGAGAATCGTGCTGTAACCAGGGGGAACGTCAATCGGCTGATGTTTCATCCTTTTTTGTATATCATTATACATAATACAAAATCAATGTAACTTTGGATGGACTAACCGTCGGATTGAACCTCGAACGAATGATTTCAATGTACGAAATGCCCGAATATTATTGGCCGAAAGATCGGCCCGTAAACGTCATCGCCTAGTCACGTGACGCGTTGTTCTATATACGCGTTAGCCGATTGACGCTTAAAGTTGACCCCAGTAACCAGAATGAACCAGATGATGGTTACTTCTGGTAGGAGCGCTGATCCTTGCGAATCCAGGAGCGATTCGCCAGCTAATTACATACATTAGAAATTTTAAAAATGTAATGAAAGACATTCAAATGTATTAAGTATTACAAAATGAAACGTTTGTAAAAACAGTTCTCAACATGAGCTTGTAGTACCTACTACTATTTATTCTGTGACATGAGTATAGTTATCAAAGAAAGAATGTAGATTAAAGATTTTTCGCGTCTGATTTCAACTATAATCGTTGACAGCAAAAGCCGAAAGAAGAACTTGTTTCGCACCTCGGCCCCGCGCCGTGAAAGCGGCGTGTGTTAAAAACAGACATTTTAAAGTTTTCCACAGTCCTTTGTTCTAGTACACACTGCCTGTTTAAATAAACGCCCGTGTGCGCACGGTTTTACTATTACGGTAGGGTTGTCACTCAGGAATAATTTTTAACCCCTGTTGTCCGGCGTGTTATAAGTTTGACCTGCGTGTTTATGTATCTGTGTATGTTTAAAATCTGTTTAATCTGTTCACCTTGACCAGCATCTAGTAGTCTACAGGACTCGCAACTCCTCAGCAACTTACAGCAAATGTAGCGTATTTGGGCTCAATTAAAAGTCAGAGGTCAGTTTATAATTTCAATTATGGCATGTAACAAAATCATATATTCGCGGCGTGAGCGCTTCCCTTTGGTCCTTTAACGAGCCCATTGGTCTTGTTGTTAAGGTGCTCACCTCAGAGCTATGACCCAGGGGTGCGGGGTTCAATTCCCAGCAGGCCGCCTACCATCTGTGAACCCTATTCACAGTTCACACTCGCTAGGCTACGAGTGCGAATAAGAACTATGTAAATATAGGAAACGGCCTTAATTAGTAAAATAATTAAGCTTGATTAAATTAATATCAAACATCTAATGCTAAAATCTAAAACATTATCAATCTTTTCATAGACTTTTAGTCTGTTGCCAACCCTAAAGGGTAGGCTTTCATGACATTGACGAGCTTAGTTTTTCAATCTGTTTTTTAACTTTAGAACAAAGGCTTCTTTCACCTTTCATGCTTGTCCCTTACATGAAATATTCATTTGCCATATGTAATAACGGGAAATATCGTATTACTTAAAAATAATTATCGATATCTACATATCCTATATAATAATTATCTGAAAGCTGTTCAGCTTTATTACTTCACGCAAAAACGGATCAAAGAATTTGGTTGAAGTTTGGCACACAGACAACTTATTACCTGGATTAACATGTAGGATACTTTTTATCCTGAAAAAATTATAGGTTGTCGAGAGATGGTCTAAAAATATAAACAATTGGGCGTCACTGACGCCGTGGCGGCGGGCGCCACCGACCGTACAGCGATAAAGATGTCAGATATTTTCCTTTATATTTTTACATGATTCCCCGGGAACAGTAGGTACTTTCTGTATTAAAGGTGCAAAATTTAATATTGATGTGTTGAGTATTTAAGGCGTGAAAAGGTAACAGACAGACACTTTCACATTTATAATATTAGTATTATATTTAGTCTTATTGACGAGCCCCTTGGTCGAGTGATTGAAGTGCATGTTTTAACGCTCTGTCTCAGGGGTCCCGGCTTCGATTCCCGGCAGGACCAACTTTGGATATGAACTTTTCATATTTGACTCTAGTCTAGGTCTGGCAAGTGACGGCACGGCACACTGCGTTTCCCCGCACTACGGGTAGCGCTTCTGGCGACAGTAACCACCCCCTTACAGAAGACCACCGTGAAGTAACAGCATGTGTGCTGTTGTGTTTCGACAGGTGGTAAGTGAGGGATGCCAGAGCCCTTTTCCCTATACCTTTCTATTATTATTCTCACTATTATATGGTCGGCTGCGCACTTGGAACATCTGTGGATGATCTGTGGCGTTCTTGCTTGCGTTGTAGGCGACGGTAGCCACCTTGCCAACTTGAGTTGGCCGTCATTCAACTTGACGTAACATAAAAAAATATACGTCTATATGTGCTTAAGTGGAAATTTAAAAATTTGTCATATTGAGAGTCATTTTTTCCTCTCCATACCTTGATCCTTAGATCTCTTTAATATTTTAAAGTTTGTTATCTCACTTAGTAGCGTTTACAAAGCAATTCGTGTGATATTTTTTTTAAAATTTTGTTTTAAAAGTAGGTGGCTTCGAAATCTATATGCACCATGATATGATACCAATGACCATAGACTAGATGTTAATAGGACAATGCATTCTGTGGCATGTTTTATTTACAGAAACGCCATAGGTGTTGCAAATTAGCTGCCAACTATAGAAAGATTAAGGATAAGGGATAAGGAAGGGATAAGGGATAATAAGGATAGGGTAATAGGCTCTGGCATTCCTTACTCACTCACCGAAACACAACATCATACATGCTGTTAATTCTCAATTTTATTTCTACAAGGTGAATCTTTGAAAAAGTTAGTCTAAAAACATAAAAAATTGGCCGCCACTGTCGCCGTGGCGGCGCCACCGTCGACACAGCGTCATAAAGATGTCAGATATTTTCTCAGGTGTTATTTTTTATTTTATCAACTCGGACGATGTTACGGGCAGCAGCTAGTTCATTTTTTTTTTGTGGACAGCGCTCTATAAATACATTCAAAAGACTTATTTAGTCTTTTCTCGTTAGGTCTCCGAAGACCAGTCAATGGAAAAACGAAAGGACGTTTTCTAAGTCACACCAAAATGAAGTGTATTCATTTTTATGTTGACCGTCAAAATGTGGAGCCGTTTTAATATGCTAATGGTTCAAAATAAATTCGGCGTAGGCATCTTATGGAAAATGAAGTATAAATTCAATTTGGTATGCGGGGAGACGAGAGAATTGGAAGAGGGAAGGTTTGGCACACTTGCTTTTATATCTTACTCGAGCTCCGTAGAAATAGGTTCATTTTCATAAGAATCGGAGCTACAGTACAGAATTACTTTTGAAAAATTTTGGTGTAGTAGTAATCTCGCACGATTTTATTTCCCTACGTAATGTGCGAAAAGATAACTTTAAATTAACAAGTTATGAAAATTCACTACTTTAAATCTATAATACAAACTAAAATAATACACATTATATATTTTTTTGTTTGTTTGTTTGTTGTGTGTTATTGTTGTTCTGTGTTTTTTGTTGTTGTGTGTTCACAAAAAATAAATAGTTTGTTGTGAAAAAAAATAAAAAATAAACTTTTAATGTGTGCGAGATGACTACTAATATATATATTTTAGTAGTCATCTCGCACAAATATAATTTTCACAATAAAGTGTGACAATAATGCTTCTGAAGTTTCCATTAATTAATATATCTTGTAACGCTTTCAAGCCTTAACTACTCAGCCGATAATCATGAAATTTTGCATACATGCAGGAAGGGGGAAATATAAAAATTGGAAAAAAAATTTCAATCTTTATTGCTGTTATAGTTTTGCCAGGCGTTGGATTTTTATTCTGGATAAAATGATTAATTTTTTCTGGATGAAAGGTACCCTATGTCTTTTCCAGTATCCCTAAAATCTAAAATTTCATGATGATCGGTTCAATAGTTAAGGTATGAAAAGGTAACAGACAGATAGACAGACAAAGTTACTTTCACATTTATTGTGGACTTAATTTCCTTCTTTGCGTTTGAGATAGTGTACGGTCGTGTATTATTACTGTGACAAGTTTTATGTCTAAAAGGTAATCCTTAGTTATTATTAAGTATACGGGTTTGCGGGATAACTGTGTCGTCTTTAGGCCATATCACGTATTGTGACTTGTTCTCAGATATTATATTTTTAATAGTTTTTTTTTTAATATAACGATTTTATCATAGCATTTTTAACATTTCGTCCCACGCTCATGTCATGAGATATGAAAAAAAATAGCTCTTGATGTCTACTATTTTGAATAGTATGGACCTCTCGAATTTTATCTCTAAAAGAGTAGGTACTTTTTTCTAGAAAAAAAAATGTCCTTTTTCTACGTCGTTTTCTGTATCCCTGCCATAAGGACGAGAATCAAATTAGCTCTGTACTCGGCCCAAACAAAGTGTTGTGCAAATTGAAATGTGTTGTCCATAGCTAACAGTAGATGCAACAAATTATTAGGCTTCGTCATAAGGTTCTATGCTGTTCACAAGTCTCAAGACTTCTAAAAATAATTTCATATAGAAACGGTCTGGGTCGTACACATCAAAATTATACTGATCACCTTCGTAGTTTCGGACTGTTATCTTTGGAAGATCGACGAATATGAAGTATGATATTATTTGTCTTCATAAAGTATTCTCGTCCTGGGATTGTTTGAATCTTCTCTCCGAAATTAAGATTAAAACTAAATACAGATCGCGTTCTCCCCATTCAGGTCCCTTTTCCATCCAAGCATTTAAAAATAACACATACTACTACAATTTGGTTAGGATGTGTCGAAATTATAACGACATGGTTATCGGATGTGAGGTTTATTTTTTCGACATTAGGTTTTCTCTATTTAAAAGTAGATTAAGGTAGTTAAGTAGATTAAGTTAACGTGCTAGTACAACTATTTAGGGGGTGTCCATCACCAGGATCCCCTGACTGGATCCCTCAGGTGACTGGAGCTAGAACCAAGGATTTCATCAGGATCCCCTCAGGGGATCGACATATATTCTGCAGTTCACTAGGATCCGATCATGCAAATTTGAGTGAACAAGAAGGAACATTCAATATCACAGGTTGCATTTCCTATTACGCGGCAGTTATCAATTTTCAATATCCAAGTTATCACTAATAACTAACGTAATAGGGGGGGGGGGATCTGAGGGGGGTCCCCTGAGGAGATTGACTTTAAATTTTCACACAATATGCAATCCATGTCATGGCAGCCGCTGACCGTTAAATGTCAAAGAAAACCACAGTGCAGCATGGTCGGGCTCAGCTAGTAATATTATATTAGTATAGATTGGAAATGATTGACCCATATATATATATATATATATACTATAGCATAGTGTGCGATTATCCGTACACCTGGTTTCGTGAATGCGCAAGTATATCATTATTATTATACTTGCATGGTGGTCCTAACACTAATACAGACAGATAAGTCACGATTCTCAGTTGTTGAATACCTTTTGAATACTGACTTGTGACACCTGCAGAAATTTGTATTGGTACAAAACAAATCAGTTACTCACACTTTACAATTAGCTTCTAAGAATTATAGTCATGGTGTCAGGTGTGAACTGAAAATACTGAAAACTGAAAGTTCAACAATAAAAATTTGGCAAAATCACAACAAAAACTATAATGACTATGGCTAATTCACTAATGTCTGATCTAGTCTAGCGATTATCTGATTTTAGTAACGTACGGGGAATGTAAGAAGGGACATTTCTTGTGATTTGCATGATTAAAGTTGTCACGTGGATTCCCATAAAGAGTATCCGTCCTTAAGTGGCGACATTACCATAATACTCATATAAAATATTATAACTTAAGCCAATATCTACGTGGCTGAACTCACTCAGAGGATAGGTAATTTTAGAACTTTTGCAGTTAGACTAGGCTGCCTTATTGGATCGGTTCCGCATAAATATAGAAATAAAGTAGCTGTTGTACGCGACTCGTCGGCGTAACTGTATAAACTATAGCCTATGTTACTCGCTGATGATAGTTTTATAGATGAAAGAATTTTCAAAATTTGTCCAGTAGTTTTTGAGTTTATTCATTACAAACTTACAAATCTTCTTTCTTTATATTATTAGTATAGAAATGAATCGCGAAATGTGTTGCTAGCGCAAAACTTGAGAACGGATGGACTATTTTGGATTTTTTTAAAAATATTCCTTGAAGTTCGAAGAAGTTTCTTATGAAGAGAAAAAAATTTAAAAAAATTGGACATCCGTGCGAAGCTGGGGTCGGTTTACTAGTCTTTACTTCTATACTAATATTACAAAGAGAAAATATTTGTATTTTTGTATGTTTGTGATGAATAAACTCGAAAACTACTTGACCGATTTGAAAAATTCTTTCACCTATAGAAAGCTATATTATCAACAAGTAACATAGGCTATATTTTATTAAGTTACGCGGACCAAGTCACGCAACAGCTAGTTTATAATAAAGATATTGTCAAATTTCTAAGTGGTGTTCATCTGTAATTGCTTGCAATACATGTTTGTTACATAATTCGTTAAGTTTCATAACTATGTGGATCTTTTAAAATTTTTTTTAGAAAGGCTTGTATTAATGGGTCAAAATGTAAATATAACGCCTTAAGGGTCACCAAGGGTATATTAGTCCCTTAACACATTTTAATGCCATGGGGTTCTATAGAGATGGCGGAAGCTAAAGGCGATCACAGTCACTTACATAAAGATTTTCTAAAGGTACTTTCACATTATAATCTCACATGTTATAAAATGAATGTCGCTGTGGCGATCAGGTTGAACAAAAAATAATTGTTACAATAATTTTAGATAAATAAATAAATGAATAATGATGAGGTACTTACGTGGTGAGGGGTGAAAGATACCGTATTCTTCAGCTATATACAGAGGGAAATACAGGGGAAACGTAGCAGAGGCAGAAGGAAAACATCCTGGTTAAGACGACACGTTTGGTCTAGTGGCTAGTAACCCTAGCTGTTAACCAAACTGTCGCGGGTTCGAATCCCGCTAGGGGAAATGTTTATGTTTTAACATTTAACTTTGTACCTGAGTCATGGATGTTTTGTATTTATAATGGTGCTGTGTGGAATGTGTAAAAAAAAAGAATTTAAGAGATTTCGGTTTATGCACTCGCTCCCTCTTTCGCGCAGCAACTTTCAAGGTCAAGATAGCCATGATGGTCATGACCTTCGTAGAGAAGCGGCACGCTGAGAAGAAGAAATAAATAATATATGAAAATATGTGTAATACAAAGTAACGAACAATATTAGCCTTTATTTACAATTATATAAAAATTAAAGGTTCTTGCTTTGGTTATAGATTTGTTTGACAATCGTCATAAGCCTTCTCTTGAGCCACTCTTTTTCACGTCGTTCCAGCTACTTGTTTAATATCATTATCTCATCTTTTTTTTGGTCCACATCTCTTCCTTTTTCCTTCTCTTTGGTACCATCCTGTAACAATTTTACTCCATTTGTCTTGTCCTCTCATCATGATCTTTTTTTTAACGTTGGTTATCTGGGCAGTGTAGGGGACACTGCGGGGTTATGACAGATTCGTACCGGCTAAACACCCAATAACTTCCAAGCGCGGCCGTTGATGGGCTCATCATGTTTCAGTCTTTCAGTTTTCTGATTTCGTATGTTATGTCTTGGATTTTTGTCTCGTTTCTGATGACACAGTTGCCCAGTCTGTCGGACTTCTTCACATTCAGTATACTCTTAAAGAACGAGGACCCTTGTAATGCGTGAGGTAACCAAATAATTGTAAAAAGTTGCGGGAAAAACCTAATTACAAATAATAAAGTAATACGTGGACGTGAAGTCTCCTTAAAATAAAAATATTCGCTGAATCACGCATCCATAATTCCTTCAGTGCATGTTATGAGAAGCGATTTTTCACGCGACATCTTAATGCGCAGCTTATATTGGCATGTATGCGCTGACGCTTATTATTGATGATAGAATCCATTTAATAAATATTACTAGCCATCATTTACGATGAATATCATCGTAATATTTTTAACGTAAATAGATAGGTAGACGATTTGGCTAGCCTACACAGATAAAACAAACAACACAGTGCTTTTATTTCTAATTTAATTTGCAAATACTCTTATTGAAAATGTATTGAGATTTCGAATTGAAAAAGTGCTGTTATGAAAATGAAATATTGACAGTTAGCAACGAATAGTCTAAAAAATAGACGATATTTGCCTCTAAAAATATTTGTTAGCTATTGAAACAGTAAGTGAATAAATCGTTTCAGACTATTCAATAATAAATTTGTTAAATTTGTTTGGAAGAACAAAGAAATCTTCTTCTTAAGTACTTTAAGAACTTTACGAACTCTACTCTTTTCTACGAAGGTTGGCGATCACCAATCCTGTAACCTACAACGAAAGCACCGGCACATATTATCACGGTGGTCCTCTGTAAGGGCTGGTTACTGCCGCCAGATGGGCTGCCCAAATACCTTCGAAATACAGTGCCACAACTTTCTTTTCTTTTCTTACTTGTGTGTTCTGATTGAATTTCTTATTCATACGTGTCAAAAACAAACCAATATTCGGTTCACATGTAGCCTCAAAATCAAGATATAAGACGGGGGTTTTAGCGAAACTTCGTCTCATTATTTCAGGTCATATCCGTGGGAAAATTGGCGGCTGTCTTTACCTGCTTATGAGTAATTATCTACGCTTTGTTTTAGCGGTATTTTCGCGATAATGCTGGCTTAAATTTCTTCAACAACTACCCGTACAAAGTAGTGGGGAAATTTTCAAACAAGGATTAGGATGTAATGAGTTTTAAACTTCTGCTGTTATGCTCGTAGCTCATATGAGAGAAAGATATCCATAAAATTCAAATTCTGATCGCACTGTAAGTGAATTTCTCACCCCTCAGGACAAAACCCAGATATGACCATACAAGTGACAGCGAATTGAATTAAGAGATTTTTTTTTTATGTTAAGAACAGACAGCCTTGATCGGTCCACTTGATGGTAGGTGGCTACCGTACCCTATTACACGAGCAACGCCACAGGAGTTACAAGCAAGTTTGACCATAGGCGGATTAAGAAGAAAGAGGGAAATTGGCATTGGCATCCTATACTCATTCGCCAAGTACGCTGTCAATCATAGGGGTTAAGTATAAGGGATTAGGAAGGGTTAGGGAAATGGGCTCTACTTTTGCGTGATCCGCAATACACGGCTCCATAATAATTAGGTATACAATTTCTAAATACGACAGCTGGCTTTAGCTGCCAGTACGACGCGTCGTCTAATTAGCATTTTTACCGAGAAAGCGAAAAAATAAGCAACGCTATGCGGTAATCCCATCATAATCTCGGATTAATGCGAACAGTTTGCGAGGGGAAAGGGTGTGAGACGCGGGAAGGGGTCGCAGGGGGGAGGGGTCGGGTAGTTTGTTGAGGGGATTGTTACTGAATAATTTACATACATTTGTTGAACGGGTACTGTCGTATTTAGTGGCAGAAAGCCCCCCGATAGTGCCGTGCGTTCGTGGGTTGGACAGTCAATAAAGTGTGTGGTACACAGGGAGAAATGATTTTATTGTTGCACCGTCACCTTCTTCCGTAATTAATTTTTATTAACTAATCACCCTTCCGAATTTTACTAAGTTTTAACCCGGTAAAAAAGTCGTATCAAGCAACTTACTGTTGCGAAACAACGAGGAAAGAGAAAATATCACATTTTATGGCTGTTTTTTTTTTTTCTTTATAAGTAATTTAATTTTAAAACATAACAATATCTAATAATAAGAAAAAATACTAATATAAAACATGACAAAAAATTCGTCTATCAATATTTTAATTGTTATATATGAAATAAAAATAAGTTTTAATATTGGATCAGTATTTTTTAATAGTGGTTTTTAATAGTTCATATATAAACGTTATCTCGATTCTCCCCCGGTGTGCCCACAGCTTGTCAGTAATTTTAGTTAATCCCACGCCTCCCTGATGGCTTAACTATATTTACTGTAAAGTTTTAGGAACTGTTTACTTATAGATTGTGGCTTACATTATAGTTATAATTGTAGGCAACATTCCGGTATAGTTAAACGTGTGGCCTAAATATGGAACTCTTAGAAGAGGTACCTACTCAATATGGGTAACTCTTATTTCATCTGTGATATGGGCAACCGCACAGTAGGTAAGCTATTTATGTGGGACAATCCATTTCGTTTTTCAATTGTATTAGTCACTAGCTGGTGCCCGCGACTTCGTTCGTGTTGAAAAATAAAGAAAAAGTAACTCCTGACAAAAAATGCTTATTTATTTATTATTTATTTAAGTATAATTTTAACAATTTTGAGTAATATAAAATACATGTTAAATGATAACACTAAAAACCACTGAGGTAATCTCGTGTTATCAAAAGCGACGCTTAATACCTAGTTAGAGACCACGTTTTAGCTTCATATGTCATCACTGGAAACATTAACATTGGACTTAAAAAATTTTTTTGAGACAGGAATTTTAGACGGGAAAATGGAGCTTCCCGAACACTGCCCATTCGAGCTAGATTCTCGAAGTTTTTACAGTACTTTATAATCACTTAAAGTGACCGTAATTTTTGTCATTTACAATAAAAAATACTTTGCGTGTTGATAAGCTATTATCCTTTGAAATAACAAACAAAAAAACACAAGATACTTAAATATGCACTTGAAAGTAATTTTATAAGGCCCCGCTAACCACCTGGCGAACCAAAACAATCTAAATATCCATCCATTGATTTTTAAAAGAAAACCAACTGGTCAAGGAATGTACTTGGCGAGTCCACTGTTTTTGCACCTGTCGGCTGTCACCTTCGTACGCGGACCTGTTTCTCAACGGATGTTCCGTGCGTTCACCCAGAGAGACAAGACCAGCTATATAAGCGTGCCTCAAATGAGACAAAAATATACGTAAATTCGTCTGTTAGAAAGGGACAGGCTTACGGTCGCGTGGCGCCTAAGCGAGACGGAAATATGTATTGGTAATCCAGCTATGCTTGTTTTATTTAATAATCCATTTATAATAAGAAAGCTAGTGGTTTTAGTAGAGGCTTCCGAAGATACTGCATCTTTGTGAAGCAATGTTTCTCTGTTGGTGTAGCCTGGGTATTTGTATTTAAATTAGGTTTTCGTAAACTACTCTTAATATTATATTATAAAAATTATAATAATATCCTGTTCATTAATTTTTTATAAATAACAATTTGTACCTACACGTTCTACTTAAGTTACCGACATAACATTTCTGAGATACAATATGAAGTTTGGATGAAAACAAAAAAAAACTGAAATTAATTTCATGTCTAGTATAATTAATTTATAAAATGTGCAGAATTTGCAAAGAATTTGTGACATTTCCGTGACATTTCTTGTAATTATTGACTAAAATTATTTTTATAGTATTTACTAGTTATTCATTAAATTATTAGTAATACTAGTTAAAGCCGAAAATATTTTTCCATAAAAATATCCTAGCTATAGTCTGGCTATTGTGCACATTTATAATTGGGTTGTCAATAGATATCAATGCACAAAAGTTTTTTTTTTAAATATTGGAACAGGCTGGCGTGTTTTATTATATTTGCGAGTTCAATATGTCGCGTGAATGTGATGCGTCGCATTCTGTCTTCGCTTATTCGCATTATAGTTGAGACAAAAAAATCTCAAAAACACCAAATACAAGTAGTACTTGTACTAACTACTACACTACTATTTATTCTGTGCTATTACTGAGCACTCGCCCATACAAAAGGTGTGGTTTCTGTCGGTGACTGTGATCTTCAGATCTAAACAAATTTTTAAAAGTACTTTCCCAAAAATTGACCGCACCAGGATTCGAACCTTCGGTTGACGTGCTATGTTTTATTCACAGAAACTAGGCTGTTGTATAAGCAAAGAGATCTTGCCATTTCCAATTTAGAAATGAAAAAGTGTAATAAAAAGATTCCTGCGGCGGGCGATGTCTTTCATTTGTATTGCGTGTGGGCGAGTAGAGGTCGTTAAAAGTAAGTATATGTAGAAAGATCTATGTTCAGAATGGGATTTTTATTGCATTTGATCACAACTTGATGCTGCTTTAATAGTTATAAAATTTATTTTCTAGCTTCTACGCGTTATTTTAAATATTAAATGACGACAGGAATGGCAAACCCATGGCAAAAGTGCCATTGATGCCAAACAATTTAAGTGTTATTTGATGAATTAGTTTACTTATATGAATAATTAATTCTTACTTATATGCTGTTCTTTATATGATATGTTTGTGCTTCGATGAAGTTTTTTAGCTTTGTCATATTATGTTGTTACTTAGCTCAGGGGATGACGGGGCTGGCATACCTTTATAAGGTGAAAGTCCCAAAAATTAAAAAGATAATAAAAATAAAGGCAAACCCATTATTAATTAAAAAGACAATGAAAGAGTTTTATCCCTTCATTTAAAAGCCACACTGAAAGTAGATTACAATTTTTTTTTAAATATATATTTTTTTAAAGGTCTGCCGCAATATTTATATACACATAGTACGAATTTGTAGTCAAATGAGCAGATCAAACCGCCACTTCTGCTTCTGCTTTTATTTCAATTCATTTTCGGAATTGAAGTATTACTATGACAATATATGACAATAGGTACTATTTTATCTAAATACTAGTGGCCCGCTCCCGGCTTCGCCCGGGGTGAAATTTATATATCCTATGTCTCAAGTTGGATCAAACTGCATACAGTGTGCAAAATTTTATTAAAATCGGTTCAGTAGTTCATCGGAGACAAACAACGTGAAACACTATTATATATAAGCAGGTCTTGTTTTCTTTGTCTCGATTTCATGACTTAACAAATGGACTACTGTCATTAGGCACGTACGTATATTACTCATTGGCGCTTTCTACTTTGTAGTGATGTGACTCAGAGAGTCGCCTCATTTTTGGTACTTATGTTAACAATAATGAATTTTGGAGATGCAAATATTAAAAACTAACTGGTGCCCGCGCCTTCGTCCGTGTTTTAAAAAAAATATAACACCTGAGAAAACATCGTTATCACTGTGATGACGGTGGCGCCGCTACAGTGACAGTAACGCCAATTTTTTATATTTATAGACGATCCCTTGGGAACCTAACATTTGTGTTCTATATGTTAATTCAGATGTTATATTAATTATGTGTGTGCTAAATTTCATCCAAATCCGTTAAGACATTTTCAGACTTTTGCATTTAAAATATTAGTAGGACGAAGTAGGATAAAACAAATCAAAATCCAAACAGTTCAAATGAAAAAAGGAAAGATTTCACTAGTATTCCAGTTGCAAGACCGCATTCGAAGGCATTCCAATAATACTCTTTGTGAATTCTCCTTCAAGAAATTGTAGGAATTCGTGACGCAACCGGTTTAAACATATATCCTTCTTACGTAGGAAACACATTTAAAAATTATTTTTTTATCTAATAGAAAGTGTTATGAAAAACATAAACTTTATTTCATTTTCTCAACTTACTAATTATGATTATGACCAAACATTATGATAGTCACATTTCTATTGGCTTAGAATAATGAAATTTAACTAAGTATTTTCACTCGCTACACATATATATATATATATATATATATATATTAATTTTATTATATAAATTCTGCTCTTGTCCAGAATCTAACCGTGTAGCGAAGATGAGGCCTATAATGGAACGAGCTCATCCAGAAGATTCCACTCGAACTTTGAAAAGATTTGTCCACCGCGTAACTAAATTTAGTTGGCACCTCATTTTTCATTAATGTCCCATCCTCAGTCCCATCCCTACAACAGATAACATTAAAACTATATCACCGTATTACTAAAGAATATAAAGAAATTGTTCGTAAAAAACTACAAAGTCAGCACTCACTTTTTAATAACGCAAGTTTATGATCGTTTGATAGTCATCCCTGTTGGAGAGATACAGACATATGTCGATTGCTGACGTGTGAAAGAGATGGAACGAGCGTTTCTACTAAAGTAGCTTGAGAAAAAACAAAGGAACCTTTGTGTGGAGAGTTCAACAATGGAATTGTGGGAATTTCACTGTTTATTTTTAATGTGTGTGTGTGGAATTTGGACCTTGAGGCAAGGTCGTATGTTATAGAATTGTGATTAACTATAATAATAAACAATACTTAATTGGAGCTTTTGAATAAACAGGGTTAAGGTCGCTCAGTGTACTATGGCAAGACCTATATTTAGTGTTTTACTGTTAGATAGATATTGCATAGGAGAATTACAATCACCAATATAGCTCATGATTTACTTTACTCATTTACTTATTTTTAAATCTTTGCATGCAATTTTTTTTTTGTTTGAAAAATGTTTATTAACAGTTTGTTTATTAACAGTTTGAAAAATCATTTTACAATAACAATGATTGAAGACTCCTTTTAAGCGGAAGCCTGTGCCAGGAGCCTTCGCTCTTCCATAAAAGCTAGTATTAACAATAAAATAATGAGAATGAGAATAAAAAAATAAGTACTAACAATAAGAATAAAAAATTTTTTTTTTAAATAGATGTGTGTGTGTGTGTGTGTGTGTGTGTGTGTGTGTGTGTGTGTGTGTGTGTGTGTGTGTGTGTGTGTGTGTGTGTGTGTGTGTGTGTGTGTGTGTGTGTGTGTGTGTGTGTGTGTGTGTGTGTTGTGTGGTGCGTGTGTGTTTTTATTGTATTAGTATTAATAGGTCTTCTACTTCGTCATAATTTTTAGTTTTAAGCCAATCCGTGATAAGTTTTTTACATTTGGAGCCTACAGTTTGTCATATTATATATATATTTCTTTATTAACTTTGTTATACAAAAATGATGACCTAATATAGTATTGCATTTGGGCAAATGTAGTTTGTACTTTGACCATTTTAACTACTTTATCTCTTCTTCTTCGTGAAACTATGTTAGGATCAAATATGAGTTTTTTATGTTTTTTCAGTATACAGTTTAGGATGTATAATTTTCTGACTGATAGGATATTAGAGTGGGATGAAAGCGTTCTTACAACCATGATAGGATCCTAACTTAATTTTATAAATGCGATAGATAGATAGTTGTCTTCTTCATTGCTGAAGGTCGTGCCCGCTCTGAAATGCCTTGGTGGCGTCGACCACCAGGTTCCATTCCACCCTCTTCTCAGCCTTTCTCATAGCCATCGCAACTTTAAGGCCTGTAAATGCAATAGTGAGTTTGTTCGTTATGTTTTCACGCCTTAACACGTTGTCAGCCATACAGGGAAGACTCTGCAAGAGTACCTATGTTAGGGGTAGAGCTGGCCAGGTGGTTTAGTAGTCATCTCGCACAATTTTCAAACACATATTTTCTTTAAAAAAAAAACTTGAAATAAAAGTACAGTACCATACAAAAGTAATAACCATGGGGGAATATTAATAGTATATTTTTAATGAAGTAAAGGCTCACAAAGCTTGATAGCGGTTAGCGGCCGTAGCGGTAAGTTTTTCTTGTGTAGGCATAAAATCTCACGTATGGAATGTCTGTACCTTGTTTAGGGTCTGTATCTACTTTTTTCTATAAAACCCAGTGTGCGAGATGACTACTATTATAAAAATATATTTAAATTTAAAGTTGGCTTTCGTACGAAATAAAATTGTACGAGATGACTATTAAACCGGCTAGGCTCTTGTATTTGTTACACATGCAGAATTCACCAAGGTCTTCTATATACAATATAATTCTATATAGAATTGACCAACGCTGAATAGACAGTCGAGGATTAATTTATAATTTTAATTATAGGGTATCAAGTGTTTCCTATAATTTTAAAATTTTATTACTATTATAAAACGAAAAGGTAACTGGCAATGTTCATTTTTCGATTATATGTGTTTTGAATATTAAATGTTTCCACTAAGTATGGTGAAGTTTATTAACGTGAATACCACAACACATTACAAGTTCAAAGCCTTATGCCTGATTCCCATACAAATATGCCATTTACATATCCCAAGCAATCCTATGTGGTAGGACAACGGACATTATCGTGATAAATATATATATATTTACTAGTGGCCCGCTCTCGGCTTCGTCTGGGATGTAATTTAGAAGTTTATCAAAATCGGTTCTGTAGTTTAGTTCATCGGCGACAAACATGTGACACGAATTTTTTACATATATAGAGATTTCATATAGGTACTTTTGGTAGTAATTTATTTAATATATAGTTGCGATTGAAAGCACTACTCCCGAGATACAGGTATCCAACCTAGTTCAGGAGTTGACAATTTAGTTACATATACCTATACCTATTTTAAAATTTTCATTTGTATTCAATCATCAATGTGTGTAATTAGGATGTAGAAAAGTGTTTTATACAAATAAAATAAATATTAAATTAGTTATAATATTTTATGGTAAAAATATTTTTTAGCTTGTTTTATTAATTTAACATTCGTATTATTGTTATTTTATGGTTCGAATTTCGTTTAAAGCAGGATTGCCAATGTCTAGATCGATTTGGATGAATAAAAAAACAGTATATTAATGCATTACATGGCTATTATTTTTTGATAATTTTATGTCACCTATGAAAATATTCTCATCATAAAAATTGTAATAATCGAATAGAATTGCGCCTTATAGAACGGACTGCAAAAAATATAAATTAAACAATTAAATAATAATATTTCATAAAGAATTGTTTATGGTTTTATAAGACCGTAAATTTTTTAATAAGTTCCATTAAGTGACATCACTATTTTTGTATGGTCAGGAATACAATAGGAATACAATAGGGAATCAGGAATACTTGCAACCCAGGAGTACGAACATGTAAACATTGCATTTTGATTCTATGCACAATTCACCATAGTGAACAAATTATATCAAGCTATCTATCTATCTATAAGTTAAAGTTATGATCAGTCCGACAGTGCGTTGTCAACGCTACAGACGTGCGGACGTTCCCTTTACTTCCGTCTCAATTTATACGCGCGCAACTTGAAAACTGTAAAAAAAATATTTTTCAAACTTTAACGTGAGTGAAAATTGAAATTTTAGTGTTGTGTTAATAACAGAAATTTTTTCGTTGGATTGTATACATAGAGCTCTCGATTAAATCGTAAGGGGTAAGTTTTGTTTTTAAATTGACACACATGTTTTATATGTTATGTTTTTTAGATTGTTTTTCCAGTTATTAAAATTGATTATTGCGAAATTGCAATTATTTTTTTAAGACATGGGACTAAGTTCAAACATGCACGCATTTTTTCATGTGCAACAAAATATATTGAACTTAATAACCTTTTGCGTTTAGGTGCAATTTTGCACAACAAATTTTTATAGCTTCTCTGAGATTTACCTATAACCGAACAGATTTTCAATTGTAGGGTTTTTCTTAAATATTGTGTAAAATATAAAAATAAAAGTAACCGATTAAAACTTTAGTAAATAACAAAATTAAGTTAATTAATATAATAGCTTTAAAAACAGAAAGGTAGTGGTCGTTGAAAATTTTTATTGCATACTGTGACGAGAAAGGTTTCTTTTGGCAGTAAATTATTATTTCTTTTTCTCAGAAAATTGATTTTTTTTTTGTATAAGCCTGTCCGTTTCAAACTTTTATTAATATGGTCTGTTATGCACTGTATACTTTTAAAAGTACAGTGGCAGGGCACACTGCGTTTCGCAGTCATTTAGACAGCTCGTTTGGCGGCAGTAAACCCCCCTTACAGAAGACCACTGTGAAGTGTCAGCATGTGTGCACTTGTGTTTCGGTGTATGAGGGATGATAGAGCCTACTTTACCTATTGCCTTCCTGTGTGTTATAGGCGACGGTTGCCACCTACTATCAAATGGACAGACCGTCGGCCTGACGAATATAAAAAAAATACCTTTAAATTAAACTTATTAGCAAATTCTATGTATTGTTTTAATTAAAAAAAAAATTGGGGCCCTAGTCAAAGTAACAATTTAAATTTTAAACTATAACGAAGTTCGAAAACAATAAAATGTATGGGATTGACATTATGATTGTTGTCGCTAAATCACGTGATACATCCCATACATTTTATTCTTTCGAACTTCGTTATCGTTTTTAAAATGTTATAATATACTTTGACTGTACCCCTGTACAAACTAACTACCGCTAGGTGGTTTAATGGAGAAGGCAGCAACCTAACATCGCTTATCTTTTTAAAACCTGACATAAATTTAGTTATGGCTAAATCTTTTTATTTCATATATATTCAATATTCATATATGTATTTAAAGAGATTTGATTCCAATCCAAAGCGCTCTTAAACAAACCAAACACACTATACAATAAAAAAGACATTACAAAGTAGTCTGTGTAACAAAAAAAGGCATCTCTCAAGATGTTCGAGATGAAACGTTGGACAAAAATAAACTCGACACTCGTGGCAGAAATACTATTCAATTTGGAACTTTGCGCCTCACGTTTTAAGACCTTCAATATGTTATTCCAGTTTAGTTTTTATTTTTGTAAACAGGTTTGGTTACGTGTTTTTTAGGGACCCGTAATTAGGGCAGGTGTTCAATGATGCCTTTTGATCCCTTACAGTCTAAACAGTATAAAAATTTATAACGACAGGTTTATGTACTTTATCGATACAGGATTGGCGTCTTAGAAACACCATGTTACTTAGAAGTGCTATAAGCGTAATGTAATAGGTATAAAAATTTGATCTTGAAACATACAAATAATAATCGCCGGTTACACCTATCCATTCTAAGTATGTCCATTGGTAGGTATAAGTAGTTTTTTTTCGCTTATCCCTACCAATAAAGATCTTAGATTTCTGGATTTTGTGAATTGAAATAAACTTGACGTCAAGCTCACATCGATATAGGTATAATTACCCTTGGACTTACCCCATTGCCATTACCCCAGATGACCGTTACTCCAGATTAACATTACCCCAGATTACCATTACCCCAGGTTACTATGACCCCAGATTATTTTTAAAGAAACATTATTCTAAGACTAACTAGCGATTTGCCCCAGGATTATGTGTAAGCATACAATTTTTTTTTTGCAAATTATTCAATATAAGTACTTACACATCGACAGGTTCGTCTTGGCATGGTAACTTAATTTTTTATCTGACTGTACATAACACCTTTGTCGGTGACCGAATTGTCAATGAAAAATGTATTAAAAATAAGAGACAATTTTTTCGGACAAGATTCCGAATCGTCAGTAAGCCACTTACACAAAATTCCATTAGTAAAAACTGTATCCTAACCCATTGTGTGTTTAGCAGTTAGCAGAAACAGCGGAGAGCCACTTTATATTATAATAAAAATAATTGTATTGATGATATTAATGATATCTACATATATTAAATTTTAAAAATTAATAAAAAATGAACCGCTAAATGTGTTACTAAGCGTTAAAAAAGTCGTCACCCTGAAAAAAATTTAGATTCCCGAGGGATTTTCTAAAAATACAAAAATTCGGCGCCGCCACCGTCGTCGTCACAGCGATAGAGATGTATGTCATCTCTCGAGATGACAACTAAAACCCATATAACTCATTATATGAGTTATATCATTATATCGTATTATATTATATTATATTATATTATATTATATTATATTATATTATATTATATTATATTATATTATATTATATTATATTATATTATATTATATTATATTATATTATATTATATTATATTATATTATATTATATTAGTTATTAGTTTTATTTTAATTTTAAAATTGATTTATTGTAATTAATTCACTTTAATAAAATTTCAATATAATTTATGTTTGATTGTACTCTGACCAAATGAAACTCTGACGAGTTGAAACTCTGACGAGATGGGACCAAACCTATTATATTACTCATTGTATTATTATATAGAGGCCTTGTATAAATATATGTATATAAATGAAATTAATAAATAAAAATAATTCATTTTTTAACGCGTTCAAAGTCGCGGGCACACCTAGTATTATATTATATGCATTATAAATAAGGCTCATCCACGTTTTCTACGAGTTGAAAGAAACAAAAAAAAAACATGTTTCGGAATATACCAGATACAATATTAAAAACAAATTCTTGTATAACGAGATTGCGAATTTTGCGTGGGAGTTGTAGCACAATGGAATTAGAGTAACACTCGTAAAACCATATTGGTGTAGTAATAGGGCTTGGAATGGTTTGTTTATATTATAAAGCAGATAAATTTGTTATGGCTACACAGTTGTGGAGGAAGACAATCAATTTTTTAACTTAATTATCTTTTCTTGTTGTCAAGATATTATTGGGATTAAAATTTGCTAGTTTTTTTTTACAGCGTTAGATTTTTATGTATGTGAACATTATTGGTGATAAAAAAATCACTTGACCGTCGGCCTGTTTGCCGAATTTAACATAATAAAAAAAAGGACGTTTTAACGACTCGCTGGATGAGTAGTAAGGGTACTTGCCTAACGTCTCAGGGGTCCCGGGTTCGATTCCCGGTGGGTTTGGAAATTAAATTTTGCGTCGGGAGTTAAAAATTGTATAAAAAATATTTTCGTTACCAAATTATATCGTAAAAAAATTTTGAAATAAACTTTTCAAAGTTTTTTGGTTTTGGAAAAGAGTGGCAGGGCACACTGCGTTTCGAAGTAATTTGAACAGCCCGTTCGGCGGCAGTAACCAACAGCATACTAATTGCTGTTGTGTTTCGGCAAGTAAGGGATGTCAGAGCCCATTTCCCCGTTTCTTCATAATCCGTTATCCTTAACCCAGCATCATCAAGTGCGTTGCTTGTGCCAACTATCATCAAATGGACCGTCAGCCTGTATGACGACCAAAACAACCAAAAAAGACGAAGCATGTGACAGACAAAAAATTATACTACGCCTCAATCATTACGCTTGCTATTAAGACAATTAAAATGCAGACACAAACATTAATTCAGCACTTGATGAGTCAACGGACATGCCTTTAATTCTGTTAATAATCGTTTTTGGCGGTCGACAGGATCGACGGGAAATGGTAAATGTCATCCTGATTACATACGCAGGCTTACTAAGCGGATAGTTATCCGCTTAGTAATTCGCTTGCCGCCCCTAGCTGCCTATATTTTTGCTTTGTATAAACATGGGCGTTTTTTAAAATATATTTATAGGTTTTTTTTTAAATTTAACTATTTTATTTTTGAAAATTTTCTTTGTTTTTGAAGCTTTTATGTATTATGTTTTGTTTAGTAATAACCTCACCATCGGCTCTAATGGAAGAGCAGCGCAGGTTTTTACAACCTGCATTATGCTGAGTTGGAGCCGGTTTGTGTTTTGTCTTTCTATATGTTATGCTATGTATGTTTTAAATGTTCTTTGCTACAAATAAAATCTTATTCTATTTGCTGCTTTCTTATGTTATGGTCGGCAGACAATCTAACGGTCCATTTGATGGTAATTGTCTAAGACAATCAACGTTAAAGGTGCTGCAAATGTGCTGCCGACTATAATAGGATTAAGGATAAGAGGTCGTAATAGGATAGGGAATTGGGCTCTCCCTATCCTTTCACTCACCGAAACACAACAGCACACGTGCTGATATTTGCTGCTGTTGATATTATTATTGAACTTGCTGCCCAAATGACTGCTGAACTGCGGAACGCAGTAGTACTGGCACTATTTTCCGGATCCAGAACAGAGCCAACTTTAGAAAGCTTATTTCAAAAGTTGACCCTGCCGGGAGTCGAACCCGGGAACCGAGCGTTAAGGCAAGCACCCTAACCTCTCATCCAACGGTCTCGTCAAAGCGTCCAACGGGCTAGGTCGTATTGGGTTAGCGACTTCTAAAATAATATACTTGCCAAAAATCGGCATCACAGTTATTGTAAAATAATATCCAATTTACTATACAGTGAAAACGAAGATGCTTTCAAAGGTCCTTAACATGTTAACTTATTTGAGCATAAAAACAAAATAGTTGATGTAGAAGCTGATGTTACAGACAAGTTAAACCTGTCACCTGGTCAGTTTTATTGAGATACCGGTTTAGCGTAAGATATTATACATATTCCCGATCCTTGTTTTGCAGATGGATGCCTTCGGACAAGTTGGCTACTACAAGTATTACAAGACTCGCGAAAACGCGAAATTTGTTTCTTTTTATTTAAGTTTTGTTTATTATGTGCTTTAAAATATCCAAAACAATTAACGCACTGGGATTATGATCTAAAAAGTTTTTGTGCGTTTACGCAGCCACATTCATTAAAAAAGTGACAAGCAGATAATTCTGTTATTCTATATATACAATATATATATATATATATATATATATATATATATATATATATATATATATATATATATATACAGAATTAGGCCCATGTTCAGCAATGGATGTCCTTAGGCTGAGATGATGAGAATTAATAGTTCCGTTATGAAAACCTCATAAAGTAGAGCCCTTATCTCTAAAGCTTATCTTTTATTCTCTCAAGATTTGCTTTTGTTTATAGGTAAACTTAGGGTGGGTTGCACCATCTAACTTTAACGGTAACCATATCCAAACCAGTCGTTAAATCTTCGGTTAAGCATAATATGCGTTGCACCATTTTTACAACGGTAAAAATGACGTCATAACTTAACGACAACCGTAACCGCTCGATATTGGCCGGTCAATGTTATTGTTACGGTTAAGTCAACTGTCAACTTAAGTATTTTGTTTTTGTCTGAAAATTTTGATATCATGTCTTTAGTCCGTGATATACTATGGGAATCTAGTTCTTCTGATGATGACAGTGAATACAATATAGTGGCCGAAATGCGAAAGAAAAAAGTTTATCAACCTCGAATTGATCGATTCCGAAAATGTATACATTTTTGTGTTTATCCAATGTCCACAATTATTTGAAGTCTATTAACTTCTTCCTTGCGTTCTCTAAAACCCAATAATGTAAAACAATGAGTAGAGTAGATGTACCGGATTATGAAGGTACGTAATATGTCTGTGTGCAATATAGTATATTAATGTATTTTATTGTAAATTAAATACAGCTGGTGTATTAAGATCAATTTATAATTAAGCTTATAATAAAGCTACAACTTAATACGCGTGGCGTTTATTGCACTCATATCTAAAGTAAGTAAATAAATCTAGTTAATCAAGGTTCAACACATTAGAAAAATGTAGGTAAACTTACTTTAAGCGGTAGTCTGCCATAATAATTTCATCGGTGCTCGATCCGGCACGGTCCATTATTTTGATGTACAAAATAAAATGCTTTATTTACTCCTTCAACACGTTAAAAACACAAAACCTCAAATATTCGAATTTGTTTTGTGACAGGTGACTGAATGTTGCCATAATAAAAAAAATATTACCACAACAACTTACGAAAATTATATGTTTTTATAATGGCAACCCCTTTAACTTTGACAGTGACGAACAATATCATGGTGCAACATGCGATTGTTAATTTCGACTGTCACCGTTAAAGTCACCGCTAAAGTTAGTTTTGACTTTAACAATAACCAAGCCTACGGTGCAATCCACCCTTAGTCATCTAACTTTAAGTCTTTAACTTTTGTCAAACAGTCAAGACAGTCAATCTGTCTGTCACATGTTCTCTTAAAAAAACCTAATCAAAATTGCACTGAGATACTGACAACAGGCACGTGAATCGACTTTCTTTTTTTGTAACTGAACTCTGTGGAAAATCTGTCCAAAGATGACCCAGATGTGAAAGGTGGCATTGTGAAGGAACTTACAGTTGCTAAACTCGTGATTAGTTATACTACTAAAATGGTTTAGCATAATAATTGATTTTTCTAAGCTTCAGTTAACAATTGCGTTAGAACTGCTACTGAAGCATGCCAAATTAACCAGCGTTTCATTTATTTGTTTCTCGACTTGGAAATATTTTGTGGATTTCTGTGTGTAAGGTGTAAGTATGAAATTGCTGGCGACTTGCGTCTTTGAAAAAAATCTTGGACTATTTCGTATTTTACTTTATGGTGGTTATATATATTATTGTTTTTTTATTATCATGTATTTATTTATGTTCTTAATTTTTTTTTTTTACAATTTTTTATAATAATGTAAATATAAATTTAAAAAAAAAAACAATAAATATTAAACCTTGAGTGCAGGAGGAACCTCCTGACAATTCATGCTGTGTCAAGAAGTACCGCCTTCTGTATCTGTCCCTTGTCCTCTCTATACATCTAGTGAGAGCCTCTTTTTTTATTATTGTTATTAGTAATTAAACTACTTAATAGTAAAAACAAACTACTCTATTAAATAATACACACATTACAATAGTGTCCATATATAAGATTAAAGGAGTTTTTTTAACTGTTGAAATATTTACTTAAGAATAAGTCATGGCGTAGTAACGGATCGACTATCGATTGAAATTTAAAACAATGATTGATTGGACCGCAGAATTTCTCGGTAATCTTTCCCACGGGCGCGTGAACTAATCAATTTTTAAAGTTACGTTCAAATATTAAATGAAACAGCACTTAAATTTCAAGTCATAGTTTAACGCATTACATATTTTGTATTTTTTAAGAAATTTTTGAAATTTTTGATATGACTACTACTCAGGTGTTATATATACTTATGGTGATATATTTTTAAAATAAAATAAAAATATTTTGTTAATTTTTTTTTGTTAAATATTAATATTTCAATAGGATAAATTTAAAATCATTTGACAAAAACTTTTAGGCATTAAGAATAATTTAAAAACCCATATTATTATTATAGAAAAAAAAACTGATTTTTTTTTTAAAGAATGCATTAATATTCTCCTTCTATATTTTCAATTGCTTGCATAATGTTATGCATAATTCAATTACTTAATAAAAAATGTAGGTCAAATTTTCGTTTCCAAAAAGTTGTTTGTCACGATAATTTATTATTATCACTACTCTACTTAGAGCGCAACCTTACTGCAATTAGGTTCAGCACGACTTCGTTTCCGACGCCTTGTAACTATGGCCCTAGACACTATTTGGACTATTTTGTCGCGTGATTTAAAAAAAAAATATTTAGCACTGTTATTAAAAAAAATACATTTAATATTCCATCAAATATTTTTAATAATAACACTTTTATGTCAAGGTCGACAGACAGGCTGACAAGCTCTTGAGTGGACCGTCAGCCTGTCTAAAATAAAATAAATATCTAAATAATTTACTATATTCGCACTTGTGGTAATAAGAAGTCTTCTCGTATTACATATTGTTAAAGAATCCCTTGAAGTGCTATACAAAATGTGATTATTAAACTCCAGCAGAAACAGAGAAACCATATTAATACTGACTGCCCATTACCCGTATCGATTTCATTACAAACACTTAGACTAAATTGAAAAATTAATTGGAATCATAATATTTATAAAAACATTAAGAAGAAAAATCAATATGTACAATGTCCACCGAAATAAAAGAAGTATTTGAAATGGTTTCAGAGTTTATAGTTATTATCCAAAGTCAAAATGTAGAATTAATCTTCAGCTATTTGACGAGCCTGTGGATAAGTTGGCAGCGCATGAGGCTTTGCTTGTGTTACGTATAGGCGACGGTTGCCACCAACTATCAAATGAACCGTCAATCTGTCTGCTGACCTTAAAATAAGAAGAGCTTTATTATTATTAAATAGGTGGCATATGACCACGGCTATCATCATAATATCATATTAAATTACATATTTGGACACGCATTTGAGAATGTATCTAACCTCATTCAGAAGGTTGTCCGTTTAAATTATTTTCCCACATCCCTTGTTAGTTCCTCCGACATTTTATATTGTTAGTGTAAAAACAAAATGGAGCCGGGTAGCGGTTGTAATGCAATTTGCATAGATACGCAGTGCCACCCGGGTTTCAAGAAAAAAAGATTAACAAGTAAACATACGGGAGCTTGTACCGACGAGCTTACTCGATAACGCGTCGCGTGATTTTTATTCATTTATTCTGATTCTAGCTTTTGCCCGCGACTTCGATTGCACCCCTTTTTCTTAATTGTTAAAAAATTTATTCAATATTTATTGCTTACTAGTGACCCGCTCCCGGCTTCGTCCGGGGTGCAACTTTTTTATTTAAAACCGAATTAAAATCGGTCTAGCCGAAAGACAAACAAACAAAATCTCTTTTGCATTTATAATATTAGTTAAGATAAAAACTTTAAAATCGAAAGATATTTACGAAAGAGCAACGAGAAGAACATCACATGTACATTGCCTTATCTATACCTACTTATAAGTTTTTGTTGAAATAAAGGTGAGTTGTGAGTCGTAATATATGTATAAGTATCTTACATAACCTTAATTTATATACAAATATATATAATAATGCTCAAGAGTTTGTATGTTTGTTTAGTTGAATGGGTTAATCTCTAGAACTACCATTTGGATTTATGAATTCTTTTTTCAGTTTAATTCTTTTTGCCGATGGGAAACGAACATGACCAAAAAGCCGACACGTGCATGCCTTTGTCAATAATTAAAAGGCGGGTGAAACCCCGGTACATATCTAGTATTTCACTTTAAAAGCTACCTCGCAAAGAAAGTTTGGCTCGACGTAACATCGATCCGTATGGTACACACTGACGTGCTGTTTGCTATTCCAATTTCTATACTCCCTGTAAAGTGTAAGAAATGTACGCTGCTTACATATTGCTGAAGTATACATATTTTATTCCAACCATTTGGAATTATTTGTGAATTTTAGTTTCATTTAAAATATCTAAATGACAAGAATAAAAGTTATAAACTAACCCCCAAATTTTTTTTTTTTTGAGAACAAACACGCTATATCTGCTGTAAGTTCCTGTGGAGTTAGGTGTACTGCATCAGAACCAGAACCACAATAACAGAAAACATTTGTTTTCTCAGACAAGGAGGAGAATTTTGAACGAGAAGATGTCTCGAAGCTTCGGCTGCCCATCCGAGCTGGATTCGCCTATTGACCTCCTTCTCGAAGTTGGCTCTACCTAATTGGACTGTTTGTCCCAAGCATATGTGAAGATTATAATATGATGCTAATTTAGTTCGTCTGAAGATGTATTAGACTTAATGACTTTCTACGTATACGATAATACCGTTTTCCAACTAACACACTGTGTTTGTTAATAATCGTTCAATTATGTGTTTAAGCTAGCTGCACGCTTTGTCACAGTGTAATTTTGTGGTTAAGATGAAGTGTTTGCTGTGTATGCTATTAAAATTAATAGGTGTATTGAACTGTTGTTTGTCTACAGTTTGTGGTGTGGAAAATTATTACCTACCTATAATGTAAACTTTTATTTATAAAGTCATCAGCAATAAAAAAAAATCAAAACGTTATATATTGCTTATACTGATCCACAAGTAAGAGTCTCTATAGAGCCTATAGAGCGGGGATAAGGCAGCGGGGAGACGATCCCCTCTTCATGCCAATCCGCCAAAGAAGGCTCGGGCGCATGTCCGCCGCCTTCCCCCCTGATCGGGACCCGGACGGTAGTCTTAGGGGAGACTGCCGCCCGCCATAAGGTCCCCCGAGATGGCCGGCGTACCTCCACTGTCGGGTACGCCGAGGTTCTGACAGGGAGCGTAGCCCTCCCCGCGCTGGATAGCCGTGGCGGAGCACCGAAGTCGTGTCATAACGTCCCCGCGACCCCTCATATCAACGACCGCGCTAGAAAGTCGTTGGATTTTAGCCGGTACGAATCTGGCATAACCCTACGGTGCATGGGTATCTATGGAGCGAGCTTTGCTCGGAGTTTCTTTGTAAAAATTATTGATTGTGTAATCACAGTTAGAAAACCTCTAATTTAGATTTCCCAATTAAGTTAAACCACAAAAATATCAACACATCAATAATTGATCTTTTTAGATAAGTCTGGCGCGTTAACGTCATGATATGTACAGTCGGCTAAGTTTCATACATTGGTATAACTTAATTTAGTAAGTTAAATTGATACTCCAAGCTGGTTACGCACGACGAGTGTTTGCTCTAGATGCTAGATTAGATTAATACATTTAGATTTTTATATGTACATAGTTCAATTGTATAATTGTTTTATATTATATAGTCTCATTATTAATTCTTATTACTATTAGAATATAAAAAAAAAATGCTTTTACTTATATGTTTAAATATGGAACTCTCTAGAATCTGCATATTTTATTATTAATATTATAAATGCGAAAGTTTGTTTGGATGTTTGTTACTCTTTCACGCAAAAACTATTGAACCGATCACCATGAAATTTTACATACACGTTGTCTGGGACACCAGAAAGGACATAGGGTTACCTTTCATCCAGAAAAAAAGGACTATTCCCGAGGGATCATATAAAATTAAGAAAACTAACTCCAGGCTAAGTGTAATAGCAATAGCGATGTCAGGCGATATATTGCTTTTTCAACGCGGACGAAGTCGCGGGCACTATCAAGTGTTATTATAAAACTTAGGATTTATTTTTATATTTTATTTTAGATTTTGGGAACAGTACTTTTTTCTGGATGAAAGGTACCCTATGTCCTTTTATGTATCCCTGACAAAGTGTATGCAAAAGTTCATGATGATCGATTGAATAGTTGAGGCGTGAATAGGCAACAGACAGACAGAAAGACAGTTACTTTTCAGTTTCTAGTTAAAATGTTATTTTGAGTTCGAGTTAAATTAAACAAAATAGCAATCTTTTGCTGCATTATTGCGCCAACTGTACTTTCTTACGCTCTACGGCCGACCATGTGTAAACCACACGGTTCTCAGATTACTTTACTTGATAACTTTTTTCTTTTCTGAGAGGTTTAATGCTTTTTTGCTTCCATTTGAAAATTGACTCTTTGAGTTGCATAATGAATTGGTCTCATGTTATCTCTTTTTGCTTACTCTAACGCTTCTCGGGTTCGATTTTTGGCCGGGTCAACTTTGGGAATGAACTTTTCATAGTTGGCTCTTGTCTGGACCTGGAAAGTAGTGGGATATACATATATACCTCATACTACGTGTCGAGGTCATTAAGGCAGTTAACAACCCTTATAGAAGAGCACTGTGAAATAACAGCATGTGTCCATTTTCCTATTCTTTCCGCTGATTCTTACGCTCTCTATATTGGGATATGGATTAAGGATATAGTCAGCGTAAAGGTTGTAACTTGTTGTCAACTTTAAGCAGATAAAGAATTGAGATGGCGATGGCGGAATAAAGTTAGTTCCAGCAAGCCTTACGTAATACCGAACAAAACAAAAAAGAATTTGCAATTTTATTTCAACGTGATTTTTCTGTAAGATATGTATTCTATACTTTCTGTATTTTCAGGAATATTTTAAAATAAATATCAAATACATTTTGTGTATAAATATATATATATTAAATGCAAAATAAAAATATTTAATTGGATCCCAGAAAAGTCGGCGTAGAATGTCACTGGCAATGTTAATTATTTACAAGTTTCATATCATACATTCTTTGAACTGTCTCGAAAGTAAGTAAACTGTGGGAAATATTTCTTATTTGCGAATATTGTTCAGTTTCCTATATTGTAATATGACGAACGAATGATAACGAATAATACTTTATACGAGTTTTTAAATAGCAGCTATAAGTATTAGTTAGTTTATTTATAAATGTGAACAGCAAAAGAGGTTTCATTTACACAAAAATGGTATTTTTGTCATTTCAAAATATAAATTTCCAAATATTCCCGCATTAAAATCCGTTGCGTAGTTTAAAAAATCTAAACGTATACAGAGGCAGACGGCCGGAAGTGACTTTATTTTATACTAGCTGGTGCCCACGACTTCGTCCGCGTTGAAAAATATTAAGTAGCCTATCCTGTGTCCCGTACGTCCAAATGTTTATCTAGCAAGTTTCATGAAAATCAGTTAATTCGTTTCAGAGTTATGGAGGAACACACATACATACATACATACATACATACACACTATACAATACCTACACTTACAGATTTATTATTAGTATTGATTAAGTTATGTAAAGATAACTAACTTGACTATATTTACAAGTGACATTTTGAATTGTATTTATGGTGCTTTTCAAGTAGACTTATTCAGTGTTGATTATGCATTGCTTTTTATAAAACTTATTTTTGGCAAGTAGTTCTGAATACTAGCAACCATAAGCAAAGATGTAAATAGGATGTTACAGTATAAAGCCAGGATGTTACAGTATAAGGTGAGGATGTTACAGTATAAGATAAGGAATATTTTAACCACATATCACCACACAAAAGCACACACGCTTTTATTGCACAGTGGTCTTATGCGGTATTTTTTAAACTTGAGATTAAGCCTCGACTTAACAGTAGCGTTTAAAATTATTAACTTTATGACGGTGCTGTATTACCTTTCACCTTTTTTTATTGGTCGATAACAGCATAAGTCACCGCCCATGAGTTTTTTTAATGATTTTATTCATACCAAGACATTCGCTTGTTGACGCCCCCAACTCTGTACCTACTTACAGGTCATAGCTGTAGGTCGCTGCATGTCAACAGTCATTAGGTACGGTTAACTTTAAAAAATATTTTCACACACATTGATTGAATTATCCATATTAATATTATATATGTGAAAGTAACTCTGTCTGTTTGTTATCTTTTCACGCCTAAATTACTCAATTAATCACCATGAAACTTTGCATGCACGTTGTTAGTGATACAGGAAAGGACATAGGCAGTGATATGTTAACAAGACTATCACATAGGCAGGTCTAGTTTAACATATCACTGGACATAGGGTACCTTTCATCCAGAAAAAAAGAAGAAACTATTGTCTAAAATATTGTTAACTACCTTTTTGGAGTTTCACTATGTGGCCGTTTTCTATTTTATTCTCTATTTGAAATAACTGTTTTTATAATTGTAAATTTGTTTTTATATTTTGTTTTTATTAGCGTTTTAGATTTTGCAATATGAATACATTCGATTTTACTTTATTAGTCTTTTTCCTTCTTTCGCCCTTATTAGACCTTTAACAAATATAAAGAATTAGGCGCCACTTTCGCAATATCCCTATATATATAAAAATCTCGTGTCACGATGTATGTTCGCAATAAACTCTGAAACTACTGAACCGATTTTGATCAAATTTTGCACATTGTGTGCAGTTTGATCCAACTTGAGAGATAGGATAGTTTTTATCTCAATTTATAGTATTTTTTTATTGCAAATTATTTGTTTATTATATGCGAGTTATAAATTACCTTACACTGCCATCTGTGAGAATGTTATGGAACTCACAACTGTTGTTATGAAACTTATTTTAAAAGTTATCTGTGAGTTTCATAGGATTCTCACAGATGGCGGTGTAAGGTAATTTATCGGCTGGATTGCAAAAATGCACCCCGGGCGAAGCCGGGAGCGGGCCACTAGTATATATATAAAAATTACGTGTCACATGTTTGTCCGCGATGAACTCCCAAACTACTGAACCGATTTTGATAAAATTTCGTAACTATATGTAATTTGATCCAACTTAAAAGACAGGATAGTTTATATCTCATTCTGTTTATTATTTTTTTGCAAATTATATAATATTATTAACACAGCGCCATCTGTTGAACCTATTCAATCCAGCAATTATTTATCTGTGAGTTCCAAAAGATTCTAACAGATGGCGATGTAAGGTAATTTTATCAGCTAGATTGAGTAAAAAATTGCACCCGTGCGAAGCCGGGAGCGGGCCACTAGTTACTCATATATTTTCTTTCACAACTCGAACGATGTCGTGGGTAGCAGCTAGTGTTTTGTACATTTACTAATGTATATTGTCAGGCGTTATAAATTTTTTATTTTTCGAGACGGATGAAGATTAGGGAGTGTACCTATCGGTGGACCGGTAGTAAGTAATAAATTTGATAATGGAGAGGCATATATGAAGAAGAAGAATAAATATAAAAGGGATAGCACTCACTCATCTTAAATTGAAGGAAGAGGTCGCCTTAAATGTGAATTTTCTTGAACACTAAAGGAGTAATGACAGTGCTTCTGTGTCCTCTATTTCGGTTAATTGCCACATACTCGTACAAATCGTACCGAGTCCGCAATTACGGTTTTGAAAGTTGTCGTGTATTTATGTAAATTATACATTCTTAAACAATAATATAAGTTTTTAAGTATTTTTTTCACACTTACGGAAACATAAGTATTGCAGTTAAATATTAAAATACATTGTACCGCCAATACGTATTTTAAATTTATATTTTTAAAGGGCGAATATTTTGAGTACTCAACAAGAAATTAAACCGTCTATAACCACACGTTTAGAGACAGAAGGTTACTGTGATTTAACAGCATTTGTGTGGTTATTTAAGGGTAAAAGGTGGAGGACATAGGACAGCTGCCTGCGCCCGAGATACTGTGCCCGAGCCTCCTCCGACAGATGGCTTTTTCTCGCTGCCTCTCCGCATTTCCTTGCGCAACATAACGTGCTCACAAAACGTAAGAATAGCTTACCCGATCACTGGGTTAGTCAAAATAGTTCTACTATTAGTTCTACGATAGAACAGATAACTAAAATTCTATAACTTTATACCTTGGCAATAATATTTTATGAACGATTTTTTGCAGGCATGCCTATATGGTTGGTTTTCTAATTAAAATATCTTACCTATGATGTCAATTTCGATTGCTTAACAGATCGGTGTAGTTAACTATTTTGATTTGCCTGTTCACATCTGCTTGCCGGTTAGTCATGCACAGAAATGAGAAGGCAAGCCTACCTAGGCATACTCTGTGTGTTAAAAACTATAAGTTGAGATAAACTCATTCGGTTACCAAAAGAGTGAAGAAAAAAATGTATTGAAATCAATTAAATTAAAAATAGTCATGAACACTTTTTGATAGGCAAGCCATTATAGGCATATTTCTTTATAAACTATATTCGATAAAAAATATGTCTCATCGAGTTATCAGATCGGTGAAGGTCGATCTCCCCGTCTCCCCTACTAAATCGGCATTTAATTTGGCACTTCGGGGACAAGAGTGACATATTCGGTTCATTTTGATTTTGTATAGCGTTATTTTTGTCTATCGCTGTCATTCAATAACGCGTCATCTGTCTTCAGTCGCATTATTGCATTACATGACATCGTGCGACAGAGAGAACGTTGTCGCCGATCTTCTCGCTCATATCGCACATCTCGCTCTTGTTCCCGATGAGCCATATTAAATGCCTCCTACTGTACCTTATACTTGCTCAAGTAAAGATAAACGTTTAAACGAGGCATAAACAGATGCGTAAAGGCATTACCGACTAATTATATTCCGGCGTTACCCTTACAAGTTGTTCAATGGCGCACAATTACACGTCTCGCACAATCACTTGTGGAATAATTAGGTCGGCCATTACACCAGTTAATTGTAATTATACGCAGTGCACAGCAGAAACAGAATTCTCAATGAACGCGAGCTGGTTACAATGTGACCAAACCAACCAATGTGGTGAAATCACACTGCGTTTTGCAGTAATTTGGGCAGCCCGTCTGGCGGCTGTAACCACCCTCTCAGAGAAGACCACCGTGAAATAATAGCATGTGTGCTGTTGTGTTTCGGTGAGTAAGTAAGGGATGATTTCCCTATCCCTTCCTAATCCTTTCTTGACCATACAAATGTGGTCAACGCACTTAAAGTTTTAACTTTAAAAATTAAAAGGTCTTTCAACGATGTTCAGTACCCTCTCTGCTTGTCCGTAGTAAATACTCTTTAAAAATCATGGCTTGCGACTCTCCAAGACATGATCATTCTTATCAACATATAGACATATACATTAAAAATCAAACTACAATCTTTAACCATCCATAATTCAGGAATAAAAGAAAAGAAATCAGCGTGTGCGTGCAAGAAATGAGGGTAATTTTTCGTCGAAAATATGTGTTTCCTGTAATTTAGAATGTCATTACGTCAATCATCGTAAAGAAATGTGTTTTTGTATAAAGATAAATTTAAATTTCACCTTTTTAAATAAGGTTAAATAAAAAAAATAAAAAAGAAAAGTAAATAGAATTTTTTTAACAGGTGTTAAGGTGCCTAGTATCCTGGCTGCATTCCTCTCTGGATTGGTATATTTAATACGTAAAGTGCAGCCCCGTTTAAGTTGAAGATTGAACAAGTAGACCATTAATTCAGTTGAACCAATTTCAATTTCCATTAATTTACATTTCCATTAATTAATCTATCACTATTATCACTTATCACTTAAAATGACATTTTGCATAAATTTTTTAATCAAGATGACTGATTTTGTGATGGCCGTAGTAAATAGTAGGCGTACCCTAATATTTATCGCACTTATGCCCTTCTGTAACAAAAACAAAATTGTAGTTTTATTTTTTATCTAATTTTTAATCGTTTTTTTTTTGTATTTTTTAACAAATATTTTCCTAATACTTATTGACTTGGCTAGACGTCATCGACATAAAGAAAAATTATAAACTTGAAAGATTAATATTTCCATCTAATAATTATAACATTTATAAAATTACTAGCGAACAGCTACATAGAGATGGAATTTTTTTCTGTAAATTTATATACTGCTCTTTCCATTAGTGAAAAGAGTATCTAAATCAATTACGTGGTTTAGAAAAATTTGGCTAAGAAACAGAGAGAAAATAATCGCGACTTTATTTTATAATATGTAATTGGATTGGATTTAAAAATGATATCGGTAAAAAAAAATTCCAGACATTAGAAAGTTACTTTTTGTTTGTTTGTAAATTAATTTGATACTTAAATAACAATTTACTAGTTTTTTAAGTATCATAAGAGTGCTTAACGAATTATGTTTCGATTGATAAAAATTATTTACAACTTCCTGCACTAGAGATTAATCTGGATTCTAAGATTTTAATTGGAGTCATGGCAATATAATTTTGTTTGCCTTTTTCTCCAAAACATCAATTCTACTGAATGAGTATTTAAATTTTGCTCTTTATGTCCAGGTTTTAAATATTGGTATTTATCTATTGGTAAATATACACCTATAAATGAATACCTGAACCTATAAACTTATAAATAATATAAAAGAGGCAACTCAGAAATCATAAGACACAACAGTTCTTAGGAACTATGAAATCGATTTTAAAAATTAATATATGCAACCAGAAATTGAACCCTATGAAATCTCTGGTCATACCTTTAATTAACACATGCAAAAGCCAAAAGATGTGAAATGTGGAGGAAATATTGTTACTTTCATGAAATATACATTGACTCACCATATCTTTTGTCGCTTATTAATTTCAATATAAAACTTAGAAATCGAAATACCTTTGCCTTACAAGTACACACCAATAATACCTCTTTCTATAACCCCCTTGTCAGGATGTGTCGACAATATAACGATCTCCTGCTTAAACATAGCGGTACAGTTGACATATTCGAAAATAGCTTAACTAAATTCAAAAAGCATATCACGGCCATTGTAACTGCGAGCGTCATTAAATAAAATTAATAGTTATGTATATATAAATAAATAAATTAAAAAAAAAACATATTAACTCTTAATAGATAATATTTTATTGCACTTATATAGTAATATATTATAATACTTGTTTTGTTGTGGTTTTGTGTGGGCGTGCTTTCATGTCAAATTGACTAAGCTTGCTTTTGGATGAAAGTGCGTCTGTTTTCTTCTTTTGTTTTATTCTGTAACACTGTTTTGTTTGGACATGCTGTGTACACATGTTTTGGGCCTCTGTCTAGTTCACTTCAATGTAATTATATCTATTCAATGTATTTAATGTCAGTGTCCTGTTTTGTGTACCTTATTGAATAAAAAATATTATATATAACCTAAAAATTAATAGAAAAAAATTAGAAAAGTACTTTTTATCCGTGTATGCTGATTAAAAGGCCAAGTATGTATGAATATTGTCGTATGTCATAATTTTGGGAGAAAAGGGTTACGGACTAAATCGGCTTATGTAGGGTGAAATCGTGATATCGCTTCGAATTTGTATGTTTTTGATGCTTATGTTCATCTTGGAATTAAAATATCTAAAAATACAATTGAAGTCATAAAATATTTTGTTATCTGCAAAAATGTAAGTAAAATTTAATGTAAAAATTTTTTTTTCATAATTTTATTTATTAAATAATTTTAAAAAACGCAACATGAATTTCTTATTAAGGTCTGTGTCCTTAATTTAAATAGATAGACACTCATTAATAGTTCTAGGTGAAGAAAGTCGAGCGTAAAACTGATGTAACATGAAATACCGTCCGTCTGTCCTTATCTCATTAGATAACAGACGTAATTATAGGACGAGAGGTCAACGGAATGATGTACTATATTTCCTTTTGTGAGACTTGGCTTATATTATAATGTTTATGATGCATTGGGGACATTCTTTTGGGAGATTCATTTCATAAAATACCTGATTTGGACTATGATGGTCACCACTGTGGACTATGCTGACAGTTAGACAAAGTCTGCAAAATATGCCCTGTACCGCGTGCTCTAGTATAGGTAGATCAAAGATACTAATATGGGAAATGTGATATTTCTTACAAAATATATATTTATAATATTAGATTTTTTTCTATTAAAAGTAACAACAATAAAAGAAAAATGTACTATAATTTTTTCTTGACAATATTGAACATAACATATTTTTTAAGATTATTACTCTGACGTTTTAAAACTCAAGACATTATAGGGCCAAACCATTTGAAGTATTCCTTTATTTATTTACTGAATATTTACTTACTTATTTATTTATTTATTTACATTATGGATAGCCAACGTAATTATTACAGATCATATAAAATTCAAAATAATTGCATAACACAGTTCAGCTTGCACAAATCACATTTACAGGCTGGAATAAAATAAATAAAATAATTAAAAAAATCAAATGGAATAAAATAATGCGAGTTCTTCCAACGAATTGATTATACTCATAGATTTACGTTTAAAGAGCGACATTTCTTACGGTATCAAACATAACAATATATTATTTTGGCAGGAAATGGACCTGTTTGTGAGAGTCAGGGATTACCATTTTATTTTAACGACATATATTCGAAGTTTAAATATTGAATTAATATGGTTTAAGTATTCGCTCGATTTGTACAAGTTGTACTTATGTTATCGAGCTAAAAAATTTGTTTTTAGAATTTTTGTCTTGTCAGTGTGCACAATTTTTTTTAAATTTTAGACTATCCTTCGAGAAGTATAATTTGTAAGGTCTTGTAATAAACATTGAAAAAGATTAATTTAAGGCGAAACCGAGTTTAGACGCAGCCTTAATTTATTGTTAAGGCTAAATTTGTGCAATGATCACTATACCGCCCACTGTACGCTTCATTATAGCTTTGTATGTGTCAATTAACTATATGTCAAAAAGATGCCAGATATAACCTGTCTACACACAAGATAATGAAAGGTACGTAATTAATATGATGTCTCATTTATACTGGTGTGTTTTTGTTAGTTAATGATAGTTTTAAGATCATCTGAAAGGTGTAAGATTGATGATGCATTGACTCAGCGCTAGCGGAGGAGTGAGCGATTAATTTGTAAAACTATGTTAAACTAGTAAAATGCATTTAAACTGGTAAGACTAGTAAAATTCAATAAAAATATTTATTTTTATTATTTTTAATATTATAAATAAAGAGAGATTACAAAAATATTATTGAATATTATTATTAACCATGAATATTTTCGGAATAGTAATCTTTTTTTCAGGCACCTTTACTTCTATTTCTTCTTGTATACTTGAACACTGCGATTAGTGCTCTACCTGCTAGTGAGAGTCATATGAAAATTAGTATGGCAATTCGGAGATTAGTTCCACTAACAAACAGTAACACAGTATTTTAGACGTAATTTGGTTTTTGTACATAATTATAAAATAAAATAAAATAATATAGTTTGTGAAAAGTATTTTATTTTAATACTTGTTTATTTTTCCAAAGACGTACATGTTAAATATTTAATTCATAACTAATTGGTAATAAATATAAGTTATTTCTTTGCCAAAAAAATAGTAATAAATCATTAGGGTTAGCTTATCGTTACATTAATCCAATCGCTCTCATTACTAAAGCCTCAGTCTTATGTCAGTTGAAACATAAAAACATGCATAAATTATCACCGGCTCAGGTTCCAATTAGTTTTAATTACGACTGTTTCTGTTTTATTATTACAATCTTGGAGAAATCTTTAATCCCACATAATACAGAGAAGGTATCACATTTCTTGTTTTAAAGCGAAGTCGTACTACGTAAAATTAATAGTAATCTAAAACTAAATAGTGATGCTGGTCAATGTTTATTTATTACGTAATAGCGATTTTTTTTCTGCAAATTATATAGGTACATAAACCTGTATCGTTTATCGCATTTTCTGTTAGTGAAAACCGTATCAAAATCCGTTGGGTGGTTTCGAAGAAGTTAGAAGAAAAATAGAAAAATACACATACTTAATCATAACTATACTAAAATTCAAAGAATGGATAAAAAAAGTTTTCAAAATAACTTTAAAAGTTTGAAAACTAGCTATAACTTTAAAACCGTCAAGCTAATCAAAATAATGCATAGAACATATTTTTTTAAGAATTTAATGTGGATAATTTTTACCTTTCACACCTTTTTCTATCTATTAAAGTTTTCGCAAAATACTTAAAAAACCGTTACAGAATGACCGTACTATATATATTGAATATCTAAGAATATGTGCTAATATGTAACACAACTTTATTTAATTTTTCACCTTACTTACCTTCATTGTAACTGATACTTTTCACCTTTTCTTTTCTTATTTGATTTCTTAGACTTTTCTGTCATCGCTTTAGTTGTTACTCCACATTTCAAGCTTTATCTTCCTCAAGTTTTACTCGTAATATTATTCCATCAACTGAACTTATATAATATATTTTTAAAGTTTTTAATAGTGGCAGGGCACACTGCGTTTCTCAGTCATTTGGGCAGCCTCTGGCGGCAGTAACCATCTTCTAACAGAATCGCATATCCTTAATCCTACTGTAGTCGGTATCGCACTTGCAGCACCTTGGAGTTGCTTGTGTTATAGGCGACGGTAGCCACCTAACATCAAGTGGACCGTCAGCGTGGCCTTAACGTAAAAAAAAGTTAAAACATAGATAATGTTTCATAGTTTTCATTGTTTAGTTAGTAGATATTATATTTAAATAAATTATAATTTACAATGTGATTTCCAATAAGGTGCAGGTAATCCAAACTACTTATTTTGATTTATACATATGCTACGGATAACTTAGAAGACCAGTTATGTGAATGTATGTTAAAATAAAACTTTTCATTTAAAATAATAAAACGAATATCCTACTCGTATATGTAGTGTCGAAGCTTTTAGAGCTTAATTTAAGCACGGTCGTCTGATGCAGCAGTCAGTGCAATGACCGGGCTTGAGTATATTTGCAGTGGCCCGAAATAATCATAACAAAAAAGTTCATCCCGATGGTGCAAACTGGCAAATTGGCCGTCCAAAAGATAAATATAAAATGCATTTATCATTTCATCGTCAACAGGCTTCTTCACACTTTAGATTAAATAAGAACTAAAGATAGAGAGAGCCCTGTGGACGGCAGAGTGAAGCCGGTAAAACTACGGCTTCGCCGTTGAACGATCACAAATGCAATCAAACTACGCCTCGCCTTATTAAAATATTTACTAGTAAAATGACGAATTGCGTAGTGAAAGGGAGTAAAAACCAGGTTTTAAAAAATAAAAATCAGGATAGAATCACATTTCACACGTAAAAAACTTGGAAACCAATACTTTCAATAAAAATAAAAAAAATATTTTGGTATTACGTAGCTTGGAACACAAAATCTTAATACAGTAAACGGCCTACGCATAAGACCGGCTTCACTATGTCCGCAAAATTCTGTCTACATTTCTTGTTTGGTCTGAGCTTCGCACTAATAAAAATTACAATTAGATTGGAATTGAGCGCCATCATAAAATGTACACTCACTAAATTAAATGGTTAAGCAAATTGCGTCCAAAGGGATACCTAAAACATGTGCTTGAATCTTTAATTTGGACGCTATGGAAATTAAACCTTACTGCTCAGGATATACAATTTTAAATGCATGGAAACTGAAGTTTATAATTATATTTAAACGTGTGCTGTGAGGAAATAAGGTAGATTTTTCATTGGCTAGTGCAGACGAGACTAGGTAGGAAGAAAAAAAGCGACGTCTGTTGCATTGCGGACAAATTTAGCGAGAGACGGTTAAAACGTGCAAAAGGTAAAGTTCGCTTCGCACCCCTTTTTCAAGGTAAACTCTCGGAGCAATTCAGGAATTAAAATAAGGTAAAGACACCAGTCGTGGACATTTTTAGACAGTTCTATTCATATATATTATGAAGAATTTCATACAATACACATTTTAATGTGCAACTTATTAATACTAGTTGGTGCCCGCGACTTTGTCCGCGTTGAAAAATAATAAAAAAAATGCAAGCAATATAAAGCTTGACCTCTTGTTGCTATAATACTTTGGGCAGGCGTTAGTTTTTTTATTTTATTTTAAATGATCCCTCGGAAACAAACCATTTTTTTCCTTTGTTGTATCGCTGACAACGTGTACCTATCTATGCAAAATTTCATGATGATCAGTTGAGTAGTTAAGGTGTGAAAAGGTAAAAGACAGACAGACAGAGTTACTTTCACGTTTATAATATTAGTATCGATTACAATATCAACACGTTTATAATATCAGTTTGACACAATTATTTTTGCGAGAACGTGCATTGATTTCACACACTGTGCGTTCGGTTCACGTCGGAACGAATTATGTTCATTCGAAATTGAGATTAAAATTTTATGGAACGGCCCGAGGGTTTTATTATTGGTCTCATTATTACTTCGACATATTTATTTATTTATTATTTATTTATTATTATCTAACACGTATTTACACACAAGATGATAACAATGTCTGTAAACCATTATTGGTTTGTCTAGACATTTTAATAAAATATATAATAAATTCGTTATATAATAACGACATTTCATTATATAATAAATAAAAACTTTCTATCAGAACTTTTAAGATATGGACAGGGCTATGCTCGGGGTTACACTGCGAGATCGAATCAGAAATGAGAACCTTCCGATCCCAGCGGCCGTCGGATCTCCGTTCTGTGTCCTGCCCACAGCCTCTTCAACTTACTGGTCCGCCGGATTATGTCGGCAACTTTCGTTCATCTAAGGATCTCCTCATTTCTGATTCGATCTCGCATTGTAACCCCGAGCTTAGGCACTGTCCATAGCTCGTTGAGTGACGTTGAGCTTTCTTACGAGACTCGTAGGTCACGTGCAACAACTAGTTCGAAATATTTTTAAACTTTAAAACCTTATTAAAAACTAGAAATTTATATGCTGTCTATACATTTTCATGCCCAATAAGACGTTTCAGCTCCATATGTCATCGCTGCCAACACTTGACATATACATTATTTATGAAGAGTTTGTTTGTTTGGTTGAACGCGCTAATCTCAGGAACTACTGGTTCGAATTGAAAAATTCTTTTTGTGTTGGATGGTCTATTATCGAGGAAGGCTTTAGGCTGTATAACATTTTAAACGCGGACGAAGTCGCGAGCACCAGCTAGTTTTGTTATCAAATAATAAAATATTATTTTGGCCTATTGGGCCAGCACTTAAAAATTGGTCAAAAGGGTCCTACACCGTTTAATTAACACATTTCGTCCACCCATATAAAACTATGTTTTATTCTATATACAGCCTGAACTCGTGTTAAGAAAGAAACAATTTTTTTTTTCATTTTTTGGCAGCTAAACAGCCAAATTGTACGTAATACTTGGTATTTTTAAAGAGCATTTATAAATAGCCCACCTAATTGTCAATGATTATCCCATAACAACCAGTTTTGGGTCACGCACTTTTGCAAAATGTGCCAGACAATGTTGTAGTCTATTTTAAATGGGTTCGTTTGCGAGAAAATAAATAGTGTTGGATATTCGTCCAACAGTAACTCAGTTATCGTTGTGATTTGTATTTTTTTTTAAGTAACACTGTCATGGTTTACTGTACAACAATTGGTATAGGAGTTACAATAAATTATTTAATTTATATAACTAGCGATCCGCCCCCGGCTTTGCACGGATGCTTTTTTTCTGCAAATAAATTATCGTTTTTTTCATAAAAGAAAACCGAATCAAAGTCTGTTGGCCGGTTTCATCGATGGAAATGACAAACGTTTGTATATTGGATGGAAATAAATTATTGAAGAAAAAAACCAAAAGCGACTTTATTTCATAATATCGTATGTATAGGTATAGATATAGAAGATAATTACACGGTACAAAAAATATGCTAATTGTACACCTAAGTATAGGTGTATAGAATATCACCATAATATGTAATCTCTAATATATAAAATTCTCGTGTCGCGGTGTTTGTTGCCAAACTCCTCCGAAACGGCTGGACCGATTTTGATGAAATTTTGTGTGCTTATCGGGTAGGTCTGAGAATCGGCCAACATCTATTTTCCATATCCCTAATTGTTAAGGGTGGTCCACCCCAAAATTTTTTTTTGGCAAACATTTTTTTTTTGCCGGATCAGCTAGTTTACTATAATGCCGGTCACTCACATTCGCGCGAATACGCGAACCCACAAGTGTAGGACGACATTTGCAAATGACTATGCAAAGTTTTTGCTACATTCGCGCTTTTCCGTGCAGTGTCGGTTTTTAACGCCCATCAAAGCGCGCGAACCTCAAACCTTCGCGTAGTCTCCCACACATTCGTGCAAGCATTCGTGCGACCAGTTTCGCGTACGATTGCGTATTGATTGCGTAGGTAACGGACATCTCGTTTACCATTTTCAGAGTTCGTATCGTGTACTGAGTGGCGTAAATTGAATTTGATCATGGATTGGACAAACACTAAACTGCACTAAAATCATCTTCACCTTCAACGCGTTCGCATATGAGTATGCGAACCCATTTGCGTACTCGCTGAGTTTGCGAATGAATGTCACGTTCCTTCACATGCGTGCAAAGATTCGTACAATGTAAGAATGTTTGCACGCATGTCAGTGACCGGGGTAACAATCTTTTGAGAAAGATATCAATACCTACTAATAATAAATCTGTAAGTGTAGGTATTGTATGTATGTATGTATGTATGTTCCTCTATAACTCTGAAACGAATTAACTGATTTTCATGAAACTTGGTAGATAAACATTTGGACGTACGGGACACAGGATAGGCTACTTAATATTTTCCAACGCGGACGAAGTCGTGGGCACCAGCTAGTATAGAAATATACAAAAAATGGACCGTAATATATATATATATATATACATTAAAGAGGTTAAAGGTTTAAAAGGTAGTCAACCTTATAGATTCCAAGATTTTTCATTCAAAATTTCATTTCCAAAATTGGCCCTGCCGGGAATGCTCATAGCAACCAGGGCCTATTCCCTCACCTATGGTTAACGTAATCACCTTAACCACTCCGTTTGCAAGTCCTCTTAGAAATGCCCCCAGAATTTGGGCTGAGAAAGTGCGTATGTTCAAGAAAATACTAAACTGTTAACTGTCAGTTGATAGACATAATAGTTCGCCTAATGGGTCCTACGTTACCAATCTGTGGAAGATGAAATAGGTAAGTAGGGTGGCGAGTTGAATTAAGGACAAAATACTAATGAGTTCTGATTCTTTTAGTATGTTATATATTTATTATGTTTAGAAGGTTACATGTGTTTTTTTTTGGCCTGCAACTCTGACTTTCTGACATTGAAAAAACATATTTTTAACATGCTCACCATATTGCAAAAATGACTCACCATGAGAACCTTAACGAACAACTAGGTTTTAGATTAACACGTGTAGAAGTTATATGAAAACCAGATGCCGAGTCTATGGCGAAATCCTTACATACTCGTATTATAAAACAAAGTTCCCCGCCGCGTCTGTCTGTCTGTCTGTCTGTCTGTCTGTCTGTCTGTCTGTCTGTTCTCTACAATATTTCAGACAAATGTTGTAGAGAATTTGGTTTTACATAAAAATGTTTATATAATGAACTATTCTTGCTAAAATTATAATTAACCCCTTCTAAAAATTGAATTCTAAAATTTCTTTCACCCATCGATATTTGGCCGCTTCGAAAGAATAAAATGTATGGAATGTATCATGTGATTTAGCGACGGCATATGTCAATCCCATACATTTTATTGTTTTCGAACTTCGTTATAGTTCGTGATCGTTTTAAATTGTTACATTGACTAGGGCCCCTTATCCTTTTGCAACATACAAAGAATGTTCAATCTTAGGGTGATAAAACACTTTACTGGTCTACTTTACCTAGAATACAGGTGTGTCCGGTCACGAACTAGCGATACTATTTATTAATTTAAAGAGACTGTATAATATTTTTTTGAGTTTTCGAACAGTGGGATATGTGGAAAAGTACCAGGAATATGTATGTGGAACGGGCGGAAATAATAACTGCATTATAAATAAACATAAATAAATGAAAAATGTTATGATATTTCTTTTTCATTTCTCTTACATTTCTCTGAGATAAAATGGTAGAAAACGTGTAAATACGTGACATGTGTCTATTCAGTGAATATCAAAGAATATCTAAATTAAAGCAATGATTACATCCTATCTAAAAGTTTACGCTTATATTAAATACTTAAAATTCTTGTTGAAGTTACTGCACATACATATATAGAAGATGATGCATCCGTTGACGTAGGTCAAGTAAGTAGCGTAGCGTCGCATTTGCATTTTTAACCAGACTTCCCATAATCCGAGAGAGAGTAAGTACCCTACCGGAAACCAGCCACGTGTTCAAGCCCTGTGGATTTCAAACACATTTTTACAATAAGGGGGCGTATTCTAAAAATATATGAGTATATTCTGTACGCACATATCTAGTCCGCGGTCTTAGTCACTGGGTAACGATCGCCCTGGCGCGGTCGAATTCTCAAAACGAACATCCCGCACTCTTTGTGTCGAAGATGAGCTAAAGTGTGTGCGTACGATTGGATATTGGGCTGGGATTTTGAAATTTCACTGGAACTTGGAAATTTGTCTGTTCCATTCTTAAAATGTGAGTGATATTTTAAATCTATACTAATATTAAAAAGTGAAAATATTTGTATTTTTGTATGTTTGTATTGAATAAACTCAAAAATCAGTGGACCGATTTAAAAAAAATTCTTTCACCCTTAGAAATTTCCCTGTTCTATTCTTAAAAGGTGAGTTTGATTTTTTTAAATCTATACTGATGTCTATTATTATAAAGAGGGATGATTTGTATTTTTGTATGTTTGTATTGAATAAACTCAAAAACTAGTGGACCGATTTAAAAATTTCTTTTACCCTTAGAAATTTCCCTGTTCTATTCTTAAAAGGTGAGTTTGATTTTTTAAAGCTATACTGATGTCTAATATTATAAAGTGGAAAGATTTGTATTTTTGTATTGAATAAACTCAAAAACTACTGGTTCGATTTGAAAAATTATTTCACTGTTGGGAAGCTATATTATCAGCGAATAACCTAGGCTATATTTTATAAAGTTACGCGGGCGAAGCCGCGTGCAACAGCTAGTCGTTTATATTTTAAAAACATTTTTACTGTAATTATTTAAAATGTTCAATCCTTTTGTTCTCCATTTTAAGACTCGTGGACAGTAAATTAAGACAGTACATTTAAGATGTTAAAAGTGCGTAAAACCTGATATTGAATTTCTCTAAGATATAGAAATTTCTCTGCTCTATTCTTAAAAGTTGAGTTTGATTTTTTAAATCGTCTAAATTATTGGATATTTTAAAAATATTTCTATTGTAATTATTTGATTTTTTCAATTCTTTTGTTAATGTTTAAAACCAAACTATTATAATTTTACTACACACTATTATAAAGGACTACCCGGCTGACCCGGCAAACGTTGTTTTGCCAAAAAAAAATTTTTGAGGTGAACCACCCTTAACATTTAGGGGTATGGAAAATAGATGTTGGCCGATTCTCAGACCTACCCAATAAGCACATAAAATTTCATCAAAATCGGTCCAGCCGTTTCGGAGGAGTTTGGCAACAAAGACTGCGACACGAGAATTTTATATATTAGAATAAATTTTATCCCGAAAAGTGACTCGAATCTATTACAGTTCGTCTACGTCACATACAGAAAATGATTTCAACACTTTCGAAATATTTTTATGAATTGTGTAATGTACACGCGGATACGAATCCCATTTGTGTTATTCATGAAATCGTTAACTTTAACAAACACTTTGTGCGCCTACGCATGGATGTATTGTATAGATATGTATGAAAAGCACAAAATAAAGTGAACTATCTATACTATATACATAAAACATGTTATGTTGGTTTGTGTATGCTTCAAAAACTCGAAAACTAGCCGACGGATTGACTTGAAATATTTACAAAACATTGCATTTAAATAGAGAAATAATCTTATATACTTTTTTCCCCAAAATTCCTACGAAAACCGATTTTTTTTTAAACTAAAAAAACATAATTAAAAACTAAAAAACGTGAAACGTGGCTGACTGAGCTTCAGCTAGTAGGTACTTTATACAATCTTAATATTATTATTTTTTAATATTAAGCTTGTTCTGTTAAAATTCTGTTCTATTCCATAAATAAATTCTAACATTAACATACCAAAATATTTTTTTCTTTCTGAGACCTCTCAGCACATCACGTAATAACTAATGTTAACTAAGTCAGAATTTCTTTGAACTATTTCCTTCAAATACTTTGTTCGCCTTTTTATTATGAATATTACTGGACGCCTAATTTCTGTTTTCTGTTTTTATTTCATTTTTATTTTTATCTGCTAAGTTCTCGCTTTAATCGTGAACCTAGTGTTGCTCAAAACAAAATCAAACGCCATGCTTCAAAAACAGGAGTTCAGGTTAGATTAGTTATATTAGCTTATTAATAATGATTGATAATGATAATAATAATTGTGTTTATTTTTATTAAGCCCTCTTAGTAACAGTCTCCCTGTCTACAAATGCGTGATAGACAGACATAAGAGATGCCTTTGCATCGGTATATATAAAACCGTCTTCACGACCGTTCATAGCATTTCATTTTCTATTCTTGGACAGAAACTTGCGTCGTGGCGCCTCTTTGTATTTTAAACCATTTGGTATCTTTGATCAATTATCACGGTGCACATTCACATACAAAAATTCCGGCATATATATTAATTTTATTTTACACTAGCTGTTGCACGAGACTTCGCCCGCGTAGCTTTCTCTAGGTGAAAGAATTTTCCAAATCGGTCCAGTACTTTTTGAGTTTATTCATTACAAACATACAAAAATAGAAATGTTCTCTCTCATAGGTGTGTATACTAGCTTTAGCCTTTGACTTCGTCCGCACCCCTATACTACAATAAGTATAAAAATAAAAAATACAATTTTTGACTGTACACTCGCCTGAATTTCTCCGAAATTATAACCTACTCAGAATCCAACTTAATAGGAAACAGACATTATTCGGAATCCAACCTCACGAATCTGAACTACTTCGCCTAAGCGCTTTTTTTTTCTTAGATATTTTTTTTCTCTCTTTTATTCTTATCCGTTCTTAAATATTTAAAATAAAAATGTACCTACAGATATATATTTTTATATCCGTTTCTAGGCAACGCTACATTTTGTGACATTTTATTTATCCGTTGCTAGGTAACGCTACATTTTGTGACATTTTATTTATCCGTTGCTAGGCAACGCTACATTTTGTGACATTTTATTTGTCCGTTGCTAGGCAACGCTACATGTTTATCAAACTTTGTTTATCAGTTGCTAGGCAACGCTTTTTTCCGCGCATAGCTGTTCACGATGGTGCCGCCACATTTTAAAAAAATATTTTGCAAGATTCCTTGGGAACAGTACTTTTTTCTGGATGAAATTTTACCGTATGCTATTTCTGTACCCCAGACAACGTGTATGCAAAATTTCATCATGATCGGTTCAGTAGTTAAGGCGTGAAAGCGGAAAAAACAAACTCACTTCTGCATTTGTAATATTAGTCAAGGTAGTTTGTAGCTATAACATCAATCACACTATATTCATAAATGTTTTGACACCTGCGAAACTTACAAATAGCATATCAATAAACAATTTCACACATCGTCGCCACGTGGTTCTTAACTAAAAATCCATTTGGGCGACAAAAAAAAATCACCAAAAAAACATTTGAGCTACGCGTGTGGTCTCTGAGGCTACAATAATTATGTTTAAAAAATAAACTTGACTAAAATATTAAGTACAGTAAGTTATTTTTAAGTAACATTAGAATGTAATATTATATCTCATGTAACATAGAATTTACTATTTTAAATGTAAATTATGAGAATGTAATTTTAAATGTATGGCTGTCCACAATGACTGCGAAACGCAGTATGTCCTGCCACTAATCAAAAAGTTTATTAAAAAAAATTAAAACTGGTTTATCTGGTGCCACCTACCACAAAGTGGACCGTCAGCCTGTCGGACGACCTTTACATAAAATAAAAACCTTAAATTCAAAATGTTTTTAATGACCGCTCCCGGCTTCGCACGGCGACCAATTTTTTTAGTATAAACCTTCCCTGATTATCCCTCTCCATAAGTAAAGACAGAATTAAAATCGGTCCAGCCGTTCTCGAGTTTTAGCGAGACAAACGAACAGAAATTGAACGGCAATATATTATCATCATCAATACTAATAATAAATCTGTAAGTGTAGGTATTGTATGTATGTATGTATCTATGTATGTATGTTCCTCCATAACGAATTAACTGAATTTCATGAAACTTGGTAGATAAACATTTAGACGTACAGGACACAGGATAGGCTACTTTTTCTTTTTCAACGCGGACGAAGTCGCGGGCGCCAGCTAGTATGTTATATATGTATATAATATTATTTCCATTTGTTTATTGACTCAATGCGGTCCCAAGCTTAGTTAATAGAAGTGAAGACGAGCAAACAAACACATCCGCTCATAAATTCAAAATTCATGAGAATTAGTACATGTTGCTTGCACTCGGTGATAATTAACTGAAGTACACGTAATTATAAAAAGTAGGCGTAAAAATAATATTTGTCGCGCGGCCATATGGTTGAGCTATTCAGTGTACGAAACTACATGGATGTAAAGAATACAGAAACGTCATGAGCGTATTTGTCAAGGGTAGATTTGGAATACCAAGGAATTTGGTATTTGGTCTTTATGTCTCTCTTTGTATAGTGGTAAAAAATAATAATATTAATAGTTTGAGATCATCAATCTACTACATTTATGGATTTTGCGTCACAAATGCCAAAGAGGCACATAAAAATACACCTAAAACGGAATCATGGCGGAATCTTGCCTTCGCGCGTCGATGGTAAAAGGTAGTAACGACCAAGTTATACTATTGATTTTAAACTCCAATGTGTTGACGTAAAGTCACATTTTCTTTGAATGACAGATGTTTGGTTGGTCTAATATAAATGACAGATGACAGAGTTCATGCTTTATTATGTCATTTTTAAATGTTCCATGAAGTTCGTAGTGTTTTGTATTGCATGCGAAATCCATAGTTGTAGTAGATTGATGATCGTGAAAACAAGCACATAACGAAAATTTCATATATTCATTCGTTTGGGAGTTATGATGTAATTGACAGACATACTGATACACACACACAGGTCGCTCAAACTCGTCTCTCAGGGCTCTCAAGGTACCGGGGAATATACCTACTCATGTTCGTATTTTATGTATCTACTTATTTTCTTGGTAGGTACCTACTTTATGTATGTTTTGCAAATTATTATGGTCTTTTTACATTTATCACGATGTTTTGTGTAAAAACCAGTTCGGCGAACTCAAAAAAGGAAAGACACTTCCAGTAACAATAAAGATATCTGTTCTCAGATATTCTGAACGCCACATGGCCAAAGCATGTGTGGCATTTTATTGTCACACAGTTTACTTATTGTATTGTTGTGTATATTTTTGGTTAACCGACTATAACAATGTACACTAGTATGAGACCTCTTATTGTACCGCTTACTAAGAAAATCAGACTATAAACTACTAGCGATCCGTTCACGGCCTTACATGGATGAAATCTCAAACCTTCGTCGTTTATCGCTCTATTCATTAGTGGAAACCGTATCCACATGCGTTGAGTGGTTTAGAAGAAGTTAACGGCGAAACAAACAGGCGAAACGAAGAGCGACTTTATTTTATAATATACTAGCGACCCAGTCCCGGCTTCGCCCGGGATATACACAAACCTTCCTCGCTTATTGCTCTTTTAATTAGTGAAAACCGTATAAAAAAACCGTCGGGTGATGGTTTAGAAATACTTAGTGAAGAAACAGACGTGAGTGTACGCTAGTAGTTATTATTATTTATTCTGAGGTAAAGGATCTATAATATTATGTAGATTTAAGTTTTAATGAAAGAAATTGTTATTGTGAGTCAACTGTAACCATTGTGGAGTCGTCGTGGAGTTTTCTTTAGAATTTTGGAAGAACTACAATTCTCTAGTACATCATTTTTATGTAGGCCTATTCTCTTAAGGTTCAGCCAATTTAAGTCATGTAAATTTATTTTGTGGCGAATTGGTTGCAAAATATTGGCTTTTCTATTTATATAAAAACTTAATAATTAAGTTTTATTATATATAAAAAACTTCAGTGAAAAATTATCCATAAACCGTATGAAAATCCACAGCGGTTATTACAGACAGAGAGACACGGAACGAGACTTCAAATTATAGACTTCAAATTGAGAACTTTGGACCTACAAGTTCTATTATACTATGTAAAGACTAGCGACCCGCTACGCGATTTTTTTTTTGACTTAACCTAACCTAACCGAACACTAGGCGATTTCCTTCATAAAATTGATAAAATTATGGTACCATTCGTGTTTCGAATGGAAAGGTTTTTTGAAATTCTGTCTGTAGCATCACAAGTAAAGCTCTCGTCTCGTTGTAAATCGCTACTATAAATACATACGTTCTTAAAAAAGGTATAAAACGAAACGTGTCTGAACTTGTTTCGTTTTCATGAGGCGATTTGTTTTTCATTCAGACATTTCTCTTGTTCCAGACGATGCCAGTGTTCCGGTGAAGCGAGCGAATGAGAGAAAAACATTGCCAATGTCGTCAGTATGCTGTACTCAGATGAGCTGACATGGCGAACTCGAGAACGCCACTTTTAGACGTGCGCGAGCGCAGGGATGATTCTAAGAATAACGGGCGCCATACGTCCGGGCGGAAACTTCGGGGCGGGCGGCCGGAAGTATTGTGGTTCCTTTTGCTGATAGCCGCTTGCCATGGCTACCAAGAGCAACGGTTCGCCATGGAACCCCAAGATCAGGTACGTCTTAAACCGCAGTTTTTAATAGCATTACACATTTGAGTTAAATATATTTAAACTTTTTGTTGATGGAAATGAAAGAAACGCAAAGTATTAAAACCGCAAAAATGTCACATTTTAGAAATTAATTGTACTTACAAGATATGAAATTAATTTAAGTTTTTTGTTTCCATCAAAACCCTCATATTATGTCTCAGAAATGTCAGTTTTTTTTGTATATTGCTAACTAGTAATTCAGGAATTATGCACTATGGAATTGGAAAGCAGCTCCCTTTTGTAAGTGGGCTCTTAAAGATCTGTCTCAGGGGTCTAAGGGCACGCGTACACCTAAGCCGTTATCGGCCGATCTTTACTCGGGCGTCTTCGGCCAAACTCGGCCGATCAAATCAAACGTATGTAAAAGAAAGGGAGCGCGTACACTACTACAACCGCCATCGTCCGAAGACGCCCGATGACGGCCGATCAACCGACGATTCCGAACTTGTTGGGATTTCTCGCCAGTCTGCCACCGTCTACATTCTAAAATATTCAAAGAACTTGATGGGTTGTAATTTTAATTCTTCAAAGAGGTGGTGGTATTCACCCAGTTGTTTTCTGTTTATAAATATTTCATTAACCCACACACGCCGATGTCGCCGACGTTGACGTAGACGAATTAAATTGAGGTACGAATTTTCTAAAACATACATTTCTTCGAATTCCTCCATTTTAAAAACGCGTCTTCACTCTGTTAAGCCTCACAGTCAACTACAGAAGATCGGCAACGTCCAATGTTGGCACACAGTGTACCGTGTAACCGGTTCTGGTGTAAGCACATGCACGTCCGAGTTACTCGTCCGAGTAGTTCTGTCCGCCGTCGGCCGACAAAATCGGTTTTGGTGTACGCGTGCCCTAAGGTTCGATTGTCGGCAGCCTGTCTGTCGAGCTTACATAAAAAATAAATTGTGAAATTAAAATGGCTGTATATATGCCATTATTACCCATTACATATTTTAGTTCACGTCACGGTCTTTTATAAGATTTTTTGTAAAAAATATACCAAAGTTTTTGCGATCATATCACACTCGTCGCCACTCCATTTTAAAACCTTAGTTTTACGATAAAATTTTAAATTTAATGAATTTCTGTGATAATTAATTTCTCTTTAAAGACCTTGTGGATCATTGACCTTTACAGAAGTTTGAACTTGTTTTTTATGTTACCAATGTTCAAGTTTATGGCGATCAAATTTCTTGTATGAGGTCTCGTTTTCATATAAGATTTTTTTTATTTCAAACTAATTTTACGCCCAGGCTTTGCAGGGATACGAAATGACTCGATTTCAGTTTTCAACTGCATTAAATAATCAACCAAAAATTCAAGTAAAATGAATATAACATTAGGAACAAATGAATATCAGAACTAATTATATATATTCTAATATTTTCTATTAGAATTTCTATACTTCTTTACTAATATTGTAAATACAGACGATTTATATTTTTGTATGTTTGTAATGAATAAACTCAAAAACTACTGTTTTAATTTTAAAAATTCTTTTGTAAATCTATATTATCAGCTAGTAACCTAGACTATATTTTATAAAGTTACATGGACGAAGTCGCGTGCAACAGGTAGTATATTATATAAATCTATATATACTACTTAATTATATATTTATTATATTCCAATATATTCTAATATTTTCTAATTGTATGGTATCTAAACATAAAAATCAAGATTAAACTATCAACTGGTCGTTGTGTGCATAAGTAAATATATCCATGTTAATTTACTTATTATTTATATATGCGACCCAAGGCGCCTGCCGCCACGGCGTCAACTATCTATGAATATTTATTAAGTGTTATAACAAAATCGCTATACAAATATGCCAGTTATTTTGTTGTAAACTAAAACATTGAATATGGAATGTTATCTTCGATATCAGCGGTCGATACGTGGAAAAAACTGGAAGCGACAATTAATAATAACATTAATTAAATTAGAAAAAAAAAACCCGAATGAAAGTTTTTATAACGCTATTTCATATTCTTGTGAATTATATTATGTAAAACTAGCGATGCGTCTTCGCCTTTTTTTTATTATTAAACTCGACAGACACGCTAACGGTCCACTTGATCACAGTATAATAAAGAGTACTAACTTGATGGAAGGCCCATAACACAATCAAGGAAGAAATATGGAAATAGCTTAAACATCCGCCTAAGTTACTCCCTATGATATCAGCTATCTGCCAGTTAAAGTCCCGTCAAAATCGGTCCCGCCGTTTCGGAGATAAGCCGAAACTACAGACAACAAAAATATTTAATTTCTTTTGTTGTCTGTATTATTATTTTTTGTATAATTACCGTACTGATTATTTAGTAAAAAACAGTTATTTTGACATTACAATTGGACAATTTTATTTATTAGTATAGATATGTGTAGATATAGATAGGTATAGAAGAGGCAGGCAATTAGAATACCTTTTTTAATTCAGCCATTGATTTCCTTGACACCATGACAGGTGTCACAGTTTCTGTGTCAACAGCTATATCTTTGCAAGAGTTATTATTTAAGAAATGTCGTTATTAAATGACTTGTTTGTTTTCAGAGTGCAATAATCGGCTCAAGAGTAACTCTTCCGTGTCGTGTCGAGAACAAAATAGGAGCTCTACAATGGACAAAAGATGACTTTGGGCTCGGAACTCATCGCAACCTCAGCGGTTACGAAAGATACTCTATGATTGGCAGCGATGAGGAAGGTTAGTTAGTTAGGGAGAAAATTTCTATTTTTAACAGGATTATAACGTTTAGCTCGAAGGGCCTAGTGCGAGTTTTACTTGATCTAACGCGTGGAATGCGTAACAGTCAATTTGTATGGGAATGTTAGCCACTAGGTGGCGCTGCTTCATTCCCAGACAAATTGACGTTTACGCGTTCGAAGCGTTTATCGAGAACTCGCGCTAGGACCTCAGTTATTGTTCCAGCTACTAAGCACAGTAAAAAAAATGTCTGAAACATTTGTTAGGAACTCTTTATAGATTTTTACGCAACAAGTCGACGACCTTTTGGTATTTGGCTGCAATAATTGTGTGACGCATGCGTGCCGGTTTAAATCAAAACAAAAGCGGAAATAGATTTTTCTCAAGTCTGTGTCAGGGTTGCCAAAAAGACCAAACAATGCGTTTATTTTTTCTTCGGTAGGCTTTCAATTTGCCACCATGTTTTTACATAAAATTAGCTGGTGTCCGCCCCTTCGAACGCGTTAAAAATAAATAAGCAATATAAGGCCTTACATCTTTATATGCTATTTACATTTTTGTCAGGTTTTTGTTTTCTTAATTTTAGATGATCCCTAGGGAACAGTACTTTTATTCTAGATTAAAGGTATCCCATGTCCTTTCATGTATCAGGAATACATAACATACAGGAATACACAACATGTATGCAAAATTTCATTATGATCGGTTGAGTAGTTGAGCAGCGTGAAATGGTAACAGACAGACAGAGTTACTTAATTTATTATATGGATAAGGATGATGTACAAATATTTAAAAAAAGTTCTAGAATCTAGATAAGTAATTTGATTGGAATTAGATATTTTTTTTGGTTTAATTTTATTTATTGTTTTTTTGACATTTTCAAAGAAAACTATTTCACATATGTAAAAGGTACTCGTTTAAATAGCCATAGTTAAAAAACTATGTAACAAAAAGACACACAATATTACGATACCTTAGTATTTTTAAGGGCTCACAAAAATAGTTCGTAAAAAGAGTGTCCCTCCCTCCATCGTCTCCGGAATGGTGATGAAATATGCATGTCTCATGGTTTTTTTAGGACGCGACCCAAGACTTAATAAAATGGACTTGAAGAGAAGCACGTTTGTCAAAATGGCGTTTTTCTTTTTTTATGTAAAATACACCGTACCTTTTGATGTTTTTAAATTACAGTGGGTAGGATTTTTTTTAAATCACAATCACAAGTCAAAACATTAAATTAATGTAGCTCTTATACATTTATACTTAAGTGTTATATTATAAAGAGAGTTTTGTATGTTTGTAATGAATAAATTCAAAAACTACTGGACTGATTTTGAAAATTCTATCACCAATGGAAAGTTACATTATCAGCGAGTAACATAGGCTATAGTTTTATAAAGATACGAGGGCGAAGTCGCGTGCAACAGCTAGTTATAAATATTTTCAATATAAACTTTTAAAATAGAATTTTTTAAATGATGAAGAGTTTAGGTGATTTTTAGGCTCAAAAAATATATTTATTAGAAATCTTTTCACGCTTAGAAAAGTACCCTATTCAAAATATTGCCACTATAAAAGCTTTGGCTGAAACTTAATTTATAGTTCAGACTTGCAGTTTTTTTTTATCAATTTTAATTATGAATGTAATGAAATTTTTAGACCGTGACTAATTTAGTAGAATGGGTTCCCTTTGTGAACGCGAACTGGAAACTAATTTTTTTTTTTTTTTTTCTATTTTTAAATGGAATTTTCCATTTACAATTTTTAATTAAAAATATAAGCAATGATATTTTTTTTTATAATTAAAATGCAATATTTGTCTTGTTCCAGGTGATTATTCGTTGGATATAAGCGACGTTAGTCTAGAGGACGACGGAAGTTACCAGTGTCAAGTTAGTTCAGGATTAAATGGTAAGAAGAAGCAATACATACGACTGTATAATATTTTTTGAATTTTCGAATAGTGGGGATAAGTGGAAATGTATCTCTACTGGTAGGCTTGCAAATGTTAATACATAATTCTATAGTAGAATGGCTCTCTTATGGTGTTATGATTATTTTAGGCGAACCAGCAATTCGTTCTCGCTACGCACAATTGACAGTTCTGGTAGCACCAGAGCCACCTAGGATCCTTCAAGGCGCTTTCATAGAAGCAACCGAAGACGTGTCTGTTGACATCGAGTGCGTGTCAGTTGGAGGGAAACCTGCTGCTGAAGTTAGTACTTTTTTTTTAAATAACTGAGTTTGTTTGGCGCGAAATTTTAAAAAGTTTATGCAAATTGGTATAGTGGTGTGAATGTTATATGAACAGTTATTATAATTTTCTTCTATTATACAGTAATTGGGTAAATTCGTACAAGATTTGAAATAGATCGTATCTTATAAACGAAATCCATACTAGTCCATCTTTCACTGTATTGACGATTTGTAAATTTTTTCAAACTTTTATATGTTTTTAATAAATTTATTTCTTGTGTATATAAAACAATAAATAAATAGAATATATTAATTATATATCGATGTGTACAGATCACATGGGTGGACGGAAACCAGGCGGTGATCAGCAAGAACGTGGAAAATTCGGCTGAATTGCTTCCCGATGGATTGAAATATAAATCCAGGTACTTACCTTAGGCTTTAAGAACTAATGGGAATGTCGGAGTGAATGTGGGAATGATTGGTCATGAGAAACTTGTCGTGGAATGAATATTTGCAAGCATATACACACGTCATTGTTCAAGTTTTCACTTCTGTCGGCACTCCCGGAGTGCCATTTTTATTAAATGTGAGCACTTTTTTATTGCAACTTTGCACATCACAGCGATATCACGATTTGCCTAGATATAAAATTGCATTCATGCCATGCCGGGATGGGTTGATAGTTATACTAAGTAAATATTTTGTTGTCATGCAGATCGTTTTTGCGGTTAAAGCCAAAGAAGGAGCACCACAATCAGACTATAACGTGTCAAGCGCAGAATACCGCAGACAGAGCCTACAGGATGGCAACTGTTCACATTGAGGTAAGTTCATACGAATTAATATTCGTAAGCTGCATAAATAGTCGCTGTAGAACCAAAATCTGCCATGTACAAAATGTATACTTTTTAAAATATTTTCAAAAAGTTTTCCTGAAAAATTTTACATGTATGTTTATTTAAAAAAAAAGTGTTTTGTTATACATAAACCTGTTTGTCTTTAAAAATTGAAAATTTGATAATTTTTTTATTATTTTCATTATAGAGTAATTTTTTTTACATAATTTTTATTTCTAGCCCATTCTAGCCAAAAAAGAAAACTAAAAATACATTTTTTAAAAAAACTAAAATATTTATTAAGTATTTAAAAAAATATATAATAATATAATATTAGTCAGTAATGTATATACATGTGAATTTTTTTAGAACCATTTTTTTAAAATCTATTTCTTTAAATGAAAATTTAAATTTTTTTGAATTATTTTTTGGATATAATAATTTTTTTAATGATCAGGTGAAATACGCTCCAAAAGTTAAAGTGTCCATAAAATCTGGTCTCACAAACGGACGGATACCTGAGGGTCGAGAGGCAAGATTCCAATGTGACGTAGATGCCAATCCAAGAGCTCAATTGTACAGATGGTACCTCAACAATAATCCTTTGATTGGAGACTTCAACGAAGAGATGGTGAGTTATATATTTTTGAAAAATTAAGACAAAACTATCTGTCTGTTTTTCTTATGAAATGTTAAAAACGTACACTGGATTTCATCAATATCCCCTCAGAAGTTTAACAGCCGTGAGAGCATAACAGACATATGGAATTAATTTTGCAATAAAATTAAGAAAATTCCACTTAAGAATTGCAGAATTGTACAAAAAAAACGTCCACTTTATTATTTCATAATGTATCATCACTACAACCGTAAGCCGTCTTTGCGTGAGCGAGTAACAAACGTACAAACTTTCGCATTTATAATATAACTAGCTGTTGCACGCGACTTCGCCTGCGTAACTTTATAAAATATAGCCTATGTCATTCGCTGATAATGTAGCTTTCTATAGGTGAAAGAATTTTCAAAATCGGTTCAGTAGTTTTTGAGTTTATTCATTACAAACATACAAAAATACAGTAAAAAGTAGTGGCGGTAAGCCACTACTTTAAGTACCCGTCTGGCGGCAGTAACCACCTCCTTACAGAATATCACCGTGAAATAACAGCATATGTGCTGTTGTGTTTTGGTGAGTGAGTAAGCTATGCCAGAGCCTATTACCCCATCCCTTCCTTATCCCTTAACCTTAATCTTTATATAGTGGGTAGCACTCTTGCAGCACCTATGCCGTTGCTTGTGTTATAGGCGACGGTAGCCACCTACCATCAAGTGGACCGTCAGTCTGTCTGTCGACCTTTACACGAAAAAAACTTTGTAAAAAAATTGTTATATTTTTTTCATTTTATTGCACTGCACTGTATTTGGACTAAATTTTTCAACAGCGCGCCCATGCATTGTTTGAATGCATGAACGATCTCGCATTACACGAATTTCGCACGGAAATTGCTTCCATGTTCTGTTATGAAAATTAAAAACATAAAATAAAAATTTGTCGCCACCCGTTTCTGTTTTTATATCCGTTTTTAATGTTGCCACATTTATTTATTTTTAGTTCATAGAAAACGTGTATAAAAGGGACAGATTTCTTTCAAAGTAAATGCGCAGCCATCGCTTTGTTGGAAATGTTTTTTTCTGAAGTAAAATTTCTATACAGGGTCTATTTAAATTTCAATATATTGTTAAGGATTTTCCTTTAATTAAATAGACATAAAGGAGGGAAATCCCTTTAATTCTCGTAGTTGTTATTCATTCACATTGGTAGCGGTTAGAGAAGAAGTTGTTTTTATAATAATTATAAATATTTAATACATGAGATTCTTTCGCTAAAACCGTGTCCCGGTTTAAAGAAATTTATATTGTGACATGACTAGATGACTACATTATCAGGGTTCGCACTTTTGAACGAAGTATTCAACGGTTTCTAAAAGAAAAATGAGTTATTAATTTAGCGTAGACGACAAATAATTCGATAAAAGTAATTTTAGAGATTTTTTAATTGTTTTATTTAGGAAAAAAAATATACAAGTTTTGAAAGAATAATGCCCCTTTATTTAACTAATTTCGTCCCAAGAAGTATGTCTTTTTTCATATGAACTCAAGTGGCAAGAAATTCGTAACTTGATAGGCATAAAAATGTCAAATGTAAAATAAATGGTTGGACCGCGAATAATACGCATTAATTTTGTTTGTTTTAGATTATTTTCAATGTAACTAGAAAGTATCATAATGCCGAAGTGAAATGCGAAGTGAGTAATTCCGTGGCCAAGACTGATGCTGTTTTCACCTTGGATGTTACGTGTAAGTGATTTATTTATTTTATTTTTTTAACTTCTTTAATTAACCCATCTTGACTGACGGCAGTGATAAGTAGAAGAGTTTTAGTTTAATAATTTACTTACAATTAGATTAAGTATGTAATTTAGAAGTTAATGTTCTTCTGTCGTATATTTAAATGTACGTTCTCGTCTTGTCAAAATTCCTCTTTTTCGGTCTGCTTTAAAAAATATTTTATAATACGCACACGGGAAAATTTTCAACAATAATATGGAGAAGCTATTTATTTTATTTAATATCTATCTAGATCCACCATCATTCAGAACTAGGCCACAGAATATAGAAGCCGAGGAAGGATCCAGTGCGACGCTGAGTTGTGATGTAGATGGTCAGCCCCAACCTGAAATACGATGGCTTTTCCATGAACCAGGTCGGATCGGGGTAAGTGGCTACCATGCTTTATATAAACTAGTCCAAACTTCACGTCTAAAAATATAAATAACATCATCATCGTCACAGTGATGAAAATATTTTCTCAATGTGTTTATACTTTTGATTTTTTTAATCGGACGTATTCACGGGCACCAGCTAGTTGCGAAATAAAGCTTCGATGCTTACGAAGACATGGGATACTGGGATACTGTGGATTTAACGACACTAGAAACTATTTCATGAAATTAATTTCAATATATACATAAAACTTTTTTCGATTTATAATAATTTCAGTATTAGTACAATAATAATGTGGCCGTAATAGCAGTTTTATGTGAGCGTGCAATTACTTTCAGCAGGTCAAAGGGAAGGCACCTAATTTAAAGGTGACAGTGAACTCAGAGACAGCCGGCAGCTACATATGTAAAGCTACCGTTGAAGGTTATCCAGAAATAGAAAGCGAAGCCATAGTTTTCATCAAAAGTAAGTTTGTTAAGTGATAAATTATATTTTGTCTAATATCAAATTTCTTTTTAAATAGGTTATTATACCTAATGCTGCGTGGAGGGCTAAATTTCATGTTAAATTTGCTTTATGCCTGGAAAGGTGTTAGTCTAATCTTTATCAGTACCACTATCATGAGTTTATAACGACCGCACTCTCTAGCGAGAACTTAAAACATTTGTATGGAAACTATCGATACCATGAATTGCACAAGTAAAAAACCTATCAAGTATACGTGTTGTAGCATTTCTATAAAAACTCTGTAAGTACCATGAGTCACAAATTTGACTGATGCTCTCGAGAAATACCGTCGAGAATACTTTAACATATTTCTATAGCAACTCGTGATAGTGCTACAGACAGACTTTATCAGCCTAAATTGCGTTTTGCCTAAACGCCATTCGTATACCAAACAGACACTTCAATTAGGCGTAGAAACAGTAGTGTTTTAATGACATTACAAACAGACACTTCAATTTAATTTATTAGTAGGTATAGATAATTGTCAATAAATGTAAATATTATTTATTTTTTAAATTAAAATTTAATTTAAATAAAATAAAATTCTTTTTATATATTACTAGCGGTCCGCTCCCGGCTTCGCCCGGGGTGCATTTTTTTTTTACGTAAAAACCTTCCCTGATTATCCCTCTATCCATGAGTGAAGACAGAATTAAAATCGGTCCATCCGTTCTCGAGTTTTGCGCTTAGCAACACATTTAGGGATTCATTTTTATATTATAGATGTAGTTTACGCTTCCTCTCTCCTAGCCCCTTAAGTTCATAAAACTGGGTCCCGACAGGGTCCATAAAACTGGTCTTTATAAAATTTTTTTTCTTTTTATTCTAAAAGGTGCACCAAAGATAGTATCCAATAGAACTCAGTTTGGTACTGAAGGAGAAAATGTGAGGTTGGATTGCGCTGCCCTATCAGTTCCGAAACCTGATGACGTCAGATGGTACTTCGAAGGTCGCGAGATTAACGCTATACAGGATCCAGTAAGTGACAGATATGTTATTTAAGTAACATGTTTGTTCATGTTTTAAGATATAGACAGAAGAAAACAGACAAAAAATAGATTAAATTTTTTAGGTGCTTAACCTAATGCGACAAATTTTTCTAGCGAAATAATTCAATAGTTTCAATTTCAATAGTTTCAGTTCAAATAATTCAAGACGTGTCTTTGCGAATTTGTAGTTTCTTCTTCTAAGTTGCTCCTGATCATTTTATCAAATTTATAATATTTATGAGAGTAATAAGATAAGAATACAAGAAATAATTTTTTCATAGTGGAAATATAACATAGGACTAACATTTATGTGAGCTTTAAGTCTTAACTTATAGTGAAAGGAGGTATGCATGCATAGGCTATGTTGCTATGTGGTAAACGGATAAATTATTAAAATTATTAGAATATTGATTTATTATTACCGCCATTATTATAATAGTTATTATTGTGAATATTTAATTTTATCTATTTGACTGCTGAGGTTCGCAAACATTTTTATGATGAGATGTTTAGTATCAGAACCAAAATATTATACCTTAATGTTGTGTTTATATTATTATTGCCTAGTGAGTCATAACAAAATAGGTCTCTTTTTTCAAATATACCAAAATGTCCTTAATGAAAAATTTAAATACTTTTAGGATTACGCGATGACCTTACAAGAATCTTCATCAGATGGCATCGTTCAGTCGAGTCTGGTGATTCGAGCAAGTCAATCTAAACATTACGGTTTCTATAATTGCAGCATTACCAATGAATATGGAAATGCTAATGCTGCTATTCTTCTTAAACCAACAAGTAAGTCCATATTATTAATATTATAAAGATAAAAGACCATATCAACGATAAACACCTTACCTATAGTATATTTGTTTAAGCCTTTCGTGTCTAACATAAAATAATTTGACAATTTCTTTTCAGAATCCCTTCCTCTTTTCATTATTCTATTCGGGGTCACTTCTGGCATCATAATTTTCATTGTTTTCATTCTCCTGCTGTTCTTCTGTCAGAGAAGACGAAGGAAGAGACAACAGATCAGTGAGAAGCCAGACGTGACGGTCACCACCAGTGACATGTACAAAGAGAGCGACAGGAGTTCTAATATTAGTGATTTGAAACTGCAACTGCCTCAGGGTGACGGGAGATACGAATTGGTAAGGAATCGAGATACAGTGGAATATTATTAACCTCTGATGCCCGACGCAAAAACGGGGTGCTATAAGTTTGACGGCGTGGGACTGCGTATCTGTGTATGTGTGTGTCTGTCCATGGAATCGTATAGCTCCCAAATGGAAGGACCAATTTTGATCTGGTTATTTTTGTTTTAAAGCTGACGTGATCGGGTGTTTTCTTAGCTATAATTTATGAAGGTTTGTTCAGGCGTTTGAAGGCCATCACATTTGCTAGTTAACGAAAGGATATCACTAACTTTCACGTGTTCAATTGATGTGAAATTTGGTATACTGTTACTTCGGTTGTATTTCCATGACATGGTGACATGGTCCATGACAAGTAGTCTGCAGGATACCCAAGTTGATATAATAGCGTTTTTGGATTCAATAGAAAGCCAGTAGTTAGTTCCCTAAGTTGATCCTGCCGGGAATCGAATTCAGGAATACTGAGACAGTGCGCTAAGGCAAGTATCAACCACTTGACCAATGGTCTCATGACAATTTAAAAAAAGTGTGTGTGTCACCTCCGACGCACGACTGGAGTTTACTCCTTACGCACGATAAATAAATAATTTAGTATTATAATTTAATAAATACGAACGAACGAATAAATAGATAATTTAATTAATATAATTAAAACATATTAATATAATATATTATTAAGTACTATATTATATTAATATGTATTGAAGCATATTGTAGACTGTAACGCGTAACGTGTAACATTTGATTTTACTCCCATAAATTTTCATACCTCGGGCTTATATTTATATGAAAATCGATTTAAGGAGTAAACTCCAAAAAGTTTGTTTTAAAAATAATTTTCGGACGTCCATACCGTTTGTCCTAGGATTACTCGAGTTCAGACAGATCAGACTCCAAGTTGGCTGCAGGTCTACCTCTCGCTGGACCTGTACTCCTTCCCAACATGAGACACGACGATCCGCTGATGCAGTTCAGATATAGCAACGATTACTCAGACCCCACATATAGTGATACATATTTTAAAGTAAGTCTTGGTGTGGAACATGCCAATAAAGTAGTTGGGCATTTTTGAGATGGGAAAAAACCATTGAACTCGCGACACTGTTACCGTAACCGACACCTCTGTACATATGTATGTACATATATTGTAAAATATTTCCTGACGATTCAAAAAATACACACGTAATTGTTCAAGTTTTCACTTCTGTCGGCATTCCTGGAGTGCCACTGTTTTTTTTTATTTTAAATATTGTTTTATGTCATAAAGTCAAATATAACTATGATTAAATGATAAGTGAGCCCATCCCTTATCATTAATCTTACTGTAGTCGGCATCGCACTTGCATAACCTATGGCGTTACTTGTTTTATAGGCGACGGTAGCCACCTACCATCAAATGGATCATCAGCCTGTCTGCCGACCTTAGCCTAAAAAGTCCAACGTTTGATTTCCACTTTACATAATTAATTATACTGCCAAAAGTGTGAAGATACCAATACTCAAATTTTTCAACAGGCCCCAAGCGCTTTTGTATACGACTATCCTCAAGGATATCCTCCTCCACCGAACCTAAGGGTACAGTCGCCGACACATATGGATGTACCGCCTTCGAACAGGTATGTATTAGTTTAAATTTGAACAATGGGTTAGGTGATATTATACCTACAAGCATGTGGCAAACGCAGCTTAGGACATCCACCCACAAATCTGTTAAGGGCCGCGGGTTAATGGTTGATCCAGGACATTTCTGACCGGTCCTATTGGAAAATTATTGAGTTGGCCTATTGGAAATCCTCAGTGCCGGATTAGCTATGTAGCAAAAGTAGCAATTGCTACGGGCCCCGCGTATTGGGGCCCCCGCGTACCCATGCCTACTTGAGTGTAAAATAATTTATTCAGCAAAAATATTTTAAAAGAAAAAAGAAATTGTTCAACCTTAAGAAAACATAACCTTATGAAACAACATCTAAACAGTGAAATTTTCAATATTTTGAAATGAACATTACAGAAAATATTGTTCAAATTTTACTCTTTTATGTAGTACTTAAAATTTTAAATAAACTTATCTCTATATTATATTTTAAAAATAAGTATAGAGAAAATTCACTTTATTTTAACATTTAAATTTAAAGATACTAATACAAACTAAGGGCCACTTGATAGAATTTGCTACGGGCCCTGCGGCATCTTAATCCGGCACTGGATATCCTACGGCTATGATAATGATGATATTGATAATTATATATCTAAAGTAGTATGAATACCTTAATGCCTTTAGATATTTGGTGTACAGAGAAAGCCAGGAGGCAAAAATTATTATTATTATTTTTTATGTAAAATTAGTTTCTTCGTGTTAGAAATTTTACGATGGTCTCCTGTAAGGGGTTATTTTATTTTATATTATATTGTCTAATGGCAGCTTAACTAACAGAGACAAAGAACAAAGGTGGCTAAGATAGAACGTCTATTCGCCTATTAAACAGGGTACGCATTAAACTTCAATAATATGTAATGGTTACAGTAAACCTGTCCTAACCTAATTAACTATTCCATTTGTGACTCACTTCCGGTACCCGATTACACCTCAATTATCTGGGGATTATTGTTTATTCAACGTGTGTGATGTATTATGTCTTTCTTCAGCATTTACCTTCTCTTTCGCTTTATTTATTTATCACAGTACAACGAAATAACCGTGTGGAGTCTTGGGACATAATTAAAAAATATAGTACATGCATCTGAAGAGTCCTTAAAAAGTTATTATTTTGTTTTTAATTCATAAAAAAATATTACAAAAAAGTGCGTTAAAATTGTTAACCACACTACACGATCAGTACCTACTCCGAACACTCAGTTTGATCTAGTCAAATCGATTAGTGTATTTGATAATTAACTGTATTGTAATGTTTCATATCTCAGAAGTGAGTCTATAGGCATTTTAGTTTTCTTTAAAACGAAAAATGTACGACTTCACAGTTTTAACTTAACCAGGAATCAAAACTGCTTAGCCATGTTGGCTGCCAGTAAGGGCTATCCTTTCACTGCGTCATCCAGTGTTCCTGTCTACTTTCTATTCTTTATACTGTGCACATCATTCGGTGTCAACACTAATTACCACACAATTATGAACTACGATCAATGAAAACTTTCATTTCAGGTCTCTACAAGGTTCATTAACGAGAAGTATCGACACAACATCGACGCTACCATTGTCGACCGGCAATGTATCGCAAAATAATTCATTACAACGAACGAAATCGCCCGACGCGAATGATGCGATCAATAATTTAGGGCTTCCACTTGGAAGCGACAGTAAGTATAAGAGCCAATGTTATTTTCATAAATAGGCGGATAATGAAGCTAAAGCTATAGCAGATATTTCTGAATTAAAATTTAAATTCTTTGGACCGATTTTGATTCGTTTTTTTTGTTTGAAAGCAAAATTGTCACACGGTATGCGAGCATGCGTTATGTTATGCGTTATAGTTACGTTCTATTTTTTTTTAAATATTTTAGAATATCTTAAGTTTCATAGATATTGCGTCATCTACACATTATTATTTAAAAAAAAGAACAATGTTGTTCTTTCGGTGTGTTCGAATTGTGAAAATTTAAATTTTATAATCGTTCGTAAGGAGTAAACTCCAGTCGTGTGTCGGAGCTGACACAATTTTTTATTTATTTATTAAGTACTATGAAATTTCCACAGCACCTCCGACACCAATTTACGCTCAACCCAATGCTAAAATCGGCGTTGACTTGAGGTACGCTGCGACATATGGGAACCCCTATCTGAGGAATAGTTCTTTAGGTGAGTCAATCCCTGTGCATTTTTTTAAATGAATTTTATTGATATTATAAATACGAAAGTTTGTATCTTTGGATAAATAACGCAAAAACGGATGTACAGATTTGAATTAAATTTATCACACAGATAGTTTATTACCTGGATTAACATTTAGGATACTTTATATTCAAGAAAAATTCTTGGTTCCCGAATGCTAGGTGTTATTTTAATAAAAGTAATTTAAAGAAAATTGTAATTAGATATGGGAAATATATGTTAATAACTAACGGCCAAGTTTACCGATTTTTAATATTTCACTTTTGCAACACTGCGGTGATATCCGCGCGCGCTCATTGGTTAATATCGCGCGTTCTGTAAGGCAGGCCGCACACACGCAATAATATTGTAAATGCCAAATTGTCAAATATATTGGTCAATATATGGCCCCGCACACTACTCAATATTATTGTCAATTTTTCGTCGTAAAATTTGACTCAGTCGCTCAGTAGCTTGATTCGTGTGTACACGTTTTATACAATGAAAAGAAAGAAAAAAGTCGTTGCATTAATTATTGCATTGATTTTAACTTCTCAAAAAAGGCAATCAATAAAGAAACGATAGATTTAAGACTGGATGAGAATAAATAAATAAATAAAATAAAATAAATTAATAAATTAAATAAATAAATTAAAAATAACAAGCAACATATCGAGCGCATTATTCTTCTTTATTTTATCGCGATATGCTTCGATGTATTTATTCCACAGTTCTGGATAAGTTTCCCTTGTTTTAATAAATTCCAACAAATGTTGCTTTTCCGTGAGAGTAATAATATCAAAACTATTTTCACAATGGATAGTGTTTTCTTCCTCCATATTGAGCAAAAAACACGAAAACATCCGCCTGATTTGAAATCTTTTTCTTAACTAAAATATTATATTGCTTCACGTCCGCAAACGACAATATTATTGACAATACCCCTGCCTCCCCCCGATATTGCCGAGTCGAAATCAGAATTTCTGGAAATCCACAATAATATTGAACAATACCGAAATACTGGCCGCACACACACAATATTATTGTCAATAAGCACTTTATTGACAATATTATTGCGTGTGTGCGGTTAGCCTAATAGCGGACTTCTTAGGGCCGCCACATACAGTCGGAATTTCGATTCGGAATATCGATTCGGGATTCCGAACGCAGTAAATCCATACAAATCTATGGATCTACCACATACATACAGTAGTTTTCCCTTCGAAATTTTCTCCGCATCGAAATTCCGACTGTATGTGGCGGCCCAAATAACGCGTTTTCGTTGCATTGCACGATTTTACTCCCACGAAACCGATCCGTAAGATGTTACACATTTCACAATAGAAATATGTTGCTCAACAATTAATTAAATTTATATACTTGATTGTTGTTGATTAGGGTCTAAATACTGTGTCCATATATCCAACTAGATTCATAATTATAATAAAATATTTCACAAAGCAAAAGTGTCTGAATAAAAATATTTGTTTAAGGTTACGGTAGTCAAGTGCATACCGCGAAGCCAGCTTCTACTCCTGCACCACCGCCTTATTCAGCAATCAGAAGTTCCGTTGTGATACCCTCAGGTAATTAAATTAGCAATTTTAATCCATTTTGGTTGTTCCACATTCTACCATAACCATACTAATCCATCGATACTATAATATAATGTCTGTCTGTATGTTACCATTTCACGCCTTAACTACTCAACCGACAATCATGAAATTTTGCATACACGTTGTCAGGGATACAAGAAAGGACATAAAGGATCATTTAAAATAAAATAAAAACTAACGCCTGGCCAAAGTATTATAGCAACAAGAGGTCAAGTGTTACATTTCTTATATGTTTAGGATAAGGGATAAGGAAGGGATAGAGAAATGTGTTCTGGCATCTTTTGCTCACTAACCGAAACACAACAGCTCACATTCTATTATTTCCCTGTGGTCTTCTGTAAGGGGGTGGCTACTGCCGCCAGACAAGCTGCCTAAACGACTGTACAACGCAGTGTCCCTTGCTACAACATTAAGTAATTAATTTGTTAATTAATTGAAAGTTTATTTGTCACAGGAAACGGAACGCAGCCATCTCAGGCCACACACGTATAGCGAAGGCCTTATATTATACGTTAAATTCAGTATCTAAAGTAAAGCCAAGAAGACGACGCAAACATTGTAAACAAAGTCGTCTGTCCTTTTCCCTCACACGAAGCAGCCGGCGCTATCTCTTTTATTGTATCTAGACAACCCTTGAAAGTTTGTTTACATTCTTTGCCTCGTTTCGTTGGCCTTGCTTTACGTGTAAAAAAAAAACGAACGAACTGTCACAACATAAAATAAAGTATGCTATGGAACATAGCATTTTGTAATATATTGTGTTCCTATAGACTTTAAAACGACTGAATATTGTAAATAAATATTAGAAATTTTAGAAATTGAATAGATAGATTCAGGTTTTTATATATACTATTTTATTGTAATTTTGTTTGTGTATTTACAGCGTAAGGAATTTTTGGTGAAAAACATATTTAAAAAAAATAATGTATGTAACATTCTAAAAAGAAATAATTCAGTTTTATTCGTAGTTAAATAAATAATTTATGTATGGTAAATGAGTTTTATAAAAATATTTTCCATTATTTGTCCAATTTAGAAAAGAAATGTTATATTTTTTAAATAGCAATGCTCAATATATTAAACAATTCCACTTTGTGTTTTACTTTTTTGTTTAGATTGAGAGATAATCTAATTTACTAAATGTTTGAATTATAAGAACAAAATATATATTGTGTTTTATTATATATAAACAAAATATATAAAGAACAAAATAAAAATGTAATGAAATATAATTTTATTATGTATTTACTGCATGGCCGCCCTTTAGTAATTTTTATAAAATACTTATTTTTAAAAAATAAATGTTTTTATTTAAACGTTTCATATAAATAATGTAATACGCTGTAAATTGAAAGGGTGTCATTTTAAACTGTTCTTTAGTAACAGAACTCTACTTTTACATATATAGATGTTTCAGATATTAAAAAAAAATGGATGTATGCTTAGAATAAGCACGACCGAAGTGAAAATTTCTAATTTTCCAATTTAAAAATATATTGTAAAGCCAAATAGACAACGCAAACAATGTAATTAAACCTTGCCCTCTGTCCTTTTCCCTCACACGAAGAGGCCAACGGTATCTGTTTCATGTTATTGGAAGCCATCTTGACAACCCTTGAAAGTTTGTTTACATTCTTTGCGTTGTCTCGTTGGCTTCGCTTGACGTCGAGTGGAGCCTAGTAAACCCAATCCAGCGTCACCAACCAGAGCGTGACGGTTCACTTACGTTCACTCTTCATGGAAACGCGCTTAAAGAAGTTTTCACAACAAAAAAAAAACATTAAGAACTCATCCAGATATTATGTCCTGTATTTTTTAAAACAATGCATTTTTATTTTATAATTTTTCCAAACAATTTCGACAACCTTTATGATTATTTCGCGTCATTACTTTAAACGAAAATGGTGTGGTCGAATCCTTAACTAGTTTAAGGTGTACCCTTTTTATGAATTCGGCTTAAAATGTTCAATTCTATATAAAATATATATACGTATTACATTTTCTCTGTGATAATAAGTATTTAGAATCATTAAGTAATACATTTCTGACTTGGATTCTTAACTTTTCAAGTGTAGAAAGTGAAACGCCATTTCAATGTATTTTTTTGTATAGTGCCAGTTTTGTAGATAGTTCATTATAGTATTTTGATTTTTTAAAAATGTTGAATTGTATAGAGATTACTCTATAGGTAGGTAGCTAAAATAATTTTCTACTTAACCTTTTTTTAAGGAATTATTTAACAGAATTCTCTTTTGTAATGTTTTTTTTAAACGTAAAATTTAAAAAAAATTATATTGCATGTTTGTTTTTCTTTGCATGCTATTATTTTGTGATTTCTGTACACAATTCTTCGAATTAAACTTTTGATTCTGAAACTTTGTTTTTTATTGATCACCTTCCTTGTACCTGCACAACATTCTTACCTATTTTTTAACGTTGGGAATCGTTGGGACGTTATGACACGACATCGGTGCCCCGCCACGACTATCTAACGCGGAGATGGCTGGCTATAATTACCTAAAAATGTCTGCAATTAAATGTAAATTATTTCAAATAAAAATTGGTCATAAGGGTTGTTCACTTATGACCCATTTTTATTTTTTATTAGATTGACAGATTTTGAGCTGTATTTCTGATTTAAAATAGTTGTAATTTATGTACCTAAAATATCGCTAGTTTATGACCGGACACGCTGTATATATGCCACGCAATAAGATTCACTCGTGTGAGCAACTATTGGCGTTTTTGCTGTTACTAACGAAATCATTAGCCTGGCGGCCATCAAAAACTCATTTTCTTGTTTTTCCCTTCAGTTGATAGGAAAGTGGTACTTGTTGGGGAAAACGTGATGATATATTTAAATAATCACTACGTTTAACTTGTGATTTACTTCTTTACTTTCTAGTAGTGACGGACCGCACTGTTACGAAATTATGATGCTTATTATGTGAATGTTGCGGATATTCACATCCGCATCTTCCGCATCAATTTAGACATCTACGACCGTATCCGCACATGCAATAATCAATGCGAATCTTTTGCGGATGCAGACATGGAGCCAGTCCTAAACCTGGCAGATTTTGATTAAAATTATTTCATTTTTCTACTAAAAGCTGAGCTAAAAGTTTGATTGTTTAATAAAAAAAAAGACAATTTCGTGAGTTTACTTTTACATTGAAAATTATATACATATATATTAAAAAACACTTGAAATCCGCATTAGCATTTGCGGATGTGAAATTCTGCATTCGCTACAACCCTAGAAGAGTCCGCCTCCTCAAATATTTCGTAGGCGAGCTCAACCTTGAGTAGGCGCAGGGTTTTACGTCCGCACAGTGGACAGACATCCCGGAAACACACAGCATGCCTCCTCTTGTTGCCCAGTGTTGTGATGACTGTGGACGACCCCATGTCCATAACCCATACTCGACAACGCAGCTGGTTGTCACAAGGGGCTTCACTTCTAAACCACCACCTCTTTCCTGCGGCACAACCTACCCCAGAGTCGGAAATCCCTTGCTCTACCTGAAACTTTCACCTGAAACTCTCGGAAAACCTTTGCCCGTGTGGCTGCTCATCTATTATGGGTGGGCGAAACGCAGTGTGCCCTGACACTAGCACTCCCCTTGGTGTTGCTTGTGTCCTTAGGCGACGGTAACCACCTACGATCAAGTGAGCCGCCAGCCTGTCTGCCACCTTTAAATTATTTAAAAAAAAAAACTACAAAAAAATTTGGTTATGTCGTTATTGTTTTGCAATTAAAAAAATGACATTATTTTACGTAGTAAATAAACCCTGAATACAACTAGTGTTTCAAAGCAAATTTTACAAGTTAATACGCCGTAACTGTTGGCATTCTTCCAAATCACCAATTCGAGCAAGCCTTATACGGGATTACAAACTTAGTGTACGGGATGAAGTAATTGTACATTCTACCGAATACATAGTATTATCGTTTTAACTTAGATTGACATTTTCGTATGCAAAAATTTCATTGCAAAAATGAGCAGCAATAAAGATGTCAGGCGTTATATTTCTGATCATGTTAAACAAAATAAATAAATAACATATTTTCAATTTTTTTTTCTTATAGCGGACGAACTAGCGGGCAGTAGTCTAGTAATAAATAAATTATATCTAGAAAAATGCGCGAATGTTTCGAGTGTTGCCACCGTATTAAACTTGATACAAGGCTTAAATAATTCGTAATGCATTTTCAGTTGATATATCAGCAGAGCAGACCAGTCTGTCTACATTGCTGAGGACAGTCGGGTGACCGCAAACGCATCTTGCGGTCACATCTCTCATACGTTAACAGTACCGGCGCTTGACATCTGAGATGAACTTGAGGTATCTATCTGACTACTCCATGGTTTCCTGGCAAATAATTCACTATGAATACCTATTACATAAATGGCTTTCTCGAACAACGCAAATTTGTCGAAACATCTAACGTTTTATATAAGCTATAATTAAATTTGCAAGCGTTTTGGGTACTAAGCAGGATTCTACGCAGCCGGAGCTAGACGAGTTATTCTTTTTGGCCAATTAGTTTCCTCCACACCCCTGTCTTCCCAGCATGCACGTGGTTTAATTATTTTTATATATTAATATAAGTATACATAAATAAGTGCGCATGTATTGATCTTTCAAATAAAATAAAAAATGGATAAAAATTCAAATTATAAACTAACCCCCGACTTTTTATTGAGCCCATTGCTATGTCTTCTGAAAGTTGCTAAGGAGTTGGGGACCATGTCGTGGAAATACCGCCGAAGTAACAGTATACCGAATTTCACATGAAGAGCCAATAATGAAATGAACCTTTCACGTTTGGCTCTGGCTTTGATCTGGCAAAGTGGCAGGGCACACTTCGCTTCGCAGTTATTAGGGCAGCTGGTCTGGCGGCAGTAACCACCCCCTTACAGGCTACCGTGAAATAGCAGCATGTGTGCTGAGTGAGTAGGGAATGCCAGAGCTCATTCCCCCACCCCTTCCTAATCCTTATCCTACTATGGTGGGCATTATACTTGCAACACCTATGGCGTTGCTTGTGTTATCGGCAATGGACCGTCATTCTGTTTGACGACCTTAACAATAAAAAACATATATTATGATATGCGGTTTTATGTGTAGGCAATTCAGTATATATGGGAAGAAACATGGTCAATAAAAGTAATGTTTTATGGGCACAAAATGTCAAAAAATTATATTTTGTTCAATTTACTCCTACGTCCGTCTGTGTGCAATAAAAACGAATACATAAAAGTATTTTTATTAGGAACATACCAAAATACTTTATGACTAAAATACTTCTTAGAGTATTTCGATGTATGAGTACCTTGGTCTTGGGATCTTGGGATTTGTTAATGATCTTAGAATCATTGACGCTTTAAATTTAAATTTTGAACTTTTATTCGGAATTCAAAATTTTGCCTTAAATACATTTTTTATTAATATATAATTAATGTATACACTCATTAAAAATTATTTTACCTTTATAATCAACAATTTCGATCTGTTCCATATCAATTGCAAAGTTGATTGGGAAAACCTTAAGTTAATACTTAATTAAACTTAGCATAAGATCTAATTTAATCTTCTAACATAAAATCTTGAACGATAAACGATAACTTAACTGAAGGCCCCATATGAAAACGTATTGGAAGAGCACACTGCGCTTAGCAGACCATGTTGTTTCAAATTCAAAGTGTAAATCAAATTATTTGACTGCAAATGGGTGTATACAATACTAATGTACAAGTAATAGCATCCAAGCATGTATTACTACATTTTATGCAATTTTTTTTTTTAAAAAAATATTCAATACTAGCTCAATCAGCAACGTTCCACAGTTGCCATAACAACGGTCAACATATGAAAATTATGGTTTTCTTTATAAAAAAAATCGATTTCCATTGGAATTTTGGGAAAAAAAAGTATATAAGATTATTCCTTTGTTTAAATGCAATGTGTAAAAATTTCAAGCGAGTTTTTGAAGCATACAAAAACCAACATAACATAGATATATAGATTTCAAAAAATAATTCAATATTTTCAAAAAATATAATAATATAATATAATATCTTCACACATTCCACACAGCACGATCTAGTTCCACACTAAGCAACTTAAAGCTTGTATTATGGATACCAGACAGTTGATATAATACATAGATTCCTTTTTTTTTGTAAATACATATTATAAATACAAACATCCATGACTCAGGTACAAAGGTACCTAAATGTTAACACATAAACATTTGCCCCTAGCGGGATTCGAACCCGCGACCGTTTGTTTAACAGCTAGGGTTACTAGCCACTAGACCAAACGTGCCCTCAATAATAATTCAAATTATAAACAAAGTATAACAACTTATTATGAATAGATGAAATCTTTGGCATTCATGGCAATGAAGAGGAAATCGGCCTTGCACAATCATATACATATAGTCGAGTCCGGCAGGCTATGTAGCAATTCGCAGTGCCCCCAAATGCACTTAGCTCCCGGGTAGAAGCACATCGCTCATGCAGGTAATCCTAATTGCACAGATTTGAACCTGGATACGATCCAAGAGCGGCCGTCATCGCTCCACTATGCCTACCAGATTAATTGCCACGATTTATGTATGGTTATTTACGATACTCCATTGTTATTAGGGAATGTGTTTTCGTAGCGGAAAATCTGTTAAAGCGTTATAGAAATTTCGAGGTAAAATTTTACATTAAATATTAATACTGCCTGCAATTATCTACATTTTTACTAGCGACCTGCTCTCAGATTCTCCGGGATTAGTTTTTATCCATACTATCCATACTAGTCCATACCAATCCATACTATTTTACTTATTATTTAATAATTATCCATAATAATATTATAAATGTGAAAGTAACTCTGCATGTCTGTGTGTCTGTTACCTTTTCACGCCTTAACTACTCAACCGATCATTATGAAATTTTGCATACACGTTGTCAGGGTAAGAAGAAAGGACATACATTTAGAAACACCTTTCATTTAGAAAAAAAGTACTGTTGGGATCATCTAAAATAAAATAAAATAAGTAAGATAAAAAATTACGTGTTTTAGGAGGAGTTGCAAGAGCCCATTCCCCTAATCTTTTATACCAAGGTATACTAAGGTAATACTACTAAGGCAGTTGTCCCACCGCCGACGATGTACGAGAAGCGATTAGAGCTAGAAACTAGAAACGAGTTGGCGAGCAGCGAGAAGTGTGTGTGTAGTTTGTTTTGTCTGGGATTTTGTCGCTCGGCTATAAGCGAGTGTCCTGTGCGACGGGATATTACTCGCACCACTCGCTTAAAATATCTCTCTTTTTCTTCCGTTTTTTCAGAATTATCACTGCTCGTCTGAACTAGACAACAGTGATAGGTGTAATAATTGTTCAGAATTCATAATATGTGCACTCAGATTCGAACTCTAGGTAGAAATGACCGCTGCGTTGGTTGGTAAATCGCCAAGCGAGCATCCCAGAGCGAATAATACGCCATCTGACAAATCTTGACGTTCAGCAACGAACTATGTAGTGGAGCGAATACTCGCCGGTAGTCTAAACAGTCAGCGATTAACTATTAATATATGCATCTCTTTTGTTCATACGGAATGATATCTTATTGTACGTTTCTTGAGCGAGAAAATAGTCGATAGTTAGTCGCTTCCTCACAGGTGGTGGGACAACTGCCTAAGGTGGTTAGCACGCAACACCTTGCCTAACAGCAGAGTCGTTGCCTAACAGGAGACTTTACCCTCCTACTATCAGGTGGATCGTCAGCCTGTCTGACAACTGTTACATAAAAAGTTATGCTCTCCTAATAATACGCATGCACATAATATGTTGTACGCCAAAAAATATTATTTTCATATTTCAAGCACTTTACGTTTAGTTTTAAAAATGACGCAAAATCAGGGAACATTATGACTGCGGTTTAGTGAAGATTATCATTAATAATACGAGTATATAAAGTATCACTGTTTATTGTAAACAAATAAAGAGGTATGAATTTATACTCGCACCTTAAAATAGAAAACTGATGCCGTAAAGGTATGGTCCCATTGCTAACATATTATACATTTTTAAGAAAAATGTATCATTTTGTTTGAAGTTTTCAAAGTTGAATAAATCTATCTATCTACATATATTAATACATAGATTTTATATCTATGTATTTATATATGTATGCATATCACTTCTCAGAATTTTTTTCTAAACCTTTATAGCATTATTCTTTAAATATATGAAAATCCCGTGTTAAGACGTTCTTCCGCAGTAAACTTCGAAACTAAATTAAATTTTGAATTTTATCTCGATAAACTCAAAAACTACTAGACCAATTTTAAAAATTCTTTCACCTATAGAAAGCTACATTATCAGCGAGCAACATAATCTATATTTTAATAAGTTACGCGGACGAAGCCGCGTGCAGCAGCTTATATACCTACAGGAAAACTGGCCGCGACCTATCGCCTAATGCGCATGTATGCTAAGTCGTACGTACATGTAAAGGATCAAATGATTTTATTTTAATTTATTTTTTTTCTTGAAAAACCGATCACGACCGATTGCTTGACCAGAAGGAGAATAGAGCTTGTTAAAGAGGTTGAATTTCAAATATGTAACTAAATTAAAACGATAAAATAGAACTAGCTATTTTGAAACAACAAGTGAAGGAATATTTAGTTTTAGATTTTCATGTCAGAGAATTTAGTGTAAAATGAGATTTTTGATAAGAAATATTTATGTACGGCTTGACATATTAAAATGAAATAAAATAAAACGAAAATTATGATGTTACACACTAAAGAACTGTTTCATTTAATCATCATCATGGTCGCATGAAAGTTGTAAAAAAGAAAGAAGAACAACAAGAGTGCTGATGAGAAGTTCACTATTACTAGAGTAAAAAAATTATCTTATATGCCTTTGACATAAAAAAACTTCAGTAACAGCTTACAAAAGGACAGAACCCAACCATCCCTCGTCGGTTAGAATAAATTAATTTCAACTCACGTTAATTGAGAGGGTAGGAGGATTTTCGCCCGCAGAACAGAGGGGCACTTCATTATTTATTCTTATAATGCTCCTTTAACCCTACGTTTTGGGGTTAATTTGCAAAAGGTCTTGGGTGCTGTGAAATCTGCGTGTCTCTTTGCAATAGCTGACAAATGGCTAATACGTAACTGGTAAACTTTGTGATTTTTATTTAAAAAACTTTTACCTCGAATTTATATTTTAATTTCTTCGAGGGATACGAACCGTTACCTGCACTAGCTGTTGTAGCTGCACCGTAGAATGTTAGCTGCACTTTAAAATACTGTGCCAACTGACCTCTGAAGCTATGTGATTAAATAACAATTGCAAACCCAACACGACTTCGTTCCGGTGTTTTCGACTATTAAAGTATTTATTTTCTTTGTTAATTTTAATTTTTTTACAGTAAATATATAAAAAGAGTAAATATTACTAAAAAAAAAAACTTAAAACTAGAAAACTAAGCTACCGGTTGTTAGAGCTGCAGATTGAGGAACTTCCTGACAATTATAGTGCCATGTTATGAAGTACTACACAATTCTAGTGAGAGTCTATTATTTAAATTTTGGGACTTAGTTTACTTTATGAATGTTTTTAATGTGATATTAATATTTATTTGATTAATGCAAAAAAATATTGCACCCGTCCGAAGCCGAGAACGGGTCGCTGTTTTATAATATATAGATTATTTAACTTTTTTTTATTAGAGAAGATGACGCATATGAAGGAGCGAGCTCATCCAGAAGATGCCTATTCACTCGAACTTTGAAAAGATTTGGGTTATATGTGCTCGGAAATACAGACCGCCGGCAGGGAGTTCAAAATCTTGGAAATGCGCAAGCGCATTATAAATGGTGTTTTAAAGCGCTCGGTACGATAAAGACGGATTTCGACGAGATGAGGATGGTCACCAGCCGTATGTCCGTCTGTATGTCCGATGGAAGAAAGGGGAAGGGGTTCGACAATGTCACACATAAAGTTTACAAGTTAAGTAATAAAATAAATTTAATTATGTCGTAAGTATAATTCTCTCACTTTGTATCTACGTAATAAATTTAGTTATAACACCTGCGTTTAAATAACTGTAATCTTATCTGAATTGTTACCTAACTAAACAAACAGTAGTCACGCGAATGGTTTTCGACCACCTAATGGGAGGATATTATGAATTCGAATAATACCTACGGAATATTCGATTTAGTATCAAAGCTATGTCAGATTCGATTGCACATTGTCTTTAATACTTTTGATTATGATAAGTTACGCTTTTCTATGATAATTTAAGGTTAAAATTGAACAAGCACTTAAATTAATGTGATATTTTTATTTGAGCATACCAAATATTTTACATATACCTACCATAAGACTAAATGAAAATTTGAGATTTTACATTAATAAAACAATTCGTTGAAAACAATAAAAAAAAATTAGTATTGCACAAATTATTAACAAAATATGGATATAACCTTTAAAAAATCGAAAAAGCCCAATATCGCGACCACTTAAAGGACAACCTGCAAAATAATTGCTGGTTTAAACAAAAAAACGGACTCGACAAAAGAAAACGATGATAACCACTATTTACGGGACATCTGTATATCGTCATTAGTTACCAACATAGTACCTAGATACCAAATTTTTAAAGAAAGCTCTAAAAAAGCTGTTTTGGTTTAGGAACTCAAACCGGTTATAAGTAATTCTAGAAACACTAACTAACGTTAGACAACTAATGCGTTCATCTCATTAAATTCCATTTAAACGATGTTATGTTAAGTTGTCGCTACACAATGCGCTGGAATTTTGATTGCTCCAATCCGTCTAGCGTGCAAGCCATTTATTATTATATTGTAGTGATAATAACTTCTGTGTGCACAGAATACGTAATATGACTTGCCTTGTGTGTTACCATATATTATGTTAAGTTTAAGTGTCGCTAATTAGTTTGATTTTGCTTTATAATATAAAAATTACCCATCCCTTCCTTATACCTTAATCGTTCTTAATTCTTCTATGGCCGGCAGCGGATTGACTTGTGCTTGTGCTTGTTGCTTGTGTTATAGCCGTCAAGTCGACCATCAAGTTGCCGATTAAAAATTATGATTTTTTTAATATTTTTAAATTAATAAATAAAAAAATTGAGCCTCCGTGGGACGCCTGGAAATTGATGTGAACATCGAAAATATTTTGTTTAATTTTTTTTTAATTTGAAAAATACTTATTAGTTCCGCTAAAGTTGCCAAGGTTGGCCAAAGTACTCCGTCTAATTTACTCCGAGTTTTCAGACTAATAAGGTGTGAACGCACCTTTAGGCAGGATACATTATAGAGAATTTCTCATCTGCGCATGGGACTTACAAATCGTATAGTATTTCATTTGTTTTTGAAGTCTGATAAATTCAGTCGTGCCTACAACAAACTACAATGGGAAAACAGGTCAGAAACTTTTTAATTTCCTGAACTAGACTCTGTACAATTGTTTTAGCTCCGTGAAGAAACACAGTACAGAGAAATGAGTACATAAACTAATATTTATTTTTTATTATTATTCTGCATGAAGTGCCTTTGTAACGAGCCTGTTTGCAGTCTTAAAACATAACTCATATTTCTGTCCATTATTTTAGATTACATTGTTTTATGAAAAGTCGTCAGACAGGTTGAAGGAAGGATCACTTTCTTATGTCATGGTCGACAGGCTGATGGTCCAGGATAAGAAAATAGCCTCTGGCATCTCTTGCTTAAACACATACTGTTATTTACACCAGATAAAGTATAAAGGACAAAGTGGCATTCTTGTCCCTTATCCATAGTTTTAATTTATTCGCAATTCGCAATCTTCACAGTTTGCACGGGTTCAAGACCAAATTGAAACTTTTTCTCAAGGAACGGCAGAAACAACAGGAAAATTTGAAAACAGAAGTATCAATTATCTAATTTTTTCTATCATAGTTCGAATAACGTCAGTAGTATATATATTTACACTTATGGTTGCACTTATAATATATTTAATATATGTATAAATTAATTAATGTATTTAAAACTATATTGTGATTATTCAATTATTTATGTTATTAGAGACTGTTATATATATTTCTCTAGTCTAGTGATATATATTATTTATGTGTAATGTTATGGACTTGGGCGGGCGTCCGTGAAGCCGACCATGAGGTCCCCAGCGGAAGATCAGCGCTGTGTGTGACTTGTAGCACACACAGCATATGCTGAGTTGGGTGCCTATTTGGGTCGAGACACTGGTGCATGCACTGGCAAGTATGGTACCATTGCCAACACGATTAAAATTATTCTTATTAAACTTGTATTGCATGTGCTATTTGTGTTGATTCAATAAAAATTCTTTTCTTTCTTTCTTTCTTTCTTTCTTTCTTTCTTTCTTTCTTAATTTATAAAAATGGAGCATCTATGCATTACATAATTTATAGTACTCAGATTTATTACTGCTTATAGTTATTATCATTAATATCTATCTATAGATATTGTGTTCCAACTCACTCAGTTCTGAGTGATCAGTCAGTGGAAAGCTACATTCATTCGCATTCATTTAATATTTACATGTCTGAAATGTATTATATTTTTGCCTGTTGCTTTTGCTAAATAACTACAAGTTATTTAGCAATAGCAACAAACTACAAAATATAAACTATTTTTTTTCCGTTAATATTCTGTATTTTATAATACAGTATATTATATTTTAAAACTTCATAAACATACTGTATTTATTTATACAAATATTATAAAAAGAGAATATTATTTATTTTTGTATATTTGTAATGAATAAACTCAAAAACTACTGAAACTATAAATGAAAATTCTTTCATCCATAGAAAGCTACATTTTCAGCGAATAACATAGGCTATATCTAATATATAAAATTCTCGTGTCGCGGTTTTTGTTGCCAAACTCCTCCGAAACGGCTGGACCGATTTTGATGAAATTTTGTGTGCTTATCGGGTAGGTCTAAGAATCGGCCCACATCTATTTTCCATACCTACCCCAAAAAATCCAAAAAATTTTTTTTGGCAAAACAACGTTTGCCGGGTCAGCTAGTATTTTATAATGTTACGCGGTCGAAGTCGCGTGCAACAGTTAGTATTGTATATTTTTTTAATTTTATTCACATAAAATTAGGTGTAACATGAAGATATTATCCAAGAGTTTATTATTATCTTACTTGTTAGTGAGATAATAATGCCAACTAGAGTATTTTGTTTAAAGTCACACTTAACTTGGTTTGTGAGGTGTGAATGCTTGGCCCCCAGCGACACACATTATAAGAGTGAATTTAGTATGACTCGTTGGAAACAAATCTGTGGTTGACAATTTTATTATTAAATTTTTAACATTCAATAAAATAAAAAATAAAAATAACATAGTATGTAAGAATAGCGAGTCCTATTTTCCTTATCTTTACATAGTGTAATTTGAAGATGATTTCCGCGTATAACCGCTAACTCCTCAAAAACCATGCACACACATGCACATGGGGCCAGTTTTACAAACGACATACCTTTTTCCCGTTCGTTAAAGTGCTGGTAACGAACGGTTAACGGTCCGTCAGTAACGTTTACTAACGGTGGTTCCATAAAAAATTAAACATTTGGTAGCTGTCCGTAAAATATACGCCGAAGTTTATGAATATTGTCGATGGTTTCGTTGTAATCTGTCAATAACTGTCAAGTGTCGCGTCTCAAAACACATTTATTTACAAAAATAACAAAATAAACGATACGTAAGACAAACCGACCATATCATAGTCAGTAACGAGCTAGTAAACGTTAGCTGTCAATTTATATTGTTCACTAACGAACAGTTATTTATAAATGCACTATATTATACTATTAGATCATTTTATCGTCTATTTGATATAAAATTTAACTAACGGATCGTTATAAAACTGGCCCTCGGTATATTGTTGGTATAATAATCGGCATTTAATTTGGCACTTCGGGAACAATTCGGTTTTATTTTTGTTTATCGCTGTCATTCAATAACACGTCATTCAAAACGTACACTGTGGACGTTTTGTAGAGAACGCCTACAAAACCGAATATAGCCGATTTTAGGCATACATCTCGCTCTTGTTCCCGACGAGCCATAAATGCCCTCTACTATATGTATTTATTTTTATATATGTATATGTATGTCATACGGGTTGTCATTCGACAGTAGTCTTTTGCGACTGCCTATCGCGGTCTCGGTCTTCTTGAGAGGTAACACCAAAAGCAATATGGAATGATTCCGATTAAGGTTGTAACATAATTCTTCGCTGAAAGAAAGAAGCAACTCATTAGCAGTTAATGATACTACGTCTTAGTTGGTCGGCAATAAAAACTAGAACAATTACTAAACACTACACCCGTAGTTAATTCGGCTACGTCACAGTAAACTAGTGGTTATAGTGCCAATAACAATAAAACAACGCCGGCGTATTTATGTACGAGAAGATATGTATGGTGCTTCGTTTTTGCGTGTGGTACAAGTTACTTGCGACGCGCGATTCTGTTGTCTTATCTCTGTCAGAAAACTATTGTAATTATTTATTGTTTATATTAAACTTAAATTTCTCTAGCGATTATGTTACACATAAAAGTGTTGCAATGTTAGGGCAATGTTAGGGCTGCCCCTCTTCTGTAGTGCTTCGGAATGTTTGCAATGAGGAGCACTGATGGTTTAAAAAATGTGGTTAATGGACTACTCGCCTAAATTTATTTCGCCCGAATGGGCGAATTGTTATGTTTGATTTTACTTGTTATTTTAATAGACAACTCACCCACAACGGTTGAACACAAAAACTTAATAAAATATTAAAGTAAAATTAGTTGTTAGTATAAATTACTGTATTAAATCAAGCATTTACAATAATTAACAAAAATGAAATATCATATTCAGGGTTCGCAAAAATGTGGTATATATAATAAAATATCAAATAATCCGATATATTAAACATATAAGTAAAAGTATTTTTATATGTATATTCAAAAGAAGTAATAATAACACACAAGATAAAAACTAAGAATAAGGTGACTGAAGCGGGTTAGTCCAACTATTTCTACTGTTAGTTATACGATAGAAAAGGCAAAAATGTCATTTTTTTTTAGAAAAAACGTGGGACTGGTGCTACTGCTACAAGAATTGTAATTTTTATAAAAATAATTTAATTAAATAAATTAAATCTTATGATTTTGTACCACACTGAAGATAGTTTTCCCCTTGAGTCGACTGTAATTTTGATACAGCAGGAAATTAGCTCCGTTTAATGTATTGAACCAATGTTATTTGTAAGGTACTTGATATGTAACAATAAGAAACAACATTTATTACATAATAAGCTTTTCATTTCTATTAAATTCATTCATACACTATTTTAATTTATACCGATTTTAAACTTTTAAAACCATAAACTTATTCATAAACTTATATAGTTATTATATAACTCTATAAACTTATATTGCAGCAACTGTGGTCTTACTTGTGTAGGTAATAGGCGCCGTAGCCACCTACCATCAAGTGGACAGTCAGCCTGTCTGACGACATTATTATAAATATAAATGGACATTTAATACATAGATATTAATAGAAATCGACCCTCGCAGTAATGCGCCGCCGAAGATTAAGAGTCATCCTTGTCCGTGGTTCTGACACCTGACGTTTTATCTGTTTATTTATTGTACATTGTAATGAGACACTATATATACGATTAAAAAGACTGTTTGTTTTTAATCGATTTATTTTCATTTTTTTTCTCATTTAGTACAGTGGATGTTGGTGCAAGTTGGAGTTGGTGGATGTTGTTAGAACTTTTATTGGTGAAAGCCGTGCCTCCTGTAATTGCGGTGGCATTGTTCGATGCCTACCTCGTTGGAGGCCTTTTATATATATAAATAAAATAAAATAAAAATAGCTTTTATTCACTTACATTACATACACTTTTTTAATTAATTTTTAATACCAACATCGGCATTCTGTAAGTCAGGTTGTCCCTTGAAATAGGCCTCCTCCAAGCTCTTCCATATGCTGCTCTTCTCCAATCTTTGGGTAGATTGTCGTCCCAGCGTCTCGCTGGTTTGCCCTAATAATAAATAAACAAATAAATAAAATTACCTAGCAAACAGCTAGGTAACCTATTTTTTTTAACAAAGAATGTAAACACAAATATTCCCCCCACAATTCTGCAACAAAAATAAACTGCCCCGCCACATGAATACGTAAACATCTCGTTCCAAATGGTAATTGGTATCGATTCGGCCATCACTCTCGGACGAGTATTACGAGTGGAAAATGAATAAAAAATGCCGATTGCTTTAAAAAAAAGGTGGGTGGAAACATCGCAGGGCCTTAATTACCGTAGAGTTTTAACGAGCGCCCGTATAAGCGGAAATATTTGCTAATTCTAGTTAAACGGGATTGTTCTGTAAACGTGCTAATAAAGTGGCGTTGTCTCTTAAATTTGGCGAAAGTAAGCGAGTGTAAAAATGTATGAAAAATGGATTGCAAAGCCGGAGATGGCCGGAGATACTATAGTTATCTAATATTTAGACGACACGTTTGGTCTAGTGGTTGGTAACGCTAGCTGTTAACCAAACGGTCGCGGGTTCGAATCCCGCTAGGAAAAAAAAAAAAAAAATGTATTATATCAACTGTCTGGTATCCATAATACAAGCATTAAGTTGCTTAGTGTGGAACTAGATGGTGCTGTGTGGAATGAGTGAAGATATTATATTTATATAAAATTCTTGTGTCGCGGTGTTTGTTGCCAAACTCCTCCGAAACGGCTGGACCGATTTTGATGAAATTTTGTGTGCTTATCGGGTAGGTTTGAGAATCGGCCAACATCTATTTTCCATACCCCAAAATTTTTTTAAAATTTTTTGGCAAAACGTTTGCCGGGTCAGCTAGTATTATTATAAAGAGAAAAGATTTGTATTTTGGTTTGTAATGAATAAACTCAAAAACTATTGGACTGATTTTAAAAAATTTTTCACCTAACGAAAGCTACATTATTAGCGAGTAACATAGGCTATCTATACTAATATTATAAAGAGGAAAGATTTGATTGTTTTTATTAAAAAAAAAATGAGGTTATACGTACTTTATTCTTGTGTACTATACTAATACATGTATTATAAAGAGAGAAGATAAATTTGTATTTTTGTAATGGATAAACTCAAAAACTAATGGACCGATTTGAAAAATTCTTTCACTGTTGGGAAGTTATATTATCAGCGAGTTACATAGGCTATATTTTATAAAGTTCGCGAGCAAAGCCGCGTGTAACAGCTAGTATCTTATAAAGTTACGCGAAAGAAGTCGCGTGCAACAGCTAAGTAGTATACATACAGATATTTAATTTAAAAAAACCTTCACAAGAATAATGAAATGATAATCCATTGGGTCAAAGTAAAATCTTTTTTCATTTGTCAAAAATGGGGGCTTACGATAAATTATGCGAAGGAAAATGATTTTACACCGAAATTTTGATATAGACATTTTGTTCGAGACGTCGTCCATTCTATAAACGTCTATTCGTGAAATATACGAGGTGTTTCAAATTTAAGGAATTCCTGTGTCACAGTGATTTTTTTACTAGTAGGAAATAAGGTTTTTAATTTTATTATTCACTGTCCGGTGGCCGCGACTTCGTCTGCGTTGAAAAATAAAATATTTAATGCCTGACGAAATATGTCAGCAATATTGCAACACTGACGCCTGACATACAGATGAAACTTTTGCCAAGCTTTGTACGAGTATCTTAAGTTTAGAAGTTTCGCTCTTGTGAAATATTTAGCCTATGTTCATTGAGAAATTCTATTCCAACTATTGGTAAGTTTTTTTTTACAATTCAAGCAAATAAGCAAACTACCTTAATATTAGATAGTCATAGATCTATCTGACTTTACTGTTTCCGGCACGCTGCATGGTGGATCAACAAACGCTACCAAAATTATGCATAGTTTAATGAAAAATTTACAAGAAATAACGAAATTGCTTTAAAATAAATAAATATTATATTTAAATACATGAAAGACAAATTTTATTGTTAGGAACTTTCGTTAAAGTAATAGAAACTCCAAAAAAAAAGTGTGTGTCAGCTCCGATGCACGACTTCCGAGTTTACGAACGATTATAAAATATAGATTTAGTAAATGAGGGTAAATGAATGAATTTTATTAGCTTTATTAGTTTGTCAATTTTCTCAATTCACAAATAAATATTAATGGATATAAATATAAATATATTATATGTATTATATTTCATTAATATGTATTGAAGCATATTGTAGCCTGTAACGCGTGACATGTGACATTTGATTTTACTCCCATAAATTTTCATACCGGGCTTATATATGAAAATCGATTCTTAAGGAGTAAACTCCAAAAAATTAGAAGACAAGAAGAATTTGACTTTTATTAAAAATTATTTCGAAAAAGGCTTATACAGGGTGGAAAAATAAGTCAGGCCCTGGAGGGAAGATACCTTAAATCCTTGAGTTAGCTCATTTTACATTAAGGAGACATTCCTTTATTTTTAAAAAGAAACAAAACTGCATTCAAAGATTTTTTAAAACTCGCTTGGCTAGCCCGGGACTCCAACCAACTAAAATTAAAAAAAACACACTCGCTGTTTTATTATACTAATCGATAGGATTATTATTCAGGATAAAATGTATCTAACAAACATTCCCTCCAGGGCCCGACTTATTTTTCCAACCTGTATATATGCATGCAGCATATGAATTCTGCACCAATTAATAAGTTAATGTCAGTTTAAAAAAATGTATTATTTCTTTTAATTTATTTGTATACTGTTCTAATGGTAAAAACAAAAAAAAAACATGAAACATTTCATATTTTAAAAGTTGAAGTACAAGCGTCAATCGTCTCAGTGAATATCTTAAATCTATTTAAATTAAGTTTTGACAATACATTAGTCTTTTGACAAACTTGATCGTCGATGTAGATGTGACACTGTATTGTTCACAAATATATCTTAATTGAAATATTGAGTGCGAGTCGGGGGTCGAGGTCAAAAGCCGGTAAGAATTAAATTATTCTATTTCTTTAGGCATCTGCATGCTCTTCCTAAAATTCGTAATTGAGAGGGGCGAATTCTTGTTCTCGTCTAGCGAAATTTATATAGAGAGGATACTATACTTACTTACATATTATATTTTACTAGCGACCCGCTCCGGCTGCCTTATTATCTAACAGCAGACGACTTGCGACAAACTTGCGACAGGCGACAACTTTCTATCAATTTGTGCAATATAGCACTAAATCGTTTTTTTTTTCATCACGTAACTTATAAGAGTGGTGTGGTTTGCGATAAGGCCTCTTACGGACAATAACTAAAATTAAAGTACATCATTTCTAAAATTAAAGTATGGCAGCACACACGATCTCAAGTCGTCTGCTGTTAGATAATAATTATACCTATTGATTGAATTTATATTGATAAGGTCCACAGTGCTTGACGATACCGTTGGATAAGTGGTTAAAGTGCTTGACTTAACGCTCTGATCCATGGTTTTCGGGTTCGATTCCCAGCAAGGTCAACTTGGGAAATGAACTTTTCTAAGATGACCCTGGTTTGGATATGAAAGTATAGCGGCAGAGCACACTGCGTTTCGCAGTCAATTAGGCAGCCCGTCTGGATGCAGTAACCACGCCCTTACAGAAGACCACCATGAAATAATGGCATGTGTGATGTTGTGTTTCGGTAAGCGAGTAAGGGATGCCATCATAGCTCATTATAGTTTAAGAACAGATCTTAATAAATTATAGCTAATAATCATCTTGATCACGTCAGCTTGTAAAATAGGTCCATCCGTTTGGGAGCTACGATTCACTGATACACAATTATAACACCCCGTTTTTGCAACGGGGGTTACAAATAAAATGCGTGGTGTATATACAACTCTATGTGATATCCAAATGTTGCGTGTGACCTAATTCAGGGGGTTGGGTCAGGCCCACCGTAACAAGGTTGAGACCTTCATTTGAAAAGCAAAATTTTTTCTCTTTTTACCGTCCGACCGAACTTTCAACATCTTGTTTAAAGCTTCAAAACATATACTTTGACTTTACTGTTGGCTCTTCTAATTACGAAATTGGTCGCTCCTTCATTTCCTAATTACTTATATTAAAAATCTTTCTTCTTCTTCTTCTTCTTCTTCTTATTGTGCCACTCCTCTACGAAGGTTGGCGACCATTATGGCTATCTTAACCAAGGAAACTGCTGTACGAAAGAGAGAGCGAGCGAGTGCTGCAGACTAAACCTTCGTGCTTCAGACGTCTTTATCCTTTCTCTGCTACGTTTTGTCTTGTGTCCCTTGCTGTTATCTGGATTCAGTAATTCCGTATTCCTTAGTCCTTACAAGAGATGCATCTCGAGCGAGATGAAATTCTTCAAGTTTGAAGCTTCCTTATATGACAGTGGTTCGACCTAAAGGAGCCACAGACATAACATTCCGGAATTAGCTGTCAGGAATATCAGGTATAGGTTAGGTATCAGTATAGACTAGGCAGTCTGAACATATAGCAGTCTGGAAGCAGCACAATGGAATAAACATTTTCTAGAACCTTTCTAGAATTTTCTTTTATACCTCTGTAAAAGTCATTAGTTCTGTACATAATATAACCTGACTTGAACGTAGTTCGAGCGTTGTAGATATTAATTTAGAAGAGATAAAGTAATTGCAAAGTTGTAACAACGAGTAATGAAATTGAACGGCACCTAATATAATATTCTATTATATCGAATTAGCCATGAGATAATCAATATTAAAATTTGTTGAAACGGAGTTTAGACAACCGTATGGTTTTAGGGGTAATTTAGGGCACGCGTCGTGCCGCAGTCAATAAGATTACCGTGAAATAAGAGGACACGTGGACGTCAACTAAGTTTCCCATGGAATTGTTTGGGATGTTCTTCGACGACTCTAGCCATTTATCATCAATTAGACTACCTATGGCAACTTAAATCTTAAAAAAAGAGTATATAAGAAGCACATAAGGTAGAAGGCCCAATTAGCTTGTCGAAATTTTCAATTTGAAAATGAAAAATCTTAATTTTCAACTAAGCGAAGTCTAGCACTTATTTAGGTAATCTACCTTAATAATAGTATTGTTTTTTAAAGAAAAACAATTTTTTTTATAAAAAAAATGACGTAATAACTGGAAAATGTACCTGGTGACTGATATCCATCTAAGTCTAAAATACTTACTGAGACTCCTACTAAACTTTTCTGAAAAAATGTTCTCCATTCGCAAACTTCCTCAAAGGACTCATTCAGGACTCGTTCAGGAATACAAGGGCGTTTCTTATTATCGAGGCAGAATTCGATTCAAGTCAAAATAGAATTGTTTAAAAGTAACAATTTATCTGAAATATTTTCTTGGTTGTACCGTGACGGGCTGTCATTTATAAGACCGAAGCCGATCGACGTTGATGAAACGAAATTGGGGTGATTAATTGATGAAAGCACTCAACAAGAATTAATTTTATTCCTTCATTCATACTTTATGAGGAGTCCCAATTCACTTTACAGAAGTTCCTTCTCAATATTCCATTATTCACGTAATATTTAAAATTATTATCCATCGTAACCAATTGTTTATATAAATTAAACAAAAAAATTTAGGTAACTATAAGGTAAAGGCACCAGTTATGGACACTTTTGGACAATTCTATTCATACATATTTTTGTAGAATTTCATACAATACTTTTTAAAATTTCACTCTTCATATTTCAATTTGTAAATAAATTCATAGCCCACATGTAAGGATATAAATAAATCTATAATTCTCTGTAATAAGATTATATAAAAAATAATAATATAATAATAATAATAAATTCTAAAATAATTACAAGATTTAAGATATCGTATTTACAGATTAGATATTATACTAATATTAAATTGGATCCCTGTCTCTGAAACTATTTATTAATGTATTATCAAAGTCAGTGATGCTAGCACTCAAAGCATTTTTAAAATAATGAAAATAATGAAAGTAAATCAAGCCGGGTGATGGACACTAGTAAGTGATGGACAGCTATAAAAATCAGTAATGTACATCCAATATTGAACACGTATCAAGTTATGAACACCCATATTATGGACTTATCCTTAATCCTTCTGTAGTCGGCAGCGCGCTTGCTGCACCTCTGGCGTTTCTTGTGTTATAGGCCACTGTAGTCACCTACCATCATGTAGGTATATTCCGAGAGATTTTTTTTTTATTGAGTCAAGGCAGCGCTTGGCTGCGATCTCACTTGATGTAAGGTGCAGATGCGGCCGAAGGTGGACCACGCTTCCTAGTAAGTGCCCATTTACCCTAGACTTGAAAACCCTGAGATTGTAATTATGTGGAAACACGGACGCAGGCAATAAGTTCCACTCCTTAGCAGTTCGGACAAGGAAGGTGGAACTGAAACGCTTCGTGCGTGATCGAGGAACAGCAACCACGAAGGGATGAAACCCCCGCCCGCGTCTCGTGGTCCGCAAGTGGAACGGTTCCGGTTGGATCAAATCGAACAGAACGGACGCACATGGTAGACATTTCCCATTACTGGGGAGAGCCCCATCACTCCCCAGCCAGGTCTGTAGTTCTGTGTAAGGGTATTATAGAAGAGTTATAGGACAAGCTTTCAACTTGCTTCAAATACCTACCTGGAAACGGACCATCTCTCGGGCCATTATATTTTATCCATTTGCATGGAACGTTGACTCATTAAAAAAACATTAACAATATATAATTAGATATAAACACGCAATACTATTGAATATTCAGTTCAATAGTATCACAGTAAATGTACATTATGGTAGAACCAAGGGTACTAATCGCCTAGTTAGCAATTATGAAATCGCTCAATTGTAATTAGTGGTTCAATATGTCTATGAACATGTAAGCATGTGTAAGTGCTTAGTTTAAATAGGGTATTCAAAATATTCACATGATTACACAATAATCTTGTGAATAATTTGAATTATTCACATTCTGCTTATATACCTACTTCTTGTACAGCCAACAATTTAAAACAATATTTTAGTAATAAAACTAACATTGAGAACAAGACAAAGACAGCTGAAAAAAAGCTTGGAGTCTTAAGCAAGGACAGCTTCTAATCTAAATCAAGGCAAAAAAGCTTGGGGACTTAAGCAAGGTCAGGCAATTCACATCTGGACAGCTTCTAAATCTATATAAAGCTCAGATCAGTTTGTGTATGGAGTACTGCAGTCTTCTCTGAGATGGCTCATCTAAATATTAACTATTTACACTCGACTCGGTGTTAAATCTCTGGTTCAAAACAAGTTTCAGAATGTAAAACACTGGCGCAGAATGGTTTGCCTGTCGGTTTTCTATCAGATACATTTTGGAGTTTGTGCATAGGAACTTCATGACCTAGTTCCTCCATCTCAATTTTATCTTTAGTTTCTCATCAAGTGTACCCTGCGGTTCGAATGTCTGACCAATTCAAACTCTGACGTTATGGGGTCAAATCGTTCGGACTACTAAGCGTCGGGAGGGTATTAAATTCACCCTTAGAATGTGGAAATGCCACCTATTCGGACGAAGCGCTTTGCGTCTTCTTTTATCATGGGAACAACGAGATACTGTAATAAGATAATTTTAATTATAATAAGGTCCCTCGTTAAGCGAGGGGTACCAGCATTTATTTCCCCCCTACAACGCAAATAAATACTTTGTTTATCTTTTTGGAAACATGGTTTTAAATGAGAAAAATGAATTTATTTATGTACTAGCTGGTGCCCACGTCCGCGTTGAAAAATATTAAGTAGCCTATCCTGTGTCCCGTACGTCTAAATGTTTATCTACCAAGTTTCATGAAAAATCAGTTAATTCGTTTCAGAGTTATGGAGGAACACACATACATACAGAAAAAATTCTAAAAATCGTCAATTTAGTTTCAGTATCATGTATAGAGCCTATAAACATGATATCTCTGAAAACAAAGTAACTTACTCCATGACCGACCCTTACAGATTTATTATTAGTATTGATTACTGTTTTAAAATAAAAAAATATCGAATAAAAATTAAGCAATTTCTCTTTTTTAATTTTTTTTTATATTTTTTTACTTTACATTTATGTTTATCGTTTTAAAAACAAGATTCTAATTTGAAAAATTGAATTACCCTTTTTAAATAAATAAATTTAAAAAAAAACAAATTTTGAGCGATCATTTTGCCACCAAGTTTGCATCTTCGTACTAGTCGTTCTAGAAACTATGTAAAAATATCCAATTCGTTTCTACCAGTAATATCCCCTTTATCAGATACCTTTTGTGGCAGGTTTGTGGCAGGACGTAATTCCTGCCACAAACATGTATTACGAGTTAATTCTTTGAATCTCTTACAAGTTTTCGAAACATTTACAATATCCTTTACATTAAGGTAACTCATTATTTCCACAAATAATTCATCTGGTATTCCAATCAAACTTGCGCTTGGAAAACCACAAATATTCAGAACCTTGCTCCTAACTGGATTCAATATATTATTTTTAATAGAAATTTCTAAGTCTCTCATCTCATGAAAATCAACATTAGTATCTTCAATATACTTGTTAAGTTGTATGCAAAGGGAATACGGTTCAATTTTCTCTGTACTTTGTATGACCATGTTTACCAGTACTGTTACGCCTAGGGTAATAACAAATAATTTTATAGGAATGTTCTCAAACCCACGTACTACGAGTAGCAATTCATGAGTACCTTCTTTCAATTTCCATATCGACAGCTGGTCCTTAGCTGATTCCATGGGATTGTCTATAACCTTTTCTTCGCATACTGGTAGAAAACCACAGTCAAATGTTAGTCTTGTTAAATAAAGTAAAAATCGTTCTCCTGACTCTTCAATACCAGTTAGTTTCAATTCTTTGACTATTTTTCTTATTACGCTATCCAAGAATGAAGAAATGTTTAAGTCTGTTTGTTTATCCATTGAGCAATCTGTACTCATTTTGATTGCGTTTAATAATTCACGTACAAATCATACATGTTATAATAATAATTCTCTCTCAAACCTTCAACCGTTGAAATGTCACAAAACTATTGAGAGTTGCCTATAAGTAAATTGGTTTTAAATTTATTTTTGCTAATTTTGATAATGTATTACCTACATTTATTATTAATTTTATTTTACAGCATGAAATATCTACATATTAATTATATACATTAAATATCAGTCTGACAGACAGTTTTCTGACAGTGACATTTTCCTTGACAGTGTCAGTGTTTATTAATTAACAAGTATCAATAAGAAAGAAGTTGATTATCTTTTTTAAATCAATACATACCTTCCACTTATACATAATCATGTATACTTATTATACAAAAAGCATCGCTGTCGTCACGTCGTTGCCGATCCTATAGTCGTTGCCGATCAAAGAAGTATTAAGGATAAGGAATAAGGAAGTGATACCGTAACAGGCTCTGACATCCCTTATTCACTTACCGAAACACAACAGCACAAATGCTGTTATTTCACTGTGGTCTTCTGTATGGGGGTGGTTACTGCCGAGAGACGGGCTGCCCAAATGACTACGAAACGTTGTGTGCCCTGATTACTTTCCAAATCGAGACCAGAGCCAACTTTGAAAAGTTCATTTCCAAAGTTGACCCCGCCCTCGTCGAATTTCTGTTCTCTTGTATTTAATTATAAAATATTTAATATTTGTTCTCTAGATATAATATTTGTTCTCTTCTATTTAATTACTCAATTACTCGATAAATGAGTACAAGCGGTGCCGAACACAAGACAATTTTCGTAGCGTACAAATAATATCTACATCACCAGGATAAAGGCTCGTTTGCATAAATTTTCCTCAACATTACCCCTATTTTCATTTTCATACCACATTTTCACACCTATAGAGACACATCTCCGACGCATCGAGTTCTTTCCACGTATAGAATTCAATTTATAATCCATCAACGTGATAGGTTTAGGTATGCGTCGACTGAATACTCCGCCTATTTTGCATACTGAAATGAGTTTCCGTAGTAGGGGGCATGAGGTACATGGATATTTTTGACAGGTCTCGGAAAGAAACATATTATTACTGCGATACGATACGACAGCGACCGAAGGTTAATCAGAGTATTTTTATAGCGATACTATTGGGAAGTGATGGGAAAAACCATTGACACTGTTACCGTAACCGATACCTCTGTATATAAGTATGTACATATATTGTGTATGTACGTACATAGATACACACACATCCATGTTGGCCTTTTTTTGAGATGGGAAAAAACCATTGAACTAGCGACACTGTTACCGTAACCCACACCTCTGTTTATAAGTATACTATATACTTTCCTGAGGATTCAAAAAATACACACGCAGTTGTTCAAGTTTTCACTTCTGTTGGCACCCGGAGTGCCACTGTTTTTTTGGTACTTAGGTCGTACAGCTTGATTCGGCTTTTTCCATTTTTATTAAGTGGTAAAACTAAAATTTTCCAATTTTTATCAAGCAGTAAAAATGAACGTTTGACAAAATGCCGAAAGACTTATAAAAGTTATTTATAACTGTTGCATGCGACTTTGCCCGCGTTACCCTTATTTGTCCTTATTTGTCTATTTGACAAATAAGTCCAATACCAAATACGCGGATCCGTGCGCTTGTCGGTTTTTCGAGACACATCAATGGGATCAAATAGGCAAATACGCAAATAAACCGTCCACACAATGGCCATATTCAGAAGCGCGTGCGCTGCGAACCTGTACGGACGTGCAGTATTTTTGTGTTTGTGCTGTTAGCAAGAAAATAATTATTCTTGAAAATGAATTGAGACAATGAAACAGTGCTAAAATTCTTGGAGTTGTACCAAATGAATTCGTGTATATGGGACCCCCAGAATGAATCTCATAACAACAGACAGCGTGTCAATGACGCATGGAACCACACGTCCATAGTGTTAGTAAACACCTTGCGTTCTGCTGCCAAATGTTTGTGTGTTTGTTATTTGACTGTCATGTGTGGATGGTGGTATTTGCCGTTATTTGCATGATTACCAGAACGTCAAATATTTTGCCACATACAACAAACACCCAATAGCGAACACAAATAGCCATGTGAAGCCAGCATTACGCATTAGCGAAACTTATTTTCGCATTTGTAATACAATGGACAATTTTAACCGACATCTTCGTTATTCTATATCCTCATATGGTGTTGATTTCGAACAAGATCAATATATAATTTCTAATTCAATATTAAAGAATATTTCAAATTGTACGGAAATAAAATGAAAAATACAAACGTGAAACGCTATATTTATGCGGTAGGTAAAGGTCGTGAAAGATTGATTTCTTTCGAATCAATATTTTTAAAGTCATGTCACAACACGCACCCATGGAGACACGCAATGCCGTTTGTTTCATTTATTTTGTCTATTGATCGCTTGCGACTTTGTTCGCATACAGTGTCATCTTTATCAAAACAGAGAAGAAGAAAAAAATGCACGACTGGAGTTTACTTCCCTTACGAACATAAAATACATAATTGTTAGCTTTATTAGTTTGTTAATTTTCTCAATTCACAAATAAATATCAATGGATATAAATATATTATATCTTATAGCTGTTTCGAAGAACAAAAGGCAGAGAAGACTATTCCAGTTGATCGCCAAACTTCACTATTTGAAGAGGCGCTGTAAGAAGAAGAATTTAAATTAATAGGCAGGTAAAACCACGGTACACAACTAGTAGGCTTAATGAAATTTTCTTCTGACTTCGTATGGTCAGCAAGCAAAAGTTCTTTTTCCATAACAATATAACAAAGTTATTCCTTGAGCTAATATCGTAGTTTTAGAACGAGCCATAACCAATGTCAAAGAACTAAAGGTATGTCAAGCAAGTTACGAAGGAAACCCCAAACAAAAATGTGTCATTCAACAGTCTTATCTATATTATTTTCCATATTACAAGTTGGTGGTCCATTCTCCTGATTTTAAGAAGAAAGCGATAAAAGTGACACAGCGAGGATATAAATATTATTTATTATTTTAAGAAAGAAAGAGAGAATAATAGAAAATAAATTTTATTGAGTTCGAAACACAAATAGCACATACAATAAAAGTATAATGAGAATATCATAATATCGTATTAACAATAGTGTTATACTTGATAGTACATGCACCAGTTCCTCGACCCACGTAACCCAGCATTTGTGCTGTGTGTGCACAAGCACGGACGCCATAATATTACAAATAAATAATATATACCACTAGAGCAATATAAATAGCAGTCTATAAAATGGAAATTAATGCATAATCAGAACAGAATGTAATTTTAAATACATTATTAATAAAACAACAAGTGTACATAATTATACTAGGTACTAACGATACGTGGACTATGATAGAAAAAAATAAATAATTGATACTTCTGTTCTCAAGTTTTCTTGTTGTTTCTGCTGTTCTTTAAGAAAAACTTTCAATTTGTTTTTGAACATGAGCAAACTGTGAAGATTGCGAATTGGTGGCGGAATTTTTAGATGTTAAAACATTTATACAACCTTTATTGCTAATAAATATTTTTGTTAGCCGTTGATTTTTTATTTATATTTTTAGAGGATCCCTCGGGAAAAGTAATTTTTTTCTGAATGAAATGTACCCTAGGTGCTTTTCTGTATTTGATAATGTCTATGTAAAATTTCATGATGAATTGTTAGATGTGAAAGCGGAAACAAAATTACTTTCGCATTTCCAATCTTAGTTAAGATTCTATTTTTCATTTTTGAATGTATTTATATTATTTAGAATACATGCTAAGTTAGCCTATAAGTGGAGTGTACAATATTATAAAAGAATATTTAAATGTGAATATATGTAAGGATGGTTGTATACTGTGTTGGCTTCCTAATAAATAAATTAATAAAATAAATTTTATATTATTATTATTATTTTTCAAAATAATGTGTAGATGTGTGCATTCAATATTACGAATCTTAGAATTCCAAATTGAGATCGTAATATTTTTGTTGCGTAATAGAATAACCCTAAAACTCAATGTACCGTTATGATGCGGAGCTTAAAAAACTATTGAAACGGAAAAAGGTTCGGTAATGGACATATTGTATAGTCTGTCAGAATATTCTGCGTTCCATTGGTCATGAAGTCACATAGAAGTCGAGTACCGTGATCATTTTAAATCAAAATGTATTATTTTCTTTTTATGAAAGGTGGCAGTCAGACACAGTCCAATTAATGAAAAAAAAAAAAAAATTGAGTATGTAAGTGCATCTTGTATTCTTCTTTAGAGGATATTGCTATAAACATTTTTATACCAGCAGTATGGTTTGGTATATTATTATCAATACTAATAATAAATCTGTAAGGGCGGTCATGGAGTAAGTTACTTTGTTTTCAGAGATATCGTGTTTACAGGCTCTATACATGATACTGAAACTATCATGTATAGAGATGTATGTAAAGATTTTTTTCCGTATGTATGTATGTTCCTCCATAACTCTGAAACGAATTGTCCAATATCCTATTAGGATTAGGCACCTAAATCTAAATGCCTATTCACTCGAACTTTAAAAAATTTGGGTTATATGAGCTCGGAAAAACAGATATTATGACATTATTTATTTAGAAATAAATAAATAAATCAATCAGTCAATCAATCAATCAATCAATCAATCAACCAATCAATCAATCAATCAATCAATCAATCAATCAATCAATCAATCAATCAAATATACCTTCTTCTTCTTAAAGTGCTTTTTTGTTATTGAAGTTTGGTCTTCAGCTCTGAAAACTTGTGCCTGTCCTAGGTCAGACTAAACAGATGTACTGCAGATTTTCCACCTTTTAGTCAGGATTTTTCCGCCTTTCAGGCATAGAAATAGTAAGAAATTTAAGTTCCACAATAAACACTTTTTAAAGTGAAGTTTTTTATTTTATTTTAGGTATTCAATACCGCAACGCTGTATAAAGCTTCATTCGAACTTGTTAACACAGCTTTTGTTCAGCGTGATATGCTGTCAAATATGTGCTGAATAGCAGAGTGAAAGCTACATTTTAATTTGAATATTCAGTTGGAAGTGACGCGTCACCCCATCCATAGTTCCAGCCAGCCAGCAAATGAGGACATTAAAGTGGGGAGACTAAGGCACATTGCACACCAAGCTGATTTTTTAGCTTTCTTATTATTAGTAACTAGCAAGCCGCCCCCGGCTTCGCACGGATATTTAACGAAAATCATTCGATTCTGCACACGACCGCTGCGTAGGGAGCCAACCGCGCGAGTGAGCAGCGCGACACTATATTTCTTGACATTGACTCCCCTTCCGTACCCCAGTGACGCCTACATCGCATATTATGGTGCTACCTAGCCAGTCGAGCGGGGTGAGCGGCGACCACGCGACTTTTTTCTAATACTTAGATATCTTTCGAATGGAATGTCCGAATTGAATAATTCAAAAAGTTATATAAAGGTATTGAAGCAGTCTTGAATATTAAAAAGTGAAATTCTTGAAACGTCTTGAAAAGTGTAGTTCGTATCGAGGAACGAAACGATAGCGCGTTATAGCCTATCGGCGCAGCAATATCTATCGTCGAAAAAATTACACTATTTAAACTTTTTTAAAGCTAAGTTTTCACTTCTCACGTGCAGTCTAACGACTGACATGTTTATTTTTAATTTTAGATGATCCCTCGGGTGTAATTTGGGTGTGCTTTTTTTCTGGATGAAAGGTATCCAATGTTCTTCCCTATACAGAAATACAAAAATGTCTCTGTTGTAAAAATGTAATTAGGTGTATTATATAACTTTGTATTTTTAATTATAACAGTTTTTTATTCTCACAGAATATGAATTAATTTAAAATACAAAAATGTATTTCAAATTTTAAAAGTAGAAATACTAATAACGTTAAGTGTACGTCGTTCTTTTGCAATTTCTTGTTATCGCAGATTTCTCTTTAAATTGCAGAGAGAAAATCGTGGCGTTTAAATGGGTGGTAATTATTATTTTTGCGACTAAGAAGATTTGCTTAACATCGTTCTCGGTTCTTGTGAATGTCTAATTGGTTAAAATTTGGTACAATGAATAGAAAAAAAAAATATGAAAATATTCTTAGTATCACAGACGTGTTTTTTTAATAGTGTGAATTTCGAGATCGTGATATACACTATTAATAAAAACTTTTTAATAAGAAAATTAAACCGCCAAAAAACTTAAAAGCATAAAATAATAAACCTTTTTATTACGGAGAGCCGACGGAGTATTCGACGTCCACCCAGGATCCAGGACAGGTGGAGTTAGGCTGCTTATGTACGATCCTATAGGAAAATTATAGGAAATGCTTATGTCAAGCAGTGGAAGTCCTGCGGCTGAGATGATGGTGATAATTATATTAAATTTATAAATAAAATAAAAAAATAAAAATAAAAAAGCTTTTTATTTCTTGCGAAAGTTCATGTGACTCCTATATTATAAGGTAAATTTATGAGTTAATTTGTGATATTAGTACTGTTTAAAAAATTAATATTTAAAATTTAACTTCTGCAAGAACCCCTCCGCAGGTGAAGGCCTCCTCCAAAGAAAGCCAATTGTCTATATTAAATTAGAGAGTTATAAATAATTTCATATTATTTTGATTTTTAATAAAGCTCAAGAAGTTGATTGTTATTGGCTAATGTGCTTAGTATCTAGTGACTAATGTTATTAATACAATCCAGACAACAAGTTCAGTAAAAGAATCATATTGATTCCTGTAATGTATACACGTGGTGTACTGTACAAGAGAGATGTAACAATACAAAATGTTATTGTAGTTGCAATTTTCGGTTCGTTGCAAGTTTGTCCACGCCGACACCTCCGCGCTACTGAATTTGAGCCAGGCCCGCATTGTACTCATCGATATTTGTAATTTTTTTATTATAATTATTAAATTTAAAGAAATTAGTTTCCCTATTTTCAAAGAACGCCAGTTTTGATTTTGGAATCGTTTCCCAGCAAACAAACAACTTTTTTATACATTAATTATATTATAGTTATGATCATTTATAAGCACGGGCTCTGCCCATAAGCCCGGGAAGAGGATCCCTCTCACAGCTGATCCGCCGAAGGAGGCTCGGGCTCAGGCGGCTAGCCTATAGTCTTAGGGGAGACTTCCACCTGTCGTGTGGTACCCGAGATGGCCGGTGTATTTCCACTTTCGGTATAGAGGTTCCGACAGGGAGCGTAGCCTATTGGAAAGCGTTGGATAGCCGTGGCAGGGCGCCGAAGTCGTATCATAACGTCCCCGCGACCTCTCCTCTCTACGGCCGTGATGAAGTTCGTTAGGTTTTTTGCCGGCACGAGTCCGGCATAACCCCACAGCGTCCCCTACACTGCCGGGAGGATTTTCCAACATTAAAATAAACTAAGCTATGTGTTGTCGCGCGTTAGGTTTTCCTAACGGTGACACTGACTAGATTGAGTAAGAGAATCTAACTGTTGGGCGCAAGTGTCGCCTACCAAGAAAATAAAACGGCGTGATCGGATATAATTAATATATTTAATACGCTCTGTGGTAGGCAACGTGACAACGTGTATTTCGACTGACTGTCGCAAATTAAAAATTGCGCCGCCCGCGCCGATGCAGTTCCACTCATTGCACTCCGGGCAAATAATATTTGTACAAATCACACTCAAAACAGTTAGTTTTTTATTATTATTATTTTCTTTTTAATATTACTGGTGTTAAAAAAGATACGTTAAATAAAGAATTGATTTTTTACTTAAATAATGTTAGTGTCTGCCAATTATGTCGACTGAAGTTGATTGATTAAGGCGGAAAGTATAGTTAAAAAGTGCTCTGTGACTTTGCAAAAAGAGTTGCTCATTCATTCTGATTCATTCGGTGACATTGAAAAGGTATGATATTGAATGATATTCAAAAGGTATCAGACAGTTGAACGAACGCGTTCGCGAAGAGAGGTCGTCGTCGCATGTTGGAGTTGGAATTGTAGTTCTGATATATCGGTCGGACGATAAAAGTATTTGGATTAACATAAAGTGGTTTAATTAATGTACACGAAGTAGTGGGTGCTAAAATAATTTAAAAAAAAGTAGTCTCAAATCCGTCCCTGTTTATTGCCGAGTTCACATCACAAATTGTCCGTCCACATGGCTGTCGTGGGACATGGTTCACTTCACAATGTACCTAACTAGCGTCGTGGGCATATACAGACAGACATATTTCGACACAAATATTGTGTGTATTAACATTTTTTTTCTTATACGACCGTCTGGCTCCTGGTCTATAGAAGAATCATATCAATGTTTTAAATCTTTATTCCCATACTAGCTGGTGCCTGCGATTAGTTAAGCCGTGAAAACGTACAGACAGAGTTACTTCCACATCTATAGTATTAGTATGGACGAGTCCTTAGGAACATTCCTTTTTAATGGATGAAAGGTACCTAGTTACCTACTCTATGTCCTTTCCTACCCCTGACAACGTGTATGCAAAATTTCATGTTGACCGAATAGTTAAGGCGTAAAAAGGTAACAGATAGACATAGTTACTTTCACTTTTATAACACTAAACCTCAAATATACCTTTAACTTACACTACTATAGTAAACTATAAAGTAGGTATCAGTTTGATTAGTTTTAATTTACAAATATAATTATTAATGATAAATAACAATTCAAAAGTTTCAATCATAGTAACAGAAGCACGTGTCTTTATTTAATAATATAGTGATAGCCTTCAGAATAATATCAATAAAGCAAAGCAGAGGGCTTATATAGTACAGAATGCAGTTTTATTTCTGTACGTAAGTGTACTCGCAAGTGCTTTCATGTATTTCATACAATTGTAATATTGCAGAGGACATCCACCGTGTAAGTAGTGTAATGTGTCTAGAGCGAGATTCTGTGCAGTGTCTACGCTGTGACTCTATTGGCCAATTCATGCCCCGAAGCGGTGGATCAACACTTTCTTTTATACTTTCTTCAGATCTATATAAATATAAACGGAGTGATGATTGTGTCTTCATTTATTTATTTATTCAAAATCCTCAGCTCTTAAATGTTCAATTTACAGATAAAAAATTCTTAACATACAGCGAATTGTGGATTTTTCATTTGCATAATATGGGAACAAGGGAACAACAATCATCTCCTTCCGAAGCCGCGGGCAAGACGCTATTTATTATATAAAAGTTCTAAAAGAATGACAACTGAATAAACCAAACGCTTTGTCTGAGAAATGGTATAGAATCATCGATATACAGTAAGTATATTGTTTGTACCATTGGCATGCTGGTACATTTATTATGTAATATATCTAAGTATTCGTTCAAAATGTTCATTCACTATCACTTAAGATCACAATAAGCAGTGTGCAAATAAGCCACACCATATTACAACCGTATATAGTGAAAGAAAACCTAGAGGCAAGTGAAAAATTACCGACAACTCAAAGCATTTTTCACCTTTCATAGTAAGGGGAGTTTGCGGTTTCAAAGACATAAAAACTGTTCATGCACTGGATACGATAAATTACATGATTACAAGTATATTGAGTTATTCTTAATGTAATGCAAACTTCTTGCAGGCAGAACGTCCACTGCTGGATATAGGCCCTATAATTTTCCAATAAGTCCGGTCAGAAGCAGTCTGGGTCCATCGTCGACGCGCGGTCCTTATCAATTCGCCTGTTCACCTTGTGTATTTAATTTCATTTCAAATTTAACATTCAAACGACATTTAAAAAAAAATGAAACGTAATTTAGGCGAAAATTTGAAAATATAATTTACAATCTAATATTTAACTGACTCGAAACTACAAAATAAAATATTGTGTGGGAATTAATGTAAGTTTTTTATACAAACTTTTTTTCCTTACCCCCATCCTTGCCCGGACTACTCCAATAAATCCCAATTCCACTAAGAAGTTATTCACGCTACGCAAAATTTTGAATCGTACCATTCCGTAGCTAAAATGCCTCATCCATTAACTTTCTACGTCTTGGCGAAAAGTCATGATTTATGAAACCCACGCTTCGAACATTTCAATTAGAAGTTTGACGAGTCACTCGACACTGTTGTATTGATTTATTTAGCTTCACTTTTCTTATTTAAAATGGAAGAAGTATTTTCAGGTTTTTCTTATGTACGGTCAAATTAAGCCGAATATGGACAATCAGAGAAAATAATTCGTGTAGTTTGTAAATTAGTACAGCTATACCTTGCGGTATCCAGATGAACATACTAAAAGTCCTCAGGGTGTGTGCTGAGGTCGACTTGAGAAACTCCTCCGTGTTTTTCTTTTTTCGTTTTCGTCGGTTGACAAAAGCGCACCCAGATGTTCAAGTGGGTGCTCATTTGCTCAGGATGTTTATTTATAGCTGATTGTGTATCTCGTATTATACTCGATCGACGCACTTATCACAATAAAAATGTAGTGCATACTTATTTCAGTTTTATTGCGAGAACGTCTTACAAAATGCCTACAGAGCTAATAAAATTCCCGCTAGAAAAGGTCTTGAACATAACAAGCATTAACAATTGCTGTTATTATATTATTGTGGCCTAATGTTCAGTTTACTGCTGAGAGAAGAGCGAATGCCTTTTCACGGCATTAAATGGGTTAAGAGGTAGTTTTACTGTGACCTAAAAAGCCACGAAACCCCTGCAAGCATGGTACGTACCTAAAACGCTTTTCCTTATATCAGAATTTCGGTATTAACGACGACAAAGCCTCAAAGAACTTAAAATCTATTTCCACGTCAGAAACCACGCGGTGCGGTAAGCTTCATCGCTTAACGTTTAATTATTATTTATCTCGCGTGTAACGTTTCGTTCATTTTGTAAGCTTCCAACAAAACGAATTCCACACTGGTAGTCCGTTATGACTTCTTGTTAAATTGCTTTTAACTAGGCAGCATACACTGCGGAACTAACCGTGGAGACGCGTTTCTAAGTATTTTGTTAGTTACAGATCCCTAAAAAAATTCCAAGTTTTTCGTGGCCTTGAGCCACTATCGTCGTATATAATTACAGACGAATTTTGGGTCGAAAATTTGAAATTTTCCTAAGGATTCACACCAAAACAATAAGTATATATGTGCCAAAACAAATTTGGACTAAATTGGACTAAATGGTTTGAAAATTAGTCCAAGAAATTAGAGACGAGTATAATTTGTTTGAATAATAGATACATGTTTGTCTATTATTAAGAAGTTAAAGAGATCGTGAAAGCAGACGTAGGATAAAATACATATTAACTACTAGCTATTGCACGCGACTTCGTTCGCGTAACTTTATATGTTACTATGTTACTCGCTGATAATGTAGGTGAAAGCCTATATATAGCCTATATTCTATAGTTTTTATAGAGTTTTTAAAATTGGTCAATTAGTTTTTGAGTTTATTCATTACAAATAAAAAATATAAAAATATTACAAATCTTTTCTATTTATAATTGTAAAGATAAATATAGATAGAGTAGGTACCCACTTCATGATGCACTTTATTAGAAGCAGAACAACGTATATTTCTTGTGATCTATCTACTAGTAAATGTTTTTAATGGGAAATGATATTTTGTCTTAACGAAACATCCGGGTGCATCTACTGAACAAGCACGTATCAAATCATCTCATCTATCCGAGCGCAATCAATTTTGACATCTATTGTGAGCGAGTAACGGCTAAATTGGAACGGGGGTGTTACGAGTTTTGTGTGCTTTGTTGGTGAGTCCTCGGATTGCTCTCGAAGGCTCTTGTGCGAGGCTTTTGTTCTCATCCGAAGTGGCACTTGTGGGGGCTAGAAATTTAGCTCGGTTATAACTCGTTTCGATTTTGTGTTGAACATGGGGTGCGGTTGTTACTACGTAACACTTCAGACCTGTCAAGATTTTTTTTAAATGACATCGTTATTCGCAAGGACACAAAATTAATTACATTTTCACTCAGTGCGAAAGGAATTGAAACTCACTAGCGTCACTGGCGCCAGCTACTGGATACGTCTAAAATAAAATGGGCAAAGATTCATTTGATTTATTTTTTTATTTATTTTATTTTATTTATTTATTAATATTACATACATCCTTAAATTTAAAAAAATATATATTATAGATTACTAGCTACCCGCTCCCGGCTTCGCACGGGTGCAATTTTTTACTCAATCCAGCTGATAAAATTACCTTACATCGCCATCTGTTAGAAACTTTTGGAACTCACAGATAAATAATTGCTGGATTGAATAGGGATCAACAGATGGCGCTATGTTAATAATATTATATAATTTGCAAAAAAATAATAAACAAAATGAGATATAAACTATCCTATCTTTTAAGTTGGGCCAAATTACATATAGTTACGAAATTTTATCAAAATCGGTTCAGTAATTTGGGAGTTCATCGCGGACAAACATGTGACACGTAATTTTTATATATATAAGGATATACAAACAGGCCTAAAGAGTCATAAAAACTGTATATATAATAGATAAATATCTATTAATTTAAAAAAATATAAAACCGAAAAAGAAGAGAATATTATATGTGATAAAAATTATTTTTTTAAAAGTAATTCGCTAATTTTCTTTTTGTATAAATTCAAATTATTGGAAAATATGTCAATTTTTTTATCTAATTATCTTTTTATTTATCTAACTAAACCCCAAAACTGCTGAAATCTCATATCGTTAAAAGTTTTTTCGTTATCAATCAGATTACAGGCGGACAAAGTCGCATAAAAAATGCTTAAATAAATTGTATTATATAAAAAAATGCATATACATTGCCATAAAAAGGATATTTGTGTTAAAAAAAATAAACGCACTTTAACAAAAATAAATAAATACCACTACTAGGTAATAAATAAAGATTAATTGTATCAAAAATCCGTCTTCAAGTTGTTGAACTTGACATTCCCCAGTGGCGAATCGCTAAGACCATAATTTTGGGCACCTGAGACTGGCCTTATCGTGACGCGGACCCTTCTCAAACAAACAGAAATTCCCAACCTGACTTACAGGATTAATTTACTTAGCGATAGGAGTAGAGGCGTTGTTACAGCTACGATTTTTTTAACATTTCCCCATAAAACAATGTTTGCTTAAAATTTGACCTGCTTAAAATTTCGCTTATGGTACATAAATGGATGTCATAGCATAGCCTATTCCACCATATTTCACATATTTGTTCTTAATTATCCTAATGGAGGCGGGAGCCCACTTGAATTTTTTTCACCTGTGTTCCTTATTTTGGTTTAAGGTTTTTTTTAACGTTGGGAAATCCTCTTGGATACCCGGCAGTGTATAGAGGACACTGTGGGGCTAAAACCCAACGACTTTATATACTAGCGCGACCGTTGATAGATCGCACAATTTGTTATTTATTAAACCAACTTGGTATCTACATTTAAATACAGATACACATAGAAAAACTATCAGTTGTTAATTTATTGTCAATTTAATAAGTAATCTACTTTAAATAAAGTTACAACATATTTATAATAGGCGATAATAGCCGCTTAACAGATTTGTAATGTAATTAAACTGCTTTTACGACTACGCTACGATATCGTAAAGAAAATTTTTCTACCTACTATGAGTTCTCACTTATAACAGCTCGGTGTTTTAAGAGCTTTAAAAAAATATTTATGTGAATACGAGGAATATTTAATTTGAGCGTATTATATACTATGTAAGTATAATATTATATATCCAACGAATTCAAATATATCTAACATATGTACTAAAAATATCTTTCATCCCTTAGCTATAGAGTGGTGTAATTAAATTTTGAATGTAGATAATGATCTAACGAGGATCTAACTATTTTTTTATCATCAGTTTTCCCACTAAGAAAAGCAAATTTAAAGACGTAATTACATCAAAAATGTAAATTCATACTAAGTATATGCTATACTAACAGTTGAACACGACTTCGCCCACGTAAATTTATAAAATATAGCCTATGTTACTCGTTGATAATGTAGCTTTCTATAGGTGAAAGAATTTTCAAAATCGGTCCAGTAGTTTCTGAGTTTATTCATTACAAACATACAAATCTTTTCTCTTTGTAATATTAGTATAGATAGTATAAATATCTATTATTACTAATATATATTATAATTCGTATTAATATTATAAATGCGAAAGTTTGTTTGGATGTATGGATGTTTGTTACTCTTTCACGCAAAAACTACTAAACCTATCACCATGAAATTTTGCATACACATTGTCTGGGACACCAGAAAGGATATAGGGTACCTCTAATCCAGAAAAAAAGGACTACTCCCGAGGGATCATCGGATTTTAAGGAAACTAACTCCTGGCTAAGTGTAATGGCAATAACGATGTCAGACGATATATTGCTTTTTCAACGCGGACGAAGTTGCGGGCACCATCTAGTATATTTATTATAATATTATAAATGTGAAAGTAACTCTGTCTGTCTGTATGTCTGTCTGTTACTTTTTCACGCCTTAACTACTCAAACGATCATCATGAAATTTAGCATATTCGTTGTCAGTGATACAGGAAGACATAGGATATGCAAACAAAAACTGTTGCCGAGGGATCATCTAAAATAAAAAAAAATAAAAACTAACGACTAGCCAAATTGTTATAACAACGAGAGGTCAACATTTCTTATATTTGTTTATTTATTTAAAGTGGTCGTAGTCGCATTCACCAGCCAGTTTTCATACAAATAAAGCCCAGTAGTAGTAGTAGCGGTTATTAACGAGTACTTACATAACCTCCATTTATTATACATCAACTAGCCTTAACACCTTTATGGGTGGCAATAAAGGAAATCGAACGTATTTCCTCACCTAAACAGTCCTGTACGACCCGCGGTGTGGGGAGAGCGCGGTTTATTGCGACCCCCCTCCTAAATAAACCACCTGTATATGTGTTTTTGGAGTTATTACTTTTTGTTGTTGCGAAATTATTTCCTTGTTATGGCGACTGTGATCCGCCATTTTTTTTATGTTACAGGTCCGCTGGCAAGCCGAAAGTTGTATACATTTTATATTTTGCCAAATATTTTTTTCATAATATTTATAATATATATTTTTTACCTTTTTTAAAAAATTATGCTGCAGTTGTTATTTGTCCTAAAATAAATAAATAATACATGGTTTTTTATTAACATATTAGTTAACTAGTTGTGCCCGCGATTTCGTAAGAGCTTTAATTGGTTTTTTTTGAAAATACCACAGGACCTTAAAATTTTTCGAGAATAAATGTGTGTGCGAATTTCATCAAAATATGTTCAGTAGTTTTTACCTAAAAGAGTAACAAACATACATCCATAAATCTTCACAAACTTTCGCATTTATAATTATTAGTAGGATACAATACATACTCATATAGAAACTATATAATATGCAAGTTGTTCAGAAGTTTTACGCTATTATAGATAGATGGCACCACTAGTATGCGTTCGCTTGCAAAAGCAACAGATACACAAGTTGATACTTAATTCGCATATTTCATTTATAATTTACTAGCGTTGCGACCCGCTCCCTTCTTCGCACAGGTGCAATTTTTTTGTAAGTTATTTTACAAAAAATTGCACGCGTGCGAAGCCGGGTGTGGGTCGCTAGTATTGAATAAAATGGTTAAAAAAAATTGCCCTTCCTAATTTTTTTTGTTAATACTTATATTAATTCTTTGTAGTTGGCATCATTTGTATATATTTCTGTAAACACTGATATTCCTTTCCAGTTTCTCTATAATGCTTACTCGACTGTGAAGATTGTTGACTTAAGATGCGTAGAATGCAATGGGAGTAATCGCTATGAAAAGTTTAAAAGGTATTAAAATAAAACTTGTTAGTTTAATGTAAAATATAATACCTACCTATGTAAAATTTTCTACGTTGACTTCGTAACTGGAGACTAACGAGCACATGCTATCCTGCCACTATAAAACTATATGTATTTAAAAAGTATAAAATATAGGTATAAAACTAGGTACTCGCTGGAATTTAACACTCGAATAGGCGAGTATATCAAAAATAAGTATATAACATTTTTTGTTTGATTGTTTGTTTACTTGTCATAGCATTCACTCAAAATTCAGATAATGGCTGTAGTAATTTTGAAGGAACTTAATTAACTTGTTATATAGCGGACTATATCTAAACTCAATGTTAAATTTGCAAAATTAAATGTGATAATAGCATTTTTTTTTCTAAATCCGTACAATAACATTAATATGTGTGGTACGGTAAGTATAATAAGGTAAGTTGATAAGTCAAAATATCGTGTATGAATATCGGTTCAATAGTTTTCGTGTGAACCGCAAAAAAAAGAAAGAAAAAAAAAAAGAAAACATAACTTTCCTCTTAGATCCATTAGCCGGTCACAAAGAAAGAAACTTCATTTGTCACTTACAAACCCCTATCAAAGAAATATTACTGAAATAAGTAACGTAACAATTCTAACTTATCCTAACTAATATTATAAAATACGAAAGTGATTTTGTTTTGATATGCTTTCACACTTTAACTACTCAACCGGATATCGGGAAATTTTTGAGGCATACAGAAAAGGACTAGGGTAACTTTCATCCGCAAAAAGGTACAGATCCCTAGTAGGGATCATCAAAAATAAAAATGAAAATTTAACTTCTGACAAAATAATATATAATTCAAGTAGGTATGCGAAAAAGATGATCAGAGCCTTGAAAATAATGCATTTAGCAGGGTACTGTTAAGATTGCAGTACCTCGGCAATCCCAACAGTACCCTGCTATTGTCGAGGTACTGCAGTGCCTCTGGGCATGATTAGCAGTGGCACGAACTCATGACTTTTATGCTATACTAGCTGTTGCATGCGACTTCGTTCCGCGTAACTTCATAAAACATAGCCTATGTTACTTCCTGACAATGTAGAAATAGAAATAGAACAAACATACAAAATCTTCTTATTAGTATAGAAGAAGAGAAAGCTCTTTCGATGTTACGTTAGTATAATTCGTATGTTTCTTATTTTGTTTTTGTTAATTTTAATTATCGATTTGAAATGTATGAAATGAAATTATATAAGAGCAGCAAAGATTGGTTATATGAACAATAAGATTGAAGCAATAACGTTGAAATATTAACGCAATCAGCGTGGACGAAGTCGCGGGAAAAAGTTAGTTAACTACAGTGATGAAATTTTAACATTTGCTGTTTTAAGGCCTATTGACTTGTGCGTTCAGAGCGATAAAGATGTCATAATATTTTATATGTTTCAACTTAACCGCGGACACCAACTAGTTAAATACACCCTTTCAAGTTTAAGTTCAAGTTAACAGTTATCTAGGCGAGTGTACGCGTTATATGCTTAATGTTTGCTTCACAAATGTTTCTGGGATTGAACTTTACTCGTACAGTGATATGAGTAGTATGAATATGAAATGAATATGAAATGGTTTTACATATTATTATATGTTGATAAAAGAAGCTAAATGCGAAATAGAAAATAAGTACACTGGTTTATTTACTTCATACTTTTAAGCTACAACAAAAATATATATAGATTCTTATATAAAAAAAGCTAGCTGGTTCCCGCGACTTCGTCCGCATTGAAAAAGAAAATATATGAGTAACATAACGCCTGCTGACATTTATATCGATGCGACGACGGTGGCGCCGCCACCGCTTTAGTGGCGCGCAATTTTTTTAAAATTTGAATGAACCCTCGGGAACCTAACATTTTTCCAAGATGAAAGGTGTCCTATATGGTAATCCAAGTAAAAAACTAATATATTTGTGTGCCTAATTTTATGTAAATCTGTTGAGGCGTTTTTGCGTGAAAGAGTAACAAACATCCATACATTCTTCCTACAATATTATAAACTTTCACATTTATAGTATTAATAGGATTATGTTCATTTGTTTAAAACCGCAAATCTCTGAAAGTACTTCACCCATCATCATGAAATTTTGTATACACGCCAGGAATAAGAAAAGGTCTTTTACCCAGAAAAAAGTACTGCTCTAGTCTTTACTAAATTGTAAAGAGAATATTTTTGTATTTTGTTTATAATGGATAAACTCAAAAACATATGGACCGATTTTAAAAATTCTCTCACCTACAGGAAGCTACATTATCAACGAGTAACATTGGATACATTTTATAAAGGTACGCTGACGAAGTCGCGTGCAACAGCTAATACATCATAAAGTCCATACTTAATTTGATATTGTTAGTAGTAAAAATGTTAAATTAAGTCGAGTATCGTTTAGTGCACGGTCTACTGAATAAATGCAACTAGAGATCGTTATCAAACAAAGCCTTTCCTACTAAGCATATGGTCACAGTTAGAGCGAGAGGGTTGGCGCTCTTAGCAACTAAACTTACTAACTCAGTACATAAATATATACAAAATTATTTAATTCAATTCGAAATGTTCTTTATAGTATCCATATTAAACTAATGCAAACTACAGAAATTCATTATGTCGTGGCCAGATCATAAAATGGTCACTTCATGAAATAGCCAGCTAAAACTGGCCATATCAATAAAGTAGGGTATTAAAGGTTTAATAAAAACTCCAAATAAAGAAGGAACCTATAGAAAAATTATAGAAAAAATTAAGAATTTTCAAAACGGTTCAGTAGTTTTGAGTTTATTCATTAAACATACAATTCTTCTTTCTTTATAATACACTAGCTGGTGCCTGCGACTTCGTCCGCGTTGAAAAATAAAGTATATGAGTAATTATTATACGACGAGATATCGTAAAAACAAATTTACAAAATCAGTTCGCTGAGCACGACCGTTCCGTAGGGAGCCAACCATGAGCCGCGCGGCATGGTACCTATCGCATAGCTACCGGCGGCTGGTTAGTGATGCGCGTGCGTGAATTGAACCGACCCGAATGTTAACCTATTTTGCTGCGGAGTTATTTTAAAACTAGCTGACGCCCGCTACTTCGTCCGCGTTGAAAAAGAAAAAAGAAACTTTTTTGTAGAACTTTTAAAGAGGAACAATTCCATCATACATGATTTTTGCGTAACTTAAACGGAGCGGAGAGTCATACGCTCAGCTCCTATTGGTCGCAGTGTGATGTTATATAGCCTAAAGCCTTTCTCGATAAATGAACTATCTATCCAACACAAAAAGAATTTTTCAATGCGAACGCGTTCAACCAAACAAACTAACAAACAAACAAACTCTTCAGCTTTGGTTTAGATGTATTAGTATAGATTAACACAACAATAAAGTACGTATAAAAACCTCAATTTTTTTTGTTCAAATATTTACGTTTTGCGTTCAGTGCGACCATACCATACCTTAGATAAGGTGGGCATTAAACTAGAATCTAGCCTCAAAGTGTAATTACTAACTGTAGTGGTTTGAACTTAGTTCAACTGATAACTGATTCTGACTTAATGCGCCAATGTGGTCTATAAAAATACAAACATGATATTTTTACAACATTTGTATTAAAAATACAAACCGAGTTACGGTTAGGTTCCATAGAGGTCCGCCCTAAAGAAGAAGTTGGAACTTTTTCAGGCGCAGCGACCCACCGAGATAGCCGGCGTACCTCCAATTTCGTGTACGCCGAGGTTCTGACAGGGAGCGTAGCTCTCCCTGTGCTGGAGAGCCGTGACGGGTCATCGATGTCGTGTCATAACGTCCCCGGGATCCCGCCCATCAACGGGCGCGCTACAAAGTCGTTGGGTTGTAGCCGGTACGAATCTGGCGTAACCCCGCAGTGTCCCCTACACTGTCGGGTATCCAAGGGATCCAAGAGGTATCCCAACGTAAAAAAAGGGGTAGTCCGACCTTCCTACAAGGTAGTCCGAATACATAGGAAGAGTTATAAACACAGTGTATGCAGAAAAATTGTATCAAATATCAGCGTATTTAATTAGGTTTAACTCTCATTTAACTAATGACAGGCTGGCTATTTTTGTAAATAAATTAAACGTCTCATCTCTTTTCCGCAAAGTAAAATACTTTAGACAAAAATACAAAACAAAATAGCGTGTCAAAGTGAAAAATTAAGTGTCATAATTCATCGCGGTTTGTTTTTGGGTACAAAATAATTAATGCAATTAACCCCTAATTGTACCTCCTATTACCCTTTTGTTCGTTTTAAGGCTGGTTTTTAATCTTTTTCTCTGTCAATTATTCAGTTCTTTTAGGTTTCCGCTGAATTAAGAGCCGGTAAATTCTTGTTGCTCATTTCATCGCCACAATAAATGAAATGACATACCTAACGTGACCATTGACCAGTCGTTGGTAATGTATACTTCAATTACAAATTCTCTTGAAAGTTCGGCCAAAGACCCAATCAAACCGACAAAACACCAAAAATATCCCGGCCATCAGTCTGGATGAGATAGCGATGGCTCTGAAACAGCTGAAGAACAACAAGGCAGTGACGACGGTATCACGAAATTTAAGTATGGAGGACCAATACTTAAAGTTCTTCAGGGGCATGGTGGTGCTGTTCTTCAAAACGATAAAACACCGTTGAGGAATTATGCTATCACACTTTTGAGCTATATTTACAAGCAATTTTCAAGGGCTATTACAAATCAGAGCAGATTTGATGGCTTGTTATAGTACCACAGACCACATTCATACGCTATGACAAGTTATGCAGAAAACCGAACAGTATAAATTTTCCATTATGTCTGGTGTTTCTGGACTATGAGAAGGCCTTTAATTCGATCGAAAAGAGATTAAGAAGATGTAGGAAAATGGGTTTTATAATCTGTTACTCACCGCCAGATTGGCTGAACGATTTATGACTGCGAAACGCAATGACACGACTTCGGTGCCCCGCCAGACGAAGTTTACCCTGCCGCTACTAACACTCCTAATTAATACATTAAATCTAAAAGACAACAACTGTTTGAGCGGAATTCGAATCGGTTTTACATAGTAATTGCATTTGGATAAATATTCTTAACAAGACTTTCATTTTGGGAAGAAAATGTAAAACAAAAAGGTTGAACTACATATCTGTGGTTGAACTAAGTGTTTTTTGTAAAACTGTTGAGAATGAAACTACAGCAGGTCCATTTGTTTTATATTGAGAAAAAAATAAGAAGGAGGAAATGCTTTGTTACGAATTTGAATTTGACCCACTTTTTAATTGCAACTACAGTTATTAAATAATAATTTAATAACTATTTATAATATTTAATAATAATTTTAAATCAGTATAAAATATTGCAACTGTCAATCTATAGATATTGTCAAAACCCAAACATACCTCGGATTAACTATAGACGACAAATTTAATTGGAACCCTCATATCGAACTAATTTGCGATAAATTAAGGATTTTCCTTGCAAATATTACAATATTAAAAAATCGCATACCATTTAAAGTGAAACTTATGCTTTATTATGCACTAGCAGAACCCTATATACAGTATGGACTTAGTAGTTATGGTCGAACCTACAAAAGTTATTTAAACAAAATCTACAAACTACAAGTAAAAATTCTAAAAACATTAGTCTCAACTAAAATTAAAAATAAATACTACGACTATGAGAACGGCCTTTTTAAGCACTGTAAGATTTTACCAATAAAGAATCAGTTTTCTTTTTCAATTTTTTTTAACGAGTCCTTAAAAAAATTGATGGAACACCCAGTATGCACTAGAGCTATTTCAAAAAAGCGATTACGTACACAGCGCGTTAATAATACATATGGCGAAAGGACTACCGCTTACATTGTCCCACACCTTATCAACGGCCTACCTTCAGATCTATGTAACAATATATCGATTAAAAATATTAAATTTAAATTAAAGAAATATTTTTTAAATTGTATGTAATTAATAATAATATTAATAATAATTAATAGTATATAGTTAGAATTATTAATAATTTCAAATGATAAAACGAGATTAAACCTCAGTGGTTTTTAGTTTTATCGTTTTACATGTTATTTTATAAAGTAGCCCTTAAAATTGTTAAAATTATAAATAAAAAAAAAATATTATTTTTACATTTCTAAGTAAAAGTGAAGTGTGAAAATTAAAAAAGTTCTTTAATAGTTAAACGTTTTTAATATCATGGCTATATTGAACATAATGAACCGTATATTGAAATAAACATTATTTATTTCAATATACGGTTCATTATGTTCCAAGATGTTAAAAAAATTAAGTGCGTTGGGACCCCACGGACTCAGAAATTCGACACCGAAGATATGTATATGTAGCCGGTGCCGATATCCCTATAACATTATATCTCCCTTGAAAAATTATACTGACTAACTGAACTGAGCGTAGCCTAGCGGATATACAGAGACAGACAGAACGGTAAGCGACTATATTTTATACTATGTAGAAATTTCTCTCTCTCTATCTCTCAGCCAGTTATATTCAGCCTAGTTATATTTGAATTTCATTATATTAAAAAATAAATCATAAGCAAACACCAAAATCAGTAGCTGCAAAGAAAATGTACGTGCTACGACGAATGGAGGGCTATTTCTTCGTAGCATTCGTAGCACACGTAGCAGGAGACAAACGCTTCGCCTTTCGTAGCCCTGCTACAAGTTGGTAGAGGTTTTTCATTAAGCCCTGAAGAACAAAAATTGAAGTCATAGCTTGGAACACAAAACCTCAATACAGTAAGCACGCACGCATAAAACCACGCACGTTATAAAACCGTAATAAAACCGGCTTCATTATGTTGATTCTGTCTATAGTTATTATTTGGTCTGTGTTCTCACCAAAAATGCAATAAATTTCAGTTAAGTATTTAACCGTGGTGGTTCTCTATAAACGCAAAGTGTACTCAACAAACAAGTCGCATATATTGTGAAGTTGGTGGTCGCCACTCACCCCAGACTGTAACTTCGTGTAATAAAAACTAGAAAACTCATTTGGTGCTGAACGATAAATCCTAATTCATTAGTACTGGATTTTTATTTGCGGTTAAATGAGCTCTGATTTAGTTTTATGTAATTCATCATATGAATATTAAAATGTTTTATAATAATAATAATAATGTTTTATAATGATGAATTATATTATTATTATTCTCTTTATTCATCTTTTTTCTTAACATTAAATTTTTTACAATATAAATATTAAAAAAAACAATATATATTATAAAAAATTTAAAATTAGTATGCCGCAAGTAGCGGGGCAAGGCCCAAGCTACCGGTGGTTAGGGCTGCAGAGTGAGGAACCTCCTGACAATTCGTGCCGTGTCAACAAGTACCGCCTTCTGTATCTGTCCCTTGACCCAGCCATCTAGTGAGAGCCTCTTGAGGTGTTGATCGAGGCTCTTCGCTATAAGACCGTTTGCCGATACGATTATCGGGACGATGATGGTCGAATCGACATCCCACATGGCGGTCACCTCGTGAGCCAAGTCTATGTATTTAGTGAGCTTATCTTTTTCGGCTTTCACGAGATTTCCGTCATGTGGGACAGCGATGTCAACAAGTATCGTCCGGCGCTTGGATCGGTCAATAACCACGATGTCAGGCTTATTGGCGACAATAGTCCTGTCCGTGATTATGGAGCGATCCCAGTAGAGCGTCGCATGACCATTTTCGAGAACCGGCGCAGGTTCATATTTATAATATGGTACAGAAGACTCAACAAGGTGATATTGAAGAGCAAGTTGTTGGTGAATAATTCTGGCTACTTGGTTATGTCTGTGCAAATACTCGCCGTTAGCAAGATGAGAACAACCGGAAATAATATGTCTAAGTGATTCTCCGGGACGGTGCATGCTCGACAAATGTCGAGCGTCCCGTCCTTATTATTATTATTATTATAATTCATCATATGAATATTAAAATGTTAGTTTGTGATAATTAGGAATTTCATATTATTATTCATTTTTAACTGAACCAGACCACGTTTCGCTGTGGATTGTGTATAAATATTTCTAAAATAAAAGTAGCCTTAGTTACTCCTTACAACAATAACTATCTGCTAGTGAAGGTCCCGTCAAAATAGGTCTAGCAGTTTCGGAGATTAACCAACAATAATTTATATATTTTTTTGTTAAAAGTACCGCATATACTTTTATATAATATACGTTAAGTTAAAAGCAATTATTTTGACTTTTCAAGTATAGACACATCAACTTCATTTATTAGTATTATTAATATTATTAGTATTATATACGTATGTTGTTCTTTAGAAACAATCAGTATCTAGTAAAATGTAAAATAAAATATTATACCGCATGGAGGATAAACACATTTACTTGATTTTGATTTATGCAGATTTGAACTATAAATATATGATTTACAAAGAAATGTTAATTAAAATTCTATAAAATCTAGCTATTATGATTAGAGAATTTTTTTTCAAAAGTTGAGCCCAAAAAATAATATTAATTTAAAGATTTTTTTAATATTTTTTTTGTTGTACCCATTTAAAAATAACTCGCAGAAACAGTAAATACGCGTAGTGAAGACAGAATTTATAATGAGTCACATAAGCTTGGCGCGCAGTCAGTGTGGCTGAATCTTTATTCTGACGGTTACGAGTAATATGGGTGTAGCTGAAATATTTTTAAATATACCTTTATTTAAGCACTTAATATACACAAATAAAGCGACGACTTCTTGACGTAGGAATGTGTGTGTGTGTGTGTGTGTGTGTGTGTGTGTGTGTGTGTGTGTGTGTGTGTGTGTGTGTGTGTGTGTGTGTGTGTGTGTGTGTGTGTGTGTGTGTGTGTGTGTGCGTGTGTGTGTGTGCGTGTGTGTGTGTGTGTGTGTGTGCGTGTGTGTGTGTGTGTGTGTGTGTGTGTGTGTGTGTGTATGTGTGTATGTGTGTATGTATGTATGTATGTATGTATGTATGTATGTATGTATGTATGTATGTATGTATGTATGTATGTATGTATGTATGTATGTATGTATGTATGTATGTATGTATGTATGTATGTATGTATGTATGTATGTATGTATGTATGTATGTATGTATGTATGTATGTATGTATGTATGTATGTATGTATGTATGTATGTATGTATGTATGTATGTATGTATGTATGTATGTATGTATGTATGTATGTATGTATGTATGTATGTATGTATGTATGTATGTATGTATGTATGTATGTATGTATGTATGTATGTATGTATGTATGTATGTATGTATGTATGTATGTATGTATGTATGTATGTATGTATGTATGTATGTATGTATGTATGTATGTATGTATGTATGTATGTATGTATGTATGTATGTATGTATGTATGTATGTATGTATGTATGTATGTATGTATGTATGTATGTATGTATGTATGTATGTATGTATGTATGTATGTATGTATGTATGTATGTATGTATGTATGTATGTATGTATGTATGTATGTATGTATGTATGTATGTATGTATGTATGTATGTATGTATGTATGTATGTATGTATGTATGTATGTATGTATGTATGTATGTATGTATGTATGTATGTATGTATGTATGTATGTATGTATGTATGTATGTATGTATGTATGTATGTATGTATGTATGTATGTATGTATGTATGTATGTATGTATGTATGTATGTATGTATGTATGTATGTATGTATGTATGTATGTATGTATGTATGTATGTATGTATGTATGTATGTATGTATGTATGTATGTATGTATGTATGTATGTATGTATGTATGTATGTATGTATGTATGTATGTATGTATGTATGTATGTATGTATGTATGTATGTATGAATGTTCCTCCATAACTCTGAAACGAATTAACTGATTTTCATGAAACTTGGTAGATAAACATTTGGACGTACGGGACACAGGATAGGCTACTTAATATTTTTCAACGCGGACGAAGTCGTGGGCACCAGCTAGTACCGAATAAATTTCATTTTGTGTCTCGAATCACAAGCAGTCATTAAATTTATGAATAAATAAATAAATATCTTCACACATTCTACACAGCACCATCTAGTTCCACAGTTAACAACTAATGCTTGTGTTATAGATATACTACATAGACTACTTTTTTTGTAAATACATACCTATTATAAATACAAAAAATCTATGACTCAGGTAAAAAGGTAAAATGTTAACACATAAACATTTGCCCCTAGCGGGATTCGAACCCGCGACCTTTTGGTTAACAGCTAGGGTTACTAGCCACTAGACCAAACGTGTCGTCAAGGAAGAATATTATGTGTAAATTTATTGCACTAACATATTTTTTTTAAAAGTACACTTATGTCATTTTCCAACTCAACTGTAAAAGTATCGCTTACAATTGGACAGTTGCTTGTTGAGGGCGTACACAAAGACGGACGGAAATGGAATTTTCAAGTAGCGAGCCCTTCAAGAGCTGACTGGAGGAAACGGATTATTCTTATAACTAGTTTACAGACGCATCTTATTCTGATATTATTAAGCACAATGGCGACGAGGACTAATCCCTTCTTAACTCTGCGGTTTTTACCACTATTACTGAGATGTTGAATTATTATCAGATTTTACAGGTCTGCTTTAGTTTTAAATCTATATTAATGTTATAAAGAGAGAAGATTTATATGTTTGTTTGTAATTAATAAACTCAAAAACAACTGGATCCATTTCAAATACTCTTTAGTTCTGTATTACTGTAAACACGTAAAATTTTTTACGTCAAACTCGGAAGACAGGCTGATGATCCACTTAATGTTAGGTGGCTACCGTCGCCTATAACACAAGCAACGCCACTTGTTCTGCAAGTGTGCTGCAGGCTATAGTTAAGGATAGGGATTAAGGAACTGATAATTCAATGGTTATTAGGTAGGGAACATTTTGGTAAGAATTGTGTTTGGTCTGAGGTCAGTCCTTAATAATGGGTTTTGATGAATAGCCTGTTATGAATCGTTCTGTTATGTCATGATATTCTTCTGTTTTAATATAGATCAAAATTGCACTTACTCGAGCGAAGACAGGGCTCTTTACTAGTGATAACAAGTAAACAAGTGACTTCTAATTTCAGCTCGACTGTAAAATTAATGAAAGCAAACATTACGTTTCTCTAATTTCCTCCGGCTTGCGTGCGTTATTACACAGAAACGCAGATAACTTGGTTTTGGGTATAATTAACAAAATTTAATTTTATCGCAACACAGCTCTGGTAAATAATCCACATTAGCGCGCTGCTACAAGCACCTACAATATTACACGGCCTTTCAAAATTCATACACGTTTGTAGGACACAATATGAAAATTACCCTCTATGAGAGTAACTTTGTACTTATGGAGCGCAGTGTTAAACAGTGATGGCTCAGAGAGACGAATGCTAGGCTACTCTCTCCGGCGTACCTCCATTCAGGTACGCCGAAGTGCCGACATGGAGCGTACACAGATGGATAACGTTCCCGCGACCTCGCACATCTACGGCCGCGCTAGAAAGTCGTTGGGTTGTAACCGGTAGTCCGGATAACCCCGCAACGTCCTCTACGCTGCCAGGTATCGTGTTTCATGAAACGATGGGACGTTTCATCACAGTGAAATAACAGCCCTTGCTGTTGTGTTTTGGCAGGTAATTAAGAAATACTAAATAACCATCACTTAATCCTTTATCCTTTAAGTTAGTTTAGTTAGTTTAGTTTTCATGCCGACTTTAGGCAGTAACCTTGCTAGCCTAATGACGTTGCTTGTGTTTATAAATGACGACCACTTACCATCAAGTGGATCTTCAGCTTTAACTTACTTGCCGTAGAAGCCGCAGAATTAAACAGTACTTTTGGCTGGCATCGACTCCAAAATTAACTGATTATAAAATTGTAAACAGGTAATAAATAATAATCATAATAAAATAAATAATAACCTATTTACAATTTATAATTGTAAGTATAAATATTTAAGTTGATTGTCCGTTAATGCTCTTTGCTTTGAAATAATTAAAATATTATTTTCGACTTTTTAGTTTAAGTTTGTACGTGTAGTTTTGAAGTCGGTTTTTGATTTTTTATAAAAATAATTTTATTTTTATTTTTATATAGGCACCTATGCTAGTAACAAAAACCATATCTCCATACCATAGTAATAAATACATAAGACTTTCTTGCGCTTTTTAAAAGAAAAAATAACAAATATTGAAACAGACAGACAAACGACTTTTTGTATGTTAAGAATTTGCTTTATGCTAGTTAAAGTAGCTATTGTGCAATCGTTTTTTGCATAAGCAACAGTAAAATGGCCTAGTGTTAGTTAGATTATAAGTTAATTTTAATAGTTGGATTGCGAGAAACATAAAATTAAACGTTTTGCAGATAAACAGAAATCTATGAAAAGGTCATGTAGTTGCAACATATCAAAACCATAAAATATTTTATGTCCATTTTGAATTTTTGGTACAATATAAAAGAAGTAGCGTATTACATGCGAGAGTGTGACGTCACGAGTTTTATATTGGCCTATCACCATTACTTTTTTACCGTAGACTTGTCAATTTTAATCACAATTTTTAACGTTTAATTTAATTCTAAGTTAATAATTCTAAGTATGATATATATATATATATATAAATCTCGTGTCACGATGTATGTTCGCGATAAACTCTGAAACTACTGAACCGACTTTGATCAAACTTCATAAGTATCTGTTATTTGGTCCAACTTAAAAGATAGGATAGTTTATATCTCATTTTGTTTATTATTTTTTTGCAAATTATATAATATTATTAACATAGCGCCATCTGTTGATACCTATTCAATCCAGCAATTATTTCCAGAAGTTCCAAAAGATTCTAACAGATGGCGATGTAAGGTAATTTTATCAGCTGGATTGAGTAAAAAATTGCACTCGTGCGAAGCCGGGAGCGGGTAGCTAGTATATATATATATATAAATTACGAGTCATGTTGTTTGTCGCCGATGAACTCCTAAACTACTGAACCTATTTTAATAAAATTTTGCACACTGTGTGTAGTTTAATCCAATTTGAGAAATTGAGGATATATTTTATAGTCACGCGGATGAAGTTGCGTGCAACAGCTAGTATAATATAAAGCTTCGGTCCCCTAAGCATACTGGCTGCACTACCTCGTTGTATGAGAATGCTAATCTGTTGACCGAGATAATAGTCAGCTCTAGAATCGCCGGTTTTGTCGACAAACGTTTTGACAAGATTAAGCGCGTTGGGAACCCACGGATTCAGAGATTCGACACCGAAGGGAATGATTTTTTTTTTATTTTAACAAATTAAGGCTAATATAAAATACGTGTGAAATGACAGCACTAAAAACCACTGAGGTTTGATCTAATGTTATCATTTGTAATTATTATGTATTGTAGGCGGTGCCGATATCTCTGTATTTTATGTATTTTCCACTTTTAACAGATATTTTTTTTATCAACTTGTTCATTAAGAGGCCACTTTCTAACTCGAGCAGCTTAACAATTACCATACTACGTCATTCCGTGATTACTCATTAGTTGGTGGTCGTAGCAATACATAAAAAAAACATTACTTTTCTGAGACATAATATGAAGGAAATACAATGAGATAAATTTAAACTTTCCGCTCTAGTATTTAACTTGTACCGGACGGTAATCGCAACAAAGTTATTGTTGTTTTACGTTTAGTGTTGCTATAACAATTAAAGTTTGTTGTAACGAGTAGAAACAATACAATGTTAATTTTAACTTTACCTATGTCATTGTTGTTAACAAAATAATCTTATTTCTGTGAAATTTTAATTGAGATAATGATGTAGTGACAATGTTGTCCAATTAAATTAAATAAAAAACTGAAAAAATATAAGTACATATGTGTTCTGGAGATTCGTAACAAGGCCTTAGGATTTCCTTAGTTGATAAAATATGTTGGACAACTTTTTTCTTGAGCATTTTTATTGAGAAACACATACAAAACTAGCTCGTGCCCGCAACTTCGTCCGCGCTGAAAATATATAAATCAAATATAATTTAAATATATTAAAAAAACCAATTTGTATATGTTACCGAGATCACAAAAATTGTATTAGAAATTGTATTTCTGTTTGTGCGTTTGTGCACGCTAATCTCAGAAACGGCTTAACGGATTTGAATAAAATTTGGCACACAGTTAGTTTATTAACTGGATTAAATTATAAGACACTTTTTATCCTGAAAAAATGTTAGATGCCTATGGCGGTTTAAAAAAAAAAACTAACTAAAGCGCTTACGAAGTTGCAGGCGAAGTTAGAATAGTAAAATAAGTTTATACATTAAAAATCGTATAGCGTGTAAAGTATGCTACAACGTCCCGCACTATTACGATAGGGGCCACATGACATACGTAACAAATGTATGCGCATACATTACTCTGTGTGTACAGATAGCCTTTAGGGCCGATAAAATGCCGCGTTGCAGCAAGAAAAATTATGCGATTAAATTGCAAATGGTTGACCATAAATTATTCGTTACAGTCTGTTGGAAAATTCCACTTTTAGTATACACGTCAGGGTTTAGATTTCTAGTTTATGAACGCAATAAAAATGACTTCCATAATAATAATACTTACATAGTACTTATATAGACTTGGCTCACGAGGTTACCGCCATGGGTACTGTCTATTCAACAATCATCGTCCCGATAGTCGTCTCGGCGAATGGTCTGATAGTCAAGAGCCTCGACCAACGCCTCAAGTGGCTCTCACTAGATGGCTGGGTCAAGGGACAGATACAGAAGGCGGTACATCTTGACATGGCACGTATTGTCAGGAGGTTCCTCACTCTGGAACCCTAACCACCGGTAGCTTGGGCCTTGCCCCGCTACCTGCGTATCACTAGTTTTATTTTTTTTGTAATATTTATTGTTTTTATATAATTATATTAAAATGTTATTGTAAAAAAATTCAAAATTAAGCATTTAATTTTTTTATAATGGAACTCTAATACTCAATTCATATTAAATAGTTACTGGTTTTCTAATTCTGGTGCTATATTAATATAATAAAACCCAATAATAAATATAATAAAGTTTAATATAATATACTATAAAATAGTGAATAATAAATAATTTAGTGCACTGTACACACAAGCTAAAACTGTCCTTTCCCAAAACTTGTCCTTTATCCCTTATCCCATTGAAGTCAAAATATTTAATGTTAACAAAATCTACGACCATATTAAACAAAACACACAATTGAAAAACACAACTATATTCTTATTATAATGCTGACTATACAAAGGGTATTATATCAACATTTAATGCAGCATTTTATAGCCACTACCCGTGTCGATAGGCTTCCGTACGATCATGAATATGTCAGATCTCACATAACAACCACGCTTGATTTTTTTTTTGAAGAGCACAACGTTATTAAATAAAAGTAAGTGAACTACCTTAAACGGGAGGGACAGTCTTTTGACAAACATAAAATTACAATGCGCTAGTACAAAGATAGAGGTTCCCATTCATTTATTTTTTATTCCACTTTGTTGAAGTACTAGCTGTTGCACGCGACTTTATTGACCTAACTTTATAAAATACTAGCTGGTGCCCACGACTTCGTCCGCGTTGAAAAATATTAAGTATTTATTTTATTTTATTTTATTTATATTAGGGAAACAAACAATATCTCGCTACACATTATACATATACATACAAGAAGATCACAAATCAGCAAAGTTTCCACTAAATTACTAAAACATATAAATTATAAGTCATTACGAGCTAGGAGAAAACACAAAAAAAGCAAGAAACAGTTAACAAATACCATATAACATACAAAATAAACAAATAAACAGGCCATAACAAAGAGGAGACTACACAACTATATTTTCGAGAGCTTGTTTAAGGCTTCGTTTATAGGCTCCTATAGGGCAACTGAAAATATCCAGATCTAGCAAGTGCTCGTTATAAAATTTGCAAGAGCGATACAAAAAGGTATTACTTGTATAATTCCTTTTGCAGAACGGAATGTGTAACGAACACTTGCGGCGCGAATTTATTCGAGGGCAACTCAATCCAATATTGCTTAATAAGAATGGTGAATCAATATAATTATTCATAATCTTGTATAAAAACAGTTGATCTTTCTGAGCACGTCTATGACCAAGAGATGCAAACGTAGGTACATTGTTAAATCTATATTGAAGATGTTTCAAGTACAAGTTAAACACTCTATCCAACCTCTTAATTTGAGTTTTATATTGCGGGTTCCAAACAATAGACCCGTACTCGAGTAGAGGTCTGACGTAGGAGTCGAATAAGAGAGAGAGGGTTGAACCGGCTTTGAAATCTTTGCTGACTCTCAGAACAAATCCGAGCATGCGGTAGGCCTTGGAGATTATGTAGTCAAGATGCTCGTCAAATGTCAATCTACCATCCAGTAGAACACCTAAGTCTTTTGAAACTATAACACGCGTTAAAGTAACGTGGTCAAAATTGTATTCATATTTAATATGCTTAGGGTTTCTAGAGAAAGTAATTACATTGCATTTCTTAATATTAAGGTCCAAATAGTTATTTTTGCAGTAACTCATAAATTTATCAAGGTCCCTTTGTAGGGCCATGCAATCAGATATTGTTTTAATTTTTCTAAAAATCTTCATATCATCAGCGTACAATAGAAAATCGGACTGGTCAAAAACATTTACAATGTCATTAATGAATAAGTTGAAAAATAGAGGAGCCAGATGCGAGCCTTGGGGCAAGCCAGATGTGACCGGAAGAAAGGAGGAGCAAAACCCTTTAATTGTCACTGCTTGGCTTCGTTCACGAAGATAGGATGTTATCCATCGTAAAAGATCCCCGTGTATACCGGCTATTTGTAGCTTACGCACCAGTACCGAGTGCCTTACTTTGTCGAATGCCTTCGAGTAATCGGTATAAATAGCGTCCATTTGGAAACCAGTTTCCATTGCGGAGGCAACCCGATGTACAAATTCACAAACATTACTTTCAGTGGATTTTTTATTTACAAATCCATGCTGTTGGTTGATAATTGTAGGCCTTAATAGGGGAAAAATATGGTCATATATAATTTTTTCAAATAATTTGATAGCCTATCCTGCCCGTACGTCCAAATGTTTATCTACCAAGTTTCATGAAAATCAGTTAATTCGTTTCAGAGTTATGGAGGACATACATACATACATACATACATACATACATATAGAAAAAAAAATTAAAAATCGTCAATTTAGTTTCAGTATCATGTATAGAGCCTATAAACACGATATCTCTGAAAACAAAGTAACTTACTCCATGACCGACCCTTACAGATTTATTATTAGTATTGAGTATTGATAGCCCATGTTACTCACTGATAATGTAGCTTTCTGTAGGTGAAAAATTTTCTATATCGGTCAAGTGGTTTTTGAGTTTATTCATTAGAAACAAAAATACAAATTTATTAGGTACTGTTATCGTATGTACTAGGGATAACAACTATGTTTCGAAAATCTAGTTATACCAACATTAGGTATGAAAACAAACGCGTGTTTGTTATAAAAATGTTTTTGGCTTTTTTATCCTGCGATAGGGTTCCGAATGGTTTTAAATTTGCATAAACCCGAAATATACGTGTTTTTACCTCTGCGTATGTTTGTTACGATCTATTTTTAAATTACCTATCCTAAAGCAAATGATATCGCTTTCCAGGGAATTGATAAATAAAACAAAACATCAAAGGAATTTAATGGTTACTTTTTATGAACTACCTACATGGGAATATAGAATTCCATTTAGACAAATCAAAATTTGAGTTCCTCATGGGCATAAGTTCCTTTGATATAAGTTGCTTGTAGATATTTCATATTGATGGGTGAAAGAATTTTTGGTTACACTATATAATAATAAAGTAATAATAAACTCTTTATTTCGACCAAAAATAATTTCAATTCTTTATGTGTAAAAAAAGTGTAAAAAAAATGGGTAAAAAAAAAAGTAAAAATTGTTATTTTTTACAAATTATGCAAAAATGGTCAAAAACAAAGAAAAAGTTCCAGATAAATAATGTATAAGTAGTTTAAAATTCATTTTTTTATTCAATGTAATTGAACTAGAATGCTAGGATTTAAAAAAAAATACATTTTTAGTAGAAATATTTTAATTTTGTTTACCAGTATTAAAATTAAACTAAAATCAAAATTAACTAGTTTACACAATTTAATTCTTAGGCTAATACTCTGTAAGCATAATAAGACAACACAGACACCTTGAACTACATAATAAGGAGTTTAAACTTGATAAGTTTGCACAGGATGTTTGTTTAGGACCGAGGATTAAGGTAGATGTCTCATTAGCTAATTTTTTAAAGGAACTGTAATGATTTCATTAACTTGGATTCAATTTTATTAATATATTAACTTTAGAGAACCTTCTTTCATCATCATCTCTACTGCAGGACGTCCACTGCTAGACATTGGACATAGGCCTCCTAGATAATGTTCCAATAGGAGCGATCAGAAGCAGCCTGGATACATCGTCGACCTTTATTAGATCCTCTGTCCACTTTGTGGGAGGCCGTCCTACTTTGCGCTTGCACTCGAGGACCTTTCGGCACCAGCGGTCGTAAGCTCTCCTTACTATGTGTCCTGCCCACAGCCACTTCAGCTTACTGATCTGCTGGCTTACGTCTGTAACTTTCGTACGTCTACGGATCTCCTCATTTCTGTTTCGATCTCTTGTTGTAACCCCGAGCATAACCCTCTCCATAGCTCGACGTTGAGCTTTCTTACGAGGCTCATAGTTAGACCACATTTCAACGCCATATAATTATTATCACTGGCAATACACAAACACATTGGTTGAAAACTTGTTTTGAGACACAGGATTTTGGACGAGAAGATGTTTCGGAGCTTCCCGAACGCTGCCTATCCAAGCTGTTTTGGATTTGAACCTTCTTTCGTAGTCATCAAAATTACTGTTAGTCTGTATACCACAAGTGTACAGACAAACAGACACAAATTTTAAAGTCAATTTTTGTATCTCGGCTACATAAACTAAGTACTTACATTGATTTTTGAAAATATATTTTATGAAAACACGAATCGTTTACGATTTTATTATATTATGTATAGATTTTTTAATTACACTTAAGTATTTTACTAAATTATAACTAAAGTAAAATACTAATTTACTGAATTATAACTTAACACTAAATCTAGAATAGTAAATATTGTACAGCTCCCTGGCATCATCGGATATAAGAGTTGAGGGTTAAAAACAGAAAACGTTACTTGAATCGTAGCAGTTCCGGTTGCTTTTTATCCCCGTGTGTTTCCGACACTGCGCCGCTAGAGTGCTATCCGCAAACGCTGCACCAGTCATCGAGTGAGATATAGAGGTGGAAGTTTCTCGAATCTCACTAACTTTTACACATAGGCCAGAGCCTCGATATTGGCGTAACGCCAAACTAAAGTTTGCAAAAAGCAAAATAATGGTACGAACTTTGCGCGGACTGTTTTTGAACGGGCCGTACAGTACGAATGATCGGTCGAATAGATTCGGTTCGATTTCGTTAGAGCTGTACAGAAATAAACTTACATCTTTGTGAGTGGTTTTACTATTTTGTTATGACATTCAATGTGGGCTTGATAGCTTTTTCATAACTACTGGATAACATAGACACACTTTTGGTCGATAGTGGTCAGGATTGGTGTAAACTAGTTCAATCACACTGCGTGGTGAAGTGAAGATACCTTCATGCTAAATTCTCTGTTAAAGAAGCAAAGTTTGTGACTTATTCTGTAAACATTAGATAGATATTTTTTTATGTATTTATTAATACATAAAAGAAGTTGAGGTCGACAGATATATTTTTTATATATTACTACCTATTGCACGCGATTTCCTTTGTGTAATTTAATAAAATATAGCCTGCTACTCACTGATAATGTAGCTTTCTATAGGTGAAAGAATTTTCAAAATCAATCCAGTAGTTTTTGAGTTTATTCATTGCAAACAAAAAATACAGATCTTTATTTTTTGACACTTAACTTAATTTCTTTCTAGTTATTTTGATTCACTTTGACTTATATTAAGCTGATATGCGCCTATACTACATCCACCTCACACTTTACTAGAAGGTGATTTTTTTAGGAAAGTCTTATTTTATTTTATTTTGGTACTGTGTTTTACTAATTAAAAATATACTTTTGATACACCAAACAATCTTTACATATTTCTTTACATAAAAAATTCAATCGTCGTGCGTTGGTCTACCAAAATCTCAAAAATGGCTTGTCCGTACTTACTACTTACTTACTCAATACTTACTAATTGAAACTTCACGGCGTGTTAGTATTAAACTAACTCACCTTTTGTTTCATTTGACTGGAATAGAGAGGTTTCATGTTTTTTTTTTCAAACCTGAAACACATATTTAATTGAAAAGCGTCAAATAGTTTTTTACAACTCAAACACAGACTTGTAACATAGTGTAAAGAAACAGCAGTGTAGAACTTTCTAAATGTATTTTAGTTTTTTTTTTAAATCAATGATTAATTTAAGCCTTACATATTATAAATCTGTCTATATGTATGTAAATATGTTGGCTATAAACTCAAAAACTACTGAATGGATTTTCATGCGGTTTTCACTAATGGAAAGAGCGTTAAGGTTGCCGGATTAGAGTCTGGCATAACCCTGCAACGTCTCCTACGCTGCCGGGTTCCTAATCCCTATCCTTAACTCTTACTATGGTTGCTTGTGTTATAGGCGACGGTAGCCACCTTTTTTTTAATCCATCGTGGATATACACCGGCCTGGGGACAGACCGGTGGGTCATGTCGGACAAGAGTGGGGTAGACGTACCGACTAAAGCTCTTGGCGTCCTCCGCGTCCGTTATAGAGCCAAGCCACACGGTGCGGTGCGGCACGGGCCGGCGCCTGAGCGGTGCCCTTGCGGCATCCTACATACAAATTATTCATACACGCGATTGTTGTAGTTGCGGCGACGCAGTGTGTCCGCCGATGTGACGTAACCTATGCGGTGCGGCGCCGCACCGCACTGTGTGGATCGGCCCTTAATTAGGCGAAGTTGCGAGGTCGGACGTACTCGAAACTCCGCCGCGACGGTAGCCACCTATCATCAAGTGGACCGTCAGCCTGTCTGTCGATTAAACTCGCATTCAGTTTAAATACTGGTCGTTTAATATTTATGTGTTAGTCCAACAAAATTTAACGGAACTTTTTGACATAGAGCGCTGCCGACACGGAAACTACTTCTGTAGAATTAGTCACCGCAACTCGGTGGCATTCCGTCGAGTTTTATGACGCTAATGGTTTTGCTGGAGTATTTTTTGAAACTTTTTAGCTTTTAAAAATCAAAATAACATACCAAAGAGATTTTCATTTTATAAATGTAAAGCTTTGACCCGTAAGCTGTTACGATTTAAGGAAACTTAATATTTTATTATTTTATTGTGATGTACTGCTGATACAACAGCTGATTAAACACTTCTCTGAGGGGCTTTGAGAAGCATGTACCTTGCGTTTTTAACAACTTACTCTCAAGACGTAGTCATAACTCACAACTAATTCGTATCATGAGTACCTAGATATTAATTTTAAATCTGTCATGCATATATAGCCCATGGAATTGGTACTTTACCTTATATCAAATGAAGTAGTTCTGATTTTTTTTATATGTTGGTACTCATGAAAATGACAAATCTAATTTTTTTTAGAAATTTTCCAAATATTTATTAATTATTTATTAATCCAAACCCAAATATATTAATAAGAGGAGGAACGAATTTGGAGAATATCACCGTTTATGTCGGGAGCTTTTATCATAAATATCAAGCTTGATTTTGCGTTTATCATGAAAGCTTTGATTTTGGCGGATTTTTAATGGAAACGTATGAACAATAATTTACAGTAGCGCCTTCTAGATAAAAAAAAATTGGAGCTTAGGTAGAAATAAGGTACAAGTTATTGAACTTGTGTTTATGTACGTAAGTAGCTATCTAAGCGTAAGTAAGTAAAGTATGTACTAGCGTAAGTAGCGGGTATAATTACAAAGCTAGAATTATTTGAATAAACAAACCGAATGATCTTGATCATCTTTAGTCCGATTAAACGTTTAAATATCCAAAGACAACACAATTATCGTGTCGGCATCAGAACCGAAGGATTCCCAGCGTTGGTGTTACAAAATCAGACGAACGGTATAATAATCTTATTATGCGGATTTTGTTGGGATAATGGTCGCTGGTTGCGCTTGGCTCATGTAAGAAGCAGTAGCGATTTTCAAACATTTCTTGGTCGTTAGTACGAATGACGTTATTGTAAGTTTTTGAAGTGAATACTTCTTTAGACGCGTTGGGCGTTTTTGGGAAAGGGAAAAAGCAACGCCGTCAAGCTCGCTCAGTGAGCAACAGTTTAATGTTGAAGTGAAAAATTTTTTTAGGCACATTAGGCACTTTTGATTGGAGTTATATATCTAACATTAGGTCACATATTTATAATGTATTTATGTAGGTACTTAATTTATTCAATGCATTTTTTTATTTTTTATATATTTATTTATTTATTTCAGACAAATCAGCCCATATACGTAGTAAATTACATAAAAAATATTAATTATTTAATCTTCATTAATTATTTAATGTTAACTAAGTAAGTAATTAGGTAACTTAACTTATTTAATATTTGTTAATAGAATTAGACCTTTACGTATATATAGACTTATTAGACTGAGAATCTTGCGGAATCGAATGCCAACACAGCTACGAATAACTGAAAAATAAATAGCTACATCTTGCAACTTAGACCACGCTTTTAATTCGGATTTCAGGGGTATGTCCTCAAATGCTTTAGATTCGTGCTGTTGGAAGCGGCCATTAGAGCAGCCAATCTCGTTCGGATTATTCGGTCACCTGAATCGAACATTCATTTGAAATGGTGAAGAGATTGCAAAAGAAATATATTTCTTTTCATTTCATATTTATTTCTTTACAATATTTTTATTGCATTTGTAATATTAATTATTATTGATATCTTAGGTAAAGAAAATCAAATAAATAAGGATAATATATGAAAATATAATTAATTATAGTATTGGTTCCACTTGGCTGCTTACCAAACATGATGGCCGCGTATGGCAATACTTTTGTAGAGCGGTGCCCGCGTTAACCACAAGTTTTGTAGTCTAAAGAGAACTATTAACCGCAGAGTAATGACATTTGTATCTCTTCGCGATTTTTCCTTAATCTTTAAAGCAACGTCCTTGTATTTTACCCCGTATTATCAATCGTAAAAGCTTGTATCTATCGTGTTATATGACTCAAATATTGCAGTTTACGCCATTTATCTGTGGAGAAAACTCGAATGTGCAGAACTGTTTTATTCTGCACTCTATTGGTCCACGAGACTCAACATTCTTCTGTAAAAACACATTTGACACTCGATTAATTAATAAAATTAAAATTTATTTACAAACAAATTACTTACAGTATTTAGCAAGCACACTGTGATCTGGACCAAAATATAGAATAACAAAAAAATGCAAAAAATGTAAACCAACAAAGGCAAGCTTTGACTTCTGAACAAAGTTGGAAACCTGTATTTCAGGATTCAGTTGCTTGGTGAGCGAAACGCAAGACATGATTCAAACTGAGGCAAGATTATATTTTTAATTTTAATAAAAAATTCCTTCAGCCTTCAGCCAAATAAATGAGATTAAATTTATCCAACTTCACATCACACTATTACGACACCAAATTTTCCTTCCCCATTTAAATAAACAAGTCGCAAATCAAGTCAAACCAGACAACTGTGAAGTAGGTGGCTATTTATCTTGTCCAACCACTGAGATTTACACCCCGTTCCTGTTTTATCCTTTCGATCACCAAATACTAGTAAAGCGAGTAATTTGTTACCACCATTTCTTGTCTGCTGTTAATATTATTTATTGAATTATCCTTATTAATAAGTAAATAGAGTTCAGATTGGGAAATCAGATTACTGAATTATCACTATAAAGCAATGAAGTCACTAAGGTCCGAATTTATTCTTTTGATAAAAAAGGTTAACAAACAATTTCCGACATATAGTTTTCGAGTTTTAACCTTAATTACACATTCATATGTACACAAATTCATTTACACTCACTAAACATAATATTCTTTACGATATGTATCCAAAATTATTGCATATTTTCAGAGGAAAATGCAAAAAAACTCGATAAAATCGTCACATAACCTACAATACCAATAGACGTCACAGAGATTTTGTCTATGGTTTTAGAGACGGGACATGTACACGACCTAAGTCTTTTGGAGTCACATGAGGTTTTGATTCGTACATAAATTATCAAGTTCACAATTCTATATACATTTTTAAAGTTTTAGTCCATTATAATTCATAACCGTAGACGAAAACACTTTATGAAATTATTTTTGATTAAATGGCATTAATAAAATAGATTACTTAAAATTACCACTAAACTAATAATTCGTTTTTATTTATTATTCTTATTAATAATATTATTTTATTCGGTTTTGGTTTTTACGGAGGTGCAAAATGCAGTGTTGCCATGGCTGAGAATGAGTTACTCACTGAGTCAACTCTCTTTGATATGCCTATTGTACAAATCCCATCTCTAAAATAGGTCAGTCCCCCTGGCGACCACATATTTGTTTACCTTTTTTATCAAAAGAATAAAATCGGACCATAGAGGTAGGAATCCGAATTTTATCTGTACCTATGTCTTATCGATGTCATATTGTGAATGAGAATTCTCCGTGTAAGAGATGATTATTCAAAGACAGGTGAAGTTCTCATTAGGTAAGTGTGGGGATTGTTGGCCGTTCACTCTCTGATAGGAGATAAATCTATGTAATGTCCAGAACAATGAGACTGTATTCTATGTAATTGCGTTTTTTTAAAAATATTTTATAAATTATAAATTTTCATTTTTCTATATTAAGTTATAAGTTATAAAGTTATTTTTTAATGTAACGGTCGTCAGTTAGGTGTGTTTAAGTAGTTCCTTTACACAAGGAAATGTGTAAAGTAAATAAGGCTTTCAAAAAGGAAATATATCATCTCAAAGAAGTAATTAGAAAAATGACTTCGTCATGGGAAAATAGGGAAAAATAATATTATGCAAAATTTAGAACAAGAAGAATGAGTTTAGAATGATGTACAAACTCTCTCTATTTGCTATCATCTGGAAATTATTAGTCTATCATTGGAAATTATTGGAGACTTATGATTAACAGATATAAATCACATGTTATGAAGATCAGAAAGTATTATGGTGGACAAACCTAGTTAATATTACAGGCATATGTATTTGCAACTTTTAACCTTAATTCAATGGAATAGGAATTTTACTATTTTTCGTAAAGAAAATGGTTTCAAAATCGACGTAGGTACGTGACTGTAATACCTATTTACTTTAGATGTTCAGACAATCACAAAACCTAATCGTTGGAAACCGATTCATCGGAAGATATTTTTTCCACCGAATTGCTTTTAATTCCACCATTCACCTCCATTTATCATTGAAACCGGAGATAACCGGATAAAAGCGGAGCGATCCGGACAAAATGGCGTCCTATCGCGTCACGTGACCCTCTCATTATCAATTCAAGGCATGCACAACTTTGCTCTTCGGGACCTACCGGAATCTTGATAACTGACTGGTGAATTGGACTCGTTCTTCTTATTGGTATTCTGTATTTAACAATTATTAAGGTTTTTCTCTTCTATTCTACTTATGCATGTACATGTTATAAGATAAAGTTAAGTTTCGCCTCTGCCTATATCTCCGCTAACTTCATCTAAATATTGTATATTATTATCATATCTTTATTTGAGTGTACTCGTGATGCAAGTGATAGAGATAGATGGAGAAGACTCGCGGAGGCCGAAACCAACGTGTCAGATTCAGACTTTCCATAAAGTCGTACTCTCCGTCAGGAGTGTACAACTGAAGACAGAGATAAGTACTTTATTTTAAGTGGTGGTAGGGCACACTGCGTTTCGCAGTCATTTGGACAGCCCGTCTGGCGGCAGTAACCAACCCCTTACAGAATACCACAGTTAAATAAAAGCAGAGTTCTACCGATCATCACAAATGTTGTCAACGATACAGAAAAGGACATGGGGTATCTTTCGTTCAGAAAACAGCAGCTACTGTGTTCCCCAGGGACATGACGAAGTCGAAGGCAAAAACTAGGAAGAGATTAAACTAAAACAAATACCCCGCTAGGCGATGCGAATTCCACTAAATGCGTTAATATTAATGTTTCATAATAAAACAGACGCCATATTAATTCAGTGGGCGAAATAAATGAATGTCACGTGACTCTCACCTGTCCTATTAATTTCGTAAAATTTAATGTCTACCATTTTTAATTCGTGACACGACGTGACAGGGGCCAAATGGAACAAATAAGCGATAATCCGTTTTTCATTTTGAGGCATATACACACTGTATTTTGCGGTATATATTATAGCTTTGGAAGACACACAGCGAGCGAGCCATGGAGAGGGCTATGCTCCGGGTCATTTTGCGAGATTGAATGAGGAGATCGGTAGACGTACGAAAGTTACCGACATAAGCCGCCAGATTAGTAAGTTAAACCCTGCTGCCATAGGCAGGACACATAGTCACTTCAGTAGTACACTCCTAACAGAGGTTAAGAAAAGTCCGATTCTGACTAGTTGGTCTCGGCCTCCGCGAGTCTTCTCCATCTGCGCAAGGTAAATAGAAATAACTAACAAAAAATATTCTTGCTACCAGTGGAAACTATATGTCTAGTTCTCCACAGTGTGTACTATGCTTTACTGTCAATTTTTAAAGCGAATTCGATTATATGTATGAATTTTTTTGTTTCGTACATGTCCAAATTAGTTTCAGATTTTATTGAAATATTTAATAAAAAAAATTAAATTAAAATTATTGAAATACTTTATTTAATCATTCAAGAACATGGACATCTCGACAAAAGTCTAATTTAGGTATCACTTGGAAGACAAGGCTACTCTAGCATCAAAAATAATTGGCGTGTCGAAAAAAGCAATGCAGTACGCTAGAGCAGCGCCTAGTTTTTTATAAGGCAATATTTACTTGGTTTAACCAACCAGCTTTCATTTAAAACCTTGTGGCGTCGAATTGTTGACGATCCATTACTCACACAGCAACTGTTAAAACGCCTTAGTTTAAGAAAAGATTTGGCTTCTCTTTGTGTGTTCTACTGGTTGTACAACGGTTCTACGAGTATGTACGATTTATTCTAGTTAATACCTAACCCGAGTTCGTACCACCGTACCGTTTCGCTGCGTACAGCCCGGATGATTAGAAATTTGATCCTGCGGACACAGGAATTTCCTAACAATTTTCCTTCTGGGATGTTTTCACCTAACTATAATATGAGCTTTTTCAACCGAGACACAAAATAGTTTCGTGCGTACCCCGATGAGCGATAGCAACCACCTAACTACTCCCCGCGTAAGAGCCGTGGCGGGGCACCGAAGTTGTGTCATAACGTCTCCGCGACCCAGCCGGTAGAAATCCGGCATAACCCCACAGTGTCCTCTACACTGCCGGGTATCCAAGAGGATTTGCCAACGTTAAAAAAAGGTCCGCTAGCTTGTCTGCTACTATCAATTATAACATAAAATAACCATAACGTCATTATGAGGCATTACTTAAGTTTTGCTATTTGCCCTACTTTTTCTAAAATTATAAAGAAGAAAAGCCACAACAAGGCAAAATATGATCATCGTAAGTACATTGGTGACGGATTCGCTTCAATCAAAACTTTTTTCCGATTGCCATTTCTTATCCGACAACTTTCTTACAATTGCACGGGGTTACTGGAATTCCTTATAAATCGCGGCTATTTCTCTTTGGGAACAATCCACGAAACGCTTCCAGGAAAATGTCGAAGGCACTGATTTCTTGTAGACATTCTTGGAGGAATTGTGTAAGGAATTTTTCTTAGTGATTGTCTTCAATCAGATTTGTTTGTTGATTCTTTATAGGCTTGCTTTGTTTTCACATAAGAGTATATTTTTGTCAGCTAGAAAATTTTGTAAATTCAATAGGCTGAAGCCCATTAGAAGTTTAGTGGTATTTATGGCACACGCTTTTTTTAAGTTAAGGTCGACAGACAGGTCGTCAACCTGTCCATTTTGTTGGAATAATTTAATTTAATTTAGATACAAAAACTAATCTTATTATAAATGTTAAATTGTTTAACCTACAAACACATTGTGCAAAACCTTTGTGCATAACAAAAACTATAAAAAGGCTCGAGACGTTTCAAATCTCTTCACTTGCTTTTGCGCTCTCTAGTCTACAGAAGTGTAACCAACTTAGTGACAAAGTATTAATATATTTAATTTAACTGAAGTTCTTATGTTTTATTTGGCGTCCTTAACTGTTTCTAATACACTTGATGGTAGGTGGCTACCGTCGCCTATAACACAAGCAACGCCATAGGTTTTCCAAGTGCGCTGCCGACCATATAAGGAGTGAGGGTAAGGTATAAGGAAGGGATGGGGTAATGGGCTCTGGCATCTCTTACTTACTTACTCTCCGAAACACAAGAGCACATAATATATTGTTATTTGAATTTGAAAGAAACAGACTGAAAAGCTATGTTTCGTCACTTTAAAAACGAAATATTCTTTGGCATTATTTAGTGGTACGTATGTAGACAAAAGCGGGTACAAAGAGACGTCACTCGGGGCCACTTTGCGGACGAAACACACAATAAAAGGAACCTGTTTTTCACAATCTCTAACTGCGCTGGAGAAGCTTGGAGTTTTTCCATAACAAAATAAAAATATCATATCGTCTGTCTGTATGTCCGGAAGCGTTACGTTCGTGGCTTTAAGGCGGTTTGGTTTTGGAGTCGTCAATGGCGTTGGCCTGCTGCATACCGGAATTAGTATATCTCGATGTTGAATTCCCTACTTGAAGCAGTAGGGAATTCAAACCAAAAAACACTGTTTAAGATTTGTAAAAAATTGTTAATCGAAAAAATAAAATTTACAAATTTTTTTTTTCAAGCTTTTTGATCAGTATAAACGTGGCTTTCGAATAAGTAAGCTTTCGAATTTTCGAAGTGAAAAGTTAAAACTTTGTAAAGTAAGTTTTCTGACAGTCGAATTAACAGTCGAATGGAACATCAGGTATAAAAAATTTAAGCAATTAAGCGCAAGTGATTAAGCGATTTAATTAACTCACTTAACTTTCTTTGAACTTTTTATTTTATTTTAGCAGTTCTAATTGATACTGTCCTTTTAATATGTAAGGTATCGATCAATTTGGCTATGGTAATTTTATTAAAGAAATGTGTAATGGTATTCAAAAAACACTATACAAAAGCAATACAGTGTGTCGTCGCTAGTCTATGTTGAACGTAAAGTATTTGGTAATTCGGTTCAAGTTGTAAGAAAAAAAGCGGTTTTTTTTTAAATCTTAAGGTCGACAGACAGGCTGAAGCTCCACTTGATGGTAGGTTGCTACCGTAACCTATAACACAAGCAATGCCATAACGATAAGGAATGAGGATAAGGAATAAGGAAGGGATGGGGCAATGGGTAAGCGTTTTCAAAATATGTGTATAAAATCTATGGTTTGAAAATTTTAGTTATGAAAAAAAAGTTATTGGTAAAGACTTATTAGTATTCGAGAAAGGTGTCCCTTTTATCGGCACACTTTTTCAAATTTGTATATTTCCTGAACTATCCCCATTTCTCGAGCCAGCGGTAATTATTATAATACGAAACATCATAATTTTCACGCAAACGCTTGTCACTAGTGAATTGGGCCACACATAAAGCACCCCAGGTGGCATGTAGGTAGATCATCAATCATACTCATAGGTGACAACGGCGGTAGGCCAACACCGGAGGAATCAATACGGTTCGTCTACGCTACGAGAAATTGCCAATCGACCGAAATTGCCACTTTTTAGGTGAAAGTATATTTTATATGTCACACACTAATTGTGAAACGTTTATTTTTTACCTATTAGTTTTTGTTGGGAACAAGCCTAACTTTTACACACGACTTTGACCTCTTGAATTTGTAAATTATAATTTGTTATTCTTATGTGTAAACTACATTACTCTAATTTTTTATCAAAATCTGTTCAATATGATTACAAACTTTTTCGTTGATTTTACTAGTTTACGCATGCGACCTCGTTTACTTATCTTTATAAATTATAGCCGTGCTTGTGCCTGCGACTTCGTCCGCAGTTTCGTCGAGTTATTAAGTAGCGGCACATACCCCTGAGATAGCCGGCGTACCTCCAATTTCGGGTACACCGAGGTTCTAACTGGTAGCGTGATAATCCCTGCGCTCGATAAACGTGACGGGGCACCGAAGTCGTGTCATAACGTTCCCGCGTGCTCGTCCATCAACGGCCGCGCTAGATAGTCGTTGGGTTTTAGCCGGTACGAATCCGGAATAACCCCGCAGTGTCCCCTACACTGCGGGGTTATTCCGGATTCGTACCCAAAAGGATTTCCCAACGTTAAAAAAAGTGCACATTTCGTTATGCATTCCCCAATTCCTTCCTATCCCTTCTCATTTCCCTACCCCTTCCTAACCCTTTATCCTTGATCCTATGAACGTCTGCAGCACCATTTCAGCACCTTTGGTTTTGCTTATGTAAATAGGCGACCGATGTCACCTACCACCAAATGCACAGTCAGTCTTTTTGATAGATACGAGTATTATAAAAATCTGTAATTCTTTAGCAATTCAGATTTCTAAAGACATTTATTTGATTTGCATAAAAAAGCCCAATATCCTGACTTCATTTTTCATACAAAAAATATTACACTTAAGAAGTACGTTTCAATCTAATTTCCTTCTTGTATTGTTTTCTTTCCATTTTGAGACATCAATCTTCAATGAATCGATTGTCCCTAATCCGCTCAATTCTGTAAGAAATACAAAAGTATTGTATATTTTATTAATATCAAATAGACGTCACAATGTAATGTTGTCAAGTTAAATTTCTTTTAAGTATGAGTAAATTGGTTTATTCTTTTACTGATGAATATGTGACGAGGAAGAAATAAATCACAGAAAGTATGTTTTAGGAAAATATAGAACGTGTAAAAAATATATGTATATTATAAAAGAAAATTGAGACTTGGGAAAATTTTAAAATTAAAAAAATGTAAAATATAACTTAGGAAAATTTAGAATGGTTAGTTTAAGAAAATGCACTACTTTTCTTCAAATAGTATAAAGATATATCGAAAAATAAAATATCCTTTCCTGTATACCTGAAAACGTGGTAACAGACAGACAGAAGGTTACTTTCACATTTAAATATTAATATAATCAATATAATGAGTATTATTGGATTATAATATATGTACTGGAATTAATTTTGTATTTTTATGAGTCTCAATGTTAACCCCTTAACATTATGTATTACTAATTAATAATATTACTTTTAATTTTTTTTTGTAGAATAAAAACAGGGTTGTTTTCAGAATTTTTATGGAAAATAAAGTTTAATTTTTGTACAAAATTTTTAACGAAAAATTAGAAATTAAAACCTCAGTCTACAATGTTAATAAAATTGGTTGTAAAAACACTCGTTGTATGATTAATTAGTATAAATCAAGTGAGAGTTAATATGTATTTAGGTACTCGTCCGTTTAGATAATTTGTTTTAATAAATTTTATCACATTGAGTGCTTGTTTAAATTAAAAAGTTTAAATTAAGTGAAATATTTCTGATTAAGTGAATAGGGAATCTATTTGCATATATATATTACTAGCGGGCTGCTCCCGGCTTCGCCCGAGGTGCATTTTTTTTACGTAAAAACCTTCCCTGATTATCCCTCAGTCCATGAGTGAAGACAGAATTAAAATCGGTCCAGCCGTTCTCGAGTTTTGCGCTTAGCAACACATTTAGGGATTCATTTTTATATTATAGATTTACGTAAAAACCTTCCCTGATTATCCCTCAGTCCATGAGTGAAGACAGAATTAAAATCGGTCCAGCCGTTCTCGAGTTTTGCGCTTAGCAACACATTTAGGGATTCATTTTTATATTATAGATTTACGTAAAAACCTTCCCTGATTATCCCTCAGTCCATGAGTGAAGACAGAATTAAAATCGGTCCACCCGTTCTCGAGTTTTACGCTTAGCAACACATTTAGGGATTCATTTTTATATTATAGATTTACGTAAAAACCTTCCCTGATTATCCCTCAGTCCATGAGTGAAGACAGAATTAAAATCGGTCCACCCGTTCTCGAGTTTTACGCTTAGCAACACATTTAGGGGTTCATTTTTATATTATAGATTATTAATATAAATTTTCACAATTCGAACACGCCGAAAGAACAAAATTGTTCTTTTTTTAAATAATATTGTGTAGATGGCGCAATATCTATGAAACTTCAGATGTTCAAAAATATTCAAAAAAATAGAACGTAACTATAACGAATAACATAACGCATTCGTGTAACAATTTTGACTTTACATATATTTTCATATCATGGGCTTATACATAATATAATTATATGCAAATCGATTGTTAAGTAGTAAACTCCAACAAGTAAATGTGTATGTAGGAACAACACCAAAAAACTTGTACCACGCCGGCGGCGTAACGTAAACTTGTGCGTAAACGTTACAAAAGGTCATTCATTTTTCCCTATAAAACTTTCAGGTAATTTATTATTTGTAAGTCACGAGAAATTATTTGGGGTGTTCTTTTCTGTCGCGTACATTGATGAAGCGTTTCAAGGTTGGAAGTTCAAGTGACTTTGTTGGAGACGCGAAACTTATTCGAGAGTTGCTTAATTTAATATCAACTTGTAATTGACGTTTTGGCATGAGTTACAACTTGACATTTAATATATCAGTTATTAAAGTGTCCAAACTACTTTCAATTAGATTATGGTATATATCTTACGTTATATCCCAGAAGATATATCCGATGATTGACTAGTTAGCAGTGGCTTAACTATACCGTCAATTTCATCGGGTGGGGCCATTAAGTGTAATTTCATATTTACAAAACACCAACTTAAAGTATACAGGTGTCCAGCCTAGTTCGGAAGTTAGGGAACCAGTTTTACTTATTATATTTTAAAATATTTTGCATTTTGTATTCAATATGTGTAATTAGGGATCCTGTAGACATGTGTTTTGTACAAATAAAGATGATTAATATTTCATTTATTATTAAAAAGTAGGGTGATGAAATTTAAACTACGACTACATCGAAACAATGTCACAAACAAAAAAATTCATAACGTATATTGGAGGCTGTTTTATTTAAAAAAATAACTTTTTTTTAAATTTTGTTATGAACATGGTCTGTATTTCTAAATATCAATTTTAAGAGACAATCTAAAGATATTAAGACTTCTAAATATTTCATAAATAAGGTACGGTGTATGGTTCAAGAGTTCCTAAAGTATTCTCAAGATTGGTTTTGACTATAGATTAAGAGTTTCCGACACTTATATAGGTACTTATTCGGCACTGAGATCTAAATGTTAATTAACATTAACTATTAATCTAAAGAGCTAACATATTAATTAGCTCTCGAACTAACTGTAAAAGAGCAGTCTATAAATACAAAAAAACCAGCTATTTCAGCAATCTATGGGTCAAATCTGCAATAGATTATCCAATATAGCAAATAATTCTGATGATTGTTCTCTGTGTGCTGAGACTTTATAATCTGCGAAGCTCTGGATTCTAGTGTTTTAACAATTTTGTTGTTACTTTTTGTTCATGGTAAGGTCATCAGACAGGCTGAAGATTACTTTGATGATAAGTGGCTACCGTCGCCTGTAACACAATAATACAGGTGCTGCACCTGTGTGGTGCACTAGCTACCACACAGTAGGGATTGGACGCTGCAGCCAGATGACTGCAGGATGCTGAAAGCAGAAATGCGAGTTTACGATTGCAGACTGTATGTTCTCTTATCCAAATGTAATTAGAAGCCTTCAGAAATGACAAATTTTCCTCGGCAGAAATTGGTTCTGAGACGCTCTGTAAAAGCAAGTATGTCAACCACTCCCGAAGACCTTAAACTATAGGTTGCCGATCGGCCTAGAACAGTCCTCTTTGTTTCTTGTTCGTCGAAACCTCAGACTAAATAAGGACTTCGACTGACTGCGTTCGGCTATCTCAGCCGGCTATCCACTCTGATATTTTTCAATCAAAATCAAGACATTTAATATTCGTTTATTTATTACTTTTGCCACAAACGATAAGCTTCATATGAGCAAAGAATTTTGTGTAAAGAAAATTATGGTTATAACCTCAAAACGTGGATTTTGTTCAGTGTTAAAGTACAAAAACTTATAAATTAAATTTTTTCAATTGTTATAGAAATATGCTTTTAGGTATAACGTTTATGTTAGTAAATTTAAGGCGAGTTTTTTTTGTTAATTTTTCACTATTTTTCATAGAACATCTTCCTCAAATGAATAGATTATAGCAATATTGTATAGCGATAGCTTCGCTGCGAAACTGGAGAACATTCCTTAGGTTAGATATTAGGTATGTAGAAAGTAATTTAAGTTTCGTCTAGCAGGCACTTTGGTCCTGATTGAAAACAAATACGTGGCCCGCTGGGAGGCTAATGAGTAAGTTTTAATTACTTATGGGACAAAACAGCTGCAAAATTTTCCGAATTGTATCCCAGCGAAATGTTTAAATGAATTAGGCAACTAGTGATTAGCATTCGGTTTTGGTTAAAATTTTAAAAATATGTATGGGTTGTAGCATATAACATTTTTTTACTTGATGTAACAAACCAGTTTATTGTCTTATTTGCTCTCCCTTTGGACAGCTCTCGAGCAAACCACCCTCTCCTTTTTTTTTACAAGAGGAATCCTACCCCGAGATGGTAGTGGATACGTCCAGAAACACACAGACAGACAAAAAAAATCTAAAAACTATTTTTTGACCTCTCTAACATAAGTACAATGTGTACATTTTTTAAAAATATTTAATGTACAGTCACGGCTCATTTAGTTACGTTTTTATTATATATGTTATATAGATTGAAATATAAATTATAAAAATAATGTAGGACTTATTTTTATCCAAAAGAAAAACAAAATAAAACTTACGAAACATATAATTTTTCAGCAAAACATGTGAGGATATAACATATATTTTATATTCTCAGAACGAAAATATAATATGAATTTCTAGAACATTCTGATTTTACAATACAGAAACCCTCATTAAAAGACGTGACGGGGCTCGTCGTCACTGCACTGAGGATTTTGCTTTATAACATTTTTCCATTTCGAGAATGACCTCGAGTGTGGAAAGGAACCAAGCTCGGAGATATTTTTTAGTGTTTGATAAACGTTTGTTAAGTCGAGTGTCTGATTTTAAAAAAGTGCTTTTGAGCACGTTCAAGATTTTCATTCTTATAAAATTAATAACGCCAGCGAGTTTGTTATCTGTAACTAAAGTGAAACCATTGTCAATTGCCATTTAGAGTAGACACTTTTCAATGTTGTCTCTTCCTTCTATGGTCGGCATCGCAAATGCAGCATCTGTGGTGTTTCTAGTGTTATAGGCGACGGTAGCCATCTACCATCAAGTGGACCGTCAGCCTTTCTGTCGATATTAACATTAAAAAAACCTTATTTATCTTCTAATGTTTGATTTTTATATATAACTAGCTGACCCTGCAAACGTTGTTTGCAAAAAAAAATGGGGTAGGCCACCCTTATCACTTAGGGGCATAAAAATAGTTTAGGACCTATTCTCAGACCTACCGAATATAAACAAAAAAATTCATAAAAATCGGTCAAGCCGTTTCGGAGGAGTTTGGTTACTAACACTGTGACACGAGAATTTTATATATAATATACCCATATATATAGATTTTGTTTCCATTTCGAGAATCATTCTAAAATATACCCAGTTAAGTGAGTTGTAGATTAGTAAATCTCAAGTGTACAAAAATGCGATAGACTCCTGTTGGAAGGCCAAGTTTGTCTAAAAAGCAATTTGCCCCTATAATCTTGAACAAAAAGATAAAAATCTGCAATATGTTGGTGCTGTCCGGAGATTGTGACAAGGGTCTGGCTCGACGTACCACTAGATAGTGAATCTAATAGAAAATGATTTATATACGACCGCCTCCTATCTTCACTGGACATTATTCCGTTTTACTCAATAAATAATAAATAAAAGGTACGAACAGGAAGAAATTGTTTTCAATGAGCGTACTATGGGCAAACACATAAAGTATTTTTTTAATACTTTTTTTTAACTAAAAGTCTTCAGAAAGGTTGACTGTGCAATCGATGGCAGGTGGCTAACGTCGCCTCTAACACAAGAATTACCAGAGGTGTTGCAAGTGCTCTGGCAACCGTAGCAGGATTAAGTATAAGGAATTTGGAAGGGATAGAGAAATAGGCTCTGACATTCCTTGCTTGAATAATCGTTGAATACGAACTGAAACCCACACCCCACACGTCTTACGATTTTCCATAACACCGGTCAGAAGCTGCCTGATTCTACCGATGACCTGTGGCCCTTATAAGCTTGCTGAACGTACCACGCTGCGCTAACAAGTCCGTGGTCTCTACTTGAGAACCTTCCGGTTCCAGCAGCCGTGGGCTCTTCGTACAATGTGTCCTGCCCACTGCGACTTCAACTTACTGATCTGTTAATTTATGTCGGTTACTTTCACACGTCTAAGGATCTCCTCACTTCTGATTCGATCTCACAGTTGTAACCCTGGGGCTCTAGCCAAGAACCAAACCAATGCAAATGTTGCGTTGTGTTCTTACGAAACGAAAGAAATAAAGCCCGGTGATTGGTCAAAATTTTATGTAGGCGTTACAACAACCAATCACCGGGCTTTATTTCTTTCGTTTCGTAAGAACGCAACGAAACGTTTGCATTGGTTTGGTTCTTAGCTAGGGCCCCTGCTATATCTCGTTGGACTGTTTGTCCCAAATATACAGTCACTGCAGCCCAGTTAGGTAACGAGTGAAGTGACTGCAGTCAACAGCATGCGTGCTATTGCGCTTCGGTACCAATCACCGAAACACAACAGAACACATGTTGTTATTTTACGGTGGTGTTCTGTAAGGGAAAATTCAGAGAAAATTATATAAAATTTACTCCTAGTATTATGAACGTTCTATAAAAGTCTAATATTTTCAGGCAGTCTCTGATTAAGACGAAAACTGAAATTCATCTGAATAGAGTATTTCAATATTGTGTCCTATAATTCTGTGCAAAAATGCGACTTAATTTAGCAGCAGGTAAACCTCGAAGTGATTTATGTGGAGGGCAGGGCCCGATTAGGTAATAAAATATTTATGGCTTGATATTAGACCCTGTTTGTTTTACTTGATTGTACCAACATGAAATTCAGGCCTGATTAAGGCGAAATAATATATAAAAACAATTAGATGTGAAATGTTCCATTTTTCTTTCAATTCCTTATTCACTTTTAAAAACACGAATTTAAAAACATGACTCAAATATTCACTTTTATAAACATGAATTAAACCTGGCTTGAAAAATACATGCCATATAATAATCCATACTCTCCATACTAATCCATACTCTTATTTATCAACGCGGACGAAGTCGCAGGCAACAGCTAGCCTTATAAATTAGAAATGTAAAAAGTAGTTATTTTTCCATATTGGCTTTTAAAATTAATAATTAAGTTTTACAATTACTATACAAGTTTCTAACAATTTCACATATATTTTTTACATAAAGGTCGTCAGACAGGTAGACTGTTTACTTGATGGTAGGTGGCTACCGTCGCCTATAACACAAGCAACGCCATAGGTCAAGTGCTCTGGATAAGCAATTTAGAAGAGAGAGGGAAATGAACTCTAGCATCCTTTATTCACTCACCGAAACACAACAGCAAAAGTGCTGTCATTTCATGTTGGTCTTCTGTAACGGGGTGGTTACTGTCGCCAGACGGGCTGCCCAAATGACTGCGAAACGCAGTGTGCCTTGTTACTAGTAAACTGTGTCGACTTAAAACAAATCGTTCTATGAAAATGCGTTCAAGTAATTTTCTCTTATGTAATAATTATTCCATTTTATTAAGCTACATTTTCTCGTAACAGAATAAATTGAGTAATGTCACGTGTTGTAACATGGGCGTAAAGGTTAACTCAACATTATGCAAGGACACTTTCACCCTGGCTCTAACTATTTATATATGTAACTATTGTATAACTATTAATTGTATTATGTTATATAAGCTCATAATGTACTATTTCGATTGGGAAATTTTGGTGTTGAGGCAACCTCGCTAAAAATAGTATGCAAGAGAACTGCGCTGTGATACCTTTGATTATTTGTGACAATACAACCTACTAATTAGTGATTAAGGGAATCAATTTATGTCAAAAATGTACCTTACACTAATTAGTGGTGTAGGAAATAAATTTTGTCAAAATTCATAACGCGCTATCACTTCATTCCTCAACACGAACTACACTTTTCATACAAGATTCCTATTATTTTTTTCCCTTTAAACCTTTGCTTTAAGCAAGGGTTTAAACCCTGGTGTTGCTTGTGTTTATTTTGCATACAAAACCACCCTGACGGTGTTGGGGGTATCGAATTTACTGTTTTACCCGTCTGCCAATTTCTCATTACAAACTGCATAAGCCCGCATAAAGAAGTTTTCACTTAAAAAATGGGTCACGAAGTCTCCCAATAAACATATTTAGAAGTACTTACTTACAATAATTCATAACTTCATCCGAGAGGGTCTACGCTCTGCTGCATTGAGTTTGACCAGTGCAGCAGAGCGTAGCAGAACCCAAGCGAGCAAATAAATTAATTTCACATACATAATACTCATGTGCAGTCCATGTCAAAGTTAATCCTTATTAAAGCAAGTTCAAGTTTTGTGCCGCAGCAAACAAGCAAATGAACGAGTACTCACGGGCGGATATTACGGCGTGCCAAGTGGCGAACGTATGACCAGATAACCCAGGGAATAATGTCATCATTTCTCCTAAAGTCGTCGCAGTGAGCTGTACTTCACAGGCATTTCCCACACGCCTCATTTATATTGGTGATATCGTCTGTATAGCTAGTTGGAGGCCGTCCAGGGAAATTTTTCTAGGTAATAATCACCACGCAAAAACTTTTATTCTGTTCTGCTAATTTTAGATTTTGAATAACTTGAGCTGAATACTATTTCTTTCCACTTACAAGACGTCCCGCTATGTAAGAAGTTAAAAGGTTTACTGTTTTTTCATGTATGCGGGTTTTCTGACAAGTTCTATTACCCTTAACACAAGTAATTCTCTATAATGCAAAGTTAAATTGAAAAGACTCAGCAGTTGAGTATTCATCCTACTGGGTGTATGCTGGCTTAGCAACGAGCAAATTTGCGTGTCAAAATTTAACGCCGTATTGTTTCATTAAACAATTCCTTGAGGCGACATACTAAATGAAATGTTTTAGTTTTGTGTACAGTATAAGTACATAACATGTTACAAAGCAAACTTTCGTAGTTATTTAATCTTAACCTAATGAGAGCCAGGCAGGGTTGAATTTTTTATTCTTTTGTTAATGTTAAGGTCGACAGACAGACTGACGGTTCACTTAATGGTAGATGGCTACCGACGCCACACAGGTAACACAAGCAACGCAATTGTTGCTGCCGACCATGGAAGGATTAAGGATAAAAAGGAAGGGATGGGGTAATTGGGTCTGGCAATACTTACTCACTCACCGATACACAACAGCACATATGCTGTTATCTCACGGTGATCTTCTGTAAGGTGGTAGTTACTGCCGCCAGATGGGCTGACCAAATGACTGTGAAACGCAGTGTGCCCTGCTACTTTCCAAATCAAGACCAGAGCCAACTTTGAAAAGTTCATTCCTAAAGTTGTCCCCGCCGGGAAACGAACCCGGGACCCCTGAGATGTTAGGCAAGCACGCTTACCACTCATCCAACGGTTAATGTGTTATTGTAGGGGGCGGTAACAAACACTCATAAGTATATAAGTGTAATTGATTGATAACAAACTTCTTCCTGAAATTTATTGCAGGTTCTCGGAGATAACCTAACAGATTTAAAATTGGGAGGTTTTTCCTAAATATTGTGTAAAATATGAAAAAAGAAATAAAAGTAGCCTATTAAAACTTTAATAACTACATAACAAGTTAATTAATAGGCATAATTAACTTAAGTGATACGTAAGTTTTTTTTTGGGAAGTAATTTACAATTTACATATTTTTTTCTCAGAAAATTTTTTTTTTTGTTTAAATCTTCCCGATTCAAACTTTTCTAAATGTCTGTATTTTTTTTGTTATATATATGTTTGTTATATAAAAATACTGTATTTTTATCTAAATTTTAATTTTACTCTAAAAAGTCAAAATACTTTTCTGATAATTCGAAGAAAAATTTCAAACGTTCACTTTCCTATATATGAGCTTTTTCGGGACATTTTAAACTTTGGCAAAGCCAGATAATCAGACCGTTCTCGACTCGACTCTTTCTCGGCTGCGAGAACGTCCTGTTAGTTAAAAAAGCAAAAGTCACCCCTGTGATCTCTCCTCTAGATAACGTTTGAAAGCAGCTTGGTTCATGCTGAATGAAATACGAAACAAGTCTCATTATACAGAAGTAATTACTGAAATAAAAAAAAGTTACCCGAAGTTCGGGCTCTTGCAGTGGTATAAGAAAGAAAATTATAAACAGTGGAGGAACTCATGGCTGTTCTAGGAACTACTCCTCTTTTATTTTTCAAGTTATAAGTAAAAAAAAATGCTTTATATTACTTATATGTATTATAAAATAAAAACTGTCTACGGAACTGAACTAACACTGAACTGTCCAGCTAGATGAACTGTCTAGATGTTTTCATTTTTCAACGCGTTCCAAGTCTCAGTATCTAATATTATAAATGCGAAGGTTTATATGTTTTTTACTCAATCACGCAAAAACGACTGTATGGATTTCGAATGAATTTTGGCACACAGGTAACTTATTAACTGGATTAGCATACAGGATACTTTTTATCTCGAAAGAATGATAGGTTCCTGTGGGATTTTTGAAAAATCAAGTTAATAAAATATAAGTCATCTGCAGACAACATTGGATAGATCATAAATTTTTTTATCAATACATTTTTCAAAAAAAATGTGGATATTATGTAAAAAAAAAACCTTTTAGGAACCACTACAAAATGAAACGATTTCCATATATTCTGAGATCGCTTGAGGTGTTATGACCTAATATGCTATTTCCAGTTTTACATACGAGAATTTTCCCTTCGACGACGGTGTGAAAAGTTCAAACAAAACGCTTTGTATGGAATATGTAATACGCCATAATACTTTTGAATTTTCTTTTTCACCAAATAAGTATTGAAGACTTAATGTCCGTTTGAAAAAAAAACTTTATTTAATTTTTTGTAATATCTTCAGCAGAACATGGCTTACGAAAATCAATATTATTTTTGTAGTGAAAAATTCTTTAGACACTTTGTTGGCCACTTTTGGTATGGGAAAATAAGCAACAGACACAAAATATAATTTTAAAAATATTACGTAAATAAAACACCAAAAGAAAAATGTACTCAATTGTTTCTATTTGTGTTTCTATTGTGTTTACAGTAGCGGCGTTGTTGCGGAGTGTTTCATCTATTATTTTTTTTACTTTTTTTCTATTTTAATTACTACCGGCCGTTTGGACCGCTTTGAATGTAAAGCATGCGGTGCTAATGTCCATTTACTCGTTGTTGCTTGATTTTGCTGTAACAGATATATTTTCATTATATTTTTTTTTATGATAAGGTTAGGCTGACGGTCTTCTTGATGGTAGGTGGCTACCGTCAACTATAGGCCTATAGGCAAGTGCGTTGTCTACTATAGTAGGATTAAGGATTGGGAAGATATAAGTGGATTTTTTTTCCACTTTTCCTACTTTTCCACATGTCCCCACTGTATAAAAATTGTACACAAAAAAAATTAAACAAAAATTTAATTCAAAAATAAATTTTCATTCATGAACACAATCGTATTGATAAATGTTTTATGCACTGCGCAAGTATTCAAATATTCCTGTCAATGTGTTTTGTAATGTGCTTTCCTGTCATGATTTCAATTCATGAGTCATGTAATCAATTCTCAACTTCTACACTTATAAAATAGTTTGTTAAGGCAGTTTCTAAAGTTTAAGTTACCATTTAACAATATAGTATGAACTATTTACACCCCAATCAGAAATACAGACCTTAGTTGCGCACAATTTGAGCCGACGTTGACACACATCTTACGGAAACAATTATTCAATATTACAAGTTTATATTTGACCCTTCATTTACATAGAAATCTAAACATACGGCTGTTAATTACAGGCGGAGATGTAAGTATTCGTTTATACTAAATAATTTATATATGCTATTCTTAAGAAATACATGTCGATTTTAGCCTAATTGTTAATTAGAACATTAATATCAAAATATTCCAAAAAAAACTCCATTTTTTTTTCGACATCTTAAATAAATAAATACATAAATAAATAAGACACCCTTCATATTGCTGTAATCTGTAATCGTTGAAGAATTTTTAATTTTCTGCAGCGCCCTCTGTCCCGCTAAGTTTTATTCTGACTTGCTGCATCATTGATGGTAACCACAGAAATTACAAGGCGTTAAAAAGGGTATGGTCCTCTTTAACTGGTATTCTGATATTAAGAGTCAAGTCAATGCCTAGTTAGACAGCAAGGGGTACATGGGATACCAGTTAAAGAGGGCCTTGCCTCTTTAACTACAAGGGATATCAGATAAAAGGGGTAAGGCCCTGCAAGGCAAGGTACAAGGGATACCTACCAGTTAAAGGGGGCAAGACCCTCTTTAACAGGAATTCTGATATTCGGAGTCAAGCCAATCGTTAGTCAGCAAGGGGTTACCAGTTAAAGAGGCCTTACCCTCTTAATTCGAAATAATATATTCGGAGTGAAGCTAATCGTTATAGTCAGTAGGGTGTACCGCGTAACAGCGGGTGCTTATCTATCCTAAATCAAATGATTTTATATGGACGAAAAAAAAAAACAAATTTAACACAAAATGAAGCCGTATGTTTTTATGGTAACCCTTCATTGTTACCTATTACGTAGGAGGGCACGCTAAGTATCGATCTGTCACTTAATGTCACGCAGAAGTACTGCCTGGTTTAACGGTTATAATTCCTATTATAATATCAAAAAACATTAATTCTCTCCTTTCTTATGAATCTTTAAATTTATTAAATAGACGGAAAGTGTGCAAACTATATTTGCAAATGAAAATTAACTAGTTTTAAAACTCGAAATATATAGGGAATTAATGAATTAACGATTTCAATAGTCTGATTATGATCAATGAAAATAAAATTATGATCAATGAATATTTATTCATCAAATAGGTTTCCAAGAAACTCTTTTAATGGTCATTATATACTTTACCAGGGTTTCGGAAAACAACGGCGGAGTTGCGGAAGAGTGTTCGTCCGACCTCGCAACTTCGCCTTATAGCGGACGCGGAGGACGCCAAGAGGTTTAGTCGGTAGGTCTACCCCAATACCATCTCGGGGCGGGAGTCCGACATAACCCACCGGTCTGTCCCCAGGCCGGTGGGTATCCATGATGGATTCCTCTTGAAAAAAAAAAAAAAAAGGGTTTCGGAAAACAAAAATAGCCAATATGATGACTTTCGATGGACCGACCCATGAACCGGTTTTTTCCGGTCAAAAAAAACATGTTTATCAGATGAGAACAGAAAATTATAAAGAGACCTTAAAGTTAAAAAATACTTAATGACGAGTGGATAATATATCATGATGCATTTACTATTGAGATAATATGAAGAGAAATTAAGAATATTAGACGATAAGTAGATGAAATGCGATGACAAGAAGACACGGTGATAAGACACTTAAAAAAATAGTAAAAAGATAAATACGACAAACTATGAACTGTAAGGGCCTGTGCACACGAGAGACAGTCCTTGAGATAACCTTTTTTTTTTTTTTTTTACAAGGGGAAATTCATCATGAATACCCATAGGCCTGGGGTGGCCCAATGGGTTATGTCGGACTCCTACCGACTAAAACCACCTTGGCGTTCCTACGCGCTGCCTTTTGTGGTGGGGACAGGGGAAGTGAAGATACATCCATCCGAGCCCCACGGCAGTTGTCCGCAACCGGACCCTTCGCGGAGAGCTTAGCGCTCTCTATTTGTGAAGCTTAACGGTGTACCCGGAACAGCCACAGGTACGCCGTGCATTCGCGGGGACCTCAAACGGACGATAGTTAACCCCCAAACTATCGCCCAGGTCCCCTTCAGGGGAGTTGTTGGCGGTCGCCCGCCAACCGTCTCCGTCCTGCTCTTTTACGGCGGATCGGTTGAGAAGAGGGATCAAGCTCTTTCAGCCCCTCCGCCGTCTCCTTCTGCCGCATTATATGCTCGCAGAAGGAGAGCATAGCCGTCCACGACCTTTCGCTGTGGGCTATAGCCTCGACTACAGCCGGAAGCGAGAGGTCGGACCCCAGTATGCCGACTAGTTCGGCGCGTTGCGCCGACCAGCCACTGCACTCGGCCAGAGTGTGTTGTGCAGTATCCTCACCACTGGGACAGTGGTGACAAGCAGGCGTTGGCTCTCTACCCACGACGTCATGCAGGTACTTCCCAAAGCACCCGTGCCCTGTGAGCACCTGCGTCAGACGGAATGAGAGAGAGCCGTGTCTTCTCGACACCCACCGCTCCAGTACAGGCAAAAAACCGCTTCAACAGTACGGTGACCGGTTTTGGTATCGCGGCCAGCTTTTGGAGAGATGTAGACTCCGATTACGATGCCCCTCACCCGAACGGCTACATAGCCGTCGTCCCTCCCGGTGGTTTCAGGCGGGGAGCCACCGGTCGGAACCACGTAGAGCTCCGACACGTCCGTTACGTCAATCAACCACTGCGCCATGCTCTGTAGAAGTAAATCTTGAGCACGTGCGCAATGGTTAATGTTCGCCTGGAGGAATCGAAGCGCCATTATTGGGCTCCGGTTTCCATGGCCTCCGCATTCGCCTCCGGAGTGGGGCGACAGGTCCGCTGCGAGGGGGCCTTGGGGCCATCGCAGGTGTCTTTTGTCGTATTTTTGCGAACTGTTTTGGTACAGACGCTGTGCTCCGCGGCTTTGTTCGCTGCCGCGCAGCGAAAGCAGTGTGGCTTGTTTGTGCAGTTAGCCGCTCTGTGGCCCGTTCGTCCGCAGCGGTAGCACTGCTCGCTGCGATCTTCAGCAGCAGTGCACTGCGTCTTCGTGTGCCCGGGTTCCAGGCACCGGAAGCATTTTAGTGTTCTGGGTTCGAGCAGCTTTACCTGGGCTGAGACCCATCCCACTAGAAGGCGACCCGCCTTACTTATTTTCTTCGCTGCTTCCACAGGGCAGCGAAGCCATGCTGTTCCGGGGCCCGAGGAACCTCGGCGAATTTCGCCGCAGCGGATGGATTCCACCGGGCAGCCTCCTGCACAGGCCACAGCCTTCGCCACTTCGGCAGGAACGACCGAGTCGTCCAGACCCGAGATGCGCATGTCTGCGCATTTCTCAGGTCTTGCGACCCGGGCGATCTCCAGTCCGAGTGATTGCTTGATCTTCTCGGCGAGGGCGTCTGCCTTTTCGCCTTTGTTCAAGCCTGGGATTTGGAGAAGCCGCCCACCAGAGCGGGCCTCTCTGAAGCGCAGGTGATCGATCCCCAGCGCGGCCAAATCAATCTTGTCCTTCATTTCTGAAAGGACCTGACTATATGTGACCCCGCCTTCAACCGCCTCCGGCTGTAATGTGATCATTACAGCCGCTGTGTTCGGGGTTCTAAGCTTAACGGAACGCTTCGCCTTTTTAGGCGGCACGTTCCTTGTTAGGCTTGCCACCTGCGGCTTCTGTTTTAGACCTTTTTTGACAACTTTGGTCCAGCTTTCCTCCATGCTCTTGGGAGCAGGCGGAAGCGGACGCGGTGTTGTCTCAGCCATGGTGGTCTTGTGGGCCTTCTTCTTTCCACCGCGGCTTTTCACCGCAGTAGTGGAAGCGGGCCCACTGGCACTTATGACGGGAGGCACGGTCGCAGTCTGAGCCGTGCTCTTCTTACTGGCCAGTGCCTTCGCCTTTTTCTCGTGAGCCACGAGAGGGCGATGCATCGGCGCAGGGTTCAAGCGCGGCTCAATTTCTTTGAGGCGCAGACTAAGCCGCTCACTGAGACGGCTTATCATCCGCTCCTCAAATTCCTCTAGTGAAGACGGCAGGACGACTTCACGAGGTGTACTCGCGCTGGTGACGGGAGGTTGCGTCGTCTGTTCGACGCGCGCTTTCACCACAGCGAGCTCCTTCCGGAGCTCGTCCATCTCGGAGCGCAGCTTGGCGTTCTCCCGTCTCAGCACGAGCGTGTCCTCGTTGATGAGTCGGTCCGACAGCATCATCGCATCCTCCGATATGGCGTCAATCGCCTCTCTCTGAGCCTTAACATAGGTGCCCTTAAGCCTCTTCGAGGTGTCAGCGATTTTCGTCAACACGGATATGCTGGACATGATCCGCGATAACAGTTGTTGGGATGACTCAGCATCGTCGTCCATGCACGCCTCAGTGGCTTGAGAGCGAGACGTTCGGGTCTTGGATACCAAGGCGAGCAGCTCCTGCTCCGCCTTCAGATCCTTTTCGGCCCTTTCTACTCTGACTGCGTCGGCCTTCGCCTTCGCGTCGTCAATGAATTCCCCCGTGGTCAGCAGGCGACCACGGGTCTTCTTCTTGGAAGCGGAGGGCCGATTTGACCCTTCGCGCTCGCTTTCAGACATGTCCGTCTCAGGACGCGTCCGACTCTTTCGCCAAAAACGCCTTTGCCTGTTCGCGTCTGATCCGTCCGACCCGGAACAAACGGTCATCAGGCTAGCCGAGGAGTCGGATGGCACTTCCGACCTTGACTGGGCGTTGCCTCCCTTCTGCAACTCGGCAGGACTCTCCTGCCCATCTTCCGCGGCAGACGCCAAAGACGTCCGCCGCACAGACGGCCGGTCGAGTTGCGCGACCGGCTGTCTCCCCTTAGTAACGTCAGGTTTTTAAAAAATTCCATGAGCGTCCCACGAGTATGGCGGAAATAAATCGTCCGTCCGGGTAGTGCCCCCTGTACCCGGATAAGCCTAGAATTACCCGCTTATGGTATCGGCAGGTACCACAGCGGGGGTGAGCACTAGCGACCGCTCCGCCCAGCGGCCATGCATCCCCTCACGGTGCGCCGCCGCTTGGGATTGGGGTGATTTTTTATAGAGGCTTTCTTCCTCGCGGTCCAGCCGGTTAGGGCAAGACCCTCGGTTCTCTCCAGGCCGCTAGACATGATCAACGACACCTGGAGCGAATTACGAGTTTGGCAGCGGTTGAGCCACGCTGTGTCCAGCTGCGCATTAAAGCACCCGCTGGACCCGCTGTCGTGGGCCTTCTTTGTCCCCACCGATCAATCCGATAGGACCGCAAGGAGGCCGATGGGACGAGGCCATCGGCCACCGCGGTCCCCGGATCGTCGGGGGGTAAAGCCCCCCCACCGCGACAAGGTCATGGCCCACATAGGGGGGGCCTTGAGATAACCTAACTTAACCTAACAACTGCATGGTATGACGCACCCAAGGGACAAGTACCGCGTAACTTAACATACTTCGGGATAACACTGCACTGAACTAAATATTAAAAAAATGCAAGATATTCGCTTCAATACACTAATATTAACGAAAATTTATTAAATTCTTTACAAATAATCTTAAGGAATACCTTAATACAAAATGTAACAAAACGTTAAACTCAATATAAAATTAGATATTTAATTATAGTAATATTTTCTAGAGACTTTCTCGTCTAAAACTTTCCTCAAAGACAGTCGTAATAATTTTCCAACTAGTTAATGACAAGACAGTAGAAATGAAAAAATAATTTCTCTTCCATTAGCCGGGCTACGACAGAAGCACAGTAGAGAAAGCTGACAGTAAGATACTTAAGAATTTCTAATCAACTGTACTTTAGAGATGACTAATATACTAAGGTCCAAAAGTTTCCGGCCTACCTACATCAGATTAATTGGAGATATAAAACTTTCATGTCTCAAAACTTAAAACTATAAAACTTCAACTCTCAACAAATTGGTTGAGAAGGTACGAGTGTAGATAAATAAATCGAAATGCATAAAATTGAGTATCGAGCTTTGATTAAATTTTTGACCAAAGAAGGGAAATCACCGGCGGAAATTAAACAAAATTTATTAACAAATTTGCGATTTGCGAAGAAAAAAATTTAACACTGATGATGAGGGGAAGTCAGCAGTTGGTCACATTTTGAAGGAAAAATCCAGATTATTTTTTCAAGGGTATAAAAATGTTAGTAAAACGCTGTGAAAAGTGTATTGAAATAAAGGGAGATTATATTGAAAAATAATAATAGTTTTTGAGATTTAGTTCAGGGCGGAAGCTTTTGGACCTTAGTGTATAGCGAAGTAGACGAATAGCGTATGTGGTAAAAAGCGAAGTATACGAATGGCGTCAAACCCTTTTTTCGTGTTTAATATATTAGTTTTGGTGTTAAGGATATGACTACGCTATAAGTATATAAAAAAAAAATCAGAAGAATATTTTGTCTATTACCAAATCTTCTTTACATGGTATAATTTGAAATGTCTGTCTGTATGGCCGCTAACTCCTAAACCACGCAACGAATTTTGATGCGGTTCTTACCATTACTTAGATAATTTTTCACTGAAATTTTATATACATATGTGTATATGTATAATAAAACCTAATTAAGATTTTGTCAATATCTAAAAAATGTTGGTTTGGTTTGGCAACGACGATATTCTGGTTTATCCAAGTCACTCAGTTATTAAACTTTTGAAATAATTTCCAAATTATTAAAGGTTAGATTGCTTAATTTTAATATTTACTAGCTATACCCTACCGGCTTTGCTCGGGTCCAAAATAAAAACTATCCTATCTTTTAAGTTGGACCAAATTACACATATTTACGAAGTTTTATCGAAATCGGTACAGTAGTTTAGGAGTTCATTGGCCTCAAACAACGAGACACGTAATATCCTGTACCTGACAAAGAAATTTTATCCTGAATAATAATCCTATCGATTGTTCGTTTTTTTTTTAATTTTAGTTGGTTCGAGTCCCGGGTGAGCCAAGCGAGTTTTAGAAAATCTTTGAATGCAGTTTTGTTTCTTTTTAAAAATAAAGGAATGTTTCCTTTATATAAAATGAGCTAACTTAAGGATTTAAGGTAGTTTCCCTCCAGGGCCCGACTTATCTTTCCACCCTGTATATACGAGTATATATATAGTTCACTTACTGTGAACAAGTATAAGGTGACCCATAAATAAGGGGAACAAACGAGGCGGACTCTATCCAATAGACTCTGTCAATAATCCCCCAAAAGTCTACTTCTTGACAAATTAGTGTGGCCACATCCACCAAACGTTCTACTATGGTAGGGGAGCCCACGATGCTAAATGTGGAGTTACTCGAGCGTCGTGGGGACCTATTGGATTTTGAAGATTTGATGGTAAGAAGAAAAAAGGTTATATGAAGTTTTTCATTTCAACAGTGGGGTGAGCGTCTACAGGCTTTCAAAAATGTAAAAAAAAATCTGTCACATGGACATACTCGAGCTCATCAGATATTGATAATGTATATGCCCCACATGTCCTTTGTGACGGACATACAATATGTTAATCTCCCGATTTGGATGGTGGGATATACCGTACGGAAGCGTTAAAAATGAAAAAAAAAAGTATTTACTCGAGCTCGTAAGACATTCAGAGGGGATGTTAAAGTGAACCCAAACTAAGCTCCCATTCAAAAGACTGACAATTCGGATGTGACGCAAGCTCGTGGCAGCTTTTTGAAAATGCAAAAAAAATCGCCATGTTGACATACTCGAGCACGTCAGTATCGGTTTTTTCAAAATCGGTCCAGTAGTTTTTGAGTTTGTTCATTACAAACAAACAAATCTTCTCTCTTTATAATATTAGTATAGATTAGTAGAGTGTATATAAAATAATTGCGTATACGTATCCATGTGAAACGAGATAATATGTAGGCTTAGATTTAAAAAGGGTAGATAGATCGTCAAGAAGATGTCAACTCACTTTTGCGTCTGAAATGTTTCGGGACAAGGGTAACATTTTTTTCCGTCCTGTAGGAGTTTATGTGTTATTGCCTATATACGGAGACAGGCAAGACGACACAGACTAATGTCAATACGTTTGTCGTCACATGTCAATAAGTTTCGGATGTCACAGCCCTTCGGAGTAGTACTCCTGATATGGAACGCGTATTTGGTGCCGTTAGATTTATCTAATCCCACTAGTCCAATTAGGAGTTCAGTTGATTGAACTATTGGGACTTTTTTTAGTCTCAGTAGTTCAATTAATATAGTTATAATTGGTTAAATTAATGTAAATTTTGTATATCTATGTTAATATTTTGTATTTTTTTTTAAAAAAAATGACCGCACGCAACCTTATTACCTATGAATTAAGATGTCATATTGTAAAACAAATTTTTGTCTTACAGAGGAACACTGTGAAATAACAGCATTATGTGCTGTTGTGGTTCGGTGAGTAAAGGATGCCAAAGCCTTATCCCTCAATATCCTTATACCTTATCCTTATCCCGAACCCCTCATCCCTTAATCCTTATCCTTAATCTTACTTGCAACACGTGTGACGTTGCTTGTGTACCTACCATCAAGTGGACCGTCAAGGCTGTCAACATAAAAAAAATGTTATTTTAAACCTTATTTTTACAGGATGAATTCGACACTTAGGACAAACTGGATTTGACACAGAAATGTCTCCTCCAATTATTATTGGTCTAGAGCTAGACCGCACTTTATTAATTCATCTACTATGCATAATATTATTCATATACTAATTGATAGCACATGGCACAGTATAAAAAACATACAGTGAATATGTTCTCATGGATATCTTCTATCTATGTTATTTTTAGCAAATAATAGAGGACAGGACGGATATGATGCACCATAAAGATTAATGACTCCATTGAATCTAAAGTCTTATAGAAAAATTGTATATTTTAAGTGGAAATGATTTTTAAAAAATCTTAGGGGAAATATCGTAAGCTCGCATTTTCCTAATGTTTTTATTTATTTATTTTGTTCTATTATACAAATAGCAGTAGAGCAGTTTGGACATGCTCCATTAAAATTATTCGTGTCCAATCTGTCATACTCTGCAGTAGAACTAGTTGGACTAACCCAGAAGGACGGCCTTCTTCTTATTTATTTTTTAATGTTTATATACATGTTAAAGGAAAAGTCGAAAATCGACCACTATGATCAAACATTGGGTATAATATATTATAATGAACCAATTAAAAAATTTTTTTTTTAATATTCCTTAATTTTCGGATTTTCGGGGACTTCCCCGTATCTATTTAAGTCTATTTAAGTCTCTAATTATGGGCCTTGTAAGAAAGCTCAACAATGCTCAACGAACTATAGAGAGGGCTACACTTGAGGTTACTAAGCGAGATCAAGATTTGTCAGCGTTGAAAAATGAAAAATATTGCACCTGACATCTTATGTGTCGCTGTGTTGACGATGGCGCCGATTTTTTTATATTTTTAGACAATCCCTCGGAAACCCAATATTCTTTCAGGATAAAATATCCAATGTTACAGTGTGCCAAATTTCATCGAAATCAGTTCAGATTTTTTTTAAAAAAATTTGAGGGACAAACATCAAACATGTGAGACTCTCTTGCTCACACCGAAAGTCTTGGTTAAAAATGCTAAAGTTCAAATTGTTTCGAATTATCCAAATGAGTTGATTTACATTTTACAGTACAATCGCTTTCATGTTTGTCTGCTACAAAATTTGAGGACGTTTGCAACTAAGAGTTGCATTACTGTCGAATAAAGATTATTTTGTTGTTCCATGTGATACGATTCATAAATTAATAGTCGGTAATGCATAAAATTAATTGTTCGCTCAACTACCTGAATATTCAATTAAATATTCTGCCTAGTAAATTTCATTTTTAAACTTGGCCAAAAAATATTTTATATCATTTATTTGCTTGTACTTCACAATAAGATCACAAAAATCACATAATATCACAATAAGTGTACTTGCAACAAAATGTGGTGATCTATGCTAAGCCGAAATGCGAAAATGAGTTTGTTTGCTCAAATCTAGAAAATCTAAAATTAAAATGTAATACTTCCGAGTGATTACTTAAAAATAAAAATAAACGTGTAATAAAAAGAAATTTTATAGTAATAACCCAAAAATTGTATTGCATAGGATAAAAGAAATCCCATTATTTATTATAACATTAACTTTATTTGAGCAGCTAGTCTGGCGGCAGTAACCACCCTCTTAAAAAAAAACACTGTAACAGCCTGTGAAATAACACCGTGAAATAATGTGTTTCCGTGAGAGAATGCCTATTTCTCTGAAGCACTTTCGCACATATCACACTCGCAGCACCTATAGCGTTGCTTGTTACACATGACCTTATACGTGACGGTAACCACTTACCATTAGTGGACCTTCAGCCTGCTTGCCCATCACCATCATCATAGCCGTATGATGTCCACTGCTGGACCTCCCCAATAATTTTCCAAAAGCAGAAAGCAGTCAGAAAGAGTCAGAAGCAGTCTGGATCCACCGTCAAATCGTGTCTGTGCATCTTGTGGGTGGACATCTTACTTTGTGCTTGCCAGTCCGTGATCTCCAATTGAAAACCTTCCGGTCTCAACGGCCTTCGCCTTTCAGTATTATAAGTCAACCTATTGCTACTTCAACCTATTGATCTGCCGGCTTATGTCGGTAACTTTTGTTCGTCTACGGATCTCCTTATTATCCTCGTTGAGATCGTAGTTAGACGCCACGTTTCAGCGTCATATGTCAACACTGAGACACTAGTTACTGACTTTAAGGTACTGACTGGCTACATTGAGCTTTCTTACGAGACCTCTAGTTAGAGATCACGTTTCAGCACCATATGTCATCCATCACAGACACACTTATTGCCTGTCTACTTTTGTAATGACTTTTATAATGACGTTCAGTAGCAAACACGTCGTTAGTAACTAGAATATCATCACACACAAAGCCTCAAAACTCTCTGGGGTGCTCTCAATATCATTGTTTTAGGCCTTCTGAGGTTCTGTCGACATTTTTTAGAGTCACCCACACAGTGTGTAGACATCCGAGATACATTATGTATTGTTATACGTTCTCGACAATAATGTTGAGTTTTCTTGGTGCCAGTTTGTGTTTTGTTTTCGTTTTCAAAGTAACATTAATGTCCTATTTCCTTTACTTCAATTATGTCATTTCAACCCCGAAGCAAAAGCGGGGTTTTAAAAGTTTAACGAGTGTGGTTGTGTATCTAACTGATGGTGACTGGCATTAAAATCCTTTGCGTGGTTTAAGTGTTAGTGGTTATTCAGACAGTCGCGTAAAGTTCAAAATTCAAATTCAAATTCAAGTTCAAAATAATTTATTTGCTGAATATGATTATACATAAGTTGTTGTAAATTGTAATAGATAATTTCCACATATTTGATGATGCTCTGGCGTCCTTTGATGCCTGCCTCGTTGGAGGCCTTGTATAATAAATAAATAAATAAATAAATAAATATTCAACCGACAAGAGGTGTGCAGTGTAGGTATACTAGTGTATATAAAGTGAATATACTATGTAAAGATGATTAATATTAAGTTAAATGTGCCTTACCAACAAGCAGATATTATTAATACAAACATAAGTACATATTTATATGTATAACTTTATTTTTACTTTTTCATTCCTCGTTGAAATGAGGAGAATGCGACATAAAATTTCGAATGCCCACCTAAAATGATCTGAATATCCTCACAAACAATACCATATTTTCCAAACAATCGCTATGTCAATTTGTTCACGATCTCAAATCTGAATGACCCGATGCGACGTTCAAAATTTATAACGAAACGTTAAAAAAGCGGCAAATAGCATTTCGCATGAATAAATCTTGACCGCCATAGAAATGGCCAAAACCAATACTTGCATAATACAATTTGGTATGGCTATAATTCGAAATTTTAACAATTAAAATCAACCCAATGTCTTGACCCCTGTCTTTAAGCATTTTAAGCATTTCGTCGATATTATCGAATTAAATTTAAAATATACATAGTCATTTCAAAAATCAAAAGAAATCTTTAATATTACGCAAAACGATTACAAATTTGACAGAACACGTCCAAGGAAGAGAAGCCGCTAACTAGATAGACACTCGTTAAAGAAGCATCTGGACGATTTTTGAACCAGCCTGTATATACATACATACACACACAATATACACATATAAGTTTATCACATACCACTCACATACAAGTGTCAAAACTTATCCTTAACCCTACTAAGGTTGGCAGCGCACTTGCAGCAGTGGCGTTAATTGTGTTATAGACGACGGTAGTCACTTACCAACAACCGGACCGAAAAATATTAACAAAGGAAATGCGGAAAACAACAAACGCTAAAAGCGAAGTTAGAAACGGCCAGCGGAAAGTTTCCAAGTGTCAATTTTCATTAAGTCTCAAGAGATGGCAGACATTTTGTGACCGAGTGTGTTCAATACATCCTTGTAACACCAAATTAGTTCGTAACTTGTATAGAGTCCGCTTTTATATTTTGTCTTTACATTATTTGCTGCGTGAAGTCATAGAGGTTATTTATTTAAAAAAAAATTTTTTGAAAAACGTTAAAACGAATAGATGATATAGATACATCATCTAGGTATATCACATTCACAATACATGCAACGTGCGCTTTCATTTTTTTTTTCTCCAATTTTGACAAGATATGTGGCTACCATCACCCCAGGAATATTATTGGAATTGCATATTATTTTTATAGTTTAATCTGTTCTTATATAAGGGTCAATAATTATTCACGCTGTGAGCCATGATATTTTGTTCTCAAACAAAAACAAAAAATAATTTTCCGCCTACGTTTTACACGTAATTAGATCAGGTAACTGAGAATTATTGTATTCGCACAATTTTCTTACAATTTTCTCACTGAAATAAAATCGCGTTTCTTTTACACATATCACATAACACTGATGGCGTAAAAGTGCAGCTGAAGTACGCCTCTCGTCCTACACCGATTTTATAAAACTGGGTCAAGTTAGCTTAAAACGGTTCACTAAGAGTTTAGACATCGTCAAGTCTGGGAAATGGAATTCTAGTACTTACGTTAGAAGAATATTTCAGCTTTTAGTCCGTCTAAAAGGCATTTTGCGTCTAAGGATGACAGAACGGTATTTATCCACGTCTTTGTTCATCTCTTGTTGCTAATTATAATTTTTATTTGGTTTTTATGATGTGCTACTTTAGTATTAGGCTCTAAGTACATAATAATACTAGCTAGCTATGCCCGAGACTTCGTACGCGTTGTACATCGTTTTTGAAAATCATACAGGAACCTAACATTTTCCCAGGATATAAATATAGGTATTGTATATTTTAATCCAGTTAATAAACTATGTGTGTGCCAACTTTTATTCAAAATCGTTAAGCAGTTTTTGCATGAAAAAGTAACAAACATCCATCCTTAAAAATGACGGTAGAGCCATATAAGATCTAATACTGACAAATTTAGCATCCAAATTTTGAGAAGTTATGTAAAAATTGCCTATAGATTTATGTTAGAAAACTTCTACATATTATATCTATAGGCAATGGGAAGCGATACTAGAGTGGCTTAAAATCCGATATCGAATAAAATTCACAAAAAGGCAATTCATACAATTGGACAGAAATTTCCTTGTGAAACTCTTTGTTTAAGTATTAAGCAACAAAAACGAATACATTATCATTTGGAAAGACAAAGTGGGGGCAAAGTTTCAAAGTAACCAAAAACTTTGTTAATAGACTAATCCTAACAATAACAAATGCCCTCTCGCAAATAAAATGGTTTCACGAATTCTCCGTTGGGCAAATTGCACAGTATTTTCAGGGGAGAAGCCTTTTGTAAAAAATACATTCAATTTAGCGATAATTGAATTTCTTAAAGTTATTATTAAAAGGCTGTCAAATATACTATTCAAAATATTAAGTTTGCTACCTACTTAAAAAAATAATACTTACACAATAAATATCTATACAGCACAGAAAAATTTATTAAGTCATAATACAAACAAAATAAGCAAACACATTCACATATTTTGCATGATTAGTATATTTATAATTACACATATCATACACAACATATATATATATATGTATATATATTCAAAACTCCTCCGAAACGGCTGGACCGATTTTGATGAAATTTTGTGTGCTTATCGGGTAGATCTGAGAATCGGCCAACATCTATTTTCCATACCCCTAAATGTTAAGGGGTTTTTTTTTGGCAAAACAACGTTTGCCGGGTCAGCTAGTTAGTATATGTATATATTTGTGAAAACCGCATATATATAATGCGGTTTTCACAAATATAAACGAAAAAGCGTTAAACGAGGAAGGCTTGTATAATATAAAATTGCACTCCTAATTAATTTTAGAGAAGCAGATAAAAAAAAACATATTTTTCAAGTTTCCCTATAAATTTTGTGGATGAATGTTGTTACTGGATATTTTTATACTGCGCTCCGCTGTATCGGCGTATTATTTTATTTTGAAAAGTCGATGAATGAACTTCGTTGATTGAATAGGGATTAATTTTGGAGAGAATGGAATAGTTTAGCGCTCGTTGTTCGAATATTCTCCATTTTACGAACAGTCAATGGCGTGGAAAAATGGTTTCATTTTTTGTTCTCAACAGAAAAACTCAACAGTTTTGAAGACTTCCTCCAGGCATTTATTCAATCAACGGTTAATATTTCAATTAATCCTTCCTTGAACTGGCAATATTAGGAAAATTAGAGCTAGGGCCATACCTATTTTTTTTTTTAGAATATTTTAGAATAGAATATCTTCACCCATTCCACACATCACCATCTAGTTCCACACTAAGCAACTTAATGCTTGTATTATGGATACCAGACAGTTGATATAATACATAGATTACTTTTTTTTTGTAAATACATACATATTACAAATACAAACATCCATGACTCAGGTACAAAGATAAATGTTAACACATAAACATTTGCCCCTAGCGGGATTCGAACCTGCGACCGTTTGGTTAACAGCTAGGGTTACTAGCCACTAGACTAAACGTGTCGTCAAATTACTTATTCTGCCCTTAGATTAATTTTCAATCTATCTATGTAAAGTTTTTACATGACATCCATTTAACACGTTTTTAAAGTAAGCATTTTTTTAATATTTTTATTTATAAATATATTGGATCATTATTTACGAATTTTTAACAAGGGGGGAAATGTTCAAAAAAATACCTCGTTTGGATGCATGACGCAGGTATGGGTCCTTGCATTTCACGAGATAAATGTAAAATTCCAATGTTTAGTTTATTTTTATTTTTTTGTATATCCTTTTTTATTATTAACTCAAGGCAGCGCTTAACCACAATCTCACCTTGTGAGGTACAGATATGACCAAAGGTGGAACCACGCTTACCTAGTGAATGCCGTTAACCCTAGTTTTGAAGACGTATCTACAAAAAAGATGAAAAAATTACACTCGAGACGAAGCCGGGAGCGGGTTACTAGTCATATCATCAATACTAATAATAAATCTGTAAGGGTCGGTCATGGAGTAAGTTACTTTGTTTTCAGAGATATCGTGTTTATAGGCTCTATACATGATACTGAAACTAAATTGACGATTTTTAGATTTTTTTCTGTATGTATGTATATATATGTTCCTCCATAACTCTGAAACGAATTAACTGATGTTCATGAAACTTGGAAGATAAATATTTGGACGTACGGGACACAGGATAGGCTACTTCATCTTTTTCAACGCTGACGAAGTCGTGGGCACCAGCTAGTTAATAATATAATAAAATAAATCAATTTAATGAAGTTTTGTAAGATAACTGTTAATTTTTTAAATGTTTTATAAATAGGTAGGTAGTTATGTGCCCACCAACACGTCACCAGACCACCGTGAACGTGCATTCTTAGTAGCGATAAGCGTTTTGCTGACGCTAGGTCTACACGGTGGCCAACCGTCTTTCGAGCTCGACTGAGTCACTCGTTAACTAGCCGCGAAGTAGATAAGTGCTCTTTCAATAAAGTATTATTTTATTAAATCATAATTTGTATTTTTAAAAAGAGAAAGCTCCTACGCCCCGAGTTAACTGGCGCAGCCGGTAGGATATCCGTATATATCCGCTGCGAAGTTTCCGCTTCTGAAGACGAGAACGTACGTCTGGGCGAAAGACTTTCGTCGTGGTGACGGGTATCCTGCGAACCGAAATAAATAAGTTTTCTCGAGCGTCATCTCTTCACGTGCCACTTGTGAACAAGTTGAGCAGACAGCTGGTTACGAGTCATCCGGCATGGGATTGAGCAGAGGGTGAGTAAACCTTTTCACTCCCTGTGGTCCTATCCTATGCGTACGTTTTGGGGTCAAAATAGCCACAAGCGTATTTTATTAGTGCATAAGTAATTAAATAATCGAAACTTGAATAAAATAAAATATATTAATATTGTAAAGAAAAATAAATCTTATAAAAATATTAAAATATTAACATTGTTTAATAAAAGAATATATCATATTTTTTCACATACGTAAATTAAAATAAATAAATAAAAATGAATTCCATACGCCTCATACCAAAGGAATTCCTTATGTTAATTCCTAAATTTGAGGGAGACGAAAAACTGCTAAACTTATTTATAAGTAAGAGTGAATATGTGTTACGTTGCTTTGTAAATGAAGAAGATACACAGGTTCAACAGCAATATGTGTATCATGCTTTAACAAGCCGCCTAATTGGTAGAGCTGCTATCTTATTAAGTGAAAGAGATAATGTCAATACTTGGCAAGAATTAAAATCATTGTTAATCCAACATTTTGGCGACCCTCGTTCAGAAGAATGTATTGCTTTAGAATTAGAGACCGTTAAAATAAATTCCTAATAGATCATTGATATTCACGACTTAGTTGTAATTTACTCATTAGTTTGTAACAGATGGCGCTACTCGAGTTAGTTTGTAACCGTTCTAACAGATGGCGCCACTTCGTGTAAGTTAACACGCGCTATCGTTGCATCTCCGCAAATTAGTGGAATGCACATTGTATGAAAATAATAATTAATCACATCAAAATCAGATAAAAAGTCGTTATAATAAAACTGGATGTAGAAATCCAACACTTGGGGTTTTGTTTGATTCACCCGACTTCCCTCGGACAATACTGAGCTATCGGTATACAATTTATACATGGTCCTTCGGAGCCGGAAGTCAACCGCAAAACTTTTTTTGAGTAACTACACTTGCGGGCAGTGGATTGCTGTCGCAAACGCAAGTATCAGGAGCCGACCGAAGATACGTGCTTCATCGGTCAGCTTCAGACCGTGTCTTCAGTGGAAGACGCTGGTCAGGTCACGGTGGGCGGAACCTGCCCATCATCAACAACAGCATCAGTGGAGGCGCGGAACGAGGTCCAAGGCGCATCGGTGCTGGAGCATCACGTGGACGGCGCAGTGCAGATCCTGAGGTCCGAGGAGAATCAGGGCTATCCCTCAGTGTGAAGGTGTTAGTTAAATTAGTGTGAAGTGAAGTGTGTAAAACCAGTCCGGAAAAACTGTAAGTACTTTCAACCTTATTTATTAGAAGAAAGAAACTTTGAAGATTTTCAACAACTTGGGACTTAGTAAAATTTGTGTTAAATTTAAACTTAGCCATATTTGCATGATAATTTAGGACTTAGAATAATTTACACAAAAACGAAGGTACGGGGAACCTATGCCCGATTTCTGCCAGAATTCAATTTTAAAAACACTTAGTAAATTTTCGAACAAATTTTCTTGTAACTAAATTCACTTATCAAAATTTCAACATGGATAGACTTTTAAATTATCAACAAAATTTATATGATAGAATGATCAAGGCAAAAAATAATTTTAAAAAATCGCCTAAAGATCGAATCACTAAAGTATACATTGACGGTAGAATTGAAATAATTGATCAACTTTGGCTCAAATTCCTATCCGGACACCAAGAGTTAATAAGAACTTACACACTTGCTGATATAAATGCCTCGTCTTATGTCACTGACGATATTTATGACAAAACCGAAGAATTTTATTTAGAGTCTAAATGCGAACTTAAAACTATAAATGAGAAGTTTGATACTGCAAGGGTGGCTCAAACTGATGAACCGATTTCCTACTCCTCGAGGAAAGGAAATGCAAATTATCCACAAATAAATATTCCTTATTTTTCTGGTAACTATCAGGAGTGGACGTCTTTTAGATCGCTTTTTAAGTCTCTTGTCATAAACAACGAAGCATTTGATGGCGTTCAAAAATTACACTACTTAAAGTCATATTTAAAGGGGGAACCAGAACAGTTAATCAGACATGTAGCCATAGAAGAAGGCAACTTTAAACGATGTTGGGATATCATTAATGAAAGATACAACGACAAAAAATGGATTTGTCATAATGTCTTAAAAAGATTCATGAGTCAGAAAAACCTGACCGTGGAATCTGCCAACGGATTAAAAGATCTTGTCGACACTACCAATGAATGCCTTGCATCATTGGAAGGTTTAGGTGTGAGAACTGAGGCCTGGGATGTTATTGTTATTCACATTGTCCAATTAAAATTAGACCCAGAAACACGGCGACAGTGGGAATTCCACGCCGCCGCGAAAACTACTTCTGATGAATTGCCCACTTATAAATTATTTGAAGGTTTTCTTAAAGAACGATTTTCTGCTATTAACCGCCTTGAATTAAAAACACAGTCAAGTAACAAATCAGCTCACAGTTCAAATATCACCGCTAAAATAAAAACATTGCATACCGCAAACACAAGTTGCGCATTTTGCAAAGATAGTCATAAGATTAACCAATGTACTCTATTTCATAAAGCGGCGATAGATACCCGCCGCAAATTTGTTGTAGAAAATAAGTTATGTTTTAATTGTTTGGGTGGCAATCACTCGGTCAAAGATTGCCGCAGTAAAGTCAAATGTCGCGTGTGCAAACGGTCACATAATTCGCTCTTACATTTCAAGGGCGAAAACGTCACTGTAAGTATGGGGAACAAAAACGCAGATGAGAGTGTTGCCTCTTCATCAAATGTTACTTCGGCGAGTTCAACGCCATTAGTCTCTTGTTTAGCAGCGGATAAAGTAATGTATCAGCAGGTATTACTTGCAACCGCATTGGTCAAGGCAGCTTCTCGAAGTGGAGAAGATCTTATACTGCGAGCACTGATCGACCAGGGTTCACAGTCTTCATTCATCACTGAATCAACGGCACAATACCTGGGGCTGAAAAAGGTGCCAGCTGCGGGACGAATATCAGGCTTGGGTGGCGGTGCAACCATCGTGTCCAAGGCCATAGTTGACCTTCAACTAAGGTCTCTCCATGACCCCAATTTTAGGATAACCGTCAAGGCATACGTGATAAAGAAAAACATCACATCCTTTCTACCCAGCAAAAGGGTAGAAGCCTTGCAATGGGATGAACTACATTCCTTAAAACTAGCCGATCCTAAATATCACATCCCGAACAGGATTGATATTCTTTTGGGCGCAGAAGTGCATGCGCAAATCATTCTAGATGGTATAAAGAGAGGACCGCTCGGCACACCCGTGGCGCAAGCCACAAGCTTGGGATGGATTTTATCTGGCGTAGTCAACGGTACAGATAAACCAAGTCTTCAAATGACTACTTTCCATTGTCATTGCGCAGACGATGACAATAACCTTTTAAAAAGATTCTGGGAACTTGAATCGGATGTGAAAATGCCTAAGCAACGGTTGTTCACTGACGAGGAACAACACTGTGAAGAGTATTTTTCTAAAACAACACGCAGAGATGCTGATGGTCGTTACGTCGTTCGGCTTCCATTCAAAAATGAAAATCCTCAAGTAACTTCGTCACGAGAAATTGCAGAAAGAAGGTTAATATCATTAGAAGATAAATTAGGCAAAGATAAGCATTTAAAAATTAAATACGAACAGGTTATTGACGAATACATTAATCTAAATCACATGGAAATTATTCCCGAAAACCAAATAAATAACGAAGGTGCAGTTTACTTGCCTCATCATGCCGTCGTTCGAAATGACAAATCTACCACTAAGGTAAGAGTGGTTTTCGACGCTTCTTGCAAAGGAAGTAACAAATTATCATTGAACAATCAACTGCTTGTTGGACCCACAATACAAGCAGAACTTAGACACATCTTAATGAATTGGAGAATGGCACCAATTTGTTTGTCAGCCGACATTGTTAAGATGTATCGGCAGGTGAAAACAGATGAGAGGGACAACGATTTTCAAAGAATCCTGTGGAGAGAAAATCCAAACGAAAGGATACAGCATTACAGACTTACCAGAGTTACGTTCGGCACAGCTTGCGCACCTTACCTTGCCGTGAAAGCACTTCAACAAGTAGCACGCGATCACGGTGATGAATACCCTATGGCAGCTGAAAAAACATTAAATGATTTCTATGTAGATGATTTCATGACCGGAGTTCAAAGCGTAGAAGAAGGAATTAAACTATTTACTGAAATGAATGAACTACTTAGGAAAGCAGGGTTTGAATTGCAAAAATGGAACAGTAACAACGATCAACTTATGGAAATAATGAAAGGAAAGGAAATGGATAAGGTATTAACAAAGGAAAAGGACAAGGAAATTAAGGAAGATGAGTTAATAAGAATAATGGGACTCATTTACAACCGAAGCGAAGATGTCTTCCGTTTCGTAGTGAACCTTCCGACGTTGCAGGAACCTGTAACAAAAAGAAAAATTATATCAGATATATCACGTCTGTATGACCCACTAGGATGGGTAGGACCTAGCATGATAGTAGCAAAGATAATTATACAAAAACTATGGCTTGCAGGTCTAGACTGGGACGAAATCGTCCCAGACAACTTGTTAAAGGAATGGTTAACTTACCGTAGTGAACAAATTGAACTGTGCGAAATTCGTATACCTAGATGGGTTGGCACTTCCAGTGGCGATCGTGTGGTCGAACTGCATGGCTTCTGTGATGCGTCGAAGTCAGCCTACGCAGCAGCGGTGTATGTTCGAGTTCTAAATTCCGAAAACCAGGTCAACGTTTCATTAGTTGCTGCAAAAACCAGAGTAGCACCTGTAAAACAAGTGTCTATACCAAGACTTGAGTTATGCGGAGCAGTATTGCTAACCAAATTACTAATGGAGGTCGCAACCATACTGAACATTGTAAAAGACAACTTACACGCTTGGACTGACTCAACTGTCGTACTTGCATGGTTAAACAAGCATCCTAGTAAGTGGAGTGTGTTCGTGGCAAACAGGGTTTCAGAAATTCTTACCAATCTAGACCCACATAATTGGTCTCATGTTACCTCAAGGCATAACCCCGCCGATTGCGCATCGCGAGGGCTACGTCCATCTGAACTCAATAACAACAGCCTGTGGTTCAATGGACCAGAATTCTTATCTAGCGAAACTATAACCTACAATAAACCTAAATCAATAGAAACAGAACTAGAAGTGATTAAATCTCATTGTACTACTCTAGAAGATGACAATTTGTTGAAGAGATTCTCCACTTTAACAAAGGCGAAGCGGGTAATGGCCTATTGTGTCCGATTTATCACTAATTCTAAAAAATCTAATACTAAAACTACAACTACTTACCTTACTAGTACAGAGCTAAATAATGCCTTAAACCTATATATTAAAAATTGTCAATTAAGCAACTTTCGTGAAGAAATAAAGAAAATTAAAGATAAACAAGACTTACCAAAGCACTCCAAAATCAAACCACTTGCTCCATATATTGATGAACATGGTATATTGAGAGTAAGCGGAAGACTAAACCTATCCGAGTTGTTAATATTCAACCGGAAACATCCCATCGTGATACCCAAGCAGTGTCATCTAGCACGACTTATTGTGTCTGATGCTCACAAGAACACTCTTCACGGTGGACCACAAGCTACCTTAACTTACGTTCAGACAAAGTACTGGATAATCGGAGCAAAACAGTTAGTAAAAGCACATTATCGTACTTGTGTAATCTGTGTTAAAAACGCAGCCATCACAAGATATCCTTTGATGGGTCAGCTGCCTCCTGCTAGAATCACACCATCACGAGCGTTCAGCAACAGCGGTGTCGACTATGCAGGTCCGATCCAAGTTAGGACAAGCAAGGGAAGAGGTAACAAATCCTACAAGGGATACATTGCCTTATTCATCTGCATGGCAACAAGAGCCATTCACTTGGAAGTCGTTAGTGACTTAACCTCAGAAGGATTTCTACAGGCTTTTAAACGATTTGTGGCCAGGCGAGGTCATTGTTCGCATCTCTGGAGCGATAATGGCACAAATTTCATAGGAGCGTCAACAGAGCTCAAAAGGCATAGCATTGCAGAGCAGAAACTAATGCTTACAGAAGTTGCCGAAAAATTGGCAACCAACCAATGCGAATGGCATTTCATACCACCCCACTCTCCTAACTTTGGAGGTTTGTGGGAAGCTGGCGTCAAGTCGGTGAAATACCACTTGAAAAGAGTCATCGGCAACTCCACCTTAACTTACGAAGAGATGGCAACTGTACTCGCTCAGGTAGAGGCGTGCCTTAATTCTCGCCCCCTGTCTGCAATTATGGACGATCCAGAGAAACTAGACATTCTAACTCCCGGGCATTTCCTGATCGGAGAAGCTATCTTGACAGTGCCTGACCAAAACCTTGAAACCGTAAACGTAAGTTCATTAAGAAGATGGCAGCACACCCAACGCATGTTCCAATCGTTTTGGCGAAAATGGTCACAAGAATATCTAACCAGATTCTTGCTGCGATATAAGTCCAAGTCACCAAATACGAAACAACCTAAGATCGGCGATGTGGTCGTCATAAAAGAGGACAACATGCCTCCATGTCATTGGCTCTACGGCCGAGTGATTGCCATTCACCCCGGCGTAGACAATATAGTACGAGTAGTTACTTTAAAAACAAAATCGGGTTCTTTTAAAAGACCCACATCAAAATTGTGTATTTTACCTATAGCCGAATAATGATACTACATTACATGTATTAAACACTATTTGTTGACTGGGATAAACTTTACTTAAAAAATTTTATATTTGATACAATCTAGTTATTAGATGTAAGCTTTTGTACTCGCATACAATCCACTTGTATTTTTTACTTATATGTTTATATTCCTAAGTAATTTGTTTGATTAAGTTTTGTTAGAGCATTTTGTTAAATTAAATTTTGGTTTGAAATAATTAAGGCCAAAGGTCCACTTTGCCCTTGGTGGGCGGTATGTATAAATTCCTAATAGATCATTGATATTCACGACTTAGTTGTAATTAACTCATTAGTTTGTAACAGATGGCGCTACTCGAGTTAGTTTGTAACCGTTCTAACAGATGGCGCCACTTCGTGTAAGTTAACACGCGCTATCGTTGCATCTCCGCAAATTAGTGGAATGCACATTGTATGAAAATAATAATTAATCACATCAAAATCAGATAAAAAGTCGTTATAATAAAACTGGATGTAGAAATCCAACACTTGGGGTTTTGTTTGATTCACCCGACTTCCCTCGGACAATACTGAGCTATCGGTATACAATTTATACAAATTCCATACGCCTCATACCAAAGGAATTCCTTATGTTAATTCCTAAATTTGAGGGAGACGAAAAACTGCTAAACTTATTTATAAGTAAGAGTGAATATGTGTTACGTTGCTTTGTAAATGAAGAAGATACACAGGTTCAACAGCAATATGTGTATCATGCTTTAACAAGCCGCCTAATTGGTAGAGCTGCTATCTTATTAAGTGAAAGAGATAATGTCAATACTTGGCAAGAATTAAAATCATTGTTAATCCAACATTTTGGCGACCCTCGTTCAGAAGAATGTATTGCTTTAGAATTAGAGACCGTTAAAATAAAATCGGGCGAATCATATCAAGATTTCTGTCATAGAATTCAAAATATTCGAAGTTCATTAGTTTCCAAAGTTAACCAACTGACTGACGAAGGTGTAAAGACAGCGAAAAGAATAATTTACAACAATACGTCATTAAATGTATTCCTATACAATCTTCCTGAAGACTTAATCAGATTCGTAAGATTAAAGGGCAGCACTAACTTAGAGGATGCTCTTAGTGTTGTTATGGAAGAAATTAATTTTCAGAATCAGTACAACTTAAAGAACAAATCGAATAAATTAAATTCAGCACACCACCATTACAATTTCAAGCCACCACAAGTAAATAACGCAATGCAAAACCAACAATTTAAACCTCAACTTCAAGGACCATTTAGACCTCAATTTCAAAATCAAAGTCCACAATTTAAACCAAATTTCATCGCACAAAAACCGGAATCACGTTTTAAATTTGGTATTCCACAAAATCAACAACCGCAACACTTCAGTGTTCCGAATCAAGGAGGTTTCAAATTTGGTGTTCCTTCACAATACCAACAAAGATTCCCACCTATAAATAGGCAGTCAGGCATTTTTAGGAATCCACAAAATTCACAATTTCGATCTGGATTTCCCCAACAGCAACCTCAAATGAACACCGACGTTTCGATGCGCACAGCACCTGTACGTCAAAATAAAGTGACAGTTGACGAAAACGACTTATTCTACGTAAACGATAATTCACAAGAACAAAACCCTAACGAAGGCGAATATTATTTTGAATCGGGCTGGTCAGCCGAAAACTCTGATGAACCACTTCAGACTGAAGATGAAAATTTTCGGATAAAAGCCTCGAACACGGAAACATCGAAATAATAAACATTAATTGCGAGTCCCTATCAAAATTACCGTACATATATATTCCAGAATTAAAATCGCGTTTTATGATTGATACTGGTAGCACACGATCATTCATTAGTCCTAAAAGGGCAGATCAATTTTACTCCAATTCCAAATTTTATGAACCATTCAGTGTGGTAAGCACACATGGTACAAGCACACACGATCAAGTAATTTACATACCAGTACCAGAAATATTTAAATCTAACTTACTACACAAATTTTACTTATATGACGTAGACTCACGTTACGATGGTTTAATAGGAGCCGATCTACTACATCAACTAGAAGCCAAAATAGATATGAAAAAACGAGTTTTGAAAACGCCAAACATTAAAATTCCAATAGTTTACCGTCCCCCATTCGAAATCACTATACCCCCTAGGTCTGAGATGAGAATAAGAGTACCCACAGCCATTAGAAATGGCGACGCAATCATAGAATACCACGAATTTAGTCCCGGTATACGAACCCCCAGTGCAATAGTTCGATGTGTAGACTCGTTTGCACAAACAGTTATACAGAACACTACAGACGAATCTGCATTGATAAAATTATCGGAGCCACTCAAAACCTTAAAATTTGATAACGAACAGTGTAAAATGAATTTAGTGAGTCACCTTGACACAGATAACCTATTGACGGAAAATTTAGACAAACTACGATTAGATCATTTAAATTCGGAAGAGCAAACTAGCATTAGAAATCTTTGCTACAGATATAGAGACATTTTCCACAGTGATCATATTCCACTATCATTCACCAACCAGGTGAAGCATCAAATCCGCACAAAAAACGAAGACCCTATTTACATACGCCCATACAGACATCCACCAATAGAAAACGATGAAATAGAACGTCAAGTTGATAAACTACTACGTGATAATGTGATACAGGAGTCACACTCACCCTGGAGTGCACCAGTACACCTTGTTCCAAAGAAAGCGGACGCCTCTGGCGAACGTAAATTCCGCATGGTTATCGACTACAGACGTTTGAACGAAATCACCACCGATGACAAATATCCCTTGCCCAACATCACCGATCTTTTTGACAAATTAGGTAAAGCTACTTATTTTAGCACCCTAGATTTAGCTAGTGGATATCACCAAATAGAAGTAGATGAGAAAGATAGGCCCAAAACCGCATTTACAACAAGATCAGGTCATTATGAATTTGCAAGAATGCCTTTTGGACTTAAAACCGCACCCGCTACATTTCAAAGAGCGATGGATAATGTACTAAGAGGGTTACAAGGAATCCATTGCTTAGTTTATCTTGACGATATCATTATTTACTCAGCAAGTTTACAAGAACACATAGAAAAATTAAGCAAAATATTTGATAGGCTCAGGGAAACCAATTTGAAAGTAACACTAGATAAATGTGAGTTTCTTAGAAAGGAAGTCCTTTACCTAGGGCATACTATATCAAAAGATGGCCTTAAGCCGAATTTAGATAAGATAAGAGCTGTTCTAGATTTTCCCTTACCTAAAACTACCACTGAAATAAAAAGTTTCCTTGGATTAATCGGATATTATAGAAAATTTCAAAAATTACCGCACCAATGACGAACTGTTTAAAAAAGAAAAATAAAATTAGTTTCACCCCCGAATACATAGATGCTTTCGAAAAATGCAAACAGTTGTTAACAAACGCACCATTACTTCAATTCCCAGATTTTTCTAAACCATTCCTTTTAACTACCGACGCCTCGAATTATGCGCTAGGAGCAGTACTATCACAGGGCTCAATAGGCAGCGATAGACCAATAGCATATGCTAGCCGAAAGATGAACGACGCTGAAACCCGGTATAGTACCATCGAAAAGGAGCTTTTAGCAGTAGTTTGGGCTTGTAAACACTTTCGACCTTATTTATACGGCAAAATGTTCGTAATATGTAGCGATCATAGGCCGCTAGTATGGTTAAACTCAATTAATGAACCAAATAGCAGACTTACGAGATGGAAATTACGTTTATCCGAATTCGACTATGAAATAGTTTATAAAAAGGGAAAACAAAATTGTAATGCAGATGCTCTTTCCAGAATGAAAATAAATTCAAATGCTTTAGGAGACCAAGACGACGTATCCATGAAAGTGAACGTCGACTATAAAGAACAAAAACTCCAAAGGTACTTACAGGAACAAACCGACGACATTGCGAATTCATCTAAACCTTCGAAAAGCCCTAGTAATATTTCAATATCATCTGAATCAAAAAATAAAGATAGAATAAGACGCCGTTCAACATACTCCATACCTTCGATCGACAGCACACTACATTTAATTAATGAACACCTAAAACGCACTAAAAACCTAATCGAACATATAGAAGAGATTTAGGTTTGCTTAAAGATAACTTAGAGTATAATATAGATAGTTTTAGGAAATTATAACCATGTAGATTTTGTTTTTAAGAACTTAACAAACTTAACTGACCTTACTGATGTGCAAATACAAACCGAATATATAATGAATGCAACCATAGACAGATTTTATCAACTAATCCCCTCTAACAGAGTAAAGAGAGGATTGCTAAATCCCTTAGGGTCCCTCATTAAAACGATTACTGGAAATCTTGATAATGACGACGCTATCAGATACGATAATTTAATAAACAGCATTAGGATCCAACAGAACGCGATGACAAAGAAAATGACTTTAGTCGCCGAAATAGTAGGATCTTATGTGAATAACACAGATCTCACAATTCACAATTTCATCCAACTGAATAATAGCATATTAAAATTGCAAAAATACGTAAATAAGGCTCAAATTGAACAAAGTAAAAATAATTTCATGAACACGTATAATCTTTTAATACACAATTTCCAGACCCTTCTCATTAAGTTAGATGAAGTTGAGACCGCTATAGCTTTTAGCAGGATAAATATATTGCATAGATCTATAATAGATAATAATGAATTGTATAATATTTTAAAGAATATAGAAAGGACAGAAAGATTAATTTTACCTGTTTCACCTGACAATTTAATAGACATAGAACAAAGTATAGAAATTAAGGCTTATATTAAGAATACGCAAATAACCTTTGTAATGGCTATCCCGATCGTGCGTAAAGAATCTTATAATTATTTTAAATTATATCCATTACCTGTCCTAAATACCAACACCAACCATACAACATTAATTTTTCCGAATTTTCCCTATATCCTTGTGAAAAGGTTGAAAACTATAATGCTCTCTCAGCCTTGTCAAGAAGTCTACGAGGATAAATACCTATGCAGTGAAAAGGACATACCACTTATGGAAGACAATTGCATCATCGAACTTATGAAGTTTTCTGGGAACATCACTTTGTGCACGCCCATCTCTGTCAAAGTTAACGGAGTCATCATTCAGATAATTCAGCCTAATCGATGGATTTTATTTTCAAGCTCACGTACTCGTCTCACACACCTATGTGAAAATGAAACTATAAGACACCGCATCTATGGCACTTATATACTCACAATGGACGACAACTGTAAAGTAAAAATTGGAAACCTTACTTTAAAAAGGAGAAAAACTGAAAATGGAAAAACAATTTCCCCACAATTACCCATACTTCATTTACCAGAGATATCTACAATAAAGCCTCTCGAAACGAAACCGGTGAACCTCGACTATGTGAATTTAAATAATCTTCAATTATTATCGTATGCTATTAATCAAAAGAATGAACGTGAAAATAGTGAAAGTGATAGTGAAAATATAATTGTGACAAACACCATCAGTATTGGAACAGTAATTTTATATTTAATCATAATCATTGTAATCATAGTATTAATTTTATATAAGAAGTATATAACCATAGCTGTAGCATCATGTAAAGGTCGAAACCACCCTCGAAATACTTCAAGGGATGATTTCGAACTAAAGGAGGGAGGAGTTATGTGCCCACCAACACGTCACCAGACCACCGTGAACGTGCATTCTTAGTAGCGATAAGCGTTTTGCTGACGCTAGGTCTACACGGTGGCCAACCGTCTTTCGAGCTCGACTGAGTCACTCGTTAACTAGCCGCGAAGTAGATAAGTGCTCTTTCAATAAAGTATTATTTTATTAAATCATAATTTGTATTTTTAAAAAGAGAAAGCTCCTACGCCCCGAGTTAACTAGGTAGTTTTATTTACCTATTCTCAAACCGACTGACTGTACTTAAATTGATTAACAATATCATAGATAACGAGATAACAAAGCACTGTATCGTATTTAAACCCCTTGTAACATTAATTCGATTGATAGCTGATCTAATGTCTTTGAAACCTAATAGCCTTGTTGTAGTTTATTTAAGCATCTACCCAATTAAAGTGAACTCTAAGCTGTGAGGTATAAGGATGAATTTTTAAAATACTTTTAAAATTTCAAAATAATGTTTTGTATTTTGGATATTTTTACGGAAATCGATATTAGCTGTTGTTTATTGATTTTTTTTTACGTCTAAGTAAACCTTTTTCCTTAGACTACTTAATTTTGTGCTCACTCTAAGGAAACATTGGTTCTATTTTATTATTAGTCTTGCATCTGCAAGTCTGGCGGCAGTTACCACCCCCTTACCACCGAGAAATAACAGCATTTGTGCTGTTGTGTTCCTGTGAGTGAGTAAGGGATGCCATTTCCATATCTCGTCCTAATTCCTTACCTTTATTCCTACTATGGTCGACGGTAGCCATCAACCTGTCTGTCGGACCTTGACATAAATATATTACACACATAAATTAGAACAACAGGGTTCCCTAATGTGGTACCCTAAAACCGAGATTATTATCACGACCAAATGCGTAAACGCAGTCTTAATAAACCTTTAAACTTGTCACAGATTAAAGATAAAATTCATTATTTATCGACACTTTTAACCATTGTAAATGGATATTCTTAAACACCTACAGCAACGATTTAATTTAATGAGGTAGCAATTTTGTTATATTTTCTTACCTAGTTTAATATTCAACATAAATTTAACAAATGACATGTAATAAATTTTAATGTAGGTACATTTTTAACAGAAAGTACTAGTTTAATTTAATGTTAAACATCAAGCATCGAGGGTTACAATAATATTATTAATTTTAATAATTATTGTTATGACAGTTACAGAAGGCGTAACCTCACTCTGCAGCCCTAACCACAAGTACGAGAGCACAAGCACAAGACGTCGCAACGTATCAACGCATTGTATGCCACAACTGCGTTGCGTCGACGCACAACGTCGCAACGCAAGAGGGCAACGCACATTGTCGCTGTCGCAGCGAAGCATCTCAGACCTCAGTTCACCCTTCAAAATTATAGATATAAAATCTATATCGATATGAGGATATACTGAGATAAAAAAATGTCGTTACGCACGTCTAGTTTGCCCCTCTAGCAGTGGAACACTGTCCAGTGTCCGTCGAACTCCGACAACGCAGCACATCACCATCCCGCTTCGTCTCTTGTCCGTCGAAAACGACACAACGCGACGCAACGCAACGCAACGCATCAATGTAGCCACAGCCTTACTTGGCCCTTACCCCGCTACTTGCGGCACCCTAGGTTTAAGTTTTTTATAGTATACGAGTGTAAGGTTTCGGTTCCACCGGACTCGTGCCTGGGGACATGCACGTCGTCAGGATGGTCGAGTGTAAGGTTTTATTGTTTCTTCGGAATTAAATGTAATTAAAAAGTAACTGCAATTGACTATTCTGGTAACGTCACGTCCGCGATAAGGGAAGGACGGGGAGCAGAAGTGGCACGGGGCATTCCCGGTCGGGGAGCGGTATCGAGCGGACACGTTTTAACTTTGAAAGTGAATTTGTTAAAATAAGTAATCATAAGTGATCGAACAATATATATTTTTGTAAAAGTAATTGTGTTTATATTTCTTCGGTTTGTCCTTACATGAGTAGAAAGAGAAACTAAGTAATACATCCTTTACCCCTTTATAATATAAGTTGATGTTTTTGATTTTAGCATTTAGCCTTCAAAGAGCTTTTCAAAACCAATACAAAGGAATATTTTTGTAACGTTACTCGTATGAAGAAAACTTCTCAAGTAAATATTTACATATAAAAATACAACAAAAAAAACTTGCCACCGCAACTCACAGAAGAACATAACTTTGAGATTTTATAGCGAAAACGCCTCCTCAATACAAACCTGTATGTTGAAGTGAGATTCCTGTTGGAAATTCCTAATTAGCATGACAGTACTAATAAAACTGGCATATTACTGTCATATTGTGCTACTTAAACACCCACTGTTTGCATGTAACATCAGCAAAAACGCATTTTGTTTTAAAATAATAAAATATTATAAAGACTTCGATTAATATATATGTTACGGCTAAAGATAGGTGTGAACATAAACTTAAGTTTAGCCGGCTAATCTTAAGTTTATCTTCGAGAGGCGGCTAAAGTTCGATATCATGTTAGTTTGCGTCGTGAATTTCCATCTTTAGCCGGTTAATGTGCACATTAACCGAAACAAAGCGGCTAAAAATGTTTCGATGGATACGCCGCCGCCGGGGCGAACATGTCGCTTGAGGGGGCGGAGGGGAGACGATGCGCGCAGACAGACAGGCTGACAGTCCACTTGATGGTAGGTGGCTACCGTCGCCTATAACACAAGCAACGCCATAAGTACTACAAGTGCGCTGCCGACCATAGAACAGTGAACGATATAGAAGGATTAAGGATAAGGGAGGGGGGTTATTATTTTATATTATTTTAATGACTAGATATTGTTTTAAGTTATTAACACTGCAGAATATTTTTTTGTACTTTTAAATACAGAAGTAACTATCTGTAATTAACAAATGGTTTCTTATTATTTTATTTTAATGAATAGATATTGTTTTAAGTTATTAACGCTGCAGAAGTTTTAATTTGTAATTTTGTATACCTACATAAGTATGTGTAATGAGAGTGATTATTTTTTAATAAAAGTTTTCGTGTCGAAATAGTAAACATTGTTATACCGTTTCCTTTTTCATTTGCTTCTACATTTTTAGCCAAGGGCCTGCAGTTAAACTTAAGTTTAGCCGGCTAATGATAGATGAAACTAACATTAACATCTCCTCGAAGATAAACCTAAGTTTAGCCGGCTAATCTTAAGTTTATGTTCACACCTATCTTTAGCCGTAACATATACACTAAACTAATAAATAAAATTGAAGTGTCTGTTAGTAACGACAAAATTACTGCTTTTTATAAAAATAGCATATAATAATTACAGTAATATAACAATAGTAAAAATAGTAAAACATAGATAGATTTTTTAAACTTCACAGCGGTTTTCACTCAACGTTGCACAAGGAAGCTTTTTACGACAACAAAATTGTTTTTACAATAAAAAATTTCAACCGTGCAAATTCGGGAGCGGACAAAAGTCACCGCCAGGAAATTCTTGTGAATTGAAACAAATCAATCGAAGATAATGTCAGTGTTTTGTCGACAGTACTTTTTTGTTTACAGTACCGTGTTTAATGTTTCCATTATTTTGCGAACATGTTATTGAAATTTAAGATTATGTGTAATTTTATATATTTAATTATAAAATTTATCGACGCTGCCATCAATGTTTCCTAAACATTGAATCGAAAATTGCCTTAAGAGGTCGAGTCTTATCCGTTTTTACAAAACCAAATTGAAATCGGTGCCGAACTTTTCGAGTTTTTGAAGCGTATACAAACCATCGTAATATTTTTATAAATAACTTGCGACTCGCTCCCGGCTTCGCACGTGTGTAGTTTTGCACGACAGCGGTTGGTGGAGCGCCAGCAGAGGTGGCTGCATCAAGCGAGTCCCGTCTTGCGTTTATTTTCTTGCGCATAATTTTTAATTTGCGACAACTACTAAGATATTAATTTAAATTGCATAGTGTAAAAGGCAATTATTATGTACATGAAATGCTTAAGGTAACTAAATATTTAATTTGATAGGAACAAATATCGTGTACGGCTAAATATCTTTCCAAACTCCACATAATTTGTGTCAATTTATTTAAACGTTAAAATGATTATAGAAAGCTATCCGTATAACATAGATATATGTCTATGACATAGACTTTTTTGTAGACCTATAAAAGCGAATGAATTCCATCATACATTGTTATATTATAAAAGTATCCCAAACGAATTAGGCAGCGCTTTCGATGAGAGCTCCGACATCTTCAACAATAATCATTATATTTAACTAACAATATTAAACTATACCATTATAAACCTTCCTGTTGAATCACTTTTGATGAAAAATCCGTTGCGTAATTTAAAAGATCTTAGCGTACAAGCGGAGGGACAGACAGACCGACAGAAAGACGGTGAAGAGCCACTTTTTTTTTATAAAGAAGATTTTTAGAAAAAAACTGTGTGAAGCCAGGAGCGATTCGCTAGTTTTAAATAAAGACAACATTCAGAAGTATATATCTGTTAGCTACAAAACCTAAATAAAAATATAAATGACGAAGATAAAATATTATTTTCTGGAACATCAGTTGTCAGAAGTCACTTTTTACAGAACAAGGTAACAAACAGAAAAATGACACTTTTTAAATTACTAACCTTTCAATAGGCAGACATAAATCTCCGTTGTTCACATTAGACGTGAAATTGTAGGCGTTTGTTTGCTGAAATCGTTTGGAAAATCTATCGACGATAAAAGTGAGTGCGGTCCGGCCGATTGCGTAGCCCCTACCATCGGTCGATAAAAAGCAATGCTAAATAATTTTCCAATGAGTGAGGTTACACGTGAAAGGAGATACGGGTATAGTTAAAAGTAAGATGTAATTAACACTTATATTACGAAAAAGTAGCCTAAGTTACACCTAATAACATCAGCTATCTTCGAGTAAAAGTCTCGTCAGAATCGGTCCAGCCGTTTCGGAGATTAGCCGGAACAAACAGACAAATTTTTTATTTTTTTTATTATAATAACCGTAAGTATATACTTTGATATACATTTAGTAAAAAACAGTTATTTTTACATTACAAGCAGACACTTCGATTTAATTTATTAAGTATAGAGTTTATACCGTTTTTATTTAAATTCCAAAAAAAAAGCTAAAACCTTGCGGGATCCCGCGGGATCCCGCTGGATTGAAAACAGTGCTGGATTGCAATCCCTAGTCGTAACATCATAGCATTGAGTACTTATCAATTTTAACAGACAAAGTTTCGAAATCAGTCTCCTTTTTTAAAATAAAGTGCGAATGGAAAGTAGATCTTTATTTACATATATTCTAGAATCAGGAAACACTTTTGCAAAAAAATCCCATGTTTCAATATCACAGTGGTCTTCTGTAATGAGGTAATAATGCCAGTAATTTATGTTTGATTGTACACTGACCAAATGAAACTCTGACGATTTGAAACTCTGACGATATGGGACCAAATCGTTTGTGACTGCAAAACGCAAATTTCTTATTCGAAATTCAATAGTAGGGGTTAATGGTCAACCGATATGAGTCTCGATTGGTATCTGAAACCCTTTGATCGCAATTTAAAAGAGCGGCTCATATATCTTCTTGAAGCTCAGTTTGGATAGGAAATTAGATAGATTGGGGATAGCCGGAGTTATTTATTTTGTAAATTAGCAATACATCAGTGAAGAAATTACAAAGTTTTGGGGATTTTTTTTTCTAAGAGTCCAATATGAACACAGTTTTTGCACTCACCTATTTATTTTATTAGAGAACGGACAGACAGACACCAAACGAGTTACAGTGGACACGATTTCGAAGTTGGACATATTTTTATGTTTTATGTCTGTTGATGTATTTTTATGAGTGGATGAATGTTCATAACCTACAAATCCATAAAATCAAAATCAAATCAAAATCAAAATATTTATTTATCAATTAGGTTTCTCAAGAAACTCTTATGATCGTCATTATAAATTTAAATTTACTAGGGTTTCGGAAAAAAAGCCAAGATGAAGATCCTGAGAAGAAACCCCGAAAGAAACTCAGGATACTATTCTTTTTGTCATCTTTAAAATATAAAAATTACAATCAAGTACACTTAATACAAACATAAAGTCCATATACAATTAAGCAAAACATAGTATGAGCTCCGGATCCAAGCTCTAAATCCAGGCTTCATTGTCACTTAAATAATCAGTGACCTTATAGTAGCCTTTCGATAAAGGAAAGATTTCAAGGTATTTCTTTTTTTTTCTATTTTTTTTTACTATTACAAAGTATTAGTCATAATCAAGGAGTAACAAAGGCTATGTTTTATAAAGTTAAGCGGACGAAGTCAAATTATATACCCGACTGATCTTATCTTGTTACGAATAATATTGTCTACAATAGTAATGACAACGTGCATTTCGTGAGACAAACATCGAATAATGAGGCCAAAACCATGTAAAAACGTTCCTCCTATAAATCCACTTAGCACAAATCTCACATTAACATACATAAAACTCGGCAACAACTGTTTCCGCGTAAACAAATGACAATAAGCAAACAAAATGACATTCAGAGAGATTCGCCGAGATAACGCTCTGTTCGGGAATTGTTCAAATCATAATAAGAAGATACAATGACAGTGACAAACGCGCTCTGCCTCTCCAGAGAAAAGATGTTGTGTGGTGCAAGTTATGAGCGTGAGCAAGCCGCCGCTACCGCCACCTTCTTGTACCACAAGCCACGATCAATCAAGTCTAACTGAAGCTTTATGAAGATTATTCATCTTCATTACACTTTTCAAATTTGAACCGGCTATAGTTTTATCTTTTACGTCATACGATGATTTTGATTCGACCATCATTGTCTCGATAGTCGTATCGGCAAACGGTGTTATAAAGAAGAGCCTCGACCAACACCTCGAGAAGCTCTCACTAGATAGCTGGATCAAGGGATATTTCGAGAGATGGTAGACATTCCCGGGTAGGTATTTGAGGCAAGCTGAAAACTCTACTATAATACCCTAACACAGAACTCAGACCTGGCTGGGGAGTTCCACCATTGGTGGCATAGCCGGCATAAACCCGGGATTATAGCTGGGCCTTATCCCCGGGCGCCACAAAAATAGAAAATATATATAAAGGAAAATTTTCCTCTATCGCATTAATTGGTTTGCCGGCTTAGTTTTTCCCAACATATTTATTATAATGAGGTTTTTATCATAATTTAGAAAATACTGTGGACATTTAACATATCGTAATTGGCAGGCTATTTTCAATTTAAATGAATTGTAATGAAAAATTTAATTAAAATAATTAACTAAAATTTAAAAAGTTAAATTTAATTAACTTTAGATGCGTTCAGAATGACAAACTGAGATGATGAACCAAAAAATCTACTTGAAATACTATTTTCACCCGAACAAGCCACCGTGGCGACCTCTTTTTAATAACCTATTTGGGAATTTACGTTTTAGTTGCCATGTCATTCTTTTAAATGAAGAAGCACAGAAACCAAAAACAGTCGGCCTCCAACACTGCCACAGAAAGCACGCGCTTTGTCGCCACTCGTCATCACAAACGCCCATCGTGCGTCTCCACACATCATGTAAAAACGCCCATACGTGCGTTTGTTCAATTGTAAATATGTGTAAAAAATAACATTATAAATATGTAAATAATAATGTGGAGTTCATCATTTCTTCCCACATCACTTAGATACAGAAAATATTTCCATTTCTTTAGATTGAAGATGACCACATACATGAAATATGAAGTTTCATTGAAATACTCTAAATCAGTTAAATTATACTAGTCCTTTTTTAAAAGAACAACAGATAAAACGGCAAAAAAGAAAAGGTAAAAATATACAATAAATTTAATATAGAAACCCATTGGAATTCATCTAATATTGCTACAAGCGAAAACTAAAGCCCTGCAATAGTTCGTTCGAACCCCTTGCGGGGTATTTCTCCGAAAATATAAAGGGTTTGGCCCACAACTCCCTCGAGACGAGTCGTAACATGTCAAGTCAGTGGGAAGTCTCACGGGGTTAGATTAGTGCGAGGGAAATAGGCACATTGCCTTCTATACTTTATTTAAAACTAGCTTTTTCCTGCGACTACGTCCAAGCACCTTTTTCTTAAGTGTTAAAACATTTTTTTTAATTTTTATTGCACTTATTATTAGTAGCTATATTTTTGTTAATTTCACTTTAAACTTTTTAGGTTTTTGGGACAAACCAGGAATCGAATATTGTTACGGGACAAACGAGGAAATTTTTGGAATGTGGAATGTGCATAATATCGGGAAGTACGAGGCATAAATCATAAATAATACAGAAATTTACAATAATCCATTGAGATAAAATACAAATTTTGTTTTCCTAATAAACACATAAAACACAATATAAAAACAACCATTAAATTTTCATAGACATACAAGAGCAAATAATTTATATTCTGTGTGTACACTAGAAAATGGAAAATCCGAAATTATTCGCAAATTAATTATTCATTTTAATGCGATAATGGATTTAAAATAACAATGCACTGCTAACATTTGCGGGTTACAGAACTATAATCGAAATATAGGCAATTTTGCTTTTAAACTATCAATTTTAGTTAATAAAATGCGTCGACGTCCAAGATGCAAACGCTTCGTTGCGTACTTCGGAAACGAAGAGAAAACGCTAAGAGAAAACTTGGCGGTTGGTCAAAATTAACGTTTGGCGTTACAACAACCAATCACCAAGCTTTCTCTTGGCGTTCTCTCTTCGTTTCCGAAATACGCAACGAAGCGTTTGCATCTCGGCTAGGGGCCCAGAATGGAAATCTCAGTCGTAGAGCGACGAGGTCGTCACGGCGACGCGTCATCACGTGACGACATGTCACTCTACTGTCTCAATACACAATTATTTTCAACTAGCTTTTGCACACTGCTTTGCCCGCGCAACTTTTTCTTGAATTCAATCAAGTGTTAAAGCATTCATTCAGTCTTTATTGCTCTTATATTTTTACCTAAAAACATCAGAACACAGCAGCAAGTCATATCCAAAATTTTGAAAAGTTGAAAAGTTTATTTCAAACATTAGCTCTGGTCTGGATAAGGCAAGTAGGGATCCCTACCAAAGTGTTTTGCAGTCACAAGATGGACAGCCCGTTTGGCGGCCGTAACCACTCTCTTATAGAAGCCTACTGTGAAATAACAGCATGTGTGCTGTTGTGTTTCGGCGAGTGAGAAAGGGATGTCAGAGCCCATTTCCCTAAATCCCCCTTACTAATTCTTAATTCTAGAGTGGTCGGCGTATTATGTCATAGGTGACGGTAGCCACCTACCATCAAGTGGACCTTTATGCATTTAAGCATGCTTTTTAAGAAGGCATTCTTTTGTCTCGCTTCTGAGGCTCTAGGCACAGAGAATCTATGAATAGGTTCTATGAAATTGTAACTCACAGCTGCCTACCTGAAAAACTATACCAAATCTATCAAGATTATATATATACTATCGAACCTACGTTTGCCATGCCGGAATTCCACACTCCAATGTCAAAGCTATAAAAAGAATCTTTATTTAAGACTAAAATAAAAGTATAATTTAATAAAAATGTCCTTTACGGGAACCCATCCATTATACTTATGAGTGATTGAAACCCAATATTTATATAGTTATTATTCACGATGCGAAAGTTCAATTTATCAGCATTTGCTTCGGAAGGCTTCCATGGGAAAATTGCATTTTCATATAAAAAATATTTACACTTCAACTCAATTTTAAAGTAGACTTTTGTATGACAAAGATTATTTTTACACATGTTTTTAATGGATTCTTGATAAGATATGATGGCAAATGTCCACCATCGATAATGTGCTAATACTAGTCTAAGAATACTAATATTAAAAAGGAAAAAAAGATAATTTCGAAAGTTTGTTCTATGTGCATAACAAAGAATAAACAATCTATTTTAAAAAATCTTTCACTATTTGATAGCTACATTACGAGGGTATCCATACTAATATACTTATATATAATACTTATATACTTCCTTCCATCCATCCATATCATACAATTATAAATGTGAAAGTAGCTTTGTCTGTCTGTCTGTTACCTTTTCACGTCTTAACTACTCTAGTTACGACAGACTGTTTTTTTTAATGTTGCAATATTAATAATATGGACATGTTATACAACCAAGTTATATAACATTAGATATAATATGTTATTTAATGTGAATGCACCTTTCTAACCACTTTTCTTCATCTCAAAAGAGCTTCTAAATAAATTTGATTTTCAAATACGAGTCCAATATCCAACGACGTCGAGTATCGCAACGACGCGACTGTAGAGTGAACTTAAACTAAGCATCCCAAAAACAGAATCTACAAAGTCAACACTAAATTCAACCTCTATTTTCAAATCGTAAATCACTGGCACCGTTTGTCTCACGCGAACTCAACAATCAGAAAGGGACAAGAGATGCGGTAATGAGCTCGATTGGCGCAAAATCACGGCCAAAATGGCGGCCGTGACAAATTCTCTCGACGCGCGAACGTTAGCTCAACTGATTTATTACTGGAAGGTATTAGTGGGACAGGCTAAATGGAAAGACAACTGCTTTAGATGTTTAGGGTATCCTCACTAACATTAAGAGGGATATACAATATTAATTGTGACGACTAGTTTCCTCTGTTATAAATGAGCCAAACACCGGACACTGACCACAAAATATGGCACTAAAACTTATTTTCTTGGAGTGAAACTTCTTTGCGAGCGTTGAAGTAAACTTTCAAGGTGAAGTTTTATGTGACGCTTCAGTGTAACGATCACGTGACGATTCTTGTAACGTTTCTGCATGACAGTTGTTTTTATTCAAGGGAAGCTTTTTTCTAGTGAGTACAGTAAAATTTCAAGAAATTCAAGAAAATAGAGTAACCTATAACACCTGACATTTTTATCGCTGTGACGACGGTAGCTTTGATTTTGGATTTAGATTTTTAGGTGAACCCTGAGGAACAGTTATTTACTATTTTTCTGGATGAAAAATGTCTTTTTATGATAATTGGTTGAGCAGTTAAGGCGTAAAATGGTAACAGACAGACAGTTACTTTCACAATTATAATATTATTATACTGGGAATAGAAGCTGCTAACATCCATACTATCCATACTAATATTATAAATGTAAAATAGAACTGTATGTCTGTCTATCTGTTACCTTTTCACGCATTAACTATTCAACCGATCATCATAAAATTTTGTAAACACATAGTCAGGCATACAGGAAAGGATATAGGGTACCTTTCATCCAAAAAAAAAGTATTGTTCCCGAGGGGGTCATCTAAAATAAAATAAATAACTAACGCCTGGCCAAAGTGTTAAAGCAACATGCGGTAAACCGTTATATTACTTACATAATTTTTATTTTACAACGCAGACGAAGTCGCAGGCATCATCTGGTAATATGATAAATATGGCGGCCATATTGCAGTAGACTAGAGTAATGAGGTATATAGTTTAGCTCTACCCTTACTCCAACAGAGATTATGATATGCTACCGTAACATACACAATTTGCCCACATTTGTCTTCTTGTCAACATTTATTCGGTCATCGTTCATAAACTTAGTCTCTATTATTCTCTATTATTTCAGACGAAGCAAATACAACACATAATGATACATACAATTTCGTCACAATTCAGTTTGGTACCAGTAACTAATCTAGAGTCCACACCGTTATAAAAGGTGTATGAAACATTTAATGCTCCCTTAAAATGTACTAGCAAACCAACCACATCTTCGGAGGGATGCAGAATTTTTCTGCATACTATATACATAAATCTTCCTCGTTTATCACTGTTTCCATTGCTGAAAACCCTATTAGAATCTGGGAAGTGGTTTGAAAGAATTAAACGGAAAAACAGAGAGAAGCGGACAACGTTTTAAAAAGAAAATATGTTAATGATTCAGACATTCGTACTGATACTAACATAAAGTACTTGAATGATGTGAACCGATTTAAAAAAATAAGATCAATAAAATATTCAATGCTTGGATATTAGTTATTATCATCATCATCATCTCAGGCATACGACGTTTAATGCTGGACATAATCAGAAGTAGCCTGGATCCACCGTCTGGTCTGGTCCACCCACAAGGTGGGTGGACCTTGTGGGTGGACCAGACCAGTGCCCTCCACTCGAATACCTTCCAACTCCAGCGGCCGTCGGCTCTCCGTACTATGTGTCCTGCCACTTCAACTTATCAATCCGCCGGGTTCATAAGTTAACTTATTATTATCATTCGTTCGTCTACGGATCTCCTCATTCCTGACTCGATCTCTTGGTGTAACCCTGAACATAGCCCTCATCCATAACTCGTTGAGCGACGTTGAGCTTTCTACGAGGTCTATAATTAGACCACGTTTCAGGGCCATAAATGTTTATCACTGGCAACACAACATTGGTTGAAAACTTTTGTTTTAAGGCACTGTGAAGGCCTATCAATTTCTAATCGAATGAAAATTGGTCACTGTTTTATTTTCTATATTGTGAATAGTAGTATTGTATGAACAAAATGTAATTTGGCGAGTCTTACCTCTACAACGTCACTGCTAAATTACACATTTCTCCACAAGAGTCGCAGCTTGGAGCTGCAATTTAATAAAGACAAAGGAATTTGATGTTTTGTGAAGTCTAGTTCATTCTTCTTACGGACTTATTGCACATGGTTACTCTACAATAAATCTGAAAAATATTTAATATAAATGGAAATTTTGACGAACTTGCGGGCACCAGATAATTAGTAATAAACCTGTATAACACTATACCTCGATATGATTGCAATAAGTTTGCGTATCTTCTTAATTTAAATTTAAATTTATTAGTAAATAATAAATTTATATAAGCATAAAACAAATTGTGTAGAGCTAAACAAATCATGTAACAAAAAGATTATGTTTGCCAGCATTATAGAAATGTATAAATAAGTTAAAAAAACACAAATCTTTTGATGTTACCCAGCTAGGCTTCACGCTTACAAATAAGAACGAATACTCGATTTGGTGTGTGCCACAATGGCACAAGCGACGCGTTTTGGCCAAGCTTTTCCATTTGTCAGTAGCAACATCATAAATTTAATATTTATTATACTTTATTTAATACTCGAATGTTGTTTATTTTAGCATAAAAAGCTATTTTAGCATAAAAAAGAAGTTCGTTATTGGCCTTAGGATTTGAAGCATACACATGTATTTATTTCTATATTATTGTGTAAATAAGTGCGGTGTGACTGATTTATTAAAAATAATAAAAAAATCAATTTCCAATTAAATTAAATTCGAGTTACTATTAGAATTAGGGTATTAAATCTAAAACTAACTTTAGGCTACTTATTTATGGTTATTTTTTAAGGGATAAATTAATTATAATTTATTTATCCTTGTACCACACCCTAATGAAGTGGAAGGAGCTATTATGGAAATTGGGAATGGGTCTCGTTTCGTCTCGGAGACGACAATTTTGATGTTTGTCGTATTTCTCCCCATTTCCATTTTTAGGACGAGTTCTCGATCTCAAATTGAAAGGATTGTAAATCCTTTAAATAAGAATTTATTTTATTGATAAGATTTCTCCTTGCATCTACTTTTTATGTTAATTTATAAGAATCAAATTTATAATTTATACTTCTTTCTTCATCAATTTGTTTGTCTAACAAATAAGTATTTCACTGTGGTCTTCTGTAAGGGGATGGATACCGCCGCCAGATAGTTTGCCCAAATGACTGCGAAACGCAGCAGATAGGGCATCACTACTTTTCACATTCAGACCAGAGCCCACATTGAAAGGTTCATTGAAAAGTTCATTCAAAGTTGACCCTACTGGGAATCGAACCCGGTACCTTGAGACAAAGCGTTAGGCTGTCAGCAGTTTACATAAAAAAACTGTATTCTTAACTAAATTGTTGACTGTAATTAAGGAATTTAAATACCTACTTTAAAATTTAAATTCTATTTATTATAATAATAAGCGCCAGACGATGCTTATTGACATCGCTGTCCCGCATCATGAAAGCCTCGTGAAAGCCGAAAAAGAAAAACTCACTAAGTACATATTAGACTTGGCTCACGAGGTGACCGCCATGTGGTATGTCGATTCAACAATCATAGTCCGATAGTCGTCTCAGCGAACGGTCTGATAGCGAAGTCTCGACCAACACCTCAAGAGGCTCTCACTAGGTGGATGGGTCAAGGGAGATATACAGAAGGCGGTACTACTTGACACGACATGAATTATCAGGAGGTTCCTCACTCAGGAGCCCTAACCACCGGTAGCTTGGGCCTTGCCCTGCTACCTGCCGACTACTAGTTTTGTTTTTTTTTTAATAATATTTATTGTCTTTTTATTATATTGTAAATATATGTGAATAAATAATAATAATCATATATACCTCGATATGATTATTATTTATTGTCGACAAATATTTTATTTATTTGCACAGTAGAATGTTCTTCAGAATCACCTACAAGAAAATAATTTAATTTAGCAATGCTTTTCAAGTAAATTTTCTTAACTTAAGTAGGCCACCTGTAGAGTCTAGTATATCCGGATATGGCCCAGAATCCACCTGGATTACGGCCCGGTTAACCCGCCAACCAGGTTAAACTTCGCAGCTTAACCGGCCACAGTTTTCGGCTACTAGGATTTGTGTTTTGGCAACCCATAAAACTTGGTAAATAACTTGAAACGGTGGATTCTACTTAATAGTCTACTACTTAATACAGAAATGAATTTGAAAACTGACGAAGGTATTCCTACCCCCACTGTACAAAACAACTTGTAAGAATTAAATTTGTGAATTCGATGCAATAATTTCGTGCTATATTTTCTACGAGTATATATCTATATATAACATTTCTATTTCGGAATAAACCTAAACACTGGCGTATGAGTAACATCCCGTGTCAAAATCACTTGAATTAGTGCTGAGGAACATTATTTATGTTCTTATCACAAGAGATTTGCGGGTAGTCCATAGATTTTTTTGAAATGCCTCACAAATTACAAGCTAAACTGAACTCTGTGGCGCAAAGTTTTAGACACATTATCCATTGTTAAGAGTCACTTTACTAAGATATATGGATGTCGTATGTTTTCGCGTACGCAACTAGCACGTGTAAGGAAATTGATTTATATCAACTATGTATCATAGTTTTAGGAAGTTCACAATAATGGCGTAGGATATTTTGGGGAACGGAAGTTTCCTCATAAATAAGTAATGTCCACAGATTGGAGAGTTATATGTGACACTAGGGATGTCTTTATAAAATTACCTATATTTTTTGGTGCTTAACCATTTCGATTTCTTCACAGTTTTTTTTTAGTACACACTGCGCTCTGTTATTTAATATTTGTAATTAAATAAAGATAATAATTGACGAGCCCGTTGGATGAGTGGTAAAGGTGCTTTCCCAACGTCTCAGGGGCACTAGGTTCGATTACCGGTAGGATCAACTTTGGAAATGAACTTTTCAAAGTTGGCTCTGGTCTGGATTTGGAAAGTAATGCAGTCATTTGGGCAGCCCGTCTGGCAGCAGTAACCACTAATAGTGTGTCAATACTCTAGTTATTCAGCACCTGCTGTAAGTTGCTGTGGGAGTTAGATATCTCGCAGACTACTTGATGTAACAGTATAAAAATTTCAGATCAATCGAACAAGTGAAAGTTAGCGAAATCCCTTAAAGTGAAAAAAATTACTAAATTTTCTGTAAATATTTGAATTTTTGGAAACCTTGTTCCAACATTTTATCTTCTTGGACCTTTTGTTATCAAAACTTAAAGTATTTTCATTCTACCAAAAGAAAATGTTGAAGGGAACGGTATGCAAATGTTTTAATGAAATTTATGACCGACGTTGACATTAAAGAATCTTTTTGTCCAAGAATTTGAGGACGTGGGGGTCTTTAATGCGGCGACATTTAAATAATTTAACATTAAACTTCTCATGTAGGATATCTCAATCGGGGTCTGAATGGAATAAAGGCAAAGTTTGAGTAAATTATGCATACAAATATGCCATATATTGTAGGTAATTTACTAAAACGTTCTTTAAGTGGATGCAATGCAATGCATGCTGTAATATATTCTTCAGTACACTTCCTTATATTTTAATCGCACTGACGACTACATGCTGTTCTGTACAGACTATTTTACGAGGATATGTGACGGACAGTTAAATGGTTAGATAAAGGGTCGCCTATTATAAAAATAACTGATAGGTTGTAGGTGGATACCGACGCCACAGGTACTAACGTCGAAACACAACAGCACACGTGCTGTTATTTCACGGCGGTCTTCTGTAAGGGGGTGGTTACTACCGCCAGACGAGCTGCCAAAAGAAAAATGGGACAATCACTGAATTGCCGACTACTACTGTGATCGAGATATTGTTCGCTAACCTCTGATGCCGTATCAGGCGTTTAGACGTCGAGCGAAACATTACGATGTCGCACGTCACATATAGCATTTAATAGGAGACCGCAGCCTTAACAGTTTATATCAAGCCCGACAGGACCTTAACTATAATAATATCATTTGTAGCTGGAGTGATAAATTATGCAAATGTTTTATTAAAATACTTTTGAAATATAACATAAATACAGCAAATTTAAACGCAGAAAGTTAAAGTACAAAAGCGGTCTCCGCTTTTAACAACTAACTGATCTGTTTGAAATTAATTAAACACACAATCAGTGAAATATTTGGCGGTATTTTTTGGGCCTCTTCAATAATCCAATTTAAATGTTAATACAATTTTGTATGCATAAATACGGACAAGCGCTTTTTGATAAGAATTTTTCAATTAGCGTATTTGTAAACGAGGTTTTGTTTTATTTTTTGTTTGGAAATTGTGCTTAAAGAGAGAATTTCTGTTATAATCCCTACCAATTGTTAATACGCAGGAACCTTGTCACATTAACATCCAAATGACGTCATCCGCAACTAAAAACTCACCGGCCAGTGTTGTTAACGGTAGTGAGTCTGTCACGTGATTGCGTCACCAAAATGGCGCAAAAGTTAATATAATTGTTATGGTGTTGCTTGCATTATAGGCGACTGTAGCCACCTACCATCGAGTGGACCGTCAGCTTGTCTGTCAACCTTGACATAAAAAAGTACTTACATTTTTTTTTCTTTTTTATTTCTATTAATCAAAGTAATCACTCAACGCAGTCGCAGTTTATAAATGTCCTTCTTGAAGTAATCAGACTCTTCAAACTCTTCAACTCAACTTAATTCTCTATCTTTCTCTATCCCTTCGCAATCCCATATTCTAATATAGTGCAAGTGCGAGTGCCTGAGGCGTTGCTTTTGATATAGGCAACGGTAGCCAACTACCACCAAGTGGACCGCCAGCCTGTTTGCCGACCTTAACATAAAAAAAAATATTACAAATGTTCTATTTTTCTTAATTAGATTGCATTATACGTTTTCTTTTAACAAGTCCAATCTATTAAGTTATAATTTTTTCCTTCAAAGTTCATGACCATAAATCAACCATCAAACATACTGTAATATATCTAACTGGCGTTCTTATTGTAAGAATATTTAATGTTATATATGTGACACGTGACTCTTAACCCTTTACACATAAAGTTGTTTTTGGCAGTATAAAATTGTACAAGTCATAAAATCCAGAGGGATTTTTTTTCGTTACTTTGACCGCCTCGAGTTAATCGCTATACAGAGAGAATTTCCTCTTAGGGGAAACGTCTTGCGGCCCGCGGGTACGAACGATAAAAAAAATTTATTGCCAAGATTAAAGGAGAGTTGCTGCCAATTGTTTGGTAGTGTCAATCTGGTACGATCACAAAATCTATATATAAATATTTAATGTTTCTTTGTTCTAAAACGCAAATCATGGAAAGTTCTTTATCGAACACTGTGTAATTTTGCATAAACGTTGTCAGGGGTACAGAAAAGGACGGAGGATGGTACTTTCACTGTATAAAAAGTAGTTTATACAGTGAAACTGCTCCCGAGGGTTTTTTTAAAAATTAAAAATAAAAATTATTACCATATATACAGGTTGTGGCCTATAATAAGAGCAATAAATTTAAACGATGATTTTATAGAGTATACGGAGTTACCTTAACCTAATCATAATGCTCCAAAGTGCTTATACTCAGAGATATAGCAATCCAAAGTTACAATATATAATCAATGAATTTCATGATCGCTAAATTGTCGGTTATCAGTGGTTAGATGTCTTGGTACAGGGTACTGAGGCGAGAACGATCGTAAATGTCAATGTCAAGTACTCCGACTGGACACATTATGTCTGTAGTATTACATTGCTGGCTCAATTAATTTTGTTAGATAATAACAGTAAATTTGTTTTTCATTTTAATTAATAGTAACCATTTGGAATATTTTAATGTATTGCTCTTATTACAAGCCACATCCTGTATATATATATAATGTTCCATTTAATTCTAAGTTATATATAACTATATTTACATATTGTATAATATGACAATGCTAATCTGTTGACCGTGGTAATAGCCAGCTCTATAATCACCGGTTATGTCGACCAAACGTTTTGACAAGATATTGAAAAATTTAAGCGCGTTGGGACCCCACGGAACCAGAGATTCGACACCGAAGGGAATGAATATGTAGCCGGTGCCGATATCTCTCTGTTGTAGCTATTATTGAATAAGCGGCTAAGAAAAGAGAGGGTGCTGATGAATTCGCGGACAATGTTGGTCTATGATGATTTATAGTAATTTGAACATGACATGTTTGTGTCCACTCAAGCACAAAGTTTTTCTCAGGTGTTTTCTTTCGCTGTCAGAACTATTGTGCGAAGCCGGGGACTCGTCGCTAGTATTTAATAAATTGTTTTAAAAGAACTTCGATGCAGGCATTGCTTTTATTCATTTTTTTTATACCATACAAAATTGCATTTTTCCGTTTGTACATTCTGACTCTGTTCAGCGGGCTAGGTAAACCGTTTTCAGCCGGTTCTTCTCTGATTTTTGCCTCGCTTTGTTTGGGGAATTTAATTTGAGGCGTTACTCGAATCGTTCATTGTTACGATCTCTCTGTAGTTATACATAAAAAAGAGTGACAGGAATATTTTTTAAATAAATGCACTTTTTTTTGTTAAGGTCAACAGACAGGCCACATGTACTGCAAGTGAGCTGCCGACTGTAGTAAGATTAAGGATAGGGGAAATTGAAGGGATAAGGAAATGGGCTAGCATCCCTTACTCACTCACCGAAACACAACAGCACAAATGCTATTTAAAATGTTAAAATGTTGCCGTTTCTTTCAATGATACAGTTATCACCAGCGTCATCGTTACTTTTATCTGTTACTACGTCAGCGTTGAAAAAGATAAATATAATAGCGGAGAAAATATCTGACATCTTCATCGCTGTAATGACGGTAGCGCCGCCACAGCTACAATGGCGCTCAACTTTTAATTATATATTATACATTTCATCAAAATGTGCTATGAGATACTTGTGAGATATTGACAAAAAAAATCCTGACAAATCTTATCATAAAAAGATATTTTATTATGGCAAACCAACAATAACTTATTTTTAGTAAGAGGTCATATTTGTTCGACAAATAGTGCTCACAAGCACTTAGCAGTTTTTTTATACGATAGATAAGGCAGTGGTCAAAATGTTGGAATCTCAGATTTTAGTTTGACAACTACCATATATTATATAGACAGGTTTGCAGTCTTATGACAAAAGTCATATTGAATTTAAATGCAGGTGCTTACCGACCGTTTACGCTCAGGTTCTTCTAACGACCCTCAAAAAGCATTCTCAAAGGCATGAAGCGACGAACTCGACAGGAGCAGGCATCTTGCAACCGAACACAGAAACCGCTGAGGGTTGGAGGAATTCTTGCCGAGTCAGCGGTCACGTGACTCGAATGCAGATACGCTAAGTGTACGTACTGGGACACTTGAATTTATTGGATGCGACCGTCCGCCGCATATTCTGTAAATGAGAACGAATTATAGTAGGGTGCCCAAGAGGGGATTTTGAGATTTACTCGAGCGCGTCAGATATTGCCAATGTATATTCCCAACGTGTCTCCGATAACGGATATGTGTTAATCTACCGCTATGGATGGTGGGATAGGTGGGGGTTGAGGTAAAAATTAAAATACTACTCGAGCGCGTCAGATTTTCAGAGGGCATGTTAAGTGGACCAAAACTAAGCTCCCATTTAAAATACAGACGATTCGGATGTAACGCAAGCTCGCAGCAGCTTTTTCAAAATGCAAAAAAAATTATGCGGTTGTCATTTTAAAATACTCGAGCGCGTCAGATTTTCAGAGGGCATGTTAAGCGGACCAAAACTAAGCTCCCATTTAAAATACAGACGATTCGGATGAAACGCAAGCTCGTAGCAGCTTTTTGAAAATGCAAAAAAAATAATATGCGGTTGTCATTTTAAAATACTTGAGCGCTTCAGATTTTCATACAGATGGTTCAGCCTGAATTCCTGATCGTGCTGATTGTTATTCTGAAGATTATTTGGAGGATTTTTCTTAATACAGCGTCTACAAACTTTTGAATGCCTCTAGACGCTCACCCCACCGTTGAAAAGGGAAACATCATATAACCTCTTTTCTACCTACCATCTAATCTTCAAAATCCAATAGGTGCCCACGACGCTCGAGTGACTCTACATTTAGTGTCGTGGGCTCTCCTACCATTATGTAAGGTAAAGCCAGGGAACGCTTTACCTTCTAAGAAAACAAGAACTAAGACAACGCGAACCAAAAAAAAAAACAAATCCGACCCATACTAGACAGAGTAGCCCAGAGTTACTAGACTACTGCTAGACTACTACTAGATTACTACTAGACTACTCCTAGACTACTACTAGACTATTACTAGACTACTATTGGACTACGACTGGACTACTCCCAAAGTTACTAGAAATAAAAACTAAATATAAATATTAAAGTGGAAACTATGTTAGATATATTGCTTTCAAATCCTAAAACAAGTTGATATTAAGTTTTAAAAATCGAGTGATCATTTTTCACTTTTCCTTTGCACGTAAAAGTGTCATGGTACACTGGGTTTTGCAGTCATTCTGAGGTGTGCAGCCTGTCTGGCGGCAGTAACCACCGCATTACAGAGGACCATCGTAAAATAACAGCACGTGTGCAGAAACAGCTGAACCTAACGTGTGCTGAACAAACCGAATTGTGTCAGAGCCCATTTTTGTATCCCTTACCAAATCCCTTATTCTTAATCCTAATATAGTCGGCTGCGCACTTGCAACACGAGTGGTGTTCTTTATGCCACAGGCGACGGTAGCCACTTACCATCAAGTGGACCGTCAGCCTGTCTTACTCACTCATGAAACACAACAGCACACATGGTTATATTTCACGGTTATTTTCAATAAGTTATTTTCTGCGAAATGACAGTTGCTCAACTAAAGCGGTTATCACACTTTACAATTTGAAGGAATCCAATTTAGGTACCTAAGTAGTGAACCTAGTGATCACACTACACTAAATTGATTTCTAAATCGTAGACGTAGAATTGAAAATAGATAAAATCTAAATTGGATTCAATCTGTTCTAATTGCGATTACACTTTCCAATTTCCTAAATTGGAATCCTTCAAATTGTAAAGTGGATAACCGCTTAAGGTCTATCTCGGCTGTTTTTTAACCACGACTTTCTCCTTCGTATGTGCGTTTCTTCTAGAATTGAACATATTTTTATTTTTGTCATAAGTAGTATCTCAGTATGAACGTTCAAAAAGCAGGAAGCACAGTTTGATAACGTTTCCGTTCGGCAAATTACAGGTCGCGTGGTTAGAATGACAGTCAAAACTCAACTTCCGATAAAATCTATGTTGTAATATTACTTCTCTTCAGCACGTAATAGACACACACGCTGATAAATAAACATCAGGCATTTTTACTTCATCAATATACCTTTCAAAAAATAAAAAGAAACGTACTCCTATGAAATAAAATCAAATGTTTGTAAATATATACACTAGTATATATCGTATACATATTATTAAATACTAATAATAAATCTGTAAGTGTAGGTATTGTATGTATGTATGTATGTATGTATGTATGTATGTTCCTCCATAACTCTTAAACGAATTAACTGATTTTCATGAAACTTGGTAGATAAACATTTAGACGTACAGGACACAGGATAGGCTACTTAATATTTTTCAACGCGGACGAAGTCGTGGGCACCAGCTAGTAATAAAATAAAGGAGCTGTCCGGCGTCCCCCTTTTGCCTGTTTCTCCGCATTTTCTAAACTACCTAACGGATTTTGATACGGTTTGCACTAATTTAAAGAGCTCTAAACGAGGAAGGTTTGTGTATATAATTTCCGGAAAAAAATTGCATCCGTGCGTCATGCCGTGCGAGGTGCGTCACTTAGTATGATCAGTGTTACGCCACTCGACCGTCAGGTTGTTTGTTACAATTTTATTATTTAAAAAGACAGTTTTACTTTTATAGAGTACATTTTAAAATGTACATCTCTATAAGTATATATAAAAATTACGTGTCACATGTTCCTCCGCTATGAACTAAACTACTGAACCGATTTTGATCAAACTTTGTAACTATATGTAATTTGGTCCAACTTAAAAGATAGGATATATTTTTATAAAGTTACGTGGACGAAAGAAACAACCTGTTTGAGTGATATTGCCTCAATTTTTATTTTATTTTAAAAATACATTTAGGGCCAGTTTTATAAACGAATTACCTTTTTCCCGTTGGTTACAGTGCTGGTAACGAAGGGTTAACATATTAAATTATTAATATAATATTAATTAATATTATTAATAAATTATTAATTACAGTAAACCGTTACTGTAATTAACGTTACAGTAACGGTAACGTGGTTCTATAAAAGATATTAAACATTCGGTAGCTGTCCGTAAAAAATACGCCGAAGTTTATGAATATTGTCGACGGTTTCGTTGTAGTCTGTCAAGAACTGTCAAGTTTCGCGTCGCAAACACATTTATTTACAAAAATAACAAAATAAACTATACGTAAGATAAACCGACCCTATCATAGTCAGTAACGAGCCAGTAAACGCTAGCTGTCAAATTATACTGTTGACTTACGAATATATTGTTATAATACACTATATTATACTATTAGATCATTTTTTCGTCTATTTGATATAAAATTTAACTAACGGATCGTTATAAAACTGGCATTATGTTATAAACGCGGCTTCGCTGCAGGTGGTTTATCCTGGTGGACCAATTTTGGACGACATCTCCGCATATCCATTTTATATATAACAAAAAAATATCTGGTTTATATAATCTGTGCATTGATTGTTATTGTATTATTATTGAAATTAGCGGCACAATTTAACCTTAATGGCTATTTGAATGCCCCATTCTAAAGTTATTATGTTTCGCTTTAAAAATTCACCCGTTTAAAGAGAATTTCTAACAATACGCGCCATTTTCTGCGGCCTCACATTTTAAGCACATAAACCTCTTTGTCATGTCTAAAAAGAGCTGTTCCTTTCAACATTGAAAGCTTCATTTGTCTTCTGGATAGTGTTGTTACTCTTCCACAATCGAGGTGTCCCTCAAATGAAACTTGGCCTCTTCTTTGCCTCAGGAAGAACAGCTCTCTAGCAGCCCAATGCAAATTGAAAAGATCTCTAAAGTTTTCGAAGATGGATAGTCTTAAGGAGAATCCAAATTATAGTAAGATATAAATTAGCACTTATTTATATGCTCCTAATATTATAAATGCGAAAATTTGTGAGAATGAATGTATGGAAATCGGCTTAACGGATATAGAGGAAACTTGGCACACAAATAGTTTATCAACTGGATTTACATATAGGGTAGGTACTTTATATCCTGGAAGAATGTTAGGTTCCCGAGGATTCGTTAAAAATATAGCAAAATTGGGCGCCACCGTCATCATAGCGATAAGAATATGTCATACAGGCGTTATATGAGGGAGTTATATTAGAAACTAGCCGGTGCATACGAATGAGTTATTAGTTACATTGGTTATTAGTAAAAACCAATGTAACTCCCTCATATTTGAGGCGCTTCTCTAAGATGTTTATGAGTTTTGCATCATATTTTTTGCAACTTTTCTTTGTGCGCATATTCAGGGCAGGCCGATTGTTAAACCTCGGTAAACATTATTGAATTTGCCCTAATTTCTGTTGCTCTTTGTAAAACTGTCATGATCTGACGAAAAAATTGTAAGACTAAATGAATAAGTAAAGATATTCAAAAACAGCTTTTAATAGTATTTTCATTAGTACTTAAGTACTTAAAGTTGACTTAAGTACAAAACTTTTTGAAACTATATTTAGTACCGAATAAAATGGCGTTCAAGAAAATTAAATGTGCAACAATTGAGTCTATAAGTTGACTTAGTTGATTTGATGCTTAAATAGTAAAGCTTGCATTAAAGTAGCTTAGCTGTAGCTTGCAGTAAAGTGTTGAAAGCATTTTTTAATATTACAAGGCACCTTTAACAAGTTTCTAGTTTAAGTACCTACTTAAGTATGACGTATAGCTTGACTGGACAATTTATAAATAAATGAAAATAACTTATCTGGATAAAAAGTTTCTTTTTGATTATTTTATCTTTAAAAATATATATTTAAAACTACATTTTTTTAAATTGTAAACGATTTTCAGCTATATATAGCAGCAATGCTTTCCGTTACATTCAGTGGTCATACAGGTGCATACCTCATTGCTTTGTAACACGTGCATACCTTGGCGAATAGTATACTTAAGCCACGAAACTCTTTTATGAAGTGAAAAAAACTCTATGGATACATTAATCGATTCTTTCTTCAATAAGAAAAGGTGCACTGAATCGCAAAAGATGTAAATTAGATTACACATTAAACCATTTAAAAAGTCATAGCTCCGTGATAATTACACGTATTGAGTATTTGAGCTTGAAAGATAAAGATCAAATTTGTTCTACGCGTTGTAGAAAGAGTACAAGATTTATAATGTCATTTATCAACCCAACAGACTTCCATGTTTTATATGTTTACACGGACTGTGTAACGCTTGGATTAGATATCTCTCACGTATAAAATGTTACTTAAGGACACGCTGTACGAGAGTGGGAATTTGCGAGAATGTGTTGTCTTAACTTTCTATAATGCGAATAACCAGAATCAGAATGCGAGGCAACACATTCGCGCCACTTATTAAACTCGCGAAAATAATAAAAAATATGCAAGCTATTCCAATATTTTAGAAAAAGCCTTTATAGATGGTAGCTATTGACAACCCGATTTGAAATGTACATTATAGCTAGGATATTTTCATTCAAAATTCAATCCAGCAAGAATTCAAGCCGCGTTAATGTCATAAATTCTGCACATTTTAGAAATTAATCGTACTAGATATGAAATAATTACAGTTTTTGTTTCCTTTTAAATCTTCATATTATATCTTAGAAATGCCATGTTTTTTGTGTATTGCTACCATCCATGATTACCATTTAGTCATGGAATTACGTGGTATGTAATTGGTAAGTAAAGTGGTCTCTCTCTCTCTCTCTCTTTCTCTCTCTCTACATCTCTCTTGAAAATAACTGTTAACAACGACGCATCGTTTTGATCGCAATTAGGTGCAATATTAAAAGTGTTATCATTTCAGTGACTTTATTTATAACTAGTTGGTGCCCGCGACTTAGTCCGTGTTTAAAAATGACAAATATATCACCTGAGAAAATATCTCACATCTTTATAGCTGTGAGGACGGTGGCGCTGTGTGTGACGACGGTACCTAACAATATAAAAAGTATCATATATGATAATCCAGGTAATCTATACTAATATTATAAAGCTTAAAAGTTTGTTTGTTTGGTTTAACGCGCTAATCTCAGGAACTACTGGTTCGAATTGAAAAATTCTTTTTGTGTTGGATACTCCATTTATCGAAGAAGGCTATATAAAGGCTATATAAAATTTTGAACGCGGACGAAGCTGTGGGCACCAGCTAGTGAACTATTTGTGCCAAATTTTATCTAAATCCGTTCAACAATTTTTACGTAAAAGAGATCCATCCTCACAAACTTTCGCTTTTATAATATTAGTAAGATTATTCCTGCTAATCCAGTAAGTTGTCTCATGATGTCCTGTATATTATCGACACTATCATGATTATCATCAAAACGGTTTACATAACTAAACTTAGATTACATGCCGATAAATATAAGTTTAAGTTTTTATCTACATGTAGGTGTAGTCTTGAAGTCGGTTTTTTTTTTTAATATATAAAAAATTTTTTTATTTAAAATTGTAAATATACTGCGCACCCATAACCAATCTTCTCCCCAGGGTTCCCCGATAGTACTTCTAATTAATTTTATTGAATTGAAAACAGAAGTTAGGCGGGTTGGGCATTTTTGAGATGGGAAAAAATCATTGAACTCGCGACACTATCATGTAATGTAACCGTAAATGACATCTCTGTATATTTTCAGATATAGCGCTGATATTAATTTAAAAAAAGAACATTTTTTGAAATGGAAAAAAAAACCATTGAACACTTTTTTTTTGCTAGCACTCCTCAATAATTTACCTCTGTGGTGTTTATGGTTATGTCCATGGTTACCAATAACTGAACGAAACTGTTCACTGATATAGCTACTAGCTTCTTTTATACAAATATTTGTTTATATGTGAGGAATTTATAATTTTCATTTCAATAATAATATTCCCCCGAAGTGAAATAAATCGATAACCTTCATTATTCGTATTTCCCTTCTCTGCATGAATGTATATTTAGGACGAACGGGATTTAAATTATACACGCTCGTTCCAACGGGACTTTTGTTTGACTTCGCATTGATGGAAACTCGGTTATAACAACTCTATAGCTATAGCCAGTGACTTTCTTTACACATGGGCAAATCTTTACTTTAAATCTATATTAATTTCATAAAAGCAGTCAACTACGAAGAAGATTATAAGTGTGACTGTGTAGTTAAAGAAGTCTCTTTAGTAAGTTGTCGTAATATGTTAGTGTGACTGCGTAAATAAAAAGTTTATTTGGTAGTTATCGTACCATGCTAGTAAAGTAGTTTCCTAAGTAAAGAAGTTTCTTTGAAAAGTAATCGTACCATGTTAGTAAAAAAGTTTCTTAAGAAGTTTCTGAAGTTGACTGCGTAGTTAAAGTAGTTTCGTTTAGTAAGTAAGTAGTCGTAATTTGTTAGTGTGACTGTGTAGTTAAAGAAGTTTCTTTTTGTAAGTAGTCGTAATTTGTTACTGTGACTGCGTAGTTAAAGAAGTTTCTTTTAGTAGGTAGTCGTAATTTGTTAGTGTGACTGCGTAGTTAAAGAAGTTTCTTTTAGTAAGTAGTCGTAATTTGTTAGTGTGACTGCGTAGTTAAAGAAGTTTCTTTTAGTAAGTAGTCGTAATTTGTTAGTGTGACTGCGTAGAAGTATCTATAGTACATAAGTATTTGTGAAAAATCATTGGGAAAGTTATTTTACGTACTTTAGCATTTATAATATTTTTAGGATTAGTATTATGACGACCTATAAAGAGTTGTAATATACCGCTACTAACCGCCTCTGTTAAGTGTTCTTCATACACCTTTATGCAGTAAACTTAATATATTTAGCAATTTAGAGAAATATTCATTCAAAGGCAAATTAATACATTCTTTAATAGGCCATCTGTGTGGCAATTTGGCACATTCACAAATTGGCCAGCCACATTCAAGGCATTCGATTTTAGACAACACGTAAGCCCACAAACATTAGTTACTGTAATCAAAACAAAGCCCATTTCAGAGGACACGACTATAAATCGTCTGAAATCATCCCTTGTTTATTTCTATGCAAATTCGAGCTTTGTTATCTGCTATGGACCATGATTTTTGTCGTTGCAAACAGAAATAGGCCGAAAACAGGTAACGCTAGAACACATATTTGTCTGACTGGAAAAAATCTGCATCATCTATGTGTAGTATTGTATAGTGGTTTTATAATTCATAAATTGCTTCAAGCTTCGTTTGTTTTAAGAGAAATTCGAGCACGATTCCGTTTTGAATTTGTACGTTTTCGAATATATATTTTTTTTGTTTTGAAATATTACTTCATTTTTCAATGAAATTTAAAGAACTATAATTCAAATATAAGAACATCATTAAAATTTGGAGAATTCTGTAAAAAAAATAAAATTCTTTCTAAAACCCATTCACTGTTCTTTGACATGCATTATCTAAGTATCGTTGTTAAATTTACTTCTTTTTAAAGTTTGTGTGAATTGGCATTTTCAGTGTGAGCTCGCTCCATCGTCGTCCTCGTCTTTGTTGCACAGCTAGCAGCTGCACATGGATGCTGGTCAAGAGCAAACCCATTATTAGTAATAATAATAATAAAAAACTTACCAGAAACTGACACACGTACTATGTTTTCGATTGCTAAGACGAAATGATTGCCAAATGGGGCAAAGTGGGGCCAAGTTCTATGAATAATAAAATAATAAACCTTCATTTATTTTTAATTTACAACAATTTGTGTAATTAACAAAATTAAGTAAGTGCTGGTTAGCCAGCACTTACTGGGTCTACTGTAGAGTCGATTGGATTGTATTTTAAGTATATAAAAACTGATGTTTATACATTTATTTCTAGCACCAACAGAGGTATGGTAGCTAGAATGGATTTTTTTTTATTCGATGACGACATGATCATTTCTAAATGTTCTGATACATACTCTGACAAATGATACAAAAAATATATATTAAAAAGATTTGATTCAAAAAAAAATTCCTCAGAGATTTTCCGACGGCTAGCAGACGGTGTTTGGTAATTAAATTTCGCCTTCTGATTGACGTTTAATCTACCCCAAAATTGTTAGACATTTTCCCCTTAATTAATATCAGATGGAAACCATATGGTTACCAGATTTGGGACGTGTCAAAAGTTTCAAGGTATTAAAAAAATAATAAAAGACAAGTTCTTAAGTTAATCTTGAAGAAAAAGTCCAACCGACAAACCACGCTCTGTCCACCTGGTTGGTCCGTTAGTATTTTTCTTCTTAACCGACAACCTGGTTGGTCATTTGCAATTTTTTTTTTAACCGACAATTAGCGCCCGTTCCCTGAGGGTTACACTGGTAGGTTGAATTTTTTCCGTTTATACCTACCAGTAGGTGGAAATTTTTCTTCCACCTATCCCTACTGACTATTAAGATGAAAACCCTTCAATATTTTAGAGGTAGTACACTTAGTTGCATTTTATTAATTATTATATAGTATTTACTACATTGAAATATTGTGAAGGTGTTCTGTGTGATTTTCTGAAGGTGTCATGTCGCACGCAATTAACTAATATGCGTGCGAAATAACCACTAAAAATATATTTAAATTAAAAGTTGGCTCTTGACACATTTCGTACGTATAAATTGTGCGATATGACTACTAAATCGAAATTTAGCACACATATAGTGTATTTATTACCTGGATTATCCTAGAAAATGTGAGGTTCCCGAGGGATCGTCTAAAAATATTAAAAAAAAAAATGTTTTATTATAATTTATTATTTTCTTAATAAAAATATTCAATTGAATTCACTTTCATATTAGTCGAATCAGAGCAAAATGAAGAGCTTAGAATGGCATCCGTGTCGCAGTAGCCCCCATCGACCTTACGAATTAATTTTCTCCTGTGAGTTTTTGACCCACAGATGAAATATTGCAGTATGGAATGTACTACTGTCAATGTAGTGCCTGTCTTGGGATATCTCACAGGCTCGTGCACAAACTCAACAGACAGGACTCCCGACACGTCTACTCTCGCCCATGGCTGGCTTGCGTATAATCACGTGGCGCGTTCAGGCGCGTACAGAGACAGTGTTTATCTGTATGAGTTTTCATAAGGTTTTCAGGAATAAAAAAACGCTGAACGAGGAAGGTTAAAGAATATAAAATTGTTCACATATGAAGTCATCATCATCATCTTATCATATTTATTATCAGATGTAAAAGTTGTTCTACTGTTCTCCTTGAACTGTGACGCGTGGTCCGTCACGATTACAAATGCCCCTTAATTAGAGGGGTCTTATGAGACCCCAGGCTTTAACTTTTTCATTTGTCTATTTACTTGCCTCTGTAGGTATATTAATGAAGTAACGCACACATTCGTTTCTGGAAAGTTTAAACTGTCGATTGTAGCGTGTTCATACACTTCATACATCACTGCTGGATGCGCTACTAACCTGGATAACGCCTCAGATCCTGTATTTTATATATTTTTCGGCCTACATGTCATTCACGTATCATTTACATCACATTTTTCCCTTGTTTCCTTATTATCTTACCGACAGCCTGTTTTCAGAATGTCTGGTATACTTTTTCCTACATTTTCTCATACGTTTTACATGCATTTAGTCATCATACAATTTCAAAAACGCAAATTTATATATTTTTGACATAATCTGTTTATTTATTTCGTCGCCATAGTTCCCATAAAATTTTGACATCATGCTTTCTCATTACATTGTTGCTTTCTCGCTCATTTTTTATTCCTTTTTATATACAACCTCACCTCTAAATTCGAAATGTCCTGGCCATATATATTTATTATTTTCTAAATTTAATTTTTAAAATATTATTTCGAAGGTTTTCCAGCCGGCTAGACTGATGAAAATGGATCGGTGTGTTGTCGCTCCTCTCTGCGATACAACATTGAAATTTGGCCTGTCTTGCCTCTATCTGCTTCGTGTCTGAGTGCTGAGACTCCGGACACACTTCTCTACAGCAAATTTCACTTCGCGTCGTTCCGTGAGTCGGCGCAGAGACTCCGGACGCACCCATCTCTGCTTTCCGTCTGCATCGTGTCGTTCCGGGAGTCGGTGCTGAGACCCCGGACGCACTTCACCACTGCACGCTTCACTTCGTGTCATTCCGCGAGTCTGTGCAAAGACTCCGGACGCACCCATCGCCGCTGCCCGTCTGCATCGTGTCGTTCCGGGAGTCGGTGCTGAGACCCCGGACGCACCCATCGCCGCTGCCCGTCTGCATCGTGTCGTTCCGGGAGTCGGTGCTGAGACTCCGGACGCACCCATCGCCGCTGCCCGTCTGCATCATATCGTTCCGGGAGTCAGTGCTGAGACCCCGGACGCACTTCACCACTGCACCCCAGACGCTGTTTTTTTTAATCTTTATTTAATCACCTGTACTTCATTCATAACACTCTACACAACTTTCAAAATTCATCCATTTTTTTATATATATATTATTTGTAAATATTTTCAAAAATATATCTGTAAATAATTTTCATTTTTTTATTTTAACTGTCGCTTCACGACACGATTTAAAACCTTTTTTAATTGGAATGAGGTCGCAATTTGTAATCATATCAATTTAATTCTATTGATTATCGATTTTGACATTTTGGTCAAAATTTTGAAAAACGAAAAAAATAACGCCTATTGCGTATTATAGCTTTCCAGGCTTTAAATTTTTATTTTTACATAATTTCTGGTTGAAAGCTACTGTATGTCATTTTTTGTATCTCTAACAATGTCTACTTACACAAAATTTCATGATGATCAGGTGAGTAGTTAAGGCGTGAAAAGGTAGATAATAGACAGAGTTTTTTTAACAATTATAATATTAGTATGGATATCCAAACACGATGAAGAAAAATAAATGTGAGGGAAGTCGACAAGCCCTCAAAATACCGCACGACTAATTGCAAAAAAAATCCCTCGAAAAAGAAAAAGATATAATTAACTAAAAATTTACATACAACTTAAATTATACTTTAACTCAGCAATTAGTTACTTTGAAATTGCGTTGACGTGAAACAATATACTCTGTCAAGACGAAATAAACTTTAAAGTCGGTGTTAACATAAACGGTTACCGAATACAACTCATAAATCAGACCGTTTGCCGTTCATCTCGTAGTAAAAACCCCATTTCCTCGTGCCATAATTAAGTAACAAAAGCTAAGTAATTATGCAAGGAACGAAACAATCTACTAGGCAACTATGTGGAGTTAGATTTCCTGGAAGCAATCGCAATGTTAATGTCGTTTGTCTCGTAATTATTGAAACACATTGACTATTTTCGGTTTAGAAAAAGTTTGCGGAAATCATTCGAATGTGTTATCGATTTATGTCGCTTTTACATTAAACTTATCTTCAACTAGCTGTTGCACGCGACTTGGTCCGCATAACTTTATAAAATATAGCCTATGTTACTCGCTGATAATATAGCTTCCCAACAGTGAAAGAATTTTTGAAATCGGTCCAGTAGATTCGGAGCCTATTCAATCCAAACAAACAATCAAATCTTTCCTCTTTATAATATTAGTCTTCAATAAGTTCCGGTAGGGAAAGTGGTACACCTGCGCCCTCGGCTTTTTCGGCGGATCGGCTGGGAGAGGGGATCCTCTTCACATCCTCTTCATGCTGTCTTTCCGCAGTTTTTTGGGAAACATAACGTGTTTATAAAACGCAAACCCTGCCTGCCACGCAAGGTCACTGCCGACCATCGCTTTCACGACTACCAGTAGCGAGAGATCGGCGCCCACGCGAAAGACAGAGCGCTCATTCGGGGCAGTCAGCAGTGTGCTACATAACGCAGTGATCCCTGCCACTGTTCAAAAGACTAATTAAAAAGTAACCGTTTATTTAGGAAATAAAAGATCGTTTCCAGTATCTTTATAGTATAATGTGCATAGCTATTTTGCCAGTGACATCGTCGGCCGCGGGTTAATTCCATTAAAAGATTAACAAACCGCAGCAACGCTCGCCGACTTTGCGACTAAACAAGGAAGCGGATGCGAGAGCGATTTCGCTGTTAACACACACTAAGCCGCAGGGCTTAGCGTCTATGTATTAACTGCACAACTTCACATTACAGCGCCTAAGAGCGCTTCTTATTTATTTTTTTCTGTTAAGGTCGACAGACATGCTGACGGATCCAGCTCGGATGAGCAGCGCAGCGTTTGGGAAGTTCCGAGACATCTTTCCGTCCAAAATTCCTCAGTGTCTCAAAACAAAAGTTTTCGACTAATGTGTGTTGCCAGTGACGACATATGGTATTGAAACGTAGTTTCAAACAATGGGCCTCGTAAGAAAGCTTAGCGTTCGCTCAACGAGCTATGGAGAGGGTTATGCTCGGGGTTATATTGCAAGGTTGAATCAGAAATGAAGAGATCCATATTAGACGTACGAAAGTTACCGACAGTGGGCAGGACACATAGTACGGAGAGCCGACGGCTGCTGTTCTCGAATGGAGGCCACAGACCGACAAGCGCAGCTTAGGACGACAAGGTGTACGTACGAGGCCTCCAAGCTGCTTTTGACCGGTCCTATTGGGGCCTATATTCAGCAGTAGACGTCCTGCGGATGATATGAGTCACGGTAATACTAGCTTGGATTTATGACAATAATTTAGACTACATACACAATACAAGCAAAAAACTTCAAGAATTTCATTTAAAAGGCCCTAATAATTTTTGGGGTAACTTCAAATTCCAGTTCATCAAAAATATCATAATTCGACCATTGGTCATAAGATCGGCATATTGATTGTTCACGGAGGCGTCTCCGATGTCAGTTCATCTTCCGACGAAGCGTAACCTCACAATATTAACACGTACAGATCTCAGATTAATAGATAACCGATCGTCCATTTGTCGCCGCTAATATTTCCAATCCTCTCACGGACATTGATAAATGAACCGCCAGATGTCAACAAGTCTGGCACGGACCAATATTTTCCTTTTTCCTTCTCGATTCCGGATGATATTTGACGCATTTCTCTTTTGAGGTGACTTTTTCTTTCTAATTTTCCATTGTTTACGTGTTTTTAGAAGTTTTTTCAGATTACTGTGGGTCGTTTTATTCAAAGGGCCTTAAAATGTAGCACAATTCTTATACGAATTTCGATCGACCAATTCTCATGGAATTTATTTTATTTCAGGCCTCGAACTCAGACACCATTTTTTTTTTCACAAGGGTAAATCCATCATGGAATCATGGATACAAACGGGCCTGCAGCGGCCGGTGGGTTATGTCGGACTCCTACTAAAACCGCCTTGGCGTTCCTACGCGCTGCCGTTGATGGTGGGGACTGCAGAAATGAAGTGACGTCCATCCGAGACCCCCACCGGCAGTTGTGCGCAGCCGGACCAGCCGTGGAGAGCTTCGCTCTCTTATTTGTAAGGCTTAACGGCGTACCCGGAACAGCCACAAGTACGCCGTGCATTTGCGGGGACCTCAAACGGGCGATAGTTACCCCAAATTATCGCCCAGGTCACCCTCAGGTAGGTTGTTAGCGGTCGCCCGCCAACCGTCTCGTCCCGTTCTTTTACGGCGGATCAGTTGAGAAGAGGGACCGAGCTCTCTCAGCCTCTCCGCCGTCTTCTTCTGCAGCATTACATGCTCGCAGAAAGAGAGCATAGCCGTCCACGACCCCTCGCTGCGGACCATAGCCTCGATTACAGCTAGGAGCGAGGGGTCGGATCCCAGTATTCTGACTAATTCGGCGCGTTGCACCGACCAGCTACTGCACACAGCCAGTGTATGCTGTGCAGTATCCTCACAAGCCATGATACAGTTCTGATCCCCTCGCTATCCTCACCACCATGAGTAGCTGTGCTCTCTGAAGGAGTCTGACACTGTCGGCGGACAGGTCATACGCCTAAAAGGGAGAACCGTAGAGCCATCGAGCGGACGACGTTGGCGTCGGCAACTGGCGCTCGGGCCCCACACATTCGGGAGCAGGCGACTCAAAGCTACGGCAGCTCCAACTTTGGGTAAGAGGATTCGTATGTGGTCCTTGAAGGACCAACGACTATCGAGTGTCAACTCTAGGTATTTTAGGTTCGACCCGACTCTGATGGGTATGCCACTTGGGACAGAACCACCAACCCCTGCGACCCCTCGGATTGACGAGGGTAAGCCCCTCCACTATGACAAGGTCATGGGCCATCTAGCCAGATAAAATATGTCATGACATATTTTATGAGAAATTTATGTAGGTATTATTGTACAAATTGTAACGCATAATTTTACTACAATTATAAATTCTGTACATTGAACAAGGCTTACCATAATCATGAAGGCTTTTTAATGTCAATAAAACACATAGTGACAAATAACATCCCAAACCACATTAATTATTAACGTCATTATAAATTAAAATAGCAGTGAAATAATAAATAAAAAAATACGGATATACTTAGTATAGAAAACTGATATATTCATTTTATGGTGTCGCTTGTGTTATAGGCGACGGTAGCCACACTACCATCAAGTGGACCGTCAGCCACAGTCTATCGACCTTAACATAAAACAAAATTAACATATTTTGACTTTCACTGGAAAAAAATTAAAAGAAAACTTTTATGTGAAGTTGTCTTAAGTGAATTTAGTTAACAAAGCTGTAAATGGAGTTTACTCCTTAAGAATCGATTTACATTATAAGCCCGGGGAGTAAAATTTATGGGAGTAAAGTCAAATTTATGGGGGTAAAGTTTGTAAGTAAAAAAAATGCACCTCGGGCGAAGCCGGGAGCGGGCCGTTAATAATTAATAATAATTAATGCCGTTCCGCGAATTTATACTAATATTATAAAGAATGAAATTGTATTTTTGTATTTTCGTTTGTAATGAAAAAACTCAAAAACTACTGGGCTTATTTTAAGAATTCTTAAAATAAGCCCAGTAGCGAATAACATAGGCAACATTTTATAAAGTTACGCGGACGAGGTCGTGTGCAAAAGCTAGTTTCAAATATAGAAATAACTTTTATTTTTTTCTGTACTGTCGCAACGATCCCAATTTTCTAGGCTCGGTGTTCTATTCCTTAGAGAACCGTCAGATCATTATTATGTTTAGAGATAATCCTATTACTTTTTGGACGTTTATTCACAGTACAATAATGAAGAGCAGTGAACATTCTTAGTTTCGTTTCATATTATTTATACTGAAGATAATATTTTACAATAATTTGATTTATAAATAAAATTTTACCTAATTTTATAACGTGAATATTATGATTTGCATATTATGACATGAATATACGTATTATAGTGAATTCAATTATGGCAGCCCGTCTGGCGGCAGTAGGGGTTGCTATATATATAGCCGTGTCGGCAAAGCCGGGCGGTAGACACGAATATAATAATACTAGCTGGTGCCCACGACTTCGTCCGCGTTGAAAAATATTAAGTAGCCTATCCTGTGTCCCGTACGTTCAAATGTTTATCTACCAAGTTTCATGAAAATCAGTTAATTCGTTTCAGAGTTATGAAGGAACATACATACATACAGAAAAAAATTCTAAAAATCGTCAATTTAGTTTCAGTATCATGTATAGAGCCTATAATCACGATATCTCTGAAATAAAAGTAACTTACTCCATGACCCTTACAGATTTATTATTAGTATTGATTGATTGATGTATGTAGATGAACGTTCGGCAGAAAGGCCTCTTGGCCTACCCGCGCAGTGTTATAAACCCGCTGCCTTATTTATCTAACAGCAGACGACTTGCGACCAATTTGCGACAGGCGAAAACTTTCTATCAATCTGTGCAATATCACACTAAATTGTGTTTTTCGTATCACGTAACTCATAACAAAGGTGTGGTTTGCGATAAGGCCTCTTACGGACAATAACTAAAATTAAAGTTCATCATTTCTGTATAGCAGCACACGCGATCGCAAGTCGTCTGCTGTTAGATAATAAGGCAGCCGGGTGATTTTGCCGATCGGGTAAGCCGAATGAAAGTCGAACATATGTAGAAGGTACTTCGGGTCAGCTTTATTGTTCAACAAAAATTGAAGAATGAAATGTGCCGACCCGACTATTACGTATATTGTATAGCAACCCTAACCACCCTCTTGCAGAAGACCGCAGTGAATCAAACTGCATGTGTTCTGTTGTGATTCGGTGAGGCAGTGAGTAAGGGACGTCAGGTCAAATTTCCCTACCCCTTTCCAATTTTGGATGTTTTTTTTTTATTATTTGACTGTTACTAATAATGTGTACGTACACAAATTGGATAGACCTATCTACTGTTTTTATTTGCCCATATAAGTAAGTAATGTTTCTCACAATATTTCGATTTTACGTTTCACTAGCTGTTGCACACGACTTCGCCAAGAAAATCGGTCCAGTAGTTTTTGAGTTTCTTCATTAGAAATATAAAAATCTTCTCTGTTTATACTCGTAATATTAGTATACATTACTGTTACCTCCTTATATTGTGTATTATTGGACACTCAGTTATTGGGTTGGGTACCCAGCATTTATATATTATGTGAGAAGTTATGATGTGAGCGGAAACTTATTTCATCTGTGACATTAGTGTTTTAAGCTTTAAGGTAGCCTAAGTCGAAACATCAAGGGAACATCAAATTAATTATTAGTAAAATTTATTTTATGCGGACAAAATGTGGAGAAAATGTCGCTATTTTTTTTTACCAGAGAATGGTGTTATAGTGAGTGTACATTCATCATCATTATAATCATCATCATCAGATGATCAGATGAGTATATAAGTAGATACTCAGCGATAGGAGTGACTCAGCAAACTGACCATTTGTAATTCTGACGATTTGAAAAACTGAACTGATTTGAAAAGTCTGTCCTTTTGAAAATAAAGTAATTTTCCTTATAATTTTCCAGGTCGGCCAGAAGCACAAACGCTTTAAGATGCTGTTATCCTTTTAAAGTATTGGGAACATCAAATTTTATCCCATATCGGTTTCTTAATATGAATTGTGGTGCAAGAGGCGATTGTTGAGGATAAAATAAATTGATAACCGCATTAATGTCTTAATCATGAAAGAGCTTCGCATTAAACAAAGACTAGTCAATTGTGCAATAGTCAAATATTTCATCCGCAACGAAAGCTAATTGTAACTACTAATGATAAAAAGAAGACAAGCTATAAAATTAACACAAATTAACACTTATAAACAAACCTCCGAATATCTATTGAGCACAAGCACTATATCTGCTGTAAATTATTTTTTCTAACTTATTATATAATTATGGTGTAATTGTTTGTTTTGCCTAATAAAATAAAATAAAGTAAAATAAAATAAAATAACTAAGGAGTTTTGTATCTCGCAGACTATTGATGCTGCAGTATCAGGTTAAAACACCACCGAAATAATAATTTGTTTTTCTTTTTATAGATTTGTACCGTTCGTGTCAAAGAAAGGCACTAATTTTTTTTTTTTTAAAAGGCAATAAATAAACAATAAAAAATTATTCTGACCCACAGTGGGTCAGACGGGCACTTAAAAGTGGGTGCAGTGGGTTAAAAGTGGGTGCACTTCTATAAGTGTATCAGCGGGTCAAAACTAATGGGTCAAAGGGGTACGAAATTTTGTTGATTTAGCAGATGAATAAATTAAATAAAAGCAGTGGATTAAAGAAAAAAGCTATTATTGTTGCAAACACATTATACAGATACAGACAATTCCAATGAAGAACATACGTACGTTACATTTTTGCATGTTTGACATTTCATTCGAATTACGAACTTTTAGCGACCAGGACGCGTGAATGCAACATACCACACGAAGCCGAATTTTTTAGTTTAATTTTAATAAAAGAAAGAAAGAAAGAAAGATTTTATTCACGCAACACAAAGACACATACATAATTCAAAAGCCACAAAACAGAAATTAATAAACAGGTAAAAGGTGTGTGTCGTCGCAGCAGTGAATCGGATACTAGCCCAGAATTGTGCTGAAATGCTAGACAAGCACCTGCAGCGCTGATTTTCAGCCAGCACCGTTTGGGACTCACTACACAACATCGACGATTATTCTATACACTATAAAAACATATTTTATACAAAATACAAACATATTTAATAAATTGTTATTTAACAATAACAAGATTTAAATCTTTGAATAAGTAGGTACACACGTGTGACATATACGTATATATACTTAGTAAAAGAAAATTTTACCAAAAACCTCTAAGTAATATTGATGCATGAGTTTGCTTTTAAAATGTCCAATCAACTAAGTGGTGCACGCGACAAAAATACGCGCTATTGGCTTACCTATGAAATTTAAACTCTATTATAACAGTAATTAATAAATCTATATACTAATAGATATATGTTGATATATTATGATATACTAACAACATAAGTGTTTGTTATGTCAAAATAACTGCTTTTCAATAAATGTATATCAAAGTATAAATGATACTAATAATAAAACTACAATTAAAAAACGTTGTCTGTCTCTCCATTTGTTTGTTTGTTCCGGCTAATCTCCAAAACAGCTGGACTGATTTTATTGGGACTCTCACTGGCAAAGAGCAGATGTCATAGGGAGTAATTAAGTAAAAAAAAAATTAAAAAATCATAAGCAGTGTAGCGACGAAGCGGGGTCGAGTTCAGCTAGTAATAAATAAAAATAAAGTGACCGTAGCCATCAATTTCATTCTAATTTCATACCTATATTTTTCGAGTAAAGAGGGGTTCGCAGGCAAACAGACAGACAAACGTACGAGCAATGAAATATTCTGAACCCTATTTTTTACATTTTATGAGCGAAACTTCTGTAAAAGTTAAATGGGTAGTAAAGAAAACACGAACAAAATGTCCTTACAAGTTCTTGAACCAAGAGATTACTGAGGCATTTTCAGTTGTAATTTATAAGTCCTTCATAAAACTATCTTTGTAATAAATATTCATAAGACGGCAAAAGAATGGACGTATAAAGATTGTCCTATTAAGACAAAACGATTTTTAAAATGTCAAAGTACAAACTTTTGTATTGGTTTGGGCCAAATTTCACTCAATTAGAAGTCGTCATACAAAATTCTTCTCATACCTGATATTGAAAATTGCAACTTGTAATTGAATGATGCTAATCCTTTTATCCTTTTTTTTTAATTCCCAACTAAAATATTTGAAATTTATTTAGGAAAAACATGATATAACAATATAAAACATATTCTAAAAATATGGTGTATAGTAGTAAATTGTCATAAAATTTTATTAAGATTCTAAACAATTAAACGTTCCATTAAAATTTAAAAACAACCCCTTACAGAAGACTGCTGTGAAATAACAGCATATGCGAATAAAAATACATTTAAATTTAAAGTTAGCTTTTCGCACTTTTCATACGACATAAAATTGTGCGAGACGACTACTAAACCGACATTTTAAGGTCATCGGCAACGCGAGCTGGTCGGTTCTAGGGGCGTTTCGACTGTGACCCATGACAGACATGTAACGCCCATTTAAGCTTCATCTGATTTATCTTTTGGGATTGGATTTTTGACAAAAAATATTCCAGAATTATTTTATTTATTTATTTATTTGATGAAGTACACAAACAGAATATAATTATATACATGATAATTATAAATAACAAGTGTATTGACTAATCTAAATTGCACTCCTAAACAGTGTACTTAACATGTTTAAATTAACTTAACTACTAATGGTTATTAATACATGTCTTAACTACTTAATTAGTTCTTAATTAATAACATTTTCTTATTTTCTATTTAAATATCATCCTAATCTATTTTTGACACGAGAAAACTTGCTGTCAAATATATCAAAAACGTCCTCACAATTGTGGCCTCTTTTTCTATTTCGTTTCATTATCGCTTTAATATCGTCACCAGAATAACAACAAAGATGAATAGTCTTTTACAAATGAACGAGTGAGCCATTTATTTTATATGACAATGGCCCTTTGGTTGAAGGCGGTATTGTTGTATGTACTCAGTGTTAGGGTGATCTTAATGGCTCATATGTTACATACCATCAACAATGATGGTTCAAACAAGTTATGCAGTGGATAACTTTTCAAATAGTTTTCAACAATTAAACCTATATAGTTTTTGTGTAGGATCAGCTTTTTCGTGTGTCTTTTTCAGCGTAAAAAAGATAAATAACGACCTATTAGGATAAAAAAGACGCGGACAAGTCTAGTTTATATCTATTAACTATTAATAATTTATAAGTATGTATTTTTCTCGTTAGTATAAATATTCATACAAAGAATCTCTTTTGATATGTTAAATTTATCAAAATAGATTCTTATCTTAGTTAGTTTGCCTTAGTTTGTCGTTAAATTTGTATATTTCAATTACTTTAGTACATTTTTTGGTTCAATATTTTTTTAAAACTAAACACTGCATATAGTATTTTCACGATTTGTTATTTATTACCTACATACTCCATTATAGCGCTTAATACATAATGCATAATAGTAAAAACTCTTTAACAAAATTTATAATAAAGGGAACTGTCCAAGTGGGACCGATTTATAATATTTATTACCACTTTTAATGCCTTTTATGAAGCTTTGTCCAATAGTCTCCTAGAGAATATAAAGCGCAGTAATTTTTATAGAACTTTAGTAAAATGTTTTTATGCTTTTTAAACATTTATTAATCCCATATATACCAACAATTTCCTCAAATAATGCCATGTATACATTAGTTTCAGATTAAGATAATTATATTTCTCTCATATACGACAGTAGATGGCGCTGTATTTAAGCGTATTGGATCGAATTTTTGGTGTAAATTTGATTTAGTCTTAATAGAAATTGATTTTTTTATGTAAATATTATCAGATTAGTTGTCTGATTGACTCTGATTAAAATTTATCTAGTCTAATTTGATGGTGATAGCTACAGTCACTTATAACATAGGCTCTTATTTTATCTGTGACATAGGCAACGCCACAGTTCTGCAAGTGTGCTGGCGACCTTCAATTGAACCGACAGCCTGGCTGTCGAAATTCATATAAAAAATATAATTATTTGGTTAGGATACGTGCAGATCGCAACAAAAAATAAACATTATTATTATCATATATTATTACTACTTGTAGTACCTACTATTATTTATTCTGTTTTGTTATCTAAAAAAATATTTACTCGTAGTTAAAGAACCATCAAAGATGTTTGATGGTGAAGCCACTACAGCATCAATTATTCAAGTGGCAACTAAAAAATCTCTTTCCACAATTTGTACCTTTTTCTTCGAGTGTTGGATGATTTCTCGTGGGACGGAAGGGTCGACCGGACCGCAAACATGTTAAATTCTTAATAAAAGCGATACATTCACAGCAATATTTCTATTACGGTGGCGTACTTACAGGTTTTCAGTGTCGTAACCAGCCTTAAGGCATTCATTCCTTATCTACGAACGGCTATAGAGCATAACTGTCCATTTCATACGGTGATTCCATGGTAGCCTATCTTTTAGGGGGTGACAGCCGCCCGTTGTAAGGTCCCCGAGATGACTGGCGTACCTCTACTTTCGGGTACGCCAACGTTTTGATAGGGAGAGTAGTCCTCCCCGCGCTGGATAGCCGTGGCGGGACACCGAAGTCGTGTCAACGTCCCCGTGACGCCACCCATCTACGGCCGCGCTAGAAAATCGTTGGGTTTTAGCCAGTACGAATCCGTCATAGCCCCGCAGTGTCCCCTACACGGGTGGGGTATCCAAGAGGATTTCCCACGTTAAAAAAAGGGTAGTCTGCCTTCTATAATTACAAACTGGACAGATTTTCTGGAAGCAGTAACTTCTATACACAAGACCAATCTGTCTGTATTATAGTGATCTGGATCTGACAAGTATAGTGGCGGGGCACACTGCGTTTCCTAGTTATTTGGGCAGCCAATCTGGCGGCAGTAACCACCGTAAAATGACAGCATATGTGCTGTTGTGTTTCGGTAAGTACTAATGGCAGCCAGACAGACAGGACGTCTACGCGTTACGTTTACGATGTTACCTGTTGTATATAACTATAGTTATAGACTTCAAGTGAACACATATATTCTAACTGCTAATAAAATATTCGTGTAATAAGTGACAGATTTCAGATATGCATTAAATTTCAATAAATATTACTAAAAATATTGTGAAAAAAAAAATTGAAAATGTACGTTTCCTTGTCAAACGTATAAACCGGAATATGCAGCAATAACAGTATACCACTCTCCAGTTCTCCACGCTATTTCCCGTCTACATAGTAAAATTCAAATTCCTTAGCCCGCATAGCAAAACCCATGTGGGCAGTAAACGGCTTCACTTGCGATAGTTCTCTTATACTGTTATGTATGGCGTAAGTGTTATATTTCACTGTATCATAACAAACTAACTTTCACCCACGACTTTGTCCGCGCCCTTATTTATTAGGCTTTAAAACATTTATTACATTCAATATTTATAGCTCATAACAATTTTTTTAAATGTTACACAAATACGTATAAGTATAAATATATGGCTTATAAAATAATAATAATAAAAAAAACAATCACTACAATATGATTACTGGTTACGCGAGATTTCACAATAATGAGTTGGTGAGCACAATAACCGCATCGGTTTTAAAACAATAGTTGCCACTTTAAAAGCTTTTAGCATAATTGGGGTCTAATTCCAATTAAGCAACGAATACCAATAAACAAATATAATTATAGAAAATTATAGAGAAAGACTTACTGGATACAGGATAAGTAATAATATTTTTGCTCCATAGAGCACTAGAACTTTGGAACAATCTCCCTTCTGAGATGTTTTTATCTACAAAATAAAATTCTTAAGCGTGCCATAAACAAATGCTGACATTTGGAACATAAGGTCTGCTAAAAGGATTTTTGAGGATTTTGAAAAAAATTTAAATTCCTGGCGTATGTTTTATTATTATCGCGACTTCAATAAGGGCTGAGAGTGTTTTGCGTCGCATTCTGTCTTCGGTCATTGAAGACAAGTAGGTTTATTGATACAACAAATTCTCTAAAATACTTATTACTCTATTCGCACGTTATATGAAATATCATCTTTTCTCAAACTATTCCAATTTGGCCTTTGAATTCTCAGGCCATAGAAAAAGAACTTAGAATCGTCACTTAGATAAGAAGAGATATCGCTTTCTTTTACGCCTTGTACCATCCACCACACATTGAAGATTATGTTGAGACGTACTTTAATGCTAAACAGTTTTAGATAAGTATAACCACACTTAGGTGCCATAAATACCTTTCGTGAAACAACATGTACTGAACATACTTACTACATTAATGAAACCCGACCGAGACCGAAAGATTTCTACGCCATCAAACGCAAAAAGATCCCTTCTTTGCCCAGCAAAGTGAGTACGAGTTATAATGAAGAAGTTTCCATTTATTTATTGGTAAATTATAAAAATTTAAGTAAAATGAAACAAACATATGAAAAAAAAAAATATTAAAATATCTCTAGTAAATGAAAAAGTAATGGAATTTTAAAGTTGCGCTTGCAAGAATAATTCTAGACGACGAACTGATAAGTGATTTGTCGTGCGACTACACGTATCAAATGACGTCACAGGCGATTCGTTCCCCGCTAAAATATGTTAACTTAAATATTCTATTTCTTAGTTATTAATTGATGCCCATAATATCATACTTCTTTTTTAATCCAGAAAGGTATGATGAGGGATAAGGGCAACAGCACACGTGGTGTTATTTAACTATGTTAACGCTGCCAGATAGGCTGCTAAGTTATGATACGAAAACCTTCGTTAATTTTCAAATTCATTTCTTTATCAAATTGTAGACTCTTAGTACTTTTTGAAACTACAGCACAAAACACACAACTGACAGACGTTAGAAATGAAATTTTGGCATGACCGTGGTGCAACTTTAAAGTGATGAACCTTTTCTTACGTCGACTGTAAATCATAACTTAATAATGTTGCTAGAGTTTAGATAGTGCTGTATAGTATATATAGCCTTATAATATAAACAATGAATCATACATGGAACCCTAAATGGAAATATTGTATAACATATTTATGTTCTTATACATTGTAGGTCTTTTAAGACTAAAATGTATGCACTTTGCTTTTCTCTACCAAATTGCAGTCACAAAGGTACGCTTCTCAGGAATTAGGTACGTACCTTATTCACGACCGCTTCTCAAACTTCCAATGATGAATTATATCCCATTGACTGGAGAAGACAATATAAGTTTTATTCTTCATCAAAACAGGTAATAAGTTAAAGAAATATTTTATATGGCAAAACAGCTTTTGCCGAGTCAGCTAGTAATCTATAAAAGTTTTAGAGAATCTTACCTCAGTAAAATTTAGTTATATAAAAGTTCTATAACTCTTTTTAAGTGTGGAATAAAGCAACTTAAAAAATATATAGTAATACTTACTCCACAACTCGCAAAAGCACTTTGTAAAATTTCCTACAATAAAACTAAGGAATATGCACTACCTTCTCCGAAAGCGGCTGAGCAAAGGATCTTCCCTAATCCCGTATCTCTTTTAGCTTTGTGCATTATTGTTTCACAGGCAAATCTCTCGGCTTCTTTGTACACTGTCTTATTTAAATCCAACGAGCTTTAGCGTATTCGAGTATTTATACTTATTGGTATAGTTACATACATACAGAGAACTCTTGCGAATTCTCATTGTTCGCGTGACGGATACATAAGTAAGTAAGCGGATGGAATTTATTTTGAATAATAAATCATAGAAGCGCTGTCATTTCCAAGCCGATGTATGTACGACACATATTAGATCGGAGAAAATACAATTCGTACTATACCATCGAAGTACTAAAACTATGGAATTTGCGTCACAAATGCCAAAGTGGCACATAAAAAGTACGCCTAAAACGGAATCATGGCAGAGTCTTGCCTTCGCGCGTCAATGGTAAAAGGTAGTAACGACCAAGTTCTACTATTGATTTTAAATTTTAAAATATGTTTGGTTGGTTTTAAATGAGAGATGACAGAGTTCATATTCTACGCATATGTCACTTTTAAATGTTCCATAAAGTTCGTAGTGGGACCTGACTGCTTTGGACTTGACGGACCTGTTTTGTAAAACTAATAAAAATAATTATAGACTTGATTGACTAGTCTCGGGATCTGCTCTATACTTCAAAATCATCGGAGAAGATCTGATGGAGCCAAGACAATAAAGAGAAGAAGAAGAAGAAGAAGAAGAAAGTTCGTAGTGTTTTGTATGACGTGCGAAATTGGTACTATACTCGAATATAGAATATGATGATGTTTTTAAAAAGGTATTTAGGTCCCTCATTAAGAGAAAATCTGGTCCCACGCAATTACACTACGTATGCCACGCATTATACTGTACTGATCTCTTGATTTTTATGAAAACATGCTTATATATCACATACAATGCTATCCCACGCGTGTGACCTTTACTCCTGATTTTTTATGAAAACAAAGTACTTAACTCACACAACGCTACCCCACGCGTGTGAATAAAGTGTTTCTAGAGCTGACGTCAAACACGAATTGAACGTTGGGATGGTTTAACGTGTCCGTATTAATTTCCCCACTTTCCTCTTAGTTTATTCATACCATAAACCCAATATCCTCGACGGCGGTCATCACAACACCGGACAACGAGGGGAGACGTGCCGAGTGTTCACGGCGGAGTAGAGGTCAAACTCCGGAAGTGCGGGCCTCGTCTGGCGGGGGGGAAAGGTTGCGTGTCTTAACGTTCCCTAATTCCGCCCATAGATGACGCGAGGAAACACCGTAGTTTTTCACTGGGTAGAAGTCCCACATACCCCACCGATCTCCCCATGGTCTGTGGTGATCTGGTTCGCAAATTATTCAACGCAAAAAAGGGTGCAAAATCGTAGTTCAAGATCCCTAAATTTTTACTGACCTATTAGCAATAGAGATACAAATCAAACATTTCCTACACACGTTTGTAAGATCCGTAGACTGAGTCCCATATAAGGCTAATCCCATCTGCTTATCCATTCAAAATTAACATAAAAATATCTTGTGGATTTCAATAAGGAAAATATGAACGCAAATCATGACTCAACTATGTAGGTGTAATATGTTGTTCTACATTATATAAAGCTTTGATTACTTTCTTAGCAGACTTACACAGAATGTTCCGACGTCTGATGAAAATAATACAACAGAGGTCGGGCCACAGTATAAATTAAATGTAATATACATAGTATTACCGTTTATAACCAGCTGTGGTACTCGACTTTGTCCGCGTAACTTTATAAAATATAGCCTATGTTACTCGCTGATAATGTGAAAGATTTTTTTAAATTGTTCCGTCAGTTTTTGAGTTTATTCATTACAAACAATAATCATTACAAAGAAAAATACAAATCTTCTCTCTTTACACTATTTTATGAGTATAGACATAATGATAAGACAAAATTATAATAAAGCTACAGAATATAAATATAGAATAGAATAGAATAAAGTATACAAGTGTCAACACGAAATGTTGATACTTGTATACTTTAAATTTTACTTGTAACATTTAACTTGTTATACTTAATACTTAATAATGACTTATTAAGTATTAACAGCAAATGACGGACCTTTATTACGCACGAATTGGCCAGTTTATATTTTATATATATTTTATATATTATTAAAAGAAACAGATTGATTACTTTCTGTTTACTATACTGTGGCGTAGAAGTCACGCTTCAAATTATCTAATATAGCGAGATGTGGGAAAATTGCTCCGACGAATTTTCGTAATTATTTTCCGCTTGTTCGCGTTTGTTTGAGAATTTAAGAGCAGACGAGTAACAGATATCTTGTTGGCACGTATTACTTTACAGTTGTTGATTGAACGTAAAGTTAAAGGACTGGACAGAGTAGAATTCACAGGTAAATATTATTTAAGATTATTTTTAGAATATAATTTTGGAATATCACTTAATCCTTACCTATGGTCTGCACGCACAGTAGGTAGATGTTAAAACTAAAACCAACCTAGACTATGATTCAAGTTCTAGATCATAGTCTTTTGCTAACGAGTCGTCACTCTTTGTAATACGTTACAAAGATATTTTTTTAACGTATAGTGTCTTGTCATTTTGACTCTAAAATGCCTATGAGTTTAGCTCATCGTACATTTCTTTCTTCTATACAGAGCCATGATAATTATGCTATTATGATTTAACATAGCCTCGTTTATTCTGTATTCTGAGACAAATGTAAGAATGTCTTACTTATGACGCATGTACTCCCAGAGTACTCTTGACATATTGCACTATATTACCTACAGCTAATTTGAAAGATAGCCTACTCTTTATTAACTCTGTTGCGGTAGTAGACATATAAGTACAATATTCGACACACTATATCAATTTGTCGTTTACGACTTTTGACGCAAATTTGCAGAAAAATGAAGCGTGCAAAGAAAATACGTCTCTAATTTACGCGCGATCGGTCTAAGTGGAAATAACAGGCTCGTAAAAGAGTTTGGAATATATTAGATTTGAGGTACTTAACAATGTCAAAGTGTTTCGATGTTTTAAACGTTGAGATATTGTGATTTTATTATTTTAGACATTTAATTCAATTCAATTCATTTATTGCGAAACCATAATGTATAAAGATGTTATAAAATATATTATAAAGACCAGTGTTGTGGACCCTGTCGGGCATGCAACTTAAGGGACTAGGAGAGATATAAAAAGAATTTTATTTAATTTAAATTATATTTTAAATTAAAAATAAATAATAAAATATACATTAAATAATTATATGATCTATAAAATATTCATCCTCGATCCAAATAGACACGTCACCCAGCATTTGCTGTATGTGCTATAAGCCACACTCAGCGCTGATCTTCCACTGGGGATTATTGACTCATTATTGGCTTCACGGACTCCCGCCCAAGTCCATAATAATACAAATAAATAAAAATGTACCTCAAGAGCAATATATAGCAGTCTATAATAATATAAAATGCAAATAAATGAATAAATATAAAATGAAAATATGAATAAATGAATAAATTTTACGAACTAGGGTTCATTTACTGATCTGAAAGACTGTGGTTACTGCCAGTTAGTACTAAATAGTAGATACGTTAGTATCTAGTAGTAATAGATACGTTAGTATCTAGTAGTAGTAGATACTAACGTATCTACTATTTAGTTTGTGGTTACTGCCCAAACGACTGAAACGCAGTATGCTCTGCCACTACAAAGGTACCCTGCTTGTGTTATATGGGACTGTAGCATCTACCATTAAGTGGATCGGTCAGCCAACCTGTCGACCTTTATATAAATACCTTTATTTTTTTATCGGTTACAAAATATAGTCCGTAAAGACATGCTTCAAGTTGAAGAATATAAGAGAGTGGTTTTTATAAGAGCACTCGTTCCTTCTTTCGTGCAACAGTTTTTAAGGTTATGGGTAGCCATGATGGTCGTCAACCTTCGTATCGTAGAGAAGTGGCACCATAAGAAGAAGAAGTAAAATAAAAATAGATTAAACATATTGAGGAATTCTTCAAAAATGAATCACAATCGTCATTTTAAAAATATATACAAATTTATGTTTGTTTCAACCATAATTTTATAATACGAGAATACTAAGAAACGGTGACGCAGACATAATTATATTGTTAATGGACTATTCCTTTAAAAATGTGAAAGCTTTCTCTTTTAACCAAAATTAAATTCTCTTAAATTAATTCTTAATTCTTAATTCTCTTAGCTATTCGTCGGCCCTGCTTTATATAGACAGATAGAAAACAATTATTTGCATACACATGACTCACCCGAATACATCTAAAGAAAACAAAACAAATAAAATATATACAAATTTTTCACATTTAAATGAGAATATATAATTAAAATCCAATTATGTGTGCGCCCTGTCTGGCTCGGCATAAGATGATGCAAGACACAGCGCTGATTTTATACAGTGTTACCTACTTGACAGTTTCACTTTACACTTTACACAAATGGGATGGAGTAAGAATAAATTCCAAGAGTAAATAAAGTTTTACTTATTGTTAGCCGACTTTATATTGTATAAGCGCCCGAATTCCGATATCTATGACGGATTATTTACATACGATAATTTTTTCTCTACTATTTATTTTCTTTAGATAACTTCGGAAGAATTTCACCAATTCCCTGAAATCAGATTACCAGTATTGTGCTCGAGAATTCAAGGTAAAAAAAAAAGTTCATTAGTAATTCTGAGTACTAAGAAGATATTATACAATAAAATGTTTCTAAAAATAATTCGCTTTTCAATGGGAATTCTAAAAATAATTTCACGATTTTCACAATGTTTCACTGTCGTCTGCTTCTCAGAGTATCAATGAGGAGCGGGTCGCTAGTTAACTATGCAAAAATTCCGTTTCTTTGCTCTACAACTCCCTTTCCTGTTTATTAGCTATAATTTATGAAAATCTGTTCAAGTGTTTAAAGATAAGCAGCTCATTTCCTAGTTGACGAAGGGATCTCATTAACTTCCACATCTTACCTTGACATAGTAACTTTTATTTCATCTGTGCCTTGACCTGATGCTCAGCACAAGTAGTCTGCGTGATAGAGTATCCATACATCCATCCTTACAAAATTTCGCATATATAATTTATTATTAGGATTTGTAGACGTATTAACTTTGTACGCATGTCTTGTGCGTAGTTTCAGTTTAAAAAATATATTGTTTTTGTTATATAGCATTTAATGACTATTGATAAAGATGCAGTCAATGATCCAAATATATTCTTAGATTATAATCACTCTCCCATGGTGTTAAATATGAAAAAAATATCCCATACAAAGCTTACAAATCGACCATCGGGTCATCGACTAATTAATTGCCACCAAAAATAACTGGGAATTAGTGACACTGTGCTGTGATCGACAGGGACACTAAGCGGAGAGTTTCGTCTCTTTCTAACAAAGCGATGGTTGATACAGCTGTCTCTGTCGCGAAGCACAATTTAACTGCATTGTCGTTGTAGTATACGCTTGGTTTTCAGATAACATTTTTTGAACCATGTGCTCATACCGTCTTCCCCTTTCTTCCATCGGACATTTAGACGTACGGCAAGTTACCATCCTCATCTGGTCCAAATCCCTCTTTTTCGGACCAAATGTTTCAAAAACTTTTTCATAATACGCACTTCCAAGGATTTGAACTCCCTTCCGGTGTAATATCAAGTAAGGGTCGGTCATGGAGTAAGTTACTTTGTTTTCAGAGATATCGTGTTTATAGGCTCTATACATGATACTGAAACTAAATTGACGATTTTAAGAATTTTTTTCTGTATGTATGTATGTATGTTCCTCCATAACTCTGAAACGAATTAACTGATTTTCATGAAACTGGGTAGATAAACATTTGGACGTACGATACACAGGATAGGTTACTTAATATTTTTCAACGCGGACGGTGTCGTGGGCACCAGCTAGTAACCCAATAAGTCTTTTTAAAGTTCGAGTGAATAGGCATCTTCTGGGTTAGGTGGCTCTATCATTTAGTCTTGTCTTTGCTGCACGGCTAGATACTGGCCAAGAGAAAACCCATTAAATATAAAAAATAATAATATGCTACAATAAAATTATGAGAACGGTTATCTGAGAACTAAACATATACTACAATAATTAGCTACGTGCGAACTTCGTAAGTTTAAACTTCAACTAAAAGCATTTTTTATCGCTCCCCACTGTCTTTTACTATTTTTATCGTATATTTTTGTTTGGTGCACGCTTCGGTTAACAAGCTGGTGACAATAGTGGTTAAGGAATGCGTCGTTTGAACCTTGTTAGAAAAGGTTCTGTAGGTAATGAGAGTTCGCTTTCAATTGTTTAAGTCATTCTTTTGTACAGTTAACAAGGACGTGCTGAAAATTACGAAACAAAAATATAATAATACATTCAGCCCTATTCCGTATCATTCACTTTATGGATAACGCAACCTTATGGATAAAATGACATATCGCATTGATTTAAAAGGTTAATACTTACTTAATATGTATAACCGTTACGTTATCCATAAAGTGAATGATACGGAATAAGGGTGATTGTCTTAAAAGGCATTCATTGACTTGTAAAAAGTTGTTTTTTTTTTAATATTTTTTATATGTTAAGTGCGTTCCCTCTAGCCTTTTTTTAACGTTGGAAAATCCTCTAGGATACCCGACAATGTAGGGGATATTGCGGGTTTATGCCGGATTGGGATTTTATTCATTGGACTTGGACGAAGTCACGGGCACTAACTAATATTATATAAATATCATTTTAGGTGTCTTATTGAAATGCAGTTACCTAACTTGTTAATTAAGGCAACCAGGGGCTAACTAACTCGTTATATAAAAAGTTCATGTACGCAGAACCATAGTTTAAAAAACATAGGGAACTCTAAAACCTAAAAATTTGGAAGCCTCTGTTAATAATTGATCCGGATATTGAGTTCTTTGACACTTAAACGTATCAGAAACCGTGGCACAGTTTCTTTTATGGCTACTTTGAGAGAGTAATAATTGATGAAACATTCCTTTGGAATTTTGAGTTTAATCTAAAAGGTATTCTTATGTTCTCATAGATACCTACAAATTGGATACAAGAATCAAAACAAAGCTTGTTAGAAGCTAAGTTAAATGTATTAAAAGCCCGTAAGATACGAACTACAACGAAAAATTTATATACCTTGCTTTTATCTCCAATCTCCACCGTGTTATTTTACCAATTTTTTAATCATTAAATAAATATATATAAAACCTGAGATAATATCTGACGTCGCTGTGACGACGGTAACGCCACTACGGCGACCAATTTTTTTATATTTTTAGACGATCCTGGAAAAATGTTAGGTTAAAGAAAACATAAAAAAATTAAGAGCCACTGTCTCTCCATTGGCGGATCCACCGTCGTCACAGCGATAAAGACGTCGGGTTATAATAATCATAACTTATGTTCTTAGGTGTTATATATTTTTCATTTTAGGTGTTATAATATATAATATGTTAATTACATATGAATTCCTATTATTGAAATACAGTAAAATGTCATGGTTGCTGTAACACGTGAAAACATTACAAATTTCATCTTGTTTAGAAGTGTTCATAGAATGTACGTTCACAGACAAAGGTCCCTGTAAAATAATTGCTCAAAACGACTTCGCAGGCGACATAGCGGACGTAATTAGCCGGGCAGGGACGGGATAAACTTTTTTTTTTAATTTCCAAAGAGCCAACGAGTTTTTGTTATAGTGCCCAAAGGACTTTTAACAGAACCGGGTCTTTTACGCATACGGAATGGAAAATAAAGTATTATTTTGTAACCATTTCAATATGCACCTTATTAGCGTACGTGTAAGATTCAATTTAGTTATAATGAGAGGCGGATGAAATTAGTTAAGCCTGTTTTGGTTTGAGTAAAGTTTTTTGTTTGTTCTTCTATTATGCAAAGACTGTCAAACGTACAGATGAGATACACCATGAAAAGACATACCGTTATGGCCATGGTACACTATCGGCGATCGTGTAATCGTCTATAATCGGCATGATCATTGTGCAAGCATCCACACCGATCCACACAATCGTCTGTTTGAACCGACAAATCACTGGTCGCAGGCGATCATAGACGATGATCACCAGTTGGTAGCCAAAGTACGGCCCGCGGGCCAACTCCGGCCCGTGAGTAGCTTTAATGCGGCCCGCCAACAATGCCTCTTTTTAAGACATGTATTTATATGTAATATGTGACTTGTATAGTTTGTAATATTTTTTTTTAATAATTTTATTTTTCTTTTCATTGTATAAATGTAAAATCCGTAATTGGCTGTAAGATATGTCTTCGTTTTTGTCTGTATATTTTATTTTGAGAGCTGTGGATTTTGTGATAAATAAATAAATTCTATTAAACGCTTTTATATGTTATAGTAGGTACCTTTCTGTGAGCCTCGTTATATAATTAAAAAAATAATCCAAAACATTATGCATTTTTAGTTGTAATTCACTCCAGCCGGCCCCCCGTATTGTTTTTTGTTTTTCTGGCCCCTTGTGGAATAAGTTTGCCTATCACTGGTCAATCAATCGTCTGTTATCGCCGATAGTGTAAAGGAGCTATAGCCAAAGAGAATCAATATTAGATGGTTTTGGTCACTATCCCATCCTTACGTAGTAAAACCTAGCTGGCGTCCGAAACTTCGTACGCGTTTTTTGAAAATCCCATAGAAACCTAAAATTTTCCAGGATAGAAACTATTCTATAGTTTAATCCGCGTAATCATCAATACATCAGTGAAAACCGCATTGAAATCGGTTAGGCCGTTTCTGAGATTAACGTGCAGAAATGCACAGACAACTAGAGAAAATTTTAAAAACTATTTTTTTGACCTCGATAACCTACAAATTCCCTCAGCACAAACAAACAACCTTTGAGGATTTTTTGTATGTTCATCTGGATACCGTTCAATTTTCAAAACAACGAATTCTTAAAACTTTTTGATCCTTTTGTTATTAGTATAGATAGACTTTATAATTATACTTAGTCCGAAATCACCCTTTTATGTAGGTACACGATTTTCTATAGGTACATTTTTCTTATAATAATTGACTATCAACAGACACGCTAACGATGTTTTTGTGTGTAGATATTTCTTTTAAATTACAGTTACAATCGTTTGTAGTCGATCAAAAGACAATTTTTATGTAAAAAACTTGTTTTAGCGCGAGTGTGCTATCTTAATTTTTTATCAAATTTAAACTTAAATCACTTCTTGTTGAGAACTTTTTTTAATAGAAATCTTATTTTTATCTGCAAATAATCAGGCAAGTTGTTACAATTAATTTTCATATTACTAACTAAGTATATATGATATAATAGTAATAATAGAAATTTAAAAAAAACTAATTTCAAATATATTTCCGAGCCGTTTTCTCTATCCCTTATATGTAATTTCTCTCTATGCTCAGCAACGCACTTGCAGCACCTGTGAAGTTGCTTGTGTTATAGGCGACGGTAGCCACCTACCATCAAGTAAACCGTCAGCCTGTCTGTCGACTTTAACATTTAGAAAAATAATGCTTTGCTCACAGTTCTGGAAGGTTCTGAAGGTTTTCGATCTGCTAACCTGAACTAACAGTAATTATGTGGAAATTATAAAATTAAACCGGTCTGAAAACCCCAGCCATCTAAGTATTAAAATGGCGAGTTGTCTGAAGTGAGAGTTTACGACCATAATTATCTCCTGGCTGACAAAGATTTACAGAAATTGCGAGGGCAATATATACTTTAATTTATTTCCGTCGCGGGAAAAGTCCCATGCTATCAAAGGAAAGGAAACTGGACAAAACTTTTGGTGTCCGGTTGACATCTGTCGCCATGTGGATAACCGATGGTTTAGAAGAGTTCTCTAGTGAAGGCGTGCTGCAACCATGTGCCTACAAAAAAGCACATAGCTGCAGAAACAGCAAATAACCGCAAACCTACCAGCGTTAATAAACTCACTTAATTAGGGCTATGTAACGGAAATAATTTGACACTACTCGTTCGAATTTCAAACCTGAGAGAACAAGAAACTGACCGGTCTTCTCTTTCACTCATTTTGTCTCTGTCGTTCACAGTACACTACACCAATTACGGGGGGCTATACAAACGATCGCCAGTTCTCTACAAAGGGAATTTATTAAGGTTGTCGAAGAGTTAGAATCGTCGAATTACTGGATGCGCCTTAGTGCTTATTTGTATTTCTGAACTAATATTATAAAGAGAAGATTTGTATTTTCGTATGTTAGGCTGGGCCGATTTTAAAAATTTTTTCATCTATAGAAAGTTATATTATCAGCGAGTAACATAGGCTATATTTTATAAAGTTACGCGGACGAAGCAACGTACATCAGCTAGTATTATAAAAATAACATTGCCTCCAACAGGCAGGCTGACGAAGAACGCGTAAATTATTTTGTCATAAGTCAACTAAGTGAGCTTTTATTCATACTATACACTCTTGATTCTAACTTAAGCTGCTCTTTGACTTGCCTTAAACTTTCTAAAGAAAGTAATGTTCGTTATACAGTAACAGATATAAACCGAGATTATTAGATATTTGTCACATCTAGAAACTTTAAATCCGCGTAATAATCGAGGGAGTGTTGGCAACCCTTTGTAGTTGCGGTGTAACATTACCAATTTATTAATTGTTGTTTAATTGGTGTCAACAAAATTGTTATTTTATTGTTACAATTGATTTGGTTAAAATCTTTGAATGTAGGCTAATAGTCGTACAGAGTGAATTTATTGAATATATTCACCTTTTGAGGTGGTCTTTAAATTTGCTTCCAAAGGGCGCGCAACTCATTTATTACGTAAGATGATTTTTGACAGTTTTTGACCCCCTATGTAAAAAAAAACATAAGAATAGGCCGACCAAATCCTCCCCTATTTACGTAATAATCTAAAGAAAAAAATGTACACACACGTTTGGTTTGTTTTAATTCTTCAAAGAAACAATTTGTGGCGTTTGTGTTTGTCTTTCTTTATGTTACCTACGTATGTTCTTAAATGTCCTTTACTCCAAATAAAACATTATTCTATTCTATTCTTTTCTTCCAATTTCAAACATGTTTAATGTAAACATTTTTTTTAATTAGAACTCAATTTGGTCCAAGGCAGTTAGGATTGCTTTTATTTTGCGCCAGTGCCAAATTTAAAAAAAAAGAACACTTGAATTCCCGCCAACTGGTCCCCTGCTAGATTAACTGGTGTTTAGACTTGACAACTCTGGCGCATGGCCAGTTCTTTGCTTGATTTATACACATGTCAGAGGTGAATTCAAAATTTCTAGAATGGGATATTAATATGATAATTATATGCCCTTTTAACCCAGCAGCTATTGAATACGGGCTAGGCTAGCTAGCCAATAGTCAGCTTTATGGACAATTCAAAACAGATATCTCTACAATATATGTAGAACTAGTTGAACCCGGCCACGCTTCGCTGTGGCTCAGTTAGCAAAGTTCCATGGTTGCCATAACAACGGTCAACTTATGAAAATTATGTTTTTTTTAATATAAAAAAAATCGGTATCCGTTGGAATTTTGGGAAAAAGTATATATACGATCATTCCTTTGTTTAAATGCAATGTTGTGTAAAAATTTCAAGTCGATCCGTCGGCTAGTTTTTGAGTTTTTGAGTAATACACAAACAAATATATAGATGAGTCACTAAGATAGAATATAGATAGTTGCTTTCCAAAATAGCTAATAATGAAAAGTGCTTCTTCGAAAACTGAAGAAAGATATTATTCACTGAGTCCGCAACTTCATTCGTGCGGTTTTGGTATACTTGTTATTTCGGTATTAGGTATAACTTATTTATATTTGAACCGATTGAAATGAACCAAACACAAAATACATTAGTGAAAACTGCATTCAAATCGATAAAGCTGTTTCTGAAATTATTGTGCACAAACGCACATACAGACATAAATTCTAAAAAACTATTTTTTGAACTAGTTGAAATAAGTATATTAATATACAATGTAACAAAATATATAGACACAGTTCTTTTACGATTTTATTAAAATGATATAATAATATTAATATTAATAATATATTAATATTATAATAATACATATTATATTATTATATTTAATAATAATACAGACTTTCTTTGTCACTGAGACAGGATGTAGTTGCCTGCCAAAATAGCCTAGTTTGAAGTTTCAAATATGTACTGAAAAGCGCTTCTTCGACAATTGAAGAAAAATATTTATGATTTTCTAGTGATTTTAATTTAAAATAAATAAAAAAACGCTTTGATTAAAGTAAAGAATTGAGCCAATAGTACGTTAACAATGAATGCGAGACAGCTACTGTTCCGAAGAGGCCATTACTCCACCTATTACGTATTTGATGCGGTGGACCGTGCGCTCTTCGAGTTTTCAATCAGGAGGACGAAAGTTCGTAAATAAACACAAATGAAATACACTTCTTTAAACTTTCATATGGTGATCATTTTTATTTTTTAATCCTGTTAAAAAAAAGTAAACGAAGCTTACAGTAGTCGCATATTATGATGTAATTTTGTTGTAACTGCTTATAATTTTCATAGGGATATCAATTTTTTTTTTGAAAATGAAATGTGACCCATGTGACTGACTGATATAGCTTTCTATAGGTGAAATAATTTTTAAAATATTTTTCTCCTTATAATATTATATTAGATGAAGGTGATGATCAATAAAGGGTTTGGAATTAGTCAAGAGTTTCAGAAAGTATTATAAATATTGTTGTCATTGTAAAATTTAAGATTTGCGTAGAAAATAGAAAACTTGAAAATTTTTGAAAAATTCTTGAATTTATTTCACGGTGGTCTTCTGTAAGGAGGCGGTTACTGCCACCAGACGGGCTGCCCAAATGACTCCGAAACGCAGTGTGCCTGCCACTTCTTAATATGTATTAGCATTTACACTTTCGCGTGGCCGTACCCTGTACCTACATCGGACCACAACAAAGTTATTACCTCTAACATATTATAAATTGAATTAAGATACAGTCATTAAGGTCTGCGGTCGCAGCGAATGAAATCATCATTTTGTGTCAGTAAAAAAAAACATGAGAAATGTAGTGAATGTTTGTTTCTTTGCTTCCTACTTTCTAGTGTATTTCGAATTAGTGTTGCTCTGGTCTGAGTTTCGGTTTTAAATGTTATTTTTCCTCAGATAAAGACTTTTGAAAGGAAATATTCCCTATTTTTTTATAGTATATAAAATATCCAAAATGGACATTTTATCATCACTACAATCTAGTCTAAGACTAAGTGTAATTAATTATATCTAAGACTTGCTGTTGCACGCGCCTTCGCTCGCGTAACTTTAATATGTTACTGATAATGTAGCTTTCAACAGGTGAAAGAATTTTCAAAAAAATATAGTCTTTCTTACACATCAAAGTAATGTCTTCGGAAGAAAATTAGAATCTTTTTGAACATAATAAGGAGCATGTGATGTAAATGCAACATGAATGCTATTATAGAACAATACTTTGACGTCAAAGGTTATCTCATAAGTAAACAACGTTTTTCCTCAACCGAAGCTCAAAGGATCAGGTTTTTATTTGATTTATTGAGTAAATATGATGAGAAAATATAGCCCTGATTGAGTACTTTCATTATTTGACGAGTAGCGGAAGTCGATTCCTTTATCAGCGTATTAGATCAAAGAATATTTTTTCATATACTAAAAAATTAAATGATTTTCTGAAAGGATAGTGTATCACTAGCTTTTGCCCGCGATTTCGTCTACGTACCTTTCCTCAGTACTTATTTCTAGACGAAAGGTATTTTATGTCCTTTTCTATATTCCTGACAACATATATGCAAAAAATCGAACGAAGCCCCTGAGATATTAGACAAGTACTCTTACCACTCATTAAACGTGCTCGTCAAATAGTTTAGTAGTTTACATAGTTTAATACCAGAATTAACTTATACTTTTATCCTGCAAATTGTTAAGTTCCCGAGGGATCGTCTAGAATCGTCATCAACAGTGGCGGCGCCACCGTCGTCACAGCGATAAATATGTCAGGGGTTATAATTATCAAGTATTATATTTTTCATTTTTTACGGGTCACGGACACTGGCTAGTTTCGCTATAGCATTAGGATAAATCTGTAAAGATAGATTTAAGTATACTGAGAACGTCGTTCAAATTACCAACGCCCAAGTAAGATCTTCTAAGTAGATGGAGAAGTTTGATTCATTACCGTTCCGCAGGCTGAAGTTCTTAAGAGTATTTCAACTTTCAGAATGGCTTAAACAAAGGCCACTGACTGACCTAGTAGAACGTCATTTTCTCGGCGAAGATCTAAATTTTAACTAAAAAAGACTTTCTTTAAATCTCCATTCTATTATTTTATTTTTTTATTACAAATTATTTTTTAATTTGGAAAAGAAAATTGAGTAAATTTCATAATCGCCTCTTGGGCTCTTCGGTACTCAAGTAAAGAGAGGCGCGGAGTGGGAAGTTCAAGTTCACAACACAACTTTCACGTCTACCTATACCACAAACTGGTGACCACCGACGACTCACAAATTATTTGTGAGTTAATAGAAACCGCATAAGATATTCGGAAAATTTTCAAATATATTCGAAAAAAACAATTGGGGTGTGGTGCAAACATAAGCGGAGCGTTTTTTCAAATAAATTAAAAATGGCATCAGCAGAAGATGATCTTGTAGCACAGATCGCAGAGCTCACAAAACAAGTCTCAGCTCTTACTACCAGACTAAACGGAAGAGACCACAGTCACACCACTTACCGCCGGAATACTGACATGCGCCGAACTCGCTCACGAAGTCGCTCCCGACCACGACAACCATCATCGAACCATCCACATTGTTATTACCATTACATATACGCTGACAAGGCTAAAAAATGCAAGCAACCATGTAGCTTCGAGTCGGTAAACTCGAAGGGCAGTCGGAAGTAGCCGCCAACGTGCCAGTGCCCATCATCTACTACAGGCCGTCTATATATGACTAATCGCGCCTCAAAAATGCAGTTCCTGGTGGACACTGGTTCCGACTTGTGTGTTTTTCCACGAGCAGCAGTCAAGACGCCCTGTACCAAACATCATACGAGTTGGTAGCTGCTAATAGTACTGTGATACACACCTATGGACCAATCCGGCTTCATCTAAATCTAGGACTGAGAAGATTTTGACTTTTAACAGACAGTGAAAAATAAATGATGTGCGTGATGAATTCTATAATAAATAGCATTTATTATATATGTCAGCAAGTCATGTAAATAAACAAATAAATTAGTGTTTATAGAAGCCTTGTAAATTATAATTTTACATTCGAATATAACTACATGGAAAATGATGGTTGAGTTTTTATTATGTGTGACTGCATCCAATACTCAAAGAAGGTAACAAATATCTACCTATACCACACACGCTTTCATTTTTTTTTTCATGAATTTTCATGAATTTTCTGTATTTAAAGTATTTTCTAAGAAATATGTTCTTAGCTAGAGAGAAATTTATCATTTGTTATTGTCTAGGGACCTTTGAAAGTTGAGTAATATAAATAAGTAGCCTACGAATGAAACCACCACACATGTTACAATATGACACATCGCGTGAGAAGCTTTTGATGTGTTAATACGACGTCGGTATCGTTCCGACGGAGAATTCTGAAAGAATTTTTCTGCTTACTTTTTCATTGTTTTCTTTGAGGCGAAATGTTTTGCGTTTTGACAAAAAAACATCGACAATAAGGTATTCCTTTTGGTTAACTTTTTTGTCATTTAATTACTATAATTGCTGTTTTCGTTAAAAATTTCTTCTGTTCTTTCTGTAAATACTTCTTTGTAAAGTTATAATGAACTTTATATCCATGTTTACAAGTTACAGTCAACTGATATACTTAGTTACCTATAAGTTAACTAGCGACCCGCTCACGGTTTCGCCCGTGATGCAATTTTTTATATTGTTATCACTATCTACTTCGGGTGCATTAATTAAACCAACCACCATAACAGTATTGGGATTAATTAAACATTAATTAATACCAATACTTTTATTCTCCGACTGATATATCAAAACTAGAATTCCAACTCTAAGGATGCGCACACATACGATACCGACCTCTCTTCTCGGACGCGTTCGTTCAACTGAGTCATTACCTTTTTAATATCATGCCACAGAGTACTTTTTTTATTGTAACGTCACACAAATTTCAACGTACTTTATATTGTAACGTCACAGAGTACTTTATACTATACTTCCGTCGACATAAATAGCAAACGCTAAAAATATATACAATAATTTCTTGTGTATCCCTCTTTCCATTTGTGAAAACTGATCAAAATCAGTTGGGTGGTATTAGAAGTATTTAGGGAAGAAACAGACAGACGCAGACACTTTCGGTGACTTTGTTGTTAGATATAGTGTTTATCTACTTACATTAAAACCTAATTAATTAGGTTTTATGTATTTAAACCTGCCGTGAAATATTATCTCACTGATTATGAAAACCGCATTAAAATCTTTTGTGTGCTTTCCGAGGAGTTAGATATACAGACAGCCACACACGACTTTTTTTATGTGAAGGTCGACAGAGAGGCTGACGGGCCACTTGATGGTAGTAGGGTGGCTACCGTCGCCAATAACACAAGCAACGCCACAGGTGTTGCAAGTGTGCTGTCGACTACAGTAGGGAAATCCCTTATCCTTAACCCTTAACCTTAGGATAAGGAAGGGATAGGGAAATGGGCTCTGGCATCTCTTACTCACTCACCGAAACACAAAAGCAGACTTGCTGTTATTTCACGGTGTTTTTTTTTTGTAAGGGGTTGGTTACTGCCGCCAGACGGGTTGCCCAAATGACTGCGAAACGCAGTGTGCCCTGTTACTAAAACTTAGTTATATTATTATGTATTACGCAAGGAAGTATATCTTTGTTATTTTCTTATATTTCACTATTCTGGAATAGCGATGATGTAATAAATTATTTTTTCTTTTTTCCTAGATAATTCTTATAACTGAATTGCCCTATAGATATAACTGTAAATTGATATGCCTTATAAATAGAAATTCCATAAATAGAACATATAATAGACTCTTCAAAACATGTCGAGTCCTAGAAGCTAGAAGCCATTTACAATAAATAATATATCATTGAATGTGAATATATAATTTATTATAATTATATTCTATATTTAAATTTGATTTTTTTTATTTCAACTTCGTACACACATCACTACAGGATTATATTTTTGTAAGACATTACAAATACTCCAGGACTACATAGTGAACTAGCTTGTGCCCGCGACTTTGTCCGCGTTGAAAAATAAAAATATAATATAAGCAATCTGCTTTGCTATTAGACTTTTTCCAGGCGTTAGTTTTTTTATATTTAGATGATTTCATCCATACTTTCATCCATACTTTATTTTAGACTAGCTGGTACCCGCGACTTTAACCGCGTTGAAAAATAAAAAATATATATACATAGAAGCAATATAACGCTTGACCTCTTGTTGCTATAACACTTTGGCCAGGCGTGACAGGGTTACTTTCACATTTATAGTACACACTAGTGGCCCGCTCTCGGCTTTGTCCGGGTTCAAAATAAAAACTATCTTATGTTTTAAGTTGGACCAAATTACACATAGTTACGAAGTTTTATCAAAATCGGTTCTTCAATTCCGTCCTACTCGGCGGTATAACGCCAGAAGCATGGAACAGGGGCGTGGTGGTGCTGTTCTTCAAAAAGGGTGATAAAACCCTATTGAAGAATTATAGACCCATCACGCTTCTGAGCCATATTTACAAGCTGTATTCAAGGGTTATTGCAAATCGTCTAGAGCGCAGATTTGATGACTTCCAGCCTCCCGAACAAGCCGGTTTTCGCAAAGGTTATAGTACCATAGACCACATCCATACGTTACGCCAAGTTATACAGAAAACCGAAGAGTATAACCTTCCACTATGTCTGGCGTTTGTGGACTATGAGAAGGCCTTCGATTCGATCGAAACATGGGCAGTGCTCGAGGCTCTGCAGCGATGTCGCATTGATCATCGGTATATCGAGGTATTGAAGTGTTTATACAATAAAGCCACCATGTCGGTTCGAGTACAGGAGCACAGCACACAGTCCATTCCATTGCGTAGAGGTGTGAGACAGGGAGATGTAATCTCTCCGAAACTGTTCACTGCCGCTTTGGAAGATGCATTTAAGCTCCTGGAATGGCAAGGACTTGGCATCAACGTTAACGGCGAGTATATCACTCACCTTCGGTTTGCCGATGATATTGTGATCATAGCGGGGTCGATGAGAGACCTCGGCACGATGCTCGAAGACCTCAACCGAGTTTCTCAAAGGGTGGGCCTTAAGATGAATATGGACAAGACGAAAGTTATGTCTAATGTCCATGTTGTGCCTACCCCAGTAACAGTTGGAAACTCAACTCTCGAAGTTGTTGGGATCTCGAAGCGTTCGGGAAGCTCCGAGACATCTTCTCGTCCAAAATTCCTCAGTGTCTCAAGACAAAGGTTTTCGACCAATGTGTGTTGCCGGTGATGACATATGGCGCTGAAACGTGGTCTCTAACTATGGGCCTCGTAAGGAAGCTCAATGTCGCTCAACGAGCTATGGAAAGGGCTATGCTCGGGGTTACACTGCGAGATCGAATCAGAAATGAGGAGATCCGTAGACGTACGAAAGTTACCGACATAAGCCGGCGGATCAGTAAGTTGAAGTGGCAATGGGCAGGGCATATAGTACGGAGAGCCGACGGCCGCTGGGGCCGGAAGGTTCTCGAGTGGAGGCCACGTACCAGCAAGCGCAGCGTAGGACGTCCACCCACAAGGTGGACAGACGACCTAATTAAGGCCGCGGGTCAACGGTGGATCCAGGCTGCTTCTGACCGGTCCTATTGGAGAGTTATGGGGGAGGCCTATGTCCAGCAGTGGACGTCCTGCGGCTGAAATGATGATGATGATGATGATCAAAATCGGTTCAGTAGTACCTACATTGGCGTCAAACAACGTGACACGTAATTTATATATATAGTCTGCTCTGTGCAATGTTTTGCCACTGACATATATTATTAGTATTAATTAATTCTATTGAAATTAATGATTGCATTAAATAAACAAAATCATTGGATAAATATTTTAGAACGTATATTGAATATTTATACATTCTGCCCTTCTTCGAATATTAAGGACACGATGTGCGAGCGTGCAAAGTCAGTAATAGCATAGAGTAAATAGTACTTAACTGGTTAAGTAACTGACTGGTTAACTTAACTGGTTAAGTATTGATAGCGCGCGAGTTGAATGCAGTCGGGGCCTGAGGTAAAGGGCGGGAGCATCTCCCCCCGCCGCGTCTCGCACGCCTATAGTGTAGTGATGTGCGTGCTGTCCTCGACAACTATCATATGCTTACTGTATGTTGCAGCCGCGTGTTATTTTTGTTTTTAATAATGTCTGATCCCAGTCAATCAAGTTCTGTTACAAAAAAACGAGTTTTTATTCATCGCCAAGCACGGGAATTACTCTTAAGCGAGTGCCACCTCCAAAATTTACTTCGTACATCAGTGTTCACGACCTTTTCTAGCTAAATTATTTATGCTTCAGCCGAGTGAAAAATAGGAGAAGCTTCGTGAAACCGTGCGTTATATTTCAACGCACTAGCCGCCCTCTAATGAATTAATTATTATACACATAATTTATGTTTTGCAACTGTGCTAAAGGTGCATGTGGCTGGCGGGTGGATTTTTTAATTAGAAGGGTTATTTATTCATTGTAAAGGAAACTCAGAGCGTATATGGACGCGGCTGAATTATTATACGTGACCTTAACTTCGTGTTTGAACTTTTTGGTCTACTGGAATTGTTGAAGGGTCTTAAGACAGATTAATGTTAAAAAAAGAAATAATAAAAAGAAAATCCGTTTAAAAATATTAAAACATTGAATTATTAGAAGATAATTTTCAGATTGATGTGGTCGATTTGACAACGACAGCTAGTGTAAAAAAAAGTGTGTGTCAGCTCCGACGCACGACTGGAGTTAATTCCTTACGAACGATTATAAAATACATAATAAAAATTATAAAAACATTTATCATAACAAATTAATATCAGCGCCATCACTGGTGCTCAGGTGCCATCTAGTTTTCGCAAGGATGTATTATTACATAACATATTCTAGTTTCAGAGATATTGTGTAGTGGCGCAATATCTCTGAAATGTCAGAGATATTCTAAAATATTTGAAAATAGAACGTAACACAAACCCTGTGACAATTTTGATTTTACTCCCATAAATTTTCATACCCCGGCCTTATACAGGATGTAGCCTGTAATAAGTGCAATAAATTTAAACGATGATTCTATAGAGTATACGCAACCTGTATACAATACGACAAATTCCTTGTATAATGTTTTTTTTAATCATTGCGTTGCTTTCTATTTAAAAAAATATCGGTTTACACTTTACTCGTAAACCGATATTTTTTTAATATTGTCATGGTCGATAACCGGGCATGATAACTCCTAAAAAACCAAGCGGTTAAAGGCTTAAAGTGACGAATCTTTTCTTAGCCTGAATGTACATAAATATGCGCTAATAGAGATTCTTCTAAGCTACGTAACTACACACAGTATGCTACTATTTATGAAAAAGGAAATGTCGGATTGTAATTCCCGCCGTATTGCGTTGCGGGGTAACCTGCTGGTCCGCAGACGTTAGATAATTGATTTTGTTCAATACATCTCGAACCCCAACTGGGGTATAATAGACTATTTTCCGGGCATTGGTTTGTTACGCAACAGTTATTTGATCTTTAACAAAGACATAACTAAGCTTACATTTCTATTACTCCTTTCAGAGGCTTCGTGCCAATATATTTCCAAAAAAAAAGAATGGAAATTTGTTTAAATACATATTATTATAAACTAGCTGGTACCCGCGACTTCGTCGACATTAGCTTTTTTTTTTAGATGATCCCTTGGGAACAATAGTTTTTTTCTTCTGACTGAAATATACCCTAAGATCTCTCAAGGATACAGGAAAGAATGGATACAGGAAAGATGCCCTGTATACTTGAGAATGTGTATGCATGATTCATGATGATCGGTTAGTTAAGGCTTGAAAAGGTAACAAACAGACAGAGTTACTTTCACATTTATAATATTAGTATGGATAATTATATTTTATCTGTTTAATAATCTATAATATAAAAATGAATTCCTAAATGTGTTGCTAAGCGCAAAACTCGAGAACGGCTGGGCCGATTTTAATTCTGTCTTCACTCATGGATAGAGGGATAATCAGGGAAGGTTTTTACGTAAAAAAATGCACCCGGGCGAAGCCGGGAACGAGTCACTAGTATATAATATCACTAGTAAATATATATGAAAAAAAAAAATCGTTAAATTAATGTTTAAAGAATATCTGTAGCCTATATAGTATGTTTAAACAATACCTGTAATATATATCTGTAGTGTAGTGTATATAGTGTATTATAGTGCAAAATAAAATGACCATTCCATTAAGAAAATATTAAAGATGTAACATCTTACAAAATAAGAATAAAATTAAAATTTAAAAGTTTACGGAAATGATAAACGGAATTGGAAAAATTCCAATATTTTAAGTCAACGGACAGACAGGTCCTATTTATTACTTCAAAGGAGAAAATGTAAAAATGTCCACGAAAAAGACATAAAAAAACGGTCATGACGACATGACAGCAGCGAAAAGTAAAGAGGGCTCACATAAGAGGTTTTTAATAAATTTAAAAAAAAGAAGAGAATACTGTCAACTACAGCAAGACGCGCATACCGAATTCGAAAAAGGAGCGCGCAATTTGAATTTCGAATTCGCTCGGTGTCACTAACTCAGTAGTCTGGCCGGTGTCCTACAGTTAGCACGTTAATGAAGTGCATTTAACAGATGGTGTCCCAAGAAGTAACGAATTTAAATTACTTTTGCTCCCTTCTTCCTCAGAACAAATAAGAAATATAGAAAGAATTTTGCGAACAAAACAGTGAAGCCAGTTTTATAAGCTTGTGTGCGTAGGCCGTTTACTGTATTGAGATTTTGTGTTCTAAGTTATAACCTCAATTTTTTTTTAAATATTGCTTTCCAAGTTTACATACGTGTGATAACGTGTGAAATGTGATTCCGTTCTGCTTGTTATGGTTTGAAAACCGCTTTTCAAACACTATCACTACGTAATTCGGCATGCCTGGCCTTAGTAAATATTTTAATAAGGCGAGGCATAGTTTGATTGTGCGTGTAACCGTATATGCACACGCCTTCGCGTAGCTTTATCGACTTCACTCTGCAGTTCGCAGGGCTCTATCTTTAGCTTTCATTTTGTCTGAGCCTTCTTCATTAAAGATTTTTTTGTCGGCACTCGTTTCAACTGTTTCTTTTTTGCCTTATCGTTGAAATGACTTCTTCACCCTTTGAGTTTTTTTGCTATTTTCATTATCACTTCACTGTCTCCCTTCAGAGGTTTTAATCAAGGAATTTTCTTTTAAAGTTAGCTAATCAAAAGTCTGAAGCGTTTCCGGATTCCTCTTACACTGTTGGCTGAAATTTTTAGTAGTGTTTATTTCCATACATTACACATTAATAAGAAGCGCTTGGCTTCACATTTTCTCTACATTTTTATACACTACATTTTTATGTAAGTTTTATACATAATTCCTCGTTTATCGTTCTTTCCATTAAATAGGACCGTATCAAAAACAGTAGAATTTATAATTTGCGAATGAATATAGAGGTGACTAGTCTACATTAAGGTCGGCAGACAGACTGTCGTTTCGCAGTTCATTTGGCTGGCCGTCTGGCGGCTGTAACTACTCTCTTACAGAAGACCACCGTGAAATAACAGAACATGTGCTGTTGTATATCGGTAAGTGAGTAAGGAATTCCAGAGCCCATTACCTTATCCCTTCCTAATTCCTACTATAATATGATCAACAGTACACTATGCAGCACATTTGGCGTTGTTTGTGTGTATTATAGGCGACGGTAGCCACCTACTATTAAGTGGACCGCTAGCCTATCTGTTGTCCTTAACATAAAAAGAAGCCTATGTACAATATCTCACCTTGGTTTATACTTCATAACATTCATCCTATTCATTAGACAAGGCGATATACGTAATGCCTTGGTTACGTTATCGCCTTATGTTATAATTAAAATTTTATCGTTCTATCGAGATTTTGCTCACGACTCCTCCTTAAGAAAAAGAATAAAGGTGAATCCAAAACTGTAATTACCATAATATGCATCAATGGACTACAACTATGGATTTCGCACGGCATACTTAACGCCATACGAACTTTATGGAACATTTAAAAGTGACATAATATGCATAGAGCATGAACTCTGTCATCTGTCATTTAAAACCAACCAAACATCTGTCATTTATAGAAAATGTGACTTTACGTCAAAACATTGGAGTTTAAAATCAACATAGTAGAACTTGGTCGTTACTACCTTTTACCATTGACTCGCGAAGGCAAGACTCCGCCATAATTCCGTTTTAGGCGTACTTTTTACGTGCTGCTTTGGCATTTGTGACGCAAATTCCATAGTTTTAGTACTTGTGATGATAATTTATGACTGATATAAAACATACTTATATAACATTTGTGCGAAGTCACTTCATCACGAGTTACTCATTATGCAACCGAAACAATTGTCGAGACGTTAGATAACTGTTATGTATCAGTGTTATATTACACTGATATTTTAATGTGTTACAGTCTCGTTGCTACTAGTATGTTATATTACAATGTAAAATAAAGTTATATAACTTATTTAATTTGGACGCAGTTTAATTTTAATTTTAATTTTAACTCAATATTTTTACATCATAGATATACTGACCTATAAACCTTTACTAAGACTCAAACTGGTGTTAGGTATACATGACAGTCCTAAGATTTTCTTATGGTTATTATATGAATATATTCAAGCAATCAGAGAGTTATACAGTAATCAATAATAGCAATTTTATTGAAGTATCAAACAGAATTTTATATAAGAAATAAAAAAGTCGTAAAAAATCCAATTGAAGTAATATTAAGGGAAAGTCAACAATTTAAAAAAAACGGTAAAGTATTTTATTGCACTTTCAAAAGTGAGTATATTTAAATTTTACGAGTTCCTTTTTTATTGATATTAACTTTAAATGGTGCTTCAGTAGAACCCTTTTTCTTTTACGTTTATTTTGATACTTCTTGTACTAATTCCTTACAAATAGAGCTTGTTGTAATGTGTCTGATAATCGAACTTATCTATACTAATATTATTAACCACTCATCCGATTTAAAAAAAATCTTTTACCAATAGTTGCTGTTGGTCTAAAAGTCCTCCACCCTTGTGCACTTTTAGTTGTTGATCTGGATACCGCAAGGTATAACTGTGCCAACAGTTATTTTACCATAATTTTAGTGAAATGCCTATATAAGTTTACTCCTCTTTACTACCATTCTCCATGGTCAACAACTTTTATAATATGTAGTCCATAATTGAATACAGACAATAATTAAGTCGACCATAGACATAGTGAAAGGACTGAGGGCTCCCTATCCAGCTGTAAATTAACTACGGACAGTAGTATTTTTCTAGATTTCTATTCCTCGAAGTTACTACAGACCTACAGAGATAGAGAGATAGAATATTGACCCTTCGATCGCCAGATCTCTTCCTTAAGGAGTGGTCAATTCTATTTTAAATTTAAAATTGCCGACATATTTTAGTCTGCACATTCCATATTTCCATTTTTCCCAAATCATCCGCTCTAGTGAATTTTTTAAACGTTTCACCTAAACACGACGCAAGTTGTTGTCTCTACACAAATGTCACGTCGTATCTTTATGTTCTGTATTTGCACATAAAAAGAAGTTTACGAGTCACAAGAAACATTGGAAAAGATAAAAACGTGAGGTAAACCACAATATAAATATAAAAGTGAGATATTTCTCGTACTCACTTAGGTACATAAGGTTTTCGCTTTCGAATAACAATAGCTTCATCTTGTGTCTAGTTGGGGCATACACTGCATGGCGGCTGGATTATGTCCGCCACCTTGACTGTCTTAGGAGAGACTACCGATAGGTGTGCCAAGTCATTGTCATTAAGCCCCCTAACCCTCGGCAATCCGGGCGGTTGCAGGGGCCGGTGGGGTCACCGGCCTTTGCTTGGCTGATTGGATTGTCACTGGGGAACTAAGAAGATCCACGTGCGTGTGCTCCGAGTAGGCCCCTATCATAGGAGCTCGTGGCGGAGCATCAATTTGGAAGCTCCAACTGTCCTTTGGGGTTACACTGGTCACCGCTCGTTGGGCCGAGGATCCGTACTCGGCCCACGCAGGTGTTGGCCGGTGAGAGACGACACCCTCGGTCCTTTCTCCCGTTTCTCGGGCTGCCGCGATTGCTGTGGAAATGTCAGGTGCACACCCCTTTGGGCCGCCCACCCTTAATGCCGTAGAGATGAGCGGCCACACGAGCAGGGGATGTCCGAGAGTTTCAGGTGGAAGCGGCCTCCAACTCTGCGGTAGGTTGCGCCGCAGAGAAGAGGTTATGGGGTCTTCAGAAGTGAAGCCACTCGCTAACTGCCCGCTGCGACAAGTGGAGAGTAGGCGGCCTGTGCCGCTTCGCCCGGGGGCGGCGGACATGGGTCGTCCGCCATCATCACAACACCGGGCAACGAAGGGAGACTTGCTGTATGGCTTCGTCACTGCAAACCTGCGTACTGCGTAGGAAAATCTGCGAACCTGATCCCCACCGCATGGTCGGTGGGATCGGTTCGCAGATATTCCCACGGAAAAAAAAGGTACATACGCCCACGTACCAATCTAGTTCAGCCGTCAGTCACAGCTCGGAACCCATCCGGAATTGTTAAATCTAAGAGCGCCTTTTGATGTGCAAAGCGAATATCAGGTCATTTCTTTGTTCCCTGTATACTCATATACCTACTTTCTATAACGAAGACGTAGTCGCGGGTTTCAGCTAGTATAATATAAGTTTTAGTACACACGTGCCTTTTTCAATAAGAATTTTTCAAGACGTCGAAACCGGTGAAAACGCTACACTTAAGGTGATATCTCCATTAAGACGCCGTCTCATGTAGGTCGTCGTTAAGAGTTCGGAACCCATCCGGAATTGTTAATTCTATGAGAGAATTGTAATGTTCAAAGCGAATCATTTCTTTGTTCCCTGTAATATTTCCGGGCGCTGTGAATACACGGGCGTGTTTGTTTTATTCCTATAATCATAATAAAATGTTTGATGTTCGTACTTCCAGTTTATTTGTGTTTACAGCCGCCCTCCATTTGTAATTCTTTCATTTACTTCGTTAATGAATGAACGCGAATGTAGTAAAAACTGTACAGAAATGAAGAATTGTGTATTATTTATGATGCATTATGAATTATTATATTGTTCTAATGTGTTTCTTTACAGGTGCCATAATATTATTAAAAAAATATTGTCAGGAAAATCTAAAATTGCTCTCGAGCAATATTTAGCCAACCGAGAAAATTCTAAGAAAAATAACCAAATTGCCACGAAATTTAACAATAAACAGCCCTCATACAACGGAACCAACTTAACGTAACGGCGGAAAACCTCTCACATTCCCTACAAATATCACCCGAAAGGCGACAATATAAATTCATGTCCCCAAAGGTATCCTAGATGAAATCCTGTGAAAAGGGCAATCTCGGAACTGCCTTACCATTATGCAAAATGCCGGAAGGAAACGTTGGAATGTCGAAGGCAGTTTAGAAAACAAAGCCCATATGTGAGACCTTTCAAATGGTATTTCAGACCGAAAACTGCTTTCATTGACGTTGGCTTAATAAAGCCGACCAGAAAATAACGTGGTTAAATGTTTTAGTACCTAAACATAGAATAGGAAAGCTTAGAGATAAAATCTCTTACTTATATGGAGAAACTTCTCGAACTTATAACGGATTAGCCTTTGCACCCGACTTCGTCCGCATAACTATAAAACGTTATTACTACGTTACTCGCTGATTATGTAACTTTCTATAAGTGAAAGAATTTTTAAAATCGGTCCAGTAGTTTTTGAGTTTATTCATTACAAACATACAAAAACACAAATTTTTTCTCTTTTTAATATTAGTATAGATATTTTTATTGTGTTTTTTTTTACACATCTAGTCACAAACTAAGCAGAGCTAGGCTAGTGCTAGGCAACTAATAAAATTCAAATAATTTATTATTTAAACAACAATTACAAGCCACGGTCCCCAGCCCCACACTAAGCAAGCCTGTATCGTGGGGTATCGTGGGATTATGCGTAAAATTTATCGTTATTTCTATTTGTAACTTATCATTATTGGAGGATAAAGCGAAAGGAAATCAGGGTACTCACTCGGCGAGCAGCGATCTTTGACCTTCCAGTCCTTGCTTGGTTGCTGGCACCTTCACTACACTCGCGACCCGCGAACTGCGTTTAATTTGGTCCGGCGAGATGCGATCGATACGGTAACTTAACAGCGAATTGCGAACACTTTGGCGACTTATAGTGGACTGTGTCGAATGTGTAGGTAATTGTCTTTTTCTGCGAGTGCCGAGGGGTAGGAAAGGGAGAGGGGGCGAGGTATAGGTAACGCGCGAAACCATCCTCCCGGCCTTAAAGGGTTGCCTTTAAGGCGACGCCAGCCCCTAATGATAAAAAAATCCACTTATTTGTAACCGTTATTCTTTTAAATTATCATAATAATTACAATTTAAAAAATACTCAAATCATCTGCAGGATATATGAAAGCGGATCATCTTTATTATTTTTTAAATTATATTTAATTATATATATTAAAAAAATTACAAAGTTGGGGTCTAATATCGATGTTGTAACCGTGCGATTTGCTTAATAATCAATATTTTAAAGAGCTATTTTTTTTAATAAATACTACGATCTTCTATCTAACGGCTCATCAAAAGAAAAATTTGAATTATACTTTATTTAATTTTTAAATAGATATTTTCGAGATTTGCAAGTACGGCGGGTAGCGACTCCCCCTGAGCAGTCCCGTCAATTCAGTGCGGGACGAGTCGTGGTGCAAGGTGGACGTGTGTCGCTTTTCTCCGCTACGTACTTACCGTTTAACAAAGATCAATTGAGTCGTCGCAGAGGGTATAACTCATTTAATATAAACTAATATAAGTAACGTGTAGTAGTGGTAAGGTTTTATTTGTGTGAAAATTGGATATAAAAAAGGCACCCAAAAGAAAGCGATGATTTGGTTAAAAAAAGAAAAACTGCAAAGGATGAGACATCTGTAGATATAAATAAAGCCACAGAGGAAGACATAGTAGTAATGCAGAGTCCATTAAGGGAATCTCGAAATAATAAACAGTTAGATAATCGCGGATGTCATAATATAACAAAACGATTTTTAGATTTTAACGAGTTTTAATTATTTGTATTGTAAAAATATACAATTTTATATATATTTCTTCCGTTTTTGTATTATATATATATAATAAGTATTTTGTATATAATAAGGAAAGTAATAAGTTGTAAATGGCTCTGTTAATGCAATTATTATTAACAGTACCCCAAGTACTGTTTTTAAATAATGGCAATTAGGACGGGTGCGAGGCAAGGTATTCAACTGTTTTTTTTTTATTTTCATATTTTCGTATCACTTGATGCAGGTGCGAGTGTAAGCCCCCGAAATCTACAGTTAGTCATATTGTGAACAAAAGAGTAGCGTTTTTTTTCCAGACATCGAACAAAAACAAAATCGAAGGGGCGTAGCGAAGGATAGAAAGAAGTCTATTGTAGATATTGTATCTTATAATTATTTTATACTTCTAGGTTGATTTCTACATTTACACAATGTGACCTTGCTTTTTTTTGCTACTATTTCACATTTTTAAAAATCTAGATTAATTACAGTTGATTTAAATAAAATATGGATTTTTTTACTTAAGAAGTTTTCAAATTTAGCTGCAATCTTTTTATTTATATTTTCTATAAATATTTAAACACTACACTTGCTGCATTTTTACTTAGCGTTTGTATATGAACATATGTATAAATAATTCCCTATGTATAAATCTACGTATTATATCAATAATATAGGCAACCCTGTAATTAAAAACCTAAAATCACCATTAAAAAGAACTCATCTTTCCCCACCGTGTACCATAATTCAATGTTTTTTATAGCTAGTAACTTAGACACAGTCGCTTAAAACACTAAAAAAACTTTAGGCGTCATTTTCTCGAAATTGAGTTTAGTGTACTTACTGCAATTATCGTTAGCACGGCAGTATACCTGTTAGAAGGCCTAAATAAATAAATATAATAATACTATTTTGTATTCTTAAAGATTTTATGGTGTTTTAAATTACATAGGTACCTGCTATTACCTACAATAATTTTTGTTTGTCGTGTCTGTTGCTGTTGTTGTATACTCTATGACAAAAAACGCGTTATGCGATAATAGTATGCGGGGGAAATCTCGCCGCGGGTTGCGAGGGGTAATTACGGAATTTTTGTTCGCGGCTGGAGTCGCCTTAACAAATGATAATCCTAGCGCGGAAGCTAATAAGACACAGCGACCTACACAAACGTTACATTAACTTATATGAACTGCGAAAATTAATAATGCGATTCTTACAGTAAGAATTACAGAAATTGCAAATTGCGAAAAGAAATAAAATAAATATCTAACTTATAATCTAACTTATAGTCTAACTTATAAAATAAACTTACAAACTAAAACTAAACTAACTGGAAAGAGGGTTACATATATTGCAACGATGAATGCGTTGCTGAATAATACGTCTGGCGGATATACAACCTTCTGAGTCTCATTCTGAGTATAGATATCAGTAAATCGGGACCGGCGTGAAGATATTTTTATATGATTGTAATCTATCAGCATATTAACAACCTGGTCGCGACGTGGAAAGATGCATGGATGTTTATGGGTATACTCCATGACGGAATTAGGGACACGAATCAACCTTTTATCGTCCAAAAATGGTGCGAGTTTTATTACAGCGGGTGCACAGTTCTTCCCTATTCGTAGACTGCGTATATCGTCTGCGAAGTACTGCGGTTGTAAAGAGTGTATTATCTTATCCTCTGCGTATTGCAACTGTCTGCTCGTAATGTAATCTGTGCGAGGTAACAATTTCGAAAAACTACAAATATATACTATTATGCGTAAGAGTCTAGACCAGGATGATATGCGTTGCGTTAATAAATAAATAGGGCAGTTTGTCGTACCTGCGGCGACGATATAAGCGAGCGACTTCTGTTCTGGCACGTCACTATACGAGTTACGATCGAATTCCTCGATAGGCCATTCTGCGGGACTAAGCGATGCCCATGGTGGTCCATGGAACCAAAGCGGGTGATTGACTAGTTTATTTGGGATTAAGCCTCGCGATAAACAGTCAGCGGGATTATCGACGCCTGCCACGTGATGGAAACAGGTGGCGGGTATGTTGTCAGTTATTTTGACAACGCGATTTGCGACAAATGTTTGCCAACGAGTTGGAGGGCCGCGAATCCAGCAAAGCGCTATTTTGGAGTCAGTGAAGGCGTAAGTCTCATTAATTTTGCAGCGAACGGAATAGTTGTCGTATACTAGACGAAGCCATTTAGAGAGTAGCACGGTAGCACATAACTCCAGTCTCGCTACAGAAAGAGGCTTCACTGGCGAGACCTTTGACTTGGCGCACACTAATCTGACTAGGCTACTGCTCTCGTTACTAACGTGTAAATAGACGACGCCCCCATAAGCACGCTCACTGGCGTCAGCGAAACCTAGAAGGTTGACAATACTACCTCGCACTACACCCAGGTGACGCGGTATGCGAATGGAATTAAGCTTCGGGAGTTCGCAGCACAGCTTGTTCCAACTCTCGACTATATGGGATGGGGGTGTGTCATCCCAGTCGCACTTTAGCAGCCAAAGTTCTTTGATAAGAAGTTTAGCATACAAAATGGTGGGAGCCACAAAGCCCATCATGTCCCATAGGCGTGCTACTGTAGAAAGCATTAGACGCTTAGAACAAGTTTCTTTAGAGATAGAAACTTGAAAGTAGAAACAATCCCTAGATATATCCCATCGTAATCCCAAGATCTTCTGCGGTATGGTTTTATCGAATTCGATGTCGAGGGCAGCGCGATGAGAAGCGGGAATGGCGGATAAGACCTTTGGCGAATTACTGGTCCACTTTACTAGCTCGAGTTGTCCAGATTTAAACAGCGCAATTAACTCTTTGCAAGTGACGATAGCATGGCTCTCGTCCATGATGCTGAATACAATATCATCCATGTAAATTGCGGAAGCGACTGTAACAGCAGCTGGATACTTAAGTCCCTCATCTGTGATAAGTTGTTGAACAACGCGGAGCGCGTGATAAGGACTTGACCGTAGTCCGAAACAAACGCGATTAAATTCGTATACACGAATTGGTTCTTGCGGATGAAATCTATACAATATGCGTTGAAATCTGCGATCTTCTTTACGCATGCCGATTTGAAGAAACACTTGCCGGCAATCGGCGGATACAGCGGTAGCGAATAATCTAAAGTTTAAAATTATATTAAAAAGATCACCCTGTAAATTGGGTCCTGTATGTAGGATGTCATTTAGCGAAAGACCCGTACTAGTCTTACAGCTTGCGTCGAGAACAACGCGAAGTTTCGTTGAGGACTTATCCTCGCGGATGACGCCGTGATGCGGGATATGGTAAGTGGGAGAATCTACAGCGTCAGTAAATGTGACTTGGGACAAGTAGCCCTGGTCGACATACTCACGGATAACAGCGTCATAAGCTGCACGCATATTGGGCGATGCTTCTAGCTTACGTTCTAAACACAGGAAACGTCTGTGTGCAACGTTATAGGAGTCTCCTAAAGAACAGACATCTTTACGAAACGGTAACGCTACAGTATACCTACCACTGTCGTCCCGAACAGTGGTGGCGCGAAAGTGATTCTCACACTCATTGTCTTCTTGAGTGTGGGCGAGCGGGGCGGAGACTTCTTCAAGCTCCCAAAAGCGTTTAAGAAGATCGTTTATAGAATTGTCTACTACTACTGAGCAGCAGGCGATAGTATCAATATTGCGAGCGCGCGGGAGTGCGGGCACATCTCCCATGATAACATAGCCTAAAATAGTTTGTACAGCGGGCGGTATATTAATATTATTGCTATGTACCATGTTAGGTAATAATAAATGCGGGAATATCGAAGCGCCTAATAGTATGTCTATAGGACCAGGCGTATAAAATTCACTATCTGCTAACGGCAAATTATGTACATGCGAAAGACCGGACAAGTCGACTGGAGCGGATGGCAAGTTGTCCGTTATGCGATCGACGACTAACGACGACACGTCAAAAAATATATTTAAATTAAATCGAGAATAAAAGCGAAAATTTACTGAACCGGTGCTTTTCTTTTCTGCGCCTCCAATACCCTTAACAATTAAATGCGTATTCTTATTGCTAATTAAACCTAAACGTTTGCTGCATGCGGCAGTAATAAAATTTGTTTGAGATGCGCTATCCAACAAACAGCGTACAATGTGTTGCTTTCCTTTAAGGCCAGGCTCTATGAAACTAAGGGAACTTTAAATAAATGTGCTGAGTCAACCACATATCTGATCAATGTGGAATTTACATATATATATTTTGAGACCTTTATGTGTAGATTATCAAGTCAGAAACATAATTAGGTGATTTTCATTCGATACATTTTTTTATCGAAATCGACGCCTTTTCCGGAGAATATTACATTTTTCTACTAAACGGCTTGAGTTATATCGCCAAAAAACTTCTCGTAGCAAGGAAACATTGTTTACCAGTGATTGTCAAAATAAAATAAACTTAGGTTTATTTTTACTCCTATAATTAACGAAAACAATTTTGAGACTTACGTTGTTTAGTTCCGAGCTAGTGCATACCAAATCATGCTTCAAATAATGTACGCAATATTCAACCTTACGTAAGCTGTATCTTGCGATATATTAAAAAAAATCCTAGAGAGCCGCCGAGCAACTTGTAACTCTCGGGTGGCGGGACGTGGGCGGAGCGAGCGTAGGAATTTTATTCGTGGAGCCTGCTCTTAATATCAAAAACTATAACTTGTGCAGTTGAAAGCAGAACTGTACTATTACTTATATGATTAAAGTCGCGTTTCGTTTGAAGTGAACGCGATGACGCAAGCGATATTGTACATAGCGGTGTCTCTGCGTGCGTGACAGAGACGGGAGATACCTGTGAATCTTGCGACTCACGCGTCTCCCGATTATATTTAATTTTATCAAAATGCAACAAACTATGATGTTTACTATTACATATACGACACCTTCCTTTAGAATTACAGAATTGCGTCCTATGTTCTAGGCTGAGACAATTAATACACCCGTTTCTATCCTTTACACAGTTAAATCGATCCGCGGGTGATAAGTTATGAAATGAACTGCACTTAAATAGATGCATATGATAAGCGTTATCACAGAGGCATTTTCGAGGCGATGTTTTACACGGCGATGTAGTACTAGCGACATAAGCGTTCGGGTGGGGAGCGATGCGACCACTAACAGGTTTCTTCGATCTATTGTAAATATTGTTATCACCACTAGATTGCGCGCTTTTATATATTTTACTCTGACCTTTAATGAAGTCAATGAGATTTTGGAAAGCTGGCATTTTGACATCTCGCGAATGCGCTTCAAATGCGCGAATGGTCTCTTCGTCTAACTTCTTTAATCCAATATGTAACAGAATAAAATCTTCCAAATTATCAAGTTTAAGATTTCGAAGAGCGTTTGCAGCGGTTATGAAATTGTCAATAAATAATTGGAACTTTAGCGAAGAAGCTGGACCTTGAGATTTAAAGTTTAATATTTGATCTAGGTATGTAGATGCGAGCGTGCGTGTGTCTTGATATCTATCGATTAATGAATCTATTATAATTTTATAATTATCAGCGGATGGCGTAATACCTGCGAAAACTGCTTGAGCCCTAGAGGAGAGCTTACCAAGAAGATAATAAAGCTTTTCTGAATCTGTCAGCGATGGGTTGTCGTGAACTATAGACTTAAAACTAGAATAGAATAAAGACCAGTTTCGTATGTCTCCATCGAATGACATTATTTCTATCGGAGGCAAAGTGACGACCCTTTTTGATGCGGTTTCCACCATTGGTTTTTGGATTGACAGTTCAGATTGCACCCTTTTGATATGACAAATAAGTTCGTCTAGTGAATTCAAAGCTTGATAATTAGGAGCTGCGGTCGGGTCGATAGTGAGTTGTTTATCTACCCATTCGTCTAAAATATTTTGAAAATTCGAGCGGGTTTCATCAATAGTAGCTATCGAACTGAGAAATTTATCTTTTGCTTCATCATTAAGATGAGCCTTTTTTGCGTATTGATAGATAGTTTGCACCCGTTCAAATAGGGTATTTCGTTTTGCTTCTAATCTTCTTATTTCGCGTTTGACTTTTGTATTACTCTCACCATCGTCCGACGCATTCCCTTGGCGAGACATAATTATTAACTAAATCAGATAACTTATGTAATAAAACTAAAATTATTTACAATATTAAGTATGTTTGGCTAAACAATTGACAACCATAAAATACCAATACAGCTAGTTACAATATATTAAGTATGTAGGTAACTCATTCATTTGCGAAACAACTGCGGTAGGTAGATATGTATATGTTCGATAATATGTAAATGCGGTTCAATTTATTTATTAATAAAAAAGATGAATATATATATGATATAATATTATATCATATATATAGACCTGTAAATTTAACTTAACTATATTTTAACTTATTTAAATGCGATTGCGGCGTACTATGAATGTAAAACTAATGTATAAGGTCAGGTGGGGTAAGAGGAACATACTTTATTTACAGTGAAATATTTTGAGTGCTAGGAAGAAAAGCTAAAGTCTTACAAGATCCTTAAAACATGCAAAACTTGCCTATGTGTATTAGCTATGGGAAGCTAAATCGCCTTACGCTAATAAGAGTTCTTACGACAATATTTGCGTAAACGTCCAGATTGTATGAACGTTTCTCTTCCCCTATAACCATGGGGTAAGAGGGACAGTCATGTTTAAATTTAAATGTTCGTCTATAATGATGGTTAACGTTCTCGGTAGAAGAGCTTCTGTCAATTTTAGACCTTTGCTTTCCGTGTGTTTTTGCATTAAAATTATTCCCAGCTCTCTTTTTTATGAAATTATTGGTTTGCAAAATAACGCGTCTACTTTGTACTGGTCGAATTCACAACTGCCGAACACTTCTTCATTTTTCTCTGGCTCAGAGTGTCCTAGCAACATCTATTGAAAACTGTTTAAACTAATTCGTCTTGCCTGTTTTACCAACGAAAAACTCGTAGTGATAAATGCTTTACTTTAGTAGTTACGGTCCCTAGATCCTCTTCCCCCGGTGACCCACTTACCCCACTTGACTATATATGAAATTAATTTTACAATTATTTGAATATTTTTTACAGCGATTATAACTTATTGTTAATAGAAATACCTATATATTCTCCTATAAGGCAACTCTTATAAGGTCGGAAGGTCGGTTACGTCCTATAGGACGTCTGAGCGAATAGTCCGATTCCGTTAGAATTAAATTAAAGGACAAGAAAGATGGTAGCTGGAAGCACCATCCGGCTTGTTTTGATCAGAAAGATGGTTGCTGGAAGCACCATCCGGCTCGATTGGACCAGAAAGATGGAGGATAAAGCGCAAGGAAATCAGGGTACTCACTCGGCGAGCAGCGATCTTTGACCTTCCAGTCCTTGATTGGTTGCTGGCACCTTCACTACACTCGCGACCCGCGAACTGCGTTTAATTTGGTCCGGCGAGATGCGATCGATACGGTAACTTAACAGCGAATTGCGAACACTTTGGCGACTTATAGTGGACTGTGTCGAATGTGTAGGTAATTGTCTTTTTCTGCGAGTGCCGAGGGGTAGGAAAGGGAGAGGGGGCGAGGTATAGGTAACGCGCGAAACCAATTATCAGTTTTACTGAAAGAGATAATTATTGTGAGTGAACTGTAACAGGATAGACATCGCGAAGTTTTCTTTTCGATTTTAGAAAAACTACAATTCTCTACTAAGGACCTACATCATTTTTATCTATCTCTTAAGTTTTAGCCTACGTACGTTACGTATGCCATGTAAATTTATTTTTCGGCAGTATAGAAAAAATCTGAGAAGATAATTATGTCTATAGCCTGTGTCGTTTACGAAGGGATAGGTAAATGGGCTCTAGCTTCCCTTACTCACCCACAGAAGCACAATAGCACACGCTGTTATTTCACTGTGGTCTTCTGTAAGGCGTGGTGACTGACGCCAGACGGGCTGCCACTACAAATTCATAGAATAGATGTTTCTCGACGTCTGTCTAGACTTACAGAAAGTTTAATGTGATCATAATCACATACATCATTAGCCGACAAGTGATTAATCTCTGAAAGTGATTCGAATATCTATTCGAATATCTATTCAAATATCTATTAAGACTCAAAATTCTTCAACTGTACAGTCATACCAGTTTCGGCGAATTTAAGACGAAGAAAAGATGTTCAAAGTAGATCTTACAAGTTTGATTCATCGTTGTTCCGTGGCCAGAACTTCTCAAGAGTATTTTGACTTTTGAAAATGGAAATTTAAATATATTAAAAGCTGAACTCTTGGAAGATAACAAAAGATCTGGAACTCTGAATTCGTGCAATTTATCTAATGAATTCTCATGACCTAGAGAGTAAAGCGCTAGACATTACGACACGAGATGTTAAGACTGGAATTTAACATCAATTATCAATTTAAATTGAAACATAGATATTTTTAAAGGCTATGTTTCTTTGCAAAATTAATGTTTTTGAAATGTACAATAGGGCAGGGCAATAATTGTTGAAATAATATTGTAGCGTTTTCAAGTGTTATTAATAAAAAGAGAAATTCAACTATTTTTAAGAATTTTCAACTTACATGTATTTCAATTCTTGTTCTAGAAATAACTTATAGATAAGTTAGTAGGCAGTAACAACTTGCGGCAGAAAACCACACTGTAGTTAGTGTTTCAGTGAGTAAGTAAGTGATTCCAGAGCCTATTCCTCTATCCTCTCCTAATCCCTTATCTTTTATCCTATCAAATCAGCAGTGCACGTACACCTCTCTATATTAGTCACCGCAGACTACAGACTATTTATCAACCGATATTTTGGTCGGCTTTTTAATCAGTATGAAGAAGTATGCAAGTGCGCACATTGTGATTCACCTTTTCATACTGATTTAAAAGACGACCAAACTATCGGTAGATAGAAAGTCTGTAGTCAGCGGGGACTTAATGTGAGAAACTTGGTGGACATGCAAGTGGACTATCAGCCTGCACTTGCCAGAATAGTCGATATTGCACTGGCAACACCTGTGACGTTGCTTGTGTTATATGTGATGTCACATACCATCAAATGGACCGTCAGCCTATCTGTCGACCTTAACATAAATACTTTGTACACAAACAAATTACAACGTATTCTTGCAACATCAGAATGTTTAAAAATTAAAAAATAAATTTCATCCTATTTGCAGTTACATCCTCAACGAGCAATGTCTTAATTGCCCATATAAAAAAATAATTGTCAAATTCTCAACAAAAACTTCTTTGTTCCGTTTTGGGGGGATTTTGCGAGCAAATTTGCCAACCCTCATTATCACGTTTTACTAGAATCGCCAATTATTCATATTCTATTAATGTGAAAAAATTCAAATATTTTATGTGTTTTTTTTTAATATCTAAAAATAATTTCAAATTTACCTACACAACAGATGTAAGGCATGTCCGTCAATGTTCCGTAAAAAAACAATGGCCTTAGTAATAACCGATATCCAAAGCGTGGCGCGAACATCGGATCCCTAATACTTTTCCGCCTGCTCCGATCCCCTTTCATAAGCATGAGGCCATTAAACGCGCGATGAGACACAATATTTATCTATACCTACTTACTCATAAAATGGTGTGTCCTGCTTGACTATCAATGCACAACTAAAACTAAGTCTAGAAAGATGAAATTTGGAACATAGATTTCTCAGCATCCGCTTAAGAAATCTCTGATTACGTTAGGGGATACCGATCTCCACCCTCAACTATAAAATTGGCTGTGATCATATAGAAAAAATATTAATATCGATAATACTGTTAATATTGTAAATGTAAACATTAAATGACATTAGATGTATGTTATCATTGTAAAAAGGACAAATAAATTACTCCCGAGGGTGGTGAAACATTTAGGGGAACCAGACAAAAAAAGAGGCAGATCGCTAGTGTATAAATAAAACTAACGTTTTAAATTTTTAGTTTTTTATCCAACGCAAACGCATCCGAGATGAATGTATCTGAATATAGATATTTCAGTTGTCTATAAGGGGATTGTTACTGCCGCTAGACGGCCAGATCCCACTGACCTATGTTTATTAATTTTTTTATCCCATGAGGGTCAGAAAATGATTTTCATTTTCTGGTATCGCTTGTGTTTTTAAGCGATACTTGTAACAGGCATCTATACGGATGACCCGTTTGGTGTTGGGAGCTCGTAATTGCTGGGCGCCAGCCGTTTAAGGCGTTTCTCTTCACAACAATTTCACACACGCACACACGACATACATTTGGTAACAGTCCGGACAACCTAGACATTTTCGTCAGAGGCGGCCATTTTGATTTTGCGCGGGAGACGCGACGTCTCGACATACATGCGTTGTGCGCGCGGAGTTAAACGGAAGAGAGCTTCTATCCGTAGATCACCCTACTATATCCCTACCCCCTCCCCTCGCGTCGCTTCCCCTCAAGAGTCTGAGTAGCGGCGCGGGGGTTTACCGCGGGTGGCGCGAGATGGCAGTCTTGATGATCCCTGCGGTACATAATCCTGGTGCGCTACATACTCTATTATCCAGTGGACCATTAGCATACCGTATTTTCTATAAAAATAAATTGCCGCTATCGTAGTTTTAGTGGCCCGACGTTAACAGGGGCGATAAACATTTATGCGCATGTTCGTAGAGCAGATGAATCACAATTGCCTTATATTCGCTAAGGATCGTAAAAATTCTTTACGCGTAGTAGAAATAATTTCTGTCGGGCCATGTTCCTTGTTAAGTGAGTTACACCCAATACCTTTATGTACATACATACTAGTTGGTTCCTGCGACTTCGTCTGCATTGAGAAATAAATAATATATAAACAAATGTGTAACGCCTGACATCGGCATTGCTATAACACTTTTGCCAGGCGTTATTAATCTGGATAAGATTTTCTGGATGAAAGGTCAGTCGCTATGTAGTTTCCTGTATCCAACGTGCACGTAAAATTTCACCAGGATCGGTTGAGTAGTAAAGGCGTGAAAATGTAACAGACAGACAGACAGAGTTACTTTCACATTTATAATATTAGTATGGATTACATATATTTACTCGATCTCTACCTCACCTACGACCTATTTGAGAAATCGACTATTACAACGAACTTTTTTCAAGTAATACTTCTTTCAAAGGGTCAAACACAATTTACATAGCTTTTAAACATAAATGAATGACCAAATGTCCATATTTTTAACTAGCTTTTGCCCCCGACTTTAAATTAAGCCGAGATATGAAGAACACGGCTGCCACTAAGTGGTACGAATAAATCGCCTGAATGTGCAACTCCAGTGGGTTTTAGGCATCCTATTCCAAGTATCCACTCGAAATAGGCAAAAAGGGTCCGTCCAAAGATTAAATCCAAGATCCTTTTAAATACAGACAAAGCCGCAGGCGGAACTCAGTTTCCTGTAAGTAAAGATATTCGCAACATTTACAAGTTGCTTGTTTCGTTTGAGTTTCTCTGAAAAGCGGTTTATTTTTGCTGCAAGTTCGCGTTAAAGTTTCAGAAGTCGAGCGCCAATCTGCACTTCGGAAATAACTTCTTGGCTGATTGTTATTTTCATCGTAACAAAAGATACTGCTTCGAGAATAGAAAGGAGCGCAAAAGGAAGCTGCTTTACTTTCGAATGCACAATTGCTGTGTTAGATGTTAGCTTTACCGTAGTGAAATTTAGCTTCCTTGTTAGATAGATAATTAGCTGGGATACCTACTTCTTACAGGTATTGCTGTCGAGATCTAATGTTCAGAATGTGAGAAAATCGAGTATCTAATGTTTCATCTTTATAAAAAATAAAAGAAATATTTGTATGTCCTATAATACGACGGTCCCTACGTACATAAAGACATGTCAAAAATGGCAATTTTTTTTTTATTGCATAATTGTCTTTAGATTACCATTAGAAAATTCCTAAAGCTAATAAAATATTCTAGAAAAAACAAAATTTATAATTACTTATACATATAATTATTTCTAGAGCGGTTTGAACATAAATTACGCTCTCCTGTAAACCCCGGTTTTAGACATGTCTTCATGTACGTAGGGACCGTCGAATATGGGTTGCTATATCTTCAGAATGTGACGAAATTTTAGTGTGTATACAACACACTAAAATTTCGTCACTAAGCCCGGGAACGACTAGATACTCGTATTAATAAGAGCTAACTTTTAAGAATATCCGAACAAGAAAAGGAGCAAAATATTTAATCCTATTTATTTAAATTTTTTAGATAGAAACCAAACCCTTATTCACAACTTAATCCTACTACGGACGGCAGCGCTCTTGCAGCACATGTTTTTTATTAAAAGGAACTGTAGTCACTTACCATCAAGAATAACGAAAGTAATTGTGACAATGATGGGTCGGTTAGTCTGCACTCATGAATGTTAAGTAAAGCGTATTCCAAATCTCACAGATTAGGATATTTTAAAAGAGACAGAACGTTCGGGTCCAGTATATTCCCGCGCTGGACGGCCGTGGTGAGTAGCGGATGTCGTGTCACGTTCCCGCGACCTCGCCTATCTACGACCCCAACGTGAAAAAAGAAGGTCCAGTGTATTTCCAATTTACCATAAAGTGCGAATATTAGGCAATTGTTCTAACGGCGAAGGAAGAATTCTTATGAAAACCGCCACGTCTGAGAAGATTAGCAATCAGCCGTAGCTAGCAGATTGGCAAAACATTTTTTTTCAATACCTACTTTACTTTTTGGAGTTCACTCCTTAAGAATCGGTTTTCATATGTGTTATATATTAAATTAAAATTCAAGTTGAATGTACATATAGATTGTATTTTCTAAGGTTGCTAGGTGCTAGCTTATGTCTATGACACGCCTCCGCCGTTATTCCCAGGAATCAGAGGCGCAGGGAGTAGCTGGTCAAGGTGTCGAATCCATACACGTCCGCTGTCCGTCTTTATCTCGTAGTGTACGTTTCCTAGACGGCGGGTTACTGAGCCAAACTCCCACTTCCTTCCAGATATGGAGTAATTCCGAGCTTGTACTCGGCTCTCTAGGGCCAACTTCCTTACGCATGTATTGGCTCGTGGAGGAACCTTCGGAGGTGCACGTAATTTTGCTACAAGTCTTGTTCGTACTTCTCTGCCTAGCATCATTATGTAAGGTGTATCTCCAGTTACAACTGGCGTAGCTCTAAGGGTGCTCTTGACCGTACGGAGTTTCTGTAATAGTCCGCCGCTCTCCCCCTCTAGTTTATGCAGCGATTTCTTTATAGTTTGCACAAAACGTTCCGCTTGTCCGTTGGTTGCCGGATGATATGGAGCTATAGTTTTATGGACTATTCCATTCTTGGTTAAAAATTGTTCAAATTCTTGTGAAACAAATTGTCTTCCATTGTCAGATACTATGATGTAAGGTACTCCAAATGTGTCAAATAGTTCGTCTAATTTCTGGATACAGAATGTGCTGGTTGTCGTTTTGGTTGGAATGATTTCTACCCACTTTGAAAATGAATCCACGATGATGAGTAATTGATAACCCGAAATAGGGCCTGCAAAATCGATGTGTATTCTTTGCCACGGTCCAGAAGGCTCTTCCCAGTGGTGTAGGGGAGCTTTCGGTGGTTCGTTTTGTTCTAATCGACAAGTTCGACATGATTTCACTTTGTGTTCGATATCTTTATCTATATTCTTCCAATAAACATAACTGCGGGCGAGGAGTTTCATTTTTAATATACCAATATGTCCTGTATGAAGTTCGTCTAGAATTTGTTTCCTTAATTTGTAAGGGATCATTATCCTTGTTCCTTTTAAGATGCATTCATTTTGTATCGTAAGTTCGTTTTCTTTATATCCTGACTCCCTGAGTGAAACGCCTGATCGCAGTTTTTCCAGTAAACTTCGTAATTCTTGGTCTTCACTTGTTTCTTTAGAGATTATTTCTGGAGAGATATTTAGTGAGTTTATCTGGCATAGTTGGAATATGTAATGTTGATCTATGGTGTCATCGTTTATCTTTTCAACCGGAAAGCGTGATAGAAAATCGGCATTGCCGTGTTTTATTGAGCTTCTGTATTCAATATCGTAATCAAAACCAGAAAGAAAATGCGCGTAATGAAATAATCTCATCGTGCTTAAGGTCGGTAGGGTTCGATGCGGGTGAAAAATTGATGTAAGAGGTTTATGATCTGTGATTAAGGTGAATTTTCGGCCATAACAGTAGTGGAAAAACTTTTTTAATCCCCAGAAGATTGCTGTCGCTTCTTTGTCAATTTGACTATATTTCTTTTCACTTTTGGTCAAGGATCTTGATGCAAATGCTATCGGTCTTTCCGATCCATCTGGTAATCTATGGCTGAGAACAGCACCAAGCCCGGTCGGTGAGGCGTCTGTAGCCAGTATTAATGGTTTATTCTGATCGAAATGTATTAGGACTCGTTCACTTAATAATTCTTTTTTTATATTTTTGAGACTTACTTCGCAATTTGCTGACCAATTAAATTTTGTACCTTTCTTCAATAACTCGTTCAATGGGTTCGTGATGGATGCGAGATTGGGAATAAACTTGTTGTAATAATTTGCCATACCTAGGAATGTTCGTAATTCATTAACATTTGTAGGGCGTTGTGCATTTAAAATTGCTTTTATCTTATCTTGGTTCTTATGTAATCCGTTTTTGTCTATGGTGTGTCCTAAGTAATTAATGCTTTGTTTGAAGAAATGGCATTTTTCTTTGTTCACTCGAAGGTTGCTATCCTTTAATTTTTCCAGGACCTGTCTTAACCTGTATAATAGTTGTTCTTCAGAGAAACCTTGAATAATTATGTCGTCGAAGAAACATTTTACTCCTTCAAGGCCCTGTAGTAGTTGGTCCATAAATTTTTGCCAAAGGCTTGGAGCTACTTTAACTCCGAACATTAGTCGGTTTACTCTAAACGTACCTTTATGTGTACTTATAGTTTGTAATAAGGCACTTTCTTCATCCATTACCATGTTCATGTAGGCTTGGGTGATGTCTAAGGTGCAGAAAAGTTGACCACCACTCATTTCAGCTAAAATGTCTTCAATAATCGGTATTGGGTATTGCTCGTCTTTAATCATTTTATTTAAAGTAACTTTGTAATCAGCGCACAGTCTGATGCTTCCGTTTGGTTTTATTATCGGTACGACAGGTGTACCCCACTCGGAGTGTTCGATTTTCGAAATAATTCCCTGTTTCGCAAGTCGGTCGATTTCATTGTCTACTTTGGTTCGTAATGCATATGGTATTCTGCGTGGTTTGATAAAAATTGGTTGGGCGTTTTCTTTTAGTGTCAGGTGGCCTCGTACGTTCGGAATTTCTCCTAGATTTGGGTTGAATACGGTTGTTTCGTATTTTTCAAGTAATTTTTCAAGTTCCTGTGATATATTTTGCCTTGTTTGGATATTTCTCATATCGGCGAGTTGTATATTAAATTCTTTCATCCAGCTTCGACCTAAAATAGGATCGACATCCTTGTTAATTATGTATAATTTTCCATAAAATTTTTGATTTTTGTAATTGCATTTCACATAGATTACGCCCATGGGTCTGAAAATTTCGCCGGTGTAAGTTTTAAGTTTCATGTTAGTCCCGAATATTTTCTTGTTTATGTTCAGCTTTTTGTAGTCATACAGTGATATTGTAGAAAGTGTCGCTCCGGTGTCAAATTCCATGTTGACTTTTTTTTCTTCAATGTCAATGGTTATTATGTATTTGTCTGAAGTTTCACTCTTAATGAGGTTGATTTCTCCGGTACTATCGGCGCTTAGACTGCTAGTAGAATTGTCCAGTAAGTTCGTTTCATTACTGCTACGTTTTTGTAGGCAGACTCGAGATAAGTGTCCTTCTTTTTGGCAGTTACGGCACGTGCTTTTTATTGCACCGCATTCATTTGCTTTGTGATCATCTTTTCCGCAGCGGTAGCATTTGCCCCTAAGATCTCTAATAGAGGTAGGTGTTTTTAAGTTACTCCTCGGCCAGAGTGTTGGTCTGTTTTTCAATTTCGACACTTTGTTGATACCAGTATTGTCTTCTGACGATTTTAAGATAGATGAAGATATGTTTGAATTTTCGTTCTTTCCCATTTCCATTGATGTTGCAATATGAACTAATTCTGCAAATGGTGTTGTTTCTCTTTCTTGTATAATTTTTGTACGAATATCTCCATCTTTTAAACCTCTAATGAATTGTAATGACAAGAATTGTTCAAGGGAGGGTTTCTTGCAATGTAAGCATTTAAAATCGCAATTCAGTGACAATCTCTTTAGTTCCGATGCGTAAATAGCAATTGTTTCATCTGCATGTTGTAATCGTGATATGAAAATATGTTGAGACGCCCATATACTTGGTTTTGGATCAATAAAATTGTCTAAAATATCTGTAAGTTCTTCAAAGGTTTTGTTGATCGGGTCGTCTGGAGAGCATAGGTCGTGGATTCTTTCATGTATGTCCGGGGGTAATGTACAGAGTAACGTGTAAACTTTTGTTTTGGAATCCGAAATGTTGTTGAGTAATAAATATACAGAAAGCCTTTTAATGAAATTCTTGAAAGTTTCTTTTTCTTGAAAAGGTTGAAAGTTAAGTCTCGGCTGTGATTCGCGCTGGGAACAAGATGCGACCGCCGAATGATTTGTACTATTTGTTTCTGAAGTTTTGTAAGCATTCAATATTTGTGAAAATTTTGTTTGTAGAATAGTGTACGTTTCATCTACCTCAAACCTGTATTGAATTTCCGCATCTATGTTTTCATCTTCGGTTTCTAGTTCAATTTGTGTCTGTAATTTCTGTAATCCTTGATAAGTATTTTGTAGTGTACTCAGTCGTGTTTCTATTTCTTCAAAAGAATATAATCTTTGTTCGTCTTGTAAAGCATTGCTTGTTTTCGTTAGCACCCCACGTAGGGTGGCTCGTGCACGTTTTACTTTTTTTAATTCCAACGACATCGTCGCCAATTTGTTATATATTAAATTAAAATTCAAGTTGAATGTACATATAGATTGTATTTTCTAATGACAGTGAAAAAGTATCAACACGGTTGCTAGGTGCTAGCTTATGTCTATGACAATATGAAATAATGGGATCCCGAGGTTTGAAAATTTATGGGAGTAAAATCAAAATTGTCACACGGTATGCCTTTCGCGTTAGTTTTAATTTTAGAATATCTCTGAAGTTGAAACTTCAGAGATATTCTAAAATTAAAACAATGGCGTAAATGGCACAATATCTCTTCAGAGATATTGTGCCATTTACGTAATAATAATCTACACAATATCTCTGAAACTAGAATGTTACGTAATAATACATCCTTGCGAAAACTAGATGGCACTGGCAATCATTCGAACAGAGATGGCGCTTATTTTAATTCGTTGTGATAAATGTTTTTATAATTCTTATTATGTATTTTATAATCGTTCGTAAGGAGTAAACTCCAGTCGTGCGTCGGAGCTGACACCCACACTTTTTTTTAGGTAAACGCTGATCGTCCACTTGCTGGTATGTAGCTATCGTCGCCTATAGCACAAGCAACCTCAACAGATTCAGCTAAGGCACCTGCGCTGTGTATAACCATGATTATTGCAAGTAAAGACATTATTAAAGAAGCTATGGGACAGAAAACGAAGGTGTCAAAATAAAACTAATACATACGTAGACCAAAGTTTCGTTTTATTTAGAAAAAGTATTTTGTACAATTAACTAGTATTACAAATTTCAAGTAGATTTATCTACATTTCACTTACGCTTTTCTATCTAAGTTATATAATTTTCTCACTCCAAAAAACATTCTTTTTAACTAATATAAAGTTAGATTGTATGGCGCGACTCAGACCTCGCAGTAGATAGGCCACAAAACTCAATGTGACGTTAAACATTAAAAATATTTATGCACGGTAAAAAATAAAATAAAAAAAAGGATTTAAAAAAAAATTTAAATTTAAAAAATAATATTTTATATATATTATTATACCTACACAGAGCGAAGAATCGCAGCGCCACCCATTAATAGAGACGACATGCTCTAGACGCTTTCCATGCAAATCCAGCGTGCCAGGGGGCGTAGATGATTATTCACACCAGGTCAGTACACGCACGGTAACGAATTGTTTAGGTTTTGTGTTCCAAGATAATATCGACTCATTTTTAAAGGCTAAAAATTTCACTAAATTACTTACTTTTGATATGATACACAAAAATTTAGCTTATTCACGTTTCTACTTTGATTTTGTAAACGTAAAAATAAAGATTTATTTAATTTTTATTTTTTATTCCACCAAATCAAAGCTTAATGTGTCATTTCCAATGTTTTTTTCGATAATGCTTACTCTGCAACGTGCAAATAGAAACGTGCTGGCGGCCAAACGTGCCCTGAATTGCGCTCAGCGCAATTGCGTTGCACGAATATTATTGATACTGCCGTCTCTATCAGCGAGCGGCGCAGCGATTCTTTGCTCCGTAATATTGTAGAACTCCCTAGTTCCCTTTTAAGTTTAGATTATAATAGTGTTTTGCAAAAAGCTCTTATTGAGTAATTTTTTAATCCATTATCTATATTAAACGATTAAGATCAAGTCACATTTTTGTCTTAAGATGTATTTAAGGTCTGAATCGTCCCTTAGTTCAAAGTTCGAAGCTATACATTACATTATTTAACTTGTAATAGCAATAATATATTTACAAAAACCATTGTTATTCTATGTATCACAGAAAAAATAATTATATTTCTAGTGTAACGTAGTAAGTTACTTAGAAGGATTTTTTTTAATTCTTAATGTATAAAGCTTTTTACAAATTTCTTAAATTAAAATTAGGCTTACAAAGTGCTATCGTTGTTAGCTAGTAGGAAAATATTTACTTACATTTTTTGTGATAGCTTTGACAATGGGCAAATGTTGAAAAATATGTGTGATTTAAAAACCATGAGCTTCAAAACTTTAAAAACAATGAAATATATTATTAATATATAAAAAAATACTTATGAAAAAAACATCATATTTTTTATATACAAGTACATATTAAAAAATGAAGTCGCTGTCTGCCTATGTCAGTTTCTCCGCTATCATCTTCTAAACCGCCTAATGGATTTTGATACGGTTTTCACCAATAGAAAGAGAGATAAGCAAGGAATGTTTGTGGGTATAATTTGCAGAAAAAATGTGTAGGTAAGTATTTAATTTCGTTATTCGCATAAGGCCAGTTTCTCTCAAAAGACTGATTCGCAAAAAGACAGATTCTCACATAACGACGGATTCTCAAAAAGACAGATTACAGACGGGTGGGTCGCTATTTATACTATATATTTTATTTACAATTTCTGATGCAATATTGGAAATAAATATCCTTGGTGTTGTGGTCTTTAAGTTCACTACATATTTCTCACAGTAGAAGCCAATGCATAATCAAGATGTAATTACAAAAAATATTAATTCATATTAAACGAATCAAATAACAATTACGGTTGAAGCAATATTTTCACTAAATAGATGAAAAATGTGGAAAACACTATAGATATGTGTAATGTATTAAATAAACATTTCTAGGGTTGTCTTAAACATATATAAAAAAGTAATAAACATAATATGAATTTTTATATTTATATAAAGTGATAATATTAGTATAGTTATTAAATTATCATACACGAAAAAAAGTGTCACACCGATTTTTAGTAAAAAAATTTTTTGTCACTGGAAATATTTTTTTTAATGAAAAAAAAAAAACATAATGACTAAGAGGTTTTACAAAGAAAATAAATGTTTGCCAGTGTATAATTATTGCAAAAATAAAAAGATATCAATTGAAAAATTAATCATAAAATATTTAAAAATACATTTAATAAAAAAAATTTAGATCATTAGCAAATTTAATTTCTTATAATCTTATAATTATAACCGGGAAATTATTAAACATTTTATTGTTGTATACAATATTATATAGTCTGTAGAGAACACAAGTAAAATTAATCGATGAGACAAAACTTTGGCGAAAACAATTCGTTTGAGATCATTTGTAACATGATGGGTATTAATTTGCTTGAGTCTTTGATAGTAAAAACCATTAATCAAACAAACTTATGGATGACAATAAGAACGGTTGTATACATTATGAACAATTTTGCGTATAACGATTTTACGACACTCGTACGTAGTATGTAAATCGAAGTAATAAAGTACTAACATTAGACCAACTTAGACAAACATATTAGACGATAATAAAAATTATTTTATTTGTGATAGATTTGAACTATTTTTGATAGTTTTGAATGATATATTTAATTTAAATCAGCTGGTTTTGGTTTCTTGAAATCTAAGGGCCTGCTCAGACTTGTGACTAGTACGGGGAAGACAAAAATCAGCGAAGTGTAGGAAAAAATAGACCGTTTACACTGCACTGCATCGAAATTCTAAAAAAAGTGTGCTAAAAATTCTCCAGAATAACCAATGAAAAATACGTGGTAGTCCCCGATAAAAACAAAATTAACGTGCTAAGTCCGCGTTAGTTTAGTCCGCGTTAATTTAGTCCACGTTGATTTAGTCCGCGTTGAGCGCTCGAGAATTACACGTGCACGATATTGATTCCATGATTTTCCAGGAATTTTTGTCTCCCGTATACAAAAGTCTGTTGTCTGGGCTGGCTATAAAGATTATGCTATATTTATAGTCCGCGTGCGAGATCCGTGAAAACGCGAGCTGGGGAAGCGGGCGGGCTGGTAGACTATACTATTATTTACTAACACTAATAGGTACTTATACTATTATTTACATATTGTATTTTTTTCCTTCGATATGTTATTTTATTAATTTTCTAATTACCTCTGACCCCTTAGTGAATTGACTAAGAAAACAAATGAACTTCATTTAAATTCATTAATGAAACACCTGACGAATCTTCTGATTGTAATTAAGAGGACTTTACTTTCGTATTACCTTTACTTATATTTTTCATAATATAATATGGTATTCAAAATTATATTTTAATTTAATTTTTAATTTATATCGATAACATACCTACACACCAATGTTCCTAAGGATTCCTCGGAGCTCGCGCGCGGACAATAAATATATTAAACATTGATGTTAAATATATAAACGCATTCTAAAAAAAAAACATTTTTTAAAAAATTTTTTACTAATGTAAATATGTTAGTAAGTTATACTTGGATGATTTCTATTAAAGAAAAATTAGCAATGTAAGTCTAATCAGTCTTAGATCGAGATTGAAATGTATCATTTTTTTTAGTATATTCTTACATTGAGCATTTAGTGATAAGCTTTTTATTATTATGTTATATGAATTTAAAACGATTTACTATCTTTTTAATAATTAGGCATTACGCTTCTCTAGTTTAAACTTTCAAATATTTACAAAAGATAACTTTTGTCTGTGTAAAAATTAAAAAAAAAAATCGAAAATAAAATTTTGTGATATTATGGAAGAAATGTGCAAATTGTTAATATTTTATATTTTAATAAAGATATGCACGAGATATGAAATGGCACGATTTTTAATAATAAAATAAATCTTATATTTATATAGAAACATTATTATTTTTCGTTGGGAATTATTAGCCATTGATTGCAAACAATATAAGTTAAAATATTCATTGATACAAGATTTTTACGTACATAAATTATTACAACTATTTTAATACAAAAATACGGCTTAAAATCTGTAACCTAGTAAAAAAATTTAAAAAAAAAAAACGGTCATAGGGGTTGTTTTTGCAGTAAATTTTTGGAGTTCAATAATTTTTTTAAGTTACAAAATGTGAACCCATTGTTCCGTAATATAAATAATAAGACAAAGTGTTGGCATTCGGTTATGCCTAAGGTTATTTATTTAAGTAAGACCAAAACTTTGAGAGATGATTTTTTTTATGTACACACAAGTAGAGAATATTTCAAAAAAAAAATAATTGCTGCCTCAGTGGATTGAACCTCAGTATGTAGTGTATTTTTGTATTAAAATAGTTGTAATATCGCTAGTACATGACCGAACACACTATATATATATAATATATTTAAATAACTCAAATAATATAATAATAAAGTTTAAAACAAATAACATTTTTTTTTAATATTTGTTGTCAAAACCACATGAACTGTACGAGTCTGTCAGAAAACAAATCTTGAGAAAATTTCGTATGTATTTATTAGGCCAATATATAAAACTGTTAATTTTTTTTTTTAATTTCATTATAAATATCTGAAAAATATATATACTTACATAATATGTCTACTAGTATTTTAAGCCAAAACAATTTCATTTAATTTTTAATCTATTTCTCTGTAATATTTAATCATCCAAATACGAAAATTTTTAATCTCTACATAAATGGTTATGATTTGACGAAGTTTTTTTTAAATCTATTTATAATAGGTAAACAGTATAAAGTATTTCTAAATTCACATTATAGTAACGAAGAAACAGTCTCAGTTGAATAATTACAAAATTGACAATTTTAATGAATAAAAACTGATATGAGTCAAGTTAAATAACTGAAAATTATATTTTGCTTCGTTCTAAAATTATATTTTATTAGTTTAATTTCTTATCCAATATGTAACATCCTAATATTTGATTCTAAAGAGTTATAAACATTCACAACAAATTATTCCGTGCATTGTCTCAGACCAAATAAAAACTAAAGACAGAGTTTTGCAGAAAAAACAATGAAGCCGATTTTATGAACACGCGTAGGCCAATGTTACCATAAAATTAATTTTTATTTATTTTTATTGAAAATATTGGTTTCTAAGTTTCCATAATAACGTGTGAAATGTGATTCCATCCTGATTTTGCTTTTTGAAAACTGGTTCACTACACAATTTTGCATTTTCACTAGTATTTTTTTTTATTAGTGATGGGGTTTGCTCTTGGCCAACACCCAGCTGTGTAGCCTATGATGGAGCGAGCTCACACAGAAGATGCCTTTTCGCTCGAACTTTGAAAAAGACTTGGGTTATATGAGCTCGGAAATACAGACGCCGACAGGGAAATATCTTGTATTTTTGTTTGTAATGAATAAACTCAGAAACTACTGGACCGATTTTAAAAATTCTTTAACCTATAGAAAGCTACATTACAAGCGAGTAACATAGGCCATATTTTATAAAGTTAAGCGGACGAAGTCGCGTGTAACAGCTAGTTAGTTATACGAGTTATAAAGAGAGAAAATTTATATTTTGGTTTGTAATGAATAAACTCAAAAACTACTGGACCGATTTTAAAAATTCTTTCACCCATAGAAAATAATATAGCCTATGTTACTAGCGAGTGACATAGGCTATATTTATTAAGTTACACGGACTAGGTCGCATTCAACAGCTATTGTTTTAATAAGGCGAGGTGTAGTTTTACCGGTTTCACTCTGCCGTCCACAGAGGTCTATCTGTAGTTCTTATTTTATCTGAGTGCATTGTACTCTATTCTTGGCTACAACTGGTAGGTAAATAAAGCCATAGATCTCTTTCAACTTACTAACCTTAGCAGTGAAAACTATTATTAAGAAATTTAGGTTATCTATTAAAAAGTATATTTTCACGTCACCTGTTTTATATGATATGATGAACTTCTTTTTATAGGATATGAATGGACAAAAGTACAGTCGGCTTTGTGTTACAGTTGAAACCAATTCTGCACACAAAACAATAAAATTAGATTTTAGTGAGGGGTATTTTAAAAATATCCATTCTGTGGCGTTCCCAATGAGGGCGAGGAAATAAATAATTTTATATGTATATATAATAGAAACTCAGTTTTAAATATTATATGTGTATTGGCTTTATTTCTGGCCGTGTCTGCAATGTCAATTGACAGATGTTATAATCTGATTTTTAGATTGATCATTGTGTGGGATATTATTAAATAATTGACAATATCATCTAATGAGACTCCAAAATCCATGGAATGTGGAAAAAAATTTTTTTTTTTCTAAAATTTGTTTAACAAAATAAAAAACATTGTAAAATGGGCTGAGGCGCCATGGTACGAACGCATGGTACGATCGATCGGACATGATAAAATAATTATGTTTACTATATTTCATTAGATAAATGTTTAAATTGATTTTCACACTTAAAAAAATTAAATTAAATATAATATATTATATATTATACAAAATATTTTAAAATTATTTAAAACCTTATGCGCGGACATTACAAGAAACAGTTCATAGATAATTAATAATAATTTGATAATAATTTTTTTTATCACAAATTAATTGATAGAAAGTTACAAAAACACTCCGTCCTTTCATCACTCGCACTGTTCACTTGATAATTGTTTTTAAAATCGTTCAAAAGTTTGTAGAAAAATGTTTCTAAATTAATCTTTAGTTATACATGAGTCGCCAGCGGCTGTTGCAGGACATTACCTGAAAGAGAAAAATGAAATGTACTCGCATTGTTTTGAAACATTTGGTCTAATGTTTTAAAATATCAATGCTTTTGTTTAACTTTAAACAAACATACATTGTTGAAAAATTTATGCATACATTATAGCAAGTTACTAGACTACTCGCTGGAATTTATCTCGCTCGAACCAGCGAGTTGTCATGTTTGTTTTTTACCTATCATTTCATTAGACAACTGGCGCGCCAGCATACTGTAGGTACAGTCCGTTACATTAAGGTAAACAAATTTTTGAACTAGAATACAAATATTCTTATTAATTTTAAAATAAGACTACAACTACTTAATAAAAATTACGTAATTTTAATAGGTATACTATTTAAAAAAAAAAAAAAACATTCTTGCTTGTAATGTAGTATATATACTATAGCCTTTTACGATTTCTTAATTTATACAATTTTTTTTAATATTACTGTCGAAAGACAAGCTCCAATTGATGGTAGATGGCAAACGTCGCCTATTTCATAAGCAACGTCACAGATTAAGAATTAGGGGCTGGGAAGGAATAAAGAAATAGGCTCTGTCATCCTTTTATTGCCCCTCTACATATTCGGCCATAGCGTTGGCCAACTATGATCGGCGAGCGTGTGGAGGGCGTATTTGCGTAGGTTGGCTTATGGCGCGTGCGATTGTCGTGGGTTGGCTTCGATGTCGGTTTTTCCGCCGCACATCAAAGGCAGTGGGCCAACGATGGCGGTACGCATCTACACGTGGCCCATTCCTCAGTGCCTGCTCTAACGCGGTTGAGTGTGGACGTCACGCTTTGTTTATTAATTTATGAATTTTCTTAAAAATGACTAATACGTGGCCTCATAATGAAGTACCACACACACTAACACACACACATGCACGCAATCACGCATAATATGTTTCTATATGTATATATTTGCATATAATGTATTATAATATACATGTATCTATAATTATATAATCATATTATACATTATATGCAAACTTAAAAATTAAAAAAATATAACAATATATATATAATTTTTTAATATAATTTTATAATACAATTTTTGTTATAATTTTTTAATTATTCGTTTTTTTTAAATGCATTTGTGAAATGTTACATGCTGTAACTATTAAATGAATAAAAATAAAAATATTGGGATAGATATATATCGGGATAGGTATAGATATATTGTCGCAGCGGCAAATGCTTCCACGTCCATCTCGGAAAACGTTAAGATCACAACTGAATGTCGCCATTGTGTAGTTGCGTATCAACCATCGCATGGCCATCTCGATTGGCGAACGTTCGCCGAATATGTAGAGGGGCAATTACACACACAGCGAAGCACAATGAGTGACAGAGGTCACTTTCCTTTTCCTTCTTATTGAATCCCTTATCCTTAATCCTTGTGTGCTTGTGTTATAGGCGACTGTAGCCATTTACCATCAAGTGGACTGTCAGCCTATCTTGCGACCTTCACATTAAAAAAAGTTTACCCAACTCGCCAGTTTACAAAGACGATCCATAATTACATATTACAGTGCTAATATTACAGGACAATGTAATCCTTGGACCGTCAGCCTGTCTGGCGACCTTAACATTAAAGAAAGCTTACCCAACTCGCCAATTTCCAAACACAAGCCATAATTATATCCGCGGATACGGATACGGATCTTAACTTTCTTACTGATAGTTGAGTTATATACTATTAGTATAGTAACTCACTACGATAAATGTTTGCAATATAAAGGTGCCAAATTTTTGATTTTATGAAATAAAAAATAATATAAATGGAATAGATTTTCACTGCTACCTAATCACCTATATATTATATAGAATTTCATCTATGAATTTAATTGAAAATTAATAAGGCAAAAGATCCGTAAAAGAGCCGCCAAAAAGTAACGGATACGGATACGTATCTTTCTTCTCCCTTTTGATATCCGGCACATCACTAATTTTATTATAACATTGCAAATATCTATTAAGGACAATGTAATCACTCATTCAACATTAGACTTGAGACGTACTGCGGTTAACTGATATAATGTTGCCTTTGAAGATTATATTCATGACAATGTTATAATTTGTAATACCTGCATCCGTTGACGTGAACATTCCCTTTGATCAATGCAGATTACCCATGCTACCTAATATCTCTAAATTGATTAATTCAACACAAAGACTGAATGCATCCTCAATATCTATTTTGAAAGGCTTTGTGAAAATTAAATTAATTGCTTCTTATGTAACTTGAATCTTCTATAGGGTCCATGCAGACCCTTTTTTCATTATTTTATATGCACATATATTTTCATGCGCAGTCGACGCGCGTACAAAAATTACAAATATTTTATTTTTTGGCTGATAGCAGAATAACTATTAAAACATTTGAAATATTCATAAAAAAAAAATCACAATAAAATTATTTTCTCATACATTTTGTATGAAACAGGTTTTTATTCTGAGGCGGTACGAAGTTCCACATTAGAACGCTTAGAATGATATTATATATTATATACCTTATTTATTTATTATTTGTCTATATTTCTCCATTAAATGTCCTGAAATAAAGAACCTACAAAACATTTCTTGTTAACTTTCAACACGGCCACTAAATGAACTGGCAATTTGAATGACATAGCAAATAAAAGAAAATATACAATGTAAAAAAAAAAAAACTAGTTCAAGGAGAATACAGAACGCGATACGGCGAAAGGCTAATTAGTTAGTAGATCGATAATAAATTACCTTTCTTAGTAACGGTAGCGTTGCTTATCGTTCTGTTCGATGGCGCTAAAATATAATGGGCGCTCGGTGACTGAGGCGTCGCTAACGAAGTCGCTACACCCACCTAAATAAATATCATATTTATAATATTATAGTATGAATTACACAGAATATACTTGTGCATTTGCGTAGAATAATTAATTAGAAATATATCGTCTATCACTTAAGCAAAATTTATCTTAACTAATATTAAAATGAGAAATTGAATTTTTATACAATATAATATCTTCACACATTACACACAGTACCGTCTAGTTCCAAAGTAAGCAACTAATGCTTGTATTATGGATACCAGACAGTTGATACACTACATAGATTACTTTCTTTTGTAATTACATACATATCATAAATAGAAAACATCCATGACTCATGTAAAAAATGTTAACACAAACATTTGCCCCTAGCGGGATTCGAACCCACGACCGCTTGGTTAACAGCTAGGGTTACTAGCCACGAGACCAAACGTGTCGTCAAAAAAAAAAAAAACGATCAATACGCCTTTAGCCTCTCATAGTTTGTCTACGGATCTCCAGATTTCTGATTCCATCTCTCAAGGTAACGATGAACATAACCCTCTATATGACTTGTAAAAATATATTAAGTTATTTAAAACGCTTGGAGTCGTCAATGACGCTTACTTGGATTTTTTTTTAAAAAAAAAAAGGGATTTTGAAAAAATTTAAATTTTGATTGATTTACATATATGCTATGTTATTTTTAAAGTAGAATATATTATTTATTTTTAGCGGTAAATATTTTCAATCGCCATACCCGCTTAGAAGCAGTGGGGGAAGTCAAAAACACTATTGTTTAAGTTTTTTTTTTTTTTTAATATAGAAGTTTTGGTGATACTGAAAAAATGTAACAAATGTTGTCTATATATACTTTGATAAAACATTTTTTTTTCGAGCTTTTCAGTTAAGCCATAATAAGCGAGGAGTTGGCTTTGGAAAGTTGGGTACTTTTGATTTGATGACACTAAGCGACTTAATATACTCATACGAAACAATGTTGAAAAGTGGGCAAATAAAACTGATCGTATCAGCAATGATATTCCAAAAATATAAGCAGACAGTAACGCGGTAATAAAAATAAATAACAGAAAATGAATATGATATGTAATTGGTTAAAATGATCTTAGTATTTAATTTTAAAAGATAATTTTCTAATGACTTAATAAGAGATAGAATTTAGAGATTAAAACTTACCGCCAGCTGAGTGCTATCAGTTGACATAGTTGATGTTGTAATGGGACTGGTCGCACATTGTGGAGACGCCAGACTCGTAGGTGAAGTTATTGAATGCGATGATGTACCTATTACACAAATTAAATAATTCGAATGAAATATAATTATAATCAAAGTGAATCTTCATGTATAATATAATTTTACAGGCTTTGAACTGCCCTGTTTCATATAAGGTAATATAAATGAAAAGGTATATATAAATAATCCTGAATCTTTGCTTCTTATAAGCAAAGAAGACATGTTAAACAGATTTTATCACAAGACTATAAAGTAATCCAGTTATCGATTCAAATCACCATCGTATTCATCATCTGTAATTTAATCAGCACAATGTTAGCAAAACTAAACGTAATGTTGATTGGATATTTTCGATTGTAGACATTCAAAATGTTGTATGACTAATAATGTATCTGGATCAGTACCGAAAATCTGAAAATGTATACACACCTAATTCAGAATGAAACGTACCTGAAGGCAAAACAACTGAACTTCTAACAGAAGAATAAGGTGGTGGCGCTGGAGTAGAAGCAGGTTTTGCTGTATTCACTGTTGTAGCGAAACCCAATCCTCCGCCAGTTCTCAAATGTGGATTTCCATACGTTGCTGCGTATCTCACATCTACTCCTTGTATTATACCACCGTTTGGTATTCGGTTTACTGTAACAAATACATTAGTAACTTTTGAGTTCAAACACGCTATATCTTCTGTAAGTTGTTGAGGAGTTGGGAATCCTGGAGACTACTTGATGGTTGCAGCATCAGATCAATGTTACAATGTCATGGAAATAACACCAAAGTAACAGTATACTAAATTACACATCACTCAAACCCGTAAAAGTTAAAGAAATCCCTTTGTTAATTAAGAAATGGGCTGATGGTCGTAACAGATCTTCATCTAGGAAGGATCCCGATCAAAATCGATACATACGTTTGGGAGCTACGACACACAGATACATACATACATACATACATACATACATACACAACTACGTCAAACTAGATATAAAACCCCGTTTTGCGTCGGGCGTTAAAACAGCTTTGATTTGTATGAAACTAATTGTTTATCTACATATTTAAACTATCCCGTTTGTCGAACAGTTAAGGTAAAAGTTCTGTGACTTGAGTGCCACATTTCTATTCGTAATAGGATCAACTATGGAAACAAACTTTACAAACTTCGTCTAGGTTTGGGTATACGTTGTATTCTTGTAATAGCACTAGTAATTCACTACATTTAGTAATGCTTTGTGTGCCGAGATTGATATTTGACACTAGATTAAATATCCTAGGCAAGAGTTAACATTTACCAAAAAAAAAAGTTTAGTAGTCGTCTCGCAAAATATTATTTCGTACTAAATGTGCGAAAAGCCAACTTTATATATAAATATTATATTACATATTTTTAGTAGTCGTCTCGCACACTTTGGGTTTTTTAGAAGAAAAAAAAATGAAAGTACAGTCGTGTACGACAATGAAATAGGTAAAGTAGGTAAATCGAAAGATAAATAAATTACTATTTTAAACATGTAAAATTCAGATATTACGAGTACTAGGTTTTTCTTTTTATTTTCGCACACTTCGTACGAAATGAAATTGTGCGAGACTATAACTAAACCAAAAAAATTATCCTAGGTTAACATTTGACAAAAAAATTTAGTTATCCCTAAAAAAATGCTGTACTGTACCCTAAACAGCCTTCTAGTGAAATATTTACGCTGTAATTAAATTGCAAAATATTTACCTTAATAGGTAATATGTAAATATTTTTTATTTATTTGCATAGCTTATTTTTATTTACTTTAAACGTCAGTCTCATATCCATTGTTACTTTAAATTAAAATTAAATAATTACTTAATCAAAATTACACCCATGCTACAGTTTAACCCTTTAACCGCCAGAGTCGGATTTATCCGACAATTATTTTCGTGTCCATTTCGCCGAAAAATTACTCTACTCGTATAATGTTTATTTTAAATCATTGCGTTGCTTTCTCTTAAAAAAAAACTCAAGGGACACGACGACAACTCCTAAAAAACCAGGCGGTTAAAGGTTTAATTAGACTTTTAATATATTGTATTACTAGCTGGTGCCCACGACTTCGTCCGCGTTGAAAAATATGAAGTAGCCTATCCTGTGTCCCGTACGTTCAAATGTTTATTTACCAAGTTTCATGAAAATCAGTTAATTCGTTTCAGAGTTATGGAGGAACATACATACATACATACAGAAAAAAATTCTAAAAATCGTCAATTTAGTTTCAGTATCATGTATAGAGCCTATAAACACAATATCTCTGAAAACAAAGTAACTCACTACATGACCGACCCTTACAGATTTATTATTAGTATTGATTGATGATTTCTACGTGTAATTTCTAAAGTATAATATAATTTACCTTCGTTTGTTGGTAATCCAAGATTGTTCAAAGCACTGTTGCTCTCTTGACGTTTAACCGAGCGCTGTAGGGAGTTATTTTGGGACCCATGTCCACTTGGATTGAACTGTATGGATGTTGATGTGTCAACGCTTCTTGGTAGACTACCATTGACAGACCTGTTGGGAGTGTTATTATTAAACTTAACTAGCTTATGATAAAAACTTACTCTTTTCCTATATTAAGGTCGAGAGACAGGCTGACGGTCCAATTGATAGTAAGTAGGTGGCTACCGTCGCCTATAACACAAGCAACGTCACAGGGGATTAGAGAAATGGGCTCTGGTAGCCTTATTCACTCGCCGAAACACAATAGCACTCGTGCTGTAATTTCACGGTGGTCTTGTGTAAGGGGGTGGCTACTGCCGCCAGACGGGCTACCCCAATGACTTAGAACTGCAATGTTCCCAGCAACTACTGTCGAAATCTAGACCAGAGCCAACTCTGGTCATCAGCCTGTCTGTCGAGTATAACATATAAAAAGTATATTTTCTATATTTTATGCCATTAAATTCTTTATTGTTAAAATATTTGAATTAATCATGCATTGTTAAATAATAAAAATGTACAATATATTACTTATTATATTATTACCTACTATGAATATTATAATATACTAAGAACTATATTAAGTAAGAAAAGTAAATTTTCATCGCCACACAAACCACAAAACTAATTTTTATAACAACAGTGGATATACAGATTCTCCACAGACTAAATAGCGCGAATCTTACTGAGATTAAGAGATCATAATACACCCCCAAGAGAAACGCAGAAATAATTTCTCCTATACAATTGAATATTTCACTTTATTACTACTTGCATAAAGTGTAAGTTATATAAACATCGACTGCTAGTCTGCAATGCTCCACGATGCGGACTCGCGCGTTTAGTTTAACACTTTATGTTAACTGCAATAAATTCAATTATGCAGTGTTTAAGAAAATCGTCTGTACTGCGCTTCACTTGGCCGGCGCCCATAGGTTAGGCTGCGATTATGAAATTAGCGGAGCGGAGCGAGGTGGGTGACAGCGACAAGCAATGATGTATGGAACTTATGGTAGAGAGCCCACGATGCTAAATTTGGAGTCACTCGAGTGTCGTGGGGACCTATTGGATTTTGAAGATTAGATGGTAGAAAGAAAAAAAGGTTATATGATGTATACCAAGCGCTTTAAAACATCCTTCATAATGCGCACTGCCAATGTTTGGAACTCCCTTCCGGCGTCTGCGTTTCCGAGCTCATATAACCCAAGTCTTTTCAAAGTTCGAGTGAATAGGCGTCTTCTGGGTGAGCTCGCTGCATCATAGGCCTCATATTCGCTACACGGCTAGATTCTGGCCAAGAGCAAACCCATCTCTAATAAATAAATAAAACCTTTTCAGCGTCTACGGGCTTTCAAAAGCCTGTAGACGCTGTATTAAGAAAAATCCTCCAAATAATCATCAGATTATGAATCAGCACGATTAGGAATTTCAGCTGAACCGTCTGTATAAAAATCTGACGAGTTCGTTTGAGTTCACATCTGAATTAGTCAGTCTTTTATACGGGTGCTTAGTTTGGGTTCACTTAGCATCCCCTCTGAATATCTGACGTGCTCGAGTAGAATTTATATATTTTTTTCATTTTTAACTCTTCCGTATAACCGCCATCCAAACTGGCAGATTTACATGTATCCGCTATCGGAGACACGTAGGGCATATAATATGTACATTATCAATATCTGACGCGCTCGAAAAAATCCCAAAATCCCGTCTTGGGCTCCTTTACTATTATGTTTGGTGGTTTCAAATATGTCAGTGCGGGGCGGAGCGGGCGGCGAAGCGGGACGATCTGTCAAATCAGTATGTGTTTGTCGCTCGCGCCCGCTCAACAGCAAACGACGTTCATAACCACCCGGTCCGCTCCGCCTCGCCCCGCTCCGCCTCGCCCCGCTCCGCTCGTTTCGTAACCTCAGCCTTACAGTCTCCTCATATTATCTTGTTAAGCTAATTTCACCTGTATATCTTACCTGTGAGGTGTCAATTTATCACTTCCAGGCGTTGGCGATTGTACTCGTAAAGAGCCCGGCGTGTAATCATGGCCGTAATGAACGTAAGTTTGATAGCCATTGCTGAAGCCGTTCATCTGTTTTAAAGAAGACACTTATGAGAAGTTGTTTCGACAAGGAAAACTTAAGATATAAACACTAAAGTTGCATTTTTTTTATAGAAAACACAAAATAATTGATTCATTTATTTAACAATAATTTTAGCTAGTATATTGACACACTGGAGGCTAATATTATTAGTGTTCAAGATTTTACTTCCCACTCACTCTAATGACAGATTCTGATATGGTAAAAGTAGAAATGAAATCTGAAGCCACATTATACAATACTAGCGATCCGCCCCCGGTCTAGGAAGGATACATCTTTTTTGTACCATTTATGGCGCGTTTATTGCTCTTTCCATTAGTGAAAACCGAATCTAAATTCGTTTGGTTAGCTTGCAGAAGTTAGCCGAGAAACAAACAGAAGCGGACAGCGACTTGATTTTATAATTTATGTTTAGATATGGTGAGCGTTGACGTACTTGCTAACTTTCGTGAGGATATGGTATATATAGAGATAACAATAAATAAATAAACAAATTATACGGTCCCTAAAGTAATGCTTACTGTTTTTCGTTTAATTAAAACAACATTTTGTGTACAAGGAAAAACAGCATGAAAATGAAGATGAAAGGGAGGACGTTTTCCAGTCATAAGAACTTTCTGAACACTTGGAACAATGAGTGTGCTATTCTCCCTGAGGACCTGTGACAGATGTTGTTTATAGTTTTGGAGGATGTGGGAGAAATATTTGCTTATGGTAGAAATTATTTTGACAAAATATAATAAGTGAATTCGTATTACAAGACTTTCGTAGTAATGACGGTTATGGTATCCACAGGCTAGCGTGGTTAATTTTTTTTTAGTATGGATTATGATATCTCATCTGTGGGAGGAAATATAACTTGTACCTTTATTATTATTTACATATTTATTTTCATTTCTTAATTCTAAATTTTTTACAATAAATATTAAAAAACAATAAATATCATAAAAAACCTAAAACTAGAATTCCGCAGGTAGCGGGGCAAGGCCCAAACTACCGGTGGTTAGGGCTGCAGAGTGAGGAACCTCCTGACAATTCGTGCCGTGTCAAGAAGTACCGCCTTCTGTATCTGTCCCTTGACCCAGCCATCCAGTGAGAGCCTCTCGAGGTGTTGATCGAGGCTCTTCGCTATAAGACCGTTTGCCGATACGATTATCGGGACGATGATGGTCGAATCGACATCCCACATGGCGGTCACCTCGTGAGCCAAGTCTATGTATTTAGTGAGTTTATCTTTCTCGGCTTTGACGAGATTTTCGTCATGTGGGACAGCGATGTCAACAAGTATCGTCCGGCGCTTGGATCGGTCAATAACCACGATGTCAGGTTTATTGGCGACATTTTATTATTATTATTATTATAATAGGTTTGCTCTAGGCCAGCATCTAGCCGTGCAGGAAACCCAGACGCCGGAAGGGTGTTCCAATCCTTGGCAGTACGTATTATGAAAGAGGTTTTAAAACGTTTCGCCGGAAAAAGAGGAAATTTGACAAGATGAGAAATATCTTGCGCCCGCTACTTCGTCTGCGTTGAAAAATGAAAAATATAACATCTAAGAAAATATATGAGCATACAGGGAACAAAGAAATGATCTGAAATTGTTCGTTTTGACCGACGACTGAAATAGATTGATTGGTACGTATGCGTACCTAAGTATGAGACGGGGTCTAATCGAAATATCACCAGTGTAACATTTTCACTGGTTTCAACGTCTTGAAAATTTCTTATTGAAAAAAGTAGGTGTGTACTAAAACTTATACTAGCTTGTACCCGCAACTTTGTCTGCCGTGGCGATAGTCAAGCCCAATTTTTAATATTCTTAAACAAACCCCTAGGAACCTAATATTTTTTCAGGATAAAACGTATCCTATATGTTAATCTAGATAATTAACTATCTGTGTGCCAAATTTCCGTTAAGCTGTTTTTGCGTGAGAGAGTAACAAACATCCATACATCCATCCTCACAAACTTTTGCATTTATAATATTATAGTAGGATTATATTAAACTCCTAAAAGCTGAAAATTAATACGCCACGTCTTAATAAAGGCAATTTGAAATTAACAGAACGGAAGGACCTCGCGAAGCTAGAGTTATCCATCCGAGTCTCCAGCGACCAGAGAAACACACGGCTCTACAGAATCCCTGGGGAAATTTAAAGCAACCTTGTATACCGCAACAAAATTAATCGGAAACACACAGAATTTGTAAACCAGATACGCGAGTTCAAAGGTTGAAATTTGTGAAAATTTAAACTTACATATAACAAGACAAGATAACCATAAATTTGTTTAACCGGCTAATCTCTTTCTACAAGTGAGGGTAGACGAAAAACTACCAATACTCACTCACCAAAACACAACAGCACATCATTATGCTGTTATTTTACGGTGACATTCTGTAAGGGGGTGGTTACTGCCACCAGACGGGCAGCCCAAATCACTGCGAAACGCAGTATGCCCTGTCACTACTTGTTATGAGTGTGTTTTTTGTTTGTTTAATAGAGTGGGGTATTATAAGTTTGACGTGTGTGTCTGTCTGTGGAATTTTAGCTCCCAAACAAATGGACCGATTTTGATCCTTATTTTTATTTTTAAAAGCTGACTTAATCGAGATCGTTCTTAGCCATAATTTATGAAGATATGTGAAGGCGTGTGAAGAGCCGCCCATTTCCTAGTTGATGAAGGGACTTCACTAACTTCCACATGTTTGATTGATGTGAAACTTGGTATACTGTTACATGGTAACCTTAACCTGATGATGCAGCATCAACTAGTCTGACATTAGTACATCAACTACAAGTAGTCTGACGTCAACTAGTCAGTATCAACTAACCTAACCTAACTCCCACAGCAACTTATAGCAGATAAAGCGAGTTCGGACTCAAAAGAAAGTCGTGGGGTTAGTTTATAATTTTTAATTATAACTTGTCATTAATTTAGACATATACTTAGATAAAATAAAAAAAAATCCTCAGACACATGACTGGAGTTTACTCTTTACAACCGATTATAAAATTTAAATTTTCACAAAATTCGAACGCCGAAAGAACAACATTGTTCTTTTTTTAAATAATATTGTGTAGATGGCGCAACATCTCTGAAACTTCAGATATTCTAAAATATAGAACGTAACTATAACGCATAACATAACGCATTCGTGTGACAATTTTGATTTTACTCCCATAAATTTTCATACCTCGGACTTATATATATACACAAATCGATTCTTAAGGAGTAAACTCCATAATGTTATACTTACTTTATAGCAATCCTGATATGCTGGATCTGTATAATCATTACTATATCTGTATGCCGGATAGCTGTTTGTCTGATTGATGGACAATGGCGCTGTACCAGACAACGGTATTCCACTTCCCAATTTAGCGTTGGAACATAGAGTGCTATCTGAACCTGTGTTAGAATAATCCTGAAACAAATGTTATTTATGTAACAACAGAACAAGTTTAACAATTCAATATTGCAGTAAAATTTTGGATTTCAATATTATTTTTTAAGTTACAAAAATGTGAACAAATTGTTTCATAATGTAAAGGATTGTCGCCCTCCGAATAAGCCTATTTTTATCTCACTAAAACCAAAACTGAGAGATATTATTTTTTTATGTACACAAGCAGAGTATGTCAAAAAAAACAAACAAAAAAAAATGGCTGCCACATAGAGAGGAAGTGGATGGGACCTCAGTATGTAGTGTATTTTGTTTAGTGGCATCTCGCACGATTTTATTTCTTATAAATGTGCGAAAAGCCACCTTTAAATTTAACTATATTATATTTCGCACTTTCGGTAAGACAAGGGCGTAAATTAATTAACGTTAAATATGCAGGTGTCTTAAAAAAAATGTTTCAAAGCAATATATGCAGAAGAATACTGCAAAAAAAAAACTATAAATGGCTGTCCTGTAAACTTACAAAAAGTGTAGTAATGCCCTTGTCTTGCCGAAGGTGCGATTTAAAATAGTGTATTAAAATAGTTGTAATTTATGTAAGGTACCTAGAATATCTCTACTAGTAATACTCACAACTTCACAAGTCCCATTGTTCTGTCTCAACTCTAGTTTCAAATCGCTTATGTTAGAGTTCCTGTCGTTTTCTTTAAACAGTTCTTCGGCTGCCACGGTGACATCTGGCTTCTCGGTGACCTGTGACTGCTTGTTCTTCCTCTGCTTACTCTGACAGAGTATCACCGCTGTGATCACTGCAGCTATCATTATCACGCCCGATGTCACTCCGAACAGGAAGAGGAGTAGTGGGAATGTTTCTATTACAAGAATGAATTATTTTAATAATTGTTTCAATTATACATATATTCATATTTATACTAATATTATAAGGAGACAAAAAACGTATTTTTGTTTGTAATGGAAAAACTCAAATAATACTGGGCCGATTTTAAAAATTCTTTCACCGATAGAAAGCTACATTATCAGCGAATAACATGGGCTTTATTTTACAAAGTCATGCGGACGAAGTCGGGTGCAAAAGCTAGTAATATTATAAATGTAAAAGGGCGATTGTTTGAATGTTACGTTTTCACGCCTTAACTACTCAACCGATCATCATTAAATTTTGCATACGAGTTGTCAGGGATACAGAAAAGGACATAGGATACCTTTCGTGTGTAGAAAAAAAGTAGTGTTCCGGAAGGATACTCTAAAAATATAAATAAAAAATTGAATAAATGTTTTCAACTAACAAAAAGGGGCGACGACAAATTCGCTGGCAAAATTCCACAAACAGGCTGACGATCGACTTAGATGGTAGGTGGCTACCGTCGCCTATAACACTAGCAACGAAACGGGCGCTGCAGGTACAAGTGCAAGGATAAGAATAGGGAAATAGGCTCTGGAATCCCCTCAATGATAAAATTGAGGATAAGGGATAAGAAAGGAATAGAGAAATGGCAACAATTACTCACACACCGAAACACAACAGCATATATGCTGTTATTTCACTGTGGTCTTCTGTAAGATGGTGGTTACTGCCACCAGACGGGCTGCCCAAATGACAGCGAAACGAAGTGTGCATACTTTTCAAATATACTAACATTTTTTATATCCTTTTGGACAATATTGACATGTGAAGAGGTGAAGTTGGAATGGTGATACATTTACGATAATGTTCGGCCGTTGCGAGACGTAATGGCGTCGGTTTTTTTGGGGACACGTCGTCGTCCCCAAAAAATATGGCGTCTTTATAAATGAAACTATAAAAAATGTGTGACAGGTTTATGTGAGCTTTTTTTTATTATTATTTACATACAACTTTACATTTGTTAGTCATATTTATTACTTTTCTGTTTAATGTGTACCTATTCTATATGTATTATAAAATAAAATCGCTGTCCGCCTGTTTGGTTTTCTGCAAACTTCTTCTAAATCACCTAACGATTCGATTTCGATATGATTTTTTCACTCATCGAAAGAGCATTAAACGAGGAAGGTTTTGTGTATATAATTTTGTTAAATTTAGTTGTCATTTCGCACGATTTTATTTCCGGGCCTCTAGTATAAATAATATAGTCAGAACATATTTTGCAGAACACTTACAACAGTTTTATTGAAAGAGAACTGTAACTGTGAGAACTGTAACAGATTTTCTCTAGTAAACTCGAAGATAACTACTTATTGATTGTCCATTATACTTTCGATTCATAAGTATTACACGTAAATAAATAATGTCAACCGTAACAGAGTTGAACGTGAAAATTGCTAGCCAAAAGTCAACCTTAAATAAAAGTACATATAACCGAAAATTTATGAGGCTAAATATTTATTCTTTATCAATACATATTATGTGGTAACAACAAGACAAAAGCCTTGAAATCATAATTACCTACCTACCTTTGTTTGATTTTTGTATTGACAAATAAAAAATATATTAAGTAGGCCATACACGAGTTTTTATAAATATTTTATTTGTACTTTATGAATTACGAAAACAGAATGCCCATAAAATGGCTGGAATGGACAGAAATTACTAATAGTTCAAAATTCTATCCATATTTTAAACTAGCTGGTGCCCGCGACTTCGTCTGCGTTAAATTATATATAGAAACCTTCCTCGCTTAAAATACTTTGCTTAATTTAAAAGACTATTTTACTATATATATGAAGTAGTAACAAACAAACAGTAAATCATTATAAAGAAACTTACCCGCTAAAACTAACCTATATATTAGAAAAAGAATGCAAGGAATAAAAGGTTTATTTATTTATTTATTTATTTATTTATTTATTTATTTATTAAGTACTCACTGTTAGGCCTCAAAGTGATCTCCATCGCGTCGCTACCATAATCATTGGTCACGTTGCATTTGTATTTGCCAAAGTGTTTTGATTGGCTCTCTCTGATGATTAAGGTCGAATTTACTACGCCACCAGTTTGGATGTCCTCTTGAAACACGAAATCCTGGTCAAAAAATCATGTAAGTATGTTTTAAGTCAACCTTTTTTACATTTTCAAAAATTAATTTTATTTGTTACTAGCTGACCCGGCAAACGTTGTTTTGCAAAAAAAACAAGTTGGGGTGGACCACCCTTAACATTTAGGGGTTTGGAAAATAGATGTTGGCCGATTCTCAGACCTACCCGATAAGCACACAAAATTTCATCCAAATCGGTCCAACCGTTTCGGAGGACCAAAATAAAATATTATTTAAATAATAGAGATGTAAAGATGAATCTCAGATGTCCTGGCACCAACTAAGACTAAGAAGATTAACTATGATCTTAGATTAAGAAAGATGATTACTTGCTCTGGTGGTGAAAGAAAGAGCCAGGTTTGTGTAAGAACCTGGAAGGCGGTTCTCGCAAATTGATAATCCGCGAAAACCTTGTCACAATATCAATATCCACTTGACATCCGCAATTAAAAACATAATAAAAGAGTCTCAAGTGAGTGTGTCACAAGATTACGTCACTAAAATGGCGGCCTGGCGCATAAGCAATTTGTGGGGCTTATACTTAAATCAAAACAATTTCAGATCATGTGAAAAAGTAAAGTTCTCACTGGCGTTGACAGTTATATTTTTAGCTGAAGAATTTGTTTAGTGTTATTTTAGTGAACTTTTAGACCTTCTCTGGAGCAATAGTTCACTAAAATAATTAAACTATTTCTAGGTGAAAAAAAAAAATTGTCAATACAATTACCTGATCGTGCAACGAATCTATCTCTTTCCCCTCAAAACTCCAGATAATATTGTCGATTCTGGGCACTGCGAACGCAGCGCATTCGACTTTAACACCATCGCCTTGAGTACCGAACTGTGTCTGGTTGGATATTATTTTCGGTGGACCTAAAATCAAAATAACAATTGTAGTCATAGTTATCAATGGATTCATTTAAATGTAAGTACATAACTATTTATTTTTATTTTATTACACATGGTTTACATTGCCTGTGATCATTGCTAAATCAATTTTGGAAAATGAATACAAATGCCACCATTGGGTGTGTAAATTGTAAAATGGTAAGTGAGAAACACACGACACGTTTGGTCTAGTGGCTAGTAACCCTGGCTGTTAACCAAACGGTCGCGGGTTCGAATCCCGCTAGGGGCAAAGGTTTATGTGTTAACATTTACCTTTTTACCTGAGTCATGGATGTATGACTATATGTATGTATATACATAAAAAAGTAATCTATTTAGTATATTAACGGTCTGGTATCCACAATGCAAGTATTAGTTGCTTAGTGTGGAACTAGATGGTGCTGTGTGGAATGTGTGAAGATATTTATTATTTATTTATTATTATTATATTTCCTCAAAAAAAAAATCCTTCATTAACTAATTCTAGTGTTTGTTTCATTTCAATCGGTTTACAACAAAAAATGTATTATACCGAAATACCAAGCTTACGAAACAGCTATGTATAAAATAAAATCGCTGTCTGCCTGTGTCTGCTTCTCTGCTAACTTCTAAACTATGCAACGGATTTCTATGCGATTTTCACTAAAGGAAAGAGCTACAAACGAGGAAGGTTTGTGTATATAAAATACAGAAAAAAAATCCGCCAGGAAGCGGATGTCTAGTTTAAAAAAATATATTTAATTCCATCTCAAATTATCAGTAAAATGGTCCGTCCAATGTGGTGCAAAGATAAATTCCATTGTCTGCAGATCCGCAAACAAGTGTTCCCATAACTCCGTTAGTAGTAAATAGAGTAAACAAAGATTAACAGCGTATAATTACAGAAGGTCGGGGAACCAAACCGTTACGTTACCTTTTGTAAACTTAACTAGCTAGCATTGACGCTTTATGTTTGCAGTCTGCGAATTGAACATTAAATTATGGCTTTTAAAAACGACAATGAAAAATAAAAATAAATTATTGACTTTAAAGATAATTCTATACTTATTGTTTTTACAAACTCCTTATGGGGTTTATATCGTGATCTGACTCATATTTTACGTGTGACATTCAATATTTGGTAACTAGGTTTTTATTTTTAAGGCAGCCATACACGATCAAGTCTATTGCTCTATCGGCATTCCCGGTGAGTTAGTGGGTATTCCCGGTGATAAGTCACTTCACCGGGCGTGTCCCACACTCCCCTCGACGACTGTCCCCGTCGAGGAGGGGGAGTGCGTAAACGTCATTTCCACTGCTAAAAAAATAAAAAAAGAGCGTTAAATCAAGCACCGTAACCACTTGACCAAGATTACCAAGAAATTCGACTGTGTCTTCAAATATACAATGGCATGAAAAATTAATGGAATTTTGCATTTTTTTATAATATAAAGGTGGCAGACAGGCTGGCGGCTCACTTGATGGTAGGTGGTTACCGTCGCCTAAGGACACAAACAACACCAAGGGGAGTGCTAGTGCGCTGCCTACCCTGTAAGAGTTTGTTTACAGCTCGCTTGAAGTAGCCCATATTGTAGCTAGGTGGAAACACCTCAGGAGGGAGATTGTTCCAAAGTTCTCTGGAGATTGTCCAGCGGGATAAAGTTTCTGCTCAACCGGACCGTGCGTAGTGCCACCTTATCCAAACATTGAAAATGAAATAGATGAACAATGAATTGGAAAGCGCAGCGTGGGACTTTCTCCGGCCAGATGCACAGACGACCTAAAAGGCTTCGTGGGAAGCGGTTGGATGTGATTAACAGAAGCGTGTGTAGTGGCGACCCTTGGGAGAGGTCTACATCCAGCAGTGGAGAGCCTACACAGGCTGATGATGATGAAGATTATGTTGATGCAAAATGATCAAGACATGAATGTGTATGTCCGCCATTACAATACAACACAAATTATATTTAATTTTCCATTATTGATTGAAGCTCTAATTATACTGATTACCGTGAATTTAGTTTAAAAATTTGAAATTGAAAATTTATAACAGCTATTAACCTAATTATTGTCTATTAAATTGAACAGACAATTAAAATTGGACTTAATAATTGTCTGGTAATTTGAAATTGTGGCTTTCTGTCTCTATACAAACAATGTTTTAATGTAGACACATATTGTTAATACACATTTTCGAAATTATTACACGAAAACATCATACTTTACACATTTTTTAATTTAAAAAAATAATAAAGCACTTGAATTTCAATATAGATTTTATGTAATATTTTAAAATAATTACGACGAATTATGACGATTTCAAATAGTATTTAGTTCATTAAAAAGAGTCTCCAATTATGTGTTTAGTTCTAACTTTTTTTATGTAAAGGTTGTCAGACAGGCTAACTACAATATCCATAGCCTAAGATCCCACTGCTTGATCCTGCAGGTATCTGTTTTTTTGATTAAATTAATTTTAAATAAATCTTGAGAATGTATGCAATGGATTAAGGATTGGTTGCCTTGTAAAAATTAGCCGCAATTACCTGTAATTAATTTTAATGTCATTAATTCACTAATATAATTTGCAGCTATACCTTCTCTCTTGCGCTTCCACTTACCTGGAGCGAGAGTCGTTCACAAAAATCATGGCAACCTCTGTTTGCGGCCATTGTGCAACTGGCAACCATTTTTATTTCAATTCGTTACATCATTTTCTTTCAAATGACATGAAATTGACTAAAAAAACATATAGCTGCAAATTATATTAGTGAATTAATGTCATTAAAATTAATTACATGTAATTGCGGCTAATTTTTACAAGGCAACCAATCCTTAATCCATTGCATACATTCTCAAGATTTATTTAAAATTAATTTCATCAAAAAAACAGATACCTGCAGGATCAAGCAGTGGGATCTCAGGCTACCACTTCATGTTAACCGCCACCTACAACACCAGCAAGGCCACAGTGCTTATTAGAATTAAGGATAAGGGATTAGGAAGGGGTAAGAAAGTAAGATCTAACATCCCTTATTCACACAGTGTAAAGGGAGCCCTCCCTTATCATCTGTTACTTTGCTTGCTTGTATAATAGCTAAATTATAATTATTTTTTCTTTTAAATAATTAAAAAAATAACTATATACCTACTGACTGTGGCCCAGTCATAGAAGTGCGATACGATAAAAATATACTTAGTATTTCTATCTCATGTCTATTGAAAAAATCTAAATTTAAAGAAAGAGGCAAGACATTGTAATTATTACTCCGAAAAGAACATGAGACAGTTAAAAAAAAAAGATTTCCTGCTGATAAATTAAATATTATTCCTTTGTTAAGGCGGATCTTTGCTGTAGATTCAATACGAAATTCTGTAAGCGTAATAAAGTTGCAAGTTTATTTGTTCTCTTCAATGGAAACCTTGACAACGCCCTTGTAAAGGGCAGAAACGTGTTCTACTTAAAAGGTTATTTTCAATATAAAGAAAGAATGAAGTTTTTTAAACATACATAGCTAATACTACCAGGGGACTTGGTCAAAGTAACATTTTAAAAACGATAACGAAGTTCGAAAGAATAAAATGTATGGGATGTATCACGTGATTCAGCGACGGCATATGTCAATCCCATACATTTTATTGTTTTCGAGCTTCGTTATCGTTTCGTTATCGAAGTGTAGAAAGCACTGCTTTCTACAGTCGTTTACGCTAAGAGAAAACTCGGTGATTGGTTATAGTTTTCTCTTAGCGTTCTCTCTTTCGTTTCGGAAGTACGCAACGAAGCGTTTGCATCTTGGCTAGGCCCCCTGGTGTAGTTCAATTTTTTTTTAAATCCCACAGGAATCTAAGATTTTTCAAGAATAAAAATTATACTCTAGTTTAATCAAAGTACATCATCTATACATCAGTAAAAACTTCATTGAAATTGGTTAAGCCGTTTCTGATATTAGCGTGCATAAACGCACAGACATCAATTCTAAAAACTATTTTTTTTTTATATTTAATGTGCAGATACCTCCCGTTTATGATTTTATATGAATAGCAAATATGTCTTTATTTAATTTATTGATACATAAGTGAAGTTAATTATTAGCAATGAAATTATTAATTACTAGCTTTTACCGGTTTAGTAGTCATCTCGCACGTTTTTATTTCGTACGAAATGTGCAAAAACACAACTTGTATTTAAATATATTTTTATAATCATCTTGCACACATATTATTTTGTTGCGTGCGACATGACACCCTCAGAAAATCGTAGTAGGCGCTTGGCACACATTGGGTTTTACAGAAGAAAAAAAACTAAAACGACAAGCGTTGATTTTATTTTAAGAATATTCCCTCGGGAACATACTCTTTATCTGGATAAGGTACCTATGTCCCTTTCCTGTATCCCTGACAATTCATGATGATCAGTTGAGTAGTTAAGGCGCGAAAGCGTAATAAACAAACATACTGTAGAATTTATAATATTAATTAGTATTTCAATTACCTTTGATAAACACAGACGCCTCTGCCTCTATTTCTTGGTAACCGTCTACGCTGGCTTTGCAGAGATACCTGCCGGCCGTGTGTGTATCTATGTTCAGGGTTAGATTTGCTGTTCTGCCGACACGCTGCAAATAAAATGTCTATTAAAACACAATAACGCACGAAAATAAGTTCATCCAACACATGATGAACACAGGATTACTGTGTAAGTATAGATAAACCAAACTAAAAATGCGCGCCCCTCCAGTTTGTTTACTCCTACAAGAACAAGCACATGCAAACCGTACATAATCATTTACCCGATTAGCCCTATCTGTTGGCCAACTAGTGCACAAATGACAAGACGCGCGACAGAGCAGACGTTCTGTTCCATAGATAGCGCCCGCTCCTCGCCATGCAGTAACAGATCCCGGATTTATCATACGACTAGTTGATCTGTCAGTTTGGTTGATAGTCTCAGTTCACAGTATAGTCGCCGCACCCACACATGTAAAGTGTGTAGTGAAACAATAAAATTTTGTGGAGGAGCGCGCATTTTTAGTTTGGTTTATCCATGGTTTATCTCACACAGGGTGAAATTCGCAGGGGCGGCAATGCGCACCAGGGAGAGCGAACTCGACCATCCTCCATATACATTTACCGCACGGTCACGACCATTCTCTGACACAGTGTGCTAATTATAACACGAAAAAAATGTTCATTTAAAACATTACTTGCATTAATACCTAATTAAGAGATTGTTGCTTGCTTAATTCGGGGCGAGTGACACACAAGTACTAGTAAGAGAGTACAAAAATAAGTAAGGAAAATACTACTATACAGTACTTAAGTACAAGTATATATTTGAGATATTTTAGATAAAAGTACATTACTGAGTGTACACTTAGTGCCACTAATAGAAATCTCGCAGAGATTGCGATATCGCATCTCTTTTTATATATTGCAGGGTGAAATTTTTCTGCAAATTATATATAGAAACCTTCCTTGTTTAACGTTAGTTTTAGAGATTATCGCCAACATACAAACACACAGACAGATAGACGTGGCGAGGGACATTGTTTTTGCAAGGATTCCATGACCACGACCACTCCGTCAGAAATGTACGACCGAGGAGAAATGCTTTGTTTCCCATGGGCATTCATTACTTTAAGAGTAAATATGTAAAAGCTACAAGCGAATAAATGTTATATGAAAGTAAATAAATGTAAGTATACTTAAGTATAAAGAAGCCACACAAAGCAGTCTGTACTTTGTATCGTCTAAATCTGAAGACGGAAAAGGGTATATAAACATTAATAAAGACATTAAACGAGACAAAGGCACACACGTCGCAAAGAACAACGGGACATAAACGACAAAAGAAAACAGACTTTGCGGTGGTACTACAGACAAAACTCACTATTTTATCACTCATCTTTGCATAGTATTGAAACAGTCGCTTCCCGCCGTATGTACGCTTAGATCTTTTAAACTAGGTACGCAACGGATTTTAATGCGGTTTTCAATAGTGTCAAACTACAAAAAAATTTTATATAAAAATGCAGAAAAAATATGTGCGAAGCCGTGGGCGGTTCGCTAGTGACATAATAAATTGTAAATATAGTCGGCAATGGAGTAATTGCTGGCATATAGTTAGCCAGAATTTAAATTGCAATTCGAAAAAAAAAGCAAGTTCTAAATAAAATTGAAGCAAAGAACCCCAAATGCGGTTCTAAAGACAGAAAATACCTATATTACTACCAGAACGGGGCTCAATTTAAGGGGCAAATTAAAACAATTAGCTCCTTAAAAGTGTATTATTGTATTCGTTTTGATATTTACAAAATAGCAGAATAGGTATAACCCTTGGTGATATATATTTCCGTTCTGTGGTTTACTTGCGTGGGAATGTGAATAAAAACATTCATGTTAATAATAAACGTTTGTATAATATGGAACATTATTATATCATTATTAAGCGATTAGTAACGATTTTAATAAATACATAGTTTAATTACAGCTCAATGAATTTTCGCTTAAATACGTAAATGATTAAAGTGAAATATTATGCACGGCGTAATATTATTTGAAACAAAATAGCAAAAGAACGTAAGACGTAAAAAGTGAATAAAATTCTAGAACCATTGGTAACGCCAAACGAACGCCCACGACCAAATAATAAAACATATGAAAAAGGTGAGCGACAAATAAAGGTTTTGACAACTTCACTAAGAGACAAAGAAAGGGCAATACATTTTTACCATTTTGAATAAAGCCGTGTAGGGAGAAACCGATCAAGATAAAAGGAAATTCTATTGAACAGTTTTCCTATTGTTGACAAATTAAATATCTAAATACACTTATAATTTTGTGTATTATTTTTAACCCTTAATCGCTTGGTTTTGTAGGAGTTGTCGTGCCCCTAGAGCTTGACTCGATTTTTTTAAGAGAAAGCAACGCAATGATTTAAAAATAAACATTATATAAGTAGAGGAATTGTCGTATATATACGGCTCTGGCGAAATGGACACGAAAGCAAGTGTCGGATAAATCCGACTCTCGCGGTTAAAGGGTTAAAGACAACGGATTATATGATAAATAAAATATTAAAGTGGTTCTATGGTAATTACTAAGATATATCGAGTTACAAAACACGAGTAACACATCATTATATAATTGCTATACTATATCCTAAGACTTACTATAGTTTGGTCTTCTTCATGATGCAGCCATCTGATTTCTGGAGGAGGGTAGCCTTCCACGTCGCAACTTAACGTGACAGTTGTGCCTACTTCGGCTTCCACGTCTTTGGGATAATTTCTGAACGTTGGAGCGTCTGTAACGAAATCCTTATTAAATATAATTACATATAATTGTATTGGTACAGTCGGGATGAGAAAAAGTTGGTCACCTTAAAGTCGACATTTGCTTGCACCAGGGCAATTATCAGTTATGTCAAAATTTCATAAACATTTTAAAAACACGCCTAAACCAAGTTCTACTATTGATCTTAAACTCCATTGATGTAAAATCACATTTTCTTTAAATGACAGATGTTTGGTTGGTTTTAAATGACATATAACACAATTCGTACTCTACGCATATATGTCAGTTTTAAATGTTCCATAAAGTTCGTAGTGTTTTGTATGACGTGCAAAATCCATAGTTGTAGTAGATTGATGGCTTGGTGCTTTAGTTTCAAGGAAAGGAATGAATGAATTCGAAAAATGACGAAGGTTTTCGTACCCCGACTGTACAATGGTACTTTTGTCCATAATTATGAGCAGTCTTGCAGAGAGAACAATATACTGTGAAACAGTAGACGCAGGTTCGATTCCCTATCTATCTATCTATACCTCTCAATATTTTCGATCTAATGTTCCATACATTAAATTGATAATATTGAGAGAATATGATTCTTAAGTTAAGTTTGTGTATATTAAATCAGTTTTTATTTTAAACAGGACACGGTTCCAATTTCATTGTTTCCGCGTAAAAATAACTAGTAAACAGATAACTTACAAGTGATCTCCAATGTTTCTGACTCCTCACTTTTCCCGACTTCGTTATAAACCTCACATTTCACAATGGCGTCGTTATATTTCCTTGTTATGTTTGGTATTATCTGCAAAGAGTGTATCATTTTACAAAAGTCACATATAAACATAGGTATTATTCGTATCATATATATGCTCGTTTTGTATTGTATAGAAGGCGTTTTTGTAACATATATGATTGTATGAAAATCTGAAGGATCTACACGCCTTCGCCTTCAGATACATACGGTGTATCTGTAAAGTCTGATTGTAAAGTTTCATTTCACAGACTTCACTGAAGGTGTGTATAGTGAAAAAAAAATTGCATGGAACCAAAAAATTCAAATTAATTTTTTTGCTAGTATAATTGATCACCAAAATATGCAGAATTTTTGCAGGTTAAATTCTTGTAATAACTGACTAAAAGCCAATAATGTTTATCGATGAAAGCATCCCAGCTATAATGTATGTACATTTAAAATTCGTTTATTAATAGCTAAGTACCATCTATAAACGTTTTTCTATAATATTGAAATTGCTAACGTATTATTGTCTTGCGTCGCATTGTGTTTTCGGTTAACCACATTATGGTGTTGAGACAATAAAAATTTATCCTCCTAAATACTAACTGACTTCACTCGCTCGTACAGTACGCCCTTAAGTTACCTCTTAAGGTATTTACAGTTGTCGAACATTAACAGTGTAGGTAGGTATATGCAGGCGTGTAACCTATTAACTGGTCGGACACTATCGCAACAATGGACGCTTGATAATATTAATTTATTACTCACCAATTCAGTGCTGTAATTGCCAAGGATCAGTTCATCATTCATGTACCACTTGTAACTGAGATTAGTTGGGTTTGCGTCGGCTTTGCACACTGCAAATCAATTAATTGTTAATGTCTGGTTATCACTGGGATAATTGGAAGTTACTGTTTACATTTGCTTCGTACCAGTTATAGGGGAATTGAGAAATTGCTGTTTGAAACGAGTTACGAAAACAGAACATGTTTTTATGCAAAGTTCGATAGGCGAGGTTCCGACAGGGAGCGTAGCCATCCCCGCGCTGGATAGCTGTGGCGGGGCACCGATGTCGTGTCATAACGTTCCCGCGACCTCGCCCATCTACGGCCGCGCTAGGAAGTTGTTGGGTTTTAGCCGGTAGGAGTCCGGTATAATCTCACAGCGTCCCCTATAACTGCCTATATCTAATATATAAAATTCTCGTGTCGCGGTGTTTGTTGCCAAACTCCTCCGAAGCGGCTGGACCGATATTGATGAAATTTTGTGTGCTTATCGGATAGGTCTGAGAATCGGCCAACATCTATTTTCCATACCCCTAAGTGATATTTTTTTGTATGGCAAAACAACGTTTGCCGGGTCAGCTAGTATCCTATATATATAGAAAATCTATGAGGATTTCCCAAGTTAAAATAGAGGTTGAGTACTATTTGAGGGCAGATGGCTACAATTGTTATAATACAATGCCCGGGGGAAATAGGAATGTAATCGCTGCCGACTCAGCAAAAAATTTCGTTAAAGACGTTCCAAAGTTGACCTTGTACTATTGAATTTTTCTCATTAGGGAAGTGGGCTTTGAAATCTCTTATTTAGGCACAGAAACAACACATTGCTGTTATCTGCAATAGCAGATCTGTAACAACTAATAAGTTGGCTAGTATCATGCTATTATCTAGGTTTTCAGAAGTCAGAGAACGTTGGTTATCAATAAATCTTCACTCCGAAATTCTGCTACTGCAAAAACTAAAGTAGGCAGTTTTATAGGAACTTGGAACCGGAGAGTCGTTTACATAAAAAAATCATTATTTGTACAACAGTTTAGCTAGAAGCTAGACTTGATTCCTCTGGTGATGTTTGTGTTCCATCTAGGCGATAGCCTATACCCAAGGCAATTAATTGGATGAACTATTTATTGAAGGTATCTTGTTGGGAATGGTGCCACAGAAGCTTTGATCATAACATGAATGAAGTACCCTTGGTCTCGGAACACTAAAGGTAAATTTCAAGTTGAAGAACTTCAAGTAAAATACATTACCTATAGTAACGTCCTGGCCTTCAGGTATTTTTCCATTGGCGCTTGATTTTATCTGTATCCTTACTTTTGGAGCATATTTCACCTGGTAACAAAATAAATATTCAATTACTTAATTGTTAAAGTAACATGTAAAAAAGAAAAAAAAATTTTGGAACAATATATTAAACGTTTATTATATTTTATTAAAACATTTATCTTACACCTTATAACTTTGACCAAAGATCATCATCATCTCAGTCGTAGGACGTAAATTTAAATTAAATTACAAGGATTCTCAGAATAAATACAATTTTGTATAAATTCTATAATGTCGCAAAAACTGCATTCAATTAAAATTCAAAAGTTCAATTCAAAACTGAATTGAACTGATGGGTAACGAAGAAGGGAAGAGACGCGCAGGGCGATGAAAGAAATCGTGGTAACGAAACACCTGGAAGTGGACTGGAATTGTCTCAGTGGAACAGAAGACAGAGAAAGAAATAAGGAGATAGAGAAAGAAAGAGAGAAATAGAGTTAGCATTCAATTTTAGAACCTATCTGCAACGCTGTAGGTACCAATTTTGGGTTATTCTACGAAGCGACATAAAATACATACATACACGATATTTACGAGACCGTTAGCGGGAAATAAAAAAAAATATTCCATAAATAATGGACCGTAAAAATAAACTTTGGAAATAGACGACAGACACTTTTTTGAAACTCCACCGCGTTTATTATTTGCCTCTGCGGGATAAACTATGGCTGAAATTTGCCAAAAAAAAAATAAGACTAGAAAATTCGTTTCATAGTTTGGTCCGACGATGTATGTAATAAAAATGCTTTTTTGAACGTTTCTCTTGTGTTTTTAGGGATATTGCGGAACAAAATTCTGTCCTTTAGGTACAATTTTATAACAATTTTTTTTTAAAATCTTTACAAACATGTATAATAAGATATGTTGTCTTCTAAGAACAAGGCGACATAATTTTTTTGGTGTTCCAAGAATGCACTTTGTAACTTTGTACCGAGAAGTTGTAACGCTTCGTTACAACTTAGAAATTTGCAGGCGTATAAGTTGTGACAGGACACACTGCGTTTAGCAGTCATTTGGTCATCTCGTCTGGTTGCAATAACCACGCCCTTACAGAAGACCACTGTGAAATAACAGCTTACAGCAGTGAGTAAGGAATGCCAGAGCTCATTTCCCTATCCCTTCCTAATATCCCTTATTCTTAATTTTAGCTTTGTGTTATAGGCGACGGTAGCCACCTATCATCAAGTGGACCGTCAGTTTGTCTGTCTACCTTTACATAAAATAAAATCGACCAGTGAGCGAATTTTAGTAAAAATAAAACCACACAGTTATTTCAAAAAGTACCTATCTAGTGTACATGTTAAAATCTAGTGTATGCATTATTTAAAAATCAGTATCAATTTTTATATTCACACAGAATAAAATTAATAAACCTGAGAGGAAAATATTGTACACATATACACACACGAGACGCGATATAAAAGCGTGCGTGTCTTAGATTGGAAAATATGTTATTGAGGTCGGGTCCTGACAATGATCTATTGCTTTGCTGAGCGATCTATATTTGCTTTATTATCCTGGGGATGCTTAAGAGAAAAACGTTTGGGATGTTGTGGTAGAACATTTTCGTTCTGCAGTCGTAAACTAGCGCCATCAAACACCTCTTTACTAAGACTATTTTTAAAATTTTCATGAAATATTATCAATACTAATAATAAATTTGTAAGGGTCGGTCATGGAGTAAGTTACTTTGTTTTCAGAGATATCGTGTTTATAGGCTCTATACATGATACTGAAATTAAATTGACGATTTTTAGAATTTTTTTCTGTATGTATGTTCCTCCATAACTCTGAAACGAATTAACTAACTTGGTAGATAAACATTTGGACGTACGGGACACAGGATAGGCTACTTAATATTTATCAATGCGGACGAAGTCGTGGGCACTAGCCAGTTTCAAATATTTCTTTAAAACGAACGAGGATTCGCGTTTCAACTTTAATAATAACTAGATGTTGCACGCGACTTTACCCGGGTAACTTTATACAATATGGCCTATGTTACTCTCGCTGATACTGTAGCTTTCTATAGGTGAGAGAATTTTCAAAATAGGTCCATTAGTTTTTGAGTTCATTCATTACACATAGAAATCTTCTCGCTTTATAATATTATAAAAAATAAATAATAATAAATAAGTATATATAAGTAAGTATAGATTATCAAAAATGTCTAAGAACAATTTATTTTTGATAAAACAAACCGTTATTTGTTAAATATTTTGATAACTTCACTTTCATGAGATTAATGATAAGAAATTTGAAGCCACCTCCTTTATCCCCGTCACCTATTCTCTAGGTGTGCCATGGCTTAACACTGCAGTCGAATTGTCGTTAAGAGGACAAGGAACCTAGAACTCTGTCCTATCAGAACAGAATAGGTGTCATTTTCTCCGTGTAAAAATAAAGAGGAAATGAATATTCGTTTGGCTAGAAGAAGATATTTTTTTATAATTAAATAAATAAATAAATATCTCCACACATTCCACACAGCACCATCTAGTTCCACACTAAGCAACTTAATGCTTGTATTATGGATACCAGACAGTTGATATAATACATAGATTACTTTTTTTTTGTAAATACATACATATTATAAATACAAACATCCATGACTCAGGTACAAAGGTAAATTAACACATAAACATTTGCCCCTAGCAGGATTCGAACCCGCGACCGTTTGGTTAACAGCTAGGGTTACTAGCCACTAGACCAAATGTGTCGTCAATTATAATTATATATAATTTTATAAATGTTTGTAATTTATGTAATGTAAGTAATTAATGTAATGTAAGTAATTAATGTAATGTAAGTAATTTATGTAAAGTAAGTAATTTATGTAATGTAAGGTACCAACTGATGCATCAAAACGAGGTTGCTCGATACCTATGTGTGTTGAAATAAATAAAATAAAAAAATAATGCTAATACAACATGCAAATACGTAATAAGTTGAATATTCGCCAATTGTTTATAAAATGATTTAAAAAAAAACATGAGAGCTCGGTCTAGGAGAGTAATGAAAATTTATATCGACCGCACCGCCATTAAACTGTTTGATAATATCATTTAACATAAAAAAAGACTGTCACGCCGCGCCGGTACTCCGTGTACGAATGGCGACTATGGCAATATCAAAGCAATATCGACGTCCCATCCGATCATAAAATGTAATTGGGTTGCCAGTAAAAAGGGTTTTTATTTTACGGCCCCCAAAAAAATACATGATAAACAAAACCAGCCTCTATCTCGTCGCGGACCTCATTTTCACTGGATATAACATGCTTGAGAGGTAATGTGGTAATATTTGTGTATATTCCAACCATTTTGATTACAGTAAAAATTTAATGTACAAAAAAAAAAACCTATATTATTATAAATAACCAGCGACAAGCTCCCGGCTTCGGCCGGGGTGTAATTTTTATATATACGATACAAATCTTCTCCTTTTTATATATGAAAAACCGAATTAAAATCGGTCTACCCATTTTCAAATTTTTAAAATGTACACAAACCAACTTAACTTTTTATGTATCATACGAACATACAAATCTAACTAGTATTTTTAATTTTAGGCATTTTTATCCAAAATTAAACTTTTTGTAATATTTTTCTAGATTTAAAAAAAAAAAATTATTTCTATTTGTTAGTAATTTTTCCTGGTCTTTACCTGTTCCAATGCACACTGACCAGGGTAGGACTTGTAAAAATTAAGTTACTTTATAATTTCTTATATAAATTAAAATTTAATTTTTAACTAAAGAAACACTACATAAAAAAAGAAATAGTACCAAAAAAATACCAAATTACTCCTTTGTGTTGAAACAAATATATAAATAGAATTTTTTTTACAAAGTTATTACTTATGAGTTAATAATAACTTTTTTATTGTTTATTTTTTTGATTGACCATGTCGAATCCAGAAAGTGTATTTCCGTAGCGGAACAGCAATTTCCTTTTAACATACTCTTGGAATGACAATAATTTTTATAACCGTTCTCTCGGTTTATATAGCGTATTTGATCGAGGTCGTCCGTTTTGATATGACATGACGTTTTATTTCTATAATCACAATGCTAAAGATAGACTAAGTTAGGATGGCACTCATTGATATTTTTTTATTGAATTAATTGCCTTTACTTAGGGTATGAAAATCTTCGTTAGTTTTCAAATTATTTTCCTTTATCAAGACATTGACTCTTAGTACTTTTTGAAACTAAAGCACTAAACAGACAGCACTGACAGTCGTTTGGTCCTGGTGCAAGCAAATTTCGACTTTAAGGTGACAAACCTTTTCTTACCCCGAATGTAAGTACATTTTTTTACATTAATCTTTACTAATTGTTAAAAAATATAGGTTTTTTTAATGCAAAATCTTGTAAGTCATTTTCATTGCTTATCAAAACCTGGTCGGTCTCATCTTAGAGGCGCGAACCGCGAGGGACTATCTTACTCGGGTACCTTTTATCTTTCGTGGTTCTCCCCGCGATTATCTCTACTAATATTATAAACTAGCGTCCCACCCTGGCTTCGCATAGAGTTGGAATTTCCAAAACAGATGCTTACGCAATAAAATTAATCTATGTTCCAAACTTTTAGCATACACGGACGATGTCGAGGGCAAAAACTAGTAATAAGTAAATATTTTAATGTAATATGTTAGAATTCTTTTGTAAATTAAAACCACACTTCTTTATACTATAATATGAATTTATGATTTTAATGGAAATTGATTTTGAAAACATAATCAATAACGCTATTATAAGAAAAAAAAAATCTTTTTTTTTCCTCCCTAAATAAACAGTCCAAATGTGCCAAGAAAATTGTGAAAAGAATCATGAATCCTCACAGTCGACTCCTAGACTATAATGGACCGGCCGCGTCCGAGGTACATAAATAATAACCTCAAACATTTCAACATTACAGGCGGCGGAAAATTGCAGAAAATGAGACGAAAATTTTCGGCTATACCCAAACTGTCTTATATGTCTTATGTTTATGTGTCTTATTATGTCTTATATTTTAGATGATTATACGAACGCGGACCCTTTCGATAGATCGGTCACTGAACTATGAAAAATCCATATTTCCATACTATTTCAATACTTCCATACCAATATTATAAATGTGAAAGTAACTGTCTACCTGTCTGTTACCTTTTCACGCCTTAACTACTCAACTGATCACCGTGAAATTTTGTAAGGGATACCTTTCATTCAGAAAAAATGTACCTACTGTTGGTATTGTAGATACATAATTAAGGATATTATACAGATACAAACGTAGTTAATACTACGAGTACCTAGTATGGTGAGATGAAAATCAACATTTCGGTAAAATACTTGCAAGTTGCCGTGAACAATAAATTGTTCGAAAAATATTTCAACTTTTCATTTTTTCATATGACATGTAACGGAAATTAAAATATATAAAATATTTTGTTGCACATTTTCTGATAATTTATTAGTTTTAAAATTAACCAAATTTGCGAAAGTTTGTGAGGATGGATCTTTGTTACTCTTTCACGGAAAAACGGCTCAACAGATTTGGATGAAATTTGGCACACGCATAGTTTATTAACTGGATTAATAAATAACATATTTTCTATCCTAAAAAAATATAAGATTCGCGAGGGATCGTCTAAAATATTTGGGGGCCACCGTCGTCACAGCGATAAAAAAAGTCCGATATGACGGTGGCCACTTACCATCAAGTTGACAGTCAGCCCGCCTTAGCAACATATACTTACAAATGTAAACTTACTAAGTATGTGCTTGTCTAGCAATTACAAAAAAAAATTTAAAACACAAACAAATTGCCATTTAGAACTTGAAAGAGGATATTACCATATTCCCCTTTCCAAGTTTAAGTGTGAAACTTAAACTTTCTAAAGCAACTAACAATCTAATTCCGACTCAGGAATAACTGAATTTCGCCGAAACTTCTCTCTCTGCTCTCGGACTACGACAAAAGAAACGGTTCGACGATGCGAAGGGAAGTGAGGCGAGACCGGAATAAATAAGGAGGCAACAAAACAATGGCCGTGGAGCTCGAACGGTCCCTTGCAAGCTAATACAAATATAGCACTTCGTAATAAATGCATATAAATATAGTATATTTACCAGAGAGCTACTTGAAGATGTGTAGATAACATGTTCTTTAAAAAAAAAAGTTGCGACATTTATTTTGTGGCTATTATTTACCTATTACTAGTAGTCCAGGCAAATTACGAAATCATTAAACATTAAATTATGTAGTTTGGCGATTGTTAAGGATCGATAGGGGGGTGCATTCTAAGCATACATTTCAATTTGAGGGGTTCTCCGAAGGTCAGCTGTACCTCATTTCGCTAAAAACGCGTTTAATTCGATATCTCGAAAACGGTTAGTGTTAGGCAAAAAATTGTAGAGACATTTTCCCTTCTCAATTAAATTTACTAACTTTTTTATCTGAAACTTTTTTTTGTAGCATCAATATTTTTCAACTTATTACTTCCGAAAGGCAAAAATTTTTTTTTTTTCCTCCCTATTTTTCATTTTTCGTCATTTCCTCCCCAACCGTTCAATTTTATGAAATTTTCCTGATTATCAAAGTTGTAGATCTTTTAATTACGAACAACCTTTGTCTAAAACTTTTTTCTCTACTACCAATACCTTCGAAGTTATACCTTACTTTACCGAGCGAAATCCGCGCCATTGTCACAATATCATCGACATTAGTGGGTATTATTCAGTACTTGAAAGAAATATTAAAGTATTCCATGATCATTTATTAGCCAACTTACCTGTATAAAAAGGTGAATCGATTAAACCATTTAAATATTGTACTCCATTTAAATATTAAACGCGTTTTTAGCGAAATGAGGTACAGCTGACCTTCGTAGAACCCCTCAAATTGAAATGTATGCTCAGAATGCACCCCCCTATCGATTCCTAATAATCCCCAAACTACATAATTTAATGTTTAATAAACCCATTTTGAGCCGTAATTTGCCTGGACTATACCTGTGCCTGCAACTTCGTAGGCGCGGTTTTCATCTGCTTGGTATTTCGGTATATTTATTTGTACAGAGATTTTGTTTATATTAAAAAAAAATATATATATAACGTATATAATTCTCGTGTCGCGGTGTTTGTTGCCAAACTCCTCCGAAACGGCTGGACCGATTTTGATGAAATTTTATGTGCTTATAGGGCAGGTCTGAGAATCGGCCAACATCTATTTTCCATACCCCCTAAATGTTAAGGGTGGTTCACCCCAAAAATTTTTTTTTGGCAAAACAACGTTTGCCGGGTCAGCTAGTGTATATATAGATGCATAATTAATTATCTATGCATAAATGGGAGACGAGGAAGGTTTGTGTATATAAAAAAATTGAATGCTGGACAAAGCCGGAAGCGGGTCGCTAGTAATCAAATAAAAATGATAAAAAAGAATACTTACTTCAATCTGTATGCTGGCAGCGCGATACGCCCGATCAGCAGTATTCTGAGCTTGGCAAGTGAATGTTTGATTGTGATGTTCTTGCTTCGGTGTCATTTTTATCACTGACCTATTTGGAAAAGGAAATATATTTATTACAAACACGAGATGCGACATTATTTTCTTGAAGAGAATCAAATATATATTTTTTTATAAGTTTTCTTTTTTATTTGAAGTAAATATACAGACAAACAACCCAATAGATCAAATATCACTTATTGATTTATACAATTTTAATGCACATAGTAAGCAAATCTATTCAATACATTAACTTTTCTCTACTAAACAGAAAAAGGAGAAAAGAGCTTAAAATGACAAATTGGATACTCTTTTACTAAAAAAGAGTTTAAATGTAAACTTACTAACTACTTACGAGTTCAAGGGTCCCGGGTTCGATTCCCGGCAGAGTCAACTTTGGAAGTGAACTTTACAAAGTTAGCTCTGATCCCAAGTATTAAATACTCTGTGAAATCTAGTGATCAATTTGAGTATGGAATCTGATACTCTGTGGAATCTGATGATCTGGAAAGAGTATGGAATCTGGTACTGTGTGAAATCTGATGATCTGGAAAGAGTATGGCATCTAGTACTCTGTGGAATCTGATGATCTGGAAAGAGTATGGAATCTGGTACTCTGTGAAATCTGATGATCTGGAAAGAGTATGGAATCTGGTACTCTGTGAAATCTGATGATCTGGAAAGAGTATGGAATCTGGTACTCTGTGGAATCTGATGATGTGAAAAGAGTATGGAATCTCCAGCAGTTTTATTTTTAGTCTTTAAATACGTCTTAGTAATTTTGTATTGCAGTTATACAGAAAAAGTTTTGCGCGCTTCATCAAGTTTGAACTCTATTCATACATCCTAATATTGTGATAATTATTTTGTGCAAAGTTACCTCGCCGTGAACCTCTGTCCATCTGGCAATGGCTCCACAGTGTACGTTACGCCTTGTGTCAATACCCCAGCGTTACCATCAACCCACGTGATCTGGAAATAATAATAATAATTAGTAAATGTACAGAGATTTGGCTCACGAGGTGACTGCCATGTGGGATGTCGATTCGACAATCATCGTCCCGGTAATCGTCTCCGCGAACGGACTGATAGCGAAGAGCCTCGACCAATAAATCTTTAATTCCTGTGCTAATTATATCTCGGATCTATCGAACAGAAAGTGATACAGGAGGGTAGCTTTTATCTAATACGCGACTATCAAGACTACCATCAGTCTGTCTGCCGATTTATATGTATATGTATTAACTAGAATTTCATAATACGTAAATAACATTTTTTTTAATACTTAACACAGAACAATTTTTGAAAACCTATAGGCTATGTTCATTGTACCAACTCCATTTGTTTAGCATATTATATGAAAATTTTGAACTCGGTAACGGTGCCCCTAAGCTACCTGTGCTAGCTGGATTATAAAGTGATACGAGCTTGCAGAAGATTATTAATAATATGTAAAATATCTCTGCACCGAGTTAGGGTAATAAAGCAAGATGAATTTTCGGCTAAATTCCCGGCTAACTTCACCGTTATATATTTGGTTCTTAGTCCCTGGAGTACAACAGTGTTTGGAACCAATCATTTCAGTAGAAATTAAATTGTTTTTGGCTTCCATTGGTAAGAGCACGTTAATTTTAGATGCAGTTAATATGCAGAAGAAGACACTGGTGGGAGACGATGTGGAACGTAACTAAGTAATACATATATAAAAATGGAAATAAAGAAAAAAATTTTTTTCTTTTTTTTAAAAGTAAAGTTCATAAAACAGGCTGACAATCCACTTGATGTGGTGGTAGGTGGCTACCGTCGCCATGCATATAATAAATGCTGCAAATGCGCTAAAGACCTCAGTAAGATTATGGGTAAGGAATCAGAAAGTGATATCAAAATCTAAGATCCCGTACTCACTCACCGAAACATAACAGCACATATGCTGTTATTTCACGGTAGCCATTCTGTGAGAGAGTGGTTACTGACGCCAAGCGGGATGCCAAAATGACTAAACGAATTCTGTTGAAATTTTACATTAATACCGTTTGTACATCAGAATAACTCATCTCTATACTAATATTGTAAAGAGGGAAGTCTTGTATGTTTGTATTAATGAATAAACTCAAAAACATTAGAATAGAATAATACAATAATAATTTATTTGTTGATCATATTATGTACATATAGGTTATTCAATTAACATTTAATCTATATGACCTACCATTACTGGCATACAAAACCTTTATCAAGTTATCTTATAATATTTAATGTCAAGTATCAATTATCCAATGTCAAGTATATTATTTCCAGCACTAACCTTTGTCACTAAAGAGATCATGAATCATTTTGATTTTTTTTCACCAATAGAAAGTTATATTATCAGCGAGTAACATAGTAATATCTATGTAAAATTCTCGTGTCGCGGTGTTTGTTGCTAAACTCCTCCAAAACGGCTGTACCGATTTTGATGAAATTTTGTGTGCTTATCGGGTAAGTCTGAGAATCGGCCAACATCTATTATCCATACCCCTAAGTGATATTTTTTTGTATGGCAAAACAACGTTTGCCGGGTCAGCTAGTGGGCAATAATTAAATATTCTCAAATGAAATTGCGGGTAGAAGCTAGTTATAAGATATGTTTACAGCGTTCAAAGAGAGAACTCTCTTAAAAACTTCTCTATACAGAGTTATTTATGTCGCACGCCAATTTATTTTCCCGGTGCTAAGTCGAATATTCCCATTTAATCCGTTCAGGTTGTGTGGAATGGGTTATGTTACTCCAGGGGTGAACACAATTAGGAGTTAAATTGAAAACCATGTCGCGTCGAGACTGAAGGGTGCCCTGGAGACCTCAAGCTTTCAGACGATTTATAATTTATTAAACTAAATTCTTCTTGCAGACATAGAAGATTTCACATCTGTCGAGGGAGATGTCTCGCAGTAGGTTGGTAAAGAAATGTTTAGACAAACGCATTCCTCGATATTTTTTTAAATCTCGCAGTCAGACTGATGGTTTTTGATAGTGTGTGGATCTTTCGCCTATAAATACAAACAACACCAATAGGGGATAAAAATGAGAATGCCGGTCTTGATATAATTCTACATAAGGCTATACTTATATTATAAAGAGAGATTTGTAGGTTTGTAATGAATAAACTCATAACTACTAGGTCGATTTTAAAAATTCTTTCACCTATAGAGAGCTACGTTATCAGCTAGTAACATAGGCTATTTTATAAAGCTACGCGGGTGAAGTAGCGTGCAACAGCTAGTATTATATATATACCTAGCAAAAAGTAAGAAGTATCAGATAGGTGCAAAATCAGATTTTTGAACTACTGAAAAATTTGAATATAGCCAGCTAAAAGATTCGTTTATCTTTTTAGGACTCGATGAGTGTGATAAAAGCTGTGAAGGCAAGAATCCAAAAAAGAAAAAAAAAAACAATTCATACGTTGACCCTTCAGATGGGGTTAAGCAGAATCACGGTGAAATAAGTGTTGAATGAAAATTTGGCGCAAAAGCTGAATAGACTCGGAAAGCTGAAATGGCGTACGCATATAAACACAAAAATTGTTTTTTCTATAGACAAAAGCTGAATCATATATTATGTAGTTACTCCATGACCTTCATAACCAATGACACACAAAAATAAAATACAACAAAGAATTAAAAAATGTCAGCAAATAAAATAATCCAGCGGTCGCACGTTCCTTACCTCAGCCGGTGGTTTGCCTCCGACGGAGACGCACTCCAATTTGATGTTTCTGTCCTCGGTGGTAGAGAGGAAAGTCCCTTGTAGTATTTTGGGCGGCTCCGGTGGGACGAGCACGGTGAGGCGGGCGTATCGCGACCTAATTGCGGCCTCACCTGGACAAAAGTGTTTTAATTCATTTCAATATACGGAGCCATGGCAAATTGATATCGTGAGTTTTTGTTCCGATAACTGGGTGGGGCTGCGGTCTACTTTTATTCACGATTCGCACAACACAATCAGTGTTGTGTTTTTAATGAGAAACGAATGCAGACAGGCTGACACATGGTGAAGATAGGAGAATAGATAATGTCTGCTATTCCTTACTCACGCTGAATAACCCAAATTAAAATAAAATTTACAAGCCTGGATTAAGACATTGCTTCTTCGCTTATTGACCTGACCATTAATGAGGCAATTAGGAAAGAAATTATTATATAAATTTTAAAGATTATAAAATGAAGGCAATAAAATGAATGAATCCTCTTCAGATACTGCTCCCTATGATGAAGAGGAATAAGTATTTTCCTTTTCATCATAGGGAATAATCTATGGAATAAGAAATTTGATTGAGATGTGTGCAATCTAAGAAAACATTAAAAACTATCACTTCAACAAGTCTGAGTGATTAAAAACATCACTTGTAGTGCCTAAAATAAATAACTAATAGTGATTTATAATGTTCATTAACTTGCATTATTGTACTTAAGGTCTGAGTATCTCAATTTTTATATATAAATATGTTTTATTTAGCTCTATTAATATGTTTACAATATAATATTTCTAATTTCAGTCTTTCTAATATAAGATTAATATGTAATTCCTACTCCAAACGTGCCAGCGCAAACCTTAGGGTACTAGAGTAGCAGGTGCTACCACCGCACAGGCAGTCCGGAGATGGTTTCACTTTTAATCTGTACCCTGTCTACCTTATAGGTTAATTATATATATATCTTATAGGTTATAGGCTACCTTATAGGATAAGGAACTATGTGGTTATTGAGAAATGAGTAGCAAATTAGTGTCGCTGATACTATAAGCAAACAACCACATATTTATATATCAGCAATAATCTTTTCAGAATTATGAAATTACTTTAAACTAAAACTAATTATAACTATACATTAATTCGAACATTATCATAAATTTCTTACTTAAGTTATAACCCATCAAAAACATCACAATAATAAAATTGAAATAATTAAAGGAAGTTTAGAAGTCGACGAGTAAGTAACTTAGTCTGTTTGTTGTAGTAATAATGAAGCGAAAACGATATAACCTTTTGTAAGTACAAGTAGAGATTAAGTTTGTAGATATGTAGTAAGATATACTTTCGTAATAAAAGGTCAACACAATTTCTGTATTTGTTTAGATCTCGCGCATGGAGAGATAAAGGTTGTACGTTATATTAATTTTTCTAGGCTTTCATCGAAATCAGTCAAATTAGATCCACTGGCGACCCGCTTCCGGCTTCGCAATTTTTTCCGCTATATATTTTATTAAATGTTAAGATCGACAGACAGGCTGACTGTCCACTTGTTAGTAAGTGGCTACCGTCGCCTATATCATAAGCAACGCCACAGGTGTTGCAAGACCGCAGCAGGATTGCACCAAAACACAACAGCACGTATGCTGTTGTGTTAGGATAGGATATATATATATCATACTTTTCATCATGGAAAATTGTTGGGTTCCCGAGGGATCGTTTAAAAATATAAAAAATTGGAAGCCACTGTCGCCGTGGTGGCGCCACAGTCAGCTCAGCGCGATAAAGGTGTCAGATATTTTCTGTTTTTCAACACGGTGTTGTATTTTTCATTTTTCAACACGGAAAAAGTCGCGGGCATCAACTAGTCTACACTAATAAAAGAGAGAGATTGTATTTTTGTTTGTCTATACTAATATTATAAAGAGGAAAGGTTTGTTTGTTTGTTTGTTTGTTTGTTTGTTTGTTTGCATTGAATATGCTCCGAAACTACTGTGCCGATTTGAAAAATTCTTTCACTGTTGGGAAGCTATTATTATCAGCGAGTAACATATAGGCTATACGTTATAAAGTTACGCGGGCGAAGCCGCGTGCAATAGCTAGTAATGAATAAACTCAAAAATTACTGGGCCAATTTTAAAAAGCCATATTATCACTGAGTAACATAGGATATGGATATTTTATACGCAACAACTAGTGAGTAATAATGTTAAATTTGTATAATGTAAAACAAATGGGAATTTAGATCATAAATGATAAGAATAAGATGGAAGGAAATTCTAACGCAGAGACAAAAGAACCTTAATTTGTATAATAACACTAGAAGATTAGATGACACGAGAATTTATGAATGTTTAAATAATTTTTAATAAAAGAAACTAATGGCCCCAACAAAGAGGAAGAGAAAAAGACGATTTACATTACTAATCACGGCGGGAAAAACTTTGCTTTTTATCAACCTTGAAGGCACAATGGAGGAAGTGGCTCGGGGCGAAATGGTACAACTTTGCACTATTTAACTTGGAAACTTCGCAACCAAACTTCTGTGCATAGGAAACTATTCGAGGGGAACTCCGAGCGCCATTGTCTTTATTTCCCTACTCCGTGATAAAAGCCACTGAAAAGGATTTAACTTGTTGAAAAATTTTGATTTCATCTTCTTTAAAAGGCTGCACTTGAAATTTTTGTAGAGTAACCAGCGCAATGGTATTGGCCCTGTGTTTATTGATTACTAGTGATCAGTTCCTGACTTCGCCCGGGATGCAATTTTTTATATTCACAAACCTTCCTCATTTATCCCTCTTTCCTTAAGTGAAAATAAAATTTAAAATCGGTTGAGCGGTTTTGAAGTCCATGGAGGACAAAACTTACATTATTTATCTAAGAATATGTCTCTAGCATATCTCTAGGTTGTTACATAATTATCTCAGAATTGTTTTGTCTTTCTGTGGCTTTGCTATAACATATAATATACTAGTTGGTGCCCGCCAGTTCGTCCACGTTCAAAATTGAAAAATAAATAGGCAATATAACGCTTAACCTCTTGTTGCTAGAACACTTTAGGCAGGCGTTAGTTTTTTTATTTTATTTTAGAAGATCCCTTGGGAACAGTACTTTATTCTTGGATGAAAGGTACCTATGTCCTTTCTTGTATCTCTGACAACATGTATGTAAAATTTCATTATGTTCGGTTGAGTAGTTAAGGCGTGAAAAGGTAACAGACAGCCATGCAGAGTTACTTTCCCATTTATAATATTAAGTCTGGACTAGTTGGTGTCTGCTACTTTGTACGCGTTGAAAAATTAAGGTTGGACATATTTACTGCTGTTAATATACTTTTGCCATGCGTTTTCATTGAATAGGCTGATTTCTTTAAACGAGGGTGTACGCCAAAAAATGTACGCATTTGACAGCACATAGCGCTCTAATAGATATTCATATTCAACCGGGGTTCGACCCGAGTTGAACCCTAGTTCGGAGTCAACGTTCATTCAGCATATTATAGCCTTAAAGCGTCTTAAAACGTGAAAGCGTAACAAACAGACCACTATCAAATTTGAAATATTATAATAGGATATTAAAAATCTCCACTTTCTTATCACTTGGACCAAACACAAATTTCCCTTTTCCTATACAACGAACAATTGTTTTCGTTCTTGAGCCGACTCTCACAAAATTGTGTTTGCTTTTAATAAATTGAAAATCTTGGTGCGCTGCTCTTTCAGGCCCGCGGCCAAACGTTATTCTTTGCTTTCGTCTTTTGCGGACTTTTTCATGGCTCCCCATTGAAGTTTTCGTATGCTCTCACATAATTCGCTTTAATATTTCCTCTTTGAAATTATATCTAATCATGTTTGGTTAACTTTGTGTGTATTTTCATGAAAGCGGTAAGGTACTCTACTTGATACTAGTACATTAAGGTAATTTTTAAGGGATTTACAAAAATGGTAAAAGCTTTTTCCCGGTGTATCGGTAGTACTACTACTAAGAAGTGCAATAAATTGGTTAGACGGGCAGCGTATCGGCTACTATTCTGAATGTATTTCTGAATGTGTCGTGTCGCACGCAAGGAAATAATATAATATGTGTGCGAGATGACCAACGAAATTAATATTTTTAAAGTTGACATTTCCTACTAAAATAAATCGTGCGAAATGAATTTTGTCGAGGGACCCTTCTATCTGACTTGTTGCGAAGCCTCAATGTGTATTTTTTTATACTCTGCACGTTAACTCAAGTTGACGTTAACGTTGCAAGTTAACTCTGCACCTCGCGTCGATGACGTCACATTGACGCTCTGGTATAGTGTGCAAAAAAGAAATAAAGTAAATGTGACAACGTACATTATAAAATCAATAATTTAATCATTAAAAACCAACAGGGGCGTCGAATTCCTGCGAGGTGCAGAGTTAACTCGCGCGCGTAGTTTCTACGCCAACTTCTTATAAATCTTACAAAATAAATTCGCTACCCGCCTTTGTCTGCTTCATCGTTAACTTCTAAATTATCCAACGGATCCTCTAATGGATAGAACGATAAACGAGGGAGCTTTGTGTAAAAAGTTTGCAGAAAAATAAAACATCTGTGCGAAGTCGAGGGCGCGTCGCTAGTAAACGTATAATATGAGATTATTATGGTATCTACTATTGACAAACTTAAACTTCACACAAAAGTTTGTAACGACAGAGTTGGCATAGAGCACACGTCCCCGACTTTGAAAGGCAAACGTACACCCAATTAAGTTACAATGTGGCAACGACAAGTTTCCTCTGTTTAATTTTGAAATCATAATCCAATGGAAATACACTAGGAAGAAGCTCATTGAAATGAGATCTATGTTTTTTTTTATCGTAGAACAAAAATATTCAGCAAAACTGTGCCACCGGATTCAATCAACGATTTTCTTTCAACGCCAAAGTAAAACGGATAATTCCTTTGTAGTAAGCAATCTTGTTTGTCAAGTCACGAGGCCGTATCAAGAAAGCGACTCACTTAATTCCATATTAAACGCTTTTGAATAACACGCCCGTTGTGGATTACCGAGTGGAATTGTCTCCATAGCACTTGGGACTATTCAACCAAATTAAATCCCTATGGATATGATAATAAGACGCTTATGAGAATATCATTAAATAAGCCTCAGGAACAGACTGTTCGATCCGTTGGCTTCGAGTGGCTTGCATTCAGATGCTAACGAAAAGGCCCCAGAAATTAATTTACATCGCCCTTTGTGCCTGTAAACGTCTTGGCAACCTTTTGATAAATTTCTCCACTGTCTTTGAACAGTTAAGAATATTCTTATCTCGTCTTAGGACGGGCTCTTATAGGCCATTCGGCCCTTTGTTTCAGGATTTTGGGTTAACTTTGTATTTCTTAAGTAATCGAGAGCCCGTACATTTTCTTTGATCGCTGCCTTTAAGCCGTTAAGTAAATTTGATCTTATTTTAAACGGGACGCGGAGCGGGAATTTAATGGCTGAATTTATGGCTATGTCTGGCTCGATAAATTGGAGACTTCCAACGCTTTCTGGGGAGAGTGAGACGTTATTTTTACGCTGGCCGTATACAGTTAAGTGTTTTTAATTTAGGTGAGGCTTAGGCTGGTTCCCGCGGGACGTTCCACCGGCGATACTCCGACAATGGAAACATTGTTTTCTTGAACAGAGAAATTGCTTTCTACATTCAGCTCACAGGTAAACGTTTTATGTGAAGGATAAATTTTTTACTAACCAAGGATTGCACTTCAAGGGTAAACTTTAAAATGATTAGTGAAGATATCGTGTGAATTAGTAATCGTTATGCTATAAGCTATAATTAATTAAAACTGCAAACTAACTAACCTGCAACTAACTAACTTATTGAGCCCCCCAATACGCCATTTATTCTATAAATGGCTGAGGAGTTGGGTCTCCCGCAGACGACCTGATCAAGGAATTACCATGTCATAGGAATTACCACCGAAGTAACAGTATACTAAATTTAATATCAATCGAACACGTCGAAATTTATGAAATCCCTTCGTTTACTAGGTAATGGGTTGATAGTCTTCAAACGATTTTCATAAATTATAGATAAATCAAAAACATTAGAAGTGAAAACTTAGCTTCACAAAAAAAAGTATTTTTCGACGACAGATGTCGTTGCGCTTGCAGGTTATAACGCAATATCATTTCGTTCCTCAACGCAAACTAGACAATGTTTTTTTTCGACGACAGATGTCGCTACGCCGGCAGATTATAAGCGTAAAACGTATATATTACCTAAATATGTCTACATGATTCAAAGTAATAAGAATAGATTTATAGATGGTGTGCCCGATTATGAAAATTACTGTAGGTATATGTAGGTAACGAAACACGTTTCTAGTTTTAATAAAGTAGGCAACTCCCAGGGATTTACTATTAAAATTATAGGTTCGCCTTATCGTCAGATCTGTTGGGCTATTACACAAAATTATAGTAATTTTTCGGAAAATCATTACTGATACTTTCGGGTTGGGTAACGTAATAGATAGTTCATGTAAAAGTATCATGTAAAAGTATTTTCTAATAGAATAGATGTAGAGATCAAGGAAGTGACAATGAGTTGAATTTAAATCTTCGGTTTAGTAGTCGTCTTGCACAATTTTATTTCGTACGAAATGTGCGAAAAGCCAACTTTAAATTTAAATATATTTTTAGTAACTTATGGAATTAAGACTTCAATTTTAATGTTAGAAAGGATTTTATTAACACATGTTATCTGGACTGGATCGACGTAACCGTGTAATAGATCTCTACTCTGTTTTATATTACATGGTAGGTACTACACTCATACCTAGAGCCTTGATGATGGTGTGTCGAACAAGATTACACTGGAATCACTTTTTTTTTCTAAATACATACATATTATAAATACAAACATCCATGACTCAGGTACAAAGGTAAATGTTAACACATAAATATTTGCCCCTAGCGGGATTCGAACCCGCGACCCTTTGGTTAACAGCTAGAGTTACTAGAGTCCAGTGACTAGAGTCTAGACAAAAACGTGTCGTCAAATTCACAAGTATTTTAAGGTATATCTTTTTAATACTATGAAAAAATAGAAAAATAATAATTTAATTTTCTGTAATTTAGTTTGCCTTATAAAAAAAATCAGCAATAAATAACGTATCAAATGCACTGTCAGCCTGTCTGTGGAACTTTACATTTAATAAAAAATCAGCACACTGCATACCTCTAGGACCAGAGCTGACTTGGCATTGATACTTGGCATCATCTTCTAACGTCACATCTCTGATGTCGAGCGAGTAATCACCTAAAAAATAAAAATCATAATTAATTATACGTAATAACAAGCCCACCATCGGGGTTAAGGTTGGCAGACAGGCTGACGGTCCACTTGATGGTATGTGGCTACCGTCGCCTATAACACAAGCAACGCCACAGGTGCTGCAAATCCGGTGGCCACTACAATAGGATTAAAGATAAGAAAAACTCTTAAGATAAGAAAAGATAAAACTCAAGAACAGTCCACTGTATGTAAAAACATTCTGATTCTCATCCTAGCCGACACCATCACTGTCACATTCCAATAGCTTTGGACAAAAGCCTATTAGGACGGTCAAAAACTGAAAAATCTACAGATTTTTATAAAAATGATAATAATTAAAATAAGCTTTATTTAAATTTATAATACTTAGTTATCCTTTAACTCAAAGAAGTGAAGATGAAAGACGCTATGTTTAGTTTTGAAGATAGGTTTGTAATTAAAGCCTGAGTCAAAGGAGTGGCTTTGAGAATATAATTTAAGACTTCATAACGTTTTACTAAGAAACGGTGTATTAATTAAATTAAGAGTTTTGTAATAAAGATATTGAAATTAAAATAACAATTAGACGAGATGTTTACTATGGCAACGACGAAGGGCCCTATTTAATAATATATAAATCACAGTATACTATGAAATATTTGATTATAATTATGTATGTTGTAACAAAAACGAAACGACACGTGTAAGGTCATTTATTTATTTTAGATACTTGTAATTTCGTAAGTTCAGTAAAAAATTTTTTTTTAAATTATTTAAATGAACTACAAAACAATATATTTAAAAAAATGAGATCGACATAAAAAACTCAAAATATTATATTTACCTTCTTCGTCACTTCCAATCATCCTGTATCTGTCGTAACCACTCAATTCCCTATGCAACCCTAACCCAAAGTCGTCCTTAGTCCACTGTAGTTGCCCAGATTTCTTCTCAACTCGGCAAGGCAGAGTTACTCTTGATCCTATAACTGCAGTCTGTAAAAGAAATTATATATTATAAACTAGTATTTTGCTTTGAGGTGCACTAATTTTAACATAGGTAAAAAAGTATGAACTGCATACATGTATGCTGAAATCAGGAATGGCTTTAAACTTCATACTAAGCTATTCCCTTGAGTTGAAAAAATATGTCTAAATTGACGTTTCTCCTATGAGATTCTTTCTTAGTTTTTCCCACTAAAAGCTCATTACTGAACAGTTAGTAAGTTAATACTACTAACTGTTCATAATACTTACTAACTGTTCATAATACTTAGGTTATGCCATGGAAACAATATTTTGAATTAAAATCGAACTGACATAAAGGGAATCCTAACCTTAGTGCACTTTCGGGTCATTATTGAAAATGCCTTCCAGAGTTAAAATTTAGATCATTTCCTGACATAAAAAAACATCTTTCGTATTATAAGGGTCTTATAGCCACACTATCACAATCTAGGTTGTGATAGTCCACTTGACATACACTACACTGTGAGAGGGCCACAGAACAAGTAAGAAAACTTAATATTTACCTACAAATCAACTCAAAAACAAATCACAACGGCCTTATGTTCACAATAACTTGGTTCGATTCATCGAGTACCTATTCAATCCAGTCCAAAGCAAACACGGCCGGATCCATGTTTGCCTACGGGGGAAATACTAATGTTTCAATCGACTAAGTAATGCCGTAGACTATTTGCTACGTTCAACTATTTACCGGTCCTGTGTTCGCTAGTTTCATGAGCTCGCTTCATATGATATTCATAAGCTCCAGTCAACATCAGGTACCTACTTTGTACGTGTGCTTCCTATTTGTAGTGTTAAAATTTCCACTTTAAACTTTTCGTTGCGCAAATAGCTTGTACATAGGTTCTAGTGATGGGAACTTAGTTTATCGATAGTTTCAGCAGCTTCATAATATTGATCATTAATTAACTAACTGTTGCACGCGACTTCGTCCGCGTAACATTATAAAATTTAGCCTATTCACTCGCTGTAATATTGCTTTCTATATGTGAAGGATTTTTTTTTAAATCGGCCCGTAGTTTTTGTTTATTCATTACAAATATACAAAAATACAAATCTCTCTTTATAATCTTTATATATAAAAAATATTACGTGTCACATTGTGTGTCCTCGATGAACTCCTAAACTAGTGAACCGATTTTGATAAAATATCGTAACTATGTGTAATTTGGTCCAACTTAAAAGATAGAATAGTTTATATCTATATATTTTTTTACTCAATCCAGCTATTATTTGTTATGATTACCTGTGAGTTCCATAATAATTTAACAGATGGCGATGTAAGGTAATTTATCGGCTGTATTGAATAAAAAATTGCACCCGTGCGAAGCCGGGAGCGGGCCACTAGTATTAGTATAGATAGTTTTCTAGTTAATGTTGTATAATAATGACAGTCGCAATGTATCGATAATTTCAGTCACATAAAATAGATAATTCTGAATATAATATTAATAAAGTATTTAGTAGATAATGATGTATAAAAATGACAAGTCTTTATGTAGTCTAACAGTGTATTTCCTCCATAAAAGTCAGCTTGCTAAGTATATAAATATGCATGCGATATAAATTGTCACGTCTAAAGGTCAAATAATGAATACTGGCCTTATTTAGAAGTACTTCTGCTTTATGTAGCATCTGTTATAAACCATTATGCTATTACATCACTAGAGACACCTATCTATACTTTACTAATATAATAAAACTGAAGAGTTTGTTTGTTTGAACACTTTAAATTCTGAAACTAGCAGTCGGAACTTATAAAAGTATTTTTGCTTTTAATAGCCCAATTCATTTGAAAGGTAGACTATTATTTATCACGCTATTATCATTAGTCTTAAAACTTGTAGCCGAGAATAAAATGATGCCTGCATGAATCACCTTTAATATCGATAAAGTAATCTTGAGTTGGGCCCATCACTACTGTACATCGTTTCTGATAGTATGTGTTATTAAAGTCTTTAGATTGGCGTGTAATGTGGCAGCATTCAGTATTCTCATACGGAATATGGAACGATTAGTTCCCCTATTTCGCAAGTCTTAACATCTCGTGATAACGACTGTTCCACATTTAACTAAACATAATCATGTTACATACCTAAACATAGGAATATTCTCTACTGAAGCGTTTATTAAGGCTTATCCTTCCAAAAAATTAAATTTTTGCTACATTTTGTAACAGTATTATTCATTATATATACACCTTTTCTTCAGCGAAAAAAATATATGTTTATCTACAAGATATGAGGAATGATTTGTTGGGATTAAAATTTTTATTTTATTGAAATTGATTCAGGAAAAAAATTCTAAACTCACCCCTTTTATTTTCAGTTATAACAATCTCACTTCTACAATATTTATCAAAAGATTATGAAATTTTGTACACTTATGAAGATAACAATGTAACATGATTTGTTGAAAGCGCTTTTTGAAAATTCGTAAAATTGAATTTTATATAATGTTTTTATCAAAAATATTTCCCCACTTACTCAGCGCTAGCCCGTTCTCGTCCATAAAATCAGTGCGGGGCGAGTCGTGATGCTAGACGGACCTGTGCCGCGTTGCGCTACATCAAATTATTAATTTTTACGTAATAAACAAAGAATAAACATTTTAGTGGCAGAACAGACTGATGATGATGCATGATAGTGTATATAATACTTTAATAGGTTTTCTTTTTGTCTTTTTAATTAAATCTTTAAAAAACTAAATATAAATTACGTTGTAATATAATATTCAATTTATTAATAATCTGAAATATTCAATTTGAATATTCAATTAATAATTCATCTGTATATATACTTGTTATCTAAATTTAATAAAGATAGGAAGTAAGCAAAGGAGGCAAAAGCGTAATATATCAAAAATAAACCAAACGAGGAAGGAAAGTTTTCATGAATTTTAATTAATTAAATTAATTAATATTAATAATTATTAATTAATACATATAAATTAATAAGCCTAATAAATAAATAATTAATAAACTATAAAGCCGAAATCCCACTCACGTACTCAACTAATGACTGACTCATCGATTTGTTCTCCCAGAAGGAGCGGTCGGGGGTTTCCCTGTTGTAGGTGGTCGGATAGGGGATTCCCCGGTGACCTCCAGAAAAATCTCATATCCTCGGTAAACCGACCTGGTAAAAAGTTGGTGACGGGATCTCGGAAACTATAAGGGATGGAAGGGTGGCGTTTGCGGATTGTCATAGAGGGTCATCGGTAGTCACCAGGGAAAGAGTCATCCCCATCCCGTTCATACATTTTTTTTAAACTCCATACAAATTTTTTGGACTCATCAAACTGGGATATCTCCGAAACCGCCGGGGATAGGTGGGTGGCGTCTTTGGGGGATAACGGTTTCTCCCCGAGGCCCATCGGCCGGGACAGTCTACTTCCCCCCACCTCCCCCCCTTCGCCCCCCCTCCATACAAAAGTGGCATTTTCGGCGAAAGGGATGGGAATATCTCCGAAACCATCGAGGATGGGAAGTCGGTCTCCATGGCGCGTTTCCGTCCCTCGGTGGGATGCTTCTTAAAAGCCATCCCGCTTTTCGAGTATCCCATCCCTTCATCCCGCCACCGTACAACATTATGGTTTTTCGGAAGAGCGATTTATTTCACCCACAAGGAGATTTTCTGGAGCGGTATATCTCATCCTGTCGTATGGAGGGTGGCGTAGCGCGTCCCGGGAAATTCTTCAGTGCTCGGTCCACCGACCTGGTACAAAGATGGCGACTGGTACTCAGAAAGTAAGAGGGATGGAAGGGTGGCGTTTGCGGAATGTCATAGAGGGTCATCGGTAGTCACCAGGGAAAATGTCATCCCCATCCCGTTCATACATTTTTTTTACACTCCATACAACCTGTATGGACACGACGATCCCCGTAGCTCCTCAACGGTGGCAGCTGCCCGTGCGGTCCCTTCGGGGGATAACGGTTACTCCCCGAGACCCATCGGCCGGGACGGTCTACTTCCCCCCACCTCCCCCTCTTCGCCCCCCCTCCATACAAAAGTGGCATTTCTTTTCGTAAGGATAGGGAATATCTCCAAAACTATCGCGGATGGGTGGGTGGTCACTTTAGCGGATAACCGTCACTCCGCGAGGTCCACCCCCAGGGACCGTCATCTTCCCCCCACCTCCCCCCCTTTCATACAAAATCACACCTCGATGGCGATTTTACACATTTAGAGGAGGGCGGTGGAGCGGTTGACCGGCGGCAACGGTGACCGGAGAGCCGCGAAAGTCCACGCCCATCGGCCATTTAGACACAGCCAAGTCCCAATGACCCCAATCCACCCCATCCCATCCGTCCATCCCGATACGAACTCGATAACGGTGCGACCGATACCCCCCGTGTTTGGACTCATTCGATTGGGCTCATCGCGGGTAGTTCCAGGGGTCCGACCGAATTTTGGCATTGCGCACTCGCCCTCCCCCTCCCTCCCCCACTCCATACAAAATCACAACTAAAAGTGATTTTTCCACCCAGACACGAGAGACGGCGGTCGACCCGTGGCGGAGCGAAGCGGAGCGATGGCAAGGGTCTACCGGGGCACGAAAAAAAGCGAGATTTTTGACAAGAAAAATTTGAACCCCCCTCGGACCCCCTCAGTCGTAACTCGGAAACGGCGCAACGCAACCAGATCGTGTTTGGGCTCATCGAAGACGTCTCCCCGAGATAATAAAATTGAACCCCCCTCCACACCCCTCAGCCGTAACTCGGAAACGGCGCGACGCAGCCAGGTCGTGTTTGGGCTCACCGGAGACGTCTCGACGAAATAAAAAATTTGAACCCCCCTCGGACCCCCCAGGCCGTAACTTGGAAACGACGCGACGTAGAGGGGTCGTGTTTGGGCTCATCGGGGACGTCTCCCTGAGATAAAAAATTTGAGGCCCCCCTCAGACCCCCCGGCCGTAACTCGGAAACGGCGCGTCACAACCGGATCGTGTTTGGGGTCATCGGAGACGTCTCCCAGAGATAAAAAATTTGACGCCCCCCTCGGACCCCCCCGGCCGTAACTCGGAAACGGCGCGTCACAACCGGGTCGTGTTTGGGGTCATCGGAGACGTCTCCCAGAGATAAAAAATTTGACGCGCCCATCGGACCCCCCAGGCCGTAACTTGGAGACGACGCGACGTAGTGGGGTCGTGTTTGGGGTCATCGGAGACGTCTCTCAGAGATAAAAAATTTCACGCCCCCCTCGGACCCCCCCGGCCGTAACTCGGAAACGGCGCGTCACAACCGGGTCGTGTTTGGGGTCATCGGAGACGTCTCCCAGAGATAAAAAAATTGACGCCCCCCTCGGACCCCCCCGGCCGTAACTCGGAAACGGCGCATCACAACCGGGTCGTGTTTGGGGTCATCGGAGACGTCTCAGAAAGACAAATTTTTTAGAGAAGACCAAATTTAAAAATTTGAGAATTTCGGTCTACTCAGTAGACCATGGTCAACGGTTACAGATAGACCCCTCGTGTTGGGTATCATTTGAAAGGTCTCAACGATGGTGATCTATTGCCCCGCCCGTCTCCCCCCTCCCCCCTTGCTTACCCCCAATTCTTCACGAATTACAAAACAAAGACCCAAAAGCAAACCAAAACACAGTCGCACGAATATACACTAAACTCATGAACTCCCCCTCCCCTCTCCCCCCCCCCCCACACACACATACACAAAAGTGGAATTTTCGGCGAAACGGATGGGACGATTTACAAAACAAAGACCCAAAACCAAACCAAAACAATTAGACATGGCAAAAAGACAACAAAAAACGAAACACAAAAACCCCCCCGCGGGCTGCAAGCCCGCGGCATCGAGCAACCTACTAGTTAATAAACTATAAAGCCGGATTCCCACTCAACGACCTAATGACTCATCTTTTTGTTCTCCTAGAAGGAGCGGTCGGGGGTTTCCCTGTTGTATGTGGTCGGATAGGGAATTCCCCGGTGACCTCCAGAAAAATCTCATATCCTCGGTAAACCGACCTGGTAAAAAGTTGGTTAGTGGTCCTCGGAAACTATGAGGGATAGGAGGGTGGCGTTTGCGGATTGTCATAGAGGGTCATCGGTGGTCACCAGGGAAAGTGTCATCCCCATCCCGTTCATACATTTTTTTTAAACTCCATACAACTTTTTTGGACTTTTCAAAGTGGACTACCTCCCAAACCACCGGGGATAGGTGGGTGGCGTCTTTGGGGGATGACCACCTATAGTGGTGGTCCAACTTCTCGGATAAACTCTATCCCCCCCTCCCGCCCCCTTCATCCCGTCTCCATACAAAAAGTGGCCATTTTTTTGGAAGGATAAAAATATCTCCGAAACTATCGAGGATAGGAAGTCGGTCTCAATGGCGCGTTTCCGTCCCTCGGTGGGATGCTTCTTAAAAGCTATCCCGATTTATGGGATTTCCATCCCTTCATCCCGTTTCATGCCAATATTGGGTTTTTTCTGAATTTTCTAAAAAGCGATTTTTTTCACCCACAAGGAGACACCGTGGGGCGGTGTATCCTATCCCGTCGTATGGAGGGTGGCGTAGCGCGCCCCAGGAAATTATTCGATCCTCGGTCCACCTACCTGGTAAAAAGTTGGTGAGTGGTCTTCGGAAACCACGGGGGATAGAAGGGTGGCGTTTGCGGAATGTCATAGAGGGTCATCGGTAGTCACCAGGGAAAATGTCATCCCCATCCCGTTCATACATTTTTTTTACACTCCATACAACTTTTTGGATTTTTCAAAGTGGAACATCTCCGAAACCGCCGGAGATAGGTGGTCGGCGTCTTTGGGGGATGATAACCCATAGTGGTGGTCCAACTTCTCGGATAAACTTTATCCCCCCATCCCGCCCCCTTCATCCCGTCTCCATACAAAAGTGGCATTTTCGGCGAAAGGGATGGGAAAATCTCTAAAACCGTGCGGGATAGGTGGTCGGTCGCAATGGCGCGTTTCCATCCCTCGGTGGGATGCTTCTTAAAAGTCATCCCGATTTTCGGGATTTCCATCCCTTCATCCCGCCACCATACAAATTTATGGTTTTTCGGAAAAGCTATTTATTTAAACCGGAAGGAGATTTTCTGGAGCGGTATATCTCATCCCGTCGTATGGAGGGTGGCGTAGCGCGTCCCGGGAAATTCTTCAGTGCTCGGTCCACTGACCTGGTACAAAGATGGCGACTGGTACTCGGAAAGTAAGAGGGATGGAAGGGTGGCGTTTGCGGAATGTCATAGAGGGTCATCGGTAGTCACCAGGGAAAATGTCATCCCCATCCCGTTCATACATTTTTTTTACACTCCATACAACTTTTTTGGACTTTTCCAAGTGGACTACCTCCTAAACCACCGGAAATAGATGGGTGGCGTCTTTGGGGGATAACGGTTTCTCCCCGAGGCCCATCGGCCGGGAGGGTCTACTTCCCCCCACCTCCCCCCCTTCGCCCCCCCTCCATACAAAAGTGGCATTTTCGGCGAAAGGGATGGGAAAATCTCTAAAACCGTGCGGGATAGGTGGTCGGTCGCAATGACGCGTTTCCATCCCTCGGTGGGATCCTTCTTAAGGGCCATCCCGATTTTCGGGATTTCCATCCCTTCATCCCGTCTCCATACAAATTTATGGATTTTCGGAAAAGCGATTTATTTCACCCACAAGGAAATTTTCTGGAGCAGTATATCTAATCGCGTCGTATGGAGGGTGGCGTAGCGCGTCCCGGGAAATTCTTCAGTGCTCGGTCCACCGATCTGGTACAAAGATGGCGACTGGTACTCGGAAAGTAAGAGGGATGGAAGGGTGGCGTTTGCGGAATGTCATAGAGGGTCATCGGTAGTCACCAGGGAAAATGTCTTCCCCATCCCGTTCATACATTTTTTTTACACTCCATACAACCTGCATGGACTTTACGATCCCCGTAGCTCCTCAACGATGGCAGCTGCCCGTGTGGTCTCTTTAAGGGATAACGGTTTCTCCCCGAGGCCCATCGGCCGGGACGGTCTACTTCCCCCCACCTCCCTCCCTTCGCCCCCCCTCCATACAAAAGTGGCATTTTCGGCGAAAGGGATGGGAATATCTCCAAAACCGTGCGGGATAGGTGGGTGGTCACTTTGGCGGATAACCGTCACCCCGCGAGATCCACCCCCAGGGACCGTCACCCTCCCCCTACCTCTCCCCTTTTACCACCCTTTCATACAAATTCACACCTCGATGGCGATTTTGCACTTTTAGAGGAGGGCGGTCGACCCGCCGCGAAGGGTCTCGAGGCCGGGGGGGCGAATGACGAGGAGGGGGGATAGGGGAGCGCGCAGCGCGACCCACCCCCCCGACCCCCCTCCGAGGAATTCGCGACCCCGGACTCGAGGGCCGCAGCGGCGGCAACGGTGACCGGAGAGCCGCGAAATTCCATCCCCCTTCGACCATTTAGACACAGCCAACACTGAATCACCCTGATCCACCCCATCCCATCCGTCCATCCCGGTACGACCTCGGAAAGGGTTCGACCGATACCCCCCGTGCTTGTGCTCATTCGATCGGGCTCGTCGCGGGTAGTCCAAGGGATTGGACCGAATTTTGCCATTGCGCACTCGCCCTCCCCCTCCCTCCCCCAGTCCATACAAAATCACAACTAAAAGGGATTTTTTCACCCACACTAGAGACGGCGGTCGACCCGTCGCGGAGCGACGGCAAGGGTCTACCGGGGCACCAAAAAAAAAAAAAAAGCGCGATTTTTGACAGCCCCCCCCTCGGACCCCCCCGGCCTTAACTCGGAAACGGCGCGTCACAACCGGGTCGTATTTGGGGTCATCGGAGACGTCTCCCAGAGATAAAAAATTTGACGCACCCCTCGGACCCCTCCGGCCGTAACTTGGAAACGGCGCGACGCAGACGAGTCGTGTTTGGGGTTATCGGAGACGTCTCGTCGAGATAAAAAATTTGACGTCCCCCTCGGACCCCCTAAGTCGTAACTCGGAAACGGCACGTCACAGTCGGGTCGTGTTTGGGGTCATCGGAGACGTCTCCCCGAGATAAAAAATTTGATGCCCCCCTCCAACCCCCCCCGGCCGTAACTCAGAAACGGTGCGTCACAGCCGGGTCGTGTTTGGGGTCATCGGAGACGTCTCCCCGAGATAAAAAATTTGACGCCCCCCTCGGACTCCCCCGGCCGTAACTCGGAAACGACGCGACACAGTGGGGTCGTCTTTGGGGTCATTGGAGACGTGTCCCCGAGATAATAAAATTGAACCCCCCTCCAACCCCCCCGCCCGTAACTCGGAAACGGCGCGACTCAGCCGGGTCGTGTTTGGGGTCTTCGGAGACGTTTCGACTAGATAAAAAAATTGAACCCCCCTCAGACCCCCTCAGTTATAACTCGGGAACGGCGCGACGCAGCCGGGTCGTGTTTGGGCTCATCGGAGACGTCTCGACGAGATAAAAAATTTGAACCCCCTCGGACCCCCTCCGGCCGTAACTCGGAAGCGACGCGACGCAGTGGGGTCGTGTTTGGGGTCATTGGAGACGTCACCCCGAGATAATAAAATTGAACCCCCCTCCAACCCCCTCAGCCGTAACTCGGAAACGGCGCAACGCAGCCAGGTCGTGTTTGGGGTCATTGGAGACGTCTCCCCGAGATAATAAAAATTGAACCCCCCTCCAAACCCCTCGGCCGTATCTCAGAAACAGCGCAACGCAGCCAAGTCGTGTTTGGGCTCATCGGAGACGTCTCGAAGAGATAAAAAAATTGAACCCCCCTCGGACCCCCTCAGTCGTAACTTGGAAACGGCGCGACGTAGCTGGGTCGTGTTTGGCCTCATCGGAGACGTCTCGGAAAGACGAATTTTTTAGAGTAGACCAAATTTTAAATTTTGACAGTTGCGATCTACTCAGTAGACCATGGTCAACGTTTACAGATAAACCCCCCGAGTTGGGTATCATTTGAAAGGTCTCAAAGAGGGTCATTTATTGACACAACCCCCCTCCCCCCTCCCCCCTTACTTACCCCCAATTTTTCACGAATTACAAAACAAAGACTCCAAAACCAAACCAAAACAATTATAAGAGCACAGTGGCACGAATAAACACTAAACTCTTCCCCTTCGCCCCCCCCCCCCCCCACACACACACACACTCACACACAAAAGTGAAATTTTCGGCGAATTGGATGGGACGAATTACAAAACAAAGACCCAAAACCAAACCAATACAATTAGAGATGGCAAAAGACAAGACAAACTACAACAGAAAAACCCCCCCGCGGGCTGCAAGCCCGCGGCATCGAGCAACCTACTAGTAAAGCCACTATAAAGCCGGATTCCCACTCACGTATCTAGTGACTCATCGAATTGTTCTCCTAGAAGGAGCGGTGGGGGGTTTCCCTATTGTAGGTGGTCGCGTAGGGGACGCCCCCGTGACCTCCAGAAAAATCCGATATCCTCGGTACACCGTTCTGGTAAAAAGTTGGTGAGCGGTTCTCGGAAACTATGAGGGATAGAAGGGTGGCGTTTGCAGAAGGTCATAGAGGGTGATCAGTAGTCACCAAGGAAAGTGTCATCCGGTCTACAGGGGCACCAAAAAAAAAGCCCCCTCCTTGGACCCCCCCGACCATAACTCGGAAACGGCGCGTCACAGCCGTGTCGTGTTTGGGCTCATCGGGAACGTCTCGACGAGATAAAAAATTTGACGCCCCCCTCGGACCCCCCCGACCGTAACTCGGAAACGGCGCGTCACAGCCGGGTCGTGTTTGGGCTCATCGGGAACGTCTCGACGAGATAAAAAATTTGACGCCCCTCTCGGACCCCCCCGACCGTAACTCGGAAACTGCGCGTCACAGCCGGGTCGTGTTTGGGCTCATCGGGGACGTCTGGACGAGATAAAAAAATTGACCCCCCCCGCGGACCCCCCAACCGTAACTCGGAAACGGCGCGTCACAGCCGGATCGTATTTGGGCTCATCGGGGACGTCTCGACGAGATAAAAAATTTGACGTTACCATGGTCAACGGTTACAAATAGACCCCCCATGTTAGGTATCATTTGAAAGGATGAGGGTAATCTATCAACACCATCCTCCCAGCCCCCCTCCGCTCCCCCTTACCCCCCCCCCCCCCCCCTCCTTTAAAATTACACAATTAATAATAATAATAATAAGACCCAAAACCAAACCAAAACAATTAGACATGGCAAAAGACAAGACAAAACGAAAACAAAATGAAAACGTGAATAAATTTTCTACAAGCATTTTTTTTTTAATTCTATTGACATGAATTTTAAAAATTATGAAAAAGGGCTTTTGATAGCTTTTAGAAAAATCAAGCGCTGAATCAAAAATATGGAGAAAATAATAAATGTTAAGTGTGCCTTTTACAGTTCAATATACCCTAAAAAGCCCCACAGAGTTTCCATTTAATCCACTCAGCCGCTTTTTTGTCCCACTCGATTTGAAAAAATTGAAGAAGCAAGATTCTCGCTCTAAAAAGTTCGTAATCTTTATCAAAATGAAAAAAAAAAAACACTTTTTGTCTCAATTTATTGTCACTTCACTCACTTGGTGAATTTGAAAAAAAATATCAAAATTAAAAAAAAAAATATTACCGCCGGCATTAGCGTTACCCAAACAAAACGTACCACGCGAAGTTTGCACGGTTGGTGCAAAAACTCAATTGTTTTTACTGAAAATTAAAAAATTTGTTAGTTTTGATAAAAACTTTTATTTGGCTCTTTTACCATATATTTTATATTCGTATAAAGAAATATACATACATCTATACATATAAATAAAATTGGAGTGTCTGTTTGTAATATTGAAATAACCGTTTTTTACTACATGCATATGAATATATATACGTACATACACCATATATGAGTACATACACCAAAATAAACCAACCACATAACCAAACCAAATTTTTGTCTGTCTGGGTGTCTGTTTGTTCCGGCTAATCTCTGAAATGGCTGAACCGATTTTGATGGGACTTTTATTGGCAGGTAGCTGATTTAATAAGGAGTAACTTAGGCTACGTTTATTTTAGAAAAAATCCAAAATAACATCCAAAATAACATTTTTACAATTTTTGTGTGTCTGTCTGTTTGTTTGTTCCGGCTAATCTCTGAAATGGCTGGACTGATTTTGACGGGACTTTTATTGGCAGGTAGCTGATGTAATAAGGAGTAACTTAGGCTACGTTTATTTTAGAAAAAATACACCCCGGGCCAAGCCGGGAGCGCGCCGCTATACACTCTAAAAACATAACCCTCGTTGTGGCGCAGACGGGTAAAAATTTTAACTAGGTAACATAATTTACTACCTAAATAACAAAACACGCTTCATTGTTACTGAATTATCCCTCTACATTGTAAATAATTATAAATTTGTAGTATGTATTTGCAGTAAAGTAGGCTCAGTCGACTATGTCGTGCCTTTGTCGTCTAGTCTCCATACTACTCTTTGCCATCTCTGTGCGGTCGATCTCTTGTAGAGGGTGGCGCGGGGAAATTAGCCTAATAATTCAAGGCCAAATCGGCGTTATACACCTTAAGGGGCACACCGGATTTGAAAGTATTGTTAAACATTGTTTTAATACCTTTAGTAATCTATACTTATAGACCATCGTAAAGTTGGTCGTAAGACTGCCAACCGCTCTATAATAATAAAAATAAGTTTAAATAACAATATAACATCCAAAAACCATTTTAAAAGCGCGCACGAGTCTAAAGCTCATTTAGCTATATATATATTGGTTTGTGTATTACTCAAAAACAAAAACTATAATAACTAAGAACCATCTCGACACACAGTTACATACACGTCAACTCATAACACCCTGTTTTTGCGTCGACCGTCGGTGTTTAAAAAAAGTATAGGTACAGTTCAAGTGAGTTACTTCACGTGAATCGTTGAACTGTATACCTTTTAATGTAGTAAATAAATGCTATCTTAAAAATTATATTGCTATCTAAAAAAAGTATGTGCCACGTATTCCAGTGTGAATTGACCCTAATTTCGAAAAATTTGTAATTTTTTTTTGCCTCCGCCTTCGAAGTGATTACGGTCGAATTTTGACCAAACGATCAAATAGCCTGTCTGTCGACTATGATTATAACAATAAAACTAAAAAATATCACCTTGAACATCAACAGACAAGCTAAACTACAAGGAGTGTAGATATAAAGATATAATACTTATTATGAATTTTTGATCAATTTGTGACAGTTTTGTGACAGCCTCTATATATCCTATATATCTTAATCCTATAGGTATCTATATATCTATAAGTATATCTATATTTCTCAATCCTTCTATGGACAGCAGCGCCCTTGCAGCACCTATGGCGTTGCTTGTGTTATAGGCGACGGTAGCCACCTAACATCACGTGGCCTGTCAGCCTGTCTGTCGACCTTAACATAAAAAACAATCTGAGAACGTGTGTGTGCAAAATTTCACGATGAACGGTTGAATAGTTAGAGCGTGAAAACGTAACAAACAAACAAACTCTCTTTCACAATTATAATATTTAATACCTAGGCGAGGATTGTCCGCTAGCCTTTATTGGCTAGGCAAATAGAGGCTATTAGAGGATTGGCCACATCTTGTTGCCTATCATACTAAAAAAAACTATAAAATTACCTGATCCTGAGGCTCCATGGCGAACTTCTGTTCATGATAAGCACCACACACACCAAAACACAAAACAAATATGCACACAATCTGTCGAGTCCGCAGTAAAAGAAACAGAGGTGTCACCCCTCTACTAGTTGTGCGCCATCTACATTTGAAGTTCCACATTTTTCACTCACAACACTACACAGTTCCGTTTCCGTTGGCCAACATAACACGGATATCCGGATGTATTTTTAGTGTCACATTTTCAAACGGATGTTCAACTTCCCCCGGTCAATAGTTGTTGTATTTTTGTGAGCGTACCGCAATGGTTCATGTCTAAATTTAGTTGTCTCTCACTGCTTCGAAGTTTCGGTGAACGGGAACTATCTGTAACAAAGATAACATTACTGTTTTAACTATTTGAAACAGTTATTTTTTATGCTAAAATAGGCAGACAAGCTGACAGTTCACTTGAAGGTTTTAAAGCGCTGGATTGCCGTAGCGGGACACCGATGTCGTGTCATAACGTCCCCGCGTCCCCCGCGCATCTTACGGCCGCGCTAGGGAGTCGTTGGGTTTTAGTTGGTACGAGTCCAGCATAACCCCGCAGCTTCCCCTACACTGTCGGGTATCCATGAGGATATGTTAAAACAATGTTAAAACAAAAAAAGGTGGCTACAATAGCCGATAACACAACCAACGCCACAGGTGCTGAAACTGCAACTGAATTCTTAAAAGCTCATTTTCTTTAGAGTATTTGAGGTTGGTGGAGCCATCTGTGTTTTGGAGTTGGGCTAAGTAGCATATTGATCATTATGTGTCAGCTCAGGAAAGTCCAATAAGTCATTACTTGATACCTATATTTTAAAAAAAGGGTGTACTATCAAAGGAAATCATTATACAGGATGTTACAATATATTTTTTATGATTATAATTTTTTCAATATGGGGAGTACCTGGAAAGCTCTTGTTTTTTTTTTAATATTATTACTTTAAGTCACAACAATATTTGTACAAAATTTTATTCCCGTCTGTCATAGATTTGGAGAAAAAAATAAAACAGTTTTCGGTTTAACTGGGTCTAACCGCAGACTTTGGGGGCACTTTTCACCTTTTCATCCGGAGTTTTTAAGTAAGAGTGTATCAAATATACATCTATCCAAATATCCATCTTATACAATCTGAACGTTCCGACACTGAACGTTTACCATACAGTCTGATATTTATTTTTTAGTTTGCAAAACATGACAAACAAAAAAGTATTTTTGTGACACAATATTGCAAGATGAAACCAACTTGACAAATATTGACGAAAATTCTCATTAACCAGGCCAAAAAAAACACAATTTCTTATTAAATTGTTTGTCGAAATAAAGTATCCGGATATTAATAGAGCCATCACGTTACGCTCTATTAAGTGTGCTTAAATTAAAGAAAAAAATTAAAAAAAAAAACTCAATTTAGCTCGAGCGAAGGTTGTTTTTATTAAATCTCACTTTGCTACAATTCACAATACCTTATTTTTCTTTTATAAAATACACTTGTAAAACTTCCCGCAAGTATATAGACTTTATAAATTGAAATTTAAGCATAAATGTTCAAAGTTACGCCAGTGGAAAACTGCAAATTACGTTTTAAACGGATTGAAACTGATTAAGTTTGCATCCCACAGAGAATTAAGAGTAAAAGTAGAACAACAGACACAATTTTTAATTTAAAATAGCGTTTAAACATTGTTTTAGTTTTAAAAATGTTATCTTTTGAAAGGGAGACACAGGAATGCTGAAAGTATACGTTACAGTTTAGGTCCAACCTCTTTAGGTTTAGGGTAAAAAATAACCCAACCGTTTAGGGTAAAAAATAAAACATAATATTAACTTTTATATTTGCTGTTAACTTATAGTAGGGGAGCCCAAGAGGGGGCTCCCCTTGGGCTCCCCTACTATAAGTACTATAATTTACTCGGGCGCTTCAGATATTGCCAATGTATATATGCCCCAAATCTGCCAGTTTGGATGATGGGGTTGGGGTAAAAATTTAAATACTGCTCGAACGCGTCAGATTTTCAGAGGGGATGTTAAGTGAACCCCTAAAGCTCCCATTTAAAAAACACCTTTTTGAAAACGTAAAAAATATTTTTGGCGATTGCCATTTTGAAATACTCGAACGCGTCAGATTTTCATGCAAACCGTTTAGCCTGAATTCCTGATCGTGCTGATTCTTAATCTGACGATTATTTGGAGGATTTTTCTTAATACAGCGTCTACAAACTTTTGTACGCCTGGAGACGATCACCCCACCGTTGAAAAGGGAAGTATCATATAACCTTTTTTTCTTCCTAACATCTAATCTTCAAAATCCAATAAGTCCACACGACGCTCGAGTAACTTCACATAGCATCGTGGACTCCCCTACCATTAGGTATATTTCATTTATATTGTTGTATATGTCGACGACCGATCGGTTAATCCGGCAGTTCGCGACACTGCCGAGAATCGAACCCGGTATCACTAAGACCGCTCTTAACCACTCAACCAATTGGCTCATTTAGAACAAATCATAAGAATAGGTCGAACGCATCAAGTTTAAGTTATCGCTTTAAACTCATAAATACCGTTTTCTCCCGCCTTAATTAGCACAATCTACTTTATAATAATTATTATTTTTATCTACAAAGCGGCGAGGGTTAAACTTTTTAGTTCTCTGGAATTTAATTTTATTACTGATAAGCTAATTGATCGTTCAATACGAGAGTTCATAAACATTATTTTGATATTTTAGTGTTGTGTTGAGTTTTAGAACCTTTTAAAATGATGTTATCGATTACTTTTTTTAAACATACTTTTTCATTTTATTGTATTTTTTTAATAAAGTTATTATTTTAATTGTCTATTTTTTCTTTTATTTTATTTTAATTAGAAAAACAAACAATTGTACGTATTTACTAGTAGAGTAAAAAGACAAGTATATCTGACATCTTGAAAAAAGTACAACCTACTGCATTTTGCACAAGTAGACAGTTTCACAGCGACTTTGTTGCAAAATATTGTTGTTTTTTTTTAATTATTAAAAAAAACTTCCATCAAAAATAATCTATCTAATGTCCCGCATCAAAATCCGTTGCGTGGCTTAGGAGTTTAGGAGACGCGGGAAACGACTTTAATTTATACTTTCTTTAACTAGCTGGTGCCCGCGACTATCGCTGTGACGACGGTGGCGCCGCCACACGACATAAATGCTCAAGTTTGTTTGGATGTATGGTTGTTTGTTACTCTTACACGCAAAAACTACAGAACCGATCACCATGAAATTTTGCATACACGTTGTCTGAGACACCAGAAAGGACATAGGGTACCTTTCATCCAGAAAAAAAAGGACAATTCCCGAGGAATCATCTAAAATTAAGGAAACTAACTCCTAGCTAAGTGTAATAGCAATAACGATGTCAGGCAATATATTGCTTTTTCAATGCAGACGAAGTCGCGGGCACCATCTAGTTCTTTATATTTTTAGACGATCACTCGGGAACAGTACTTTTTTTCTGGATGAAAGGTACTCTATGTCCTTTCTGGTGTCCCAGACAACGTGTATGCAAAAATTCATGATGATCGGTTGAGCAGTAAAGGCGTGAAAAAGTAGCAGACAGACAGACAGACAGTTACTTTCGCATTTACTTAAAATATTAGTATGGATAGTATGGATTTACTTATTACTTTTTCTACTTAATTTACTTTTTCTATAAAAGGAAGTGAGTACATATATTCGAGCGGAGGACATCCAATAGAATTCCCTTTTATGGAATGTAAGATTTTTTAACGAATGCATTTTTAAAATAAAGAGGCAATAAGAAACTTACGATAATCTCGTAAAAATGTGACAAGAAAAAAAAGATGTAATTTTTTAAATAAATAAAACTTACCTAAGAATAAAACACTAAAAACAAACACACTTCTTCATTCAAAAACCGAAATAGAAGTTAAATTTTGAACAAGTATAAAGACATTTGTTCCAAAAACCAGTCAACCCAAGCCGACGTACGGCACTGACTGTTGAATAGAAGTATCGAGCCATTGTGGGTATTTTTATCCCATCCCCTTGTATGTTTCTGTCTGTGACTGAACTGTCTCAGTCCTCTGCCATTAACTTTGGTGTAGGATTTTATATTTAGAATGAATAATAAGGTAAAAGCACCAGTCATGGACACTTTTAGACAGTTATATGTATATAATTTTGTAGAATTTTATACAATACATATTTTAGAGTGCAACTTATTTCAATTTGTAAATAAATTCATAGCCCACGTGTAAGGGTATATATAAGGCTCAAATTATTAATAACAAAATTATAAAAAATATATAAAAGTAAACCAAGCCAAGTGCACTAGTGATGAACAGGTTAAACACCAGTAATGTGAAATCCAATAATGGACACTCAAGTTATGAACACTAAAATCCAAGTCGAAGGTGGTGAATATCTTAAAGAGAAATAAAAACGCCATCGTTTGAAAATTCTATTATGCAAGGTTCATTACTGGCACCATGTCCAACACTGATGCCACTACCTTACAAGTAGTAACAATTTTATTTTTATTCAATACTAGCTGTTGCACGCGACTTCGCACGCGTAACTTAATAAAATATAGCCTACGTTACACGATGATAATGTAGCTTTCTATAGGTAAAAGAATTTTCAAAATTGGTAAAGTAGTTTTTGAGTTTATTCATAACAAACATACAAAAGTTTCTTTCTGTAATATTAGTGTAGACTAGCAACCCGCTCCAATCTTCCCACGGTGCAATTTTTTTCTGTAAATTATATACAAAAACCTTCCCATATGAAAAACTCTTTTTAAACCTCTTTACACGAATCAATTTATAATTTTCAATAAAAAACCACCAGACAGATTTTGAAACGGTTTACACCAATGGATAGAGCCGTAAACGAGGAAACTTTGTGTAACTTGCAAAAAAAATGCATCCGTGCCAAAAAATTTATGTATAAAAATACAGAGCTCATTTCCCCTTCCAATATATTATAGGCGGCAGCGCTCGCAGCACTTCCTTTCTAGAAGATTTCAAAGAGTCCGTCCTCATAGTTGAAAATAATCGTAAAATTTTAAATTAAATACTGATTCATTAACTTGTTATATTATGGATAATGAAACCCGAACAGTTTTTATGTGTACACTAATTCCCATTGGCAGCCCGGAAATGGAGCGCATTCTATTTGTACAGTCAACAACGTATTATTCGAATGAAAATTAAAACAAATATTTAAGAAAAAAAAAAAACAATCAATATAATTGATTACTAACAGTTAAATAAAACAATTGTGCAGCTGAAAGGATCTAAACCTAAAAAGTGCCAATTGTGTAGCCCAATCGCTCTGTACACATGATGTATTGACCACATTTTTAACATACTTTAAAAAAAACTTTAAACTAACTCAAACTGGGTATACGTCAATTTTTAATGGAAATATTAAATAAAGTAATAATTCTTTTCATTATTTAGAAATAATGGCACATATAAAGCTATAATATACACTTCGAATGTGTGCGTTCTATAGACCTAGCGAAATTTTAACGAATAATCTCAACTGATATTATAAAAGCGAAAGAAAGCTTGTTGGTACCCTTAACTATAGGTTGGTATGCCAGAATCTGATGACATTAAAAAAATGTTTAAAATCATAATTATTCACGTTTAAACGTTGTGTAAAAACTCAATATGCAGACTCCCATTAAAGACAAATAAAATTAAATAGTATCAAGACAAAAGTTTTATTTCGTTTAATTAATTTGTACAATATAATGTTTCATTTAATTCTAAGTTCATAATTCTAAGTATAATATAAAGCTTCGATCCCCTAGGCAGGGTCCCAAGCATGCTGGCTGTATAAAAATTTTATTAAAAAAAATTTATTAACTTCAGGATGAGCGTCCGCAAACTAGGGAATATTGAGGACTTTCAGTACAATGGCCCTTAGTACAATTCTCAGTCTACGCTTATAAATGGCCCTAAATGCCAATCTATTATCGTGCTGTATTAAAACATATTATTTCATATCAGTATTTTATGAGGTCGACTGTACACCGTTGTCAATCCAGTTTCTCTGATCGCTTTTTCTTTTAATAGCTCAACATATATGTGGCGTCGTTTCTCAGTACCATATACTAGACAAACGGCGTGTATTTAATTATTATAATTAACTTTAATAAACGATGAACAATTTAACTTAATTTAGATCTTGCGCAATCGCATTCAATTTCCTTATATATTTTCTTGTATCCTGAGAAAAAGTTTCAAATTTATTTTTCTCCAAATAACTAGATTACTAGACAAAACATGTTAAAATAGCAAGAAACTGTTCAGTCGTATATTCTTAGAACGACCCCATGTTCTAAGTTCTTACTTAGTTTGTTTTTTATGAGTACTTATATTTGGTCCCCTTATCAATACTAATAATAAATCTGTAAGTGTCGGTCATGGAGCAAATTACTTTGTTTTCAGAGATATCGTGTTTATAGGCTCTATACATGATACTGAAACTAAATTGACGATTTTCAGATTTTTTTTCTGTATGTATGTATGTATGTTCCTCCATAACTGAAACGAATTAACTGATTTTTATGAAACTTGGTAGATAAACATTTGGACGTACGGGACACAGGATAGGCTACTTAATATTTTTCAACGCGGACGTTAATATTATTTAACTAAACGTTAAACGTTACAATTTAATTAAACGTTAGCTAGTTATTAATATTTTTAGTTAGCCTACTAAGACATCTTCAATCTGTTTGCAACAAGTTTGGGTGTTGGAGAAAATCGTCAATCACCATCATTCAACCCTAAAATGTGGCGGATATCGAAATTGACTCTCTGTAATGAAATTTTCCAACCCGACCGTAACATCGTTCAATTTATCGACTTTCAACACGATTGTATCGAAATATAAGGTAAACATGGATCGGACGAAGCGTCAAGTGGAACTAATCGAGACATAATCGGTATCGCGCCTCATCGACTTTATTGTACCCGAGACAATCGTCATTCGTTAAGATTTTTATATATGCGATAAGCTAAGCAACATTACGATGTTTTTTATATTGTAAAGGGTTGCAGACAGGCTGACAGTCCACTTGATAGTAGGTGGTTATCGTCGCCTAAGTGCGTACGTCACAAATATTGCACATTTTAGAATAAATAATTGTATTATATATAAAATTGTTTTCAGTTTTTTGTTTCCATGCAAACCAATCATATGTCCCAGAAATGTCATGTTTTTTATGTATTGCTACGACCAATAACTAACGAATGATCATGCATTTACGTAGAATGGGATTTGTAAGCTGCTCGAGTTGGAAAGTGCCCTCAAATAACTCGCATTTTACCAAATATGATTTTATATTTCATTTATTCTGCTTTTTTTTTCGTGCCAATTGTTCGGCTAGCTAGTGCATAGATATTTTTCTGTATTACGATATTATGAAGAAAATAATGGCACTCACCTACACAACAAATAAAATTCCAAGTGTAAACTTTCGTGTAGACAATTCATCAGAACAAACATACCTCTTTTCCTCAATAACACTTATATTATTAACTGTATTTTGATCATATGTTATGTTTGGTCCACTAGACATGTGATTAAAGCGATTAAAACCCGTTCGAATTTGTTTAAAGACCGGAAAAAACAAAACAAATTTCAATCTTATTCCATACTGCATAAGACACAATAACGTTCAACACTTTAGTAGCGGACAGTACGATTCAGCGGATGCCAGTAACATCCGTTCCCAGAAGATTGGAGATTTAAAAAGGGAACAAAAAAATCTCGATACACACAGACGGCTCGTTCAACAAACAATCTTTGTTTTTGTCACCAACTGATTGATAAAAATAAACGATTATCAGATTTGCTTTTTGCTCGCTTTGTAGTAACTTGTTTTATTTTTTAGCATTATAACGTTGTTTGAATTCATTTAGCTGATGCTTTACTTCCGTTAATTGGAGTTAGAAATTTTAAATTAAATTCGTGGCAAGTTTGTCAATTGTTTTTTTGTTAGTTAAGTGATTAGAACAAGCAAAAACTGTCTATCTTCTCTTAATGTGAAAGAAATCGTGTGTTTGTTTAATGATTAAAATATCTGATTTTTTTCTTTGTTTCGGTCGTCAAGACAGGTTGACGGTTCTATTGATGATAGGTGGCTATCGTCGCCTAAGACAAGCAACACAAAAGGTGTTGCAAATGAGCTGCCGAACTTAGCAGGATTGAAGATAGGTAAGTGCTTAGGAAGGGATAGGGATGGGCTCTGGCATCCCTTACCTACTCTCCGAAACGAAAACAGCACGCATGTTGTTATTTCACTGTGATTTTATGTAAGGTAGATTAACATGCATATCTGACCATTTTTTGTTAGGGGTGTACGTCGGTAAGTACATATTTTTAGGATTACAGTCCTAAAAATAAGACAAACGGAGCTATTATAATTTAACCTGGATTACTAAATTGGTTTGAAAGCATACTCTCAGCACATGTGTTTATGTCAATAAGCATTTCAAGTGGACCGTCAGCCTGTCTGAGGACTTTTATAAAAAAAAAATGTATATGGAGTTGTATGCTTAACTTGAAGAAGAAAGAGTTACAAAATTATGTACTTTATTACTTTAAGATAATTTATGTACTTTCGCTACGAAATAAATTATGCTATGCATTCCCCCGAGTCTAAGTTACTTGGTATAGATTAGCATCAGTTCACACTGAAACGCGACACGAAGCGACGCGGCGTACACGCTTTGAGGTAGCAATACTTATATAGAACATATTTACTACACAAAAAGGTACGCAGTTCAGTAAGTACGCGAAAGGTACGCAATCACGCATCGCGGTGTTGAGATGCACTTAAGAGCTCACTTTTCAACTCGAGCAGCTTATAAATTACATACTACGTAATTCCACGGTTACTAATAGAAAAACATGACATTTCTGAGACATAAATGAAGGTTTGGATAGAAACAAAAAAAAACTGAAATTAATTTCATATCTAGTTTAATTAATTTCTAAAAAGTGCATAATTTGTAACATAATTGTAACGTTGAATTCTTGTAATTACTGCCTAAAAGCCAAAAACATTTTTCCAAGAAAACATCCTAGTACATTTAAAATTGGGTTGTCAATAGCTACCATCTATATAGATTTTTATAAAATATTGGAATTGCTGGCGTATGTTTTATTATTTTCGCGAGTTCAATAAGTGCCGGGAATGTGTTGCGTCCTTGGTTGCGTCCTCAGGTTGCGTCGCTATATGTCATCGGTTATACGCAATAATAGTCTTGAAAAGATATATTATTTCGATAAATATAGTAAGTTGAGACAACAAATTCTCCCACATACCTATTACTGATTTCCCACGCACAGCGTGTCAATAACACAACATGTGCGCCAAACTAAGAAGCAGCGTGTAAAAGAAAACCGATATTCTTCATATACGTCAGAATAAGGATAATTGTTTTCTCTTCATGCCGCTCAGATATTTGTAATGGGTGCCCAATTTCATTTATTATTGTTCTTTGAAATGATTTCCCTGTTTTCTTAGTATGCTATAATATGTAAAGTATTATTATCTAGTTGTGAGTTATAATTATAAAGGTATAATAGCAATTTCGAGTCTTTCAATTATGTTGTTTGTAGAAATGATTACTGCTATTATCTCATTACAAAAGTTTCCTGTCAAGAGGATTTTGTTGGTTTTGATTTCCATTGTGGATTTTGTAAGCTGCTATAAGATTTTTTTAAATAGAAGCTAGTTGGTAGTCCACTTAATTGTTGTAGTTCCATCTGGGGTTCTAACAGTAACTAGTGAAAGTTGTTTAGGTTTTGTATGTAAGTTAGTTTGCCTTGGTTTGTAAGGGTTTAGCGCCTCACTCTCGCCAGAATGTCGTTATAGGCAAGCTCAGATAAAGGACAATCCTCTATGTACTTTTTTTCCTGTCAAAATAGATCGCTCACAACTGCATCAAATAATAAAATAACCGAAGACATCGAAGGTACGTGGGAGTCTCCACAAAATAGAATTACTGCTGTTAGCGTCTACTATTGATGTCGACTGAAGTTGATTAAAAAGTGTTCTGATTCATTCATTCGTTCGTTCATTCGTTCAGATTCATTCGGTGGTATGATATTAAAAGGGTAATCAGTCCAGTCAGTTAAACGAACGCGTTCGCGAAGGGAGGTCGTTGTCGTATGTCTGCACATCTTATAGTTGGAATTGTAGTTCTGATATATCGGTTGGACGATAAAAATATTTGGACTAAATATATTATAAAGTGGTTTAATTAATGTACCCGAAATAGAGGGTGCTAACACTACATTAACGCAACGTATTACAGCTAATTAATATACATATTCCGCGTTGAGCATTCAAGCACTCTCGAGTTCCTATGCACGATGGCCCTTGAAATTATTTAACGAAATTTTATAGATACATTTCGGGAATTTTGGTCTTTTGCTGACAAAATCCCCTCGTCTGCGCAGGCCTTAAAAGCAATAAACAAATTGTGGTTAAGTTTTAGTTACTAAGAATAAGGGCTTCATCGTCCACATAGGGACGTGGGTCGATGGATAGGATGCAAGATACTCCCTTGTTAAAAATATGTAGATGCGTCTACAATCTGGATGAAGTCTAAAAAATATGTAAAATTTAAAATATATATACATATATATTTCAAGCTGTTTTTTTCTTTAAAAGGGTAAAGTACTATGCTATACAGAAAGGGATGGATAAGACATATGCCCGACTGAACTTGCATAATAGAATCTATTCTCACCCCTCTTTCAGATTTCAACACTTTGCTTTTGTTACGGAGTTCAATAGCGCCGTGTTCGCAACATACAAATCTGTATGCTGCATCTAACAATTAGCACTAGTTCAGGCTATGAAAAGGTGAAGGGGCAAGAGTGGATTAAACTATTTTAATCTACATTTAACATACGTGGGTGACATATACGACGTCATCTAGAACGAAATACCATTTAGAATAATAAGGCCTTAAGGCCTTGATGCTGTTGAGGATGCCACACTATTGCAGTGCGTCAGAAATGTTTTAAGAAAATCGTCCTGATGATTTAGTTGTTTCTTTATTCGATAGATTCGTTTTAGGACAGATTCGTAATTGGTCAAATTCCTGATTAGTCACATTTTTAATTTGACGGAAAATTACAGTCGAGTTAAAGCGCTTGGTCCGAAAAAGAGAAATGTCGACAAGATGAGGAAGGTAACCAGCCGTACTTCTGAATCTCCAATGGAAGAAAGGGGAAGGCGGTATGAACTCATGCAGTTCCTGAGCACACTCTCCGAAGTACATCTTATAAAAGATACATAAACAGGCGGTTTTGCGTCTATGTGCCAGGCTCTCCATCTTAGTTTATACTTCCAGGTTTTACTTAGATACTTCGTGATTCTCGAATTGGGCTCCTCGGGTAGGACCTGGTATTGCCAAATCTTACCCATAGTAGGATGTGTCCAATACTAGTATTAATATACTATAGTTGTATCAATATATTGATACAACTATTTTAATATATTGCTAGCACATTGAATGATGTGTTTTGATCTAGTGACAGCGGGAGGTCAGCCACCGAAATGTATTTCAATCAATATTTTAATATGCTAATGAACCATTGGATTATTCAGTGAACGAATGCACTTACGTTAATGTACTCGAGAAAAAATGTATCCATTTAATATTTGAAGCTATGTTTGATGACTGTTAATTTCAATTGATTACTGTCTATTTGTTTATGGAAAGGCAGACAGTGTTTTAGTTGAGTTGGCGCCTAAAATAGACCACCTAACTTATTCTCATGCGCAAAACAATGGTTGTTTATTTCCTAGGGATCCTTAGTTCCTGCCGTCCAAGCGGTTGATGCAGTTTATGCCCTAGATATGCCACCTTATTGTAGTAGTGTCAGGGTACATTGCGATTTGGCGGGGCATCGATGTCGTGTCATAAAGTAGCCGTGACCCCGCCCATTAACGCCGCGCTAGAAAGTCTATCTAGCCGGGTATCCATGAGGATTTCCCAGCGTTAAAAGGTACACCGCGTTTGCCTATGGACGGTACAGTCTTAAGTGAGGTCCCCCGAGATAGTTGGAGTACCTCCACTTCCAGGTACGCCAAGGTTTTGAAATAGCGTTGCCCTCCCCGCGCTGGACAGCCGTGGCGGATCGTGTGTCGTATCACAAAGGTCCCGCGACCCCTTCCATCTACGGCCGTCCAAGGAAGTCGTTGGGTTTTAGACAGTAGATACCTACTTTCAAAGCGACCGTAATTATTTGACTATACTAATTTCTAAAAACATATCAGATCTATTTGTACCTATCAGACCTTTAAGGTGTCCAGTGTTTTAATGGATTAAAAACTTTATTAAATTCCAAACATTTTCCCCCAACGGAATCAAAAAATAATTATGTAAATTTGCCCAAAAGTCGCTAATCCCACGCCACGAGGTGTCAATCTAAATAACTTTTATTTAGATAAAATTCCATTATGAAACATTATTGACATTATTATTTTAAAAAAATCATGTATTTTCTTAAAAAATCCCTACTGAATTAATGAACGAGAATCATATATCGTGATTTTGTATTTTTTTATCAATAGAAAAAAGTTCTTACTTACTCAAGTGTATGGATGTCATTTTGCATGACACCCATACATTTTATGGCGCTGCTGCTGTGTTTAGTACCAGGGCTGTTCTAAGCTCCCAGGGATGTACTGACATCGTTTATGAATTACTAGCTATTGCACGATACTTCGTCCGCATTTCTTTATAAAATACAGCTTTTGTTACTGGCTAATAATGTAGCTTTCTATAAGTAAAAGAATTTTTAAAATCGGTCCAGTAGTTTTTGAATTTATTCCTTACAAACAAAAATAAAAAAATACAAGTTTTCTCTATTAATGTTCCCTTAATAATGTTTTTGTACTCAATAAATAGAAAAAAATAGCAGCGAATTGTTACCACTGTGCCGATCAATATTATTCACTAGCTGTGCCTGCGACTTCGTACGCTTAGTGGCTCGACAGATATGGAAGAAATTTAGCACACATTTAGTTTATTACCTGTAATATCATATAGCATACTTTTCATCCTAAAAACATGTTAGGTATCCGAGGGATCGTCTACAAATACGAGAATAAAAATATTTGCGCTACTGTCGTCACAGCGATAAAGATGTCAGACATTTCCTCGGGTGTTATATTTGTCATTTTTCAACGAGGTCAAAGTAGCGGGACCAGCCAGTTATTTTATAAATGATTAGTTATAGGAACGGAATAAAAAGTCTTGGGAACGTACAACTAATCTGTTCTGCTTCATATTTATATTTTCACAGTAGTCTTCTATAAGGGGGTGATTAATAACTTAATTTAAAAAAATATATGACAATAGATAGATGTACCTAAACATTAAATAAATCCCAGCACCCAACAACTTTCAGGTCACTGATCTCGAACAGCTACCGGATTTTTTTAATTAATTAAACATTCCATTTTCGAATGTTTAAATCGGACACACTTTTAAACTGAGGTCGAATCGATTTATTTTTTCAACGCCACCAACCATGTACTCAATAAATACAGACTCAAAACGAACCTGTTACTTCGATTTCTGTTTTATTATTTTGTTTGAAAACTAAATAGCCAAATTATTAAGAAATAGCTGAACCCGACCCCGCTTCATTGCGGAAATGGCTGTTATATTATAACTTCATTTTTTTTGTAAAATAAAAGTAGCCTAAGTTACTCCTCATCTGCCAGTGAAAGTCCCGTCAAAATCGGCCTCGCCGCCGTTTCGGAGATTTACCGGAACAAACAGAGAGATTGACAGACAAAAATTTAAAAAAAAAAATTTTTTTAAGTATAACGTATAAAATACACTTTTATATAAATCTTTTCAAGACTGGTCGTGGTCGTGCGGATAAAGTACACGGAGGATGGTCGCGTTCGCCCTCCCTGGTGCGTATGCGCATTGCCGCCCCAAAGACTCTTCTCCATTTTTTCTATTGGTAGCGTCACAAGCACATTGTACAAAAGTAGATCTAATTTGTTGATTTTACTAGATGTATCCAGCTGGTAAGCAATTTAGCTCTTGGGCGATCTACTTCTTGGGCTGACATATAACCGTCCCATCCAGTTTTCCTTCGTAGAGATGTGGCCAAAGAACTTTGGTATTTGTAATAGCACAACACAAGACAGTGAAAAAATGTTATTTTCTTTAAATCGTTCGAAAATTAATCGCTTTATTACCAAAAATGTTGCTAAGCATGCCCCAAGACTGGTTTACATTTTTATCGTTCGCAAAATAAATTAATAACTATTAAATACGGAAATTTAGATAAAGTTATCTTTATTTTAATTAGCCGAACCGCGAAAATGTTTGAATTGAGGGTAATTACTATTCCTGATTTATTGCTAATTTATTAGTTTAATAAATATTTAAATGAGACAATTCAATGGATTACTGTGAAAATCGATTACTCATCTAACATCCGGTGGAATTTATTTCCATATATTTAAATTTAGACTATTTTTTGTCTTCTCTTAGTGCTATCTTCTATCATCATAGCTCGTAACTCAAAATTCGTGGAGATTCTTGAGCAAGGTATTACGTTGTCTGCCCGGCTTACTTTACCTTGTATTTTCTCCTACGTGATCAGCTGCAGTAGATTATACTTATCGCAAGTGATCTGACTTTTATTTTTTATACTTGTTGGCGTATGGCGTTGCTTGTGTTATAGGCGACGGTAGCTACCTACCATCAAGTTTAGTGGACTGTCAACCTGTCAGTCGATTCCTCGTATTTTGTCTTTTTGGAAATAAGTTACGTCTGGAGGGCCTTAGATCTTGGGCCATATTTTGAGGATGATCATAGATTATTTATCATCACGCTATGACCCTTAGAAGCCGATACAGAATGAATTCGCATCACACAGTCAATTTCTTATTTATATTGCCTTTTATTATAAAAAAAAGTATTTTTCAACTTGTATGAAGTGTGTGTAAACAAATTGAATATATACTTGAGACGTTCATAGAAATTGTTTAAGTGAACTAAGTTAGCTTCCCGTAGAGAAGTCAGTAAGTATACGACAGGTGCATAAGCGGATATGCAACCGGTTGCATTGATCTCGCAACAAGTTCTAAGTAAAGATGGCCGCCGCATTTTTTTATTAATATTTCTTATTTATGACGTAAGTATTCTCATTCTTAGGTATATTTTATTTGATCATGTTTTTCTCTGATTAGTAGGTTTACAGTTTTTGATTTCAAAATTAAATAACAGAATTTTAAGTAGTACCTTCCTACCTACAATCTATCCTTAATCTTACTGTGGTCTCTTTACTGTTGCTTGTGTTATAGGTGATGGTAGCCACATACCATCTAGTTTAGTGAACCGTCAGTCTGTCTGACGACCTCAATATTAATACATCAAAACCAATTCATAACACTGTTATTTAAAATATAGTATTATTTTGACAATGTTTGAATCATACCAAGTACTACTATATATATTTCTACATTATCTCCAAACTATTCCCACGCTTTACGAATGACACTTTCAACTGATAAAAATAATCTTTTTTATTTTCATATCCCTTAACACGCACTGGCTATGGCTATACTCTTTAGTAATGAAGATAGAGACGCGGGGATTAAAAAAGCAAAACCCGCCGCGAGTACATTGCGCGTGGCTGCATCTCGCCAGACACGAAACGTATTAAGCGACATTCATTAATTTGAAACTTAATTACTCAGCAACAAGGTATACATTACACTGAAGTCAAGTGCGGGTTGTTCGCGTGGCGCAGTGATACCTCCTCTACATCAACATACTCAATCCAATATGAACCAAATGGAGTGTGCAATAAGGTGTTGTTTCGTTTGAAAGTTACATTGCATTGATTCAGGACATCGGCTACCAGTTTTACTGGAGTGCGTTAAAGTTAAACTCGTTTCACAATGAAATTCAATTCCTGGCAATATCTCTTAAGAAATATAAAACTTAGTAGCTATCGAATGATTGTATCGGTGTTAAAATTGTATAGAAAATATTAAGTTAGTCAGAAGGGTAGTTGTTTTGAAATATATATATTTTTTATGTTAAGGTCACCTACCGTATGCCTATAACGCAAGCAACACTCACCGAAACACAACAGCACACATGCTGTTATTTCATGGCTGTTCATTCATGATTTCTAAGGGATGGTTACTGCCGCCAGACGGGCTGCCCAAATGACTCTAACTAATAGCCTACTTCTTTCCATAGTCTAAAACATAGTATCTGTCCCTCTGTATACGTTTAGATCTTTTAAACTAAGGTCAAACGTCGCACCGTGCGAAGCCGGGAGCCAGCCGCTAGTAATATTATAAATGCGAAAATTTGTGATAATAGTGAAACAAAGAATTTATAGGTATTTTTTTTAAATCACAATGAGCCAAAAAGCCAACTCTTCTAACCTCCCTAACTCAATTAATTTTAATTTTAGCAAAAAAAGTTATAATTTTTACGAAATTTTTACCATTTTTGTAAAATTTAAGGATTTTTTTGTGTAATTTTTAATTCCACCCCTTTTACGGGTTGGAATCCAAAATATCTTTCAGCCATCAATATTACATTTCTGGAAACATATCAAAAATTCCACTAAGGGACTTAAATTTTGTTAGTGTGCTCAGGAGCTGCATGAGCTCATATTGCCTTCCCCTTTCTTCCATCGGACATTCAGACGTACGGACATTCATCTTCATCTTATCGAAATACCTCTTTTTCGGACCAAGTGCTTTAATTTAAAACATACTTAGGAATACGCACTGCCAAGATTTGGAATTCCCTGCTGTGCTCATATAGCCAAAATCTTTTCAAAGGTCGAGTGAATCTCCATCACATAGACCTTGTCTTCGTTACACGGCTGCATACTGGCCAAGAGCATAAAAAAAAAAAAATTTTAACTTTGTATACGCTTTCAGTAATTTCAATTTCAAATTTAGGCGAGAACTTTCATTAGAAAAGCAATTCCTTTAACGGCCTCACTTAAAATAAACTGAAAGGATGGCATCTCACCGCTATTAGCAAGAACTAGGTAAACGCCGCCGGTCATATGGCATGTTCTATAGAAATTCTTCAGGGGAGGCATAGGGATAGGGGACTATCATTTTATCTTACATTACTAACAATCTTATGGGTCTTTATAGCGTTTATTATCATACTAGGTGGTGCCTTCGATTTCGTCCGCGTTAAAAAAAAAAGCAATATATCGCCTGACATCTTTATAACACTTTTGTCAGGCATTAGGTGTGTTTTTTTTTTCTGAATGAAAATGACTCTATGTCCTTCTCTGTATCGCTGAAAACGTGTATGTAAAATTTCATTATGATCGATTGAGTAGGTGTCGTGAAAAGGTAACAGACAGACAGTTATTTCAGTAAGTTAGTATGTCCAGTATTTCTGTAATTTCATGATTTGTTAACTGAAGTTAAGTTAAGGCTTATATGAAAAAACACTAGTAAAACTTAATTAGAAAACAAAAAAACTCTTTGTAGACAGCAATTAAAAACCAGTAAAATCGAATATTGTCAGTTCGGAAATAAAAAAGTCGTATCATATCCGCAGCGCATTGTTTACCAATATTTTAATTCAAATTTTTACTTTATATTTGTCAATGTTTTAATTAAACTTAAAAAAAAACTAAATAAAAAAACATGTTATTCACTCGAACAAAATGAAATAAAGTGAATTCCGCATAACACGTTCGTTCGACGTTGACTCATCGCAACGAAAAATAAATAAATAAATAATTTAAAATTGCTTTTAAAAAATGCAGAATTTAAATTAATTCCGATCCGCAAAAGGCATAAATTCTCTCAATGAACGCGTGGGTTTTGGGCGGGAATAAAAAAAATAGCAACTGGTCACACTCGTTTAAAAGGGGAACGTCCGATCAGAGACAAACAGGAAAGAGTGCATGTTTTAAACATGACTACTTCGTTACCATAATGTGTAGAAACTGTCAGTTTCTTGTTTAAATTTGAATTACCCATGGACCACAGAAGAAAATTCAACATGAATGCACTTTTTTGACGCCCGACGTAAAAACAGGGTGCTTAATAAGTTTGTCGCGTGTGTCTGTCTGTGGAATCGTAGCTCATAAAATGATGATATTGATACGGTTGATCGTTCTTAGCTATAATTTAGGAAGATGTAGGTGTTTATAAGATCATCAGCCCATTTCCTAGTTGACGAAGGGATTCCCCTAACTTCCACATTTGGTATACTGTTACTAAGGTAGTGTTTGCATCTTAGAAACTGTTCATCCAATTTTAAAAAAATCACCAATAATTAGAATAGAATTTCAGGACATAGGACATAGGATAAATACTCTACGCAGGCAAAGCCGGGGACATCAGCAATCTAAAAATAAAGATCCAACAACGCTTGGCAAAAGTAATGTCAGGCGCTATATTACATATTTTGTCAGGCGTTATATATTTTTCTATTTTTTTTTCAACTAGGAAGAAGTCGCGGGCAAAAGCTAGTAGATAATATAGATATTAAAAAATGAATAGATAAAAAATATTGAGTAGTTATTCATTATTCCGTCATAATTATTTCAACTGTAACAAAGTTAATAATTGTTAGACAATTTCTTGGATTAAAGACTTAAAAATAACTTAAAACACCAAACACAATTGAAAGCATCATATCATAAGTCATATCATATCATCATAAGTCGCCCAACGACATTGTAAACATAAGAATAAGACAATAAATAATATGAGTTACGAAAGTATTTCACGAAAATTTTATATTTTATTGTATTGTGTGGGTTGGGTGATTGAATAAAAATTTTACTGGCTTGTAAAATTGATTTAACAATGCTTCATAAATAAACAGTATTTTGTAACACTAACTTATACCTTTTTTTAGGAGGTGAGATGAAATTTACGCACCATGTACAGTCTACAGCCTAATAAATCTAATATATAAAATTCTCGTGTCACACAGTGTTTGTAAACAAACTCCTCAGAAACGGCTTGACCGATTTTTATGAAATTTTTGTGTATATTCGGTAGGTCGGAAAATATATCGTAAACTATTTTTTACACCCCTAACTAAGTGATAAAGTGATAAGGGAGGCCCACTTCAAAAAATTTTTTGTATGGCAAAACATTTGCCGGGTCAGCTAGTATATTTTTTTTATACATATACATTCCACACAGCACAAGTAAGCAACTAATGCTTGTATTATGGATACCAGACAGTTGATATACTACATAGATTACTTTTTTTTTGTAAATACATAATAATAATAATAATAATAATAATAATAATAATAATAATAATCCCAGCGGCGGACGATGCTTGTCGACATTGCTGTTCCGCATGACGAAAACCTTGTGAAAGCCGAGAAGGACAAGCTGTCCAAATACCTAGACTTGGCTCACGAGGTGACCGCCATGTGGGATGTCGATTCGACAATCATCGTACCGATAGTCGTTTCGGCGAACGGTCTTATTGCGAAGAGCCTCGACCAACACCTCAAGAAGCTCTCGCTAGATGGCTGGATCAAGGGACAAATTCAGAAGGCGGTACTCCTTGACACGGCGCGTATTGTCAGGAGGTTCCTCAGTCTGCAGCCCTAACCACCGGTAGCTTGGGCCTTGCCCCGCTACCAGCGGCTACCTAGTTTTAAGTTTTTTATAATATTTATTGTTTTTATATATATATTGTAAAAAACCTAGAATTAAGAAGATAAATGAATAAATGTGTATAATAATAATAATAAAAATAATAATAATGGCAGTGACACTTGACACACGTATTTTTATGGTTTAAATTTTTTCATTTTATTTTAATAGTTATTTGTGTGTTTTCTCCTTCCTTTTATACATCTTCAATAATTTTGAACAGAAAATACAATTTACATAAACAAGAATGCAGATTTAATAATTATTTTTGGAAATATTAAACAAGATTTTTAAAATGTACAAAATGACAGATCTGTCAAACATCAAACATATAAACAAGAAATAGCGATGTGATGAAAATGTGATGAATAACCATGATTCTACGACCGAGAACTGCGAAACGAAGCGCACGACCAACACCACTACCCGTCTCGTCGACTCCGTGCTCCTCGGCGGAGGAATTTTTAACCGCCGACGATAAGAGCACGTCGAGCAACGATGACGGGTCGACGCCGCCTTCGCCGCCAAGAAGACCTGCGCGACGAGGACGACCCCCACTGCCGGCACGCTTGGGGCCTGCGAAGCAATCAGCCTCGCGCCAGGCCCTCGCTACCGGTGGTGTAGTGCGCCGCATGCGATGGACTCAAGCAATGAATGAGAACTGCATGCGGGCCTATTACGGAGCCACAGAAGGTGGAACTAGCCTGACGGCGTACCGCGTTAGGATGCTCTCTCTGTTTCAGGCCCTTGAACCAGCCGTCACCGTCACCGCTCAACGATTGTCGGATCAGGTGCGGGCTATCCAACGATGCCAACTGTTGGACCAGTCTACACTTGATCGGCTACGTTCGGACTCACTGCCTGCTCGCACAACCTATATTCCGGTACAGGATCTACCCGCTGCCCTGCCGATACCAGTATCAACTGGTATCTCAATATTGGAAGAGCAACTAACCGATCCTGTTGAACCGGAAACAGATTGTGCGAGCACGAATGTGAGTACCGAAATGAAAGAGCAATTGAGGAGCACTTTGGAGGAGACGATTGTGAGGTATCGCGTCAAGCCTGACGACAGGCCACGTTTACCGCGTTTGCCAATGCATAAACAAAATATTGCATTGATGGGAGCCCTAAACACTCTGCTGACCCCTTACATAAAGGCCAGCAGAGACTTAACTGATACTCACTCGATTCTATACTGTGGGGCCATCACGGCGTGCCGCGTTGCACGTGTTAGATTTTTAAACAATGACAGGACAACGCGTGACGCTGAGGATGTCCCTACATGGCAAGTGCGAATCGAGCGACGTATCAGTAAGTTTAGGACTCTCATAGCTAAACTAATTTCATTCAGTAAGGGAAATCATAGACCCCGAGTCATGCGTTTCGTTGCCCAAGCCTTTGTAGATACAAATATTAAATCAAAAGACTACTTGGCTTCGGCAACGGAACGCATTGACTATTTTAAACAAAAAGTTTATGCGTTGGCAAACCGTGTGAGACGATATAAAGAACGGGTGCATAGATACCGACAGAATCGTCTCTTCCAAAGTGACCAAAGAAAGGTATATAGAGATTGGGAGAAGACCGACCTAAGTGTGAACGTCGGACATCCGCCTGACCCAGAAGTTATGTTGAACTTTTGGCGTAATATCTGGTCGGTGTCCGACGAGCATACTGAGGGTGACTGGATATCCATTGTTAAGCAGGCGTGCGAACCAATAACAGCAATGAAGGCAATCATCATCAGTCCTTCAGATGTAGGTTGTGCAGTCCGTTCTACCCAGAACTGGAAAAGTCCTGGACTGGACGGATTGCACAACTTCTGGCTTAAAATGTTTACATGTTCGCACGGGTGCTTGGCAATGCAATTCCAAAAAGCCCTAGAATTAGGTACTCTCCCAACCTTTATGACAACCGGTATCACCTTTCTGCTCCATAAATCAGGTAGTACCACGGAGGCTAAAAACTACAGACCAATTACTTGCTTACCCACCATCTACAAGTTACTTACATCTATTCTGAGAGCAAAAATTAATACACATATTTTTGAAAACAATATTTTGGACACTGCTCAGAATGGATGTAAGATTGGGTCCCGTGGTACAAAGGAGCTCCTCCTCATAGACATGACTATTTGCCAGCGTGTCCGGCGCAACAGTGGCGCCCTCTCGGTAGCTTGGATTGATTACCAGAAGGCCTATGATTCAGTGCCCCATTCTTGGCTGAGAAGGATATTAGAGTTATATAAAATAGATACAACTCTGAGATCCTTCTTAGCTATGTGTATGGGGCAATGGACCACAGTCCTGAGTCAACCAGGGAATCGTGGAGGCGCCGCTGATCCGCGGGACATGGTAAAGATAGAACGCGGGATCTTCCAGGGCGACAGTTTGAGTCCGTTATGGTTTAGCCTGGCTTTAAATCCTCTCAGCACTCTGCTGAGAAATTTAAAGCTGGGCTATCGACTGCGGAGGGGGGGGGATGAAGTCATTTCACACCTACTTTACATGGACGACCTTAAACTATTTGCACCGAAACCCAAAGACCTGTTAGAGTTACTGAAAATAACTCAATGTTTCAGTAACGCAATAAGGATGGATTTTGGTGTCGATAAGTGTGCGGTCATGCATGTAAAGAAGGGAAAAGTTATAAATTCTCCAAATTTACAACTTTCAAATGAAATGACTTTTAGATCCCTCTCCGAAGTTGAGACATACAAATACCTTGGTATGTCACAGTCGTTGGGTATTAGTGATAAGGATATAAAACAGACAGTGAGAACGCGTTTCTTTGGACGCCTGATAAAAGTTCTTAAGAGTCTTTTATCAGGAGGTAACAAGGTGCGCGCTTTCAATGGCTGGGTTATACCTTTACTCACATACTCCTTTGGCATACTAAGGTGGACTCAAACTGAGCTCGATGGTTTAGATAGGAAGGTTCGTCGATTGCTCACGGCGCATCGCATGCTACACCCACGCTCATCGGTAATGAGACTGTACATACCACGGAAATTGGGGGGTCGCGGTTTTTTAAGTGCCAAGAACCTCCATAACCGTGAGGTGTACAGTCTTAGGGAATATTTCCTGCATAATGAGAGTGGTGTACATCGAGACGTTGTAGCAATCGACAAAAACTTCACTCCTCTATCTCTGGCTAACGAGAATTGGCGTAAGCCTGTAGTGTTAAGCACCGAAGACCGAAGGAACGTATGGAAGGGCAAGGAGCTGCACGGGCGGTTCTACAAGGCCCTGACGGGTCCTGATGTAGACTCGCTCATGTCAGTGAACTGGCTACGTTTCGGTGACCTCTTTGGGGAAACCGAAGGCTTTGTCTGTGCAATTGCGGACGAAGTTATTAAGACGAACAATTACCGGAAATATATCCTGAAGGACGGTACGGTCGACGTCTGTCGGGCATGCCACCGTCCTGGAGAGACACTCAGGCATATTATTTCCGGTTGTGCTCATCTTTCTAACGGCGAGTATTTGCACAGACATAACCAAGTAGCCAGGATCATACATCAACAACTTGCCCTTCGATACGGTCTTATTGAATCTGAGATGCCGTACTACAAGTACGTGCCTACGTCCGTTCTCGAAAATAGTCGTGCCACGCTCTACTGGGACCGCTCTATAATCACGGACAGGACTATTGTTGCCAATAAGCCTGACATCGTGGTTATCGATCGATCTCAGCGCCAGACGATGCTTGTTGACATCACTGTCCCACATGACGAAAACCTCGTGAAAGCCGAAAAAGATAAGCTAAGTAAATATTTAGACTTGGCTCACGAGGTGACCGCCATGTGGGATGTTGATTCGACCATCATCGTCCCGATAGTCGTGTCGGCGAACGGTCTTATAGCGAAGAGCCTCGACCAATACCTTAAGAGGCTCTCACTAGATGGCTGGGTCAAGGGACAGATACAGAAGGCGGTACTTCTTGACACGGCACGAATTGTCAGGAGGTTCCTCACTCTGCAGCCCTAACCACCGGTAGCTTGGGCCTTGCCCCGCTACCTGCGGAGTTCTAGTTTTAGGTTTTTTACGATATTTATTGTTTTTTAATATTTATATTGTAAAAAATTTAGAATTAAGAGATGAAAATAAATATGTAAATAATAATAATAATAATAATAATAATAATAATAATAATAATTGTATTGTCAGGAGGTTCCTCAGTCTGCAGCCCTAACCACCGGTAGCTTGGGCCTTGCCCCGCTACCAGCGGCTACCTAGTTTTAAGTTTTTTATAATATTTATTGTTTTTATATATATATATTGTAAAAAACCTAGAATTAAGAAAAATAAATGAATAAATGTATAATAATAATAATAATAATAAAGCCTTTTATTTCCAAATCTCAAGTATTACAAAATAAACAAATTTTAAATTTTGTAGTTAGAAATTACAATATATACATTTTTTTTTATTTATTTTTTTTTTTTTTTATTATATTACTTTAATAAACTAAGTTTCCTAAATTAAGAGATATGGATCCCTCTTTGGGTGAAGGCCTCCTCCAACTTCTTCCATGACTCCTTTTCCTTTGCCTTGTTCATCCAATTCCTCCCAGCTGTTAGTATGATGTCGTCAGTCCACCTTGTGTTTGGTCTACCAACATTCCTTTTCCCTAGTGGCCCTTTCCATTGAGTGGTTTCTATTGTCCATCTTTTGTCCTTATAGCGTGAGATGTGTCCCGCCCAACGCCATTTCAATTTTAAGGCTTCTGTAAGTGCATCCCTTAACTTCGTTTTCTTTCTAATTTGGTAGCTACTAACTTTATGTGTTTTCCGAATTCGTAAAATGCTTCTCTCCATAGCCCTTTGAGTAGTTCTTATCTTTTGTTTAATTTTGTTTGTGAAGATCCAAGTTTGGCAGCCATATAGTAGACAAGGCAGGACACAAGTATCTAATACAATTTTTTTCATGGATAGACTATAAACACCTTTGAGGATTTCTTTTAACGACCAAAATTTCTTCCACGTGATGTTTATTCTTCTTTCTATTTCGTCTAAATTATTTGTCTTACAGAAAGAAACCTGTTTACCTAAGTATATATAGTTGTCAACATATTCTATATTATATTTCTTGACATGAATAGGAGTTTTGTGGCTATTTGTCATCACCCTAGTTTTGGTTGTGTTTAGTTCCAGGCCGATTTTAGAACTTTCTATAGTTAAAGAATTTAACATTTGTTCTAGCTCTTTTGGCGTTTTAGCTAATAGAACAACGTCATCTGCAAATCTAAGGTGGTTTAAACAGTAGCCACCTATACTTATACCCTTACGTGTCCAGTCTAGGTTATGAAATATATTTTGAAGTACGGCTATAAAAAGTTTTGGAGACAATGGATCTCCCTGTCTGACTCCTCTTTCAATTTGTATTGGGTCTCCTGTGCATTCTAGTTTAACTTGACTCGTGCTATTTGTGTATATATATTTTAATATATTTATATATTTTCTATCTACTTTAGCTGCTTCAAGTGCTTTCCAAATTGAATTGTGGCTTATACAGTCAAACGCTTTGTTATAATCGACAAAGGCTATGTAGGTATAGTGGCATATTGAATTCATTGTACTTCTCGATAACTTGTTCCAATGCTTGTATGTGATCTAGTGTGTTAAAACCTGGACGGAATCCCGCTTGCTCTTTTGGTTGTGAGGCATCAATTTCAATTGTTATTCGTTTTAATAATATGGAAGCAAAGAGCTTATAAATGCTTGCCAGTAAACTTATTGGTCTGTAGTTGCCTATATCCAATGGGTTGCCTTTTTTGTATAATAAAATTATGTTTGACGTACACCATTGCATTGGAACCGTTTCTGTTTTTAGGACCATGTTAAATAGTTCAGTAAGGTAATTAAGTAAAACTGGTGTACCCAATTTGAGAGCTTCATTGGTCAATCCGTCAGGACCGGGACTTTTTTCGGTTTTTAACCTTTTTAGATGTTCCCACACTTCTCCTTTGTCTATTAGGCTACTCACATTTGTTTCCGGTTCGTAAAGGATATTATATTCTTCAGATATGTTATTGCTCTCTCTCCTTTTGTAAAGTTCCTTATAAAACATTGTTGCAAGATCTTTCACTTCTTTCCTTGTTTTCGTTATTCCAAATTTATTTTCGAGTTTATGTATCCAAGTTTTTTGTAAATTTAGTTCTTTAAAAGCTCTTTTAGTACTTCGAAATAGTTTTAAATTTTTTGTTATTATGTCATATCTATGTTTGCTGTAGTCTTTTCGGATTGATTTACTTGTTTGCTTGAATAAATTACTTAATTCTTTCTTATTAGCACTATTTTTGTTACTTTTTGAGATAAGTTCTGTGCGTTTTTGAATCAACTGTATCGTGTTAGCACTGAATACTTTATGACACCTTTGATTTTCAGTCGCAATATTTATTTTTAGGCTGTCTAAAATTATTTTCTCTAATGTACTGTAATAAATTTGAACACTCATGGTTTCATTCAGTTTATTTTCGCTGAGTGATTTTAGGTTTGTAATGTAACTTTTTATTTCATCATCTGTTTTGGGAGTTCTAGGCAAAGGTTTAAAGAATTTTCTGGACTTTTTTTGCTGTCCTAATAATAATGTTGCCCTCAAAAGCCTATGATCTGAGGCGAACTTTAACCTATTCAGAACTTCTATGTTTATTATCTGCTTTGGGTAATTTGTCATAATAAAATCAATTTCATTTTTGGTTTTTTGATCGGGCGAAATCCACGTCCATTTTCTATTTTCTTTCTTTTTAAAAAATGTGTTCATTATGGACAAGTTATGTTGCAGAGCATAATCAATTAATAGTTCTCCCCTTTCGTTTCTTTCTCCATAACCGTATTTGCCCATTATAAGATTTTCCTCTTTTTTAGGATGCCCTATTTTTGCGTTAAAATCGCCCATTGCTATTACTTTGTCTTCAGCTAAAGAGTGTGCTTTCATGATATCGTCATAGAACTTTTGAATTTCGAGTTCGCTGGATCTTTCTGTGGGTGCGTATACCTGAATTATTGAAAAGCTGTTGTTTTCTATTTTAAGTTGTAATAGTGCTACTCTGTCCGAGACACCTGTGAAATTTGTAATGTTATCTTTAAATGTTTTCTTTGCAAGAAATCCTACTCCGTACAAACCCTTAGTTTGTCCGATATAGCATAGAATATAGTCTTTGTATTCTTCGATGTTACAGCCCATTCTTCTAACCTCTGAAAGACCCAATATGTCACAGTCTATGTTTTCAAGGGCATAAGCTAGTTCTAGATATTTTTCTATTGATGACAGGGATCTCACATTAAATGTGCAAATTTTAATAGTGCATTTTTTCAATTTTTTTAGTTGTTTTGTATTGCTGATGATGGAGTTATTATTTAGTGGAGGGTGATGGTCGGAATCCCCACGAGGACCAGTCGGATTGGGGAATGTTTTAGTTTTATATTTAAGTAGTTTTACTTTATTTATTATCTTGTTCTGGTGGCTGACGACTTCATATTATGGGCATTGTTCTGATGAAAGGTTACTTGCAGAAAAGGAGTTACTTCTTCTCATTACATCAAAAGCGTTAATTCTGTGTTGTTTAGATGGTGCCTGTTGTTTTCGTGGCTGAGCTGCGATTGTGGGAGATGTTGATGAGTTTCTTTTTCGTTTTCCTTTATCTAAGGACTTTTCACGGATTGTTAATTTGTCATAATTTATGACTGCAAAATTACCCTTTTGTCTTTCTTCTACTAGTTTTGCGTGTAGATCTCTTCTTATATTTAACACTTCTTTTGGGTAGTCATCCGTAGCAAAAACGTCTTTTAACTTCTTCTTATTCCTCATTATATCATTTTTCTTCCAACCGTTCACTAGTGAAATCAGTATAGGTCGTCCTCTTTCAGTATTTCCATCTCTTTTGCCAATTCTATGGATTATATTTATATCGTTGTTTTCGAGGAAAATGTTTAAATCTATATTTAACTTATCTCTTATTTTTTCCCTAAGTTCAGTAGGAGATTTTTCGGTTTCAGCAACTCCATGTAGAATAATATTGTTCTTTCTTTGATTTTTTTCCAAATATGTTAATTTATCTTTTAATTTTTGGTTTTCCGATTTCAACTCTTCTATTTCTCGTCTAAAAGGTACTAATTTTGCATCTATCTTTGAGATAATATCTTTTGTTTGTTTTTCCATTTCAATTTTCATCTGGTCTAGAAATTCTTGTAAGCTTTCCATTATTTACAGCTTCTTCGTGAAATGGAACGTACACACTTTGTTTACACCGTCAAGTTGGTACTCGTGTAAAATGCAAATTTCGTTGAACGGAACGTAGATAGTTTGTGCTTGCGTCGTTAATTTTTTATCAATTTTTATACTTATATTTATAATGTGTAAATACATACACATTATAAATACAAAACATCCATGACTCAGGTACAAAGTTAAAATGTTAAACCATAAACATTTGCCCCTAGCGGGATTCGAACCCGCGACAGTTTGGTTAACAGCTAAGGTTACTAGCCACTAGACTAAACGTGTCGTCATAGTATGTAAGTATACATATACATACAGGTAATGGTCGCCCAATAAAAACTTGTTACAAATAGGTAACTCATAAAATCGAACTTTTCACTACATTACCCAATCCGTTGTTTAGAAATAAAGTTTCATCGAAGAATTCTTTAGGATCGTAAATTCCTTTTACACAATTTCTTACCGAAAATTGTAGAGCTATATAGTGGAATAACGTAACAAGTGACGCTTCGAGTTTATACGGATATAGTGGTTATTGCCTTTGGGTTAGGGAATTGTTTTAATTAGATTAGAAAAACTAAAATATTTTAATATACTAATATTGTAAGGATGAATGGACATTTGTTATTCTTTCACGCAAAAACAGCTCAACAGATTTTGATAAAATTTGGCACACAGATAGTTTATTACCTGGATTAACATATAGGATACATTTTATCCTGAAAAAATGTTAGGTTCCCGAGAGATCGTCTAAAAATATTTTAAAAATGGACGCCACAGTCGCCGAAGTGGCGCCACAGTCGTCACAGCAATAAAGATTATATATGAGTATTTTATCAGGTGTTATCTTTCATTTTACAACGCAAACGATGAGGCTAGTCATCAAATATGTCTTTATTTTTAATTTTTTAAATAAATTTATTGTAAAGAAAAAAAAAAACAATATATAAATTTCATTATACACTTTTCAATTTCATATAATATATCATAATAGTAACATTCTATTATAGAGGAAAACTTGTATTATATAATAGATTTCACATATTTTTTCTGTAAAGCTATTTCTCCCCGAAATGGTATGGACGACGATAACTCATTTATACGACCAATAAACGTCGAAGTTTTTCTAAAAAATAAACGCGGTCTTGCGGTTTTTTTTTGTGTCCTAGCCTCTCAGAAGATAGCGTGCGATATTTATTATGTTGTGTACGATAAATTAAGATGATTTAGAACTGATTGAAAATAAATTCAAATTCATTTTCAATCAGTATCGACACGTTTGGTCTAGTGGCTAGTATCCCTAGCTGTTAACCAAACTATCGCGGGTTCGAATCCTGCTAGGGGCAAATGTTTATGTTTTAACATTTAACTTTGTACCTGAGTCATAGATGTTTTGTATTTAGAACGTGTTTATAACATGTATTTATTTTCAGGTAACCAGACCCATACTTTACATTTTTATACATTAGTTATTAATATTATCGTTCCTAATTAAATTAAATAAAAGCAAATTTTTATATATATCTACTATATATATATACTACCAGTAATAAGATATAATACAACACTGATATACAATATAAGATAATATAAGAAGATATAAATGACTGACGCGATCGGGATTGGTTGCTAGTTATAATCTATGAAGATCTGTTTAGGCATTCTGTACAGAAAAGATCATCAACCCATTGCCTAGTTATTTATTTTATTTATTTATTTATAATTTTAACAATTTTAAAGCTAATAATATAATATTCTTCTTCTTCGTCGGTTTCACTCTTGACAGAGAGGTCCTGGTCATCATTTCAGGTAACCTTCATGATGACTTTCATGTGAAAAAAAGATATGCAGTAGTTTACCCTTGCCTTCTGCATTTAAGCCTATAATATCTAATATATATATAAAATTCTCGTGTCGCGGTGTTTGTTGCCAAACTCCTCCGAAACGGCTGGACCGATTTTGATGAAATTTTGTGTGCTTATCGGGTATAGGTCTGAGAATCGGCAAACATGTATTTTCCATTTTTTTTTGGCAAAACAACGTTTGCCGGGTCAGCTAGTAATAATATAATAGTTTCGGTTAAGTAGTTTCGGAGCTTAAGTATTCAATTCAAACAAACAAACAATCAAATGTTTCCTCTTTATAATATTAATTAATCTATACTAATATTATAAAGAGGAAAAAATTGATTTGATTTGAGTCTATACTACGGAAAACACTTCTTATGGTAACAAAAGTTTTTAACGACGCTAACTCTTGACAAACACAAATGGATAATAAGCATCTAAAAGATCTGGCCTAAGCGAAAATGTAACAAATCCAAAAAGTGTTAACCTCTGACACTTGAAGATATTATCATTTTTATGGAGCTCTTTATGTTGGACAGTAAAACAATACAAATGACGGAGAAGGCGTTATATTAATTATGGCGCTTGTTTCTAATAGGTGAGCGTATATTTTGCGTAATATTGTGACATACAGACTTTACGGATGGCCAACTGTATATTATGATGTTTGAAATTGCAATTAAATCTTTCATTGCTTCATATAACCCAATAGATAAGTAAACACACCGGCATATTTAGCGGAACACAAAAAAAAGGTCCATAATTAAAAAAAAATGGTTTTATTTTAAAATCTACTTACTACACTTCTTTTGTTATTTAAAGTTTCATTTGTTTTACTTAAAATGAGATCACATTAAGAACAGATTTTGCGAGTAAAGGCTATTTGTGAAAAATAGTACATTTTTGAACTTTTCATGTAACCGGGAAAAGTGAAAATTTATTAAAATAACAATTAATTAAATTAGAAAAATGGTGATTAATATCGCGTATTTCCTCCACGTGCTCTTATTAAAGTTTCTACCCGTCTAGGCATACTGAGAATGATGTTATCGATGATCTCCTGGGATAGTCTCCGCCATTCCTCAACTACGGCGATTCGCAGTTCACCCACGTTGGCAGGAGCTGGAATTCTGGACTTAACTTTTCTTTTCAGCAAGTCCCAAACGTGCTCTATTGGGTTCATATCCGGTGATCTCGCCGGCCACTCCATAACAGTGATATTCATATCATTAAGATAAGCTTGAGTTACCCGAGCGGTATGCGGCCGAGCATTATCCTGCATAAAAACAAAATCGTCACCGATATATGGGGCAAACGGTACGACATTTTCTTCTAAAACTTCTCTGATATAGCGGTCTGCAGTCAGACTCCCTCTGTCAATCACTACCAAGTCTGTGCGAGCTCCCAAACAAATGCCCGCCCAAACCATTATTGATCCACCACCGTATGCAACTGTAGTTTCAAAATTTGTCTGAATGTATCGTTCTCCTTTGCGTCTGTATATTCTTTGCCTGCCGTCAATTTGATTTAAGAGAATTCTGCACTCATCACTAAACAATACCTTACTCCATTGGTCCGCGTTCCAAAGTCGATGTTCCTGAGCAAAAGTTAACCTGTTTCTACGATCATTTACCTCGAGCCTTGGAGCCTTGGCGGGCACAAATGAACCCAAACCAGCTTCTTCGAACCTTCTTCGTACCGTACGCTCACTTACGGTTACACCCCGCACTGCTTCTAACTCATGTCGGGCTTGGACGGCCGTCAAACGGGGGTTCCTACGTACACGAAGCCGAATGAAACGATCATCCCTACTCGAAGTGCGTCTTTTTCTGCCTTGTCCTGCTCTTCTCACATAAGTACCGGTCTTCCTGAACCGTTGGATACTGCGATGGATCGTTGAAACTGGTCGACGAAGATCTCTGGATATCACTCTGTAGGTTTGACCATTTCTTCGCATTTCGAGTGCCCTGGCAATCTCCGTTGGGACTAAGTCAGGCATAATTCAGACCTCAACTCCAGAAAGATACGCGATTAAAAAAAACTAACAAAAAACAATATTTCAATGAAATTTTAAATCAAACTTAGAAGGAAGAAATACTCGAAGTTCGCTCCAGATAAGGTGTATTTGAATAAAATTAAAACAATTGCATAAAATGTGATGTTCAGTTGTTTTCTTAATTTGATAATATTTCTTTTTAAATTAAATGACGTATAAACCAGCCAGCAACCTTATATGATACTGATATCAAACCTTTATTTTATGTTGCGCTAAATATGCCGGTGTGTGTATATGTCAGATATTTTGATATTTATTATAATATAGGATTTTCGCGAACCGTGCATAGTGAGTGCAGCACAAATGTTAGCGGTTCTCTTAAAACACCAATTAAATAATATTTCTGTTTCGTTAAATTTTATTGGTCGACGTAATCCGTCAACGTGCATTTTCTTATATTCAATTCAATTCAATTATTAAATCAACAAATAAAAAACATTTCGCATAAAATTTGTTTATAAACATTCATTAAACTTCATTTTGAAACAAGCCAATTTTTTTATAAGATTTTTTTTTACAAATCTGCCCGATTCAAACTTTTTAAAAATATTGTCTACATATTATGCATTGCATTTTTATCTAAGTTTAATTTTACTCTTAGAAGTCAAATAAGGCGACGAAAATAACGCTTTTGTGTTAAGTCCTCGTTTTAAACCTTCTATACTAATATTATCTATGAGAAAGTAACCCTGTCTGTGTCAGAAGTAAGCTTTTCTCGCCTTAATTACTCAACCGATCATTACGAAATTTTGCATACACACGTTGTCAGAGATACAGGAAAGGACATTCAGAAAAAGAATATTGTTGCCGAGGGATCATCTGAAATAAAAAAATAATAACACTTGACAAATGTGTAATAATAGCAACACAGACGTCACCAGCGGTGAGCACCAGCTAGTATTTACATAAATTCACGACAAGTCTGGGCTGAAAAATAAAAGAATAATTAAACAATAGTTAGGTACATGTTTTAAAGGTTAGCCGAACAAACAGACAGTGTGTCGCAATTTCGGCCACATTAAGAATTTGCGTGGGTAAAAGTCAACTATAATAAATAACCGTCGTTTTATCTTCCTTTAATAGTTTTTTTATACTTTTAAGGACGATATATCATTATTGTTTTTATGTACATATATAAATTACATACATTTTATAGGTACACCTACCGCAAATAACCCAATTAGCCAGGGTTTTCTTCTACACCACTTGTGTCAGGTACGGCCAATTTCCCAGCCAGTGGAAGGAAGGCAAGTTGGTCCTCATCCGGAAGTCCAGGCGACCGGTGGACTCCCCATCGGGTTACCGCCCAATAGTTTTGTTGAGTGAGGCCGCGAAGTTATTCGAACGAGTAATAGGCGAACGCCTTTCTCGGCACCTGGAGGAGAAGGGGCCGAACTTGGCAGATGTCCAGTTCGGTTTTCGGCGGGGCAGGTCCACTATGGACGCCATCGCGCGAGTGAGGACACTTGTGGAGGAGGAGGTTGGGAAAGGCGGGATTGCCTTTGCCTTTCCGGTGTCCTTGCACATCTCCAACGCTTTTAACACACTCCCTCACAAGACACAAAATTATTTCGGAGGCCATGGGGTATCACGCCCTCCCGGGGTACTTGCGTCGACTCGTCGACTCGTGCTTCACGGGTCAGTCGGTCGTGTACCCCACAAGCGTTGTAGTATGTGGACGGGATGTGTCGTGCGGCGTCCCGCAGGGGTCTGTACATCGGCTACGACTGGGTACCGCGGGGCCTGCCTGCGGGGATACCTGCCTGGAGTTTACCTCACGTGCTACGGGGACGACACGCTCGTGGTCGCCCGCGGAAGTACGCTTCGAGATGCGACCATATTGGCAACCGCTGGAGTCGCACAAGTGGTGATGCGCATACGACGCCTGGGCCCTGTGGCCCTTGAAAAGTTGGAAGCAATTTGCTTGCATGGACTCCGCAAGGCGCCACCGCAGGACGCTCACATTATAGTGAGCGGTGTTTCCATCGGCATCGGGTCGACGCTGAAATATCTCGGCTTCGTTCTCGATAGCCGATGGAACTTCAAAGAGCACTTTAGGAGACTGGCTCCTAGAGTGACAAAGACGGCATTTGTTGATGCCCAACCTGGGTGGGCCAAGTGGAGGGTGCCGTCGCCTTTTCGCGGGCGTGGTGCGCTCGATGACCCTGTATGGAGCGCCCATATGGATCGACTCCTTGTCCGCCTATAATTTGGCCCTACTGCGAAAACCGCAGCGGGTCATGGCCACCAGGGTCATCAGAGCGTATCGCACCACCTCGTGGAGGGCGGTATGCGTGGTCGCAGGGACACTTCCCTTGGAGTTGGATGCCAAGGTCCTTGCGGCGGTCTACCATCAGACAGCAAAAATGCAAGGGCCGACGGCGCGAGTCCACCCCCAGAAGAGGTAGTACGATGAAGAAGAGAGGCTCGGGAGGAGGCACTCGAGAGATGGCGCAACGAGGCAATGCAGCCGAGCCGGGGTGGGGTTACCGCACCACGTCTGCGATCACACGGGTGCTAAAGGAGTGGATAAGCAGGCGGGCCGGCTCCCTCTCATTCCGTCTTGTGCACATGCTTACGGGGCATGTTTTTTTTTTTTTAATTTTTCCACTCCTTCAAGTTGGATTCGAAAATTTCTTTCACCCATCGATATTAGATATTATTATATTCTAGAAATTTATGTAATCAAAAATTCCTCTAACGATTTGTCAGTAAATTTTCCTGGACTAAAAATAATCTTTCAACTAAGTTTCAGGTAGTTCAAGCTTCCTACAGTTTTAGCTACAACTGAGTACGAGTACATAGCTCACACCTACTTTCTTTGATACTAGCTAGCGCTGTGTGAACCGCATGTGTGGGCATATAAGTAATGTAAGCTAGCATAGTCGTATGGTTTTCAAGTCTCAATTCGTCAACTTGTTGGTCGCTATAAAAGAGTTCTATATATTCATTCGACGTAGCATTGCAAAAGACGGCCCCGTTAGCTGCGCGTCGAGTGAAAACATCTCGTCCGCCCACGCTCACAATATGTTTACGGGATTGGGGTTCCGTAACATAAATACCAAGGAAAAATGAACCAATTTTCCTTTTTACGCGTCTCGCTGGTGTTAGAATATAATATATTCCGTATATTGTATAATCAAAATATAGAAGAAACATTATCAATTTTAATTTGTTAATTTAATTTAATTTGCACTGAGTTAAATTTGTATTAGGAAAAAAAAATTATGAAGAAATAGCGATATGAATCAATTTGTTATATTTTGTTATACCTGATTCAATAGACTAAAATGTATTTAAATCTAGAAAAAAAAAATAGTTCTTGTATTAATGTGTTTTTTCAACTGTGATAAAGTGAAAAAAACATTAAGAAAATGTATTTAAACGTATTGAAACATATGATTCGATGTAGCATCGTTTTTAAACATTCATCAATGTTGCCTGAAAAAAACTATTTAATATACAAAAACTAGTTTTATTTTATTTTTTCTGATTATTCAAATAACTAATAAATAACCGCATAATAAAGCATAATAACTTCAAGTTTTAAAATAAATGTATTTGTAAAAAAAATGTATATTATATTAATATATTATATACGGAACCACTACCAACACAAAAGTATCACGCTTCACCTGATAATCTCAAACAATTCCACGAAGCAACAGAAGCGATGTTGATTCAAAGATACATCAAGTTTGTGTCGAATTGTGCGAGTATTTTAGAAAGGCAGCCATTTTATGATAATTATGATCATAAACCATAGATTTCACCATTGTCGCCTTTTATTTCTTAATCATATTATTTTTGTACAAAAGTTTTTTTTTATAGTTGATTTATCAATACAACTTCTTCTTGGTGATTTTTCACAAATGCCGAAGGACATTGTTAGGAAATATTTTATAACCCTCATTAGAGTGATACATCCTACTAATTATAAATGTGAAAGTTTGTGAGGAAAGATGTATGGATGTTTGTTACTCTTTCACGCAAAAACGGCTTAACAGATTTTTATGGCATTTGTCACACAAATAGTTAACCTATTTAAACACCTGGATTAACATATGGGATACATTTTATCCTGAAAAAATTTTAGGCTCCCGAGGGATCGTCTAAAAATATAAAAATTGGCTCCACCGTCGTCATAGCGATAAAGATGTCAAGTACGAGTATGAATGGATATACAAATGTCGCATTTAGATGGAATGTCGTCTATGATAAAACTTTACAACACCAAGGGACGCAATATTTTCATTTCACTTTAAGACGGGAACTGAGGCTAAATACATAAAATATTATGTAAATGTTTGAAGGTAAACTTAATAAGTATTAAAAAAAATGCAATTTATAAAAAAAAATGTAAAATAACCTTACTGCTTAGCCGTGTAGCGGAGATGAGGCCTATGATGGAGCGAGCTCACCCAGAAGATTCCTATTCACTCGAACTTTGAAAATATTTGGGTTAAAATATGAGTTTGAAAACACCGAATATAAAATTATCACATTTTTTTGTTTGCTAATAAATTTTATTGATCTTATATTTTTGTCAGGTGTTGATTTCTTTTATGAAATTTTTTTTAAGAAAAAGGGGCGCAGACAAGTCGTGAGCAAAAGGTAGTAAAAAATAAGTAAATTTGAAATCCTTTTGTCACTTGAAAAGTATTTAACAATTCAAAACTGGCGCTTAGTCTGCATTTAAAATGTCAAGATAGTCAAAAATTTGCTAAGGCTTGGAGCTGACAGGCAAATTTAAGTCAAATTATAGCGTGATTCACTAATTAGAGGGTTCTGACTATAACTCCAACAATCCTCAATTGTTGTATCCTCAAAATTTCATGATGATCGGTTGAATATATTATATATTATATGACATAAAAACTCAATTTCTCATTTTAATATTAGTTAAGATAAAGTTTGCTTAAATGATAGACGATATATTGTAATTAATTATTCTACGCGTATGCACTTAGCTACACAAATATATTCTGTGTAATTCATACTTACTATAATATAAATGTGAAAGTAACTCTGTCTGTATCACTGTTACCTTTTCACGCCTTAACTACTCATACGATCATCATGAAATTTTGCATACACGTTGCCAGGGATATAGGAAAGGGCATACATAAGTAATACCTTTAATTCAGAAAAAAGTATCTACTGTTCCCTTGGCATCATCTAATAACTGAAATTAACAGATTTATGCAGATTTTATTCGATTTGATGGGGACTGTACTTTTAGTGTTTAATTAATCTAGTATTTTGAGAATCTGGTTATTTGGGAAATTGGTATTTTGTGAATTTGGTATTAAGCCAAAATAAAACGTCAGGCCAAATTTTTATAGCTACAAGAGGCGAAGCGTTATATTGCTTACATATTTTTTTATTTTTCAACGTGGGTTGCGGACACCAGCTACTCTATGGTAAGCGAGCAACACCTTAGGATAAAGCAAATCCATCCGGCTTTCACAACTATCGTAGCACAGATTGTAGCACAAACTAAGCAGAAGCAGGCTTGACACGAATTACAACCTAACAAGGTCATTATAATATGATGAGAAAATGACGCCAGACTTCTACACGTTCTTGTACTAGAATTACGTTACGTGGAATGCATAAGCAATTTGCTCGTATCACAGGAGCGGAATGTCTTGAAAATTATGCAAAAAAAAAAGTATATACATTCACTAGATGGGAATGTGGTTAAATACGTATTGAAAAATAGATAAATTATGTAACGAATGGGTACCTTATATAAACTAATCCACGACATTCTATCTCTCAGGTCGGATTGCCGAGCATTAAGCGCCCCAATCACGACACGGTCTTGGGCCTACTTAGGGCTTGTTAATTATTTTTGTTTTGTACTTTTTTTTTAATTAAGGTACTTATAATATTTTATATTACTTACTAGCTGACCCGGCAAACATTGCTTTGCCATACAAAAAAAATTTTTTTAGGGTGGGCCACCCTTATCACTTGGGGTATAAAAAATAGTTTACGTTACGGTATTCAAGTTCGCTGTTTACGACCTATTCTCAGACCTACTGAATATATACACAAAATTCATAAAAATCATAAAAATAAATAATTTCATAAAAATCGGTCAAGCCGTTTCGGAGGAGTTTGGTTACAAACACTGTGACACGAGAATTTTAAATAAATAAAATACACAAATTCATGGATATTCAGACGCTAGGTTATTAGATTCTAATAAAAAACAAACAATCACATGTGAACGAAACCACGTAATCAATATCAATTTAAAACACTTATTTGAACTCTGTTGTCATTGTAATAAAGGCGAAAGTTGACATGTGACTCGCATTCACAACGTTACGTGACCGTTAACTCGTTTGCTCAGGTAACAACAATTTATGAAGTAATTTTACCTTATCAAAAGTGCATGGTGCATATTAAATTGTAGTGCATTGTTTGCAGTTGTAGGTTAATAAACTCATTTAGTGGTAAGTACTAACTATAATGATAAATAGTGAGTGGTCTCTTCGTTGGACTATAGAAAAAATAATAAAAATCTATAATCTGAATAAAAAGCTATAAGAAAAATTAATAAGGATGTTTTCAAAAACTCGAAAACTAGTCGACGGATTGACTTGAAATTTTTCCCAATATGCATCCCACTTAAAGGATTGATCATATCTATTTTCCGCGTAATAATATAATCTAGATCGCCAGAAAAAAAATCGCTTTTTTTACGGCGCCATCTGGCGAGAGCGAGAACTAACTCGCAAACGAGAATCGCTGTCACATTTAAAGTGGAAGCGAAGCGTGTCGGGTTCAGCTAGTATAGCATAAAAATAATACAGTTATTATTTAGTTACATAGTTAATTATATTGGAAAAATAATTCTTTGCATCTAAAAGCAAGCAATAATTCTTCCAATAACTAATTGCAATAATAAATTTTTGTCTGTTGAATATTGTAGACATTATCTAGTTATTAAAATTTACAACAATAGTAACTTATGTAGGTATAAATATAATACATAAATTCAAAAAATTAATTATTTTGAATTTATGTATGGTGCGCAACTAAGTTCTCGCTGTTTTTTTTTATTGAAATGCCACTTTATTGTGAAAAAATGGTTACAAACGAATCATTCAAAATATTTCCCATCGCTAGCGACAACTTTTTCCCATCTTTCTGGCAGAGCTCGAATACCGTCACGGTAGAAGTGTTCGTCTTTCGAGGCTATCCACGAATCAAGCCATTTTGAGATGTCTTCATATGAGCGGAACTGCTGATTAGCCAGACCATGTGCCATCGAACGGAACATGTAATAATCGGACGGCGCAATATCTGGGGAATATGGCGGGTGGGGTAGAACTTCCCATTTGAGCGTTTCTAAGTAGGTTTTAACGGGTTTGGCAACGTGAGGCCGGGCATTGTCATGCTGTAAAATCACTTTTTCGTGTCTCTGCTCGTATTGTGGCCGCTTTTCGCGCAGTGCTCGGCTCAATCGCATCAATTGAGTTCGATACCGTTCCCCAGTGATGGTTTCGCCCTGTTTCAACAGCTCATAATAAATTACACCGTCCTGGTCCCACCAAATACACAGCAAAACCTTCGAAGCGTGAATATTCTGCCGAGCCGACGACGTAGAAGCATGACCGGGCAGTCCCCATGATTTTTTTCTCTTTGGATTGCTGTAATGAATCCATTTTTCATCACCCATAACGATGCGATGAAGAAAACCCTTCCTTTTTTGGCGCTGGAGCAGTTGTTCACAGGCGATAAAACGACGCTCAACGTCTCTTGGCTTCAAATCATAAGAAACCCAAGTTCCTTGTTTTTGAATCATTCCCAACGCATGCAATCGCTTAGAAAGGGCTTGACGGGTAACTCCCAATGCTGAAGCAAGCTCATTCTGCGTTTGGCGCGGATCCTCATCGAGCAATGCCTCCAATTCAGCGTCTTCGAAGTTCTTTGGCCTTCCTTCACGCGAACGGTCGTCAACATCGAAATCACCGTCTTTAAAGCGACGGAACCAATCACGGCACGTTGTTTCACTTAGAGCAGCATCTCCGTAAACTTTTTGGAGTTCTCGATGCGCTTCAGCCGCCGTTTTCTTCGAATGAAAGAAGAAAAGCAACACTTCCCGCAAATGACGGTTATTTGGCACAAAATCAGACATTTTCGCACAACCAAAAGTACACGACGCAAAAACAAACCCACTAATGTGTCAAAGCGGTTTTTTTATCATATGTCTAAGCTTGGTTAATGACGTTTTGGTTATGTCATAATGGCACCTATGTATTATTTATGAATTATTTTTAATTATTTTGTAGAATTCAAATATTTGGTAGCAATGAGAAATAAATGAAGAAAATATAAACCATACCTACTTTAATTAAGGACGGTGGACTAGAGTCGTAATAGATGATATTTTGAATTTGAATTTGAAAATTTTAAACTAAAAGAAAAAAATAGCAGCAGAAAAAAACTTTTACATTATGACTTGAAACAGTGACGAAACGCTAAGGGCCTCTGAGAAAGGGAAATAGCCTCTGGCATCTCTTGCACACTCGCCGAAACATAACAGCACACGTGCTGTTATTTCACAGTAGTATTCTATAAATGGTATGGTTACTGCCGCCATACGGGCTGCCCAAATGACTCTGGCACCCTAACCATTCATCCAACTACCTCGTAAACCGTGATAAGTGCAGTAAAAAAAAGTAAATTAATTTTTAAAATTCAAGGAAATCTAAAAGAAAACTTTCAGTCTGGAAGCAAACGCCTGAAATTTTAAATCTTATTACTGGTGTATTACAATTTTCATAGCTTTTGTATTGTGTTAATCGTCCAATAAAAACTTAATAACTCAGATTTAATATTTCCTTATTACTTACTGATATGATTTATAGTTTCAATTTAGGCCATTATGTTTCCTTTCTTACTTGCTTACAGAGTACTTCTTTATTTTTATACCACCGACGTAAAAACGGAGTTTTATAAGTTCGACGTGTGTTTCTGTGTAGGTGTGTATCTGTGTATGAAATCGTAGCTCCCAAACGGATGGACCTTAAAAATAAATGAAAAAGCTGATGTGATCGAAATGGTTATTGCATTTGGGCTAAGTAAGGAATAATCAGAGGATGAAAATAGGATGAAATAATTAATTTTCTGTGGACTGATTAAATAATACAAATAGGCTGTTAGGAAAAAAATAATAGTTTTACAAGTTGTAGGATCCTACGTAGGTAGGATGAGAACGGAACAACCCGTTTCTTGGCTATCTATCTTCTTATATCTAGGTAGTTATATAAAAATCAATTGGTGTTCGTTTGTCTCGCTAAAACTCGAGAACGGCTGGGCCGATATTAATTCTGGCATAAAAATCAATTGGTGTTCGTTTGTCTCGCTAAAACTCGAGAACGGCTGGGCCGATATTAATTCTGGCTTCACTTATAGATAGACGGATAATCATGGAAAGTTTGTCCGTAAAAAAAAATCTAGAGATCTAGACTATCCAGGGAGGGTACAACCCCAGAAATTCTACAGCTTCTATTAGCGGTTTCGAATTAACAAACGGTGTTCCTATAATGTATAATACATTTTTAAAGGCTTCTATTATTAACATGTAAGCCTACACAGATAATCGAATAACGTTTATAATGTTCATTCAAAAATAGATACTTAAATATTTAGGCATAAAATTTTTATAAGCTTGTACAGCCTAAACGACACCCACGCATTGCTCTTAGCGACTCTTCAGAGTGTGGTACGAAAATAAACTTAAATATACACAAATTAAAGACATCTCAGCCAACAATATCACGAAATTGTCACTGGCTGAACAAGTATCAAAATAACTCGATGCGTTACTATCGTTAGTCGAAAAGTAATCGATGTATTTTTTAACACGATTTTATAGTGAACGCAAACGCTCCTGGCACACTGGGCCATAAATCATTCAAGCGCCTAGGGTTGTTCATGTTCCGCGCGCATTGTCGATACCTTTGTGTGTTGCTAAGAGTGATTTGTTTTTATAATTTTTTTTTTATTTAATCCACAATCAGTTGTAAGACTAATTGGAAATGTGCAATTGAAATTTGTTACAGCTGGAATTGATTGTAAGCATGTTGATTTTTCTTCATTGTCAGTATGAATATTGTTCGGGACAGCCAATAGTATAAAATTGTGAAATATAGTGAAATCATAGAACTAGTGTATAGTGAAAACAGTGTAAGTGAAAGAGACAGAAAATAGACAGAGACAGATAGTGTTCACTTTAGTTATTATTATTTCGGGCGGTCGTGTCACGCTTGCGCGCCATTGGCGCAAGCTAGTTCGGCACATGGCACGACCGCCACTAGTTCTATAAGGAAATATTGTTACATAGATAGGCATTTTTTTAAAATAAATCAGTCTTCTCCTTGCTTCGGCATCGTAAAGACCTTTGTACCAGTACAACTTGTTTGGAAAATACAACCCTCTCCTCCTCGACTAACAATCGCAAGGCTAACCAGTGAGCCCTCCTTAGCCGGAGGCCCTGCCCACTTAAAGCCATAACAGCCAGGCTATATAAATGCGCGGGTGCTACAGGCCCGTACATTTTATGGTCCAAACGAGCCGGATATAGCCGTTTGTTAGTTGCTGTCTGTCGAGGAGTGAGGGTATAGGTCTATAGTATAGACATACCGATTACAAGGAGCAACTCAGCTCGGGGCGTCGGGAGGTCCATAGCTCCCACGCCCACTGTTCGGGACGACGGAAAACCAATCGCTTCCGCGTCCACCCCCGTAGGGTGCACCACGGCACCCACCACGTCGTCAACCGACACGTGGTCAGCGGGAACCACATCGATGGCGTCACCGACGACGACGACAACTTCGACGTCGACGGCTGCGACGCTCACTTCGGCACCGGCGGGAGCGGGACATCAATCGGTCCCCACGCTCGGTGCACACGGCACGGAAACCGTGCCACTTCGTTCGGACGTGCGCTCAAGCAAGAAAGCCACGTCACATCGGTCCAAGAAGAGGGCCCAAATAGAAAAGGCTAGAATCGAAATAATGGAACTTCGATTACAAATTGCTACCGCGAAACTGAAACAAATGGAAGAAGATTCAGACGCCGATACTATAGACGACGACACCGTCGAAGAGTTCGAAGTCACGAAGGAGAGGGTCGACAATTGGGTCAATAGTCAAGCGCTTCTAGCGCCGGGTGCGCCACCTATAGAAACCTGCATAATAGAGCAGGCCCACGCGTTACCCACCACGATCACGCCGGCTCCAATCCCCGTGCAACAGACAGAGGATCGGCCACCGAACGGAAGCAAGCCTACAATAGAAGTGATACCCGCTGCAGCGCCCCCTAGCCAGAGTATAGGGCTATCGCAATTGGCCGCAGCGATCACTATGGCCACAAGGTCGGGCCAACATCAAGCTCCACGCTACTATACGGAGCTACCAACGTATAGCGGGTCGCATCAGGAATGGCTAACATTCAAGGCGGCCTATGAAGAATCTCATCAAAACTACAGCGACAGTGAAAATATAGCAAGACTAAGGAGGAGTCTACAAGGGAGAGCCAAGGAAACAGTCGAAGGCCTCCTCATTCGCAACGTGAACATACCGGAAGTGATGAAGACATTGGAAGACCGGTTCGGCCGACCGGACTACATCGCCTTATCCGAACTCGAGCGTTTGAGGACACTTCCAAGGCTGACAGACTCACCACGTGACATCTGCAACTTCGCCATTCGAGTCACCAACATAGTCAGAACACTGCAAGCGCTGGAGAAGTCGCACTTCCTCTACAATCCAGCCATCTTGAGTGAAACAGTACAGAAATTTCCTGCCACAATCAAGAACAACTGGGTCACCTTCCTCAGAGATCAGCCGAAGGAACAACCGGACCTGTTGAAACTATCGAGATTCTTCGAAACCCAGGCGCAGCTCTACAGTCCCATAACACTACCGGAGTCCGCAGCACCTAAAGAGGCAAGCTACGCACCCCGACGGACTCAGAAGACCTACGCCGCAACAGAAATAGGAGTGTCTGCATGTCCGGTATGTCAAAGTGCCGAACATAAAATCGAAAAGTGTTCGAAATTCATAGGAGCAGACACGAAAACGCGATGGAACATAGCGAAGGATAGACAATTGTGCTTCAAGTGTTTAAAAAATAGATCGAATAAACACAAGTGCCGTAAATCGGAGTGCAATGTGAATAAGTGCCCGCGTTTTCACCATAGATTACTTCACTTCGTAAGAACAGACAATAGTGAAAATAGTGATCGTACAGAAGTAGTCAGCTCTACTTGGCAGCCATCGGAGACGCAGTCATACTTGAAGTTCGTTCCTGTGCGCGTCTCCGGCCCCCAAGGGAGTGTCCACACCTACGCCTTGCTCGACGATGGTTCGACGGTCACCTTAATAGATAGTGATTTGGCGCAACAAATAGGCGCAAAAGGGCCCGTCGACCCTCTACATATAGAGGCGATAGGAAACACCGAAGTGGACGTAAATAGATCGCGCCGTGTGAAAGTCACTTTACACGGCGACCGAAACAACTGCACAATTCGAGCGAGAACCATCGACCATCCAACGACATAGAAGAGAGAGCCATCAAGACGCTTGTCGACAACACTCGACAGAATAGCGACGGACATTACGAAACATCGTTACTTTGGAAATCGGACGAATTTCAGATGCCCGTCAACTACGACAACGCGCTTCGACGGCTCCATACTACAGAGAAGAAAATAGATAGAGATCCACAACTTCGAGATCGCTATGAGCAGCAGATGGACGCGCTCATAGAAAAGGGATACGCAGAGAAGGCGCCTCCCCATAGAACGCCGGGAAGGACATGGTACCTGCCACACTTTCCCGTGCTCAACCCCACCAAACCGGGAAAGGTCCGTGTAGTGCATGACGCAGCAGCTAAGACGATGAGACGTTCGCTCAACGACTACCTGCTGACCGGACCTGACCTCATACAGTCGTTACCAGGGGTTCTAATGAGGTTACGACAACATCGATTCGCCGTGTCTGCCGATATAGCGGAAATGTTCATGCAGGTGAAAGTACGACAGCAAGTTAGAGATGCGCTTCGGTACTTATGGAGAGGAAGACAGCGAGGTAATGAGCCTCCAATAGAATATAGAATGACCTCTCTCATATTCGGAGCCACGTCGTCGCCTGCATCAGCTATATTCGTCAAAAATAAAAACGCCGAAAGATACAAAGATAGGTATCCGGAGGCGTACACGGCCATAGTTCGGAATCATTATGTAGATGATTACCTACAGAGCTTCGATAGTGAAGAAGAAGCAATAGAAACAGCACTTCGAGTACGTCAAATTAATAGGGAAGCCCACTACGAGCTACGCCAGTGGACTTCAAACTCGCAAAGAATACTCAAAGCGCTCACCGAAGACTCCACAGTGATAGAAAAAAGGAGTATAGACCTCGACAATAGCAAGATAGAGCGTCCCCTGGGAGTGATATGGAGACCTGCTACTGACGAGCTCACCTTCGATCTCAACATGGCTCGATTGCCACCTGGCGCCATAGACAACACGCAACCGACGAAGCGGGAAACTTTGAAGATCACAATGTCCCTCTTCGATCCGCTTGGACTCGCATCGCCTGTCACCACACGAGCCAAGCAAATATTCCACGAGCTATGGCGCAGAGGAATAGACTGGGATCAGAAAATAGATATCGACCTCGCTAGCCAATGCACAGTGTGGCTAGAACATTTGAAGAGACTACGCGACGTGAACATACCTCGCTGTTACCACAATTATAGCAACGCCGCGACAATAGAACTGCACGTGTTCGTGGATGCGAGCGAAAATGCATACGCCGCAGCCCTGTACTGGCGCATCACTAGGCCGGACGGACAAGTGTCGTTGGCATTCGTGACAGCAAAGGCGCGAGTCTCACCCCTCAAATTGATGTCGATCCCGCGATTCGAACTGATGGCTGCAGTTATGGGAAGCAGGATGGCGACAACCGTAATAGAAGAGCACGACAGGAAACCTGACAAGAAGGTTTTCTGGACTGATAGCAAAACAGTGCTCACATGGCTGCAAACAGGCGCTAGGTCATACAAACCTTTCGTCGCACATCGTATCGCAGCAATAGAAGAACACAGCAAGATAGGCGAGTGGCGCTGGGTACCTACCAAATTGAACGTGGCAGATGATGCAACACGGGACGTACCCACCGACTTTGACTCGCAACACAGGTGGTTCAACGGGCCGAGCTTCCTGCTGGAAGCACCTGATAGATGGCCACAAGAGAGAATCGTAACCACCACACAGACCGGAGAGGAGAAGGTGCACGTGACCACCGTAAAACGGACATCGAAAATAGAACAGTGCGTCCCCAATAGTGATAGATTCTCCAAATGGGAGAAACTTGTTCGGAGCACTGCACGTGTGCTACACTTCATCCGACTTTGCAAACAGAAGAGGGAAGGTGTAAATTACAAGAGGACGACGAAACGACCTGAAACCGATCCTGTATGGCGGGAGCATAAAATGAGACGGGAGCCACAGAACAAACTTCCGAAAGCTCCTAAACAACAGCAAAAGCCATACACACCAATACCTACGGACCTTCTACACGAGGCGGAGCGAATCCTCGTTAGAAGCAGTCAGGAAAAGGCGTTCTCTGAAGATTTACTCAACCTGAAAAATAATAGAAAAATAGCTCCACATAGCCGTCTACGCCGTTTAGCGGTGAAAATAGCAAACGATGTCATCACACTGAAGACACGTATCGGCGCCACACAAGACGTTACAGATAGGCAGAAGAGCCCTGCAGTCCTCGATGGCAATGACCAAGTCTGCAAGCTCTACATAGAATACGTCCATAGGCAACTGCACCACGCTGGCGTCGAAGCAACGATAAATGAGTGTAGACAATTTTATTGGATTCTTCGGCTACGCCCGGTCACGCGTATGATTGTAAATAGATGTCTCCCATGTAGGATACATAGATCGCAGCCACCAGTGCCACCTACAGGAGACTTACCACTGTGCCGGCTAGCACATCATAGACGTGCGTTCACGTTCACCGGGCTCGACTACTTCGGGCCACTTACAGTTGCGGTGGGCCGCACAACACAGAAGAGGTACGTCGCGCTGTTTACTTGTTTGACAACGCGCGCCGTACACTTGGAGATCGCCGCCTCATTGACCACAGATTCTGCCGTTATGGCACTGCGACGCATGATAGCGCGTCGCGGCTGCCCAATAGAAATTTGGTCGGACAACGGTACGAATCTTCACGGCGCAGAACGTGAACTGCGGCGAGCTTCGGACCAACTGCTTCAAGAGGAAGCCAATATTGAAGAGGATCAATTGGCGCTTCATTCCTCCCGGTGCCCCTTTCATGGGTGGGGCCTGGGAACGTCTCGTCCGAAGCGTCAAGACGTCCCTAAATAGCGTACTTGAAGAGCGGCGCCCTACAGAAGAGGTACTCGCCACCTTGATAGCGGAGGTCGAGTACACCGTCAACAGTCGACCGCTCACACACGTCTCGGTTGATCCTGACGATACCGAGGCATTGACACCGAACCATTTTTTGATGATGGGGTCGGGCCGAGATCCGCCCATAGGAGCCTTCAAAGAGGAGGACACAATCGGACGCACGCATTGGCGTGCCTCACAACGTCTCGCCGACTTGTTCTGGCGGCGCTGGCTTCGGGAATACCTCCCTGAGCTTCAGCACCGGCGGGAGCCCCAAGGAAGAGGGCGACAAGTCACCATCGGAGACGTCGTGCCCATCGCGGACAACACCCTACCTCGCAACACATGGCCGCGAGGAAGGGTCATAGCGGCCTACCCCGGACCCGACGGAGCTGTGAGGACGGTCGACGTCAGCACCAAGGCTGGCACTCTGCGGAGGCCCACCAAAAAGTTGGTGGTCCTATCGACGGAGCCGGCTGCCCTCCAGCATATAGAAACTGCGTCGCCCTGAGGACGACGCACGGCGGGAGAATGTTCGGGACAGCCAATAGTATAAAATTGTGAAATATAGTGAAATCATAGAACTAGTGTATAGTGAAAACAGTGTAAGTGAAAGAGACAGAAAATAGACAGAGACAGATAGTGTTCACTTTAGTTATTATTATTTCGGGCGGTCGTGTCACGCTTGCGCGCCATTGGCGCAAGCTAGTTCGGCACATGGCACGACCGCCACTAGTTCTATAAGGAAATATTGTTACATAGATAGGCATTTTTTTAAAATAAATCAGTCTTCTCCTTGCTTCGGCATCGTAAAGACCTTTGTACCAGTACAACTTGTTTGGAAAATACAACCCTCTCCTCCTCGACTAACAATCGCAGGCTAACCAGTGAGCCCTCCTTAGCCGGAGGCCCTGCCCACTTAAAGCCATAACAGCTAGGCTATACAAATGCGCGGGTGCTACAGGCCCGTACAAATATGATGTTTCATATTTTAAATTGTGTATGATTTTAGGCTGTGGATTTAGTTAAGTAGTTAAATAAACAAATAGTTATGATTAAAAAATAATAAAGAAATATAATAAAACATAAAATATATTTGTAATAAAAAGAAAGTTTTATTTACATAATTATAATCGATAGTGATGCGTTTGTCATCACTATTCCGATGGCGAAGCTGCTCCAACGTTTTATGGCCTCGTGTACCAGGAGCTTTTGCGTTCACTTTGTGTAGTAGGTATATACAGATAGGCCGTGTAGTACGTGTGTAGTAGAATATTATAAGCCGCAGCGCAGCAAGCGAAGTAGTGTCCGCAACTTCGCTTGCTATGGCAAATGAAAAATATAACACCATGAGAAAATATACGCCACAATTTTGTTATGTGCTGTCATTTAAATCGATGGCGACATACTCTATATTTCTTAAATTCTTAAGTTAAAGTTCTACTTAATGTTTACTACCATCCTCTTTTAAACACTAATAATAAGTACTTACACTTTATAATTTTTCCGAGCTTTGCATCAGTATGCCCGACTCCACTGGGACTCCAGTGACCTACGGACTAAAACCTCCCCTTATTTCGATGGCAAGCCTACTGCCAACCTTAACATAAAAGAAAATAATAATAATAATAATAATTGGGCAATAGAGCAGCAGGTAATAGTGCAAAAAGTATATTTCATATTAACTGAGTGAAAACCGCGTGGAATAACCAGTTTCACGTTTGTTATTAAAAGGGTTGCTGCTTTGAAAAAAGAAAAAAATAAACATTTTTTCACATGGTAACACAGTCGAGTCGAAACGGGTTTCGTCGAGAGCCAGTCGGGGATAATTGTCCAACAGGTGTTGTGGTGCTACCGTTGTTTATTTGGTTCACCCAAGGGCAAGGTTTGGGATTTTTTTGTGTATCCTTCACGGGATACATGTTGCTTTTTATTTTTAGACATTTAACTGTATTACTTATATGTAAATGTAGTTAGTTATGTGAACTCTTTTCGTTAAACCAAACAAAGCAAGTCAACATTTTAAATTATATAGGTGAGCAAATTTTAAAGGGAATCCTACTATGAAGGTATATATATAAATGCGAAAATTTGCAAGTATTGATGTATGGATGCAGAGGCGTCTCTAGCCCATGCAGCGCCCGTGTGCAACCATTACCCTGGCGCCCCACAGTGGGACGAAAATCGGCTTTCATAGACATAGGAATGTTAATTCTTAAATATCGCTGTTTTTGTTGGATATGGTTTTTGTTTACAGTAACTATGCCTAAATATGTAAAAAAAAGTAATTGGGCATTTCTGCGAAGAATTTTTTTTTTTTTGGAGAATAAGTCGTATGGAGCTTTCTTGAAAAATCCCATTTTCTACGGACCTGCAAGTCAAACCGTAATATCCTTCTAGATAGTGTTACTACTAATTATTTGTCATTTTTTGACATATTACATACAACGGTTATTGCTGCAGAATTTTTTTAAAAAATTAATAGTTGTGTTATTTTTTTTAATTTAATTTAATTTTTTAAACACAAAGTACCAATTACATTTTATTACCTTTCTGGTGTGAATAAGTGATATTAACTAAATAAACAATGATATTTTCTAATAGAACATACCAAAACAATTGTTATTGTTATTTTATTCTGAAAAGTGATTAAGTAATTAGTTTGTTCTGAAAAGTGATTAGGTAATTAGTTTGTTCTGAAAAGTGATTGGCTAATGAGGAATGAATTCTAGTAATAATAAAGAAGTAAAGATATGAGCACCAATTAGCTATTATTAGAGAGTAATTAAGAAATCGGCAATTTGCTGATCACTTAAAATCAGTCCTATAACAACTATAAATGAACAATATTTTTAACACATAATTCAGTTTATTTCAAACTTTTGTGCTGTTAACATTAAATTGAAATCCCGAACTTTAAAATATTTAAAATGGAAAGTCTGCGTACCAATTTAGACTTGTTCGTTTTGTTGAGAAGTGAAGGTACTTCATTCAATCACGAAGTATTGTTTAGTGCAGTTGTAAATCAACTTGGTGATAACATTTCGGACGAGAATCGGGTGACACTTAAGGAATTTTGTCGACGATTCACACGTGCTGCATCACAAAGATGGCAAAAATCTCACCGCATTCTGGATACATTCAGAAAGCAGTACGAAAATTGGCTTATGTCTAATGTCGATTGGCCAAGTTGCGTGCCAATCAGTATGGTCATGCCACAATCCAGTGAAGAAGAACAGCCAGGACCTAGTGCACTTTCAATCTGTCCAGGACCATCAACATCATCTGTTGGGACAATGACAAAAACATCAAGGAAAGCATTTGAAGATCTTGGAAGAAAACAAAAGAAGAGGAGGTCTGATGATCACAAAAATGAAGATCCAAATGAATTGGCATATTACGCTGCAGTTCTTTTAAAGGAAGAAGGTCGTGAGGATATCGCATCTGTTATCGAACATATGTTGAAAAACCCAGAAGCAGCAACAAAATTAAACGAAATGATTAAAAAACCAGTTAAAAGAGTTATCTTTACTCCAGAAAAAGCACTAGGATTGCTTCTTTCGCTAAAATTATCAAAGTGGCAATATATGACGCTGAGAGAGACTACCTTCCGAGAGGGTGCAACTGACATTTACCCGTCATATTATAAATTACAACAAGTAAAAAAACAGTGTTATTCTAATGAGCAATCAGTGACTGTAACGGATTCATCTGCAAGAATTACGCTTCAAGCATTGCTTGACATCACAGTGAAGAGGATCCTGGAAAGTCTTCCTGAAAGTGTGCAAAATAAGGACTTAAAGTTAATATCTAAGTGGGGCTTTGATGGTGCTTCCAACCAAAGTCGTTATAAACAGAAAATGGATGGACAACAAGAAGATTCAAGCATATTTATGACGTCCTTGGTGCCATTAAGCCTGACTGATGGAGACGACATTTTGTGGTTGAATCCCAAGCCATGCTCTGCGTTATATTGTCGTCCAGTGAAGTGAAAAAGTGGTCATCAATCACAAAAAGCAAATGGATGACGAAATTAAGTTGCTTATCCCCACTGATTACAACAGAAACAAGGTGAGCCATCAACTTAAGATGACAATGATTGATGCTAAAATTTGTACGTATCTTTCGGAAGCTAGATCGAATGCATCGTGCTATCTTTGCTTAGCTAAGCCTACAGAGATGAACCGCTTAGATATTGCAACGTCAAAATCAGTGAACAGTGATGTATACGAATTTGGACTATCATCGTTACACGCTCGTATAAATACGATGGAATGCCTTTTACATATTGCATACAGACTGGACTTCAAAAAGTGGGCTGCTCGAGGAGAAGAACACAAGGCTTTGCTAGAGAATCGAAAAAAAATAATTCAAAATAAATTCAAAGACGAACTCAATCTATTGATTGATATTGTAAAACAAGGCTCAGGGACAACAAATGATGGGAATACAGCAAGAAGGTTCTTCGAGTTCCCCGATATAACTGCAGCCATCACTGGGTTGGATGAAGAGCTAGTCAGAAGATTTGCTGTTATTCTTCAAGCAATAACATCTGGAGAGGTAATTGAGGTTATAAAATTTAAAGAATATGCACGTAAAACTGCTGAAAGATACGTGGAGTTATATGATTGGTACCACATGTCATCGACCGTTCATAAGCTACTGATACATGGTGCAGACATAATCGCTAATAATGATATTGTTCCGATAGGTATCCTTTCAGAAGAAGCCTCAGAGGCCCGCAACAAAGACTTTAGGAGATTTCGGGAACATAATTCGCGAAAAATGTCCAGGCAAGCTTCAAATGCCGATATATTAAATATGCTGATTCTTTCGTCTGATCCATTAATCTCTTCTCAAAGACCGAAATTAGAAACTAAAAAAGGTAAGAATTTCTTTGCTGAAACTTTAGAATTGATCAAGTTTCCAGAATCTCCATTTGAAGTTGTAGATGTGTCCAATTTGGAACCTGATTCTGAATTGGAATCAGATGAAAGCGATTTTGATTAATTAGTAGATAAGTGCTTGTTGTGTTTTTTTTATACATTTTTTTATCATTTCTCCTTATATTTTCCTGTCTCCTGTACATTATATTGTCCTCATTTTATATTGCACTGTACTAATTTTTTTGATCACAAAACACGGAGTCTGTTGACTTTCATCAGCGCCCACAAACTTTAGTAATGTTATTTTTTTCTTTTGTAACTAATCTTTAAGAGGCCTTGTTTGTGTAGATAAAATTTTTATTTATTTATTTCTTGTATTGTTTTGTATAGTATTATCATACATAAGTAGTGTGTAGTAGCAGTGTTTGATTTTTTATTAATAGTTATTTATTCTTTATTTGAATGTTGTATAGAAATATTTTATATAGTATACATTTTTTTAATTTTTTTTAATCAAGTGTTACTTATAATATTTTTGATTATTTTTTGTCATAGTATTTGATATTTATGCTCATTTAAATAATTTAATAAGCTAGCAACAATATATGATATTTTTAAATGAACAATAGCATAATTATTTACTTTCCTCACTTCTCAGAACTTATTAACTGTACACCGTGTCTGGGTTGCATGCTATTACAAAATGATAATACATAATTGTTATCACTTATTTAGAGAGTATTTAGAGTTGATGCCGAAAAATAAAGCTTTAAACTAAATAAAAAATATCCATTATATTTAAAGATTTTTAAAAAAAATTCTGCAGCAGTAACCGTTATATGTGGTATGTCAAAAAATGACAAATAATTAGTAGTAACACTCTTTAGAAGGATATTACGGTTTGACGTGCAGGTCCGTAGAAAATCGGATTTATCTAGAGAACTCCATACAATTTTTTCTCAAAAAAAATATAAAACATTCGTATAAATACCAAATTACTTTTTTTTACATATTTAGGCTTAGTTACTGTAAACAGAAGCCATATCCAACAAAAACAGCGATATTTAAGAATTAACATTCCTATGTCTATGAAACCCGATTTTCGTCCCACTGTGCGCCCCCCCGAAAACACGGGCGCAGGTTCATTAGGCCAGTCACCTAAGAAAAAAAAAATCGCGTTAGGTCGCAAAAAATTGCACTGTTTTGATTTTTTGGAATGTTTTTTTGGATAGATACCAATAGTCTAAAACTAACTTTGCAGTTTCGAAAGACCTGTGCTAACTGCACGGTGCTCAATAAACGTCGAAATTTTTAGACTTTTTTCAGTTTTTGTCTTATAGCTTCTGAAAAGTGCATTCTATGGAAAAGTCATCTTACACACTCTTAAATAAGACAAAATTAGCTACAATTTGAGAGCAACCGCAGTTCTGTATGTCAAACAGATCCTGAGATACAATACTTCTAAAATTGGCCCTTTTTGTCAAAAAGTTAGAAATTTGCAGTTAGCCGTCTTTCGAAACAAAAAATCTTCTAAAATAATCATTCTACGAGGAGAGTCACGGAAAATGAAGTTGTAGAACAGTTATTTAGCTTTAATTTAAGCACAAAAAAACTCTGTAGGACCAATGGTTCTCTTGTTATTTGGTCAAATATTTCATTTTTTCTTTCATTTTGTTATGATTTTATTTTAATATAATTTAAGTTATGTTTCGGTTTTAATATTGATTGTTTAGTTGCTATGCGTTTGTTATCGTTCGTCTCAATTTCTAGTTTGTAGTCTATCTGTGTATACCTTAAAATTGCCTTGTGTTGCCTATATATATTGTAACTTTATTGTTTGTGCTGTTGGTGTACCTTTGAAAATAAATAAATAATAAATAAATAAATAAATAATAAGGAAATCGGATTTTCCACAGAATGTAGCCTGACGAATTGTAGGCCTTTTGTAAAAGATAAGGAAGACATGAATCAGTGAAAGATAGTTTAAGCAAAATGAAATTGAATAGGTACAGTAAACAATATTGTGTAAGTTCTTATCAATATTGAATAAGTCACAGTGGCGATGTGGTGGAGGACCTGCGACACAATGTCAATTATACTCACTGATTATTATTTTTATATTTTTATATCTGTTATTTTTATACAACGAAACATGCCTGCCGTATGTCATGTTAGGTTTACCTGCACTTACGAGACAGCACTCAAATTGTAGCTAATTTTGTCTATTTTAAGACTTTTTCATAGAATGCACTTTTCAGAAGTTATAAGCCAAAAACTGAAAGGTCTGAAAATTTCGAGCTTTTTCGAGCACCGTGCAGTTAGCACAGGTCTTTCGAAACTGAAAACTTGGTTTTAGACTATTGGTATCTATCGTAACAACATTCCAAAAAATTAAAATAGTGCATTTTTTTGCGACCTAAACCTAGTCTTCGATGACTGGCCTACATTGAAAGTGCCGCGGCCGGCGCCCCCTAACACCGCTGCGCCGTTGTAACGTTATTATCAGACTTGAAATTTTGCTAGCTAGGTAATTTTTGACGAGCTCTGACCCTGGTGAAAGAAAGTCGCAATCGCAATAGTTGTGGCTAATCAAATCTTACTTTATATATCATTTTAATCAAAAGAAATGCCGCTTTGCTTCATATTTACATGTTTACTCAAATATAATACTTAATCCATTGCGTCAAGGCTTACTTCGCAAAATTACGGTGTAGCGGAGCGGTATAATTCAAAGCTCGGTACGCTTAAGTAAACATGCCTTTTAGAAATGCCGTGTTCGTCCATGACAATTTTAACTTTATTTTTTATTATAAACAGGCGAATTCGCAATGATTTTCGGCGTGCTTTCAAACGAATCATGCGCCTTTGGTAGTGATCCGACACTCACTACTACACCAATATAATCTATAATTATCTGTTTTAAGCAAAGATTTAAATCTGGTTTTAAGGTTTATTTCATGTTGAAACAAAATACTAAGAGCCGCTCGTGGCGCGCCTTGCTTTGCTGTAACTCGACTCGACACATAAGTATAAGAAGAGCTCGGGATGCCATACAAAATGTATGCAAACGGGAGCTCTTTTACGAGGGATTGAGTTATAACGCCCGGCGTCATAACAAGGGCGCAGGCTCATTGAAAGTGGTGCCGCTGCCGGCGCCCCCTACACCGCTGCGCCCGTGTGCACCGCACACCCTGCACACATAGTTAAGACGCCTCTGTATGGATGTTTGTTACTCTTTCACGTAAAAATGACGTAACGGATTTGGATGAAATTTGGCAGATAGACAGTTTATTACCTAGATTAATATATAGGAGTATTATTTATTCGTAGTATATAGGATACTTTTTATCCTGGAAAAATGTTAGGTCCCCGCGAGGGATCGTCTAAAAATATTAAAAAACTGGGCACCCTTGTCGCCATGGCGGCACCATTGTCGTCACGTTATTTTTCATACGTTAGGTACGTTAGGTATTTTTCATTTTTTTTGCGGGCATCGGCTATTGTACATATAATTATGAACTCGTTTAGTTGAGTCAAACAAAAAAAGTCAACATTTTGAAGTATCTTTAAAGCGCTGAAAAGCGCTAGATATAGATTCAATATACATATATAGGAATTGCAAATAAATTCTTGCAAGAAAAGTGGCGCTTTTATATCGTCATGGTAATTGTTGTTAGCAACCTGTGTCACCTACAATCAAAAGGATTCTCAGCCAGCCAGCCAATAATATCATCTATTTTACTTACCATTTATTTAAAAAACTGATAAAAATCGGTCAAACATATAACACCCCTCTTTTGCGTCGAGGGCCAAAAAAAGAATACTTTACATAACTATAGAACTTTTGTTACATACTTTAACGAAGTAGGTATGTATCGTATGTTTGTATGTCGTATGTGTAAAATTACTTTGAACTCAGTGGAAGATAATTTCTTTCCGTGACTAGCGGAATGTGTTGTCGGCTTCGCGTCATATTTCATGCTAATGAACAGACGGGAATTTTCAACTAACGCATTTCCCATGGTTTCGGTTGACAATTAATGCTTTTTTTTCTTGGTTAAAATCAAATTTTTTTAATAATACGTCAATGGATACACGTTCGTGAAAAGTCAAAATCAAAAATCTTTAATAATACCTACGTCAATGTATACACGTTCGTAAAAAGTCAGTTACTTTAAGATTACTGATATCTCTATTAGTACTATATTAATGTTATAAAGAGACATTTGTATTTTTGTATGTTTGTGATAAATAAACTCAAAAACTACTGGACTGATTTTGAAAATTCTTTTACCTATATAAAGGTACATTATCAGCGAATAACATAGGCTATATTTTTATAAAGTTACGCAGGCGAAGTCGCGTGCAACAGCTAGTAAATAATAAATTTGTGGAGTTTTTTTGTGACAGTTTTACCCTTTAACTATACTCAACAGATCGTCATGAAATTTTACATACACGTAGTCAAGGTTATGGGAAAGGATGTACCTTTCACCTAGAAGAAATACCGTTCCTGAGGGATCCTCTAAAAATAAAAATATTTTATTTTTCAAAAGGGGCGCGAAGGAATTAGCGCAAAAGTTAAGTTTATATTAGGTATGAGTAGATATCTATAAATCTACTAGCTGACCCGGCAAACGTTGTTTTGCCATACAAAAAAATATAAATTAGGGGTATGGTATGGAAAATAGATGTTGGCCGATTCTCAGACCTACCCGATAAGCACACAAAATTTCATCAAAATCGGTCCAGCCGTTTCGGAGGAGTTTGGCAACAAACACCGCGGTCACGAGAATTTTATATATTAGATTTACCAATTTAGGCTCGTGAATTTTTTATTTTTATTTTTATATTTTCCTTAGCGAACAGCAGATACTTTTTATATTGGTTCTTCCTTTTCTGTAACCATGACAACGTGTAGTGTAGGTATTGCAAAATTTGCAAAATTTCACGATGAACGGTTGAGTCACGTGTTGAGTTTCACGCCTTAACAAACAAACTCACCTTCTCATTTATAATATTAGTTAATATGTTGTCATTTGTGTGTGATTTTATAATAAATTTTCAGGAATAATTCAGAGCTTCGAAGCTCAGAGCTCATAGTAGGTATTATGAACTGACCTACTATACCTAGGTACTTTTGCATTTTACTGCATTACCTAGATATATACCTAGGTTTTTGTAACCTACAATGTGCCTTTTAAGCTCTTATCACACTATTTTTATTAATTTATAAAAGACAAGCTGTAATTAAAAATTATAAACTAACGCCCGACTTATTATTGAGTCTGCTGTAAGATGCTGAGGAGTTGGGTATCTCGCATACTATTTTATGTTGCAGCATCAGATCAAGGTTATCATGTCATGGAAATATCACCGAAGTACCGAACCAAATTTTACATCGATCGAAAAGTGATGTGAAAGTTAGTGAAATCCCTTCGTGAATTGGAAAATGAATCAGCCGATGATCTTCAAACGCTTGAACAGATCTTCATAAGTTATAGCTATGAACCATTTCGATCACGTTAGCTTTCAAAAGAAAACAACAGGATCAAAATCGCTCCGTCCTTTTGATAGCTACGATGCCACAGACATACAGGTCAAACTTATAAAAACCCTCTTTTTCTTAAGACGCCGGGGGTTAAAAATATAATATACTAAAGTTAAAATTATAATATACTAGCTGTTGCACGCGACTTCGTCAGCGTAACTTTATAAAATATAGCCTGTGTTACACACTGATAATATAGGTTCCCAACAGTGAAAGAATTTTTCAAATCAGTAAAGTAGTTTCGGAGCCTATTCAATTCAAACAAACAAACAATCAAATCTTTCCTCTTTATAATATTAGTAGTAGTTATAAAAGTACCACCGATTCATCAAAATTCAAATTATGAAACACAGAATTCTAAAATTAAAATTTCCCACCTGATTATGCGCTTTCAATAAAAATTCATTGCCAGAAGAAAAAAATTGAGCGTTTGTTTTGCGTTTTAAACCCAGCGTGGTTTCAGTAAAATAAAAATGGCTTTAATTGGGTATTTTTAATAATACTCATAATTAACATCCACTATAGTTGGTAGAACCATTTTTCCGAAGTAAATTTTGTTAATATGGCTGTGAGGAAAATTAATTGGCTGAAACTGGCTGAAATCGCACTAAAAAGCTATCATAGTATCTCTAGTATGAGCTTATTATTATTAAATATTTGTATGGAAAATTGTAAATTGTCAATGTGTAATTATAGATTTTCCAAATAAAAATTTTACGCTCTCGCACTATAAACGCCCACTAACCACAGAAAATCTAAGATCAAATAAACAAAAAATAACGACACAGAATAATTTAATAATTACGACCTAGCATTACTTACCTAGAAACGTGTATTGTTAGCAGGTAATTGGCTGGCACAGGCCGACGCGCAATTCGTCCAAATAAACCTTTCAACACACCCTTCGCACTAAATTAAAAAAGAACTAACTAGTCACGTAATCACACCTACAAATCCTTTCAGGTCAATATCAAAAGCACTGTAAGTCTAGCGTTTTATATGGCAACACTGTATCAACAGAATAACCACATATCATTCAAAAATAATAACACCTCTTTTCGATTTAATTCCTTTTTTAAATCACGTTTTTGCTGAATATATATTTTTATTTTACATTAGTTCGTATAATGAATCGCGTCGCGTAAGAAAGGCGCGTGGCAAACAAGAGTTAGGCATCACCATACGCTATGCCCGTCGGTAGGTAACTGAGGGATGTATGAAGCTCCGTTCGCCCGGCCAGCCTGGTAGTCAAAGATTATGCTATAAACAGAACAAACTCGTTTGCTATTATAATTTCAATTAGCTGTATAGAAGTAAAAGTATTTTGTTCCGAAATCAGTTATAGATGGCGCGATTTTCATTTTTTCAAACGATTGTTTTGGTTTTTTCAAAAATAACATTTATGTATTTATCGCTCTAAAACAATAAGCAAATAAAACCTGGTATAACATTTCTGAAACTAACTAAAAAATGCAAATACAGTCGATAAATGTACGCCAATGGTTATCCTTGTCTGATTTTTTAATTAATATACATATTAAACTAAAACACGATTCCTATTCATATTATTAAAAATAAATTATAAATAAATTGTTGAATTTTTCCCAAACTAAAGTGATATTAGGTGTCAACATTAATGGCTTTATTTCGACCAATATTTGTACACTAAGCGCTTGTCTACGATAAATGTTTTTTCTGATTATTCCTCCTGGTTTCAAATAAGGGTCAGCGACTTGTCTGAACTTTCAGCGTAATCTCATCTTTGACTCGACAACGACCTTAATCTGAAATCCCTTTTCAACTCCTCGTGCCTCTCATTATTGATCTCTTTCACTCCTCACTACCGGTGCAATAATAATTCTCTCTCTTTCAGGTGCACGATAGCCTCATCTATCTATCTCTTTCACTCCTTCACTGCAGAGCTTCAAAAACGAGGCACTAGCGTTGTAGTATTCGTTCGGAACATTCAGTATTGGAATTTTATCCTTACACTCTGCTACAGAACAACGAAACGTGTACCCTTACTCAAACGCGCTGTGAATTTTCCATGTTTGTTGCACGAAGTTTTCTTGCTCTATGTCCTTTGGCGCTATTACGGCGCGAACGTTTTCGAGTCTTTCTTATGAATTTCTTCGCAACTAAAAAAAAAACTGAAGGAAAACAAATGCTCTGAACTGTGTCTTTATACGACTGACAGTGCATACTGCAATAGGTTTATGTTGAAGCGAACAGCCCTGAATAAAACATGAAATAATATTGAGATTAAATTGGAAACGATTTTTTCCCAATTAGCGCGATTTTGCAGTTAACGAAAGGTTCTTGTTGTTCGTTTTTTTTTATTTTGTTTTGCCGAGTGTTTTATGATTCTTTGAATAGTATTCAATGGCCAATATCGAGTTTTCTCGAATTTATTTTAACTTGCAAAATAAAATACTTTTTATGTAGAGATAATACTATATAGAGGTAATATAAATTAGTAATGTTATCTCTATATATCGCTGCTTAAATTCAAAAGTACCATAAATCAAATTTACACTTTTTTACAGGAGAGCTAAACGAAAAAAAATAGTGTATATTTTTTCTTATTAGATATATATCAAATATATATGCATATTATACATCGTTAGAAGCGTATTTTTAAGTAGCATTAAATGTTTTAAGTACTTTTATAATAAACTGAATACTAGAGGAGATATAAGCATATAAGTTACTTTTGAATATAAAAAAAAAATCAAAATATACTAAATATGGAATAAAACAACCATAAGTCTTTTGCATGTGAAATTAGTTTATTTGTGGTTTACGATTTCACGCCTTAACTGCTGAACCGATCACCATGAAATTTGGCATAGGTACACGTTGTCAGGAATACAGAAAAGGACATTTCATCAAGAAATTAGTACTGTTCCCGAGGGATCATCTTAAAATAAAAATAAAATAATAATATGTGAGAAATAAATATTAAATATATGCTTCAAAATCTAAGGGAAAGGGGCGTGGACGAAGTAGCGGACAAGCCTATTAAGACTAAATAGAATTTGTGACTATATTAAAAGCGTTGGTAACTAAAGTTATCTATTATAAAAGCTGTTTGCCTGTCCGCCACATAAAACATAAAACATAATACATTTTTATAAATAGCAATGTCAATTGACATAAATCAGTTTGGCAAATTGTTCATAACATGACTGTTTATTTATAATTGACAAAAAAAATTTAAATTGCTGTAACCATTAAACGGACTCGTATGAATGCAATTTGTATGAGCGCTCGTTTTTGCTGCCACTACACCCGTGTCTTCATAATCTATACGCGATAATTACTTGAGACAAGTATGGAAAAGTTAACATCTAGTTTTTGCAGCCACGCGACATCTTTTGTCTCGCTCTAACGCGCGCCTTTTTATAGCGCTGTCTCTTTTCAACTGGTTAGTCGAAACCTGATTCAAAAGCCGGTCCGAGAATCGAGATAAAAATAAAACCGATACGCAGAAGTTTGCAGCAAAAGAAAACACTGTAATTGATATCTTATACATTATAATATCTACTGCTACATATACTTATTTGACGTGAATTTGCTTTCACAGTGGGAGGCAATTTAAAAAAGTGAAGGTAACAAATTCGGGGGATATATTTTGATGCTGTAGCCAACATTTCTATCGTCTACATTCAAAATTTAAATAAACCACTCGATAGCTAAAGGTTCAAAGAATTTATAAAACATGGTATATTCGCAATCGTTGGATATATACATATAAAACCTACGATCAAAGTAAGTAAAATTATTACTTTCGTCGTGGCCATGCCCACGACACAGCTCCCTTAACTCGCTCACCGAAACACAACAGCATATATTGTGTTATTTCACGGTGGTATTCTGTAAGGAGGTGGTTACTGCCGCCAGACGGGCGGCCCAAATGAATGCGAAATTAAATTCACGTTCACACTTTCATGGCTTAACTACTCTAACGAACATCGTGAAATTTTGGGAAATTGAAATCCAGAAAAAAGTACTATAAATACATCTAAAAAAATGTAAAGAAAATGACAAAATTATATGAGTCATTAAACACATTTTTTTTATCGTTGGGAAATCCTCTTGGATACCCGACAGTGTAGGGGACACTGCGGGGTTATGCCGGATTCGTACCGGCTAAAACCCAACGACTGTCAAGCGCGGACGTTGATGGGAGGGGTCGAGGAGACGTTATGACACTACCTCGGTGCCCCGCCACTCCTTGTAACTCCTACGCTCTGACGTACTGACCTATTACACAATTTACAATATTACCTACTGGATACTCTTACTTTCCTTCATCCCCTTACCCCACCAAATTTCTACGTAACACTCCGTTACGTTACTCTATCTTCGTAACACCTACATCATCGTAATCATCGTATACTAGCAACCCGCCCCAGGCTTCGCACTATTTTTTGTCTGTAAATTATACACACAAATCTTTCTCGTTTATAGCTCTTTCTATGAGTGAAAACCGTTTCAAAATCAGGTTTTAGAAGAAGTTAGCCAAGAAACAGAGGCTGACAAATATTTTTTTATTACTAGCGACCCGCTCCCGCCTTCGCCCGGGATGCATTTTTTTATATATACACAAACCTACCTCATTTATCCCTCTTTCCATAAGTGAAAACTGAATTAAAATCCTTTGTGTTTAGAAGTAGTTAGGAGAGAAACAGACATAACGGATTTATTATACGAGTATGTAGATTTTAAAGTTTGAATGAAATAAATGGTTACAGTACAGTTAGTTATAGAGATATAATATTCCATCGTAGACGTTTGTACCTGACTGTACAGAAATTATATCTTGGACATTTTGGGAATAGTGAACTAAATATTTATTGAAAATTATAAAATGTACACAGAGACAATTCGAGTGAAACATTTTGGGAACAATAAAAATATTTACTTTTAAAATTTTCAAAATGTCCCAAATGAGACATTTCTTGTGGGACATTTTTTTGAAGAGACTTCAAATTATACCTACTATGATTATTAAATTTTAACGTTAATTTTAACTTTAACGTTACTCTTTAAACGCTTCTGAAAAGCTTGTTAAGTTCGGCAAATATTTGCCATGTAAACTATTTAAATGCAGTTTACCTAACACAAACCTCACTCGTCAATACTTACCGGTATAATAGATATAAAACGAAACATATATCTCAGCAAAATTTTCCTCATACACATCCCTATCCTGATATTGCAATATTACAGACAAAGTATTCCACATAATATTAAAATAAACGCAACTTACATCTGTTTACTTAATCTTTATGCAAAATCTCTTTGAACGTGCTTCAACGTAACTTGACGATATTATCGAATGCAATACGGGAATTATTACACCTGGGGACATTATTTCACTATCTTTTTAATATAGTGGTATTTTTTTTTTAAAATTTTATAATATTTTTATAAGATGATACAATAAAAATTAAAAAGATCTGCTTAGGATATGTGACTGTAGAACACAGTGCGCCCTGCAGCTACTAAGCTTTTTCTTCTGAGGCGGCATAATCTCCTTTTTGAGGTGTTTCCACCTAGCTACAATGTTAGCTTCTTCAAGCGTGCTGTAAACAAATTCTTTCAAGTCGTTAGCGCACTTGTGTTGCTTTTGTCCTTAGGTGACAATAACCACCTGCCATCAAGTTGACTGTCAACCTGCTTGCTACCCTTTATAATATAAAAAAATAGATTAAAAAACAAGGCAGATAATCCTGTTAAGAAGAAAATTCAGTCTACTTTTAATATTTATAACTTTTAATAAAATGTGAGACGACCGAGATATTAGGAAGTAATTATTATAGAAGAACTAAGCGGACAAACAGACAGATGCGGATATTTAACTTTGTTTTATACAATTTGTATAGTCGAGATTGATAGCACTGAAAATTATAATTAATCTATGTGTTAGAAAGTTTGTATTCAATAAAAAAAACAGGTATTCTGGGAAGCGCAAAAACATTTACCTATCTTTTTTTGTCCCCAAGTGTAAACGGGTTAGTTTTAGCGATACATTTGCTGTATCAAAGCCTCAGAGGTGTCAAAGGAAACGGGCCGAGGCGAGGTCTTTAAAGAATTTACCCCTTCACTTTGAGAGGCAATTTATGGAGGTTTAAAAACAAAATCAATTAGATTCTCAATTAAGATTGGACACCAATTATTCTTCTTGTTGTTAGTGAGCTTAAATTTTGATTTAGTATACAAGTATAACTACTCGTAATTTAATTAACACTAGATGTCTGTCGTAATTCTGTTTACATTGACTTTAAATTTCACAATTCTATCGTCGAGTGCACCTTATGGTATAATAAGATCCGACAAGAGGTCTTGTCCTTCACCCTGTAAATAGTTTACCTCATAAAAAGTATATTTTATCAATTGTTATCTATTATAAAATAGTTCCCGATTTTGTTGCCTATTAAAATATGCCCATGGCATCTCCGTCGCAAAATATTTTGTTCCGATTTTCTACTTTGTTACATGAACTGGAAAACACATAATTCCAGAAAAATCGATCCTCAGAAAAGTAGACAGAAGACCAATCAAAAAGACCAAGTTAATGCCAGTAACAGAGACCCGCCCCCGACTTTGCATGGAGATGATTTTTTTAAAATCCTTTTGAGAAAAGATTTTAAGAAAGGATGCTTACGTTATTAAATAAACTTATGAAAATAACATTTATTTATTTATTTATTTATTTATTTATTTTAAAAGGCTTAAGTACCAACTAAAGACATACTTAATCACAAATACAACATTTACAGAAAGGAACATTACAAGTATGAATTTAAATTATAGGAAAGCACAACACTATTAAAATATCTAGAACTTACAATCTTGATCGATTTATAATAATGTGTAAGATATATTCTTACACATTATTACATATTTCAAATTTCAACTATCTATAGTAGTTTTGGATGTGCCTTGTTCGATGGTCAATCAGGACAAACTATTTTGTCTGTCTAGATTATATATACTCGTATCATAAGTAAATAAATAAATAAAATAAGCCTTTATTGCTGTATAACCACAATTAATAATACAATTTACATGGGAAATAGATTTATTACCAACGATCGGTTTTTCCAACAGCTTGTCTTTAAACAAAGGATATCATACTGATTGTTAAATGCAAAATATGTGTAAAACGCTACAAAAACTCATAACCAATTAACAAAACGACGCCATTTTATAAATTCACCTCGTGCACAAAATGGACGCCATATTTGTGATACGAGTATTGCTCTTCTTAATGCCACAATAAATGTCAAATTCGCAATCGTTACTTATAAAAATTACGGTATACATTTTGCACGGGAGCGTGTTCGGAAAAAGTAATTAGAGAGGTTTATCCAACCCTCTACTCTAATATTTTGTTGATGGCGAATTGCTTTATAATTTCATCATTAAATAAATAAGTTATACAAGTTTGGCAAGTTATATATTGGCAAGGTTATTTAATTGTGACTATTATTACAGATTTGCGTGTTTTTTCACAAGTTTTTTTTAAATTTTATTTATCACGTGCGTATGGTGCATTTTTTTCTGCGCTTATATTATTATATATTTATATTTATATTATTGAAAACCGCATGAGATAATCGCGATCATACATATACATATACAGATATATACATATAGACAGACGCGGCGAAGGACCAAGTTTTTGACACGGTTTTCACTAATCGAAAGAGCGATAAACGAGGAAGCTTTGCATATTATATAAGTTACAGAATAAAGTCTATAGTTATAAATAAAACTTTGATATCCATGTATACAGATTTGCATAGTCACAAAAAAACTTACCTTTCTGCAAATAATTAATTTTCAGAAAAAGAGTTTTCCGAGACATGATATTTTATATTATTTAGTTACTTGACTACTCGAGTTAATTCGCTAGATTCGCCGGAATTTATCTCGCCCGAACCGGCGAGTTATCATTGTGATTTTTAACTATTATTTCACTAGACAACTCGTTCGCTATCATCATGTACAGTCCTTTACAAAAAGGTATTAAACTAGAGTAGAAATATTCTTATTTCTTACTACAGGTACTTAATAGGTTTTCATTTTAATATGTACTTATACTATTAAAACAACAATACTATACTTATGAAAGGATACCAGAAATATTTTTCAATTGTAGGAAAGTTTATGGCCAGTCACAGTTAAACGCCGATGTAATTCAGTAAGTATAATTATCGGAAAACACCAATCGAAATTTGTTGACGAGAGCTCGGTTTGGCTCGGTTCGATTTTGTTTAATGTTCCGTATATTTTAGGTCAATAATCATGGCGGATTGATTCCAAATAGTGTTAAAATACATAATGAAATTTAAACGGATTTCTATCTGAGTTTCAACGTTTAATACATATCTACTAATAGCAAGTATTTAGGTACATGTAGGAATTACAAAAAATCTTTGATTTTGATTTTAGTTTCTCAATTTCATGTGATTTATTTTTTCAATAAGTACGTCAAATATATAATTTATATATTGCCAATTGTAATTCGTAGACATCTTCTTAAAAATCAAGACATCTTCTCAAAAAACAAACAGTATTATATGTTGCCTAGTGTCCGACCGAAACTTCGGCTTCGGCTTCAACTTCGGCCACCTTCGGCCAAAAAAAACCACCTTCGGTGAAACCTTCAGTATGTCATAATGTCAGAAACAAAACAAATGTAGTGTTAGTCACCAATAAAATTTTGATTTGGACACATGTTTATCCAATAAACCTTCGCAATAATTGTATTTAAAGCAATTTTTCTCTTATTACATATAATCAACGTAACATTTGCTGTAGTCACTGTACTCATTACTGTAGTTAGGTAGTCTCTTAAAAGCAAAATATTTCGAAATTTATTATTATTTTTATTATTATGTTAAGGTCGACAGACAGGTCCACAGACAGGTCCACTTAATGGTAGGTGCCCAACTAGCAGACAAGTAATATAAGCTGGCACTCTACCGCCTAGTTGCTATATAAAAGCAGTTTAAGACAGTTTGTATATTCCTCAACCTGTATAACAGAGGTTTTAATATCTCTTTAATCTTAAGGTGGTATAGTAGACGTTTAGTAGTGGATATAAAGGCCTTGGAGATATAAAGGTGTGGTATAGAGTTCTTATGTAGGCGTTGGATCAGTTAGCTACACAGCAGAGTTATAAATATACACACACACACACACACACACACACACACACACACACACAAATATATATATATATATTAAATATCACTATGAGATGTAACACTTTACAAACTCTCTGTACCGCTATTATATCGCTACTGTAACACGCATGTATAAAGTGGGCCCTTTTCGGTGGTATAGAAGCGATAGAGAAGTTCTCTATCGCTACTGAAGCGCTTACTTATGGAGGCTAAGCCGTTAAAAATACCCCTTAACCGACTGTTATAACTCTTCTTATAACGATTGTGTGCTAGTTGGGTGGCTACCGTTGTTTGTACGACAAGCAACGCCACATGTGCTGCAAGTGCTCTGCCGACCATAATGGGATTGAGGATAAGGGATTGGGATAGGGAAATGGACAAGGCATCCTTCACTCAATCACTGAAACACAACAGCACAAAAGTGTTAATTCACGGTGGTCTTCTGTAATTGGGTGGTCACTGCCACTATACGGCTGCCCAAATGACTGCGAAACGCAGTGTGCCCTGCCACTATACTTTCCAGACACATACCCGAGCCCAATTTGAAAAGTTCATTTTAGTCCAGGAAAATTTACTAACATATCAAAATTTAAGTCCATCCGGGGCATTTTCGATATAATTTTCTAAAATAATTATATTAATATCGATGGGTGAAAGAAATTTTTTTATTTCAACCTGCAGAAGCGGTGTTCAATTATATAAAATAAAAAGACAAAAAAGTTTCAGAAAAATATTGTAAAGAATTTAGTTTTACATAAAAATTATCTACATTTATTGGACAGTGGAAAGTGTACCTTACATAAAATTTTACATTTAGCATAAATTACTTGTAAGGCATAGAACCCAAACAAATAAATAATTAAAAAAAGTACCTCTCAAAACAACATTCCACACAGGCGTTCGTCAGTACACTAATAAAAACCGCAAAGTACATTCTATTCCATGTGTGATGTAACTCGATAGTGTACAACTAATCGATATATTTCAATAATAACGCTTCATTATAAAATGCAAGTGATGGTAGCGCCACCGGCCGCCACACCTGCGGTTGTTACTAGTGATGTGAAGCTGGCTTGTCGATGAAAAATATGATCTAATGCAGATAAAATGAAATGTTTCATCGACAAACGCTTCATTATAAGAAGATTCTATTCGACTAAAAATTATCATTACATTTCAATAGATAATAATATACATGAATATAATAACATTCCATCGTTGAAGAAAACAAAAAGAAATAATTTACAATTTAAATTATATATAAACAAGTGCCCACTTTAGTGTTCTTATTGTGTAGGCAGAAAATTGATAAAGGAGGATCTAATGTCCTAATGAAACCTATTTTGGTTTAAAAAAAGTTTTGTTACCATTGAAAATATGTAAAAAAGAATGTTTTGCAAGCCATGTCGATGAGTAACGATAAGTATTGCTTAGATTTCGATTAATAGCACTTTCCTTACGCTACTAGTAAGTGACTTTCTTATTTAAAAGAAAACTCTGATACCACGATACAGGCCCTTATATTGTAGTGGTCGAAATGAAGGCTCAGCAGTAATAACAGTAATTAATTTATAGAAAATAAAACTTGCAGGAGAGTATTGAAAAGTATCAGATTTTTTGAACGACCAATTTTTTAAACTTATACCTAGTAGTATTTTAATTATTGAACCGTATCACAAACCCACATTTTCAAAAAAAGCAAAAAAGTTAGCTTTCTTTCTCACGGAATCAACATTAAGCAGGGAATTGTGATCGTTTAGGATAAGGCTATGGCATTTTCAGTCTCACGATTTAGTGCATGTTAATTATATTGTATGCTAGCATAAAACATATTTTTTATTTAAAAAAATTACAACATATAAAATATACCTTATACTCGCTACGAACTATGGTAATTAGGTATGACATGAAATTTTACATTATTTTTACCTTTATGAACTACCATACTCAGTTATATGCACAACCATCAAAGTATGTAGGTACAACACTAAATGCAATTACTTGGGAGTGGCTAATAGCTAATGTACGTGTTCCACTTGCATTTTTCATACTCATTTTAATATGCTGACAGTGACCTAACAGCACATCAGATCTTTTGAAAGTTAAGCTTATCAAATTCAACTAATAAGGTCGAATCGATTTCATATAATTTTTATAATCATCGACTTTAAAAAATATAGCCTATGTTCTTGACAAAGAATACATGTATGTAGGATTTTATGTTTAGTTTAATAAGTTAAGTTTAACAAATAAAATTTCTGAACGCAACATAACAATTTTTGAATGATGCAGTGTGCGAGAGAGAAGAATGAATGAGTGAGCGAATGAGAATATTAATAATTAATAAAATAGAAAGAGGGCACATTGAAAAAAAACCTACGATGTAAAGTTGTAACGAGTCGTGTGGTGTGAAAATAAAAATATTTAAAAAGATATCCGGTGTTATCACTAAGATCCAACTCCTACAAATTCTCGTCCGGGATAGTGGGTCTTAGTAATAAAAAGAAGTCATCGATTAACTACATATTTCTCGATTTTGGTGTAAGAAGAGCACCGTATGGGAGCGGGCAGCGGCCAGGGCCAATATAACAATTATCCTCATTCGCCAGCACAATTTTGTTATCCCGAATATTACGAAGACGGTGAAACAATGGCTGAGGAAAATAAGAAGTATGAAGATGCAAGATTCCAGTCGTTCGACTGTGTTCCAAAGTTCACTGGAGATGATATGACGTATTCCTCCGCAAAGTGGGCTCAAGATTTAGAAGACAACTCTGAAATATTTGGCTGGAGTCAACAACAGAAATTGATTATCGCTCGACGAAGTTTAGCTGGAACGGCGGAGCTATGGTTGAAGACAGAGAAAACCTTTAAAACATATGATGACCTCAAAGCGGCGCTGTTCAGGGAATTTCCAGAAACCGTAAACAGCAAGCAGATGCATGAGTTGATGAGCGGAAGAAAGAAATATGCTGGAGAAACATTCTATCAATACATGCTCGTCATGAAAGAACTGGGTAAACGTGCTAAATTTCCAGATTACGTGGCTATACAGTATATCATCGACGGGATTTCGGATTATGAGTCAAATAAGCTGCTATTCTACGGCGTGACGTCATATCCAGTGCTTAAAGAAAAATTATCATTATATGAAAGTTTCAAACAGAAATCTAAGAAGCCGGACTCCATGAAACAACGTGATAAAACCCCGAAAATAAAGACTCAAGAAGAAGTAAAGTCGTTTCATAGATGTTTCAAGTGTGGTGATAAAGGGCATGTGGCGAGTTCTTGTCCTAAAGGTGTAAAATGCTTCAAATGCAATGCATTGGGTCATATCAGTTCGGATTGCAAGGCGGCATACAAGAAATCGATATCAATCAATCATGGCGCCGAGTCGGATCGACGTAGTTCAATGTTCATTCAAGGTCAAACGGCAGACGGCAGCACAATCGCAGAGCGGGCGAGTGAACTTCTGAGGAGTGAACCATTTTCAAGTGTTAGTTCGGTCAGTCAATCCGCGCCACAGTCAGTCGGTCAATCCGTACCGCAGTTCATTCATGCCGACAGTGAAAGTGACATTTGTAATCAACGTCAAAGTCAAAACGTGCTAAATGTAAACAAAGGTGTTTCGGTATTAAATAAAAGCGTAAAGGTGGTTAAAATTAATAATATTAAAGTGAACTGTTTAATTGACACTGGAAGTGATTTAAATTTAATTACTTATGAGTTATTTTCTAGATTAAGATGTGTGTATAGGCCTGAGAAAATGTCACTGATTGGTTTAGGATCTTGTAAAGTGCTATCAATTGGTAAGTTCGACACAGATTTGGTTATTGATGGCCATAGTTACAATATATGTTTCCACATAGTACCTCCTAACGTGATACCATACGAAATAATATTAGGTCAGCCGTTTTTGGTAAACACTATAACAGTTATTGACAGAGGTTCAGTTGAAATAAGGCCGCAGTATTATGACAGCTTTTATCAGGGTTCTATTTGCATCTTTTCTAGTTACGATGATCAAAATAGTTCTACTGTTCAAGAAATAATAGATCACTATAAGCCATGGAAAATTAAAGATGCACCCATTAAGTTAAAGATAGTATTGAAGGATGATACACCTGTTGTACAACGACCCCGAAGATTAGCTCTCACTGAAGAAGAAGTAGTGAAAGAACAAATTCAAGATTGGTTGTCAAAGGGTATTATTCGTGAAAGTTATTCTGAGTATGCGAGTCCGTTGGTTTTAGTTAAGAAGAAGGATGGGACTACCCGAGTGTGTGTAGACTATAGAAAAATCAATCAAAAAATGGTGAAGGATGAATATCCTTTACCTGTCATCGAAGATCATATAGATAAATTATGTAAAGTGAAAGTGTTCAGCACTCTTGACCTGAAAAATAGTTTTTTTCATTTGCCGATTGAAGAAGACTCCGTGAAGTATACAGCGTTTGTGACAAGTAACCCTGAAGGACAATATGAATTTTTAAGAGCGCCTTTTGGTCTTTCCATTTGTCCAAAATATTTTACAAGATACATTAATATCATATTTGCAGACTTAATAAGAAGTGGAATTGTTCTAATATTTATAGACGATATAATTATTCTTTCAGAGGATGAAAACGAAGGAATATTAAGACTTAAAGAGGTATTGAAGGTGGCCGCGGACTACGGTCTAGAAATAAATTGGAAGAAGTCACAGATACTTCAAAGATCTGTTGAATATTTGGGCTATATTATTTCCGGTGGAACAGTGAAGCCTTCAAGAGATAAAACAGAAGCAGTTATGACATTTCCTATACCTAAAAGTTTGAAAGAGATACACAGCTTCATAGGACTTACATCATACTTCCGAAAGTTTATTCAAGATTATGCATTGATTGCAAAACCCTTGACTGACTTATTGAAGAAGGGTGAATTTTATTTTGAAGATCTACAAAGACAAGCTTTTGAAGAATTAAAATCAAAATTATGTTGTGATCCTGTTTTGAAAATATTCGATGTACAGTTGGAGACTGAATTACACACCGATGCGTCCAAGCATGGCTATGGAGCCATATTATTTCAGAAAGACCCTAATGATGGTAGTTGGCATCCCGTCCACTGTATGAGCAGGAAAACTACAGATCTGCAACAAAAGTGTAGTAGCTATGAACTTGAGGCATTAGCGGTTATTGAAGGTGTGAAAAAATTTCGAAAGTACCTCCTTGGTAAACATTTCAAAATAGTGACGGATTGTGAAGCATTTCAAAAAACTTTATACAAAAAAGATGTCTCTGCAAAGGTAGCCAGGTGGATACTATACCTACAGGACTTCGATTATTCCATAGAGCATAGAACCGGAGATAAGATGCAGCATGTTGACGCCCTAAGCAGAAATATAAACATTATTAATGTTGAGTTACATGCTAGAATAAAAAAGGCACAAGGAGAAGATGACAGCTTGAAGATTATAAGAGAAATCCTTAAAGAAGGAGAGTATGAAGACTACTTTTGTGAAAATGGGGTTAATACAAAGGTATACAGAAGAAATTGGTGATACCTGAGCTGATGGATGTAGAAATGATTAAAAGAGCTCATGGCATAGGACATTTTGGGAGGAAGAAAATTAAAGATATTATAGAAAAGGATTATCACATAACAAAATTAGACAATAAAATTGAGAAAGTAATTTCTACGTGTGTACCATGTTTATTGGCCACTAGAAAATCTGGGAGAAAAGAAGGCTATTTAAACCCATTAGATAAAGGAGAATTACCTTTAGATACTCTACATTGTGACCATTTAGGACCATTGGATACAACAAAGAAAATGTATAATTACATACTCACTGTGATTGATGGGTATACCAAGTTCGTCTGGATTTATCCCGTTAAGACAGTAACATCAAAGGAAACTGTTGAGAGACTGAAGTTACATCAAAAAGATTACGGCAACCCTCGAAGAATAATCACTGATAGAGGCACAGCTTTCACAGGAAATGAGTTTCAAGAATATTGTCTAGAAGAAGGGATTGAGCATATTACAATAACAACTGGAATACCTCGTGGGAACGGCCAAGTAGAAAGGATGAATCGCATTATTATTTCTACTTTGTCAAAGATGTGCATAGAAGAGCCTGGTCATTGGTACAAATATGTAAGTAAACTTCAAAGAGTCATAAATAGCACATACCAACGATCAATCAACACAACACCATTTGAATTATTGACTGGAGTTAAATTAAGAATGAAAGAAGATGTGCAAATACTAGCATTTTTAGAAGAAGAAAGCAGAATGGAATTTATGGACAAGAGAGATGAATCAAGAAGAGAAGCTAAAAAACAAATTTTGAAAATTCAAGAAGAGAACAAACAGACCTTCAACAGGAAGCGTAAAGAAGGTGAGAAGTACAAGCCAGGTGACCTAGTTGCAATTCAAAGAACACAATTTGGAAATGCGTTAAAATTAAAACCGAAATTTTATGGACCTTATAAAATTATAAAAGAGTTAGGAAGGGACAGATATGAGGTGGAGAAGGTAGACAGGGGTAAGGAAGGACCTATAAAAACAACATCAGGCGTTGACTATATGAAAAGATGGCCTTAGTTCGGTTTAGCCTGTGTCTATTTCATTTATTTAATATCCTATAATAAAATGGAAACCACATGTTACTTTCCATTCCAGTATGATATTGGTGTTCATAGTAGAACACTATTGGTTATGAATGACGGAGTCTTGTCAAGCTTACCTTTAATTTTAAAATTATAACTATCCAGGTGTCTCATATTTATTCTCTAGTATATTTTAATAATAATATAAGAATAAATAATAGGTTAAGAAACTCCAACTATAATATAACAAAATAAAATAAACTATATTGTGTTGATGCATATTCGGAGTAAAATAAACTATGTCGTAAGTGTATTCCAGAGTAAAGTAACTTAGGTTATATTTGTTTTGTAAAATAGGTAGTATTCTAGTGAAATAAGTTAGGTTGCATTTAGGAGTAAAATAAGTTAGTTTGTATTCACTTTATAATGTTAGTTAGTTTGTATTTTTGTATGTTTTTTGTAACTTAAAATATTTCATTTCGTTTGTATACTGTAAACAAGTTGTCACAAATAACTTTAGTAGATCCAGTCTGAGGTCAGACTGATTAGCAGGAAGGCCGAGATGTAGGATTTTATGTTTAGTTTAATAAGTTAAGTTTAACAAATAAAATTTCTGAACGCAACATAACAATTTTTGAATGATGCAGTGTGCGAGAGAGAAGAATGAATGAGTGAGCGAATGAGAATATTAATAATTAATAAAATAGAAAGAGGGCACATTGAAAAAAAACCTACGATGTAAAGTTGTAACGAGTCGTGTGGTGTGAAAATAAAAATATTTAAAAAGATATCCGGTGTTATCACTAAGATCCAACTCCTACATGTATATTCCTTGTCAAGTATGAAGGTATCTGATCATGGGTTTTTTTTTATAATGATTACATTAGTTTTTTTATAAGCACACTGCGTTTCGCAGTCATAATCTGACCCTTACCGAAGAGCACCGGAAAAGTGTGCTGTTATGTTTCGGTAAGGGTGGCATTGGCAATAAAAAGTCGAAGTTAAGCTTATTATGAACCAAGAAGTATACTAAGTCGGCTAGATGGCGCTTATTTCATACAATTAAATGTCACTGCGGGTGTCGCTCACAGAGCGTTACGCTCAAAGTTCAGTGTTTTCTCCCCATACTAAAAGTGCCCAACGCGCCTAAAGCAGTTTTCATTTCGAAAAAGCGATTAATTTAAACATTCATATTCATTAAAATTAAATAACATTCAAAATATTTTATAGATTTGAAATATTTATTTCTATTGCCGATTAAATGTTTATATGAAATTTTAACCAGGGTCAAGAACCACTTATCGATAAAACCACGAACATCTCTAAAAAATCTGAACACTTGTGACTGTTTGAAATAGTCACGACTATAACCTTAGTGGAAGGTGCTCCTAAAATGTCAACAGCTGTGCAAAATTGTTTAAGTTCTCACGGTGCCCTATATTTTGTGTTAGTCCAACTGTTTCTTACTGAATTTATAATGTATTAAATTTCAAAAAATGTAGTGATTCAAATTGGAACGAACAAAATAATTGTCGAGACCTGAAACTTCTTATAATTGCTTTTAACTTTTAATGTCAACTAAAGGTTCCTCCTACATACCTGTATAAATTTTTTTAATTATAGTTATTTAATAATACAATTACTTATTCAAGATTTTTTTATTATTATTTAAGAATTATGAAAAAAATATTAAAGTAATTATTTACAGAAATTATTTGCAAATTAATACTAGCTGTTGCCCACGACCTCGTCCGCGTTGAAAAATATTAAGTAGCCTATCCTGTGTTCCGTACGTCCAAATGTTTATCTACCAAGTTTCATGAAAATCAGTTAATTCGTTCAGAGTTATGGAGGAACATACATACAGAAAAAAATTCTAAAAATCGTCAATTTAGTTTCAGTATCATGTATAGAGCCTATAAACACGATATCTGAAAACAAAGTAACTTACTCCATGACCGACCCTTACAGATTTATTATTAGTATTGATACAGAACTGTCAGAAGAGTGAAAGTTCTTTTGCGATCAAATATACAGTGAGCGGGAGATGTCAGAGTTACAAGAAGAGTCACCCAAGAACTAGAAATTTTACTCTCATCGCTCGCAAAGAACTTTTACTTCAAAAATATACAAATAGGTAACACATAGGTAGGTATTACATAACTACCAGCAAGATCCGACTAATGAATTCTCTCTATAAAGGACTCACAATCTAAATAATATCCTTAAAGGGCACTGGACTAACTACATTGGACGAAGGCACTTGTGACACAGATTTGTACAAGAAACCTAAAGGCATCGAACTGGGCGAGGCAATACGTTAAGGTCAAACGAGGCGCATTAATATTGCCTATAATTTATGTGGGATCTTCGGTGACCCAATTTACTTTCAATTCAAGTAAACATTACATTGTTGATGGAAATTTAAAACCAAAAGTCTGTCACGTATTTGAAGCAGTGATAGATCAGTGTAAAAAACGCTTGGCTGCCAACATAACAGGGTGCCTAGCCAAGATGTACATTAAAGAAACGCTCCCTAGCGAACTTTACGAAGCGAACAAAATAAAGCCCGGTGATTGGTTGTTCTAACGCCCACATAAAATTTTGACCAATCACAAAGCTTTGTCCGTAGCGTAGCGTAGCGTTTACGACTGTAGAAAGCACTGCGTTTGCATCTTGGTTAGGGCCCCAGATGCAGGTACGAATCTTTGTCATCTTGATCAAGAATGTATGTCTTGAGTATTTTCGATTTTATGATGTTACTAGCCGGTGCCCGCGACTTCGCCTGCGTTAAAAAATAAAAAAACATATAAGCAATATAACGCCTATCATCTGCATTGTTATTACACTTATGCCAGGCGTTAGTTTTTTTTTTTTTAATTTTAGATTGTCCCACGGGAACAGTACATTTTTACAGGATGAAAGGTACCTATGTCCTTTCCTGTATCCCTGACAACGTGTATGCAAAATTTCATGATTATCGCTTAAGTAGTTAAGGCGTTAAGGCCAGGCCCTGTGAAACTAAGGGAACTTTAAATAAATGTGCTGAGTCAACCACATATCTGATCAATGTGGAATTTACATATATATATTTTGAGACCTTTATCTGTAGATTATCAAGTCAGAAAAATAATTAGGTGATTTTCATTCGATACATTTTTTGATCGAAATCGGCGCCTTTTCCGGAGAATATTACATTTTTCTACTAAACGGCTTGAGTTATATCGCCAAAAAACTGCTCGTAGCAAGGAAACATTGTTTACCAGTGATTGTCAAAATAAAATAAACTTAGGTTTATTTTTACTCCTATAATTAACGAAAACAATTTTGAGACTTACGTTGTTTAGTTCCGAGCTAGTGCATACCAAATCATGCTTCAAATAATGTACGCAATATTCAACCTTACGTAAGCTGTATCTTGCTATATATTAAAAAAATTCTAGAGAGCCGCCGAGCAACTTGTAACTCTCGGGTGGCGGGACGTGGGCGGAGCGAGCGTAGGAATTTTTTTCGTGGGGCCTGCTCTTAAAAGGTAACAGACAGACATAGTTCCTTTCACATTTATAATATTAGTATGGACTAGTATGGATGGATTCTGTGTCGTACATTCTAGTTGAGTCACATGCAAAAGCGAGCATATGAGATTAGTAGAACACAAAAAAAAACTAGTTTATCTTCAGATAACCTTTAAAAATAAAAAAATAAAAATTGTTAATGTATAAAAATCTTTGTTTGTTCTTGAACATAGTTTTAAAGAATAAACGCACCCTCTGATTTATCATGTATTATATGTGTAATGTATACATAATAAATATAGATACGCATACTGTGTGGCGTGCGCTGGTAGGGGCAGCATTCCTTATTTGGCCGCTGAGCGAGTAACTGTGTCGATGAAATCACTTGGTGTTTTATTGATACTTATATAGTAAATATGAATAATGAATAATATTTTGTATGTATTTATAACGTACATAAAGTGTGCTTATGTGCTTAAAGCAAAGCATAGTGCTTGTTCACGTAGAACGCGCGGGCGCGGTGGCGGGCGCGGTCGCGGTGGATGTGTCGAGCTCGTGTTCAGTTCACATTGGCCGCCAGGCGTTTGCGCGAGTAGACGTGTTGTCAGAGGTTGGTAAGATGGATGACGATCTTTTATTTTTAATGATACACTGATAAACTCCTCTGTATTAAACAACACAATGAAAACGTGTCATCATTTCTAGCGACAAGTTCAAACTGGTTGAACTTACCTGACGTCGCGAGAGAGCGCCGCTAGTTCGACGTGAACACACACAAACAACATCAAGTTTGTTATTTCCAAGAGCGCGCCGCACGCGGCTGTCGCTAGCTTGCCCGCTACTTTCGCCGTGTATATGAACACTTGCATATTATGCTGTGTGTTTGATATTTCGTGACCGCGCCCGCCACCGCGCCCGCGAGTCAACGTGAATGAACACTAATTCTTTAGTAGCACAAAAAAAAACGAATTAATCATCAGAATACAATATTGTCGCTGACTAGAAATCTTTGTTTATCCAAAGCCACAATCCATTTACTCTAATTCAATCTAGTATAAATCTTGTTTAAATATCGCCATGAATACGCTTCCAATTCCACCGCTAATGGCTATAACTGTAATAGTGTTTGCATACGGATTCTAAACGCGAGCATTTCGCTAGAATGCAATTTCCGACTATTGAAATCAATATCGCATATACTGTGTTACGGTATTGATTCTTCACATAAAGTTGGCTCCGCGAATACTAACAGATTAATGCTGGATAAATATTGTGCCAAAACGCGAGCAAATTATTACAGCCGCTATTAGTTAACTAATCAAACAGTGGCCGAAGAGACGCTTGGATAGAGAGAGGATCAGAGTTATGGAGGAACATACATACATACATACATACAGAAAAAAATTGTAAAAATCGTCAATTTAGTTTCAGTATCATGTATAGAGCCTATAAACACGATATCTCTGAAAACAAAGTAACTTACTCCATCACCGGCCCTTACAGATTTACAGATTATAAATCCGTCATGTCTGTTTCTCCGCTAACTACTTCTAAACCAACCAGGATTTTAATTTCATTCGTTTTTCACTTATTGAAAGAGCTATAAACGAGGAAGGTTTTTGTATATAAAAATTGCATCCTGCGCTAAGCCAGGAGCAAGTCGCTAGTGAGGTGTATAAAGAAGATGTGAAGTAGTTGATAACGATATACCTACGTACAATTTTATACTAGTAGTAGGTAATATTTAAAACTTTACCAGGAATTACAAAAGTTCGCGAAACACATTTTACCTTCATTTATCCCTATTTAATGAAAAAAAAAAGGATTGTCATTTGCGACAGTAAAGCCAAAATCACGCAAGGTTTAAACGCGAAAGGGGTATAATTTGCACCAAATTACCTCCGGCCGACCACAAACATCCGAAATGTGAACGGATTTATTTAACTTTTTCTTTCGCGCTGCCTTTAATGCACATTGCATTTACTTAGCTATTCCTCGTTTATCGCTTTTTCAATAGTAAAAATCGTATCCAAATGCTCTACTTTTTAGTAACACACAATCAATCAATACTAATAATAAATCTGTAAGGGTCGGTCATGCAGTAAGTTACTTTGTTTTCAGAGATATCGTGTTTGTAGGCTCTATACATGATACTGAAACTAAATTGACGATTTTTAGAATTTTTTTCTGTATGTATGTATGTATGTTCCTCCATAACTCTGAAACGAATTTACTGATTTTCATGAAACTTGGTAGATAAACATTTGGACGTACGGGACACAGGATAGGCTACTTAATATTTTTCAACGCGGACGAAGTCGTGGGCACCAGCTAGTAAAAAATAAATTAAAAAAAACTGCTGGCAAAGCCACAGTCGTCACAGAGATAAAGATGTCGGGTGTTATAATTATTTAAGTATAATTATTTTTTCAGTTGTTATATTTTTCATTTACCAACGTAGACGAAGTCGTGGGCACTAAGCACGCAGAACTAGGTTTCGCAGTCATTCGGACAGCCTGTCTGGCGGCTGTAACCACCCCCTCACAGAAGACCACTGTGAAATAACAGCATATGTGCCTGTTGTGTTTTGGTGGATGCCAGAGCCCATTCCCTTACAAAATTAAACTACAGTCTGTAGCACACTTGCAGCACCTGTGCTGTTACTTGTGTTATAGGCGACGGTAGCCAGCCACCTACCATCAAAGTGGGCTGTCAGCCTGTCTGCCGACCTTAACATAAAGACATTGATTTTAATTTTTCAATGAAATAAACAAGATTAATTTTCCACGACCTTTAGATCGAATAGCCTTTATTCTCTCGTTTCACTTTAAACTAGCTAGACCATTATTTCAAGAGTTAAATATCATACTGGGATCACAACAATGCATAAGAACAAAAGAATTTTAATAGTCTCACAAAAACCTCACTAAGTGGCCTCTATTCACAGTAATGTGGGTTCTATTTAAAAATTAATGAATCGTATATCAATCAGAATATCGTTACAATATTGTATCGATAAAATATTATACGAAAACAAAGCGCCAGTACTTGAATTCATTTAATAAAAAAAATCACTTAAGTCACAATACTGCAGTACCGTGAAAACTTCGGACACAGTATAAGGAAAAGAACGGTATACAAACTTACATTAGCTCACATAAGCATAACATTTTATTCTGCAAAATTTCTAGATAGACGAAGCCATGGTGTACACTTTGTAGTAGCCAGTATGAAAAGCATATATAAAGCTATTACTAAGCTATTATCAAAATAAAAAAGGGATACAAAATACAAACTTACAATAAGTACATTGTTTAATGCTTATCAAAGTATCGTACTTGCCATTGTAACAGGCAAGTCACCCAACTCGGCAAGTGCTACAAGCCACACGGAGCTCATCTTCCGTTGGCAAACTCAACTTGTATATTACTTCACGGAGATCCGCTCAAAGCCATAATATATAGATAAAATATACCACTACTTATAATAATTTGCATAAATTATTATACAATATAAACTTAAAATACAACCTTCAAATTCTTATTTATTTATTTATTTTATTTTGAACATAAACCCTACAGCAAAACAGTACTACTACTTACATTGCCAATTACAGGGTTTCGTTGTAGGACTTAAAATACTTTAAACCTATACAAATACCTATACAAATGCTTCGGATATATCACAGACTTCGTACCGTCTGCATACGTCAACGTTTTTTTATTTTTAGAGTTTCATGATACGAGTACAATTACTCGTATCTTAAACTATATCACCTAGGATCTTAAACTGAATTGCTAATTTTATCTCTATTTAACACTCGTTATGAAAGAACTACTAGATTTTGCCGGCTACTAACTTTTTTCTAGATTGGAAGCATTTATACATTTTTCATGCTCATATATTTATCTTAGGCGTTGGTTTTTTTTAGTTTTTATGTATTTTTTTTAAATTATAAGATTCCAATTTTTATTAGGGCTCATCAAAATAATAGTAAAATAATGAAATAGAAGTCAATTCTTGATATTAGTTCTAGTTTAGATACTGTTTAATAGCTATTGCTGTGTCAACACACGAATAACGTCTTAAATCATTAATCTAACCAGTAATGGGACTGATCATAGACCACAAAGAAGGATCGGATAACTAATCAGGCCATCTAAGACAATGTTGTACTTGAGATACAAATTTAGAATATTTTAATTTATGTATCAGCTTTATTTTCTTGCAACTAAAGCTCAAATTGAAATGACACTTCACATTTTTAAAGTTTCCTCTAACATATCTAATAAAAGATACAATCGATATATCGTTCTAATTTTTAATTGATAGCGACGTGTCGTACAGGTTGAACAGAATTAATCTTTACTGACGAAGTAATAGGGTCTACTTTGTAATGACTGTGGATTGTTCCTGGCGGTATATTGACGTAGACAGTCAGATGTCTGTCAAGTACATAATCTATTATTGTACTCAGTGGAGTAGTACTGTGTCATATATAAATACACCAGTCTCCAGTCCCGCCAACCAATATACCTACACGAGTGAATATGCATTTCACATACCTAACACAGATCAAAAACAGAATTTTGAGGACAACATACTGAGATTTTGTGTTTCAAGCTATAACCTTAGTATATGCATTCAGTCAGTACCCAGTCCTATAAGCGGATCTGTTGAGGGAAATGGGGCAATCTTTTTCAGAGGGAGTGGGTCAACGCCCAGTCTTCTCCGACATATTGCTTGCTGTCTGTTTAGTCTGTTGATTCTGTTTGTAGTGTCCAGCAACTGAGTGGCCAGACTATTTGAAGAAAGAAAGAAAGAAAGAAAGAAAGAAAGAAAGAAAGAAAGAAAGAGAGAGAGAGAGAAAGAATTTTATTCACGCAATACAGACATAATACAAAAACCACAAAACAGAAATAAACAGGTAAAAGATGTGTGTCGTCGCAGCAGTGAATCGGATACTAGCTCAGCATTGTGCTGAAATGCTAGACAAGCACCTGCAGCGCGGATTTTCAGCCAGCACCGTTGATTTAGGTCCCACTCGCCCGCAAGATTCGCCCGAATTATTTTTTCCCAACTGGCCCCAAAAAGTATGCCCCATTCACCCGGCAAAGGCGTAGTTTTACCGGCTTCGCCACAAAATATTAATAATTCGAATATTTTTATGTCAGGCGTTATATTACTCATATATTTTCTCATTTTTAAACAAGTACGAAGTCGGCTAGTATTAGGTATAATAAATTCTATAGATTAACGAAAGTGTACATAGCTTTTGCGAATTGAATACGAGTTTGTACTAAATCACCTATTTCCTGCCACGGAGCGTTTTTATTATCATCGGAATGTGTTTGTTAAAAATTAATGACACTTGATTGCCGCATTAAAAATGATGTCCCCGGGCGCCAAAGATATCGTGAGATACGTGTAGGGTAATAATTTAACTTTAATTGTTACACCGCTACCAATACAAAAGATATAATTGATTGCAATATATTACAGTAATTAATAAAATATGTGTTTTTGTCTATGATCTGTAACTGTTTCATAGTATCAAATTTTAATAAATTTAATTGCAAGTTTACATAAAATTTAATAAATAATTTTTAATACAATATAATGTTTAATTTAATCCTAATCTAATTATATATGTATATATTGCAACATTGCATTTAAACAGAGGAATAATCTTATATCCTTTTTTTTGTCAATATTCCACCGGAAACCGATTTTTGAGGTGAAAACTTCTTTAGGCGTTGGGCATTTTGAGATGGGATAAAATCATTGAACTCGCGACAGTGTCATGTTACTTATATGATGTAAGCGTTGATGTAGCTGATAATAATTTAAAAAAGAACAATAAGCAGAACACTGCATATGAAAGTAAACTTACTAGATATGATAACAAGGATCAATATAGTATACACCTCTGACTAATAAAGTAGTTTCATATCAATATCAAACCTTTTTATTGGTCTGTCATTATGAAATTCATGTTAAATAATTATATTCTATTTATTGTCATTGTGTGTCAGTGTCATATATTTTTTCTTGTATTTCTTGGGATCAATAATTTTGTAAAGCTTAGTTTTCACTTCTGACGTGCAGTCCAACCGTTGTTACGGCAACCGTGCAACATTGCTGATTGAGCCATAGCGTCGACTTGACCTGACTGCTTTGGACTTAACGGACCTGTTTTGGAAAACTAAAAAAAATTATAGACTTGACTTGACTGACTAGTCTCAGGATCTGCTACTTTTGATTTTAATTTCAATTTTGCCTTATTTATTTTAAAAATAGGCTAATACAAATTGTTATTTTCACTAATGACACTGGCAAAATCATCGGAGAAGATCTGATGGAGCCATAGCGTCAAGTTTAATATAAATCTGGCTGCACTACCTCATTGTATGACAATGCTCATCTCTTGACCGAGGTAATAGCCACAGCTCTAGAATCGCCGGTTATTAGTCGACCAAACGTTTTGAGATAATAAAAAAATTAAGCGCATTGAGTGGGACCCCACGGAGACAGTTAATTTAATTTAATTGCTAGTTAAATCTAAGCATTACTTAGGAGGCATCATCTCAACATTTCTGTTAATAACGTGAAAACAAACAGATAACAAGTTGGTGAGGGCTTTAATATCGACGTCATCAACTTGTAAAGTCAACGAACAAAATTTAAACCATGTCGAAATCCTTACAAGTCTAATTTAAGTTTTAAAATCGTCAAACTCAAATTTTAGTTCACAAGATTGATGTAAAATAATTTTGGGCAGAAAATTATGTTTGAATAAAGTTATTTGACCAAGTTTCACCTTTTAATGTGGATTAAAATGCTTATTAAAATTTCCATCGTTACGAACTAAGATTTATTTTTTGTTGGAAGTTTTACGTGTAATTAACGTTTCCAAATCGTGAAGTATTAAAATAGATAAAATGTTTTAATATTTAGTGAAGCATTCCCTTATTTTATCGTCGAACTCCTAATCATACTTACTTAGTTGTTGAACAAAATTCTAATGCTGATAAAAATATTTTTATAAATTATCTATAAAGTTTGGATAGATGGAAAGTTTGACGACCCGCTGGATGAGTGGTAAGGGCACTTACCTAACGTCTCAGGGGTCCCGGGTTCGATTCCCAGCCTGTCTATCGACCTTAACATAAGAAAATAAAAAAATATAGATGTAAAAATGGATTTGGATGAAATTCGACACACTGATAGTTCATTGCATGGATTAACATATAGGATACTTTTTATCCTGAAACAGTATTAGGTTCCCGAGAGATCGTCGAAAATATAAAAAAACGATCTTGTTTCTGGCCACAGAGAACGGTATGAAATCATATTAATATTTATTTTATTTTAGGGAAATTTACAGGTACAAATACATAACAATAATCAGAGTAAATAGCTTAAACCTAATAAAAAATTTCCACTTATATATCATGAAAAAAACTGTAAACGGTGGAGAAAATCTAGTCTATTTTCGGTTCGCTTTGAACTGACTTTCTATGAACGTAGATCATAAATACACCCCCACGTATTCCATTATTTTCACACCGCCTACACAGATTCTAGGATAATATTAATTTCTCCTGACAATATTTATGCTATTACACCCAACCACATTTAACCGGCTCCCAACGCTTTTCACCAGTAATTTCCGCTGCACAAGCTTTGAATGCTAATATTACGAAATTGATTAATCTGTTTGTATATTCGGGTAAGTCGAGGCTTAATTTATGGTGTTTAGTACGAACAAAGCAAATTATGACGACAAATGTTAGGTCCATTTTGAGGGTTGTTAGTATAAACACAAAAGTGTACCTACCTACATATATATCGTATTTTTTGTCGAAAGAGGGTAGTTGCTAAATTTAAGTATAAGTAGGTATACCAAACAGTTTTTATTAGACTTTAAGTTGTGTTGTTTAATATTACAAAAGAAATATCTGGCTTATTTCTTTCAAAAGTTATTATTCAAATTAAAAAAAAAATCAATAACTATTTATATGAAAATAAATGTGTCTTTTTTATAACAATTACGAATCTGATTTATTTATGTCAAATTTATCCCTTTCAAAGTTGTCAAAGACAATAAATTCGTCCAAATAAAATTGTTTATTAGATTTTACTTAAATACTTATATCTTTCTGTGAATGTGATTCGGTTTGATGTATTACTTTCTTATATATTTATTTAACTTAACTCGCTAAGCCATTTTAATCCTTATTGTTCGCAAGCACAAGATTTGAAAACAGTTGAAAGTTTGAAAGCCTAAGTACAAAAGAAATCTCAATGTCACGAAAAAACGTTTCAATGTGAGACTAACAAAGTGGCTTACGTGAATAATGTTTGAAAGGTTTTTATTATCTTTAAGTGAAGAATAAATGTGTAAAGAAATCAATAATTCGTAGCTTTAAAGCCTACTTTCCAACTCGAGCAACTTACCAATTCCATGCAACGTAATCCCATGATTACTGATTAGTTATTGATGGTAGCAAATTATCAATACATAAAAAAAACATTAAATTTCTTATATGAAGTGAAGGTTTGTTTGGATGGAAACAAAAATAATTAATTTCTAAAATGTGCAGAATTTGTGAAATTCTTGTAATTACTGACTAAAAGCCAAAAAGATTGGGTTGTCAATAGCTATAATTATCTTTTTCAAAACATTTGTAACGCCCCACGCAAAATAGGGGTTTTATAAGATTGACCTGTGTGTCTGTCTGTGAATTCGTATCTACCAAAAGTATGACATATTTTGTCTGTTTTTGTTTGAAGCAGATGTGATTGAAATGTCTTAATTGATTCTTAGCTGACTCAGGCATTTGAAGACCATCAGCTCATCACCTAGTCGATGCAGGGATCTCACTAACTTCCACAGGTTCAATTTTTTTGAAAATTTCGTAACCTTGACCTTGTCGTTTGCGATGAGAGTGTCAAATGGACTCCTTAGCCTATCTGCCGCCTTTTATTATAAAAAGAGAGTACTTATCCTACTCAGGGGAATGTATCTGAATTTTTTAAATAATTCTCATAGACTCCTTTCTGCCTTAAGTAGAAAACTTCGTTATGCTCGTGATGCCCCTGGGATAACTAAAGATGTTTGAATATCGATTGAACAAAATTTTCTTTTGAATTAAATTAATTGATACCTATACCTGTAAAAACTGAAGGTATACTTGAAGGGATGTGGCCACAATCCCGTAGGGTGTAGACGTTAGGGCGTAGGCTAAAAATACAAGTTATCCTAGGGACGGATTTTAATGTGTGGGATAACAGCAGTCAATGAGATTGGAAAGTAATTTGAAATCTACTTTAAATAAGAAAAACATCGCTCAGAAGATTAAGTTCTGGAATTAGGTGTTCCTGATTGCAACACGATAATAACATCATACACACTCGTTAGATCGCATGCTAAGAAATAGTTAAAATGAAATGCTCTGTACCAAATAAACATTCGCGTTGAATTCTGTCACACACAATCACAGAGAAAGTATAATTGTGATCGCATTGTTGATTGTGTGCATAGTTGTCTGTGTGTGTTAGTCGCTCGTTGATTGTTGAGTAAAGAACCTGAATTTTGTGTGAGCTTCCGTTTCGTTAAAAGTCTAGTTAGTATGGAGTCGGCTTTTTATTTCAAATTCTGTTCAAGCCTAAATATTATATTATTTATATTTGTTTTATTAAATAATTAAGTTTAGTATTAACTATGAATATTAAATTAAATATGTGCATTTGGACACATATTTCGGAAATTTATTATTCTTTTATTTTATTCGTGGCCAGCATAATCAATTTACGAATATAATTATAAAAAATTAATGTTAACTTCAATTTCAATTAACTAAATAATTTGTTATATTCGGTGCATATATATTTCTATTCTAAAAATGAGAGAATTTTATAATATTCATACAGAATTTTTTAAACAAGAGCATTAATTGATAAAATCAGCCTCCATATCTCTACAGCCATCTGTAGAATAGTGGGTCAAATATCAGTAAAAAACAAAATAACTGGGCGGCGCGTAATGAAAGGCTTCCCAGATAGGTTCGTTTCGTAGTTTTATGAAATATTTTAGAGCCGGTTACGTACGGGATGGCGTTCAATATTGTTTTTAACAAATTAAAACATTTTGTATCGATTTCTCTTCTATCGAAACCGCTCAAAGTTGAGAAAGGTACCTCCCCGCCTTCGTCTTTTAATACAGAGCAATTATGTCCATGCTTCTAAAATCTGCTAAACTAAACTAAAGTAAAACCAAAATCTGCTATGTGGAAAAAGTATTGAAATAAAAAGATTTTCTTAAAATTTTTACATGAAAAAAAAATGTTTCCTGAAAAATTTTACACAAAGGATTATTAATTTTTTTTTTTTTATTTCACTTGGGTTTGTTATGCGTAAACTTATTTGCCTCCTATACATGAATTTTTTTAATAATGAAAGCTAGACAAATATTTGACAAGGCAAGTAAGTGCGTTGCTGAACTTGATAGGATAAAGATAAGGATTGGGGAGCGGATAGAGAAATGAACTCTGGCATCCTAAACACACCACATAAGCTAGCCTTTTTTTTAGAAGACCATTTACCTTTTTTTCTTCGGATTGTCCCTCGCTGATGAGGGCAGTCGGTGGGGAGGTATGTGGGACTCGCCCGGTGATTTCCGCCTGGGTGTTCAACAGGTACTGTCGCTCAAAAAACCCAGGCGGATTGTTGAGGTTAAACCCCCTCACCCACCTAACCACTCTTACTGCGCGAGTGGTTACTATCGCCATACGTGATGCCTTAGTTTATAAATGCACAAAACACAGTGTGCCGTGCCACTTTGCGTTAAAATAACGTTTTATTATGTTAAAATGAAATTGTGTAAAGTGAAAAATAATTTGAAATAATATGTTTATAATTTGCCCCAACATTGTTCTACCTTCATTAGACTGTGTGTGGAGCTTATTTCCTTTGCCTCGTAACTTTCTATTTGCAAAACAAGAGTTCTGTATTATGTTAAAATTATCGCGCGGGAAAAATTCGACGCCATTTTGTTTCTGACAAGCTGAGATTACCTGAGATCGTTCGAGATACGTTTTCGCGAGGATAATGTGAACAATCTAATGTAATTTTCTTTTAGAGTTCTTTACGGGGTACCTATGTGGAATTTTTTTTAAGCGTACACTCGCCGACTTGCTTATCATCTTATTAATTTTTATCTACCTATACTAATATTATAAAGAGGTAAAGTTTGTTTGTATGTGGGAGGTAATCTTTGAAAGTACTCATCCGATTTAAATAAAACTTTCACAAATAGTTACAATTACATCTTAGGATGGACTTAAGCTACTGGCTAAATATTACATGCGAGCGAAGTATCTAAAAATAAAGATTTAACGTTTGGTAAAAGTATAATGTAAGGTGTCAATGTATGTCCGAACTGCTAAGGAGTTGAACTCATTGCCTGCGTCTGTGTTTCCTCAAAACTACAACCTCGCCTTGTGGCCTTCATAACAAGGGCTAATGGGCATTTACTAGGTAACCGTGGTCCATCTTTGACCGAATCTGCACCTCATATCAGAGGGCCTAGTGCGAGTTTTACTCGAGCAAACGCGTCGAACGCGTAAACGTCAATTTGTATGGGCGTCACCTAGTGGCTAACGTGTAGCGCTGCTGCTTCGTTCCTATACGAATTGACGATTATGGTAGGAGAGCCCACGATGCTAAATGTGGAGTCACTCGAGCGTCGTGGGGACCTATTGGATTTTGAAGATTAGATGGAAGGAAGAAAAAAAGGTTATATGATGTTTTTCTTTTCAATGGTGGGGTGAGCGTGTACATGCGTTCAAAAGTTTGTAGACGCTGTATTAAAAATCTGTATCAGGAATTCAGGCTGAACCGTCTGTATGAAAATCTGACACGCTCGAGTATTACAAAATGGCAATCGCCGAAAATCTTTTTTGCATTTTCAAAATGCTGCCACGAGCTTGCGTTACATCCGAATCGTCTGTATTTTAAATGGGAGCTTAGTTTGGGTTCACTTAACACTCCCTCTGAAAATCTGACGCGCTCAAGTTGTATTTAAATTTTTACCCTAACCCCCACCAACCCCACCATTCAAACCGGCAGATTAACACATAACCTTTATCGGAGACAAGTGGGAAATATACATTGGCAATATCTGACGCGCTCGAGTAAATCCCAAAATCCCCTCTTGGGCTCCCCTACGTTCGACGCGTTTGATCGAGTAAAACTCGCACTGGGCCTTCAGGTTAGATTGTGGCCAAGCGCTGTCTTGGTCTAATAAAAAAAAATGTCAGGCGTTATTTTTTGATTTTACATTATATTTATATATTTTCCAGACGTTGATACTTAATTTTTCAACGCGGACAAAGTCGTGGGCACCAGTTAGTAATGAATAAGTCAATAAGTCATATTTTACCTGTTTTTTATTAATTTCTGTCTTGTGGTTTTTGTATTATGTTTGTGTCTGTGTTGCGTGAATAAAATTCTTTCTCTTTCTTTCTTCTTTCAATACATTTTAATTGTTAGGTACTCTTTGTATTCTGAGTATTATGAGTAGCAGGAAACAAGAAGTTATACACCAAAGATTTCGTTTGTTCGTTCGTCTAAGAATATTTTTACTCCGAGTACAAGCTCGCTGCTACCTAACAATTTTTCCCCATCAAATGTTAACTCAGGAGGGTAAATAATTATTATTTAGTACACGAATCACGTATACGCACTGCTCAGAGGAAGCAAGGGGGACCCGCGTGTGAATTTCACTTGAATAACAATGATATTTTTCTTATGTTACAACATATATTTTTTTACTTTGTATATGTTGTAAAACATTCTGTTTTTACCAGGCAATTCTTAAGAATTGTTGTTTAAATCTAAAATAGCCCAGACTAATTCCTGGACATATGGGTAACAAGCATCGAAATAATATATCACAAGTCACTTGTTTAGTGCGAACTATACAAGCAACAAATATGTTTTTTTTTTTTAAATGAAGTACTAAAAAAAATTTTATACGTAATAGCTTTGTTTGTTTCTTTATTTTATTCAATCTATTTAAGCTCGTATTCAACAAAGCAAAACAAGCCTTAAGGTCACCCATTCAGTCGAGCGAAAACATATTTGAGAGTACTTTCAATTACGTCTGACCGTATGCCCTTAAGGACAAACCTTTGAAAAAAGAAAAGAATTTTCATGATTTTCTCGTTTCTTTTATACATAAACAAGGCCCGAGATGAAATTAAAAAAGGCGTGAAGATTCTTGCGACAGATCCCATTACGTGACATGATAGAAATTGAAAATTAATTCTCTATTACGTTAGATAGAAGTGAAAAACTCATTGTTATCATTTCTAAGTATTTTTATCCAAGGATAACAATACTACACATTGTTTGATGGACAGGCACAGAGATAATTATATTATATGTATTACTATATTATATATGTGTGTTTATTATGAGTATACAGTGTATGCGGATACTTGATGTTGCAGCGTCAGGTCAAGGTTACCATGTTACCATGTCATGTCAGTATACCAAATTTCATTTACTAAAAATGTTTGCAATATTAATAACATAGAACATAGACATAGAAATTAGTAAAAACCTTTATGTTTACAAAGCATGTTAACGAGTCTATATATTTCATTAGCCATCATAATTACTATCCATTTATATGAACACGTAATAAGGGCTTACTCTTTCGCGTAATGTAACGAACCTGTTGAATACAGTCATGTCGAGGACTTTCTGTTATACATAATTCCTAACCTCATCTGCTAATGGAAATTATACAACGGATTAATTTGAGCAAAATATTTCAACAACTCAAATTTAATCTTTGTTCTGAGTTGATGATATTGTTAAATTGTTTTTGGCTACTTTTGCTTTTATTCCCTCTAACATGGGCAAATAGTTTCTCAGTTATCCTACTAATGTTATAAATGCAAAAGTTTGTGAGGATGGATATAGACAAACGTATTTATGAAAAACGACTAAAGAAATTTGGATGATACTGATATTACCTGGATTAACATATAGGATATTTTATATCCTGGAAAAAATGTTAGGTTCTCGAGGAATCATCTAAATGTATAATATCTAAAATATTTAAAACTAGCTGTTGCATGAGACTTCGTCCACGTAATTTTATAAAATAATATAAGCCTATGTTACTCACTGAAATGTAGCTTTCTATAGGTGAAAGAATATTTAAAATCGGTCCAGCAGTTTTTGAGATTTTTCATTACAAACATACAAAAATACAAATATTTTCTCTTTATAATATTTATTTTATTTTATTTATAGTCTCTTTATAATATTAGTATAGAATAGTATAGATTATCTTCCCAAACAGGAGCAATACGACGTTTAAGCAGGTGCGCTCATTTAGCCTCATTTAGATATTTTATTTATTTATCTATACAGATAAAAAAAAATTAAGCTCGCTCGTAAAAAAAAAAAACTTGTGAATAGCGACTGGATTAAGACAGCCCAAGACAGGGAAATGTGGAGAGAGATGGAGGAGGCCTTTACTCGTCGAGAAATCCTTAATAACCAGATTAAAAAAATATATGTCAAATTATATTATGTTATTGTTGTTGTTAAGGAAATAAAAGTCTATATTATTATTATAATATAGATAAAATTTGAAGGTGTTTGTGTATCTAGTCGAATGACATTCAATGTCAAATTCTTTTACAATAATAAATTTTAGAGACGTCAAACGCAACGTGAGAAAACCGAAGTACCATTAAGCTTACAAATAAAAATGATTACTCCCAAAAGATAATTACGATCTGTACCTGCTCCAGTTAAATGATACACATTAGCTCGACTTACAATACGTTGTAAGTATTCGGTTGTAAGTGATCTCATAATGTGGTATGGTGATAGGAGGTAGCGGTAGATAAAGCGGTGTTGACTTCTTTGTTAATGACTGCAGTTAAGAATTTAATTATCTGCAAAAATAATCATACACACACAAGCTGTAGTGTGTATAAAAAGAAAATATTTTTTCAAGGAATTAAATCGAGATTTGTATTTGCGATATTTGTTTAAAAATAATTATTTTTATATTACCTGTACCACATTTTAATATACGTAGAAGTTGCTCTTCTTTGGACAACTGAAATAAGTACTTATTAAGGTTTCTATTTTCTATATAAAATTTTTGATTTTCTTACTATTAAATAAACCGTGTACCTTCTAAGTTACTACTGTGGTAAAAAACAAGAATCTACACATGACTAGAGCCATCTCATAAAAAATAGAATGACCCACATGAATTAATTATAGGAAAAAGCTGTTTGACAAATAAATATCAAAATAAAATATTTATTTATCAATTAGGTTTCGCCAAGAAACTCTTATGATCGTCACTATAAATTAAATTCCTGAGAAGATACCGCGAAGCATTCTTTTTGTCATCTTTAAAATAATAAAATAGCAACAATTATAATCATTTCAATTAATTATAAACAAAATTAAAGTATTATCAAAATACACTACTGAGATATTCAAATATTGCCAAGTAATTTAGAGTATTTTGAACACGTTTCTATATGTCGTAAATATGAGAGAATATCAAATTGTTTGATCAAATTCAATTGTTGAAATATTGTTTAAAAAGCCCGCGTTTCCGCTACGCTTCTGCACTAAATCCTCAACCTTATTTCTTTCTGAGCGCCAAACGTGTGTGAACCGTATTTATCATTACTTAATTCCAGACGTGCCATATGTTATTATAATAACTTTTAATGTACATTTACGTCGCACTTAAAATATTCAAATCGTTACATAACATCATACAAGTTAATGTAAGTACAAAACTTGCAATGAAAAGACAACATTCAAAACCAGGACATAGTTTTTTCTTACCTACACTTTGGAGAATTCGGTAATCAATGATAAATAATTTAAAAATAATGATAGACTTAAAAAAAACATAACTACAAAGTTAATGTGACTTCTTAACATTATTTCTAATAAGTTACATCGTTCAAAACCAGGCCTTTTTTAACTTACACTTTGAAGAATTTGGTATTAAAGTTTTTCTTTTCTGTAAATTTCAATAATGAAATTCTGATTATTAATTTTACAGATTTCATAAATACATTATAAATATAAAAATGATGACTTGAATTTAGAAAATGTGTTTAGGACGGTATTTTAAAAAACCCAATTACCAAATCACACGATAAATATAATTCCCAGTAAAATATATAATTTCTAGCATAAACTGGACCGTCATCGTCAGTCTGTCTATCGAGGTTAACATTTTAAAAAAATTGTGTCAGCTGGAGTTACTCCTTACGAACGATTATAAAATTTAAATTTTCACAATTCGAACACGCCGAAACAACAATATTGTTCTTTTTTAAAATAATATTGTGTAGATGGCGCAATATCTCTGAAACTTCAGATATTCCAAAATTTGAAAAAAATAAAACGTAACTATAACGCATAACATAACGCATTCGTGCTCGCATTCGTGTGACAATGTTGATTTTACTCTCATAAATTTTCATAACACGGGCTTATAGATACATAGTATATGCAAATCGATTCTTAAGGAGTAAACTCCAAAAAATGTTATCGCGCGTTAAAGTTTCACTTTCAAAAGAAAAATATCTTCCGTTATTTTTTGTCTAACACAAATTAATTTGAAAAGAAATACCTACCAGTTAGCTGAGCCGCATTTAAAATAATGTCTTTAGAACAATTAAAAAATAGTTTGCTTTCGCTCGGGGCTACAGGAATTAATTAGATGTTATATCTGAAATGGCAGACAATTTAGTTAATAAATGGGACTGTTTCAAAGTCCGTTCTAAATTTTTAAAAAAACAAAGATCTCTTTCTAACACAAGCCAGGTTTTGTATTAGGCAATCTGTACTAATATTATAAAGAGAAGATTTGTATGTTTCTAATGAATAAACTCAAAAACTACTGGACTGATTTTGAGAATTTTTTCACCTATAGAAAGCTACATTATCAGCGAGTAACATATAGGCTAAGTATATTTTATAAAGTTACGCGGGCGAAGCCGCGTGCAACAGCTGGTAATCAATATTTGTAATTGTGAAGAAAGGCAGAACTTTACGAGAGCATGAAAATAAATGATAAAATCCACGCTAATCTAATAAATCTAAAGTTTGTTTGGATGTATAGATGTTTGTTACTCTTTCACGCAAAAACTACTGAACCGATCACCATGAAATTTTGCATACACGTTGTCTGTGACACCAGAAAGGACATAGAGTACCTTTCATCCAGAAAAAAAAGGACTGTTCCCGAGGGATCATCTAAAATTAAGGAAACTAACTCTTGGCTAATAGCAATAACGATGTCAGGCGATATATTGCTTTTTCAACGCGGACGAAGTCGTGGGCACGCACTTCGTCTGCGTTACTCTCGTCACGCAAAAACGGCTAAACCGATTTAGATGAAATTTGGCACACAGATAGTTTATTACTTGGATTAACATATATTATACTTTTTATCCTGGAAAAATGTTAAGTTCCCGAGGGAATTAGGCTTCATTGACGCCGTGGCAGCGCCAACATCGTCACAGCGATATTTTATTCACATATTTTCTTTTTTAACGCGTACTTTTCTTTATCTTAAGGTCGACATACAGAAATAAATAAATAAACTAATAAATAAATAATAATAAATAAATAAACTTAATTATGAGCCCATTGTCAAACTGAAATGTGCTTCAACGTGCGTCAGTGCTTATTAAGATCTCTTTGGATGTATTCTGTAGCGATATCGGATAGTCGAGCACCGTGTCGAAATGTCAACATTATGCGCATCGTATGACGAGTGAAAGAGACCGCAAACTGTAGGTACAGTCGGGGTAAAAAAAAGTTCGTCACCTTTAAAGTCGACATTTGCTTGCACCAGGGCAATTATCAGTAATGCCAAAAATTTTATTTCAAACGTCTGTGAGTCGTTTGCTTAATGCTTTAGTTTCAAAAGGTAGTAAGAGTTTACGACTTGATAAAGGAATGAATTTGAAAAGTGACGAAAGTTTTCGTACTCCGACTGTACTCTGGTAGGAGAAAAATACATAATTTGTCAAACTAGTCGGACAAGTTGTTCGCTACCCGAGCGTGGTCACCGTAGAGTTAAGAAACATACAGTGAGCTGAGCATATATCTACCACTAATAATTAAAATTGAAGTATATGTGTGTAATATCAAAACAACTTCATTTACTAAGGGCCAGTTTTATAACAATCCGTTAGTTAAATTTTATATCAAATAGACGAAAAAATGATCTAATAGTATAATATAGTGTATTATAACAATATATTCGTAAGTCAACAGTATAATTTGACAGCTAGCGTTTACTGGCTCGTTACTGACTATGATAGGGTTGGTTTATCTTATGTATCGTTTATTTTGTTATATTTGTAAATAAATGTGTTTGCGACGCGAAACTTGACAGTTCTTGACAGTCTACAACGAAACCGTCGACAATATTCATAAACTTCGGCGTATTTTTACGGATAGCTACCGAATGTTTAATTTCTTTTATAGAACCACCGTCAGTAAACGTTATTGACGGACCGTTAACCGTTCGTTACCAGCACTGTAACGAACGGGAAAAGGTATGTCGTTTATAAAACTGGCCCTAAATGTATATCGGTGTCAAAGTATATATTATGGTACGTATAAGAAAAAGACTTATAACGTACCTAATAACTTAAAAATGAGTAGTGAAATAGTGTAAAAAACAGACTTCATAAAGTAAAAAATAAATCACATTTCACTCGTATGTAAACTTGGAAACCAATCCGTTTACTGGATTGAGCACAAAATCTCAATCCGGAAAATTCTGTCTATAATTCTTATTTGGTCTGAGACTGCTAATAGTAGTGATAATTCAGGTAGCAATACCCTACAAATTTTTACTTGTGAAGCAATTTGCCATATCCAAAATTATTTCGTGTGTGCTTGTATGTAAAGATGGTATCGCAGTACGTAGCCCGTTAACGCATATTAGACTGTTGATCGATCTAGTGCGGCGTCCGTAACAGGTTACATGTCGATCTGGATATCAGTTAAGGGGGAGTTATGCATTTTTAAGAAGAATATTAATGCAAAAACATTTTGTACATTAAAATACATACATCATTTGAGAACGTTTATTTCAATTAAAACAATTATAGATTATTATATAATATATAATGCAAAATGTTATAATTATTTTTTATAGTTCTGTTGACATTCAACAGAGACTTTAATTTGGGTCGATCTTATAATAAGAGTATTATAAAGATAAAATATTTGATATTTTTTTTTGTATGTTTTAATGAATAAAAAGACTGCAGAGGATGACGGTCCATTTGACGATAGGTGGCTACTGTCGCCTATAACACAAGCAATGCCATAGGTACTGCAAGTGCGCTGGCGACCATAAAAGGGGCTCTGGCATCCCTTACTCAATCACCGAAACACAACAGCAATGTCACGGTGGTATTCTATAAGAGGGTGGTTACTGCCGCCAGACGGGCTGATCAAATAACCGCGAAACGCAGTGTGCCCTGCCACTTTTTTCCAAATCCAGACCAGAGCCAACTTTATTATATATAATAATTCAATTGTTTATATAATAGAGTAGCTGTTGCACGCGACTTCACCTGCATAACTTTCTAAAATGTTACTCGCTATGTTATTCAGTGATAATGTAGCTTTCTATAGGTGAAAGAATTTTTAAAATCAGTCCTTAAGATCATTGCACACAGTGGGCCGGCCTAGTGCGAGTTTTACTCGATAAACGCGTCGAACGCGTAAACGTCAATTTGTATGGGAATGAAGCAGCGCCACCTAGTGGCTAACGTGTAGCGCGATTCATTCCTATACAAATTGACGTTTACACGTTCTACGCATTTTATCGAATATAACTCGCACGAGGCCCCCAGTTACACTGCACCTTAAGATATAAATTAAGAACTGTCATATAATCCGCTTAAGAAGGCATAAGTGGAGACAATAACGGGAGATCCAAAATCGTTGATAATTTTACTGAACGTTGATTTACATAATAAAATTAATGCTTACTTCCTTTCAAGATTAACCCAAAAAGTCACAGGTAATCAGATCTTCTTGTTTATTGTGTTCGATCATGCATTATTACTCTTTCTTATAAGTATTACCTTTATAAAAATCTATAATATTTTAGAATTTTTGTCGGTTTTGTCTGTGCACGCTAATCTTAGAAACGGCTTAATCGATTCGAATGCGGTTTTGGTGATTACCTGGATTACCATATAGGATACTTTTTATCCTCGAAAAATTTTAGGTTCCTGTGTGATTTTCAAAAATGTCGGCGAGTGACAATCCATCAATGTAATTTCCCCTTCACAAAAAAAAAAGAAAGGGTAGTGTCACTAGATTTTTTTATATAGTAATTGCAGTCATAGATGCTCGTACACATAATACTTAACATAATCATAGTATGTCACTAACTGTAATACAAACATAATATCGTACCAACACTTCTACTGTAAAGTCTTTGAACAATGCAACTCGCAACAGTCAATGTATAACGGATACAATTTTTCTATCTGATCGCTCCATGTTTCGCTTTTACTTAATTCTCACAGAAACAAACAGAGCAGAAATTACATTTGTTCTTTGATTATGTACATTGCTACGTTTTTTAGAATAAGTAGTTATTTGAATAAACTATTTATTTAGTTAGAGCACAGTTTTCCTTGTTTTACTGAATCCCTTATCTTCCTAGTTACTAATGTGGCGTTGCTTGTGTTATAGGCGACGGTAGCCACATACCATCAAGTGGACCGTCAGCCTGTCTGCCGTCCTTTATCCATTACAAACATACAAAAAATCAAACATTTTTATCTATAATTTATTTGTTAACTCACAACTATCATTACATGCATGCCTCATGCGATAGCGTAGCATTATCAACATCTATATAATATACTAGCTGTTGCACGCGGCTTCGTCCGTGTAACTTTATAAAATACTAGGTGGTGCCCACGACTTCGTCCGCGTTGAAAAATATTAAGTAGCCTATCCTGTGTCCCGTGCGTCCAAATGTTTATCTACCAAGTTTCATAAAAATCAGTTAATTCGTTTCAGAGTTATGGAGGAACATAATATATACATAAATACAGAAAAAAATGCTAAAAATCGTCAATTTAGTTTCAGTATCATGGTATAGAGCCTATAAACACGATATCTCTGAAAACAAAGTAACTTACTCCATGACCGACCCTTACAGATTTATTATTAGTATTGATGATGATAGCCTATTTTTTTTTATATGCCTAAGTGGCCCACCCCAAAAATGTTTTTATATGGCAAAACAACGTTTGTCGGGTCAGCTCGTAATTATATATAATTCTATATATCTACTTATAGAACAAAATCCTTTAAGATATTCTTGTAAATTCACTGACGGGACAGGTAAATAGTTAATTCAAAAGTAAAACTGGGTTAACCAACCAATCTTGTAATTTTGCCCACTAAACAAAATATTCAGTGAACTCTTGACATAATTACAATCCATTAACGGAATAATCATTCCTAAAACAGAACCATTGACTAATGTGTGTGAAAAATTCAAACAATTGTGAGAGTGGACTGAATATCTTTATTTACGCGTTGTTTTGCTCGACCTTGTATTGTTGAACTGATTCGTTCCACTTGGCTCTACATTTGGCTTGTTACTTAAAGGGTCGGTCATGGAGTAAGTTACTTTGTTTTCAGAGATATCGTGTTTATAGGCTCTATACATGATACTGAAACTAAATTGACGATTTTTAGAATTTTTTTCTGTATGTATGTATGTTCCTCCATAACTCTGAAACGAATTAACTGATTTTCATGAAACTTGGTAGATAAACATTTGGACGTACGGGACACAGGATAGGCTATTTAATATTTTTCAACGCGGACGAAGTCGTGGGCACCAGCTAGTATGTAATATAATATATTTGCGAAAGTTTGTGAGGATGGATGTATGGATGTATTTTTCACGCAAATTTGAATGAATTTTGGCACCCAGATAGCTTATTACCTGTATAGTCAAAAAATCCGGAGGTATAGTCAAAAAATTATAAAAACGGTAGCGGCACGGCCACTGTTGCCGCGGCGGCGCCACCGTCGTCACACACTAAAATAATAACACAGTGTTTATTTAATTCTCATTTATTAATTACTTTTTTAACTGTATAAACTTACAATAATATTTTGTGTACATTAGCTTTGTGATCCACTGCGAAAAGAAAACGACTTTAATGTAATTAAAGATTATAAATAAATAAAAAAATCCCAGAACTTATTTTATAAAGTAACTTAATCAAGAGAGTCAAGTGGAATATTATCTTGTAAATGGAAGATCTACTGTTAATAGCTATTGTAAAGTCATAAGTTGTGAAACTTTAATGAAAAATAACAGTACTTGGAAAACATACAAATTACATCGAAGAGTGCAAAGTTTCGAACACTCCAGATTTTCGTTAAAGATTTTTTTAAATTTACTTACTTAAAACAAGTCTGAGAAATATGGTTTCAATTATGTTCTAGTCGTTTTCAATTTTGTTTTACTTTAATATAAATATTTTTTTTAAAACTCACAATTAAAGTGAATATACACTTTATTCGAATTTTTAAGGTATTTAATAATTGTTACGGTAACCATATCTCTCCTAAAATATTTATTTAAATTGTATGGTGTAGTAGGACTAGTGTAATGTGTATGAATTGCTTAAGGTACAACGTGTAATAATGATTAATATTATTAATAATCATTTGTATCAGACAAATTAGCCCATTACATAGCAAATTACATAAAAAATAAACATAAATTCAACTTAACTGTTTACCTCTTCAAATAAAATAAAATAATAATACATAAACAACCAGGCCTTAGAAACTCCTGTCCGCTATCATCTTCAGTATTTCGTTTGGAACTCTCTCGCTACCTGCAGACAATGTACGCATTATTTTTTCGCATGATAGCATAGAAATCATCTACAGCGGCATATTGTATCTTTTTTTTATCTTCTGTATCTTTAATATAATATAAAGGTGGCAGACAGGCTGGCGGCTCACTTGATAGTAGGTGGTTACCATCGCCTAAGGACACAAGCCAAGGGGAGTGTTATTGCGCTGCCTTCCCTGTAGGAATTTGTTTACCCCTCGCTTGAAGTAGCCCATATTGTAGCTAAATATATTCTGAAATAATATAATATTCTGTCTAAATAGCTGTTCCAAATACTTTTCCAAAGGAAACACCTTTCTCATATTCGGCTCTAACGGAAGAGCAGCGCAGGTTTTTACAACCTGCATTATGCTGTTAGAGCCGGTTTGTGGCGGGGGACGTTTGTGTTTGTCTTTCTATATGTTATTCTATGCATGTTTTGTTTTTAAATGTCCTTTGCTGCAAATAAAATTTATTCTATTCTATTCTAATGTATTTTATTCTATTCAATATTATTTAAGCCATATTTACTTACGAGAATGTCTCAGATAAATCCAAATTAAAACGTCAACCCATTTTCACGAGTAAAAACAAATCGAAAAACATCCAATTTTAAGCAAGAAATATAGTAATGAAAGCGCAATTTTGATGAAGCCTCCATTAATAGAAACCACTCGCATTCAAATTGGACTGAGTGAAAAGAAAAATGAAGCGTGCCACGAATCAAGTAGTGTGGAACTTGGTATCGGTACTCCGTTCATTATTCCCGATAATTAATTGGAGTTCGTTGGAAAAGTTCGCGTTTGCCGGTTTTCGGGAGAATTCGGTCACGATGATGTCACAGATATCAAAATTTCTAGAAGACATCCAAGAGCTTTGATTTTTGTTTTTGACAAAACTCTCTTCTATACTATAATATCTTTCTATATACATATTTTAAATTCTCGTGTCACAGTGTTTGTAACCAAACTCCTCCGAAACGGCTTGACCGATTTTTATGAAATTTTTTTTTTGGCAAAACAACATTGGCTAGTAATATTATAAAGAGAAAAGATTTGTATTGTTGTATGTCTGTAATGAATAAACTCAAAAAATACTGGGCCGATTTTGAAAATTCTTTCACCTATAAAAAGCGATATATTTTCAGCGAGTAAGATAGGCTACATTTTATAAAGTTACCCCAAGGGTCGGCAACCTGCGCCTCGCCTGCCACACACTACTTATATATGAATAAATAGATATTTATCTTATGATTAAATGGATTAGTTTTTTATCAAAAAACTTTATTTATGCAAGCACTATTTATGTTGGTAAGAAATTTTTTTTTGGCTCTTTAAAAACTTTGAAATTTTGTAAATAGTAATTTTTAACTCTTCCGACTCAAAAGGTTGCCGACCCCTGAGTTACGCTAACGAAGTCGCGTGCAATACTTTTTTCCGGTGAGTTCGCAAACCTTTTTTCTTACAGTTAGTAAGTATTTTTACATTATGTCTATACAATAATTGGTAGAATTCAATATTTAAAATGTCACATCCAGTAAATTTATATGAAACGATATCTCAGTTCGATAAAGAAAGTTCACCTCCAAACTTTTTGTTCCCTTCAAGAAGGTCAAAAGGTAACGTTTCATGAACTTATACTTTGGCGCTAAATTTAATTTTATTTACTGAACAAAATATTTAAATATATTATTTACTTCATAACCAAAACGTATTAAACGCAAGCTTATGATCTTGTACTTTTGGAACTAATAACTAATTTCTTACAATAGTAATTTCGCTAAAGTTGATATTTTGGCTTCATTGTTGCAAATTTGATATTAATTGATTTTTTGTGTAAATTTTTCTATCAAAATTTTAATTTGTAAAAAAAATTGCTATTATTCATATCTCGTTCATGTAGACTTTTTAATGAAATTTTGCTAGAGGATACGGATGTCGACCTGTTCTACAGTTCCATAGTTAAAACTTCATAGCCGATAAATTCTTCAATGGCCTGCTATAACTTGAAGTATAAATTGTAATCACTCTGTTATGAATTATTATCGTTATTATTAGACTAGTTTGTAATCCTTAAACTATAAGTGGAATTTTTTTATTAGGTATAAGCTATCTATTCAAACTGTTATTATGTAATAATACCTGTAAGTTTCCCTAAAATAAAATAAATAAATAAATATGCACTTAGTTACTTAAGTTTAATATACTTGCACAATTTGTTTGTTGTTCTAAATAAAATAAACTAAATAAAAATACTTGGAAAACTCGAAATACTTTGAACCTAAATTACTCGGTCGTATGTGTGGACGGAAACTTAGGCAGGAAAAATGAGCTTGTATGAACCATTAGGCTGTGAAGGATTTCACATTGGTATATTATCAATTTTTGCGTCATTTTCCCACCATCATGATGGGAAAAGTACAGGGAAAAGGGAGTTCAGGTAGAAGAAAAATGTCATGGCTTAGAAACATCACAGAATTTACCGTTATCAAAACCGTTTCAGACAAGGGAAGGCTTAAGAGTTTGATTGTCAACCTTATAAAAAAGGTGTGCGAATAAATTATAGGAAAGGCTTAATACCAAGTAGGGTAGACCGGGGACAATAGTAACACGGGGCAATAGTAACATCATCCACAGTTCTTAAACTACGACCATATATGATTGTATAACTGAGCGCGTATGTGCTTCGAACCTGTCGCAACACGCTCACCAGTCCGCGGCTCGATGCGATAAGAGTCGGACGTGTTATTACACATTTTTTGTTTTCGCACCACCACGGTAAGTTTTTACATATTTTATTTTGGCTTATTATTCAGTGGAAAATGACTCAAGTATCATAAATCATAAATATTATGATGCGTTGGTTATTAAAGATTCAGTTTCCTAGTAGATTAGGAGCCAGTACTGTATAAATAAGTAGATTATATGTTATTTCTGAATTTGGTCTGTTGGTGACAATTGTACCAGCACCGCCGGGTTCGATTGTAACGTTACATTTGACCCCTTGGTACAAATGACCCCAAGTATTAAAAATATCAGATAATATTTTTCACGACTGTTGACTGTGCGTGGATTGTGATATATTGTTTTTATTATTAATTCGTAATTTTATTTAGTTAGATGCTTTTATTAACCAATAAAATAATCTGTTTTAGATGCCAAGAAAAAGAGAGAAGAAAACGGACCGCGGTTCAAAAGACCTTCTGTTGTACGAAGAAGCCTACCGGGAGATTCAAAAAGGTCGATCAATAAGAGCAGCTGCAAGTATGTTCGACCTATGTCATGTGTCTTTGTTAAGATACAAAAAAAAGAAAATGGAAGCCCCTGACAATAACCCAACCATGGGTTATAACTCAGCAACTAAAGTTTTTTCCGAAGAGCAGGAACATAAATTGTCAAGGTACCTTATCAGAACTGCAGACATCTACTTTGGCTTTACCCCTAAAGCTGTTCGACAACTCGCTTACGACCTAGCCATCAAGTATAGCTTGAGAAAACCTGTAGCTTGGGATCGAGACAAGATGGCAGGTACAGATTGGTTTTCGGCATTTTTGAAGAGAAACCCGGAACTTTCCATCCGATGTGCTCAAGCCACCAGTCTGTCAAGAGCTACTAGCTTTAACCGTACCAACGTTGATGCTTTTTTTGATAACTATGAAAAAGTCATGGAAAGAGATCACTTTGAGCCTCAAAACATTTATAATATGGACGAGACCGGAATTACTACTGTCCAGAAACCAAATCGCGTTGTCACTAGAAAGGGAACTCGTCAAGTTGGAGCTCTAACATCGAGTGAGCGAGGGACACTAGTCACGGTAGCAACCGCTGCAAATGCGCTGGGAAACGCTATACCACCTTTTTTCGTTTTTCCGCGCCTCAGGTACCAAAGTCATTTTGTTCGAGATGGTCCGCCTGGTTGTGTTGGGGCTGGAAACGCTTCTGGTTGGATGGAAGAAGATCAGTATCTTGAATTTTTACGTCATTTCCAACATCATACACGAGCATCTCGTAGCAACAAAGTTTTGCTTCTGTTGGATAACCATGCATCCCATATTTCAATTAAGGCTCTGGATTATTCTAAAGACAATGGCATTGTAGTTCTTTCATTTCCACCACATTGTTCCCACAAATTACAGCCACTTGACCGGTCAGTGTATGGTCCATTAAAGAAATTTGTGAATACGGCTTCTGATGCATGGATGAGATCTAATCCCGGCCAGACAATGTCTATATACAACATTCCATCAATTGTGTCGTCCACATTCCCACTTGCATTTACTCCGCGAAATATACAAGCTGGGTTCAGAATAACTGGAATTTTTCCATATAACCGAAACATATTTGACGACAGTGACTTTGGACCATCATTCGTAACTGATCGACCTCTACCTAATCCAGATGATGCGCAAATGCTTCAAGGATCAACCTCTCTGTCACATTATGAAGAACCTTTACCAGAGCAGGAATACGCACCTGAACTTTTGCCACAGCGATTTGAATCTTCAAGTCAACCAGAAGAGTCTGCCATAAGAGGTAATTCGACATCAAAGGAACATTTACTGCTTATTGGTGCATCGGAAATAGACCCGCTAGCATTTACGTCAGATGCTCAAACTCGAGAAAACTCTCCAGAAATGGTACCCAAAAAAAGACGTACTTCTAATTCCAGAGAAAGATTATCATCGCTTTATTCTATGCACCCACTTGAAATAATGGCAGAGAAAACCAAAGAAAACTCAACAGAACCCATTTCTCAGCGTCAATGTACACCGAGTCCCACATCGTCGCAATCATTGCTTCCATGTCAACTAGCGTCCGATTCAGTAGATTCGAGAAAAGATTCTTCTGAAATACTACTTGTCCCCCCTAAGCATGTGGGACCAACGTTGCAGCAGTCATATTTCGATCCAAATAGACCTTCGACTTCGAAACTTGAAGATTTCTCACCTGAAGCAGTTTGTCCGTTCCCGAAAGCACCGCCTCGTAAATTAACCAACCGCAGACGTAAAACAAGAAAATCTACAATATATACTGACACCCCCGAAAAAGCCGTAATAGAAAAGGAAGCAGAAGAACAAGAAAAAAAGAAAAGATTAAATGAAATAAAGAAAAACCTAACTACTTCAGCAAAAGGCAAATCAAAGGGAAAAAAGACTAAACCAAAGGCAAACAAAGATAAAGAGAACACAGAGAAAATAATAGAAGAAGAAGAATGGTTCTGTCTTGTTTGTGGAGAGCGATATAGTAAGAGCAAACCTAACGAAATATGGATACCTTGCGAACAATGTCGATTCTGGGCCCATGAAGAATGTACTCCACAGGAGTCTTCATACATTTGTCACAATTGCTAGCAGGGAGGTTGAATACTCGCGTATTCATACAAAAGTACTTTCGTCACACATTTATACTTTCATTTTGACATTACAAACTGAAATACAACTTTTCAGATTAAAGGGATGAAGCATATCGAGTTCAGAAATAATTTATCTTCGATGAGAAATCTAACAAATATTTGTGAAAATTGATTATTCTGTGCAAATGGTACTTTTTTCATTTAATGAAGCTTTCACAAACTAAATTATTTTCCGATTTTGACATGTTACGAGACATCAAATTGTACTTAAATTATTCTGATCCGTCATCACTTGGTTTATATGGAAATAACTGGAAAATCTTTAAACAAAAATTGTTGGTTTTCTTGCTATTATTTGAATTCATGTGACAAATATAACAAACATTTTAATTTAAATTTGAGTAGAATTTTACTTCTATTTTAAGACATAGGGTCGATTGTACCGGGGGTCAATTGTAACTCCATACTAAATGTGATTTATTAAAATTATTGATCTCTATTTAGTTCCTAATATAAAATAGATATTTTAATGTTAGTATTGAACATTCTAAGTATTTCACTTGTGACTGTTAGTCTATTTCAATGTTTTAAGCTAAGTTATTTAGGTATAATTCGTAAGCGTATCGTGAGGCTCATTTTGTGTTCAGGTTATAATTTTGTGCAGTTCAAATTGATAGGACGTATAAGACTGATTACTATGAATAAAGAGATAATAAAACTTTTTTAATAAAAATGAAAATGTGTATTTTATTGGCTTCTGAAATTGTGGTACAACTAACCCTTACTTGGGGTCAGTTGTACCAATAGGAGTCTCTGGACTAAAACCGGATTTTTTCCGTATTCTGATATAGCCATTAAATATATAACACCTAAAATATGTAGATTATAAAGCCACAAATTGTTGTATGAAACAGATTTTCTTACAATGTTATAGTTTCTGATCTACAAGACATTATATCCAAAGTGGTACTATTGTCCCCGGTCTACCCTACCACTTAACTTTCAAGTGTGATCTGAATTCTAATTAAGCAACGGAATTTCTATCTGGCAAATTAATATTATATTCTTTGATTATAGAACTATATTATATTACAATTACAGACATACTAAAAATGTTTGAAAATTATCATTTTTTAATGATTAAAATTGTGTCTGGGGCAATGTTAGCAACGACAAAAATGTCTGGCAACTATAAATTTATATTGCTAAAGAGGCATATGTAATTATAAAAAAAATAAAAAATAATTTTAAAATGCACAATTTTCCCTGTACAGATGGGATGCGCACTGGTAAACGCAACCGCTTCCAGGTGCCAGACGTACTGCATTCTTACCGACAGTCAGTATGAATGAGAAATATAGAAAAACTAATCGACCTAAAATGAACTTTTTCGTGACGTTGCGAGCTCTCGTACTATATGTATTGAATATAATTAAGAGAATTCGAGAAGACGAAGATAGTTATGTAAACAAATAAAAGAATTAATTGCTATTTTTTTTTCGTAACTTTTGTATTGAAGGCATGATTGAGTAAGTTTCTAGTTTGTATATCATTCAGCGAACGACCTAAATCTTAACACCTACGCAGATTTTAGAGGCTTGCAGGGTAATGTTTTTATCAACGTTAGAATTATATGGACATCCCCATTATTACTATTTTTTTTATTAATATCATCTATTGTCCACATGTGTGAACACTTACGAATATGTTTGGACGTTTTTCTATCGATAACATACTCTCCTTAGACAATACGTTTAGTAAACATAGTGTTAGAGATACTAATAAATACAAGAGAAAAATTTAAGTAATTTAACTACGAATGCATTTTCTACGTATTTTTGTACGATACATATTAGAATTTTGGAATGAATTTCTACAAAATAACAACAAAAGCCTTAAGTTACAATTTGTTGCTGTTGAATAATATTGTAAGAAACTTTTTATTTTGTAAAGGACGTCCACTGCTGGACATAGGCCTCCTCCATAATTTTCCAATTGGACCGGTCAGAAGCAACCTGGAACCACCGTCGACCCGCGGCATTCTACGAACTCTAAATATTTATATAAACTACTTCAAATAAAATAGAAATGAAAAAAGTATTTCAAATCCAAAATAAGAATAGGCATTTTGAATTTCGAATTTGCATTTTCAAATATAAATATTTCTAATAATTCACATATCTGGTCTCATCTACATTATGCTAGCCCGTCACTTTTGATCAGCAATTCCGCAGTCGCCGCATGGCGCCACACAGTCAACTCTTGCGCAACCGGTGCGTCTAACTTACCAAATTTGAATTATTGAATACACTAACCACGTTAACACCTTACGTAGAATGCTACCTATTGTTTATTTTGTTCTTAATTCAAACACTAAATGGTAGGTGTGACTCAGATTATTTTAATTTTAAAATATTTTTTTTTTAAATAGGCCTTTTTAAGTTAATTAATAGTTTTGAAATATCGCGTAATTTTTATGTTAAAATGGGCAAACAGTTTGATGGCTGCTATGTAGTGTTATGCTGTTATGCCTAAGTGCTGCCGATCATACTAGGATATGGATAAGGGCTTAGGATGGGATAGGACAATGGGCTTTGGCATCCCATATTTTCTCACCGAAAAACAACAGCACACATGTTGTTATTTCACGGTGGTCTTCTGTAAGGGGGTGGTTACTGCCGCCAGACTGGCTGCCCAAAATGATTGCGAAACTCAGTGTGCTCTGCCACAACGAAATTGTCCCTCAACCTTCATATTATGATTGAATCAGTGATTAACAGCATTATAGAGAACTCTTTAGAGGCACATCTACATTATCAATGTTATATACATATCTATACTAATATTATAAAGAGAGAAGGTTTGTATGTTTGTAATGAATAAACTCAAAAACTACTGGACCGATTTTAAGAATTCTTTCATCTATAGAAAGATACATTATCAGTGAGTAACGTAGGCTATATATTTTATGAAGTTATGCGGGCGATGTCGCGTGCAACAGCTATAGTTATAAAATAAAGTCGTTGTCTGCTTCTGTCTATTTCTGCGCTTACTTCTTCTAATTTAAACCATAGATATTTAACTGTAAATTAACTAACTTTGTTTGTATTCAACGCATTTTGATACTGTTTTCACTAATGGGAAGAGCGAGTTGCATCCGTGCAAAGCCACGTTGCTAGTTCAAAATACAGGTTATATTTGGTCTTTAGGCTGTGTGCATAAGTGAAAAATACCATGAAATAATTGTCGAAGTAAATAAAAAATTAGCTTAATAAGCGTAAAACACAATAAATTTTAAACTTACTATGAGGTAAATATTATATACATTTTCCCTTTCCCCGTTTCAAGTCCATAATCCCCAAAAGACTAAACTCGTTGTAATTTGTACGCTCACGACTTCTCAACTTTTTGATGTTTACGCGTTTTCTCAAAGTTTTCTAATTTATTCTTGCTCGGCCGGGGCTCTACTTTGCCAATGTTTCATTTGTCTAATTTGGCTTTTAAAATTATTTATTTCTGGCTTAGGCGGCGGTTACGGCGAGGCTAATTAAATCCGAAAACACAGTGCGAACAAAACAACTTTTGTTCGGACAAATGTAACATCTTCTCACGACAGAGCAGCATATGTCCTGCTCAGATAAAATAAGCACTTGATAGAGAGCTGTGGACGGCAGATTGAAATGGTGGACATAAATGCAATCAAACTACGCCCTCGCCTTATTAAAATATTTACTATTGAATATACCGAATTGCGTAGTGAAAGGGTGTAAAAATCAAGTTTCAAAAAATATAAAGCAAGATTTCACATTTCACACGTAAGTAAACTTGGAAACCAATATTCAATTAAAATAAACAAAAATTGAGGTTGGAACACAAAATTTCAATAGAGTAAACGGCCTACGCACACATGCTTATAAAACCGGCTTCACTATGCTGTCCGCAAAATTCTGTCTATAGTTCTTATTTGGTCTGAGCTTTATATAATTATAATATTTTAATTATTTATTGTTGATTTACTCACAAATGTAAACAGAGTCTGATTTATAAGGCTCTGTGAAATTTCTAATTAGTTAAATTTAAATTAAATCTGGAATTTTGTGTATAAATAGACAGTCGAGTAAATTAATTTGGAGCCCCTTTCTACGCGACCATCTTTGTCATTACTTGTTTTCATTATTGGAAATGAAATTTGTCTTATTAATAAGGAAATCTACTTTGCACACAATTTTTAGTATTTTTTTTATGTTTAGGATCGTTAAGGCGATCCACTTGATTGCAGGTGGGTACCGGTGCTGCTAAGTAGACTGACGACCATAATAGGATTAAGGATGAGTGAAAAAGAAGGGTATAAGGTATAGGTGAGTTAACTAGAGTTGGCACGTTCACAGTACTCACACAATTGCATTTTTTATATACACTCCTATCTGGGTCCGCGCGGAAAAGAGAGACAGTGTGTTTATGGCAATGCGTCTATTCACAGACACTACACAAGCGCAATGTTTAAATGTGTTGCTTGTGCCAACTCTCGTTAACTTGCCTATATAGGTTAATTCTTGGGGGAGACTGCCGCTCCTCGTGAGGTCCTCCAACTGTCAGTCAGCGCCAGCCCTAATGAGTTATTATTCCCTTGGAATGTCTTGAAGAGAGATTTCATTATATCTACCACAACTATGTAACACAAATGTTTAATACTATTGTTAAACAAAAAAGAGTAGTATAAACACTCATACCATTTAAAAAAGGTATTTTAACGAAGCTAACAAGTGGATTAATCTGCTTGTTAACTTCGTTCGAAAAAAAAACTCGAAACTATTTTTTAAAACTTATTTTCGAAAATAACTCAGTTTTTACAATGTAAGCAAAATGTTGAAATTAATTGTATAGTTTTAATTAAACGTTGTTCTGTGATTCAAGGTCTTCATGAATCATTTACCATCACGTGGACAGACCTTGTCAAAAAAGGTGTTTTAACAATAGCTTGAATAAAAAAAAGCTGTGAAAAGCTGTGTTTCGCAGTCATTTGGGCAGCCCGTCTGGCGACAGTAACCACAAAAAACCTCCGTGAAATAAATAACAGTACCTGTGATGGGATGCCAGAGCCCATTACCCTATCTCTTCCTTTTCTATATTATTAAAAGTTCCTTATTCTTAATTCTATTAAAGTTGGCAGCGCACTTGCACCACCTATGACGGTAGCCATCTACCATCAAGTGAACCGTCAACCTGTCTGTATGCAAGAATGCAAAGCCCACTCTGTCTCGAGAAAACATCGGTTTTTAATAAAAATGGAACATATTCGTTTTAATATAATGTTGAACTGTTAATATTTCATATTATACTTTATACTAGAAGTTTTCCAATGCAATACGTTCTCAAGAAGGTGCTATTATTGCTTCTGCATTGATATTAAAATTGGAATTCCGGAATATAAAATATCACAATATTTTATCGCGTTAACACATAGGTGAGGAATAATATATTTCATTCTGTCTGTAAAATTTGTGTATGTACTTTAAGATGATAAACTTATATTAAGATAAGTTGATGTATTATTATTAATTTATATGTATCTACTAGATAGTTTCCTTGATTTCGTCCGATTTATTTTAAAATTTGACATTAGTCAATTACTCCTGTCAAATTACTCCATCGAATTATGGAACACACGATAAGAAAACGAAACAATCCAACTATCGTAATAGTAAATGCAATAAAATGCTTGATAATTACTTATTGATTATTAAAGATATTAAAGTTATTGAGTTAAAATTTGTAGAGAACACAAAACAAGTTATGATCCTGTCCGTTCGTTCACAACTTTGTAGTTCGCTTGCAGTTATGAATTTTCATTTTCTCGCTCGTTTAGTGTTTGTATTATATTATAATTGAATCTTTGCGATAACAAAATATAAGTCGTTCAGTCGATTGATTTACTTTACTAATTAGTTTTAAAGCGATTTGGAAGGTACAAAAATCAAGCATTGTAAGTATAGTTTTTGCATTTTTTGATTGCGCTTCTACTCAGTTGCACATGGCACTGGAATCAGAAATCAAAATTAGGCGCTAGTTAAAAAAAAGTAAGTAACTGGTTATTCTACTATCTTAATAAATGACATTTTAATATGCAAGTAACAAAGTGTAAGGAAAAATATGTCCAAATCGTATAATAATTTAAGGGAATCACATCTTTTCTTGACCTTAAACGGCGTACAATCATTTGTCATTAGAACCACCAGATGTCGCTGTATAGATACGAAGCGATTTAGAAAATGGAGTCCTTCCTTGTTAGAAAAGCCTCTATTAAATTTAAACCTTACGACCTAGTTATTTGAGCTCACTTTTAACTGACACATCAAACTTTAAGTGGACAGTTCGCGTGACTATATCACATTTACAAATCCAACGATGCGACATTTCTTTTTTAACAGTTCGTAATTTTAATTGACCTTGTTTTACATAGCCAATTTGGTTTCTCACATTATGTAGTTAAAAGTAACAAAACAAGCAATGGATTCGGTCTAACTTTTGTTACCATTTTCAGTACATTTACTGACAGATTCCTGTTGCCACCAGCCTTAATGTTTATGTATGGTTGAGACGATATACCTACGGACTTGTCTTCACTATTATCTTCACAAATTAATGAACTAAATTACACTATTATTCATGAAATAAGATTTATTGTTGTTGATACGCCGCCATGACTTTATTTTATTATCTAACTAAGAAGTGATTTTCTTTTAAGCTTTAGGGTCTTTGAGTTATCAAGCGTTATTGACGACGAGTCCAATGGTCGAGTAGTTAAGATGTTTGCCTAAGCGTTCTGACTTAGGGGTCCTGAGTTCATTTCCAACGGGGTCAACTTTGCCTGGATATGGAGAGTAGATACAGGGTACACTGCATTTCGCAGACATTAGGACAGCCCTTCTGGCGGCAGTAACCAGTATCCGCTTACAGAAGACCACCGTTTGCCGTGTTGCACGCACGCACAACACACGCACACGCACACCACACGCACACGCACACGCACGCGCGCGCACACACACAACACAAAGTTACGCGGACAAAGTCGCGTGCAACAGCTAGTGTGTACTAAAACAGATCGTAAAAAAACTCTGTTCGACTTTAATAGATCATTGCGTCGATGCCCGTATCGTATCTCTTGTACACTACATTTAAAATATAATATAAAAGCAATCCGGTCTGGTAGTCGAGTTTAATTTTAAAATTAAATTTCCCAGAGGCGTTAATTTTATATCTGTAAATGACACCGGCACCACCCATAACCGATTGCGGTTGGAGGCATAAATCATATTACTTTTATGCATTTTATGTAGTTTCGTCAAAAAAGTGCATAATAAGATGAAAAAAAAAATTAGCATAAAATCCTTATTTATTTATTTATTTACACACCAATAGCTTAACGTAACTATCATTTAATAATTAACTTTAAAGTAGTACAAAGATTTGTTATGTAAGTCAATCACAGGCATGAACAGCATTTACAAATAAAGAAAATTTAGATCAAAAAAATCGAAATTCAAAATAGATATTAATATTGATAGTCAATACTAAAGTTAATTATTTAATTATAATCTAAAACAAATATAAGTCATATAATGTTCAGGCTTGGACAGTTAAAAGGCAGAAAATATGACAATTAGTTAATTAATTTTGACAATCGACTGATGAAGCTTCAGCCTGGGTCCAGTAAAGAGTGATGATGACGACGACGAAGATGTTGTTGTTGTTGTTGTTGTTGTCGTTGTCGTTGTCGTCGTCGTCGTCGTCGTCGTCGTTGATGTTGATGTTGTTGATGATGATGATGATGATGATATGAATGTGTGACATCAGCATAAATTTAATTTAATTTTAATTTTATTACGTTAAGGCATCTGTAACCTTAGTAATGAAAGACGAATTTTCTTGCGTAGCATATCACTTTCATCACTTATGTCTTACCAACTAACTTTTCACAACAAGGAAGTGAATTACATACTATTAAGTGTTCACGAAGAAATTACTTTCCCAGCGTTATTACAATGACAATCGGATTTTCCTACAATTGAATTAGTGTCACCTGTACCCGGAAAATGTATGATTTTTCCGTCACGTTTATCATTTTATTTATCAGATGATTCATTGACTTTTCTTTCATCTTCTTTTGATAGCAAAGAAATCTCATGGTACAGTCGAAACCAAAAAAACAATTTCATTAGAAGTAATGTGTAAGACTGCTTGGTAAAACTTAAATGTTTATTGGTGTAACTTAAAACAATAGTTATCAATACTAATAATAAATCTGAAAGGGTCGGTCATGGAGTAAGTTACTTTGTTTTCAGATATCGTGTTTATAGGCTCTATACATGATACTGAAACAAAATTGACGATTTTTAGAATTTTTTTCTGTATGTATGTATGTGTGTATGTATGTTCCTCCATAACTCTGAAACGAATTAACTGATTTTCATGAAACTTGGTAGATAAACATTTGGACGTACGGGACACAGGATAGGCTACTTAATATTTTTCAACGCGGACGAAGTCGTGGGCACCAGCTAGTTTATAATAAGAATAAAAATAAAAATAAGAATTAATTTTATTTGAAGCAAAGGACATATAATAACATAATAGATAACATATAGAAAGACAAATACAAAACCATAAACCGGCTCTAACTCAGCATAATGCAGGTTTTTTTCCGTTAGAGCCGATAGTGAAGTCACTTAACAGTTTTATGCCATCAGAAACTACTTTTAGTTTATGATTTTTTTATATCACAAACTACAATCTAACCACATATAACTACCAATATAGTTTTCGCTGTTGCCGACTGTACCTACTGTCTATTTTTAATATCGCGGGAGCGGAGTTCACAGCGCGTTAAATTAACCCTTTAGCGCTCGTGTCAGAATGACCCCGCTTGCAATTACGGAGAAACCGCCATCCGCGCTCTAATAAATAACATCGTTTACACATTAAATAAAATGTACATATAAAAACGTTTATTTTTAATTAAATTTTACATAGAACTAAAGTGTAATGTGAAGTTTTCTTTCTGAGTCACTCAACGGCAGCATTCAACTTTTAACTGTTTATCTACCATGTTATTGAGTAATTTATCCATGAAACTGAAAAACTCAGATGTCCAATCAAGATGACAGAATTTTAAATATATCATCAATACTAATAATAAATCTGTAAGGGTCGGTCATGGAGTAAGTTACTTTGTTTTCAGAGATCGTGTTTATAGGCTCTATACATGATACTGAAACTAAATTGACGATTTTTAGAATTTTTTTCTGTATGTATGTATGTATGTTCCTCCATAACTCTGAAATGAATTAACTGATTCTCATGAAACTTGGTAGATAAACATTTGGACGTACGGGACACAGGATAGGCTACTTAATATTTTTCAACGCGGACGAAGTCGTGGGCACCAGCTAGTTTTTAATATTTGAGTATAAAGTTTAAACAAAGGGCAGGTAACAAATCACACTGTAAATTTTAAACAATGATGATGATGATGATGATGAATAGGAGGAGCCTTTCATTATCATCATCGAAAATAACTCTTAAAAACAAAATAATTGTTAAAAATAGTAGGAGGGGGTAAACATAAAAAAATGCTTCATTCATAGAATTAGCGAAGCCCGCCGCCGTGTTCGAGCGCGGCGGCGGGGTTCGCTAATTCTATGGCTTCATTTATTAAATATTGGATATCACATTTTGTCTAGTTTACTTTGGTTCCTGTTCCTGAGCAAATATTATTTTAAATTGTTTCTTCTCTAATTAATTTTCTATTATTCAAAGCCCAGTATCAGTTTCGAAATGAACGGGTATAACAAAACTGTAGCACTACCATGAGTTTATGACGACTGAACTCGCTAGCGAGAGATAAGCGAGAACGTAAAATATTTGTATGGAAAATTGTACAGCGCCTCTAGCGGTCACTCAAAGAACTAAAATCGGTACCATGAGTTGCATAAGTAAAAAACCTATCGAATGTGATCACTAGCGACTAACGTCAACTTGACCTTTCTATACAAAATCGGTACCATGAGTTACAAATTTGACTGATGGTCTCGAGAAATACCGTAACGTTAGTAGTTAAATGTTTCACTAGCAAATTGAAGGATGAAAAGTCGTGAATATTAATAAACTATAAATAAAGCCGGAAACCCACTGACTCAACTAGTGACTGACATAATTGTTCTCCCGGAAGGAGCGGTGGGGGAATTCCCCGTTATAGGTGGTCGTGTAGGGGATTTCCCGGTGACCCCCAGAAAAGTTCCATATCCTCGGTCCACCGACCTGGTAAAAAGTTGGTTAGTGGTCCTCGGAAACTATGAGGGATGGAATGGTGGCGTTTGCGGGATGTCATAGAGGGTCATCGGTGGTTACCAAATCGAGACCTATCCTCATCCCGTTCATACATTTTTTTTAAACTCCATACAACTTTTTTGGACTTTTTCAAGTGGAACACCTCCCGAACCAATGGAGATAGAGGGGTGGCGTCTTTGGGGGATAACGGTTTCTCCCCGAGGCCCATCCGCCGGGACCGTCTACTTCCCCCCACCTCCTCCCCTTCGCCCCCCCTCCATACAAAAGTGGCATTTTCGGCGAAACGGATGGGAGGAATTACAAAACAAAGACCCAAAACCAAACCAAAACAATTAGACATGGCAAAAAGACAACAAAAAACGAAACACAAAAACCCCCCCGCGGGCTGCAAGCCCGCGGCATCGAGCAACCTACTAGTTAATTTAATTTAATAAACTATAAAGCCGAAATCCCACTCACATACCCAATGACTGACTCATCGAATTGTTCTCCCAGAAGGAGCGGTGGGGGATTTCCCTTTTATAGGTGGTCGGATAGGGGATTCCCCGGTGACCTCCATAAAAATCTCATATCCTCGGTAAACCGTTCTGGTAAAAAGTTGGTTAGTGGTCCTCGGAAACTATGAGGGATAGAAGGGTGGCGTTTGCGGAATGTCATAGAGGGTGATCGGTGGTCACCAGGGAATGTGTCATCCCCATCCCGTTCATACATTTTTTTTAAACTCCATACAACTTTTTTGGACTTTTCAAAGTGGAGTACCCCCTAAACCACCGGAGATAGGTGGGCGGTGTCTTTGGGGGATGATCACCTATAGTGGTGGTCCAACTTCTCGGATAAACTTTATCCCCCCATCCCGCCCCCTTCATCCCGTCTCCATACAAAAAGTGGCCATTTTTTTGGAAGGATAAAAATATCTCCGAAACTATCGAGGATAGGAAGTCGGTCTCAATGGCGCGTTTCCGTCCCTCGGTGGGATGCTTCTTAAAAGCTATCCCGATTTATGGGATTTCCATCCCTTCATCCCGTTTCATGCCAATATTGGTTTTTTTCTGAATTTTCTAAAAAGCGATTTTTTTCACCCACAAGGAGACACCGTGGGGCGGTGTATCCTATCCCGTCGTATGGAGGGTGGCGTAGCGCGCCCCAGGAAATTATTCGATCCTCGGTCCACCTACCTGGTAAAAAGTTGGCGAGCGGTCCTCGGAAAGTAAGAGGGATGGAAGAGTGGCGTTTGCGGAATGTCATAGAGGGTCATCGGTAGTGACCAGGGAGAGAGTCATCCCCATCCCGTTCATACATTTTTTTTACACTCCATACAACTTTTTGGATTTTTCAAAGTGGAACATCTCCGAAACCGCCAGAGATAGGTGGGCGGCGTCTTTGGGGGATAACGGTTTCTCCCCGAGGCCCATTGGCCGGGGTGGTCTACTTCCCCCCACCTCCCCACCTTCGCCCCCCCTCCATACAAAAGTGGCATTTTCGGCGAAAGGGATGGGAAAATCTCTAAAACCGTGCGGGATAGGTGGTCGGTCGCAATGGCGCGTTTCCATCCCTCGGTGGGATCCTTCTTAAGGGCCATCCCGATTTTCGGGATTTCCATCCCTTCATCCCGTCTCCATACAAATTTATGGATTTTCGGAAAAGCGATTTATTTCACCCACAAGGAAATTTTCTGGAGCAGTATATCTCATCGCGTCGTATGGAGGGTGGCGTAGCGCGTCCCGGGAAATTCTTCAGTGCTCGGTCCACCGACCTGGTACAAAGATGGCGACTGGTACTCGGAAAGTAAGAGGGATGGAAGGGTGGCGTTTGCGGAATGTCATAGAGGGTCATCGGTAGTCACCAGGGAAAATGTCATCCCCATCCCGTTTATACATTTTTTTTACACTCCATACAACCTGCATGGACTTTACGATCCCCGTAGCTCCTCAGCGGTGGCAGCTACCTGCGCGGTCTCTTTGGGGGATAAAGGTTTCTCCCCGAGGCCCATCGGCCGGGACGGTCTACTTCCCCTCACCTCCCCCCCTTCGTCCCCCCTTCATACAAAAGTGGCGTTTCTTTTCGGAAGGATGGGAATATCTCCAAAACCATCGCGGATGGGTGGGTGGTCACTTTGGCGGACAACCGTCACCCCGCGAGATCCACCCCCAGGGAACGTCACCTTCCCCCCACGCCCCCCCCTTTACCATCCTTTCATACAAAATCACACCTCTTGCACATTTAGAGGAGGGCGGTCGACCCGCCGCGAAGGGTCTCGAGGCCGGGGGGGCGAATGACAAGGAGGGGGGGGGTAGGGGGGATAGGGGAGCGCGCAGCGCGACCCGCCCCCCCCGGCCCCCCTCCGAGGAATTCGCGACCCCGGACTCGAGGGCCGTAGCGGCGGCAACGGTGACCGGAGAGCCGCGAAAGTCCACCCCCATCGGCCATTTAGACACAGCCAAGACCCAATGACCCCGATCCACCCCATCCCATTCGTCCATCCCGGTATGAACTCGGAAACGTTTCGACCTATACCCCCCGTGTTTGGGCTTATTCGATCGGGCTCGTCGCGGGTAGTCCAAGGGGTCCGACCGTATTTCGGCATTGCGCACTCCCCCCCCCCCCCCCCTCCCCCCCCCCCCTCCATCTACACAAAATCCACCCACATAAGAGACGGCGGTCGACCCGTCGCGGAGCGACGGCAAGGGTCTACCGGAGCATCAATTTTTGAGACCCTCCCCTCCCCTCCTTCGGACCCCCCCGGCTGTAACTCGGAAACGGCACGTCACAGCTGAGTCGTATTTGGGGTCATCGGAGACGTCTCCCAGAGATGAAAAATTTGACGCCCCCCTCAGACCCCCCAGGCCGTAACTTGGAAGCGACGCGACGTAGTGGGGTCGTGTTTGGGCTCATCGGGGCAGCCTCAACGAGATAAAAAATTTGACGCCCCCCTCGGACCCCCCCGGCCGTAACTCGGAAACGGCGCGTCACAACCGTGTCGTGTTTGGGGTCATCGGAGACGTCTCCCAGAGATAAAAAATTTGACGCCCCCCTCGGACCTCCCCGGCCGTAACTCGGAAACGGCGCGTCACAACCGGGTCGTGTTTGGGGTCATCGGAGACGTCTCTCAGAGATAAAAAATTTGACGCCCCCTCGGACCCCCCCGGCCGTAACTCGGAAACGGCGCGTCACAACCGGGCCGTGTTTGGAGTCATCGGAGACGTCTCCCAGAGATAAAAAATTTGACGCGCCCCTCGGAACCCCCAGGCCGTAACTTGGAAACGACGCGACGTAGTGGGGTCGTATTTGGGGTCATCGGAGACGTCTCCCCGAGATGAAAAATTTGACGCCCCCCTCGGACTCCCCCGACCGTAACTCGGAAATGATACGTCACAGCCGGGTCGTATTTGGGCTCATCGGAGACGTCTCGGAAAGACAAATTTTTTAAAGTAGACCAAATTTCAAATGTTGACAGCTGCGGTCTACTCAGTAGACCATGGTCAACGGTTACAAGTAGACCCCCCCTGCTGGGTATCATTTGAAAGGTCTCAATGAGGATAATCTATCAACACCATCCTCCCAGCCCTCCTCTGTTTCCCCCTTACTTACCCCCCTTTAAAATTATACAATTAATGACGATTTACAAAACTAAGAGCCAAAAGCAAACCAAAACAATTAGACATGGCAAAAGACAAGACAAACTATAACACAGAGCCCCCACCCACCCCCCGCGGGCTGCAAGCCCGCGGCATCGAGCAACCTACTAGTTAATTAATAAACTATAAAGCCGAAATACCACTCAACGACCTACTGACTGACTCACTCATCGATTTGTTCTCCTAGAAGGAGCGGTCGGGGGTTTCCCCGCTATAGGTGGTCGTGTAGGGAATTCCCCGGTGACCTCCAGAAAAATCTCATATCCTCGGTAAACCGACCTGGTAAAAAGTTGGTGACGGGATCTGGGAAAGTATTAGTCGCAGAGGGACGGGGTTTGCGGAATGTCATAGAGGGTCATCGGTGGTCACCAGGGAAAGTGTCATCCCCATCCCGTTCATACATTTTTTTTAAACTCCATACAATTTTTTTGGACTCATCAAAGGGGGATATCACCGAAACCGCCGGGGATAGGTGGGTGGTGTCTTTGGGGGATGATCACCCATAGTGGTGGTCCAACTTCTCGGATAAACTTTATCCCCCCATCCCGCCCCCTTCATCCCGTCTCCATACAAAAAGTGGCCATTTTTTTGGAAGGATAAAAATATCTCCGAAACTATCGAGGATAGGAAGTCGGTCTCAATGGCGCGTTTCCGTCCCTCGGTGGAATGCTTCTTAAAAGCTATCCCGATTTATGGGATTTCCATCCCTTCATCCCGTTTCATGCCAATATTGGGTTTTTTCTGAATTTTCTAAAAAGCTATTTTTTTCACCCACAAGGAGACACCGTGGGGCGGTGTATCCTATCCCGTCGTATAGAGGGTGGTGTAGCGCGCCCCTGGAAATTCTTCGTTCCTCAGTCCACCGACCTGGTACAAAGATGGTGAGCGGTCCTCGGAAACTACGAGGGATGGAAGGTTGGCGTTTGTGGAATGTCATAGAGGGTCATCGGTAGTCACCAAAGAAAATGTCATCCCCATCCCGTTCATACATTTTTTTTAAACTCCATACAACTTTTTGGATTTTTCAAAGTGGAACATCTCCGAAACCGCCGGAGATAGGTGGGCGGCGTCTTAGGGGGATGATAACCCATAGTGGTGGTCCAACTTCTCGGATAAACTTCATCCCCCCATCCCGCCCCCTTCATCCCGTCTCCATACAAAAGTGGCATTTTCGGCGAAAGGGATGGGAAAATCTCCAAAACCGTGCGGGATAGGTGGTCGGTGGCTATGGCGCGATTCTATTCCTCGGTGGGATGCTTCTCAAGGGCCATCCCGATTTTCGGGATTTCCATCCCTTCATCCCGTCTCCATACAAATTTATGGTTTTTCGGAAAAGCTATTTATTTCACCGGGAAGGGGGCAAAGTCGGGTAGTCAATCCTATCCCATCGTATGGAGGGTGGCGTAGCGCGTCCCGGGAAATTCTTCAGTGGTCGGTCCACCGACCTGGTACAAAGATGGCGACTGGTACTCGGAAAGTAAGAGGGATGGAAGGGTGGCGTTTGCGGAATGTCATAGAGGGTCATCGGTAGTCACCAGGGAGAGAGTCATCCCCATCCCGTTCATACATTTTTTTTACACTCCATACAACCTGTACGGACTTTACGATCCCCGTAGCTCCTCAACGGTGGCAGCTGCCCGTGCGGTCTCTTTGGGGGATAGGGGTTTCTCCCCGAGGACCATCGGCCGAGACGGTCTACTTCCCCTCACCTCCCCCCCTTCGCCCCCTCTCCATACAAAAGTGGCATTTCTTTTCGGAAGGATAGGAAATATCTCCAAAACCATCGCGGATGGGTGGGTGGACACTTTGGCGGATAACCGTCACCCCGCGAGGTCCACCCTCCGGGACCGTCATCTTCCCCCCACCTCCCCCCCTTTCATACAAAATCACACCTCGATGGCGATTTTGCACAATTAGAGGAGGGCGGTCGACGGTGTTTTTTGAGACGAATTTTTTGGAGTAGACCAAATATTCAAATTTTGACAGTTGCGGCCTACTCTGTAGACCATGGTCAACGGCTAGAGATAGACCCCCCGAGTTGGGTATCATTTGAAAGGTCTCAACGAGGGTGATTTATTGCCACCACCCCCCTCCCCCCTCCCCCCTTACTTACTCCCAATTTTTCATGAATTACAAAACAAAGACCCAAAACCAAACCAAAACAATTAGACATGGCAAAAGACAAGACAAACTACAACACAAAAACCCCCCCGCGGGCTGCAAGCCCGCGGCATCGAGCAACCTACTAGTTAATACAATATAAAGCCGAAATACCACTCACATACCCAATGACTCACTCATCGATTTGTTCTCCTAGAAGGAGCGGTCGGGGGTTTCCCCGCTATAGGTGGTCGGATAGGGAATTCCCCGGTGACCTCCAGAAAAGTCCGATATCCTCGGTACACCGTTCTGGTAAAAAGTTGGCGACGGGATCTCGGAAACTATGAGGGATAGAAGGGTGGCGTTTGCGGAATGTCATAGAGGGTCATCGGTGGTGACCAGGGAAAGTGTCATCCCCATCCCGTTCATACATTTTTTTTAAACTCCATACAACTTTTTTGGAATTTTCAAAGTGGACTACCTCCTCAACCACCGGGGATAGGTGGGCGGCGTCTTTGGGGGATAAAGGTTTCTCCCCGAGATCCATCGGCCGGGAAGGTCTACTTCCCCCCACCTCCCCCCCTTCGCCCCCCCTCCATACAAAAAGTGGCAATTTCTTTGAAGGATGGAAATATCTCCGAAACCATCGAGGATAGGAAGTCGGTCTCAATGGCGCGTTTCCGTCCCTCGGTGGGATGCTTCTTAAAAGCCATCCCGCGTTTCGAGTATCCCATCCCTTCATCCCGTTTTATGCAAATATTGGTTTTTTTCTGAATTTTCTAAAAAGCTATTTTTTTCACCCACAAGGAGACACCGTGGGGCAGTCTATCCTATCCCGTCGTATAGAGGTTGGCGTAGCGCGCCCCAGGAAATTCATCGATCCTCGGTCCACCGACCTGGTACAAAGATGGTGAGTGGTCCTCAAAAACTACGGGGGATAGAAGGGTGGCGTTTGCGGAATGTCATAGAGGGTCATCGATAGTCACCAAAGAAAATGTCATCCCCATCCCGTTCATACATTTTTTTTAAACTCCATACAACTTTTTGGATTTTTCAAAGTGGAACATCTCCGAAACCGCCAGAGATAGGTGGGCGGCGTCTTAAGGGGATGATAACCCATAGTGGTGGTCCAACTTCTCGGATAAACTTTATCCCCCCATCCCGCCCCCTTCATCCCGTCTCCATACAAAAGTGGCATTTTCGGCGAAAGGGATGGGAATATCTCCAAAACCATCGAGGATGGGAAGTCGGTCTCCATAGCGCGTTTCCATCCCTCGGTGCGATCCTTCTTAAGGGCCATCCCGATTTTCGGGATTTCCATCCCTTCATCCCGTCTCCATACAAATTTATGGATTTTCGGAAAAGCGATTTATTTCAACCGGAAGGAGATTTTCTGGAGCGGTATATCTCATCCCATCGTATGGAGGGCGGCGTAGCGCGTCCCGGGAAATTCTTCAGTGCTCGGTACACCGACCTGGTACAAAGATGGCGACTGGTACTCGGAAAGTAAGAGGGATGGAAGGGTGGCGTTTGCGGAATGTCATAGAGGGTCATCGGTAGTCACCAGGGAAAATGTCATCCCCATCCCGTTCATACATTTTTTTTACACTCCATACAACCTGTGTGGACTATCCGATCCCCGTAGCTCCTCAGCGGTGGCACCTGCCCGTGCGGTCGCTTTGGGGGATAACGGTTTCTCCCCGAGACCCATCGGCCGGGACGGTCTACTTCCCCCCGCCTGCCCCCCTTCGCCCCCCCTCCATACAAAAGTGGCATTTCTTTTCGGAAGGATGGGAATATCTCCAAAACCATCGAGGATGGGTGGGTGGACACTTTGGCGGATAACCGTCACCCCGCGAGGTCCACCCTCCGGGACCGTCACCTTCCCCCCACCTCCCCCCCTTTCATACAAATTCACACCTCGATGGCGATTTTGCACAATTAGAGGAGGGCGGTCGACCCGCCGCGAAGGGTCTCGAGGCCGGGGGGGCGAATGACGAGGAGGGGGTATAGGGGGGGATAGGGGAGCGCGCAGCGCGACCCGCCCCCCCGGCCCCCCTCCGAGGAATTCGCCCCCCCTGACTCGAGGGCCGCAGCGTCGGCAACGGTGACCGGAGAGCCGCGAAAGTCCACCCCCATCGGCCATTTAGACACAGCCAAGACCCAATGACCCCGATCCTCCCCATCCCATCCGTCCATCCCGGTACTAACTCGGAAACGGTTCGACCGATACCCCCCGTGTTTGGGCTCATTCGATCGGGCTCGTCGCGGGTAGTCCAAGGGGTCGGACCGAATTTTGGCATTGCGCACTCGCCCTCCCCCTCCCTCCTCCACTCCATACAAAATCACAACTAAAAGGGATTTTTCCACCCACACAAGAGACGGCGGGCGCCCGTCGCGGAGCGAAGCGGAGCGACGGCAAGGGTCTACCGGGGCACCAAAAAAAGCGAGATTTTTGACAAGAAAAATTTGAACCCCCCTCGGACCCCCTCAGCCGTAACTCGGAAACGGCGCGACGCAGCCAGGTCGTGTTTGGGCTCACCGGAGACGTCCCGAGGAAATAAAAAATTTGAACCCCCCTCGGACCCCCCAGGCCGTAACTTGGAAACGACGCGACGTAGTGGGGTCGTGTTTGGGCTCATCGGAGACGTCTCCCAGAGATAAAAAATTTGACGCCCCCCTCGGACCCCCCCGGCCGTAACTCGGAAACGGCGCGTCACAACCGGGTCGTGTTTGGGGTCATCGGAGACGTCTCCCAGAGATAAAAAATTTGACGCCCCCCTCGGACCCCCCCGGCCGTAACTCGGAAACGGCGCGTCACAAACGGGTCGTGTTTGGGGTCATCGGAGACGTCTCCCAGAGATAAAAAATTTGACGCCCCCCTCGGACCCCCCCGGCCGTAACTCGGAAACGGCGCGTCACAACCGGGTCGTGTTTGGGGTCATCGGAGACGTCTCCCAGAGATAAAAAATTTGACGCCCCCTTCGGACCACCCCGGCCGTAACTCGGAAACGGCGCGTCACAACCGGGTCGTGTTTGGGGTCATCGGAGACGTCTCCCAGAGATAAAAAATTTGACGCGCCCCTCGGACCCCACCGGCCGTAACTCGGAAACGGCGCGTCACAACCGGGTCGTGTTTGGGGTCATCGGAGACGTGTCCCAGAGATAAAAAATTTGACGCCCCCTCTGACCCCCTAAGTCGTAACTCGGAAACGGCGCTACGCAGCCTGGTCGTGTTTGGGCTCATCGGAAACGTCTAGACGAGATAAAAAATTTGAACCCCCCTCGGACCCCCCAAGCCGTAACTTGGAAACGACGCGACGTAGTTGGGTCGTGTTTGGGCTCATCGGGACGGCTCCCCGAGATAAAAAATTTGAGGCTCCCCTCGGACCCCCCCAGCTGTAACTCGGAAACGGCGCGTCACAACCGGGTCGTGTTTGGGGTCATCGGAGACGTCTCGACGAGATAAAAAATTTGAACCCCCCTCGGACCCCCCAGGCCGTAACTTTGAAACGACGTGACGCAGTAGGGTCGTGTTTGGGTTCATTGGAGACGTCTCCCAGAGATAATAAAATTGAACCCCCCTCCAACCCCCTAAGCAGTAACTCGGAAACGACGCGATGCAGTGGGGTCGTGTTTGGGGTCATCGGAGACGTCTGCTCGAGATAAAAAATTTGACGCCCCCTTCGGACCCCCTCAGACGTAACTCAGAAACGGCGCGTCACAGCCGGGTCGTGTTTGGGGTCATCGGAAACGTCTCCCCGAGATAAAAAATTTGACGCCCCCCCTCTGACCCCCCCGGCCGTAACTCGGAAACGGCCCGACGCAGCCAGGTCGTGTTTGGGCTCATCGGAAACGTCTAGACGAGATAAAAAATTTGACGCCCCCTTCGGACCCCCCCGGCCGTAACTCGGAAACGACGCGACGCAGTGGGGTCGTGTTTGGGCTCATCGGAGAGGTCTCGAGGAGATAAAAATTTTGAACCCCCCTCTGACCCCTCTGGCCGTAACTCGGAAACGACACGGCGCAGTGGGGTCATCATAGACGTCTCCCCGAGATAGTAAAATTGAACCCCCCTCCAACCCCCTCAGCCGTAACTCGGAAATGGGGCAACGCAGCCAGGTCGTGTTTGAGTTCATCAGAGACGTCTCGGAAGACGAATTTTTTGGAGTAGACCAAATTTTCAAATTTTGACAGTTGCGGCCTACTCTGTAGACCATAGTCAACGGCTACAGATAGACCCCCCATGTTGGGTATCATTTGAAAGGTCTCAACGAGGGTGATTTATTGCCACCACCCCCCTCCCCCCTCCCCCCTTACTTACCCCCAATTTTTCATGAATTACAAAACAAAGACCCAAAACCAAACCAAAACAATTAGACATGGCAAAAGACAAGACAAACTACAACACAAAAACCCCCCCGCGGGCTGCAAGCCCGCGGCATCGAGCAACCTACTAGTTAATAAACTATAAAGCCGAAATCCCACTCAACGACCTAATGACTGACATAATTGTTCTCCCGGAAGGAGCGGTCGGGGGTTTCCCTGTTATAGGTGGTCGTATAGGTAATTCCCCGGTGACCCCCAGAAAAGTTCCATATCCTCGGTACACCGTTCTGGTAAAAAGTTGGTGACGGGATCTGGGAAAGTATTAGTCGCAGAGGGACGGGGTTTGCGGAATGTCATAGAGGGTCATCGGTAGTCACCAGGGAAAGTGTCATCCCCATCCCGTTCATACATTTTTTTTACACTCCATACAACTTTTTTGGACTTTTCCAAGTGGAACACCTCCCAAACCACCGGGGATAGGTGAGTGGCGTCTTTGGGGGATAAAGGTTTCTCCCCGAGGCCCATCGGCCGGGACGGTCTACTTTCCCCCGCCTCCCCCCCTTCGCCCCCCCTCCATACAAAAGTGGTATTGTCGGCGAAAGGGATGGGAATATCTCCGAAACCATCGAGGATAGGAAGTCGGTCTCAATGGCGCGTTTCCGTCCCTCGGTGGGATGCTTCTTAAAAGCTATCCCGATTTTCGGGATTTCCATCCCTTCATCCCGCCGCCGTACAACATTATGGTTTTTCGGAAAAGCGATTTATTTCAACGGGAAGGAGATTTTCTGGAGCGGTATATCTCATCCCATCGTATGGAGGGTGGCGTAGCGCGCCCCAGGAATTTCCTCGGTGCTCGGTCCACCGACCTGGTAAAAAGTTGGCGAGCGGTCCTCGGAAACTACGAGGGATGGAAGGGTGGCGTTTGCGGAATGTCATAGAGGGTCATCGGTAGTGACCAGGGAGAGAGTCATCCCCATCCCGTTCATACATTTTTTTTACACTCCATACAACCTGTATGGACTTTACGATCCCCGTAGCTCCTCAGCGGTGGCAGCTGACTGTTCGGTCTCTTTAAGGGATAACGTTTTATCCCCGAGGCCCATCGGCCGGGACGTTCTACTTCCCCCGACCTCCCCCCTTCGCCCCCCCTCCATACAAAAGTGGCATTTCTTTTCGGAAGGATGGGAATATCTCCGAAGCCATCACGGATAGGTGGGTGATCAGTTCGGCGGATAACCGTCACCTCGCAAGATCCACCCCTAGAGACCGTCACCCTCCCCCTACCTTCGCCCCTTTACCTCCCTTTCATACAAAATCACACCAGAATGGCGATTTTGCACATTTAGGTCGACCCGCCGCGAAGGGTCTCGAGGCCGGGGGGGCGAATGACGAGGAGAGGGGATAGGGGGGGCTAGGGGAGCGCGCAGCGCGACCCGCCCCCCCGGCCCCCCTCCGAGGAATTCGCGACCCCGGACTCGAGGGCCGCAGCGGCGGCAACGGTGACCGGAGAGCCGCGAAAGTCCACCCCCATCGGCCGTTTAGACACAGCCGAGACCCAATGACCCCGATGCTCCCCATCCCATCCGTCCATCCCGGTACTAACTCGGAAACGGTTCGACCGATACCCCCCGTGTTTGGGCTCATTCGATCGGATTCGTCGCGGGTAGTCCAAGGGGTCGGACCGATTTTGGCACTGCGCACTCGCCCTCCCCCTCCCTCCTCCACTCCATACAAAATCACAACTAAAGGGGATTTTTCCACCCACACAAGAGACGGCAAGGGTCTACCGGGGCACCAAAAAAAAAAAGCGAGATTTTTGACAACCCCTCCCTTGGACCCCCTCAGTCGTAACTCGGAAACGGCGCGACGCAGCCAAGTCGTGTTTGGGGTCCTTGGAGACGTCTCACCGAGATAAAAAAATTTATACCCCCCTCGGACCCTCCAGGCCATAACTTGGAAACGACGCGACGTAGTGGGGTCGTGTTTGGGCTCATCGGGGACGTCTTACCGAGATAAAAAATTTGACGCCCCCCTCGGACCCCCTAAGTCGTAACTCGGAAACGGCGCGACGCAGCCGGGTCGTGTTTGGGCTCATCGGGGACGTCTCACCGGGATAAAAAATTTGACGCCCCCCTCGGACCCTCCCCGGTCGTAACTCGAAAACGGCGCAACACAGCCGGGTCGTGTTTGGGCTCATCGGAGACGTCTCGACGAGATAAAAAATTTGACGCCCCCCTCCAACCCCCCCCCCCCCCCCGCCGTAACTCAGAAACAGCGCGACTCAGCCGGGTCGTGTTTGGGCTCATCGGAGACGTCTCGACGAGATAAAAAAATTGAACCCCCTCGGATCCCCTCAGTCGTAACTCAGGAACGGCGCGACGTAGTGGAGTCGTGTTTGGGCTCATCGGAGACGTCTCGACGAGATAATAAAATTGAACCCCCCTCCAACCCCCTCAGCCGTAACTCGGAAACGACGCGACGCAGTGTGGTCGTGTTTGGGCTCATCGGAGACATCTCCCCGAGATAAAAAATTTGAACCCCCCCCGGACCCCCTCCGGCCGTAACTCGGGAACGATGCGACGCCGTGGGGTGGTGTTTGGGGTCATCGGAGACGTCTCCCAGAGATAAAAAAATTGAATCCTCCTCCAACCCCCTCAGCCGTATCTCGGAAACGGCGAAACGCAGCCAAGTCGTGTTTGGGCTCATCGGGGACGTCTCACTGAAATAAAAAAATTGACGCCCCCCCCAATCCCCCAGGCCGTAACTCGGAAACGGCGCGACTCAGCCGGGTCGTGTTTGGGCTCATCGGAGACGTCTCACCTAGATAAAAAAATTGACGCCCCCCTCGGACCCCTCCGGCCGTAACTTGGAAACGGCGCGACGCAGACGAGTCGTGTTTGGGCTCATCGTAGACGTCTCGGAAAGACGATTTTTTTAGAGTAGACCAAATTTCAAATTTTGACAGTTGCGGTCTACTCAGTAGAACATGGTCAACAGTTACAGATACCCCCCGTGTTGGGTATCATTTGAAAGGTCTCAACGAGGGTAACCTATTGAGACTAACCCCCTCCCCTCCTCCCCCCTTTACTTACCCCCATAATTATCATCATCCATAGTCGTAATTCCTCACGATTTACAAAACAAAGACCCAAAACCAAACCAAAACAATTAGACATGGCAAAAAGCCTACAAAAAACGAAACACAAAAACCCCCCCGCGGGCTGCAAGCCCGCGGCATCGAGCAACCTACTAGTATTTTTATATACTCTATATTGTTGTTATTATCATTGAAATGCCTACTTAATTATTTTTTGGTGTTTTATGATTGGTTGGTTGCGTAGTTCATGAAATAACCGTAAATAAAATGCTACTAGTGTGTCACATCCAAATTCTATTACAGCGCCGCCTAATTGAGCGTATTCGACGGACACTTTCTCAAGCATAGAGTTGGGCCTCCTTACCTTTATTCTCCATGGTATGAACGTAGGGAATCCTATATCCTTCTCTTTCGTTCAAGTACATTTAAAAAGAGATAGCTTTATTAAGCTTTATTAAGCATGAAGTTAGACACAATCGATTTAGCGTTAGCGAGTAAAGTAAACATTAGCGAAACTCATGGTGCGACTTATATTGTAAACAATTCGAAGCTAGTTTATTCGTTATCGACAGAAGTAAACTAACGTCAAATTTCGATAGCAACTCATGGTAGTGCTACAGAACACAATTCATTGTGTTAATTGTACCATCGTTAAACGTTCCAATTTCAATAATGCCGCCCACTTACTCTTGTATTTCTGGAAATACTCGAAAATTAATCAAACAATATCAAATTTATTGTTGTATTGTATCAATACAAGTTGTGTTAAAAAAATTAAGCTAACCCTCGACTTTCTAATGTGTCCAAATACGCTTCTAATAATAATTATAATGTGTATTTGGATATATTAGATTGCTATGCAAGGTTATCATGTCATAGAAATACCACAAGTCACATCACACAGTTCTAAAATCTTCAAAAATTGCGTTACGTAATACTTGAACAGTACCTTTACCACGAGTTTACAATGACCGCACTCGCTAGCGAGAACGTAAAACATTTATATGCAAAACTGTCAACTGTCAATGTCAAACTGACAATTTTCCATATAAATATTTTACGCCCTCGCTAGCGAGTGCGCTCATTATAACTCATGGTAGAGGTACTGGGCCCGTACCATGAACATTTAGTAAACCATCATGTTTTAAGGCAGTTTTGTTTCAAGCTTAAAGTAACATTACTCAAATTCGTACCATGACGTCCACAAAACAATATTGTTTTATTCCTGCCGTGAACGAATGATATTTGCATGATTGTCTATTCCCTGCTAAATAATGCCACAGAGTACTAAGTATGACGCCATATCGTATTTGGTATGTTCTGAAACATATTTTATTTCTACGCTACAAAAGCAAGATATCATAATTTCTTTCTATTTATAATTGTTTCTTATAGCTATAACAAAGAATTGTTGCTGAAACACTGGAATAAAGTTCAAAGTTAATATTGTTAATGTAAATATTGATCAAAAATGCCATATCTTCGCGCGACATCTATGTTCACTTACTTATTCAGTTTTAGAACGTATCTATCTCTGCTAAGAGTAATAGTGTTCTGTGGTATCTACACTTGTCAGTGACCGCCTTTTTTTAAAACGAAATAAGTGATTCGGTTTATAATTTATTTATAATTTAAATTAAAAAATGTCAAATATAAAGTAAGTGAACATTTTATTTTCGTGATTTTGTTTAATTAATAATAGTGTAACAATTTGATTAAAGTGTTAAATGTATTTTCTTAATATGTATTTGCATATTTGCACCACATACCTATAACAAATAATGTGATACAGTAAGAGAGATAATCTAGTACAATAGTCAGAAACCTAGTATGTTACGAGTGCAATGTTACATTTTGAAAAATTTAAAGCCATAACTAATTGTAAAAGCAGTAAAGCTATTTTTTTAAAATTTTCTTTTAAAAAATAATAATATCTTAGAAAACTTCTTAATTAGTACACCAATTGAACATTGAGGGAATGATAATGTTTCCGACAAAAGAAATGTTCCTCATTTATTGTAGGCCCAACTATAGCTACGTGGGTACAGTCTATGCAACCTACAACGCCAGGTATGCCATATATTTATTGTAAAATCTGAAAAGGTAAGTATTCGTTAGTTAAGTGATAATATTTGAAAATTGTGGAAAGTTTTATTTATATCAAATACAAAAACTTGCTTACTCTGTTTTTATTTGACGACGGCTTTGCTCATTTTCCGGGAAAACTATATATTTTTGACGCATCTGCGGCGTGTTTTATTAAAAGTAAATAAGTACTAAAAGTAAGCATATTTAAGCTACCTACCAATTATAATCTTTTGTTTATAAATCATTATTATTTAAAATAGCATTATGTTCATTCACCTTCGTTTCTACATCTAAGTGTGCGTTTTGAAGGAGCCTTCATCAATGGTTTTAGCTCATCGATGAGCTCATAAGTGAGCTCTTTTGTAAGTCGATAACGCTTCACAAACTACATCGTCAAACTCGAAAGGATCACTCTCGCTGCGCATTTGTCGTCGTCGATTTCTTCGTATTATATTACTTTGGGCGTTATCGTTTATCAAAAATTCGAAAATTTCGTACTCACTAGCCATCTACAAACACATTTTTTATTACTAAAATGCAATTAATAAAGAAAAATACTTTATTCACTTAAAGATCGATATAACAATAACATTTACTCACTTTTTAACACAGTAAAATTATTATTTTTTGTCGAAATCACTTTACTTTACTAAAACAGTTTTGTAGCAGTTTTGTATCCGTCTTGAAAAGGCAACTTTTTTAAGATTGCTAAATTTGACATTAAAACAATAATGCTTACTGTCAAATGGAACGTCATGGTACGAATTGAGTGAACGAAATAGCGAATGACGTCACAAAACTTCTTAATAGAAACAATATTAAAGTAAGCTTACTTTTAAGGGTTCATGGTACGAAATTTGAAAGTAAGACTAAAATAATACTGCTATAAGAGGTGGTGGTAAGGCCCCTGGTCCTGTAATGCTTCGTGTTTCGATGCGAAAGAGTATAATTCTTTATATTCAACTTCATTTGCATTGAAAAATAATAAAATGCCCGAAAAAATCAATAAAGCCATTAAACGCATGATATTATATTGCACTTTTGCCAAACGTCCGAACGTAAATCGCATCTAATAAGAAATAATAGAACGTTCATCTTGATTCATTCGTTCATCTTCATTTTGATTTTAGATTTGCTAAAATCTAAAATCAAAATGAAGATTATTTTGTTAAGTCCTAATTTACATAGAGATTAACACGCCATTACGTCGTCAAAATGTGTAAAATTATATTAATCCATAGGATTTTGGTACTGAATAGAATAATTAATTCATGTTATTCTCGTGTCTTATTTTATTTTATTTAGGTAGTTGTAAATAAATTATTTTACATGGCCATACTCGGGTTATTGTAATATTACTCGGGTTATTGTACCCAGATCTAGTGAGATGATATATAAAAATAATTTTAAAAGAGTTCATATTGTTTTAGAATAGTTTTATATAGCTGGTATATATAATCTATATTTTAATACCTATGCAAATCAAATATCTTCGGATCAAAGTACCTACTTTGTAGCTATTCTAAAAAAGTTTCCCTACAACTATGTGAGAACTTACAAGTTGTTCTAACGAAGTTCCTTAGCGCCTTAAGATTTATGAAGGTCCCGAAATCATCTGCGGACCACATCGCTATTTGTCATGCGACATCTGGCCAATAGCAGTTCCCACCGTTCGGTACCGGTTTGGGCTGGTTATAAGAGGTGTTACATTGGCAAAATTGGGGATATTTTGCGCTAAACTAGTCACAATTTTATTGGAAATGGTATGGAATCGTTGGTTTTTATTGCTCTTGAGTGTTTTTCGATAGAACCCTCTTTTGATTATTGGGAAATTTAAATTGTAAACAAGAATATTGTACAATTGAAACTCATGGGCCGCTTGGAGGTATAAAACAAAGTCGCTTCCCGCCATCTGTTTCTCTTATGTACGCTTAGATCTTTTAAACTACCTACCCAACAGAATTTGATGCGGTTTTCACTGGTGGAAAGAATATGTAATTTGCAGAAAAAATCCGTGCGAAGACGAGAGCAGCCCCCTAGTAATAAATAAAATAATAATAATAATCTCGGCGAACGGTCTCATAGAGAAGAGCCTTCACCAACATCTCAAGAGGTTCTCGCTAAGCACCAGCTAGTTAGTAATAACATTACATCTATTGAAACTATAGACAATACTTACTTTCATTTTATTATCATTCTGCAAAGAAGAATAGACGAGGTATAAGATAATTCTCGGTGATCTTATGTGAGGAGGTGGTTACCGGGTCTTTAATGCATCTTACTTTAGAAATATCGTTTGTACTACATAAATTACGAAAAGGAAAATCTTGCTGCTTTAAAATTCAACACAATTTCTCGTAGAACGACCCAAAAATTGATTTCAATCAATCACCGAACAAGGGAGATATCGTCGGATTATAAGGTTTAAAAATGATGTTTAGGCTTCTTATCGCAAATCCGTCTTCATTAAAGAAAACGTTTCAATATTGTTACAGCAATTTTTGCAATTTTTTTGCAATTTTTGGTAGATAAATTATTGAAAAGGTATATTAATACCGGCACAGTAAAAAAAAACGTACATTATTCTAGACTTTTCTGTAGATACGCTAACCACCTCCTCTCAAAAGACCAACTAGAAACAATAGCATTTGTCCTGTAAATGGAATGCAAGAGCCTGTCTACTTTGTGGGTGGACGTCCACGCTGCGCTTGCCTTCCGGCTTCAGCAGGCGTCGGCAATTCGTACTACATATCTGCCCGCTGTTACTTTAACTGCGGAATTACGTCTGTAACTTTCGTACATCTATGGATCTCTTCTTTCTGACTCTCAGTGTAACCCCGAGCATAGCAGTCTCCATAGTTCGTTGAGCGACGTTGAGCTTTCATTTGAGGCCCATACTTAGAGACTAGGTTTCAGCGCCAAATGTCATCACTGGCAACACACATTGATCGAAAACTTTTGTTTTGAGGCACTGTGGAATTTTGGACGTAAAGATATCCGTCCGTTCGAGCTCCCAGTCGTCGACTGACCTTCTCGAAGTTGGTTCTACCTTAGTGGATTGTATTATTATTATTTTTAAATAAATAAATGATTTTGATAATATTAGTTGTTATTTAAATTTTATTTAATTTTTACAGAGATATCGCGGCACCGGCGATTCTAGAGTTCCTCGGTCAACAGATTATTAGCATTGACATACAACGAGGTAATGTAGCCATCATGCTTGGGACCAAATCAGTCAGCATGATTGGGCCTAGGTGACAGAATTAACGAAAAATTATAAAAATATCCCTGATAATAATAACGACATATTAAGCCTATCAAATGTAATATATAAGTCTCTGTGACCTTTGATAAGCTCGCTTGGCAACCTCAACTATTTTGTACGCCTACTCACATGAACATTGTGTCTCATGCCGAATCGTTATTACGTATTTGCGGTTATTACAATGAATAACGAACTGGTTATATTAAAATTTAATAATAGAAAGGCATTTTCTTGTTCATATCTCTAAAGTGACAAAAATATATTGCTTTCTTAGACGAAATATTTTCTTCGTGTCTACATTTTATTTTAACTTTAAATTACATAAATAATTTAGTCAATGTACATAGCTACATTATTATTATTCATGTACAAACCAAATTATAATATATCAGCTTTTGTACGCGACTTTATTCGCGCGCCCGTTTTTGAAACCCCAACGTCGATTGATGTGAAATTTGGTGTACTGTTACTTGGGTGGTATTTCCATGATATGGTAACGTTGACCTGGGGCCCTAGCCAAGAACCAAACCAATGCAAACGTTTCGTTGCGTTCTTACGAAACGAAAGGAATAAAGCCCGGTGATTGGTTGTTGTAACGCCCACATAAAAATTTGTCCAACCACAAAGCTTTCTCCCAGACTGTAGGTTTGCTCTTTCTTGGCTAGGGCCCCTGGTGTTGCAGCATCAAGTAGCCTGCAAGATACCTAACTCCCACAGCAACTTACAGCAGATAAAGCGTATTTAGGTTCAATAGAATGTCGGGGGTTAGATTATAATTTTAAATTACAACTTGTCGATTTCAGATTTATGCGGTTGTCTATTTCAGGTCCAGCATTTGCTTATAGAAAAAAAGTGTCCGACCTTTATTTGCGTCCTTAGAAAAAGCTTTACTTCACTTAGATCAGATAAAACACTCAAAGAACTGGAGACATTTACGAATCACCTGTTATAAACTTCCAAATTTAAAAAGTTAACAAAGAAAATTGAATTTTACCGCAATGAAAATAAGGTTTGAAATAGGCACGGCAAGGAAATGATCTTGAAAATCATTGTAACCGCTTCTAACCGCTCCAACCAGCAATTTAACTGAGCGACCGATTTAAATTTCAAATACCCTTTATCCCGATCTGGATTAGCAATGAATGGAGGAGCATTAGACGTCCCTCCCCCCTCCCTTTGCACAGAAACCCTGACACGAATCTTCATTTTAATAAGTTCAATCCCATATACATAATAATATCTACCATTAGAGTTGAATTGTGTACTTACACATAAATACGTGAATACATTATCTAATATAAATAAATTTCAATAAAAACAAGAAAAATATCTGGAATAGGACTACAACTAGACTTTGGGAAGTAATAATCACTTAGATATTATATTTTTACGAATGATATCAATAAGCGTTTTACAAAGGGAATATGCAAATTGAAGTGAAAATTTCTTTGGGCACTTTAGGGCCTTAAGATATAGAGAATTTTGTATGGGGATAAAATAATGAACTCGCGTGAAGACATCAGCGTCACCCAAGAAACACAATTCTTCGACGTTAGATGGCGCTGTGATAAATGTCCTAGATGGCGCTGCAAAAGCACAATAAAATTGCCTCAAAATATTTATATTGTTGAAATACAATAGTTTAACCTAAGATAGCGCTATTTGCAGTTAATTAATTTGTATTTTAAATACAATTTTTTTCGAAATAAAAAAAACTTCCTAAAAACTTTTCTTAACAACCCAATACAATGTTTACAAGTTTGTGAAGCTGATACCTTTCACTTTTGACGTGTAGTCCTATGACTGACATGTTTATTTTTTATGTTAAGGTCGACAGACAGGCTGACAGTCTTCTTGGAGATTGAAGGGCTACCGTCGTCTATTAACACAAGCATTGCCACACACGCTCATTTACTCACTCTCTAAAACACACAGCATATATTCTGTTATTTCACAGTGGTGCTCTGTAAGGGAATGGTTACTGCAGCCATACGGGCTGCCCCAGTGACTGCGAAACACAGTGTGCCCTGCCACTACTTAACTTACATAAAGATTTTAATTTTATTTTATGTCCATAGAAATATACCACCGTTTCTAAAGAAATAAACAGTCATGTATAAATTTTGAAGCAACGGCGCACTGAAAATACACAAAGGAATGAAAATTGATGCCAATTTCCTTCGTGTACAACAACCCTTTCACGCAAAACGTGATATTATGTTCTATAAACGTGATCCGTTTTCATACTAGACGACACGGTTCTTTTAAAAATATACGAGCGTTTCATGAGCAACAAACGTTCACTTGATTTTCTTGCTCTTCCTTCCTTCATAAATATACATTTTGAAAATCAGTATAAAATGTACAAATAAACATATTAATCTGATATTGTTTATAATTTCCTATTGTTTCTTGGGCACAGAAGACTGTGATAATATCATCATCATCTCTCCACTGTTGGATGTCTCTCCACTGATGGTTGTATCTCCACTGATGGTTGTATCTCCACTGATGGTTGTCTCTCCACTGATGGTTGTCTCTCCACTGTTGGATATAGGCCCCTCTCAAACGCAGTTCGAGCTTTGAGAGCTGCGTCCTTCCTTTTAGGTCGTCTATAATAGCCGCAGGTCGTCCCATGCTGGGTTTTCATCGCCTATAAGACAAGCAACGCCACAGGTATTGCAAGTGCGCAGCCGAAGTCGCAGTGGCCGGCGTGGGTCGGCACCGGCCCTTGCTCGTCCAATCGGATTGGTTTGTTGGGGACTAACAAGGCCCACACCCGTGTGCTCCGAGCGGGCTCTGTTCAGCGGAGCTCGTGGCGGAGCGCACCATACGAGGACGAGTGCTCCGAGGGGCTTGTCCCTCCGCCTGGACTTGTCCCTGTCAACTGTCGTCGGGGTCGTAAGTCCTGAGTTCAGGAAGGCTGGGGAGGTCCTGGGAGGAGGAGCAGCTAGAATGCAGCTACGCTACACAGAGGTGGGTCCGAAAGGACATGGCGGTGTTTGTGGGGCCCGGGATTAAGGCCACGCTGTGATCTCGGTTCCCAAGCAAGTCGGTGAGTCACACATACACCCTCGCCGACTTGCCTGACATGAAAAAAAAAGAAAAAAGTAATGGGCTCTGGCATTCCTTATTCATTCACTGAAACAACAATAATTAACGGTGGTCTTCCGTTTCGGTTGTTTCGCAATGTGCCCCCCGCCACTACTTTCCAGATCCAGACAAGAGCCAACTTTGAAAAGTTTATTTCCCAATTAACCCTGCCGAGAATCGAACCCGAGAACCCTGGAACAGAGCGGTAAGGCAAGCACCTTAACTACTCATTAAATGGGCTCGTCAAGTAAGTTAAGTAAGTATAGTTAAGCTGTTAAGTAAACTCGCTTAACTTGTGTAACAAGGTGTGCTCTTCATGACTAATGCCTCTTCTACTTTTTCAAACGAAACTTTTTAATGCGTGCATTAAAAACAGAGTCCGGGAAAAGTTTGCTCCATTTGTTTCGTGTGCGTAATGAAAGTTTGTTCATATTTTGAGTTTTTTATTTTATTTTTCAAGTCAGTATGTTAAAGGATCGAAGATTTTTTGGAATATGCGGTGTACATTCGTTCGTTGTTTCTCTTTTAAGACATTACAAGACAGCACAGAATTCTTTCAACAATTTGTTAAGCCAACTAATCCTTTTATAAGAACTTTGTACGTTTACCAAGTAATGAGTTTACTATTAGTATTGGTGATAACAATTATATCTTAGGGAAGGTATAATGCTTGAAAAAAGAAGGCTGCCTCAGAAGGAAAACCACGTATGGTAATTTATTCACTACTAAATTATAATATGCATGCGTACATACACCGTCGGAAATATTTTTCTTTATTATGTACACTAAAATTCATAAGTCCCCCTACACCTCACTCGCCCGACATCAAAGGGCTTCAAAAATTTTTTTTTTGTTATATTCAACATTGCCACAGGACACTATAATAAGTACGCAATCTCTATTATATTATTTGATAATATAATTTTTGTATATAAAAATATTCATAATTGTAATACTAGAAATAGACATGATCTTGCTCTAACCTAACCTAACCTAACGAAAATAAATAAACAATTTAAAGGACAACATATAAGTTTCTATAACAAAATCCCTGATAGTTCAAGAAAATCGTATCAAACAAGAAGTGTTGCCTTCATCGATGTTTACAAATGAGATAGTTCTGATTTTATATATGTATTGGTAGTGGTAACATGGTAGTGACAAATCCAAATTTTCTACCTCGAAAGCCTTTCGGATCATTGGTAAATTCATTAAATTTTAGGATGTTTTCAGTTTTTGTCGCTATGCACACTTTTTAATTAGATTAAATTTGCAATTGAATGAAAATAATTTAGTCTTGATAGGCCAAATATTTTTAAAGATATAGTTATTCAAAGGTTCTAAACAATTCTAAAAGTTTCACAGTTGTTTTTAATTTTCGACAATTTTGACTCCCAAAAAATGAAGTTATGGCATAAGTTACCCCATAAGTTATAAAAGTGCACTAAATTTCCAATAAAATGAGATAAATGAGAAAACAATTTGTATATTATATCGAGAAGTTATACAACAATGTTAAATAATGTACACTTATTATAAAATGTACAGTTATATAATATGTTATTTAATATGGACGCACCTTGACAATTTAATTACCTACTGTTATTCGTTTATACCGTGTATGCAGGTTGTAAGGGCCTCTTTATTTAAATCGGGCGAGATTCATATCAGGCTGTGTGGGATATCCCTTTTTTCCTTGTTTTTGCTTGTTACATGAATATTTTGGGGAATTGCCCCGCGTTGTTTTCTCTCATTTTTAGTATGTCGATTTAACTCGACACTGAATGGTTTTAACTGTTCTTGATAAGGCTTAATTTTTGGATATTTACTTGTTAACTTTACATTTTGTTTCGATTTTTTTTGTCGGTAGAAATAGGTACACGCAATGTTGCATTGTATCTGAGTTTTCATAACAGTTTCTTACGCATTTGAAGATTTTCTATGATATAAACGCTAGAAACGTAATGTATGGATGAAATGGAAAAGTAGTTTTAAACGAAATCTATACTATTAATACTTTTTATCTATATATAAAAAGTATCCTATATATAGATACATATATTATAATCGAGGCAACAAACTATCTGTGTACCAAATTTCACCCATAACTATTCAACCGTTTTTAAATAATTACAAACATACAAACTTTCGTATTTACAATATTAATTATAGATTGATATATTGGGAAATTATGGGAGAGGCCTATGTTCAGCTGAACACGTCCTGAAATATAAGAAAACCTATAATTTTTCTCAACAACTTCGCACTTTATAATATTACTAGCTGTTGCACGCGACTTCGTCCGAGTTAACTTTATGAAATATAGCCTACGTTACTCGCTGATAATGTGGCTTTCTATAGCTGAAAGAATTTTTAAAATCGATCCAGTAGTTTGTAACATATAGATCAGTACATATAACTGTCATATATGTACCTACAGCAGTGAGTATCTTCTGATAACGATGTGGTTAATACATTAGCAGACATCTCTCGTTGCCATACAAACCGCACTACGTATATATCGTAAGCCGATTGTCACCTTATAACGTGACTGCTTCACATTTGATGCGTCGCGGAACAGAGAATGCTAAGTAACAATTAACAGTACATATGCAAACGAGTGCAGCGGGCGACGCGAACTCTGATTTGCGCATGTTAGTTTTCTAGATCATAGAAAGATATCGAGTCGCTTTAAGTTTTCAACAATGATTGTGTGAAGCTCTTATCTAAGCTCTTACCGTTTTTTACTACATGCATATGAATACATACACCAAAATAACATTTTTTACAATTTTTGTCTGTCCGTCGGTCTGTCTGTTTATTCCGGCCAATCTCTGAAATGGCTGGACCGATTTTGACGGGACTTTTATTGGCAGGTAGCTGATGTAATAAGGAGTAACTTTGGCTACGTTTATTTTAGAAAAATTCTGTTATTAGAAAAAATACACCCCGGGCGAAGCCGGGAGCGGGCCGCTAGTTTATAATATATACACTGTTTGGCATTGTACCCAACTTAATATTGTCTCTAATTCTAAGTTATATATATATTTACATCTATAATATATATTTAAAAATGTTGTGTTGGTTTTGTGTATTACTCGGAAACTCTAAAACTTGCCGATGGATTGATTTGAATTTTTGAATATTTTTGATTGAATATGCAATTCGCTTCAAGGTTTGATCATATCTATTTTTCGTGTAAGAATATAATCTTGATCGCGAGAAAAAAAATTGGCTTTTTTTTTACGGCGCCATCTGTCGAAAGCGAGGAGAACTAACTCGCCAACGAGATCCGTTGTCACATTTAAAGTGAAAGTTAGCCGTTGTTATGGCAGCCGATTTAATATAATCTTGTATGGCATGGCTAATCTTAAGCTAAGGCTATAAGTTAACATGGTCTTTATAAATTTTGTAACACCTTTATACATTATGGTTTCGCAATAAATAATTGAATTGAATTTTTGCATTTTGCTAGTCCAGAAAAATTTACTAACAAATCAAAATGTTAGTCCGCTAGGGGAATTTATGACATAAGTTTTTAGAATATATGTAATATCGATAGGTGAAAGAAAATTTCGATTCGCAATTGTAGAAGTTTCAGGAAAATATTGTAGAGAATTTAGGCTTGCATAAAAATGTTTATATAACTTTTTTTGCTAAAATTAAAATTAACAGAATTAGGGTGGTTAGAAGATAGAGTTAATAGAGGTACATTTAAAAAAAATCACAGTAAGCCAAAAGAATTACGCTCTATATCTGTTGTAAGTTGTTGAGGAGTTGGATATCCCGCAGAATACTTGATGCTGTAGCATCAGGATAGGTTATCATGTCACGGAAATACTATGTCACGGAAATCTAAACATCAATCGGACCTGTGGAAGTTAGTGAAAACTCTTCGTCGACTACGAAATGGGCTGATGAACTTCAAACGCCTGAACACATCTTCGTACACTAAGCTAGCTAGCTAGAATAACTAAGAACTAAGCTAAGCTAACTAAGCTAAGAACTGTTTCGATCACGTTAGTTTCAAACAAATAAACCGAATCTACATCAGCCCATCCCGGTGAGAGCTACGATGCCACACAGATACACAGACACACGTGTCAAACTTATAACACTTCTGTTTTTACGTCGAGCGTAGGTGTTAAAATGACTAATGTTGAAGAATAGAGGGAACAATGTAGACACATTTAAAGTCCAATTTCATTCGCACTGATTTTTTTTATTGAAATGACTCCCGAAACTGTTGTCTGCATTTAGATGCTACTCCACACATGTCGCTGTTCTTCATACAGAATATCGCCAGGACAAACTATGTGTAGCGTATACTCCATGTAATGTAGGTTCGTTTGTGGGTTCGCAATTACGCATGAACTCAGCTCTCGTATGACAGATAATATGATGTTTCATTACTAGAATAATTTTCTCTTGTTTTTTTTTTTGTTCACTAGAGGCTAAATGGGTATTCTACTGTCTATTCAAAGACAAATGAAGGGTTTCCGCAATCATAAGATATGCCCGTCTGCTGGAAGTTGCCAAACGCTTACAGAAGACCAGTTTCCCCTAGGATACTCGCCTTCTCCTCCTTATTAAAAAAGTAGATATTAATTCGAATTTTGAATTGATTGAGTAAGAAAGAAAAAGAGAAACCCGCGTTGATGAGTGGTTTGAGAGCTTGCCTTAACGCTCAGTTCCGTGGGTCCAGGTTCAATTCCCAGCAGGGTCAATTTGGAAATGAAATTTTTTTATAAAATAAAGTCGCAGTAGGCCTTTGTCTGTTTCTCCGCTAACTTTTTTTAAACCACACCAACGTATTTTATTTTGGTTTTCACTAACGGAAGAGTGATATAAATGAGGAATGTTTCTGTATAATGATTTACAGAATAAAATGAATCCGTGCGAAGTCAGGAGCGGGTCGCTAGTTGTACCCACCGTTTTCGCTTCGCTATGTTTTTCTATGTTCTTATAAAACTGCATAACATACTTTTCAGAATATGAAACATGATACGAACTAAGCCGCTTAGACGAACGAGAGATAATGCGAGCATAAAGCACTGTCTGCCTGTTCTCTTATGAAATACAATATAATGTACAGTAAAATGAGATAAACTTTTATAAGTCCAAATATATAAACATTCGCTCACCGAAACACAACAGCACATAATCTGTAATTTCACGGTGGTCTGTAAGGAGCTGGTTACTGCCGCCAGACGAGCTGACCAAATGACTGCGAAAAGCAGTGTGCCATGCCACCGTTATCCAAATAAAGAGCAGTCAAGTTTGGAAAGTTCATTTCCAATGTTGACCCCGCCGGGAATCAAACCCGGAACCCTGATGCTAACTACTCATCCAACGGGCTCGTCAAAATATACCTTAAGTTAGAGTTGTTATATGTATGTACATGTATCTAACATAGTGGCCTACTTAAAGCGAATTAAGTATGTAGGTACCTTATATTCTTTTCAAGTTTTAACATGTCACTGTAACAAATAGCGCTTTATTTATCGCAAACCACAAAGGCTTTCAAAGACATGCGCCTCGCCTTCACCAACACTTTAATAGTATAAGAATAAAATTCAGTACGACAACTAAGTCAAGATAAAGAGCTTTTCTTCACCGGAATAAAACAAAATAGTCAGGTAGAGGTAACCAGTTTGAATGCTGACCCTTTTCATTTTATCCATTTGTTTATTTATTCAAAACTTATCACTTGATCCCTTGTTGCTGTAACAGTTTGGCCAAGCGTCAGTTTTTTTATTTTATTTTAGGTGATCCCTAGTATTTTTTTTTCTGGATGAAAGGTACCCTATGTCCTTACCGGTATCCCTGACAACGTGTATGCAAAATTTCATGTTGATCGGTTGAGTAATTAAGACGTGATAATACTAGATGGTGCCCGACACTTCGTCCGCGTTGAAAAAGCAATATATCGCCTGACATTGTTATTGCTATTACACTTAGACAGGAGTTGGTTTCCTTAATTTTAGATGATCCCTCGGGAATAGTCCTTTTTTCTTGATGAAAGGTACCCTATGTCCTTTCTGGTGTCCCAGACAACGTGTATGCAAAATTTCATTGTGATCGGTTCAGTAGTTTTTGCGTTAAAGAGTAACAAACATCCATACATCCATAAATCCAAATAAACTTTTTATAATATTATAATAAGTACGGATGGTAAGTATGGACTAGTATCTATGGATACGTTACATCTTATTTTTTGTATTGTAAACTGGCTACGGTAGTTTTTCTTGTACAGACTGCAGAAAAAACAAACCCTAAGAAGAATGAAATATTTATTTATAAAATTAACTTTTAGCCCAGTTAATAGAGAAAGAAATGTATGAAACTAGCAAATATGTCAATTCATTTTCAACCAGTCATTTCGATGTATTTTGAGGCGCTCTTTCTGATGAGAACAAAAAAAGTTGTAAAGTGCCCAAAATTGGGAAAATTTGTCAAAATCCCTTTTTTTAGACTAGAGACACGCGAATGACAGCAAAACCAGTGATCGCAACTGAACAGGAAAAATAGTAACAAAAACATACTAAAGTTTTTTTTACTAGACCACGGTTCCGGTAGAGGCGCTGTCATTAGATTAGAAGTACAAAGTTCGTTTACCGTGTGTTTATATCTATACTGTGGCTGTAACTAAAGCAAGGATAATTAACCAGTGGTCGGGGTACAAAAGGCGTTTTATATTAAATTTCTTAGGTGTTAATACTTCGGCTAAGGCACAACAGCGTTAACTACGTAATAACATTATAACTGTGGATTTGGTCGGGGCACCCGAGTATTTTCCGGAACAGTTTCATTCGCGTTAGACTTTGAAGGGTTTGTTTTCCTGAAATCTTATATCTTAGGAACGTAGACCATTATATATATTTCTGATTTTTACTAATATACAATTCTTTTGGATTTTTGTCACGTGATACTAAATCCATTTACGTCAGTCAATGGTTCCAAGAAAATTTTCGAATTTTCCGAACTACTGCAACTATTGGGAATTTTAACCTATTTGATAGTAAATCTGTTTTTCTTCTTGGCCAAATCATTCTATATTAGAAAAGCCATTGTTGAATCGAATCATCATAAGTATAACTTGTGCGAGAGATTGCAAATCAGTGAAATGTATCTCACACGCAACTTGACCAAAGTATTTTTTTGTGTAGAACAAAATTGTGTTTTATTTCACTTTCTTGCCAACCCCAATAACAAAATTTTAGTTTTCAAGTATATTTTCTCGCTTAAAAAGTTTCCTAACCTCTGAGCAATAAACTTAACGTTGGTAAAACCCGAAAATTCGTAGTCGCGTGTAAATAAAGGGTACGAAAACCTATACAGCCTTTGTGTCACCAAAAAAAAAACTCGAGTCCAGAACAAAGCCTTTCGAGACAAAAGCAATGAAGCGGCAGTGTGGAGAGCTCTTAAAGGTTTGAAGTAACTGCCACATGATGGGCATAGAAAAATGTCAAGCGAGTACATTGTTTAAGAGTTCTTTGTTATATTGTTATTAAAAGTATAGCTTGACCTACTTACAATAACATATTCTTTGTAAATAGGTTGACTTTTGAACAAGTTCCAGCACAACCAACATGGTAAACTCATTTTCAAGTCCCGTTCAAGAGTTGCATCCCTGAGCCATTTCGATTTCAAAAAATCAAATATTAAGTAACCTAACCTATATAGTAACCTTCTCACTTATGATTATTTTCATCCCATCACTGAAATAAAGTATTAATATACAGACTCAAAATACAGGTACTACAAGATTTACGTCCCTTCGAAGTGTGCTATCGATTTTCTGGAAAACACTAGGCAGTACATGAGGCTTGACCTAAAAATTACAACATTGTACTTTTATTAGGATTCCTTTGGGCTCCATAAGTTATATTAAACTCTTTATTGATCATTCTGTTTACTAAAACGCTCTTTTATTAAACTCCATATTCGTGAGACCGATAAATTCTCGCTGGTTTTCTTGTTGCATTTTTATTTAATTCTTAAAAGACACAATGTTAATAATATCTATACGATTGAATATACTGGGATAGTCTCATTTTGTTTGAAACGCATTAATCGCCAAATATGTTCCTAAGCGCAAAACTCGAGTACGGGAGGAAGGGAAAATCTGAAAAAATGTCCCCTTAAATTGTATCCGTGCGATGTTAGGGGAGGGTCGCTCGTTTTGAATAAGAAACTTTGCTTGCGCTATTATTAGTAAATTTAGTTTTCTCTTTTTCACTGTTTATCACTAACATCATCATCAACCGTCATCATCTCTCATCATCATCAACCTGTATCTCTCCACTGCTGGATGGCTTTCGTTCGAGAACTCTTCTAACTCATTGGTTATCTGCTCTGCGAGACGTGACCGGCCCATTGTCGCTTCAAGTTTCTCTTGGCTATGTCGACAACTTTGGTTCTTCTTCGAATTTCAGAATTTCTGATCCTCCAAAGAAACTCCAAGCATAGCTCGCTTCATAGCTCGCTGAGCGACTAATTTTTGGGCTTTAAAACTGGCTAATAACTGTAATGGACGCACTGAATTAAGTGACAAGTATTGAGCGAGTACTGCAAGGATATACCTAGCCAAGGACTGCTGGTTCGCCAGATAACAAGATGTTCTAGCTGATGCATGCTGTTACTAATGAAAGCCTTTTCTTGTCAAGGCCTTGTCACTTGTGCATGCACCCTGTCGATGGAAGATGCCCTTGGGAGCTCATTCCATAGACAGATACACAGATTCACACAATTATAATACCCCGTTTTTGCATCAGGTGGCGGGGGTTAAAAAGCCAGCTGAGCTTCACAAGTCGCTGTAGGATACGATATTAAGTAAAATTTTAACATTTAACTTCTTATGACATTAAGATAGTCATTGAAACGCATATAGGATCTGAATTAAACGGTCCGAATATTAAACCGATATCTCCGATTGTGCGACTCGACGTAATCGAGTGAGAAATGACGCCGAGGTACCGAATTGGAATCTATTTGAATTAGGAACAGAGACAGTATGAGATTTTGAATATCTGTGGATCTATTTTGAGGTATGTACTGTACTTGCGTCATCTAAATCTGTATATGTAATAACGTAATACAAATTATGTATAATAATAGCCTAATACAATTAAGCAGGGAATATAGAAGCAGTGTACTTTGCAGCATTGAGGTATATAATGTACAGTCGCGATAAGAAAATGTTAGTCATCTTAAAGTCGACATTTGCTTATACCAGGACAATTATCAGTCATCCCAAAATTTCATTTCAAACTTTAGTTGTCTTCTTAGTGATTTAGTTTCAAAAGATAGTAAGAGTACTAAGCTACTAAGGGATGAATTTGAAAATTGACGAATGTTTTCGTACCTCGACTTTACTACATACTAGAGCAAAGCTAGTCGTTTGGAAGCAAGACATAGACTCAGCCGAAACTCAGGCACCGAAACACAACAGCCATTATGCTATTATTTCACGGTGTTAGATGTAAGGGGTTGGTTACTGTCGCCAGATGGGCTGCCCAAATGATTGCGGAACGCAGTGTGCCTTGCCGTTATTAAACAAAGATACTAAGGACACGCTGTACGAGCGAATGAAGTCAGTAATAGCTATTTACTGATTTCAGAGAAGTTTATTGTCCCAACTTACATTGCAGAAATTAATTATACTATATCTGAAATTAATTTCCATTTTTGTTTCCATCCAAACCTTCATATTATATATCAGAAATGTCATGGTTTTTTTTATGTATTTAAACGACGAATAACTAGTGAGTAATCATAGAATTACGCAGTATGGAATTGGTAAGCTGCTCAAGTTGGAAAGTGAGCTCTTAATACGAAAAACATAAAATGTATAAGAGCTTCTAGAATTTGTTTCATTTTCTCCTCTATCGCTGTAATAACTCATCTAAAAAATTCAGTTACATTCAAGTACTTTACAAAGAGAGGAAGCAACGCAGACAAATATTTATTATTCATCACTGTATAGCATTTAATAGCTCCCTCGTGGCACAGCCATAGAGCTGTCTCTGAGAGTGGCCAGTCTGAGCTGAAGGACTGTGGACAAAAAATAGAAGATGACTTGTAAAATATTGTAATTTTTTTTTTCATTAATAATTTTAATTATTCTCTAAGCTACTTATATATCAATCAATACTAATAATAAATCTGTAAGGGTCGGTCATGGAGTAAGTTACTTTGTTTTCAGAGATATCGTGTTTATAGGCTCTATACATGATACTGTAACTAAATTGACGATTTTTAGAATTTTTTTCTGTATGTATGTATGTTCCTCCATAACTCTGAAACGAATTAACTGATTTTCATGAAACTTGGTAGATATACATTTGGACGTACGGGACGCAGGATAGGCTACTTAATATTTTTCAACGTGGACGAAGTCGTGGGCACCAGCTAGTATAATAATAAAATCGCAAACTTGCCGTGTCTGCAATTAATTATTTATTTATTTATTTACTAGCTGTTGCACGTGACTTCGCCCTCCTAACTTTATAAAAATATAGCCTATATTACTCGCTCATAATGTAGCTCTGTATCGGTGAAAGAATTTTCAAAATCGGTCAAGTAGTTTTTGAGTTTATTCATTACAAGTTATTTATCAAAATTTACAGCTCTTACTTAATGGACAATTTATTGTACAATGTTTTCTGTTTTCACGCCATAACTATTCAACAGATCATTATGAAATTTTGCATACACATTGTCAAGGATACAGAAAAGGACATAGCGTACATTGCATTCAGAAAAAAACTGTTCCCGTGGGATCATTTAAAAAGAAATAAAAAACTAACGCCTCGCACTATAAATGTATGCATAACATTTTATTAACATAACAATTTTAAGAGGATACAAGACGCCTCAAATAACGTTATTAAGCGCACTTTCATTAAGGCGCTAAATATTCAGTTATGCATTAGACTATTATTCCCTTAGCACGTATAAGCAAAAACAATTTTCACATCAAAGGTTCAAAATTATTTTATGAAATATAAAATCACAATTAAAACTAAAATTTTGAACTGTAGTGGCCACCGTTAATAAATATAGCTTAAAATAATAAAATTATATATAAATTTGGGCAGTCCTTCTGGCGGCAGTAACCACCCCTTCACAGAATACCACTATCAAATAATAGCTAATGTGTTTCGGTGAGTGAGTAAGGGATGCAGGAACCTATTTACCACATCCTTTCCTTATCCCTTATCCTTAATCCTACTATGGCTGGCACAACACTTGCAGCATCTATAGAGTTGCTTGTGTTATAGGCGACGGTAGCCATCTATCATCAGGTGGACCGTGAGCCTGTCTGTCGAAAATACTCCCAGGAAACTTTCTAGCTAACCTCTTTTTTCAGCACCAAATGGTTGTACTCTTAAAGGGTTTTTTTAGAGGTTCACTTCTTTAAGTTGTCAACATTGTTTTGTTTGACAACCAATTTGACAGCTGACAGTTGCTTAGTGGTTAGTATGGTTTGCCATTTCATAATGAATAGACGCCAGAGCAACGTTTGCAAATTGTTGAAATTATTCTGTTCGCGAAACTCATCGTGCACTACGTCCATTTTATGGTCGTCATAATCGTCCATCAGAGCGGCTAATTCGGTTAATTATGGACCGTTTCCGAACCATCGTACACTCTCAATGATAATACGCATCCCGTAATACGCCGAACAGTGCGTACCGAAAAAGCGATAGCCGCTGTACAGCGTTACAGACTGTTTTGACGGCTATCAATTCGACGACGTTCTCAGCAACTGGGGAAGTATCCATCCACTTTATGGAAGATTTTGTGTAAAGATCTTTGTTTACGTGCTTACAAAATCCAACTTGTGCAGAAATTAAAGCCATCCGACCAACGCACGCGCCGCCAATTCGGCAAATGGGCTAAAGCACACAGCTATCTTACGACTCCATCGAAAAACTGCTAACCAACAAACATTGAAATACATTCTTCCACGGACGCACACTAACATAAAAAACAAACGTAATCAAAACACTGTTCATAAGTTCTTTGTCTCGAAATTGTAATTTACAGTATGGGACCTCATGATACAGGCTTGCCTAGTGTGGGTACCGGGTTTTGTTCCTCAAATTGTAAAGTCTTATTAATAAACTAGCTGGTGCCCGCTACTTCGTCCGCGTTGAAAAATATTAAGTAGCCTATCCTGTGTCCCGTACGTCCAAATATTTATCTACCAAGTTTCATGAAAATCAATTAATTCATTTCAGAGTTATGGAGGAACATACATACAGAAAAAAATTCTAAAAATCGTCAATTTAGTTTCAGTATCATGTATAGAGCCTATAAACACGATATCTCTGAAAACAAAGTAACTTACACTAATGACCGACCCTTACAGATTTATTATTAGTATTGATTATTTGAATTTGAATTTTTTTTTTAAAGTTTGAACTTGATTAAAATTTCCTTTCATTAAATTTCACAAACGTACACAAAGTCACAAGGTCTTTATTATAAAATAGGTATGTCATAAAATACGAGTTATTGAATTGCACAGAACATTTAGCATAATACGGTCCGATACGTGCCCGAAATATCTACAACTACCCGCTTCTATCCATCGCTAACTTTTGACTTTATGCGACGAATTGCAATGAGACTTCGCTTTTAGCTTTTGTTGGAACTACTGTACACTTTCGAATAAGTAAGGTTCTACTTGAATTAATACTAAACTTACTTAACTATTGAATTTCAGAAGTTATATTTGAATTTTGACGTAAATACGTTTTTTTAATGTTAAGGTGACAGACAGGCTGACGGATCACTTGATGGTAGGTGGTTACCGTCGCCTATAACACACACAACGCCACAGGTGACGAAAGTGCGCTGCATACCATAGAAGGATTAAATATAAGGCATAAGGAAACGAATGGGGTAATGGGCTCTGGCATCCTACTGGCATCTGCCATTTTTACTAATAACAAAATATGCTTATGCTTACAAACAAATCGACGGTCCCTACGTACATAAAGACATGTCAAAAATGGTAATTTTTTTTTTATTGCATAATTGTCTTTAGATTACCATTAGAAAGTTCCTAAAGCTAATAAAATATTCTAGAAAAAACAAAATTTATAATTAGTTATACATATAATTATTTCTAGAGCGGTTTGAACATAAATTACGCTCTCCTGTAAACCCCGGTTTTAGACATGTCTTTATGTACGTAGGGACCGTCGAAATATCTGTCTATTTGTCCGTCTATCTGTCTGTTTGTTCCCACTAATCTCCACCTGCCATCAAATGGTGTATTCCTTTTGCGTATTTTTTTTTAATTCTGAGTTAGAATGCTTTGCCTAAACTCTGCCCTAACTCATAGTGAATGGGCAGTCTACCTTTTAGACGGCATTTATGAAAATAGTTGAGTACTACTCAGTACTCGCGTAGTGGGAGTTTTACTCGATCGGATGCGTAAACGCACTGCACTGCGCACTCTGGTGTTTTTTTTTATTATATAAAGGTGGCTGGCTGGCGGCTCACTTGCTAAGGACACAAGCAACACCAAGGGGAGTGCGCTGCCTACCCTGTAGGAACCTGTTTACCCCTGTTTACCTGGTGTGAAATAAAAGACGTGAAAATCATAACTAAAGGAGGCGTATACAATTTTTTATTCAAACCCAGTATTTTGATAACCTACCCAGTCCTTTATGGTACCTAAAAAGGATTAATTTTGCAAGGGTAACGCACCCAATTTCCTGTCTGTCACGGGTCCTTCATTAACTCAACAATTTATTGTTCAGGTAAAATAGACCCTTCCAGTGTTGAGGTGTGAATTTTATGTTACGGAATTAAATCTTTCAAGCCTGGGACACTTCTGTTTTTGCTTTAGTGTATTTGTGTCGCCGGTTCCAAACCCCTGCGGTTTCAAAATGAAACGATTTACAGCTTTTATCTATGGGAGGAAAACGTTTTCAATACTCTGGAGTTAGCCGTAAGCTTTGTATGAAATGATAAGCTGCCATTTCAGTGTCGATTCAAAAGACATTCTTTTATTTATTTCATAAAACATTAAAATGAAATATAGGTATTTATTTACAATCGACTTACTCGGTACTGGGCATTGCTTATATTACTAGCTAACCCGGCAAACGTTGTTTTGCCAAAAAAAAAATTGGGGAAGGACCACCCTTCACATTTAGGGGTATGGAAAATAGATGTTGGCTGATTCTAAGACCTACCCGATAAGCACACAAAATTTCATCAAAATCAGTCCAGCCGTTTCGGAGGAGTTTGGCAACAAACACCGCGACACGAGAATTTTATATATTAGAATATGTAGACATAGAAGGAATAGATAGATTCTAAAATAAATGTAGCCTATGTTACTCATTATAACATCAGCTATCTGCCAGTGAAAATCGGTCCAGCCGTTTCAAAGATTAGCAAAAAGAAACAGACAGACTTACAAAAATTAAAAATATATGTTTTGTTATATACATAAGTAGGTATGTACCGTATATTATACTTTTTAATACAGACACTGGAATTTTATTTATTAGTATAGATAAATATGTTTGATCGGCAGGGACAACTTTGAAAATTAAATTTTCACAGTTGGCTCTGGTCTGCAGATCCATCTGGCAAGTAGTTTGGGCAACTCGTCTAACGAGTTGGCCCCTTACAGAAGACCACCGTGAAATAACAGCATATGTGCTGTTCTGTTTCAATGTGTGAGTGAGAAATACTAGTGCCCATTTCCCTGTCCCTTCCTAATCCCCCCACACTTGAAACAAGTGCGACGGTAGACACCTATCATCAAGTGGATCGTCCGCCTGTCTGACAACCTTAACCTTAGTTCATTTTCAAAGTTGGTCCTGCCGGGAATCGAACCCGAGACTCCTTAGACAGGGAGAACAATTATTTAGAAATAGTATAACGTACCTACAAGACATATCCAAGATTTACCAAACCCAAACCAAGCCGCAACCATACTAAACTCTCGCTATTCCTCGCATACCACACAATGTTATTCGTTATTATAAATTAATTTCAATTGAACCCTTATCATTGCGTTGTCAGATTCATAATGTTGCAAGATAATGAGAACAGGTGTGCCTGTTGTTTTGATAAACGATAATATTTTAAATTGTAATAAATTACTTGTTGAAATGAATTTTAAATTGGTTCATACATCTGTCCTGGAATTCCTGGCAGTGTCAACTTTGGATATGTTTTTTTTTTTCAAAAATGCCTCTGTCCCTGGGTGTTTTAGTAGTGGAATTGCGTTTCGCAGTCATAAATTGGGCAACCCGTCTGGCGGCAGTAGCCATCAACTCACTGGGAACCACAGGGACCTACCAGAAGAGGCATGGGCGTAGCCGGCTGGCTTATGTCCGCCATCTTCCCCCATAACTGAGACCTGGTTATTTCTGGCTGTGACCTGGTTATGGCGCAAGTTATCACGAGTGACTACCGCCCATCGTGAGGTCCCCCGAGATGGCCGCCGTACTTCGGGGTCGTCCTTTCAGGTACGAGGTTCCGACATCCCGATAGCGTCACAACGTTCCCGTGATCCCGCCTATCTATGGCCGCCCTAGAAAGTCGTTGGGTTTTAGCCGGTAGGAGTTTACCCCGCAGCGTACCATATGCTGCCGGGTATCCATATAATACTTACCCAACGTTAAAAAAACGTATTTAATTAAATTAACTTTCAACTTTCCCAAACTATCGACTTCAATTATTCATCGGCATAAAGCATGAAGCGTGAGAGTAATTTAGATAATATCTCCGCGTACATGCAAAAAAGGAAAAGGCAATGTTTTGTGTGAACTTGACAAAAAATATGCTACAAAATACGTATAAAAAGGTCACATTTCTTTGAGATCAAGGAGCGGTACTCTCACAAATACGAGAGACGATTGATGAATGTAGAAGCAAAAGAGGTAATCGAGATAAGTGCCACTAGAAACTGTGCTCACAGTAATTTATTTACAGTAGAAAACCTTACCTAAATGAAATGACTCAGTACTAATTAACTTTTGTAGTGGCAGGGTTCTTTTGTTTTATTCTTTAATATCTTCTGGAATAGTTTTAAATCTTTTGCAGACCATTATTTTCTAAATTTTAGAAATTAGATTTTAGAAATAGAATTTCTAAATTTAGAAAATATTTTGGTCCAATATTTTCTAAATGTTGATACTTTAATTTGTATGACAACTTGATTGTACAGTTTATGAACTGTAGTTTATGAAGTCAACGGGAACTTTCGCTAAGAAATACGTTAAATGACCTACAGTGAAATCTGTGGCGTAATCAGAGGAACTAAGTATGGTACCTACGTATGTCTGTACATTAAAAATTTAAAAAATAATTGTACACGTTATACCGAGGTCAATAAATGTTTAATTTTTTTTTGTCTGTTTGTCTATGAACGCTAATCTCAGTGAATGCGGTTATCACTTATGTATTAATGACTACCTGGATTAATATACTTTTTCTCCTGGAAAAATGTTATGTTCCTATGGGATTTTCAAAAAACGAACTACACCTCGTACAAAGTTGCGAACACCAGTGTGCAGTGTATTAGAGAATAGCATAGCAGCTAGTTTTTTTTTTTCTTAATTAAGCATATTCATTAGCATATTTTCAATAGGGGACACAATCGCGATTTATTTTCTAATAGATTCTCATGAAATTCTTTTCATCTGGAATATTCTTTTCATCTGGTAAACAGACGACGTCTCTTCAAATTTTAGACCATTAATACAACACAAATTTAAGCCACGGGGCTAACTAGAATTTTAGAGTTAATAGCAAAAATATAGAAATGCAATGCAAAGTATTACTGCACTGCGGTTCGGTAGTAAAAATGTCTGTGATTCTTTTGAATTTTATTTAAAGAAAATTTAACTGTCGTCTCACCTTGAGAATTACACTGCCTGCTACAAACTTTCACATGAATACGTCGAGCTGTTGATAAACGAATTCAAAGCACAAGTTGAAACAGTTCAACTTCGAACTTTATTGTGGTAACAAATGAACTCATTTTGACATAATTTATTCAATCAGTCGTCTGAATCCGACACTTATAAACTGTTCTAGTTAACAGAGTTGATAATAATAACCCCCGTTTTATGCTAGAAATGCTAAATGCGTCGGTAAATTAACGGCCGATCCATATGTCACAGGTCAACTAAGAAGTTGTACAATTATCAATGTTTTCTTAAAAATAAATTTATTAAAATGCATTATAATTTTACATATTTTATAAAAAAAAAACATCATTGTCTTCGTATATGGAAGGAAAAAGAAAGATTAGTGACTCATTATTATCCGCGCATAGATCTTATATACTGAGTTCAATGAACTCTCTATCATTCAGTCGCTCAAAGACAGTATTGTCTTGCTTAGACGTAATACGTTACTATAAAGTCATTTTAATAGGTAACATTTGACAATTCATCAAAATTCAACAACGTAACCTTGTAACGGCGGGCATAAAATAATATATTTTTTCGTTTTGTTAGAACTGCACAATTGCTTAACCTTTTTCAATTACGATTACATATTTATTGTAATAATGACCGATACGAGTAATTTTACGATTTGCTTTCACTAATAAACCATTCTAAACATAATAAACAATTTCTGATCAAAAGAACTGAACGTCGTTACAATGTTGCGTCAGTTAACCCTTTTTCTTTTTAAACACTAGGGATGTTACTCTAAAAATCGAAAGCTGATAAGTAGAATCGAATGCAATGATTACTTGTGAAGAAATATCACCATAAATTAATAACCACGTTGTGGTATCACCATAATATTTATTATTCTTTTAACTAACTTTAAAAATACAAAAAATAACTAAATAGAAAAATCATTGATGTTAGGTACAATTTAGGTGGGATGTTGCTGGCAACACCAGTGCCTGTCGATGACGCCATGTCATGTCGCCATTACATGACGCAGTCTTTTGTCGTTGTGCGAAGTGACTGTGCGTTTTTGGTGTGGTCTCTGTTATTTTCTTCTGACCCGGCTTTTTTATTGGACTGATCTTACTGACTACGTTTACCTGGCTATAAATTAGACTCCGATTGCTTAACGATAAGTAAACAAGAACAACATTACAGTCTTACCATGTAGAAATTTTTGTGTTAAATTATGTACTTGTCTTATTTTGCTCCTTAAATTTACGAAAGAAAAAATAATAATGGGACAGGGATTCGCCTGATGATTTTTAAAATTCACATATGTTTGAAATCCGTATCGATTCATTCACTTTAATCGATGTTTTTAAGCAGGTCACCTCACTATGAAGATAAAACTGACAGACGTCAAATGTTACCTATTAAAATGACTTCACTATAAAAATACGGACTCAGTTTTTGTCATTGATCCTAGAAAGTAAAGATACGGCCATTCGAACATTTGCTTCGAGCGCATTTCATACAGAAAAAATCTAGATGGTCTGGTACATGGGCCGCGTGGTGTGACCTTGCCACAACGACTTTCAATTTTTTTTTATACATATATTTACTTGGATTGTTTACTTACATCATAAGCTACTTTTTACTTCAATATTCATATTCAGTATAATTCAATGTTCATATATGTATTTATATTGGCGAATTATTTACAATTTCAGATAATTGATTTTTTTGCGCTGCGTCTTCAAAACTTATTTACAAGGGATTCAAGTGTAAATGTTATTTATATTTTATTTAAATTTTCCAACATTTGTTTTATTATATTACAGTCATATATTCATATCATCCTACGTATTAAACATAAATTACCTGAGTGGAAAGTTGGTCTATAGTTCACCAAGCTATCCCACTGCGGATTGACAGAACTCCACTATCTTCCAAGATTGCTAGTTTTCTCCGACACGCAGGTTTCCTTACAATGTTTGCCTTCACCATTAAAGCATGTGATTATTCCTAATTCACACATGATATTTAAATTTATATTATTACTAGCTGGTGCCCGCGACTTCGTCCGCCTTTGGATGAAAGGTACCCTATGTTCTTTCTGGTGTCCCAGACAACGTGTATGCAAAATTTCATGGTGATTTGTTCAGTAGTATTTGCGTTAAAGCGTAACAAACAAACAAACTCACTTTCGCATTTATAATATTAGTAACGATATTAATATATTTCAACCAAGATCAAAAATAAAGATAAAGGTAAGGTAAGGTAAAAATAAAGGATAACTAGTTAGGCAGCCCATTTTATTTTGATTTATTACTAGGAAAGGATGATTTAATAAAACAAATCTCTGATTTTAATTAAAAAATTTGGTTCATTCCTTTGAAGTTTTATCATACGACACCATATTTCTTTTCTTTTCGGGTCAGCTGGAAACCTTTAAATATATATGTATATATAATATAATAGAGAATATTCAAAATTAACAAACAATACCTTCAATTTGATTTCTTTTAAATGTCATTATTTTTTTACATATAAATTTATATGTCAAATTTATACAATACTATACGAAAGAAAGTAAAACATTAACACATTGAACACGTTGAAAACTATCCTCAAATAACATTTAGAAATTTACAATAAAAAGACGCCATTACAATGTCACTTCCGTAATCTCATAATAAACCCATTAAAACAAGACGCGCAGACAGAATGCTATACTAACGCACTTTCAAGTGACAATTTGTGTTAGCCGGTTAATATTGAATAATTAACAATGATTATTGTTCATTGTTTATAATATTTTATTGTATAAACTAAATAATAATATATTTAAACTAGCAATGAGTTACGTACCGAAAGTAAGATATTCCGTCCTTAACTTTTGTGCATTTCTTATGATAATTTTTGCATTTTTTCAGTATGCAATTAGGCATTTTGGTATATTTCTACGCACAGATTTAACACTCGTCGTCAACGCTGTCGTCTCCGTGACTAAGCTGTCATTGGTGTCACTTTCCGATTTTGACACCAACGCGTCGGTGCCACATCCTAGGAGCGTTAGCCATGTCCTTATATGTCAATGGTTTTTGTGAGAAAAATTTAAACAAATTTGTCAACTCTATTATTACACTTGATATTGAAATTGTATTTGTGGGGAGTATTTAGGCATTTAAAACCGCGAAACACATTATCCCCTTCCACTACTAAATTAAGTTTTGGATTGGACTACGCCAGTCCAAAACTAAACAATTAAAACATTTTTACATTTCTCTTCAATTTTTATTCAAAAGATGCAAATTAATAGATATTTAAAAGACAACAATTACATCTGCAATGACCAATTTCAAAATTATCCAAATTTAAAACTTTAACTGCAACATATACATAGTTAATTTCAGAACTTTAACTACGACGTAAGCCCCTAATAACGCACAGATTAATTTGTTCGGCTTAAGCCGGTCGGGTTTGTGAACGTCTCTATACGCATTATTGATTCCAAATAAATTGTAACTAGGATTGGAAATAATTCCCCAACTTCGAATATTGACTGAAACTTATTAATTACCTTTCCAATTTGGAACATTCATGTGAATCTGTTTGATTGTGTTGCCGCGACAATTCTGTAAGGGTGTTTATTATCTGAGTATAATAATATTATGAAGGAATATTTCTCATTTTTCTTTCTTTTTTCATGTTAAGGTCAGACAGGCTGACGATCCACTCGATGCTGGTAGGTGGCTACCGTCGCCTAAAACACAAGCAACGCCACAGCTGGTGCTGCAAATGTGCTGCCGACCATAATATGATAAAGGATAAGGGTTTGGAAAGGAATAAGGAAATGGGCTCTGGCATCCGGGTCGCCAGCAACAGGGAATCAATTCTTACCTTATAAAATTAACCTATTTTCCAAACGTCAGCTTTTTGTACTTAGTAATTTTGACAAGCAAATATTAATGGAGTTAAAAATATGAAAATGTTTTAAACCCTCTTCACTGTGACAAGTTGAAAGAAAATCGAAGTGTTTTACTTGCTTTGTAAGCAAGTGTATTGCAAAAGACAACGACTTCCGGTTCCTTCCTCTTCGCGTCTCGCTTCATCCCTTGCTTCAGATAAACATTTCCAAATGAATAGACATTCTCTGTTCATTGTTTGGTACGGTAGAATTAGCGAAAACAATATTACGACTGACTGAGGTTTGTTTAGGGAAAATAATATCTACTATAAGAACATCTGTATGAGCCCGTAAACATTACTAGACCTATGCAACCCTATGCGGCCCCTATGAGCCCTGTGTAATGTTGAGGTGATTTTAAAATAACTTACCTTTCAAATAGTGAAGGAATTTATCAAATAGGTGCAAAGATTTCAGAAGATTTTAAACAAATCACAAATACTGCTCTCTATAAATATTGCCCTGAGATGCCTAACTATAATTGTAATTATAGTTAGGCATCTCAGATTCGATTCCTAGCAGGCAGATCTAACTTTGGAAACAAGTAAAATTGTGTTTCGGTGAATGAGTAAGAGCCTAGCCAGAGCCTACTGCCCGCTAATCCTGCTATAGTTTACAGCGTCAGTATACTATAGTGTTCTTTATCCTTTACCCTACTATGGCCCACTTGCAGCATCTGCGGCGTTGTTAGTGTTTAGGCGAAGGTACCATCAAGTGGACCTTTCTGACGACCTTAACATAAAAAGAGGTTCTTAGGAAGAAAAAAGCTGGAAAATTTGTCAAGGAAACATGCGTGTGAAGCGTTGGGTGGGTGGCTAGTAAATAATAAATGAAGACCTTTACAGCAGAGACGAGCCAAATGAAGGCACGGCTTCTCATTTGTATTGTTGTATTTCGCAGTTTCTACTTCTTCCAGTAGGTACTTCCTTACACGAGTCGAGCGAGACAAGCCATTTATAGACTGCTTTGCGGTTAATTACTTTGTATATTGCAACTTGTGCGCTAATGATGTATTTTACATCGAAGCACAGATTTTTATAAAGCATTTTTAATGTCTACACTAGTTTTGTTAGCAGACAATACACTTGACGATTTATGGCTACAGCAGTCGTTAAACACAAGCATTATTAGAGGTGTATGTGTAGGTTAGGACATTACTTTCTACCTAGATTTGATAACAGATGTTGGTCAAGCACCTTATTAATTTATACAGCCAGCTTTCGCTTTCGGCTTTCCAAAAGCAGCCAGGGCTACGTCATCTGTTCTCGTCACCATTGCCATCCTGCCAGTGATGACGTATGGTGCCGAAATGTGGCATTTCACGCCAGGATTGATCCACAAGTTTAAAGTCGCTCAGCGAGCTGTAGAGTGAGCTATGCTCGGAGTTTCTTTGGTGGATTGTATCATAAATTCAGGCAAATTCCGAGAAATTACAGAAATATTTCCGAGCAATTTTTCCGAAATTCCTCTTTATAAGAACCTTCCTCAAAGTTCAACGAATATTAAAAAAAAATAGTCCAATTGTTCCTGCCGTTGTCGAGTTTTTTGATTAGCAACACATTTATCGAATCATTTTATTAATATTTTAAATTGAAGATACGCTTTTAGTATATATTTACTATCAGACTCCAGACAAAGCTTAAGTCCAGCAATGGACTTAAGCTTTAACACATAGACATAATAATTCTTATTATTGTGTATGTGTTGTTGATAAGTATGCAAGATTTTAAATCTTGGTACAATAAATTCGCAAAGGACACTTTCGAACAAATTCGCCAAAACACAATATCCTCTATAATTAAGTCAAAATCCAGCTACAAATTGCTACCGACCACGAATCACGTTTCCCCTTAACTAACTCAATAATCGAATAATCGTTAATCGAATTAACTCGATTAAATTTTATCGATGGATTCCTAAAGTATGAACCTATTCGATGTTAATTGACTTCTGTGGGGTTACACGTTCTGATATTAATTTTGGCATAGTTAATTAGTAGCTTCTCAAACTGAGGAATCTATACACCAATCTATACTTATTTACCTATAATATAATTTTGTAAGGAACATAATAATACATGTAAGGTTGATTGTTATAATTATGAATTATTTAATAATTGTAACAATTTTGCTAAACGCTACAAAACCGTTGTATAATCTACTCTATACTAATATTATAAAGAGAGACGATTTGTATGTTTGTAATGAATAAACTCAAAAACTACTGGACCGATTTTAAAAATTCTTTCAACTATAGAAAGCTACGTTATCAGCGGGTAATATACGCTATATTTTATGGCGGCTGTATACTCTCCCGCGAGTGATCTCGCCATGTCTCGCCGAGAGTACTCGCGCGAGAAGCCAAGTGACGAGTGCGACCTCGTACACTCTCGTTTATTCAGTCGGTTACAAACGCGAGAGGATTAACGCGTTACAAGTTACGGCTGCTGTTGCCTTATGCCTATTAATTATTATTAATTACGTGTACATATACCATACAAAAATAAATAAAAAAATGGCGTAAACGGAGATGGTGGATGATCACAGTGCAACGAAATAAGACACGGTAAGCACAGACACTAAAGCTGGAAGTAATGTAGTCTGTAATGGTTACTTTAACTCTTAACTTTAAGCTAATAAGCTTGCGCTGAACTGAACATAGCGCGAGAGTGTACAGTGACGCACTCGCCTCGCCTCACGAGGAAAGCGAGACCCTTTGACTCGCGCACAAAAACTGACACGGAAAGGAGAGCACGCGAGGCGAAGCGAGACAACGAGACGATCTCGCCCTCGTGCCTCGCGGTGCCTTGACTCGTATAAAGTTGTGCGGGCGAAGTCGCGTGCAACAGCTAGTCCTATTATAAATACGAAAGTGAGTATGTTTATATGTTTATTGTCACGCCTTAACCTTAAAATCGATCATCATGAAATTTTGCATACACATTTTCAGGGATACAGAAAATGAGATAGGGTAGTTGGTATCTTTTTATCCAGAAAAACGTACTAAGTACTTTTGACCGTATTATCATCTAAAAATAACAATAAAAAATTCACCACCTGACAAAAATTAGCAATAAAGACCACAATAATCATGTTATTCATCATTGATTATGTCGCCCACGGTTAGAACCTTGTTAATCTAGGAGAGACAAAGGAACATGGATCGAATATTGTTATAGCCCCTCTACATATTCGGCCATAGCGTTGGCCAACTATGATGGGCGAGCGTGTGGAGGGCGTATTTGCGTAGGTTGGCTTATGGCGCGTGCGATTGTCGTGGGATGGCGTCGATGTCGGTTTTTCCGCCGCACATCAAAGGCAGTGGGCCAACGATGGCGGTACCATAGAGAAAATAGTACTTTAACCAGTATAGAGAGTCAACGTCCGAATCCAATTGAAACCTTTTGTTTTATTTTCTCTCTGGCTCACTGGATGTCGCTATTAATGTCGAATTTAATGTTACATGATATTTTCATATTGACACTATTTTTACTTTCTACCTGGCTCACTAGATGTCGCCATATAATAATCAAAAACATCATATAATAATACAACACGTGTTGTATTACAGCAGATGTATTGGCTAGGGGCTCAGAGTAAATATAAGCAAGCTATAGAGCGAACGTTAGCGAGTATGAACTGTAAGCACGGGTTTGAACAGTATCGAAATTGCAATGGCGACGCTATTAGTCACAAATGTCACGCGCGCTGAATGTTTCTCCCACCGATATTTATTTAAATTTAATATTATAATGGTGAATGTGCAGTACCAAGCTGTAAGAACGATTCACGGAAGCAAACTAATAAGAACAATGATTTTTCTTTTCATCGGTAAGTAATATTTTGATTAGAAAACACGGATTTTAACAAAATTACTCATGGCGAGAAAGGAGGTTGCGGGAGGCGCGGGGGCGGGTCCACGCAGGACGCGTTTCCGCGCCTCCCGCTTCACACCTCCTCCGCCTTGAAGATAGTGCTGTACCACGTTGTACTCGAATATTGTGTAATAACATGATTTCTTCCGTAATAATAATATGTAAGTATTAGACATTAATATTATTTGTATTATCTACTAACAAATTATGGATTAATATTTAAAATAATTCCCCCTTCACGTCGTTACGCCCCGCTGTCGTCCAGGCGTGTTGCTTACTGTAGACAACATACAAATTTTTCTTTACTTTGAAATCATTATTTTATTCTAGTTTTACAAAATATGAGATTTATAAATACTTACCTACATGATTATGTTACGTACCAACATAATAGATACTTATAAATAATAAGTTATTATAAGTACCATACAAAATTAAGGCATTTAAGTAAGTACCTATTACTTACCTACAAATATATAATAAAATACATACAAGATCGTACAACAAAATAATATAAAAAATACATACATACAAAATACATACCTACTTAATACTTAAACTAATGAAGTACTGACATTTACGCACAGACATTAATCGTGGCACATCACTATTCAACCGCTACATCTATCTATCAGTATCTATAGAACAGCTGCTTACACTTGGCATAATGGACAACAAGCGACGTTAGCGCTCTATAGCTTGCTTATGTTTACTCTGAGGCTAGGGGTTTGTTGCTTGCAAGCTAGTCAATATCGAACTGCAGTATACATTGATGCGTTAGTACTGAACACTGTTATTTAGTTTCTTATCATAAAAGCAATGTAGGTATGTACATTTGGAATTGCGTGACAATTTTGCATATAAAGCTCAATGATTACTAAGATTTCGGAGCTTTCTGCTTGCTACGCCGCATTTATAGAACACTAAAAATATTCATTTTGGACTTGATTTTTAATTATTTTACATTATTTGCTCATTACAAATGTGAAATAAAAAAGACTAGCAAAAACTTTTCTAATCGTAAATTAATACAAAATTTTGGGAAAATGTATTAATCTGTAATTTTTCTTAGAATTTCGAAAAAATGCTCTAGTTTCTACAAAAGCAAACTGATAAATAGTAATAATAATAATTTATTTGCAGAATATAGGTAAATTACAATAATTTTACACTAAATAAGGCTCGCTACATAAAAAATCCTTATTTTTAACATAGGTAAAACCAAATTTCATATGCAGGTAGCCAGATCCAAAAATCGTGTTCTGATGTAATCATGTATAGTGTAATACCTGCTATGTCGCTCTGATCAGAACAACTGACAACCTGGTACTTTACTCTATGCTGGTACCGATAACATTAGAAACTTCAGTTCTACGCCATCTATTGTACATGATACGAATTATGCTGGTATTCGACTACAGCGACCTTTGACGGATTTTTAATGGCAACTTATAATCATCATCGATACAGGCGCCATCTAAATTTAAGCGACATTTTCGACCTTTTATGTGTCTCTACGTGTGTAACCCTCTATACTAAGTACTATTTTCTCTATGGCGGTACGCATCTACACGTGGCCCATTCCTCAGCATTGTTGCCAGACCGTCCTGAAAGGGACGGTTTTCCGTCCTATTTTATGTGGAATCGTCCCATCACCGTCCCATAACTATGACCGTCCTTTTTATAAACCCAAATACTTATTAATTAAATTATATATAAAAAAAAGTTTTTTTTTTTTTTATGAATGCACCTGTTTCACTACGACCATTATTTCGTGAATGCATTTGCGACATGTCATATCATTTTGATATCGTAAAATAGGTAGCACTCTGTCTATAGTAAGCATATTATTACTCTAACAAGGTCTAAAGATATTACTTTATGCTGTGGTTGAACAAGGATGGCACTATATTTCTCGGTTGACATTCGTTTCATTGTGATTTGAGAATTGGGAATGTCGCGCACAATTTAAATTTCAAACAAACGTATAATATAGTACTACCTATAAAGAAATGTAGTAAGTTTCTTTACAGAAAAATTCATTTATAATTGAATAAACATCGACAATCTTATTGCATTGTAACTGTTTAATTACTAGTTTGATTCTATATAGGTATAATAAATTAAAACAAAAATATTCTTTTAAAATATTAATTTGATTGCTGTTATTTTAATATGCTGTGACTTGGAGGGTTGGGGGTCACAAGCTAACTTCAACTATTCAGGTATCTTTTATTTATAGTTATTATTAAATAAAAAATAGTGCATGGAGTCCCTCCGCGCAGAAGAAGTGAAACTTCGTAATGTGGGGAGCGTTTCATACCCCCTCCATGGAAGCGTTAAACTTAAGCTTGTTGGAAGTCGCATTAGAAGTTTCACTTCAAAAAATTAAACAAATAAATATATAGACCGTCCCCTCACTTTGAAAACCGTCCTTTTTCAGATTTACTACCGTCCGAAATCGCAAGCTCAAGCTGGCAACACTGTTCCTCAGTGCCTGCTCGAACGCGGTTGAGTGTGGACGTCACGCTTTGTTTCTTAATTTATGAATTTTCTTAAAAATGACTAATACGTGGCCTCATAATGAAGTACCACACACACTAACACACACACATGCACGCAATCACGCATAATATGTTTCTATATGTATGTATTTGCATATAATGTATTATAATATACATGTATCTATAATTATATAAACATATTATACATTATATGCAAACTTAAAAATTAAAAAAATATAACAATATATATATATAATTTTTTAATATAGTTTTATAATACAATTTTTGTTATAATTTTTTAATTACCTATTCGTTTTTTTTTAAATGTATTTGTGAAATGTTACATGCTGTAACTATTAAATGAATAAAAATAAAAATATTGGGATAGATATATATCGGGATAGGTATAGGTATAGATATATTGTCGCAGCGGCAAATGCTTCCACGTCCATCTCGGAAAACGTTAAGATCACAACTGAATGTCGCCATTGTGTAGTTGCGTATCAACCATCGCATGGCCATCTCGATGGGCGAACGTTCGCCGAATATGTAGAGGGGCAATTAGATACTGTCTACAATTCATGACAGAGCGTTTTATTGCCCCTCTACATATTCGGCGAACGTTCGCCCATCGAGATGGCCATGCGATGGTTGATACGCAACTACACAATGGCGACATTCAGTTGTGATCTTAACGTTTTCCGAGATGGACGTGGAAGCATTTGCCGCTGCGACAATATATCTATACCTATACCTATCCCGATATATATCTATCCCAATATTTTTATTTTTATTCATTTAATAGTTACAGCATGTAACATTTCACAAATACATTTAAAAAAAACGAATAATTAAAAAATTATAACAAAAATTGTATTATAAAATTATATTAAAAATATATATATATATTGTTATATTTTTTTAATTTTTAAGTTTGCATATAATGTATAATATGTTTATATAATTATAGATACATGTATATTATAATACATTATATGCAAATACATACATATAGAAACATATTATGCGTGATTGCGTGCATGTGTGTGTGTTAGTGTGTGTGGTACTTCATTATGAGGCCACGTATTAGTCATTTTTAAGAAAATTCATAAATTAATAAACAAAGCGTGACGTCCACACTCAACCGCGTTCGAGCAGGCACTGAGGAATGGGCCACGTGTAGATGCGTACCGCCATCGTTGGCCCACTGCCTTTGATGTGCGGCGGAAAAACCGACATCGACGCCATCCCACGACAATCGCACGCGCCATAAGCCAACCTACGCAAATACGCCCTCCACACGCTCGCCCATCATAGTTGGCCAACGCTATGGCCGAATATGTAGAGGGGCAATTAGGGACTCTTTTGCTGTAGTTACAGATATCATCCTAAACCTTTTGTTTTCGATATTTTAATCCCACTAATATTATAAACTAGCGACCCGCTCCCGGGGCTCCGCACAGGAAAAACTTAATTAGGTTTTATTATATAAAATTCCGTGAAAAATTATCTAACTTATGGAGAAAACCCGCATAAAATTCAGTTGCATGGTTTAAGAGGAGTTATAGGAAAGCGAGTACTATTGTATCAATCGTTCATTATCGTTCAATATTTAAATGGAGAATTTATGCCACCATACAGAGTAAGTACCATTAAAGTAGATACGTAAGTTTAAATAAATAAATACTCGGAGATGAAATCGTACGAACCATTAGACCATTAGGCCTTTGTTTACAATCTCCGACCTTTTCCTTTTGCTAACATTGTAATGAATTTGTAAAGCATCCCTGCGTATTGTTTGACCTTGGCATCGTTATGTGAGTGAGATGTCTAAATAACTCTGTTTCGTTCCTACTGTACATGGACTGTTCTATTAGAGTGGTTAAGGCGCTTAGTGAATTCAAATGTGTACTTTCTGAAGCCTACCTCGTTTATAGCTAGACTAAAAGCTTGAAATAACAACATTTAAAACTTTTTTTTAAAAAAATATTAACCAAACAGTTTTTTTTTTGTTTTAATTCCCAACTGCTCCTAAGCGGATCCTAATATTATAAAGTTACACTTAATTATTATAAATAATTATTAAATTATACTAATGTTTGATTGCTTGTAGGAGGTAATCTTTGAAACTACTCATCCAATTAAAAAAAAATTCACCAATAGTGACAATATTAGAATTACGGATAATGGGCACTAGCAATTAGCATCCCTTACTCACCGAAACACAAAAACACATGTGCTGTTATTTCACTGTGGTCTTCTGCAAGGGAGTGGTTACTACCGCCAGATGGGATGCCCAAATGGCTTCCAAACACAGTGCGCCCTGTCACTACTAAATAATATAATAAATAATAATAATTCTTTAGTAGATATTGAGTTTAACCGAATGACAAGAAAATAAAATGAAGTCCAGAGTGGCTTCCTATTTGAAAACGATATTAGAATATGGACCGCATTTAGACCAATAAGAAGTTTATGGACACCTTTATATGCCTTATTCAAATTTCAATATAGTATTGGCCTTTGTATACAATTTTAGATGCTAAAATAGACCGACTTCCCTTTGGTGTCGGTAATTGAAACGTATTGAATTTATAGAACTTCGCCACAATAATGAATTAGTATATTTAGTATCACATCGTAGTGTTCGTTATCAAGACACGTGCCGATTTTATGCAGGCATTCATACGCGTGTACGATATAAGGGATTACATGGAGATATGAACTACTGGATATGAACACTCAACATCATTTACGATGATAGAAAAAGATGGAGCGTGGCTGTACTTTTACTTCTCTCTTCACAAGAACCTTTTTCGAACTTGAACAAATATTTGAAGAAAAAAAAAATAGCCGTACTTGAGGTTATTGTAAGCAACAAAATTAATAATTAATTTTCATTTACATGTATTTATGTGGAATTGTATTCCATAAGTGTTATCAAAATTGTCTGAGCCATATTTTTAATATTCCTGAAATTATGTATGTCAAATATTCTGATTGGCTATTAAATCTATTTTTTTGTGATGTTTTTATGTATATTTGTAATTCTTTTACGTAAAAACAGATGGGATATAGGATATAGTTTTTATTCTGTAAAAATGTTTTTGAGATAGTCTAAAAATATATAAAAAAACACCGTGGCGGCGTCACCGCCGCGCCGTTACCTTCGTAAATTATCATTATTAACATGAATAAAAATCCTATCTCGAAAATTATCCATGTAATCCATATCCTCCATGTCGATGTAATCAATTAAATTTAAAACATCCATAGTAATTTCAAAAATCAAAAGAAATCTTTAATATTACGCAAAACGATTACAAATTTGACAGAACACGTACAAGGAAGAAAAGCCGCTAACTAGATAGACACTCGCGGTCTTACTACAAAAAATAAATAAACACTGTTTAATCACGTGTTTACTTAGACAACGTCAAACTATTTAAACATCGTTTAGCGAGCGTTTAAAATGTCCCTACCACAAAACCTTATTTAGCGCTTGTTTTAGTAAGCCAGTGTTAAAGTACGTAAACTGGCAAACATTCATTCATTCATTCGTCTCGTTTTCATTTTACGCAGATCTGATAGCCGTATAAAGATGAATTTTGGTTTTCACAAGCTATTATTACGGACTATATTAATGATATGAGCAATTTATAAGATTGAAATAAGGCATAAATTACAACAATTACGTAAGATTATTTATAAAATTTTGTTATACCAAAAAACATTGCGCATAATGGAACGTAACTGACACTGGCGTAATTGTCATATGTCAAGTTTAATTTGTTAATTTAATATTCATATTTTCATTAATTTCATAATTCATAGCGTTTCGTTTTTAAGTATTTCGTCGACATTATTGAATTAAATTTAAAATATCCATTGTCATTTCAAAAATCATAAGAAATCTTTAATATTACGCGAACACGTCAAAGGAAGAGAAGTCGCTAACTAGTTAGACACTCGTTAAACTAGCATCTGGCGGTGTTTAAATTTAAATAATACTTAAGCATTGTCTAACCCTAAATAAGGATACTGTTTTGTAGTAAAGTTTTATTTAAACACGCGTTCAACGCCTGTTTAAAGTGTGTTTAATGCTTTTGTGGTAAGACCGTAAGTGTTTAAATTTAAATAATGCTCAAGCATTGTCTAACTTTTATTTAAACAAGTGTTCAAAGCCTGTTTTAAGCGGTTATCACACTTTACAATTTGAAGGATTCCAATTTAGGAAATTGGAAATTGTAATCGCAGTTAGAACAGATCGAATCCAATTTAGATTTTATCTATTTTCAATTCTATGTCTTCGATTTAGAAATCAATTTAGTGTAGTGCGATCACTACTTCACTACTTAGGTTCCTAAATTGGAATGGTTTGGTCCCATTTTCCTTCAAATTGTAAAGTGTGATAACCCTTAAAGTGTGTTAAATGTTTTTGTAGTAAGACCGTTTGTCTTTTAAGTGCACTACTTTCACCATTGTCACTTCCAGATATAGTTTTGAATTTGTATCTTTGTAATTCTAGTTGGGTAGGCGAAGACACGCCCTTTCACCCTCCGAAACGTGCGTATTAACCAATTAATAATTACTAAGGGAATTCAATTTGCTATCGCCGGGTCCCAATGTTTAGCACAATTTATATTAGGACTGTATTCTGTATAAATGGGGTTAGACATTAATTTCACGATACACTGCTGAAATTCCTTGTTATTTGTACGGAAAATTCTATAAGATTCTAATGTTATTTATCTTAGGACTAGCTTGTGCCCGCGACTTGGTCTGCGTTGAAAAATAAAAGAAAATAACGCCTAACAGAATATGTGAAGCAAATATAACGATTAACATACATTGACACCTGACATTATACTTTTGTCAAGCGTTGGAACAAAAACAAGCGCGTTTTAGATAAGAACTAGCTTGTGCCCGCGACTTCGTTCGCGTTGAAAAATAAAAGATATGTATTATAAAGCCTGAGAAAATTATGTAAAGAAATATAACGCTTGACATACATTAATGCCCGACATTATATAATACTTTTGGCAAGCGTTGCCAAGCGTATTCTGGAATTCTATTGGTGACAATTTTTTTTAAATCTG